>CM065118.1:43887500-45288333 GCA_033026305.1 Cirrhinus molitorella
AAAATCATTTGCTTATGTACAACTCACATCAATGAATCATACAAAATCGCAATCCTAGAACATAGCAATGTTTTCTCATGAGACTGAGTTTTAACTACAGACATTTTTGTGTTTTATGCACATATTGTACAACTTTATAAAGCTCAGACAGACATTTTGTGAAAAAAAAGATGAGACAAAAAGTCAATTTTTTTTTTTTTTTTGGTAACGAAAACGAAATGACCAAGATACTACTGGCTTTAATACATACCAGAACATCTCTGCCAAGATAATGAATACTAACATACAGTAAATCCCCCAAACTCTGCCGCCCCACCCAGTGCTATAGCAGTGATTCACAATAATCCCAGTAGCGCATTAAGACTAATGACAGTAGGTATTAAAGATTCATTATAGTTTGCTGAGGAGGAACAGCCTTGCTGTGACCTGGGCTGACTCTCATATGGCTCTAGCTGGAATGTTTCTGTTGGACTGAAAAACACCAAGCCTCACTTAGGCCTGGAAACGAACCCAAGCATCCTGCCAAACTCCCAGAGACCCTTACCTCACACACACCGTCACAAAATCACACAAAAACCTTTAAACCCACCGAATCACTGAAGTAAACTACAGAGCTGAGGACTGTGCCAAAGTTTGGATATTGCAAAAACTGGACCGTAGAAAATGACATCAGAGAAATTTAACGTCCAAAAAGTTTACTTTCAAGTCCAAATACCAAAAATAATTACGGAAACATGTACTATTAGGAAAAACTGAAACCTTTCAACACATAAGGTGCTCAAGCATACTCTGTACAACTATTTGATAACACAGAAGCACAACACCACAATTTTGAAACAAAAATGTCAAACACTAACGGATGCAGGCCATATGAAGAACCAAAAGAGGCCCATTGTGTGGCTATAACTGAAATTTCTGAATAATGAAACTTAAGTCTTTACTAATCATTTGACACATTACAACGCAACACTTCTATGACTAAAGATACTAGCTGTGCACAAATCGCAAGTACTGAGTCAACAACTCTTTAAATATGACAGCAGAAGTTTTGTTGGATGAATAATCCTCACTACATATTAGCCAACTCATAACACAGACTCCCAACTATCAACGCTACTGCTCTGGCAGAAAGCCAGTGTGAGATGAGTCTTTGAAACTGAGATTCTCACTCGAGCAGAAACGGTAAGCTTCAAAGAAGATTATACCCATTACAAAGGCCTTCTAAAGAAGAAGAAAGTGGCGTACAAATTAAAGCTCTTGCATTGGAACTGCCAGGCAACAATTTACCACCTTTTCCACATAGAGTTGTAGTCAGAAGTTTACATACACCTTTTAGAATCTGCAAAATGTTAATTATTTTACCAAAATAAGTGGAACTTATACAAAATGTGTTTTTTTTTATTTTATTTAGTAAGGATCTGAATGAGATATTTCACATTAAAATGTAACTTATTTTGTCTTCTGGGAAACATGCAAGTATCTTCTGTAGCTTCTAAAGGGCAAGACTAAATGGAAAAATATGATATTTAGGCAAAATAAGAAAAAAAAATGACATATCCTCATTCTATTCAAAAGTTTACACCCCTAGCACTTATGGCATGGTCTTTCCTTCTGGAGCATTAGTGAGCGTTTGAACTTCCTGTTCCCTCAGTTGTCTTCAATGTAAAAAGATGGATCTCAATAATTTAGTCATTGTTGGAAAGGGTTCAAATATACAACAATGCTGAAAAACCAAAGAATTTGTGGGACCTGAAGGCAGGCAGTTTAACTGTTCGAGACAAACAAGGGAGTCACGAACAACTAAACAAACAAAGCTGTGGATCATTCAGGTAACAACACAGTATTAAGAATCAAGTGTACGTAAACTTTTAAACGCACTTATTCAGGTCAGTACTAAAAAAAATAACATGTATTTTGTATGATCCCTCTTATTTTGGTAAAATAATTAACATTTTGCAGAATCTGCAAGATGTATGCAAACTTTTGACTTCAAATGTACATTAATGCCTTTGTGAACTTCTTTTCTAGGCTTTGAAGAACAGGTTGCATCGCATCAATGTGCTAAAAGGAAACGTTTTAACATTTGTAAAAATTAAGCTTCTTTAAGAAATTTAATTTTTCTTTAAGAAATATGTGAGTGGTACTTTGCCTTGAAAGAGTTTCCATCATAAAGTTAAGTCTGGTTCTCCACCTTTAGTATAAGTCTATGGGAAAAAAGTCTGATAGCTTAAGAAAGTAATACGTCTCCTCGACAAGCCAGATTTTATGCATCACTCATGTCGGACAAATTAGCAAACACCACTAGTTATAACATTAATATTACACACTTGTACACCACCCTTAACTCCCTTGCACTTAAAGAGCTTTGGGCACAAAGTGTGTTTGTGTAAACTGGCAGTGTTGTCATTAGAAAGCATGACAGATGTGTCACCTCCATGTGAGCAAAGAGGAAGAGACGTCTGTGTGTTTGGCCACTCTACAAGCTCTGCATTAATCAGTAATGAGCAGATCCACAATCTCACTCTGCAAACAATTAAAGCCCATCCTCTCCACTCGAGAGCCATTCAATTGTGCCAGATGGTTGGACATTAACCCATATGCTTAAACATTAGCCTTTTGTAAGCATGCGGACGACAAGTCAAAAAGTCTGATTATATCAAGTGTTTTAGATTGAAATGGAATCTACCAGTATGCACTGCACATTTTAGGCATTTTACTAATCTGTTTAGTTCATAGCACTCTACTAACAAGTTCAATCTGGTGAGTTAAATAAGGGAGATATATATTAGGTGGCCTTAACTACTATGTACTTGCAATTAAATTAATCATTTGATACAATGCACTTAATGCATTGCATACATTGCATACATGCATGTTTTTACATTGTAGTTAGTTTAAAAAAATACAACTCTAATTAATTTCTGTAATTACATTTATAGATACACTGTTGTATATAAAAAAAGTGTTTTGCAATGCAATATAACCACAATAAGTACACTTTTGATGCAAGTACATAGTTAAGGCCACCTAATATAAAGTGTGTGGTACATAGAGCCTAAAATACATTTAGCCATGACTCAAAGGACCGTTCACAAAAAAATACTCTGTCATCATTTACTCACCCTCATGTTGTGGGTGTGTGAGCAAGTGATTTAAGAGCTTCTGCAGAGGGTGAGATTTTCCAAGAAAAAAACAAAAATAAACAAAAACTTGTTCTGACACAAAATTATCTTAAGATTTTGCATATGGAACTAGAATACAGGTATGGAAATATAGTTTTTCTTCTCCTTTTTGGAGTTTAAAAGATTAAGTCATGTGTAAACAAATGTGTGTTTCACAGAAGAAATTAGTTAATAACCATGCCATGATTTAATTTAATTATTGGACTAACTATTCTTCACTATAAAATGTCAAATATTTCAGTTGGCTCAATTAACGTGTGAATGTTACTATAATTGAACCAACATACCATTTCAGTTTTTGACTTCAAATATCTTTTACAGTGTTTAACTTTAAAACAGATCACAGCAAACAGTACAGAACTAAAGTCTGATTTGATGAGACACAATATATGCTGAGCATCAGTGGAATGTTAACAGTAACTACATTAGTGAAGCTATACATCTACAGTCTTGCCTAACAATGACCTATATTACTTGGCATAAGAGGTTTATGTTTTGCCTGATTATTATTAATAATGAATGTAAGTACTTGCTGCACATTAGCGTCTTATATAACGCTGGCAACAACATAAAGCAATAGGCCACAAGAGGCAGCTGCATTGATTTTATCACAGTCTCTTATGGTTCAAGTACACTTTAATAAATGCGTGCAAACGAATTCTTTTGATTCTGACTTTTAACCTTTCATTCTTCCAGTAACAAAAACCCCTTCCGGTAAAAAACACAGAAAAGCACTAACCACAGTAACTGCGATAATGTTATCAAAACAGCATCATGTGCGTCTTGATGACAAAAGCCAAGTGGAATTACTGGCATCACTGGAATCCACAAGAGCAGCTTTGAAACCCGTTCTTTCGGCTACATTATGGCTGTAACATTGTATCGCATGACCTACCGTATGCCTTTCTAAACTATCATCAACTATCATCGTTATCTAGGTCAAACACACACAAAAATCAAAGAATGTGACAACTACACACAACATAATAACTCGGTTTATTAAAGGCGTGACGTTGAGTATTTCAAACACAGGCTCACGTGCGAATGGCTCTCAGAGCTCAGAAGTGAATGCTTCAGGATTCAAAAGACTCACCAAAACAAACAAGAAGTTTTTCTGTTCACACTGAAACTGAAAACGCTGCATGAAGCAGCACAATCACAGCCAACCATATATGTATGAAATGTTTAATATACAAATACCAAGCGTGACAAGACAGAACGTGACAGAATGTACACGTCACAGTAGGTTACAACAGAATGTAAGGTTTACTAAATATCAGATCTAAGCTCCAACTTGTAACTTCCTGTTGTGTTCAGGTCAATCTGACCCACACTGAATATTCAAACTGCTTCATATAGTGTGCTTCGGAAAGGCTACAGATTTTGTTATGAGTTTTGTGTTGGGGTCAAACTGACCACACACATTGGTTTCCATGCCAAAAAAAAAAAAAAAAAGCCTTTATTGTAGATTGTCAAACACTAAAATATGAAACATGTGATGTGAACCTATAAAGCTTTGAAGTTTACTCAAAATTGGAGAATCCAATGAAATGTATAGTTTCTTTATCTAGTCGAGTTGCACTGTCCAAAAACGTGTGTTTTTGGTTGTTAGCTTTTTGGATCTTAATTACTAGACTGTTGTAGCCCAGGGAGTGTGAGAAACTCATTTTACACTCACAGGAGTTTGAGAACCAGACATAACAAAACTACAGAGGAAGTACAAACAACAATAAATACTACTTACCAAGTACAAATAATGTTAGATACTATTTGCACCTCAGTGTGCAAATAAAGACTACAAGAAGTCATGATTTTGTGTCTTTGCAGATAATTTTGTAACAAAAATGTTACATTTCTCATGGAAACCAATGTGGGTCAGTTTAACCCAGAATAAAAAGTTGTACCTAGTTTTTGATTAATATAACCTTTTATTAACACCTTTTATTAATAAACATTTTAATAAACTTTCTCAAGACAAGTCATAGGTCGATAAAAAACACTAACAACCTTGAAATGATATATTAAGTTTGTATAATCAGCTCTTACCTCCAGCACTGGTCCGGCACCCAGAATGATCTGCTCAACTCCACTAGCAAAGCCTTTCTGACTTAGAGCCGTGAGATGGTGGATCAGGAAGTTGGTGCTCTGGGTCTTGCCCGATCCACTCTCCCCAGAAATAACAATGCATTGATTCTGCTTACTCTGCAGCATAGCATGATAGGCTACGTCCGCTACCGCATAGATGTGCGGCTCCAGCTTGCCCAGCTGGTGATTATCGTACATCTTGACATATTTCGGGTTATAGATAGGAAGGAACTTAAAGGGGTTAATGACTATGAGGATGCTGCCCACATAGGTGTAGATCTTCTCCTGCTTGAAGCGACTGCGCAGGTTGTCCAACAGAGTCTTCTCGTTGAGATCCGGCAGGTTACAAAGGTCATCGAAGTCCTTCGCTAAGGGCTGCGGCAGGAAGCCCCGCTCCACCATGCGGCGCCGCTCTTCTGTGACCTGCAGCCACATCTGCAAGTTGCCGTAGTGGATGGAGCCATCGAGGTTCTTCTCCCGCAGCAGGAAGCGGTAGTCCTCGCTGCTGAAGCGATTCTCCAAGGCCATGCGAGGCCAAAGCATCATGCGCTGGACGGGACAGTCGGTGGGGTTGAGGATCCATTCTTCCCCACCGAATTCCTTCACTTCTGCCAGGACGTAGCATTTTGTCCGATCTAGCTGCAGTCGATTAATGACCTGCTCGATGACCTCCGCGGCCGAAGTGATCTTACGGGCGGTGATGGGGCAGTAGATGGTGCCCTCAGCGATGACCCCTGGGTAGATACGCAGGGTGAACTCGGAGTCCTCAAAGCGTCGTCTCCCGCCAACATCATGAACACTCATATTGGAGCAGCAGTTTCCATCAGCACTCACTGTACATCCTTCAAAAGCGCCGGGTACTGCTTCAAGACATTACAACTGCAAGAGAAAGAGAGAAAGAAAAGAAATAATACATATTAATGATCAACTGGGTTTTTTGATAGTTGATACCATCTACTGAACAAATTGATGGCTATATATGATTTGCATATTATATGAGACAACACAAAATTGTGCAAAGCAGTTGCTCATTGACAATGCAGTCGAGAAGCTTTAGAACTAGCACTGCTGTTAATCATGTTAATCAAGTAGGCAAAGTTATAACCTGATCTCAACATATTGGTCACTTAATCTGTTTGGGCTTAATTTGTTCCGGGTCTAACTGTCCCGCTCTGAGCGGAACTCAAACCCGGGTCACCAACATGAGAGGCCCCTTAAACCTCAACTCCCACCCGGGTCACGGCTCTAACATAACCCCTACGGTCCTAACCACCCTGCTTCGTTCTTGTTCCAAATGGGACTCAAACCAGAGGTTGCCAACATGGGAGGCGGGCACACTAACAAGGCTGCTAAAGACCCCAGCCTCTAGTGTCAATCACAAGTGCACCTCTTGAGATCAGGGAAGTGAGGTTTACCTGCTCAGCTCTTACCAGAAGGCCTCCATTACACTCACCCCCCATAAAACCTCGACTCCCATATGGGTCACAACTCCTCCAGTCCTAACCTCCCTGCCCCGTTCCTGTTTTGAGTGGGATTCAAACCTCGGTCGCCAACATGTGAGATGGGTGCACTAACAAGGACGATAAAGACCGCAGCCTCTAGCATCAGTCTCTAGTACACCCCTTGAGATCAGGGGAGTGAGGTTTACCTGCTCAGCTCTTACCTGCCAGCCTCCGTCACATTCACCCCCCAAACCTCAACTCCCACCTGGGTCACAGCTCCAACGTAACCAGGTTCTAACCACCCTGGTTTGTTCTTGTTCCGAATGGGGGTTGGCAGCATGAGAGGCAAGTGCACTAACAAGGCTGCTAAAGACCACAGCCTCTAGTGTCAGTCACTAGTGCACCTCTTGAGATCAGGGGAGTGAGGTTTACCTGCTCAGCTCTTACCTGCCAGCCTCCGTCACATTCACCCCCCAAACCTCAACTCCCACCTGGGTCACAGCTCCAACGTAACCAGGTTCTAACCACCCTGGTTTGTTCTTGTTCCGAATGGGGGTTGGCAGCATGAGAGGCAAGTGCACTAACAAGGCTGCTAAAGACCACAGCCTCTAGTGTCAGTCACTAGTGCACCTCTTGAGATCAGGGGAGTGAGGTTTGCCTGCGTAGCTCTTACCAGCAGGCCTCCGTTACACTTACCCCCCTAAACCTCACTCCTATCTGGGTCATGGCACCAATGCAATCCCTCCAGTCCAAACTGCCCTGTCTCGTTCTTGATCCGAGTGGCACCCAGGTCATTGGCATGGGAGGAGGCCACACTAACAACGGCAATAAAGACAGCAGCCTCTAGCATAAATTGCTAGTGCGCATCTTGAATTCAGGGAAGTGAGGTTTACCTGCTCAGCTATTACCAGCCAGCCTCTGTTACAGATGCATCTCCTAAAGGTATTGAAACCTGAATTACAGAAGTTCGACACTGAAACAAACACTCACCAAAATATAGGGTCAGATGTTTTACGCACATGTATGGCCTAGTGGCCAGTCTTCACTGATTTACATTTCATAATTATCAGACCAACTTTACAAAACAAATAAAAAATACTGTAATCCACACAACTTGTGAGACAGTTCAAAAGAGGACAAACTTTTGCTGCGTGTCTTGCTGATGCACCGGTGACCAGGACAGCAAGTCTTTGTGATGAAGCGAGAGCCACGGTATCCATTTTGGTATACCACCATGAAGCAATTGTTAACGCATGAGGAAGTTGTCTGGAACCACAGACGCCCAAAACTAAAATTAAATGTGCACCTCAATCTCGCTTCTACCAAAACTGTTCATCGGGAGCTCCATAGGGTCAATAATGAGTCCACCTTCATTGTTTTTCCCAAATACGGAAAAGAGTTACAATGTGGAAAAGCCCCAAAGAGGCTTACCCACCCAGACCATTGCGTTCCCTGGATCAGTGAAAGTTTGGGCCATTCATGCCATTCTGTGCTAGATGGGCACATCTCTGCAAAGGAGTGGCGAACCATTTTAGAAGACCATGTGCATCCAATTGTTCAAACATTACACCCTGAAGGTAGTGCCTTGCATCAGGATAATAATGCACCAATACACTCAAGAAGACTGGTGAGAGAGTGATTTAACTAACATGAAAGTGAAGGTGGCCTGCATAGCCAGCAGATTTGAGTATTATTGAGCCACATCAGGGTGTTTTAGAGTGCATTCACACTTGTAGTTTGGTTCTTGGTTTGTTAGGTCCAGACCAAAAAAAGAAAACAACACATTTGGTCTTGGTCCTCTTAGAGTTCACACTCGCATACGCGTCCTCCACAAGCATCACGTGGTGACCTGGACACTGCTCTGCAAGAGGAATGGCTTATAATCTCTCTGTCAACTGTGCAGGACTTGTATCGGTCATTCCTAAAACAAACTGATGCTCTGTTGGCAGCAAAAGGCGGCAGTAATAAATTACTGTGGACTAAAATAAGTTTCAGTTTCATTGTCCAACCCCTGTAGATTGTAGACGCCCTTGGCACCAACAACATACAATGCTTTTGTGAAAATGGTCTATCACAAGCAAATATATCACTAATGCAATAATACATAAATGGACACAAGTAACAAGTTTAACTTGTACGGATGCATGATATACAGTTGAGGTCAAAAGTTTACATACACCATGCAGCATCTGCTAAATGTTTTTTTTTTATTATTTAGCTAAATAAGAGGGATCACACAAAATACATGTTATTTTTGATTTAGTACTGACCTGTGTAAGATACTTCACATAAAAGATGTTTACACATAGTCCACAAGAGTCATAAGTTCATAAGTCCCTTATCTGTCCTGAACAGTTAAACTGCAAGCTGTTTTTCAGAAACCTTCAGGTCCTTCAGGTCCCACAAATTAGTTGGTTTTTCAGCATGTTTGTGTATTTGAACCCCTTCCAACAATGACTGTATGATTTTGAGATCCATCTTTTCACACTTTTCAAGACAACTGAGGGACTCATATGCAACTATTACAGAAGGTTCTAATGCTTACTGATGCTCCAGAAGGAAACACGCTGCAACGCATTAAGAAAACTTTTTGAATTTGAAGATAAGGGTAAATTTAACTTATTTTGCCTTCTGGGAAACATGTATCTTCTGTAGCTTCTGAAGGGCAGTACTAAATGAAAAAAAAAATATATATATGGGCAAAATAAGAAAAATGTACACATTCTGTTCAAAAGTTTATACCCCTGGCTCTTAATAATAAAATAAACACAGCTGTGGATCATTCAGGTGACAACAGTATTAAGAATCATTATTTATTGGTAAAAAAATAATTTACAGATTCTGCAAGGTATACTTTTGACCTCAACTGTATCTGTAAACACTTGATATCACCTACTATTAGCATTTGAGTAAGACCAACGATCAGTTCAACCAATATATATATATATATATATATATATTTTTTTTTTTTTTTAAATATCCATAAATTTACTAGACATTTTCTCGTTTAGCGATAGTACACTAATTAAGTCAGTAATCCCACTCATAATGTCACAAAACTAAAAAACCTAACAAACCAGCTACCGTTTTTCAAGTGATTAAAACAGACTGATTTAAGAGTTACCATCAAGAATGGGCAGATCTGTGTGTCAACACACACTGGGTCACTATCTGCTCTCAACAGAGCACAGAAAATCAGCCGGCTGCCAAAATCACCAGCTGCCACCTTCTCTAACAGACACACAATAACTTGATTCACAACCATCCACTTAATAATGCCTGAATAGTCTCCAAGGGTTACTATTCATTACAGAAGCACTGTGTACACTGACGCAAAATAAAAACATGGTGATTACTTTGTTAAATTGCTATAAATGTTACATAAATGTCAATGTTTAACATAAAACCATCTGATTTAGCTATAAACGCTCCTCAAACAAGTTAATTTACTGAATAACACCCACAGACCTGTATTTGTCTAAAGCTAAACAAATCATGACTCTACTTTCAGTCTTCACACAATCTGACGTGTTATTTCAGCTGAGGGCACAGGCTATCTTTGAAACAACAACTCAAACACTAACAGGCTTCGGTGTTTCAATACAGGAGCCCGTTCAGGAGCATGGCTTTATTTATTTGTGCTTGTGAGGTCAATGTGGCTCCTGTCTGCTGGTGCCCGTCTCTCATCAGGAGCCAATGAGCCCCCCTCTTGTGTGGCTGAGACTGATATCTGGAGTCCAGCCAGTGCTCTCAGGTGCAGAGACAGGTCTCACTGAGGTCTCTGTTCAGTTCTTTATAGTAACGTTATTGATATAACAGACTCCGTCTAAACAGGGACATTTGCAGCACATTGAATTGTGTTGGATGAGCAGTGGGCTTGTATTTAGACATATTTTAAACATCAGGATTGTTTTAGGGCTTAACTGCAGTCCAAGACGTGTTCAAATAGAATGTTTGGATACCATTTGTGGAAAAATAGCTGTTAAGGAAATGGAGACCAGAGAGTGTTATGGCAAAACTAACAGATCCTATCATCAAGTAGCTGGTTTCCAATACACTGGCCATGTTTACGAATACTAGCACACAGCTTCTTGTGCGCTGTGCAGTAAATACTGCATACCATTTTGCATGCAAAATGAAAACAAGATTCTACATTGTCAAATAAGGTCAGTACATTACAGGTTTAATTTAGCAAGATGTTTAGAGATTATCCAGCAAATAAATCATATCTCTTTCTAATTTATACACTACCAGTCAAAATATTTTTTTGTTTTTAAAGAACCAAGCATGCAAACATCATTACTCCAGTGTTCAGTGCCACACGAACCTGCAGAAATCATTGTAATATGCTGATTTGCGGTTCAAGACAATTTTTTTTATTACTATTATTATAAATACTGAAAACAGTTGAGTATTTTTTTTTTTTTCACGATTCATTGATGAATAGAAAGATCCAAAGATCAGCATTTATCAGATTTTTTTTTTTTGTAAATGAATGGGTTGTTTGTTTTGTTTTTTTTGCAAGGATGCTTTAAATTGATCCAAAGTGCTGAAAAAACATTTATAATGGTTACAAAAGATTTCTATTTCAGATAAATACTGTTCTTCTGAATGTTCTATACATCAAAGAAACCTGAAAAAAAAAATACTTAGCTGTTTTCAACATAATATTTTTTTTTTGAGTAGCAAAACAGAATATAACAATGATTTAAAATAAAAATAAAGAAACCAAAATAAAAGTTTTAATATTTAGAATCCAAAATGATATTTAAATATCATTAACATTTATTGCATTACAGGCATACAAACGCTGGAAAAACAGGTGTGCATGCAATTGTTTTGACAGAGGGAAACAAGATACATTTCTAGTTTCAACATTGTTTGTGCTTCAGACATTCCAGACAAGAAAAATTATGAGCTGTGACCCACATTTAGTTTTGAACCACTAAAAATGTGTACAATTGAACAATTTTACAACTTCACAGTTTACTCATGGGCCACATTGCGATTCTCAAATCTCTGAAATAACAGTTACAGGCATGCAAACTTACGTTTTTTTCATATTTTGAATGGTCACTACTGGCATATAATGCAACAGGGATTGCAGTAGTCATCTGATTTTACTAACAGGCCTTCTAAGGTAACTTTTTTAGATTTAAAATATTTAACAAAAATGAACACTGAATATACTCAATATCAAAAGAGACATCCTACTTTCTGATTTCTGAGCAGCATTAAATGAACATGCACACACAAACACTCATGTCCACCTCAGTGCACACTGTAATGCCTAACCAGATTGCATAAGGAGCCATAAGGAGAGTATTAGAGGTGCACTTCGTTGAGCTCTCAGAGGATTTGGGGACCTCACAGCAGAGCAGATGGTCAGCACACTACTTAAAGGATAGCAACAGATTTAGAGAAAGACTCTGCTCCCGGGTCCATGCTGCACCCTATTTACAACACCAGCTCAATCAACTAATGGCTGCCTGCAGCCTGAGGACATCAAGGACTTCACACTTCACAAACTTGATCTAGTCAAAAAGAAACCACACATTTAAGAAATTCCCAGAAAGGAGAGGATACGATTTTTTCCAAACAAACACAGGTTGGGTCACATAGTAGTCGTACCAGACATTTTGAGGCTGACAAACTTGGCAAACAGTTCTATAATCTTCCTTCAGTATCAGCAGGGCATTCTTGAACAAAATATCTCGATGCGGACAGTGAGGGTTTCAGCATGTGATCAAGAGTGTGAATCTCTCGGCAGGAATTTGCACTCCATTGTAACCAATCTTTATCACATGTGAAACACTAAAGACTTTCTGAAGCATGTCCTTGAGAAAGCATGAGAAGTCTTGTACCGGTCATGGACAGTGGATGAGTGTGGCTGGTAAAGCTCAAGGATTCTGGGACCCAAAAAATATGAAACAAATATAACATGCAACATGTAATGCAAGCTTGAGAGCAAATTAGTCAAAAATAGTTGAACAATTATCAAATCAGTATATTTTACCCCAAAACCGTGACACTGGACCACAAAACAAGCAATAGGCAAAAATACATTATCGTTTTTTTTTAGTTTATTTTATGCCAAAAATCATTACGATATTAAGTAAAGACAGGGTTCCCACTCTAAGCCAAATGTCAAATTCCCTGACTTTTCCCTGACTTTTAATGACTAAAAAGCTGAATTTCCATGACCTATAATGAACGGATCCATCCACTTGCAAGCTTTATTTACTTGTTTACAGACGTTTTTAGTACAAAACTATGGAAGGCCGTTTCTACCACTAAATAAAAAAAGATAAAGATAAAACTCACAATTCTGACTTTTTTTCTTGCAATTGCAAGTTTGTATCTTGCAATTTTGACTTTTGTAACATATAAATTCATTTCTGAGGAGAAAAAATACTGATAAGTTCACATAATTGCGAGTTCATATCACTCAATTCTGCCTTAACTCTCAATTGCGAGTTTATATCATGCAATTCTGACTTTATAACTCGCAATAGCGACTTATCTCACAATTCTGACTTTTTTTTTTTCGCAACTGCTAGTTCATATCTCACAATTCAGAGAAACAAAAGTCAGAATTGCGAGTTTGTATCACGCTATTGTGAGAAAATAAGTCAGAATTGTGAGATAAGTCGCAATAACCTTCTTTTTATTTTTTATTTACTGCCGGAAACAGGCTTTTTCTGTAATATTTCTACAGAAATTAATTTATGTTTATAACAATTTGAAGGATTTTTGTAAGGGTTTGGGATTTGTAAGGATTTGTAATCAAGTTCATCATTCATTTAGTTTTTGCTTTTCTATGATCTACTTTTCATACCCAGTCTTTGAAGTGGTCATTTTGTAGCCAAAGCTCTTGAAAAAATTTTTTTTTTCTGGCATGTTTGCCTTAGTTATCTAAGCTGGTGACTGCATTTGACTTGTGATTGCCAGTTGCCGTGCGGGAAGGGAATAAAATGGCACTGAAAAATAGCCTAACCACAAAAATAGGCAAATAAATAAATAAATAAAAACGGTACAGAAAAGTTCAGTTTGATAAACAGAAACTAAAATTTAAATCAACAAACAAAAATCCCTGATATTCCATGACTCGGACCAAAAAAAATATTAAATTCCCTGACTTTCAATGACTGGAATAGACCTTTTAAAATTCCATGATATTCCAGAAATTCCATGACCCGTGGGAACCCTGTAAAGATCATGTTCCATGAAGATATTTTGTAAATTTCCTACCGTAAATATATCAAAACTAAAATTTTGACTAGCAATAAGAATTTCTAAGAACTTTGAGGGACAACTTTAAAGGCGATTTTCTCAGTATTTTGAATTTTTTTTGCACCCTCAGATTCCAGATTTTCAAATAGTTGTATCTCAGCCAAATATTGTCCTATCCTAAGAAACCATACATTCATGTTGTATAAATCTCAATTTCAGTCACTGGTTTTGTGGCCCAAGTCACATTTGAAAGAAAATGATACCTAAATGTGTACCATAAAAAAAAACAAAAACAAAAAAACACATTTTTTTACTTTAAATAATACTATAACAATGCTCCTGTAGTACAATAATAAGAATGTAATGAGAATCACTAAAATAATGGGAATAGAGTGCAGACAATATAGTGTAACTGTCACAATAGTACACAACCTTTGTTTTTTCTTGTCCAATTGTCCAACACCTCGCAGCTTGCTGGTTTGATTCCTAGCTTATAACTAATAAACAAAAAATTTTTGTAATCCTTTTAGGAAAAATTAGTGGAAAAAACATGTTCGCACCAATTCTGCACTGTTGCCCTCTATTACTAGCAAAAAGTGTATATAAAAAGTAAAAACTCAAGGTGGAATATGAGTCTCTATCATGAGATATACCAAAAGTTAATTCTGTTTTGGCTTAGTTATGACCTACTGTTCTGAAACTATGCAGTGAACCCGGAGGAAACTCCTAACCATTCATCCTCCACGACCAGCTCAGTGACTCATTTGCTGGACACTTGGAGACAGAGCTCCATTCAAACAGCATTGCCACATCTACGGCACTGCAAGTGCAATGCCCTGAGTCAATTACTGAAACAAGACCTTTGTTCCAAAACTCAGCGCTGCTTGAGATCTTTTGCAGGGTAACAGTTCCCGGAGCGGCTATCCCTGATTATGGAGGCAAGAATGTCTATACAATAAGAGCATATGATGATCTCACCACCAGCCAATCGGCAGAGAGCATAGAGACCGAAGTACGCATGCAGTTGAAACAGGGCCTAATGAAGCATGGAGGACCAAGTGTTCCTGCCTGAACAAACAGGCTTACGTTCTGCCGCTTTTACAAGTCACTGTAAGAGTCAATAATGTTTCTGAGAGAGCAGGAAAGAGGAAATCACACTTTTAAACATACAAAAACATCACTGGGACAAACCCTCAAAAATGCAGAGGACAAACATCCATAATCTCAATATGTTCACTGCCTCTGGGCTTGGGTTTATTATTGCTGGTAATAAGCAAAGATATACTGTTGCAAAACAAACATTTTTCAAAGTAAAGGAAGGGGACCGTTTTATAGGACCGCTGCCAAAAATAAAGGCACGAGGGAAACTATGCTGAACATAAAGTGAGGCAAAACATGCGTTACTTTTGAGAAGCTCTTACACAACATCCAAGACACATATACAACCAAGAAATCATCCATCTGAAGCACTCTTTAAAAGGATAGTTTACACAAAAAAGAAAAGGATGAAATTCCAAGAATGTAATGAAATATTTAAGAGCAAACGGTCCAATTAATTGAAAACCGAATCTTTGAGGTAACCTCTCTCACTGCCCATGTTATCATCTACTTATTATGTCATAGAGTTCTGCAACAATGACATGTTTTTGTAGAATCACTTTGGAACTTTTTTCAACTCAATCTTGTGGCAATTCATAGATGTTTTATGAGGTGGCTAATTCATATGAATTTATAAGATCTTTGATAAGTTCCCCAATTTGTACGAATAACCTATAGTTAACCCTGCCCCTAAACCTACCCGTCACTGGTGTCTAGACAAATCGTACAAAATCGTACAAGTGAGGTCATACGAATTCATATGAATTAGTCACCTCAAAAAACAAACAAAAAAACAACACGTATGAATTGGAGGTCAAATAGCGTTGAAAAGTTAAAGGCTTTTAACAAACTACACAATGGTCACATTACATGTCACCACCATTAATCTTCTGAAAATTCTTCAGTCTTTTCTCTAAAAGTTTGAAATAGTTTTCAAGGGCGTGACAATAAACACAACAAGGCTGTGAAAGTTGACCAGTGACTACATGAGTTTTCCTGTTTAGCTTAATGCTTACTGTCCCCGACAACCTCTGTAGTCCAATGTATCCAACTGACTTTTTGGAAAACAAGAAAAGCATTTTCTTTTGTGTATTACTGATGTATTTTAACAAAAAAAAAAAAAAAACACAACACACTGACCCATTGAGCTGAGGGTGATGGAACCAGAACTGCTAACTCATGCGTAGGGCCATATTTTTTCTCAAATTCCTTTTTATTTATTTATTTATTTTTTCTATTTTTCATTTTTTTTCAGCATTTTATTTCTTTCTTTTAATAAAATAAATATATTTAAAATAAATTTCTATTAAATATTCCTTAAAAACGTGTTTTAATAATTAAAACTTGAATTAGTTAAAACTTAACTATTATTAATCATTTTATTAGTAGTAGTACTACTAGGATTACAACAAGTAATATATTTCTGTCACAGTTTCTTCATGTTAAACCAAATTTTGATTTTGACTGGTTTCTGTGAAGAAGTTTTTGCTTGTATATGATATGACGATAGTATTTCTCGAAAGAAATTGTAAAATGCTCATAAAGTGACTCTCAGGGCAGTTATGTTTGAAATTATGTTTGTGTGTTCATGTACTCATATTTTAAGGTGACAGAGGCTGAAAACATTGCAAGTGCCATTCATTCACATAGACACACAGAACATGCAGGATTCATAATTAAATTGTATATTTCGCAGCTCAATATTCACAGACACAGAAACTTTGATTTAAGCGTACTAAACTACTTCTGATTTATTCATCCAAAATCAAATTCCTTGGCATTCCGCTTTATACAGTAAGTTCTATTTTTATGATCTATTGTGATCTGCATTTTCCACATAGCAGAAATCATAGGGCCCTAAAATTGCTGTGATTTTTTTTTTATTATTATTTAATAGTGGCCTAGCTTGCATATCCTATTCTTGTTTCTGCAAGTTAAACCCAGTGATGTCATGATACATGACCCAAAGAACTGTGTTTATAGTGCCATCTTCCCAGCTGTAAAAGTATTGTGAATGTGCAACAGGAGAAAGAATTTCAAGTAAATAGTCAGTTTATAACACAGCCACTGTATGCCATTAGAAGACTTATAACAGTGCACTATTTTTATGATGCTTAAATCTGCGTTCACAGCCTGGACATTTACATAATTAACTCTTTTGTTCATCATATTTCTTAAAAACCTTCTGAAGGTCTCATGATCATAATTTTGCAGTTTAAATACGCATTTGCAACTTTGCGTTACTCAAGAGCGTGACAGAATTTTCATGTTAGAGATTTATCGTTTTACTTACAGTGGTCATGCCAGAAACTCATTAAAATACCAATTAAAAACACGATTATACATATCAGTAATGAAGACGGGGCCATGCAGAAGCACAGGATCAGAGGCTTTACAACAGAGGACGAGACTCGGCTCATGCAGGGGTCTGTCTGGGAAAGGACCGGGTGAGGGCAGTGAGGCCCAGGCTGTCTTGGAGATAAAGCAGGACTGCAGGATGAGATAATTACACAGATAATGAGCTGCTGGCAGCTGGCCCTTTGATTTATGACAGGGGTAGAGGGGTAAAAGAGGCCTGGGAGGGCATACCGGTTCAGGCACCAACTCGCCCTATGGACATACTCCCCTCACAAATGTCTGTGTAATTACAGGCCAAGCCTACAGTCAAACAGCCACACATGTTCAGAGATGAGAGCTTGGGCTACTGAAGATCTCGCCTACAGCTAGCCACACTAAGAGGCGGCAATGACCTTGTCTAGGCAATTTTTAAGGAGCATATATGCTTTAGAATAAAGGACACTGGTAGCCAAGTTAGTACAAGTACAGAAGAGAGAACAATAATTGTCAACCAGTCATAAAGGTCAATTTTTAAAAAACAGACACAATTGTGCTCATTTTATTCTGATCTTAAACATATATGTATATATATTTTTACCCTTTTAACAATCATTGAATCTATGGGTTGACAAATTATCACCCTGGCGATTAATGGCGGCAATATTAAGGTATTTTATGGTTATTGGTATCGGCAATTTTTCAAAACATAATTATAAATATAAATAATAAATAATTTATTTATAATAAATAAATACATTTAAAGAAAGTTCCTTTAGATCAAACTGCCATTGTTTAATTCTAACTGTGAATCTAATTGGTTACAAAATACAGATCTGGTTAAAAATAAATCACAACACGTTTCTATACTGCTGTTTTTACTAAATGAACACATGGGAATTAGTAAATTCTTCATATGCATGTAATTTACAGCAACAATTTATAGTAATACACAACATTTAACTACATAAAATCAGATTTATTCATACAAATAAATCAAACTACTTGCAAGAAGGGAATAACAAAACAACTAGTCTAAAACCTAATGATCAAATAAAAAACAAGTAATTATTATAAATTATTATACATTATAATTATTGTAAAAATTACTACAATATTCATAATGTTGTGTAATCTTATATTGCCATGAAAACAAGCATACAACAAGCAAACTTTTTATACATTTCCTTTAAATCAAGCATAAAACTACTTAAATATACACTACCAGTCAAAAGTTATGCATAATTAAGAGTTTTAATGTTTATGGAAAAAAAGTGTTTGATGCTCACCATAATACTGTGGCATATCATTAAAAACTATAAAAAAAATACAAACCATAAAAAACAACTGTTTTCTTTCTAAATGAAATATACTTTAAATGTAATTTATTCCAGCGATGGGAGTTTCAGTATTGCACAACCTTACCTTTCAGAAGTAATTTTTTAAATTAACCAAATTCAGTTTTGCCATCTATAACATTTATATTCACACACACACACAAAAAAAACAGTTATTTTAAATTGTAATAACGTTTTACAATATTACTGTTTTATTGTATCAAATAAATGCTGCCTTGGTGAACAGAAGATAATATATTAAAAAAATGTTTTTATTTCACACTTTTTAACCAGTAGTATACCTTACTAAAGACCTATAAGTCGAGCTACAGTTTGAACTGCAAAAAAAAAAAAAAAAGGGATTTATAGTATCTGCTTAAAATATTGGCATGAAAAACTCATGTCTTCCTCTGTCCTCCTCAACTACTGAATCATCAAATACTCCATATCTCATATCTGCTTTACCAGTCAATTAAAAAATGCAGCTGAAATGTATTATGCATTTCACCAAACACATGCATATGTTGCTATATCAAGCTCAATTAACCCAGACGAGACTGTTGGCATTAAAGAAAGCAGAGCAGCTGTACTGATAAGCATCCGAGTGAAACAAAGAACAGAGCCATGTGTGTAACGCTGTAACCTGCCTACAGGGCCTTACTTGTGTTCATAAGCTACAGATACAGTATTTCCGCAGGCCTCCAGGAAAATGATAATTAATTAAGTGAAAGTAGAGATTTCCTGAGCCAAAAATTAAAAACAAGCTCCAATTCCATATACTAAGCAAAACACTTTTTATTTTTGGACCAGAAAAAATTTTACCTTTCACATCAGAGGTAAAATCTCAATATGGGCCGAGGGGGGGGTTAAACGAGATGGATGTTTATCTCAAAAGCCTGTTACAGATTGTGAAGATGATACGCAAGGTTTGTTTATGACAATAAAGATTTTGGGGGGTTTTGTTGTGAATTCCAAGCGCCTTCTCTACATGAAAAGCAGCTAAGCAGAATTCAGGATCTTGCCCAGAGCTGCTGGTGTCCTGAAAGTAGTCCAGCAGATAAGCGTTTATTTTCCACAGATGGAGCAACGGATAAATGATCCAACCATCACATAAAAATTCCTCTGAAAGGTAAAGGTGGAGATTTTTAAGGTTAGGCTTTTGACTGGATTTGATTACGAACGTTTACATAAGATGATATTTTGAAGAATGTTTCTATGTAATCAAAGACAATGGAATCCAAAAGATCTGGTGAGAACATTATAACAGAACTTTAACTTCTGTAAAATACCTTTTAAAGTCAATTTGAAATGGTGATGTAACAGTATTATCAATATCGTGGTATTGCGATAGCAAAACTCGATATCATCGTGGTCACAAGATGATAGAAACTTTAGGTCTTCCGGGCAAAAATGATAGTTTTTAAAATATATTTAAACTTCTTATTCTAACATAAAACGTCTTTAAAAGTTGTGTTCTGGGCCACTATGCTTTGTCACAGTATCTGTCAAACGAACAAAAAAACGAAAGCACAATATGGCTTTCGTCGCACATCAAAGCGAAGCACGCACTCCGTTCAGGCGATCCGCTTGTGATCCGGTGTTTTCCGTACCTCAGAGCGGCTCAGTTCACACTGAATGAATGCAGTGAACTCGTTTATTGCATGTGCTGTGAGTTTAGTGTGCATTTGGGAACGCAATGGCCACCAGTAATGCTTTATTTTCACAGTAGATGATTACAGCGTTTCACTAGATTTGTAGTAAGATGCATTTTTGTAAGCCTGTTTTCACTGAAGCTGGAGTTTTCCGTCAAAATAAAAGCTCTACTGCCGTTTCTGTCAAAATAAAAGGCCTGTATAAATTGCTCACAGCTAGTGGTTTAAATGAGTAACGTTAGTGCAGTGCAAATTCAAAATATCTCTTTCAAGTATATAAATGAGGAAAGTAGTATTGTAATTTCCCTACTGGTAGTAAAGCAAAAATAATATACCTATGAAATATTCATTTTTATTTATTTTACAGTGCAATTGTTTTACAATGTATGGCTATTACTTAGGGCTGGGTGATATGCCCAAAAATAATATTTTTTTATGTCAGTCAATAACGATAATTAGCATGATAAATGTAATTTTTTTTCTAGTTTTAAAGGCAAATTTTTGCTACAATGTAAAAACCAGAGTTAAACGTGGCCTTAAAATATTTTTCATGGTCAGAACATGAGAAACACTTCATGTTTTTTGAATTCTTCAAACTTTCAGTCATTTTTCATTAAAAAAATAAGTATCTTAAGAGAAAAAAAATTCTTAGCTCTGTTTTAATGAGTAATATTGTTTCAAATCAAGAAACAGGTTTGTGTTACCTGATATTATTCATAATAATATTAATTATAAATCAAAACAGTTTGTCTCTTCGAAATACACATTTGGTAGTAGCTTGATTTAGAATGCAGATGTAAATTTATGTATTTAGATTTATTGTAGCAATCTCATTTTTATATGGTTATTCAGAGTTTGTTTGTTTGTTTTTATTAACCATTACTCTTCTATAGTGTCATGATAATAACAGTTAAAATATAGCACCTCAATACCATGGTAAAAATGTAATATGGTTCCAAGGTATTTGTATGAAAAACGGTAGTCTAAATACATTTACTATAAATGCATAAACAATATAGCTTAATTACAAAAAATACTGTAATTATATCCCATTACTCCTCTTTCAATACATGTAATACATGTCTACAATAATAATATAATAAGATTTGACAAAAATATCCACATTTCTGAAACAATACCACTGTGCAGTTAGTGGTACTACAGTAAATCTATGGTAAATTGATGGCGATTTGTAAAACCTCAAAAAGCTATGATTTGATGCAAGTTTCAAAGTTAAAACACGTTTGCCAGGTTTGCCGTTTTCAGAGTAGTTCACAATCAATAAATACAAACTCTTTATGCGATTGCTTATGACTGACTGTTGATGAACTATGACAATGTCATAAAACTTTATGGTGGTTATAAAAGGTTATAAAAATGAAAATAAGTTTTCAAATGAAAATTCTGTCATTAATCACTCACCATCATGTCCTTCCAAACCTGTAAGACCTTTTTCATCTCTGGAACACAAATTAAGATATTTTTGATGAAATCTGAGAGCTTTATGACCCTCCATAGACCGAAAGGGAACTACCACAGTCAAGGCACAAAAAGGTATTAAGGATCGTTAAAATAGACATCATTGGTTCAATCGTAATATTAAGAAGCTACAAGAACACTTTTTGCGTGAAAAGAAAACAAAAAGAACTTTATTCATTTAGACTCAGAAGAGAAGAAACTTTTATAATGCATTTATGGTGCTATTCTGGCCTGGTGCCTGATGATTAAATGTCAACAAACGGTAAATTTTTTGGAAGGGCTATCTTTAACAACCCAGCATATTGTTGTGGCTGGGATTGTAAAGCCACTCCATGTGGATGGGTGTCAAAGTTGTTGAAGAGGATGACAGTAAACTGAGTGTTCAAAGCACAGACAGACAATCCTCCTCTCAACTCTCTCCCACTCTGACACAATTTCCTGTGTTGGCTTGTGACATTTCACTCTAGAGACCTTATCTACAAGAGCCACTCTTCATAGAGAGCCAGCAACACACAGGCTGTTTAAAAAGAGAGATTCCCTCCTGTTTCCCCTCACCGCTGCATCACAGCAGTACGTCTGCATACCGTGCTCTGCTGTTTCCTGTCTGCTCGTCCCTCCCTGTCCTTTACTTTCCCTTTCTCTCGCTGGACACATGAGGATGAGGCTGCTGATCAGAGGCCTGTCATTTCCTGTAATCTCTTCAAAGAGAAAGTAGGACTAATTCAGCATTCACAAACTTTTACACTAGTGATTAGAGAGTGCATACTGAGTATTATTTCTGAATCATTTAAAAGGTGGCATATCCTGAATTGTTTAAGTGCTAATCAGGGTTCCCAGTGTATCTACCAACCCTCAAATGAATTCATCATATCCAAAATAACTTTTAAAACATGAAATTTAACAGTTGAGGTCAAAAGTTTAAATACACCTTGCAGAATCTGCAAAATGTTATAACAGCTGTTTTTTTCCCTTGTTTGTCCTGAACAGTTAAACTGCCTGCTGTTCTTCAGAAAAATCCTTCAGGTCCCACAAATTCTGTGGTTTTTCAGCATTTTTGTGTATTCTTATTTTGAGTAAATATCTTTTTTTTATTATTATTTAGTGCTGCCCTTCAGAAGCTACAGAAGATGCTTACACGTTTCCCAGAAGACAAAATAAGTTACATTTACCCTGATCTTCAAATTCAAAAAGTTTACACCTCTGGCTCTTAATGCATCGTGTTTCCTTCTGGAGCATCAGTGAGCGTTTAAACCTTCTGTCATAATTGCATATGAGTCCTTCAGATGTCCTCAGTGTGAAAAGATGCATCTCAAAATCATACAGTCTTTGTTGGAAAGGGTTCAAATACACAAAAATGCTGAAAAAAACAATTAATTTATGGGACCTGAAGGATTTTTCTAAAGAACAGCAGGCAGTTTAACTGTTCAAGACAAACAAGGGACTCATGAACAACTATCACTAAACAAAAAAACACAGCTGTGGATCATTCAGCTAACAACACAGTATTAAGAATCAAGCGCATGTAAACTTTTGAACAGGTTAATTTTTATAAATGTAACTATTATTTTCTCTTCTGGACTATATGTAAACATTTTATGTGAAATATTTTATTCAGGTCAGTACTAAACCAAAAATAATATGCATTTTGTATGATCCCTCTTATTTTGTTAAAATAATTAACATTTCGCAGATTCTGCAAGGTGTATGTAAACTTTTTACCTCAACTGTATATAATAAAAGCCACCGAGACAGGTTCAGCCTTGTAATTATTTTAAAATAGAGGAGCTACAATACTAAGACCAATTCTAATCTTGCATATTCTTAAGGATAGGCAAAATGTGAATTTGGACACTTTCCAGGACTGAGAGAAAGGGAGGAAGAAAAGTAGATGGTAAAGAGGGTTGGGAGGATTCCATAGTCTGTCTCTAGTCATTCAGCAGCCTGCCGGGGAGTCACAGTCGCCCATTCCGCAGGCAGACAGGAAGAATGACATCACTCCTTACTGCGACTCCCCATCCCAGTGCAGACTGAGCTTCTGGATTTGCAAAGCAAATGCATCACAGGTCTTCTCTGACAGTTACAAACCACTATGAAATACATCTGGAAGGATACACCTTCCCCTGCTGTTCTCATATCCACTCCGGGATTAAAACCACAGGAAAACTGCTTTTCACTGAGGAATATCCTCAGGCAAGAAGACGGGGGATTTCCATGCATTATATAACAAGCAGGTTGATTCTGTCACTTGACAACATTGTGTAGGGCAAAAGAAGCCAAAATGAAACACATTTAAGCAGTTTCTGCTTATATTTATGTTAGAACTGCAAGCAAAGAGACACAAGCACTTCAACAAATCAGACTGGCTGACCCCACGAAACTCAGTTCAAGCTTGTATCAGCTTGAAGGGATTCAGAGTGAGCTGAAGCAGGAAACATGCAAGCCTATAAGCCAAAAACTGCAGAGAAACAGCATGTCCTTCAGTTTGTGTTAACATTTGGACACAATGCTATCAACATTGCTTTTTTGTTTTTTTAAATGACTTTATTAGGGAAAGAAAACAATAGGTTGGAGTCGTTAAGACTGTCGTGACCAGTTTTGGGGGCAATGCGTGTTACAAAAAAACATTTTTTTATTTTTATCAATGCAAAAGTAGGGCCCTATGAAAACATTTTTATCTTTTCCCCAAATTCAGTTTTTTGTTTAATGCACTATGAACAAAAAAAAAATGAGATGAGAGAAAGTCACACTCTAATGCCCACTACAAGCAGCTTTTAAATCTTAACGTACATAGAAAGTGCACAGTGTCATTCACACAAACACTAAACACCATTGTGGTAACAGAAACGACACAGAAATAATGCAATTAACATTCATTTAACAACATTAGATGTAACATACAACTTAAAATGTACAAAACTGATAAGGAAAAAAAAAAAAAACTAAGAAGAAACATAGTTGCACTGCCCTTCAAAAGTTTGGAAACGCCCTAGAAAAGTGGGGTTTTGGACAATATTGGTATGAATTTTTAATTTAAATCTCATTCACGTGTTCATTCATGCAGCCGCGTTTACTACACAGTTCGTAGCTTGTTCACTGACAAGCTACGCAAATATCGCCTTCATTATCGCAGGCGATACATATCGATAATGCACGCAAAACTGCGTAGCTTGTCAGTGAACTACGGCTCTGTGTAGTAAACGCGGCTGTATGAAAGAACACGTGAATGAGATTTACGACTAAATCACAGAACCGGCATTAGATTAGATTAGATTCAACTTTATTGTCATTACACATGTACAAGTACAATGCAACGAAATGCAGTTTAGGTCTAACCAGAAGTGCAATAAGAAGTAAAGTGCAGGATATAAGTTAAATAATTTAAATGTAGATAAAGCGTTCTATGGTAATAATTACAGATGGATACATACTATGAACATAATATACAGTCTTCATGTACTCATATATTGAGGTGGCATATGCTGAGAACACCACAAGCATCATGCACACTTCAATATGTGCATAGTAAAAAAAAATAAAATTAAAAAAAAAAAGTGCTTCTGCTCCATTCATTCACACAGAGAACATGCAGGATTTACATTTAAATATTATTTTTGCAGCTAAATATTTACAGACACTAGTCCATATTGTGTTTTGATTGAAGAGTACCGATCTAAAATTTGGCAAATTTCATGGAATTCCACGTTTTACAGTAAATGTAATTTTTAGGACTGGATTCCATCATTACGTTCACGTTTTTCGCATTGTGGAAATTATAGGGCCCATTTTTTTCAAAGTAGTTACTTTCTATTTAAATTTTTCCTTTTTTAATTGTTGACAGGCGTAGTGGTACCATTCTGGAAGAGTGTAAACATTCCCTGGACAATTGGTTCAAACAATGTGTCTCAACCAGGAGCAAAAATGCTGCCAAACCACACAGTCATAATATTTCATTATTTAGCATACAATGTGAACTACTTTTCGGACCAATGAGTTTTTCAAATCAACACAAGAGAAAAGGAAACCAAGAGATCACCAAAATGTCTTGTTGTGGCACATCTCGTCATGGTCATAGTTAGTTAGAAAATGAAGGAGATCAAATGTCTTGCTTGTGGCTTGCTCACTACTGATTAGGAGACTGCAAAGCAACACATGTTTATGTGACTACTGTAGTATCATCTTTCATCCATTATCCATAATAACGTGATCCTAAAGCACAATTAGATCACAAGGGTTTACCAGCAAAATATCAATATGAAACTTTGATCTGTCTATTCATCATGCCAGTAAAAAAAAATCCCCCCGGGGTGCACAAAGAGATGCAGGGTAATGCATCGTTACTATTGATCAGGCTCTGAATTAGAAATGAGGATTGTGAGTAAACAGTAAGTACAGTGCATTTAGATAGGCCAGTGATAGGGGTAATAGATATACACATAGATGATGGCCTGACACTAGTGCAAGCGAATTAATTCAAGCTACACAAGAGGGAGATGAATCAGGAACGTAGATGGTGGTCTGGACAGTCTGCAATGATAATTTGTGGAAACCCTTACCAAGGAGTGAATGAGTCATATCACAGAGCTATAAATCATGGTCTGACCTCTCATATGGCAGAAATGAACATTGTGAGTTCACTAAGGACATCGACTTACACTATAGTTTTCATATGCATTAGTGTTTCACATACTTTAAAAAGGGCAAAGTGACTTACTAAGTTCATCATGTGTGTTATCCCACACATTGATGATATAGTGTTTGGCTCCAACCCTAATCAAACAGATTGAGATTGCAACTGTATCCGGATAACTAGTATTAAATAGCTTAACAAGGGTTTTCTAACAAAATCCACAAAACCAGCATGATTTCCTTAGTAACACTTTACATTATATTTCTTTAAGGATCATTGATTATGAAGTAGATCATAATTAGTGTCATAAAATAATGTCATAAAACACAGGCTACATAATCTTCATGGGTGCTCTGAAGTGTCTTAATCAGTGTTGCCAAGTCTGCGGCTTTCTTGTGGAATTAAGCTGCTTTTACACTGTTGCCACAGGTTGTTTTTTTTCGTTGGTGGGTTAAAGCCATCTCCACCTCCCCCCTGAATGCAATTTCTATGAAGTGGAAACCCTGATGGAGAGGAAAACCTTGGAAAAAACGTCACTGGGCTAGTTTTGATTAGCAATTGGGCTCAGATCTGGCAATCCTGGTCTTTACACCACCAGTCAAAAGTTTTTGAAAAGTACGATTTGTAATATTTTTTGTAAAGAAGTCTCTTCTGCTCACCAAGCCTGCGTTTATTTGATCCAAAGTACAGCAAAAACAGTACAATTTTGAAATATTTTTACTATTTAAAACAACTGCTTTCTTTTTGAATACATTTTAAAATGTAATTTATTCCTGTGATCAAAGCCACATATTCAGCATCTCAAGTCTTCAGTGTCACATGCTCCATTTTTTTCTTTTTTGGAAATTATAATTTCTATAAGAAATTCTAGAAATGAATACTTTTATTTAGCAAGGATGCTTTAACTTGATCAAAAGTGTTGATAAAGACATAATGTTACAAAAGATTTCTATTTCAGAGCAATTCTGTTCTTCAAAATTCAAAATAAATGTTTTTTTTTTTTTTTTTTTTTTTTTTTTTTTTTTTTTTTTTTTTATTAAAGATTTATTTTTGGCTTTTTATTATTATAGGACAGATCAGGAAGGACAGGAAGCGAAGTGGAGAGAGAGAAGGGGGTAGGGTCGGGAAAGGTCCTCGAGCCGGGAATCGAACTCGGGACGCCCGTTGCGCAACAGCGCTGTATGTCGGCGCACTGCCCACAAGGCTATCGGCGCCGACAAAATAAATGTTTTTTAAGCAGCAAATCAGAATATTAGAATGATTTCTGAAGGATTGTATGACTGGAGTAATGATGCTAAAAATTCAGCTTTGAAATCGCAGGAATCAATTACATTTTAAAATATATTCAACTAGAAAACAGCTATTTTAAATGATAAAAATCTTTCCAAAAATTACTGTTTTTGCTGTAATTTGGATCAAATAAATGCAGGCTTGGTGAGCATTAAAAAAACATTAACAATCTTTGACTGCTAGTGAATGAACGCACATAACAATAAAGCTGTATCCGGCTACATCTGACCTCTGCCAGACAGACATCACACTGAAGTTGGCTCAGTTAGCCAATAGCAGCCCTGCATTCAGACATACGATCTGGGCTGAGCGGCACTCTAATGTGTCTGCTGACCTCGGCACGTGCTCAGCCGGGCCTGACAACCATTCAAATCTTGGCTCGGGTTCAAGCCGACGTCACATTTACTGTAATTAAAGAAGACCTTGGGTTTGAGGCAGACCCCTCTTATAGCACAGTCTTTCTGAAAGGAACTGCATTTGTGTTCCATTTACCCAGCATCCCATGTTATAATACAAACATGCATGTGTAACGCTAGATGCCGACAGGTGCGTTCAGACTCGGAGCTCGTGTTGACATCTACAGGCATGGGTCCTGGTCCCTCTGGCTATTGTTATAGCTGGTCAGAAGGACATAATATTTCTGCAGGAGAACCAAGGCCGAATGAGCTGCAGTCATGCAATGCTGACTCAAACATATTTAAAAATTCATAGAAGTCTGCATATCTTGACATAATCTATCCAATACAACTCAGCACTTCAGCACACTGAGAGGCCAAGAAAGCTCAAGGCCCTGGCAAACAAGATCTTCATAGTAGCTTTACTGATATTATTAAGCTAAGAGGCAGAAAATAATTCATATTTCAACTTCATGACGTTTTTATGTTATAGAGACTTCAAAGTTAACTCCACAGAACAAAATATGTGAGCTTTCAACACAAAACCAGTCTTAAGTAGCACGGACATTTGTAGCAATAGCCAACAATACACTGTATGGGTCAAAATTATTAGTTTTTTTTTATGCCAAAAATCATTATGATATTAAGTAAATATCATATTCCATGAAGATATTTTATAAACTTCTTACTGTAAATATATCTCATATATCATAAATTTTGTAATATGCTAAGAACTTCATTTGGACAATTTTAAAGGTGATTTCCTCAATATTTTGATTGCATTGCATCCTCAGATTTTCAAATAGTTGTATCTCTGCCAAATACTGTCCTAGCAAACCATACAATAATGGGAAGCTTATTAATTCAGCGTTTAGAGAATGTATAAATGTCAATTTCGTACACTTATGACTGCTATTGTGGTCCAGGGTCACATATGAATTTTTGGTTTCCACCTTTCTAAAATGCCAGAATTTGTAGCTCCCAGTGTTGCTCTGTATATAGACAAACTGCACCTTAAAAACTTTGGTAACTTCATGAGCTAACCTGCAGACATATAGTACAAGGAACTGAAAATACATTTCATGTACTGAAGCTTCCAATCAATTTGCACGTACATTTAAAATCTACGACTAAAAACAATGACCAAGAGAGACTCGGTCGGCTGTACAGAAAGGTGGAGGCCTGGCATGCAAGCAGCCACTCCGTCAATGTCTCCATGGCAATGGTCTTTTTCCTGTCCTCCCTATGGCGCCCGCTCTGGGGACAAAGACCCCAACATGGGCGGTACAGGAAGAGTGACTCAGATCCAAAACCAAAACATGACATTATTGTGCTCATATTGACTTTAATGAGTATACCGCACCTTTAACACACTACACTATTTCTTGTACCGACTAAAAACAGATGCAGTAAACCGCCCTCCCTGAAGTTATAATTAGCGCCCACCTTCACCTAAGTTATGCTAGCTAGTATCTAACAGGAAACAAAAACAGATACAGGTTGTTTGATGTTTGACTCTAGAATCAATAGAAAAAGTGATCATGGTATGTAAAAATCACCCACAATGACACTAAATCAAATATGTTCAGATTAGCTGGATGTATTTCGTCTGTTTTTTTCTTATCCCACCTGGTTAAGACATGGGTCTAGGTGTGAGTTGTACGGGCACTACAGCGAGAAAAAGAGATGTTTTAAGGCTGCATATATCAGTAACAAGGATTATGCACACACCATTTCCCCTTTAGAAATGTCTACTTCAGGACAAACTGCTAGACTTAGCAGAGCGTGGCCTGAGGGCAGAAGCAGACAGGAGGAGGACACAAGGAGCCCAGCAGAAGGCGTCTCACCAGGCACATTGTCTGCCAGATGAACAAACACACCAGATAGCTGGATTTCACTGATATTATTAACCCCTGAAGGAAAAAATACACAATCACGCTAGGGAGTGTGCGATATACACTGCCCTCCAAAAGTTTGGAAAGTGGGGTTTTGGACAATATTGCTATGAATCCTTTTTAATTTGTGATAATTTTGCAACGATAAGGGACAACACAAACTACAAAAACATCTGTTTATGTAATAAAATTTTATACAAAGAAATTTTTTTTTATTTTTGATTCATCAGAATATCCACCATAGCAGCTATTACAGCTCTGCATAATCTGGGCTACCGAGCTGTCAGTTTATTCAAACATTGTCTTGATATATTACTCCAAGCCTCCTGAAGGATTGCCCAAAGATGATTCACACTGGTTGGACACCATTTACAGACATCACAGTCCAGTTCCTCCCATAGTAGCTCAATTGGGTTGAGGTCGGGTGATTGGGGAGGCCATTCCATGACAGACATGATGGTCTTCAATGATAATGTCAAGTTACTTTAATGTATTTGCACCAAAAAATGATCAGGATTTATGCTGATATTGTCCAAAACCACACTTTGCCCGTCTTTTTTCACAGTTCGGTTCAATTGCAGTGACTCACTTATTAACAGCTACTTGCTTGCAATTTTAATTTCACAATTAACATATCTTTTCACTTTTTTAAAATAATTTCAAATATAACTGCATTAACATGTGTAAATACATTTAAATGCCCTTTCATATGCAACTTCTGCAAAGATGAATTTTGTTGATACTGACTTAATTTGTTTGGTAACTCAGAGGATGCACACCGTTTAGTAAAAATGGCTTTATAAAGGTAAAAATGGCTTTATAAAAAGTAAAAAAATAAATTTAAACTTAAATGGAAAAGAATAATTTTTATCACTGCTGTGAATATCAAAAACTTTAGGAGTCAGCACATTGATTTCAGTAATTCAACTCAAATTGTGAAACTTGTGTATTAAATAAATGCACACACAGTAGTTTAAGTCTTTGGTTCTTTTAATTGTAATGATTTTGGCTCACATTTAACCAAAACCCACCAATTCACTATTTCAACAAATCAGAAAATGCTGACATGCCAATCAGCTAATCAACTCAAAACACCTGCAAAGGTTTCCTGAGCCTTCAAAACGGTCTCTCAGTTTGGTTCACTAGGTTACACAATCATGGGGAAGACTGCTGATCTGAGATTTGTCCAGAAGACAATCATTGACACCCTTCACAAGGAGGGTAAGCCACAAACATTTATTGCCAAAGAAGCTGGCTGTTCATAGAGTGTTGGATCCAAGCATGTTAACAGAAAGTTGAGTAGAAGGAAAAAGTGTGGAAGAAAAAGATGCACAACCAACCGAGAGAACTGCAGCCTTGAGGCTTGTCAAGCAAAATCAAATCACCACACATAGACGTGTCAAGGAATTTGGCTACAGTTCTCGTATTCCTCTTATTAAGCCACTCCTGAACCAGACAACCTCAGAGGCGTCTTACCTGGGCTAGTGGGAAGAAGAACTGGACTGTTGCCCAGTGGTCCAAAGTCCTCTTTTCAGATGAGAGCAAGTTTTGTATTTCATTTGGAAACCAAGGTCCTAGAGTCTGGAGGAAGGGTGGAGAAGCTCATAGCCCAAGTTGCTTGAAGTCCAGTGTTAAGTTTCCATAGTCTGTGATGATATTGGGTGCATTGTCATCTGCTGGTGTTTTTTGAAAACCAAAGTCACTGCATCCATTTACCAAGGAAATTTAGAGCACTTCATGCTTCCTTCTGCTGACCAGCTTTTTAAAGATGCTGACTTCATTTTCCAGCAGGATTTGGCACCAGCCCACTCTGCCAAAGGCACCAAAAGTTGGTTAAATGACCATGTTGTTGGTGTGCTTGACTGGAATCTATGTGGTATTGTCAAGAGGAAAATGAGAAACAAGAGACCAAAAATGCAGATGAGCTGAAGGCAACTGTCAAAGAAACCTGGGCTTCCATACCACTTCAGACTGATCACCTCCATGCCACGCCGAATTGAGGCAGTAATTAAAGCAAAAGGAGCCCCTACCAAGTACTGAGTACATATACAGTAAATTAACATACTTTCCAGAAGGCCAACATTTCACTAAATATGTTTTTTTTATTGGTCTTATGAAGTATTCTAATTTGTTGGTGGGTTTTTGTTAAATGTGAGCCAAAATCATTACAATTAAAAGAACTAAAGACTTAAACTACTTCAGTCTGTGTGCACTGAATTTAATACACTAGTTTCACAATTTGAGTTGAATTTCTTTTCCACAACATTCTAATTTATTGAGATGGGTACTTTGAAGGCGAACACACCTTTTGTTTGGGGTGTTCAGCGAGTTGTCACAAAATGTATGTCATTCAATCTGACCAGGTTCAGATCAGGTTGTGAACAGAACACTATGCCTTTAAGTTTAGTAATATAGGGTGATATTAGGTTTATCTTTAGGTTCGCTGTCAAAAATCCCAAGTGGAAACACTAAGCGGACCAGGATCAATTGTATAGTTTTCCTTTTTGGTTCGGACCAAATGAAGCAAATGAACCGAACTACAAGTGTGAACACACCCTAAAAGGTTGCAGTGCCAAGCACTGTAGTTTGCGTTGAACTGAAGTGATCCAAAGCTCTAGCAACTATAAAGGAAATGCTCTATGCTCACTTTCATTATATAATTTGTGACCATGGACCACAAAACCAGCTAGTCAAATTTTGACTATCATCTGAGATACAACTATGTGAAAATCTGGAATCTGACAGTGCATCCCAAAAAATATTGAGAAAATTTGAATTTTCCAAATTCTTAGCAATGAATATTACTAATCTAAAATTTAGGTTTTTATATATTTACAATAGAAAATTCACAAAATCTCTTCATGGAACATGATCTTTACTTAATATCCTAATGATTTACGGCATAAAGGAAAAATCTATCATTTTGACCCATGCAATGCATTTTTGGCCAATTACTACAATTATGCTGGTGCTACTTAAGACTGGTTTTGTGGTCCAGGGACACATTTAATAATTTCAATAATAACAGATAAGTTCCATGCTACGAAGAGCAACAATGTAAAGTCAAAAGAAAAATTATTCACTGGCTTGATTTGCTAATGCAGAAAGAGCAATAAACTTTGCAAAAATTTTGCAACAATCCTTTTTTTAAATATTCAGACCCTTAAAAACTAATTTTGGACCTTCTTTATAATACAAATCGCTGTCCAAGAGTTATGTAAAAGGGCAATTTGAGCTGTAACATGGTTAAAGTACACTAAAGGAAAATATGTTTGGCCAACTTTATGTCAGTCATCATAAGGCCTATAATTTCCTGTTTCCATCACCACTCTGACACAGCCAAACTGTACAAATGAAAAAAGTAGTATTTCAAACAAAGGCCTAAAAAGTAACAGAAACATTGAATGAGATTTAGTTAACCACAGGTTTGACATGTTTCAAGTTTTGGACTGTGCACCAAATTCTCATACACTGTCATTGCAAACATTTTTTTGATGTGCATGGTAAAAATCACTGAAATGTTACAAAGAAAAAAAATATATATATTTTTTTTTACTTTAAAGGGTTAGTTCTCCCAAAAATGCTGTCATTATTTACTCACCATCATGTTGTTCCAAACCCGTAAGACCTTCGTTCATCTTCAGAACACAAATTAAAATATTTTTGATGAAATCCAAGGGTATCCAAGGGAATGAAGGGTCTGAAAGCTCTGATTTCATCAGAAATATCTTAATTTGTGTTTCGGAGATGAACAAAGGTCTTATGGGTTTGGAACGTCATGAGGGTTAGTAAATAATGACAGAATTGTCATTATTGGGTTAAAATAACACTTCAAATTTCACTTAGTAAGTTCTGCAGTCTTTTGTTACGAATTAATGAATGTTTATGTACTAACTAAAATGGCTGCTTCGTTTATGCTTTGTCTTGCTCCTTTCTCTGTCTCTTAGCAGACAAATTATTTACAGTATATGGATGCCTATATTAGACATTAAACATGGACAAGATTAAATTCATTGTTGAAGTTATATGATAAATCTCTCAAGCTGCAGGAAAAGCGCTAAGTGTGGAGAGAAAAACTGCAGCTGGAATCTCGCTGCATCACGCATGGTTAGGACACAGTTTTATGAAGCTTTAAATCTTGCTTTTTTTGTCCTTTTTGAAGCTTGACCGTATAAATCACCATCCACATTTGCTGCTGCTCTTGGTGTTTGTCACACTGTGTTCTAATATCTGCTTTTTTGTTTTACAGAAGAAATGAAGGTCTGAACAAGATTCGTTGATAACAATATATAAAGGAAATTTGCACCAACTAATTTACTGGTTACCTTCCCATTCTATTAAAGATTTTTAATTCTTTAAGACTTACTATACAGCCTTTCCCTTTATATGTAGCCTTCTGGCTTGCTATACAAACTGGTTTTGCAGAGTGCTTGTGTTAAGACGGTATCCAAGATTTGAGACAAGATAAGCCACTGATAAATCTTTCCTACCCTTCAAACAGCCAGCAGTTTCTGACATTTTTCCTACGGCCCCAAATAGGCCAAACCGTCAAACACTGAAGGAGAGATATTGTACAGAGCTGGACTGGTGTTGGAGAAGACTGACTACTTAATTCAAATAGATCAGGTGCAGTCTCTTCTCACTATGATAAGAAAGTCAGAGCAGCCCTATTTTTCCCTTACCATCCTGTACTTTTAGTGAAACGACCTAGATTTACAGTGCCCCCTTTACTAGGGCCCCTACACTACAAAAAGTGGCTTGTCAACACCTGTTCTGCTGCTGCACATTTATCAAAAGCAGACAGGTACCTACTTACCTACTTAAGCTAGCTAAGTACTACATCCAAACTATTTAAAACATAACTATTGCAATTCTTAGCGTTAGGGATTTTAACAAAAAACTATGTGCTACAAACACTAAACGTATGTCTGTCTTAAATTGTATTGATTTTTACTTTTCTGAACAACTGTTCTTGTGATTTTCACCTCAAAGACAATAAAATGAATGAAGAAAACAACACAACCTGGTCTAGAAGCCAGATTCACGAAATAGAAGAACAGGATGTTTGTAATCGACTGTTTTTAAGTGCAATTCTTAAAAAAATTGATAATGAACTGAAAAAAATAGCATGCTCTGGTGTTTAAATGGTGGTCACGTTTGACTTTACAATACACAATATACACTAAAATGCAATCTTCTAAACTTATTGTTACTTTCTCATGGGCGTCATTCAATCCAGGAAGGAACTGTGACAGCTTGCCCTCAGGATCTGTCCTCAGGGATACAGAGGCACACTGTAGACACTCATCAGAGGCAGATGAAAAGCTAATGACGCTAATAGATTTAGTTCTCTTGTCTAAATGAGAATCCAGCTCATGAAGACCATGAAAAAGCATTTAAACTCTTTAGCAATGGCACAAAAGACAAAATCCGCAAATGAAAAGTAGTTAGCTAAAGCGATTATAACACTGTCTTGAAAGGTCAAATCTGAGAAGATGTTGAAGACTCTTTCAGTGCTTCAGTGGAGTGAAATATTACAAATAGGTCTATTAGTCCTCTAACAACCAACCAGCCAATAACAAACTCATCTAGTTATTTCAGCAGTGATTTAGCAGTAAAGCTTTAACTGGCATACCAACAGTGTGCTGGGCTTTAATTCATCTCCTCTACAACACTGGCACTACAGCCAATTACTGTACATCTAGATAGATTACATTGCATCTAGTGCATTCATTCATGTGTTGCATTTTAAGAAGCCATCTTGAGTTATAAATCTTAAAAAACATCTAGACACATGCATTCTTCACCCCACTGATCTCTGTCTAGATGTTTATGAAGGCAACACCTTGATTTATGTAAATGCAAGGAAACCTCTCTGAACAGGGTTTGTTGGGCTTCCTAAAGATTGATAAATCTAGAGTTTTAATCAGCAAGTAACTGTTTGTAATAAATTAAGCGAACATAAATACTATAATTAAAGGCTTAGCTAATCTTAAAACATTCATTGTACACTCAGTCTTAAGTCATTTCAAAATAAGGCTTGTTTATCTTTAAAACATAAATTAAGATGTTTTGACAAATGAAGCATGAGATTTTGTGTCAGGATATACAATCCACTAAGGCTTATGATGCTTTTATGAAACGCAGCCCAGAAAGAGATTTTAAAAGAAATCCATGTAAATCCAGAGATTTCATTAAAGGTACAGCTTACCCAAAAATTATTTTTCCCCCTATTCAACGGAAGTTAATGGAAATCAGGAAATGTTAGGTTAACAAAATTCTTCCAAATATCTATGTCCAAACAAAGAATTGAAACATCTTGAGGGTGAATTTTCATTTTTGGCTGAACTAACCTTTCTTAAAATACCTTTCCTAAAGAGATATAGTTGCTTGATGTACAGATTTAATTTATGCTTTTACGTATATGATCAAAACACATACATAAAGAACATCAAATATAGCGAATGGAAGTTCAAACAAGTACTTGGCTGATGTGAAAGAGCCAATGTCAAGCATGTGCGGTTCAGCCATTTTTTTTCTCTACCTGCGTTCATCATATAACTTGACTGTGTTTCTTCAAAATACATAGATTAAACAGCTCAACTCATATGAATGACTTTTACAATGTTTTATGAACTTTCTGAACCATCAAAGTGAATTAAAGGAAAGAAATATCTCAGGTTTTATCAAAAAATATTTTCATTTGTGTTTCAGCAATGAACGAAAGTCTGATGGGCTTGGAATGACAAGATTGTGAGCAACTAATGACAGAATTTTCAATTTGGGGTGAACACATTCTATGAGGGAAAAGCATCATAACTCATTAAAGTGGAATAAACAATGTTCTCAGTGAATCATTTTGCTGCGAGTTTATAGAGGCTTAAAAGTCATTTTAAAGGGAAGTTCTGGAATTAGTCAACACACGGATCTGAATACCATCCAAATCCACTCCAAATATTTGTTTGGATTGGACAAACATAACACCAGGCTTTGAATTTCAGATCATCTCGAAAACAAGCTCCAGGAAAAATTACAGCCTGTAAGATACAAAAATCCAAGATGATTTATTGCTTGATGATAATTTAGAACTGGCACATTTTGTGGTCAGTTTGGCTCTGTGGAAACCCAATACACGTATTTCGAAGTCAAAATGCACAAAGTAAGCAAAATAGCATGGCAATCGCATGAGCATCTTTATATGAAAATTGACCTGAATTGTAACCAAACAATAAACTGTCAGCACGCATTAGTCTGTGTTTGAAATACAGAAGGGTTTTAAACAAATGGTAAAAGGAATAATTACTGTTGTTTCCAGTTATTTACAGCCCAGGAATATGACCCATACTCCTTTTCAGCTGTCTGTCTGCTTACAGCTGTCTGCAATCTGCAATTCAGCTAAATTACTCGCTGTCTGAAGAACAGCTGACATATTCCAAAGATAAACATTTATGAGATAAATACAATAGAAAACAGACAGTGTAACTCAAGTTTGGTTTGTTTAGATGATGTGATGGTTATACTATGCTGAGAGGTTTAGTCAGATCACATATATCCATATACAATGTTTCTGAAGCATCAGTGTCTGACGTGTGGATCACCGCATCTCCTTCACAGTACAGTCCAGGCAACTTGATGGCAGAAAGTTTTACTACTTCCTATGGTAGTCACCTCTTTTAGTTGCGGTACAAAAATGCTTCAGAATTCTCTTCCCAGCTAGGTTGATCATACAGTGCCTCTTACACTCAGCTAGACCTCTCCAGACATCATAAGTACAGTAGGGCCCTTTGAGTTCCACGATGCAGAAAACGCTGACAGAATCGTGGAATCCAATCTTAAAAATAGAATTTACAGTATAACATGGAATGTCACGGAATTTGGCAAAATGTGGATGAAAAAAAAAAAAAAAATCAAAACTAAACTGCATACATCAAATCACAATAAGGATGCTCTGCATGCTCTGCATGTCTCTGTGTGAATGAGTGGTAGAGTTTCATCTACAACATATACTCAAGCACACATGACGGTTATCCTGTTTTCAGTGTCTTCCATCTCACTATGAGAACCAGAAAGCATGAGCTTCATCACCAGAGCTGCTTGAACATGTGACTACGTCATTTAAATAAAAACTATCATCATATCAATATACATGAAAACTCAAAAAGTCTTCATTACGACAACCTGCCAAAATAAAATTTTGGTTTAAATTGAAAAAAAACTGTGATACATATTACTATTGTCCAGTAGAATGTACTTCTCAAAATAATGAAAATGCATTTATTAAAACTTCACACAACCTCAATAAAAGGAAGGTCTTGTTTTAGGTCTTCATTTGAGTACCACAGCTTTTGTGAAATATAATGAATTTGCATTAAATTACACATCCAGAAAAATTTTAACAGAAAGAGAATTGCTAAATAAATAAAAAATAATAAAAAATAAATAAAAAAATATAATTAAAAAAAAACTTAGAGCACTATTATTTTAGATTTTTAAATAAATTATGAAATTGTTCTAAATTATTAAAATGCAGTCCAGAAAAATTTAACAGAAAAAGAATTTAGAGAAAAAAAAAAAGAGAGAATTTAGGCAAAATGTCACTTTAATAAATAGAATCCTAAAATGTCATGTTAAACTTTTAATATATTGTTGTTTATTTTTATACGCGTCATGATTTAGTTAATTTGACATGTTTTTTTTATTACACAGATTTAACCATTTCAATAGGATACAGCAAAATAAAAACAGAAAGAAATAGCATTTGGTTAAAAAAAAAAAAAAAGGATTTCACAGGGCTATTTCAAGTAGTCACAAAAATGAGTGTTCTCATCCGGCCTTACCTTCTTCCCCCAGGCTATATGATGCAACTTCTATTTCTGCTCTGCGTTAATATTTAATAACAAGGAATTTTAAACCTGTGAAGTGATTTTGTTTCAAACTAAAAGCCTCTCTAAAAAAATCTCAAGAATCTTTTAACAAAAAGACTATGGCAGTGCAGTTGTTGCTCTCTCTCTCTCTTTTTTAACAATTTATTTAAATACATTATATCCCCAATGGTAAGCTTAAAATAGGTGCCATGTAAATACATTAATATAATAATATTTCAAGGCTATGACATCACCACAGTACAATAGTACTGGCACAGAACCTTTCTGTGAGCACATGCTTTTAGAACAGTAGAAATCTATAGTGGTGATTTATGAATCTAATTCGAAAGCACGCCGCTCTCTGACCACACCGGGAAGTTTTTAGCTAATTTCTTGGATGTCATATACAAGGCCAGACAGTTGTCGGAGTAAAGTCATGTCTTGGCACAATCTCTCAGGCCGCCCTAACAGCTGAGAGAGACCCTTCACATTCCTCACATCACCTGTGCTGCCCTGCTGGGAAAAACAACTTTGCCACCAATAAGAACAAACTTTCCTCAGCAAGTCCAGATCACTCTGACAACACAAAAGTGACATATACGTCAAACATAACAGAATGTAAAGTGATCCAAAAACGTGTTTAGACACACTCTTTTCAAACAAAGCAAAAAGTTAAGTTACAAATGTGAATAATAAACACAAAATATGTGACTCTGGACCACAAAATCAAGTCTTAAGTCGCATGGGTATATTTGTAGCAATAGAAAATGCACTGTATGGGTCTAAATGACTGATTTTCTTTTATGCCAAAACTCATTAGGATATTAAGTAAAGATCATGTTCGATGAAGATATTTTGTAAATCCTACCATAAATATATCAAAACAATTTTTGATTAGTAATATACATTGCTAAGGACTTGATTTGGACAACTTTAATAGTGACTTTCTCAACATTGCAATATTTCAAGTAGTTGTATCTTAGCCAAAAAATTGTTCTATCCTAACAAACCATACTTTCATATGTTGTATAAATCTCAGTTTCCAAAAACTGACCCTTATGATTGGTTTTGTGGTCCAGGGTCACATATATTGTTTAAAATGAATACAAAAAGTATTGGAAGATGAGCTACACCTGTGGTTACTCTGCTGAACTTGTGAGGACCTATATCCACTAAAACCACCAACATCAGATTTTTAAAAGCCATTCAGAACAGCTCAGAAAAGTGAAGTTAGTTCTGAAATAAACTGTGGCATCATGTGTAGATGCAAGTGGATTCTAAATGCAATGACATTCATACATGCTTAACTCTTAACTTGAGTGCCCTCATACCTTTAGGGCTACTGTATCTCCAAAAAAAGGCCAGCGAATGAGAAGAAAATGAAACCTTGACTGGCTCCGGATGACTGTGCAGATTTGGCCCATGATTACTGCAGTAGTGGGGCTGAAGTGAGTGTTCAATAATACATGCATCATTATCATCCTCATCATCATCTCCACCCAGGGCATCTGTCACACTTTAAAAGAGGTTTACTCAGCCGCTCTGAAATGCCAGCTTAAAGTTGTTCTAACACAATTACACTAGTTACACCCTTCACTGGTAACCCTGATATCTGCTGACACTGAAGCAAAAGAAATATCACAATATAGTGTTGCACGTATGCCACGCGCAAACGTCCTAACAATCCGTAGGCATAAAGCAGGAGATGAAACTCTCATGCAGGGAAACTTCGAGTCAACGTCGGCTCATGGTAAATGGGAACGATAAGTTTGTTAGTGTGATTTGACCAAAGCATAAGTGAAAATCATTTTAACACACTAAATCTCACCTCTCTGAGTTGAGTGTAAAATCCAGTGTGCTGCGCTTCTCCTTTAAGGACAGATCAAATCCAACGCAGCCCGAGTCCACTAATATCCCAGAACTGTGTCTCTCAAATTGTCCTTTGCAACTTTCCCGTGTCCAAACATACGTGCCGCTGTGCCATTTTGGTGAAAAAATGACTACAGTCTTTTTCCCATTTAAATTTCCCAACAGTGCGGCGTTTCTTTTCTCGTGGGAGTCGCTCGCTGAAACTCCTTTCTGTTTTTTCTGCTTAATCAGTGCTGCTTCTCATCAACGATCGGACGCGCGCTGCGCGTACTCGCTGCGGCTCTTGGAATCGGGGGAATTGGGCGGGGTCAGCTGCGGCGATGGGCGGTGGCTGCCTTTCACAGATGCGATACGTATTTAGTTGCGTCACGAGTGTCAGCCAATCGCCTTCGGGAATTGGAAAAAGGCGTGTACGTCAGGCGAACAAGCGCTCTGCCCCTCAACCCTGTCGCAAACGCGTAGAAGCGCGACGTTTTCTATAACAACAGTTAAGGGTTTACGGCACCTGCCCTCGTTGAGCTTGTGGTAGAGGAAGGTGGACGTTATGAGAGCTTACTTTGGTCACTGTTTCGTTAGCAAGGTAAGAAACAATATGTTGTCAGATTAGATGACAGTTATAATGAAAAGGCTGAAGAAAGCTGAGAAGTGGAATGTGTTTGTTTGTAAATCGCGGTGTTTGGCCTGCATCAGTGCGCAGTGCAGTAGCGATCTGTGCAATAAGACAGTTTTTGCAAATAAGACAACTTTAAGCAATGCTGAAGCACGTATAAAATAACAGTATACAACAGCCTTGTATCTTGAAATTAATACAAAAAGTTGTCACGGTTAAGTTGTACTAGTAGACATAAAGTAATAGCCATACAAAAATGTTAAGGAGAACAGAAAGTACAGTGTAGGTGATAAATTGCCGTTACAAATCTATAGTGTTAGTAACGTTACAGTAATACAGAGATAGATGGATGCATGTGGTGTTGTTGTTGTTGTTGTTTAGTTGAATAGTTATAATAGTTGAATTGTATAAAAATAATTCTTAATACTGTGTTGTTACCTGAATGAGTTACAGCTGTTTTTTGTTTAGTGATAGTTGTTCATGAGTCCCTTGTTTGTCCTGAACAGAATCAAATACATCAAACACAAAACAAATAAAACAAATAGTAACAAAATCAAATCTATAAGATTAAAAAAAACAACAACAATGCATCAAATATAATATATCAACAACATGCATGGAAAACAAATTAAAAGATGGTAAAAAGATACATATTTAACTGTCTTTTACTTGTTCTTTGTTTCTGTTGCTGGAACTTTAAATAAACCAGCAGCAGATTATTTTAATATTTTTGATGGAATATAATTTGGCAATATGGAAAGTTGGCAATATAGTTTGGTCCTTGTCTATTATGGGTTTTGTATGTAAAGAAAAGGACCTTAAATTTGTTCTAGATTTTATAGGAAACCAATGCAAAGCAGCTAAAACTAGAGTTAAGTTCTCTCTCTCTAGTTCAAGTTATTACCCAAGCTTCCAAAGTTTGGATACAATGGGAAAAATGCTTTACAGTAATCAAGTCTACTTGAGGTAAAAGCATGGTGTTAATGTGTATGGGCCATTCTACATAATTGGTTCAATGTCAGAGTTGGTAACGTCTTGGAAAAAAAAAAAAATGTCTTTTTCCCCCCCAAAAAACTGTATAATATCGAAGGTATGCCTTTTTAGTAATTGTGCAGTTGATTCTCTTATTGTATTTTCAGAAAGTTTTAGAAAAAATATTTGTTCCAAAAAAAGGTTATATTGACATATTCATATTTTGCTTACATCTTACGTGTAAATATATATTTTTGCTATTTAATTTTTTTCAGAGAAAAATAAATAACAATTACATTTTTAACAATATTTCAAGTGTAATTTATTAGATTTGTTGTATTTTGAGACAAAACATTTTTTGTAAAAGGCAAAAAGTTGATCATGATTTCAAAGTTAAGGATTCAGTTGGGATTCAATTAGTCTGAATATACATTGAACCATAACCATAACATCTTTGGTTGATAATTCAGTATACTTTATTTTTGACAAAACATCCCATGTTTCGGTCGTGACAGCACATTTTCGGTAGTGATAGTAATGCTTTGGTAGCATCCACATCGCATTACAGAATTTTAACCCACATACTAAAACACACAATTTTCATAACTATCCTAAAATGTAGTTTATTTCCCCAAATATGAGGATTATGTTTTCCCTTTTGTCACTATGAAACAATGATTCGGTAGTGACAAATTTATGAAATAACACCTAAAAAATCAGTGATGTCACTACCAATACGTCAGCAAATGTTTTGACGTGACTGTTAGTGACAATTTTAGATACTTTTGAACCTAGCTCAAAAATGGTTCTAAACAGTTGTACACATATAAAAACTAATTGTTATAGAATAACTCCCAAAAAAGTGTGCTTAATTGCAGAAGAATGGTGTTCGGACTTAAAACGTACACGGTTTTGGTAGTGACGTGAAATTGCGGGACACATTTTTTTACACAAAGTTTAAGAATTTGCAAAGAAAATATAAAATAACTTTTTTTTTTTTTTTTACTACTTTACTTTTTAAAATAATCAAAAATATATTTTTAAAAACCATGCAAAAAAATATTTCAATATCATTGTTCAATATCAATATCATCAAGTTGAAATTTAGGGTTAGGGTTCGGTGCAGCCACCTCCCAACTGAAAGTACCCAATAAAAGATGATTTTATATATTAAGCTTAACCATATTTTACATATCATTGTGGGTTTCAATCGATAATAGAAGGATCTTAGTAAGCATCTAAGATTTAAATACTTAAATGCTTTTTAAATGTGTTTTTTGGTTGTGGGACAGCAGTTTGGATCAATATGCAAATCAATAAAATATCTCAATTCTCATCCCCACAGTAACTGCTGCTGTCATCCAGGTTGCCTTGAGGATGGATCCAGTGGTACTGAGCTACCAGGACAGTCTCCTGCGGCGCTCAGATGTGGCACTTTTAAACGGACCCCACTGGCTCAACGATCAGGTCATAGGTTTCGCCTTTGAGTATTTTGCAACAGACCGCTTCAAAAGTTTGAGCGACAAGGTCTGTTTCATCAGCCCTGAAGTCGCTCAGTTTATAAAGTACGCCTCGTGTCAAGAGGAACTCGCTATTTTCCTGGAACCGCTGAGTCTTGCGTCTCGTCAGTGGGTTTTTTTGTCTGTCAATGACAACTCTAATCAAACAGCTGGTGGCTCCCATTGGAGTCTTCTCCTCTATCGGCGAGACACCAACCAGTTCTCCCACTACGACTCCCAGAGTGGAAGCAACTCATTGCATGCCCGGCGTATCGCAGCCAAGTTGGAGGCTTTTCTAGGCAGTGGAACGAAAGTGCCCTTTGTGGAGGAGCAGTGCCCCTCGCAGCAGAACAGCTATGACTGTGGCATGTATGTGATTTGTAATGCCGAGGCTCTGTGCGAGAGCGCTAGAGTCGAGGGCTGTCCCTACCTGCCCGCTCAGATCATAACACCAACCTACATCACACGGAAACGGACAGAATGGTATTCGCTAATACAGAGACTCGCCAAGGAATAACTAGCTGATCTTTCACATCATGCGAAAGCACCGCCATGTTCGCATGAACTGTATTAGCCAATGGGCAAAGTGATCACACTTATTTATCCTAATCAATCCTGCACAAAGGATGCACAAAATAAACTGCATTTGGAAACAGCATGCACTTCTCAAAAATTGTTTGCCAAACTCTTAAATGTTTAGTTTACACAAAGACAAAAATCTCATCATGAACATTACCTTGCTTGAAACCCAAAATGAGAAATGAGATGCAGAATATTCACACTACTTTTTTTTTTTTCATGCAATGAAAGTGAATTTGCACAGCTCTGTCAAGCTCCAATAATTAAAATACAAAAAGCCCTATTAAAGGGATAGTTCACCCACCTGAAAATGTACTCACCCTTAGGCCAGCAGATGAATTTTGTTTTCATTGGAAACTGGTTTGAAAAAACATGGATCCTTTGCAGTAGGGCTGGGTGATAAAACAATAACTATGATTATCGCACAATATACATTTCCTTGGTAAATGATAACAAGAGTTCGATAAATGTTCAATATAATGTAAATACGGCAAAGGCGGATCAAAAGAGTGCTAGTGATTTGAAGCGCGCCAATCGGACCGTTTATCCACTCGGCTCAAAGTTCAAACGGTGGCGAGCTTACTAGAGCATAATACATTTACTCACTGATTAGTCTCTTCACATGACCACTAAACAGTGCTTTGAGATCCAGTGTGAAGCACTTGAATTTAGTGAAGAACACAAATATTTTAATATTTTAAATGTTTATAGCTAGATGATACAACAGGAGAGACACTGTGCGCAACTATACAGTCAGAAGGCTTTTTAATTTATAAATCGCCATCATTTACCATAGATTTATTGTAGTAGAGTTACTGAACCAGTATATCGTGGCAGAAATTTGGTTGTTTTTGTTGAATTTTATTATATTATTAATGTAGACGTATTAATTGTATTGACGGAAGAAAAATGGAATATAATGACAGTATTTTTTTGTGATTAAGCTGTAGCGTTTATGCAGTAATACTAAATGTATTTAGATTTTCATACAAATACATAGAAACCATATAACATTTTTACCATGATATTGAGGTACTATATTTGGCATATTTAACTGGGATTATCATGACCTAAATGCATGCTGCGATGAAAGGCCAATGGTTAATTTAAAAAAAAAAAAAAAACTCAAACAGTCAGAATAATTCAATTTAACCATATAGAAATGAGGTAGCTCAAATTTTTACTGATATTACTGATTTTGATAATGAACATAAATCTACATCTGCATCCTACCTCAAGCTGCTATCAAATGTGTATTTCTAAGAGACAAAAAAGTTATATTACTCTATTAATATTATTAAGGCAACACAAACCTTGATTGGAAACAATAATGCTCATTAGAACATGTAGAACTAAGAATTTTTTTTTATTATTATTATTTTTTATTTATTTTGTTAAGGAAAACTGATTGGAAAAGTGGAAACTCAAAAACATAAAGTGTTTGTCATGTTCTGACCATAAAGCTAAAGAAGAAACCACAGTTAACCATCTGGTTTTTACAACTTTCACATTCACTTTTAAAAATAAAGGTTCTTTATTGGCATCAGTGGTTCCACAAAGAACCTTTAACAACCATGGAACCTTTTCATTCCACAAAAGGTTCTTGGAAAAAGTTTCTTTAGATTGTCAAAAAAAAACTGGTTCACTGAAAGTTTCTTTGGGGAATCGCTGTGAAACCTGTGAACCTTTCATTTTAAGAGTCTTGGAGCAAAAATCCGCCTTTAAATTTAAAAGAAAAAAATGTGACATTTATCGTGATGATTATTGATAACAACTTATATGAAAAAATTTACTGTGATCAGTTTTTTGTTCATATCACCCAGCTGTACTTTGCAGTGAATGGGTGCCGTCAAAATGAGAGTCCAAACAGCAGATAAAAACATCACAATAATTCATAAGTAATCCAGACAACTCCAGCCCATCAATTAATGTCTTGTGGTGTAAAAAAAAATCATGTTTGTATGGAGCAAATCCATCATTAAGGCGTTTAAACTTTAAATCTTTGCTTCTGGCCGGAATACCAGTTCATAATATATAATGATGCTTCCTTAAGTGAAAAGGTCCATCCCCTGTTGTCCTCTCACAGATAAGATTTGGCAATGGTTAAGTTAAAAACATCTTGATGGGTTTGTTTCTTATACTCAGAGCTGATGGACTGGAGAGGTGTGGATCACTTTTTTCAGCTGTTTGGACTCTTATTCTGATGGCACCCATTCACTGCAGAGGATCCATTGGTAAGCAAGTGATGTAATGCTAAATTTCTCTACATTTATTGAAGAAACAAACTCGTCTACATCTTGGATTGCCTGAGGGTGAGTACATTTTCAGCAAGTTCTCATTTTTGTATCAAAAACAGTCAGTTACTTCCCTCCACTGTAGCTTTAAAATCAAATATTTAAAATCAAATATATATCTTTTAATATGGCATGTGAAAACACATCATGCCAGATTTGTTGTTGTGAAGGGAAAAGTAAGATTTTCACTGAATAAAGACTGAAATTCTTCTGTTCCTCACACAGATCTATCATATGTTTAAATAGACTTAAAATATATTGGACAAGTTGTTTAAACTACATCTATAAGGCTGTGTCCACCAAGGCTTTTTCCCTGCGGCTAGCGTATTTTTTCCATTGTTCTTAATGGAAGCGCCATGTTTTTTTAAAACGGCAGGAGCGTGCCGAGCGCTGAGCGTCTTTTTCGCGCTGAGCGTGCAGGCGTTTTTTCCTCAGCGCCGAGAGTTGAAGAATGTTCAACTTTGAGTAAAACGCTGCGCTCATCACTGTCACGTTCTAGTCAGCTAACCAGTCAGAGTGGAGAAGGGGCGGGACTACCAACCACCCCAGTTGCAGAAGTTAATATTGCTTGTCTTTGAGTATTTATGTCTTTATAATATCGGACTACTATAATATTATGAAAAATAATGCTTGGAGAAACATTTCATTAGCCATGCATTTGCCATTACTTCAACGGATATTTTGTATCATAGCAACCACAGCGTCTCAACGGAAAAACAGCAGAGCGCCTGGCGTTTTCAGCTGGCTAAAAACACTTTGGTGGACACGCGGCCTAATGCTTGCTTAAATTTTGGTTCATATTTTAAACTTGTCAGCCTCTGTCTTTCATTGAATGAAAATAAGCTGTCAACATTCTGCAAAACCTCTTCCATTAAGGAAATAAAGTCATACAAGGGTGAGTAAATGATGAGTGATGACTGTTAAGAAAGCATCTATGATCTTTCATTCTCAAGAGAGAAGAGACTTGTGATCAGTGTAACAAATCCATTAGCAGCACAAGTTGGTACAGTAGATTCAGAATGTATTATTGCCAATTAATTTAGATTAGTAGCATGAAGTGAGTAGCTGAATGTGATGCTTGTTTACAGGACCTTTTGCTCAGGGCTTATTTTGAGAAGAGTGTAGATGACAAAGAATGTGATCTGTGTTGTTACTGTTTGCAATGGAAATGTTACAACACAGGCTGAACAAAAATACAGTAGAGTAGTTTTTATTTAACCAAGTGCATCCTTTCACTGAGCTTAAAAGATGCTTCGTAACCTCACACCAGCAAATGCATGATTGTGTGACAGTTTATCCTTCAGCTGTATATACCAGTTTACTTACAAGTGAATGAAGCCAATAAGAATGAGCACATATATCATCCAAATTTAAAAAAAAAAAAAAAACTGCATGCAGGGAGCACTATGCAGTTTCATTAAAGAAACCTGGAAAACTTCTACTCTGCTGTTTTCAACATAATAAATGTTTTTGAGCAGCAAATCAGAATATTAGAATGATTTCTGAGTGATCATGTGACTTGAGTAATGATGCTAAAAATTCATCTTTAAAATTACAGGAAAAAATTATACATTTAAATTCAAATATAGATATTATTTTAATAGTACACATTTCACATGTTTACTGTCTTTGCAGTACTGTGGAGCAAATAAATGCAGGCTTGGTGAGCTGAAGAGACATTTAAAAAAACATTAAAAATCTTACTGTTCAAAAACTTTTGACTGGTATAGTGGGTAAGTTGTCAATTTGTGTCACTTTTTTTGAGAAGAGTACCTTTGTTGTAATATGATATGGAACATACTTGTATCATATTACCACATATGAAAGTATTTTAAAAATGCATCTTCAGTGTACCTGTAGGCTAGTGGTTCTCAACCAAAAAATGTTGCTAATCCTAATTCAGTAAATTATGAATGACTAGAAAAGTCATGTCTATTCATTAGTTAAAATGACTGGAAACCTTAAAGAACATTCCGCACATTTAATAAACAGTCTCTAAAAATGTCCATGGAATTAAATAAGCTTTAAAATTGCCTTCAAATATCGTCGTGCCATTTTTCTCTATGCAACAAACGACCCATTTTATATAAAACTCAGTCCATAATGCAAAGGTTATCACCGGAACCGTGTTGATAGCTGTGAGGCCTCACATTTCCAGGTTTACTTTCAACAGTAGACTCTGTATGAAAGCGCTCTGAGCTCCTCCGGGGCCTCAGGTGTTTCACATTATCTCTCTGAGGGGGTCCTGACCTTCATGATCTCAGTTCTGGGACTGTACACCTCATCCACATCCTCTTAAACTGCACTGTAATGTACTGCAGATCCTCTCAGAAGTGTAAACACATTTCAGGCCCCTTTTCACATCAGTAAGTCACTTGAAAAACTCAAACACAGCCCCTAGCTAAATGACTTGGGATTTAAAGGAACAGTTCACCCAAAAATGTCGTTCCAAACACGTAAGACCTTTGTTCATCTTCAAAACACAAATAAAGATATTTTTTAAGAAATCCAAGGGCTTTCTAAACCTGCATAGACCGCAACGCAAGGCCTAAAAAAGGTAGTCAATCGGTGGTAGACATCAGTTTTTCCACAACAATTTTATGAAGCTTACGAGAAAACTTTTTGTGTGCAAAGACCATAACGACTATTGAACAACCAGAGCCTTTTAGGTCTAAACCATGCAGGTTCTGACATTAGGTGACAAAGGAATGTCTAGTGTGGTGTGAAAAGTATGTTATTGATCATCCACACCCATTTTGGGCCCTTCGAAATATTCTGTTACAGTATGAGGTTTGTAACTGGAGATCATGTGGGGAACACAAATAGCCTCTTGCACATTCTCCAAAAGGTCTGTAACCGATCTCAACTCTATTATCACAGTCTCACAAGTGCACACAAAGAGATAGAGGGTAAAAAAAAAGCTGATAAGATTGACGTATGTAAAAGTATACCTAGAGAGGTGTCATTTGGGAATGTTGCTCTGGTATGTCCGTTCACACTGACTGAAAGAGCACGAACAGTGACGTTGAGACTGGGAACTCAGAGCTCTTAGTCTGTAAACATTTGCCAGTAAGGTGTTAACATGGCTGCAGTAAATTTAGCACCAAAAGTTAAATGATCTCTGACCTGTAAACTAGAATAATCCTGTATTTGCCTTTTGGTGATGTGTGTGTGTGTGTGTGTGTGTGTGTATATATATATATATATACAGGTCCTTTTCAAAAAATTAGCATATTGTGATAAAGTTCATTATTTTCTGTAATGTACTGATAAACATTAGACTTTTATATATTTTAGATTCATTACACACAACTGAAGTAGTTCAAGCCTTTTTTTTGTTTTAATATTGATGATTTTGGCATACAGCTCATGAAAACCCAAAATTCCTATCTCAAAAAATTAGCATATCATGAAAAGGTTCTCTAAAAGAGCTATTAACCTAATCATCTGAATCAACTAATTAACTCTAAACACCTGCAAAAGATTCCTGAGGCTTTTAAAAACTCCCAGCCTGGTTCATTACTCAAAACCGCAATCATGGGTAAGACTGCCGTCCAGAAGGCCATCATTGACACCCTCAAGCAAGAGGTTAAGACACAGAAAGAAATTTCTGAACGAATAGGCTGTTCCCAGAGTGCTGTATCAAGGCACCTCAGTGGGAAGTCTGTGGGAAGGAAAAAGTGTGGCAGAAAACGCTGCACAACGAGAAGAGGTGACCGGACCCTGAGGAAGATTGTGGAGAAGGACCGATTCCAGACCTTGGGGGACCTGCGGAAGCAGTGGACTGAGTCTGGAGTAGAAACATCCAGAGCCACCGTGTACAGGCGTGTGCAGGAAATGGGCTACAGGTGCCGCAGAGAAGCAGCACTGGACTGTTGCTCAGTGGTCCAAAGTACTTTTTTCGGATGAAAGCAAATTTTGCATGTCATTCGGAAATCAAGGTGCCAGAGTCTGGAGGAAGACTGGGGAGAGGGAAATGCCAAAATGCCTGAAGTCCAGTGTCAAGTACCCACAGTCAGTGATGGTCTGGGGTGCCATGTCAGCTGCTGGTGTTGGTCCACTGTGTTTTATCAAGGGCAGGGTCAATGCAGCTAGCTATCAGGAGATTTTGGAGCACTTCATGCTTCCATCTACTGAAAAGCTTTATGGAGATGAAGATTTCATTTTTCAGCACGACCTGGCACCTGCTCACAGTGCCAAAACCACTGGTAAATGGTTTACTGACCATGGTATTACTGTGCTCAATTGGCCTGCCAACTCTCCTGACCTGAACCCCATAGAGAATCTGTGGGATATTGTGAAGAGAAAGTTGAGAGACGCAAGACCCAACACTCTGGATGAGCTTAAGGCCGCTATCGAAGCATCCTGGGCCTCCATAACACCTCAGCAGTGCCACAGGCTGATTGCCTCCATGCCACGCCGCATTGAAGCAGTCATTTCTGCAAAAGGATTCCCGACCAAGTATTGAGTGCATAACTGAACATAATTATTTGAAGGTTGACTTTTTTTGTATTAAAAACACTTTTCTTTTATTGGTCGGATGAAATATGCTAATTTTTTGAGATAGGAATTTTGGGTTTTCATGAGCTGTATGCCAAAATCATCAATATTAAAACAAAAAAAAGGCTTGAACTACTTCAGTTGTGTGTAATGAATCTAAAATATATGAAAGTCTAATGTTTATCAGTACATTACAGAAAATAATGAACTTTATCACAATATGCTAATTTTTTGAAAAGGACCTGTATATATATATATATATATACACAAATATAAAGACTTAAAGAGAAGTCTTTTATTTGCCACTGCAAAATCCATTTCATGACAAAGCAACCAGACAGGTTTCTATATGTAGCCAACTTCCTTAAAGACAAATTCCACTGCCAAAAACAAAGCTGTATGGATTTATGAACTCGAAGACAGGACGTCTGAAGGTTGTTGCAGTTATTTCCACATGAAAACCCTCTGTCCCTGGGATATATGAGCTAGGCCGGACCTATAGGTCAGGTTTAGTAGGCATGAAAACATGCCTTGGGCGAATAGTTATAGGTCACGGTATCGCAGGATGTGAAAAGGACGGCTTACAGTCTGTGTGTTGTTCCACTGAGCGTGAAAACGTGACAAATGATGACAAAAATAACCTTTTAGAGATGCCTACTCATGCTCTTCGTAGGAATTCAATTCTTTTATATTTTTATCTCTCTTTACAATAAACTAAAACCTACATTGGGAAAGAAAAAACAGTTATGGTTCCCAGAATAATTCTGTAAAATACAGTAAAACTGTAAACATATTTACAGGTCAACCTGTACATGTTTACAGTTTATAAGTGTAATTTAAGCAAGCAAGAAAGAAAAACAAAAAAACCCCACAGCTCTTTTCTGCTGAATCAAGGCTGTGCTACTACCAAAATCTCTTGTGTACCTTTAATGCATACTAACAATCAGGATAGGATTTCTGAAAAAAAAAAAAAAGCAGAGGGGGGTAAGGCTAGCCTAAATAACCTAATATTAGTGTAATCTTTAACAACACACATCATACACCCATCTTTTTAGTCAAGTACCAGATGATGGGTGTCATGTATTGAATATGACAGAAACTGTATCACAATTTAATAAAAACGTAAGTAGGCCTATTAATTGTAATGATTTAATCTCCATGGTTATTCAAATAAAAAATAAATTGTATAGAGAAAGAGAGAGAGAAAAAATACAGTACTAACTGAGCTTTTTGAATTGCAAGACTTTCGGATTGCGTATCGCGAATCATTTGATTCAGAACGGGACTTTAAAGCAAGTATCGCGAATCATTTGATTCATAGCTGTGCTGCAAAGCGAGTATCGCGAATCATTTGATTCAGAACGGGACTTCAAAGCAAGTATCGCGAATCATTTGATTCATAGCTGTGCTGCAAAGCGAGTATCGCGAATCATTTGATTCAGAACGGGACTTCAAAGCAATATCGCGAATCATTTGATTCAGAACGGGACTTAAAAGCAAGCGTCGCGAATCATTTGATTCAGAACGGGGCTTCAAAGCAATATCGCGAATCATTTTATTCATAAGTGTGACTCAAAGCGAGTATCGCGAATCATTTGATTCATAACGGGACTTAAAAGCAAGTGTCGCGAATCATTTGATTCATAACGGGACTTCAAGTTCAAAGCGCATTTCGTGAATCATCTGATTCAGAACGGGACTTCAAAGCATTATCGCGAATCATTTTATTCATGTGACTCAAAGCGAGTATCGCGAATCATTTGATTCAGAACGGGACTTCAAGTTCAAAGCGCGTTTCGTGAATCATTTGATTAATTTTTTTTTTTTTTTTTTTTTTTTTATTGAAAATATTTATAGAACAAAACAGGGAAAACATTCAAACAACATAAGGCACGTCCAGAAAATGATTAAAAAAAAAGTAAAATAAATAAAATAAAACCAAATACAACACCACAAGGAGCAAGAATTTATATATAAACAAGACTTTTGACATTAAAATAATAGATAAATATTAAAATAATACATATTTTAAGATAGAGAGGCGTAGAGATTCAGACTTTCTGCTTAGTTTTTTAAAATATTTAAAACTTTGAAACATTTTCACAAACTCACCGAGAAAAACATTAAAGGAAGGCTTACATTTTTTCCACTTACAAGTATGAATATGATATTTACCCAACAATAAAACAAAGTTGACAACATCTGAAAAGAGAGAATTTAAATCATACTTAAAAAAGAAGATATCCTCCAAAACAAATAAAGAAATTGTTTCCATTTTTACTGATAACCAGCAGTGAATATCAAACCAAAATTTAGAGGTAACCTCACAGTAAAAGAATAAGTGATCAAGTGTTTCAGGAAAAGAAGAGCAAAAGCTACACAGTTCCACTTCAAAATTAAATCGTTTCTGTATAAAATCACCAACAGGGTAAATCTTAAACATAATTCTGTAGTGAGTCTCCTTAACCTTCGGAGCAACCGGATATTTAAGATAAAAGAGAAAAGCTTTATCCTTTACTGAGGCTTTAATATCTCCCAAAAAATAACATTGATACTCTCCAGTAATAATACGTTTAAATTCTTTATAAATAAGTTTGTTATTACACTTATTATCAAATATATCTACATTACATATTTTTAGAGAAGGAAGAGAAACTATAAGTTTAGGTAATGGATCAGAAAAACCACTTTGGATTATTCTTAACAAACCAATAGGTATAGCTTTGCAGACTTTATCATAACCTTTTACATTAATTCTAATTCCATATTTAATACTGAAATCATTATGAGATAGGAAACACCCATTTACATCTAATAAATCATGAATAAATATAATACCTTTACTATACCAATCACTTTTAAACAAAGATTTCCTGTTAATAACTACAGCTCTATTATTCCAGAGAGTTGAATTGTGAGGGGAAAAGTTATGGGTAAATATCATTTTCCAAAAAAGCAATACTTGTTTATGGAAATTAGAAACCTTCAAAGGAATTTTAGAAAGCTCAAAATCACATCTTAAAACAAATTCAAGGCCACCAATATTTTTGAAAATATGATTAGGAATATGGTACCATATTGAGTAAGGCTTTGCTAAACACTCTTTAAGCCATTTTATTCTGAATGAACCAAGAAGCGATTCAAAATCAATGGCTTTTAAACCTCCTTGTTCATACTCTTTAACCAAATGAAATTTACGTAAATAATGTGTTTTATTCTTCCATATAAACTTAAACAATATTGAATTCACAGATTTAACTACTTTTGGTGCAGTATATAAAGCATGAGCTAAATAGATAAGTTTAATCATTTGATTAATAAGTGTGACTCAAAGCAAGTATCGCGAATCATTTGATTCATAACGGGACTTCAAGTTCAAAGCGCGTTTCGCGAATCTATTTGTTCCAGAACTGGGCTTCAAACTACGTTTCGCGAATCATTTGATTTACATTGGGAGTTTAGAGTGGGTTCGCGGGATGTTTTATCCACACCGGGCATAAATATAATTTAGCAGATGCAGGGATGCATAGACAAGAGAATGAATCAAATCCCCCCATCCCCCCGGCAAATCACACCCTGCTAACAATCACCATAATAACACGTGATACAGAGAAAGCCATAGGAAGAATCAGTTGATCACAAAAAAGTGTCACAGTTTACCCTGGTGTCCCCTTTTAACATAATTGCAAATTCCATTAATACAGATTTATGCAGAAATTTCAAAAATTAACATACCTTGAGAAATATCTACTTAAAAAAATATGACATTTTGTCCAGGTTTTCCCTCACTGATTTTTGAGACATGGGACAAAACATGTTGAGCAATTGTAACTAAAAATAGGTTTGATTTAAAAAAAAATGAAAATATTTTCAACTGTAAATGTTGGATTAATAATAGAATGTATTTAACACAATTACTCCCTTAAATTGTATCATTATTATATCAAATGTATGATACTTATTGTTGTCTCACTACATCAAAAACAGTGTCCACAAAGAAGGACACTGCAATCATTCATAAGCAATAAAATAGGTATTTTTTATTTTTGTTATAATGAAAAAGAGCTTGTTTTATCAAAAGCAACACATAATAATATCTCATATCAAAGCAAGGTTGTTTTTTAAGGACATATGCATGTTTCATAAGGTTTAAAAGTTGTGCACTTTCGGTCAACACCGTCAGACATTCATTAAAATGTGTAAAAACAAAAACAAAATCAGTGAATATCAGAGGCGGCTATCACTCTAACGGACCCCCTTGCCACATCCCACCTCTGCATCAACAGAGAAAACAAAAAGGCTACTACATGAACATTTGTTTTGTGAAAGAAATGGCAAATTTGTCAACACCAGCAGATGTCACCACCATAAGATTTTCTGTTTGGCGGTGGTGACAAAGTCATCATACTTTTGTTTTCAAGTCATTTTTAATTACAGTAAATATAAAACAGTATTTTATAGTTAACCCTTTAACTGTCACCGTCTCGTCACCGGGACGCCTACGTTTACTTCACCATATTTCAAATAAATCCTAACCTAATCATGACAAACTATATATCGTTGGAAAGTTCTAAGACTCCTAAATTGATATTTTACCACTGTTTTGTGTTACAAATTATGTAGGAAAAGTAATACATTAATTTATGACAAGAGTGCACCTCAAAAAATTTACTTCATAACAGGAGTTCAGACCTTTTTCACAAAAAGACTTTCTTTGTTGCCTTTTTTTCTATCACGCTTTAGAAATCATAAGAAATTATAAATCACTTGAAGACTTAAAATGTCAAAATTCATCCTTTGGAAACCATTTTAAAATCAGACATTGCATTATCATGGAAATTGTACATGAAAATCATATTACAAAATGTTTTTGTTTATGAATGATAAAAAATACATTTGGATAGTGCATTTTCATGTCTATGTTCACAATAGGGAGTGACAGTTAAAGGGTTAAAATGACTACAGATTGAGGTCACCACCATCAGATGAATATTTTGATAAATAATATTGTTGTTTTTTTCTACTTCAATATTTCACCCTGTTTTGTCCCAATCTCAAGAATCATGCCCTATTAACATGTACCCCATCTGTATGTAAATAATGATCAAAGTATGTGGTGTTTCAAAAAAAATCAGGTACTGTAGGTCATTTTACAAACAGGTGTATATCACCAGAGCTTAAGTGACTTTTGCCTCAAAGCATTAAAAAGTAAAAGGCCTAGTAACTTGAGTTGAGATGTTGTTTAAAATAATTATGACTGGTTGATGTTTTGTAGATATTTGTCTCCACCTGGTGTTCAAAGGATAACTGCGTTAGGAAGGGAATGACTATTCATGATCTCAGGATTGCTGCCTACCAAATGCGGGTCATTTGATATACAGGTGCTGGTCGTATAATTAGAATATCATCAAAAAGTTGATTTTATTTCACTAATTCCATTCAAAAAGTTAAACTTATAAGTATCGACTCTATCTGTGATATTATATTCATTCATTACACACAGACTGATATATTTCAAATGTTTATTTCTTTTCATTTTGATGATTATAACTGACAACTAATGAAAATCCCAAATTCAGCATCTCAGAAAATTACAATATTACTTAAGACCAATACAAAGAAAGGATTTTTAGAAATCTTGGCTAACTGAAAAGTATGAACATGAAAAGTATGAGCATGTACTGCACTCAATACTTTGGGGCTCCTTTTGCCTGAATTACTGCAGCAATGCGGCGTGGCATAGAGTCAATCAGTCTGTAGCACTGCTCAGGTGTTATGAGAGCCCAGGTTGCTCTGATAGTGGCCTTCAGCTCTTCTGCATTGTTGGGTCTGGCATATCGCATCTTCCTTTTCACAATACCCCATAGATTTTCTATGGGGTTAAGGTCAGGCGAGTTTGCTGGCCAATTAAGAACAAGGATACCATGGTCCTTAAACCAGGTACTGGTAGCTTTAGCACTGTGTGCAGGCGCCAAGTCCTGTTGGAAAATGAAATCTGCGTCTCCATAAAGTTGGTCAGCAGCAGGAAGCATGAAGTGCTCTAAAACTTCCTGGTATATGGCTGCGTTGACCTTGGACCTCAGAAAACACAGTGGACCAACACCAGCAGATGACATGGCACCCCAAACCATCACTGACTGTAGAAACTTTACACTGGACCTCAAGCAACATGGATTCTGTGCCTCTCCTCTCTTCCTCCAGACTCTGGGACCCTGATTTCCAAAGGAAACGCTAAATTTCCTTTCATCAAAGAACATAACTTTGGACCACTCAGCAGCAGTCCAGTCCTTTTTGGCTTTTGCCCAGGCGAGACGCTTCTGACGTTGTCTGTTGTTCAAGAGTGGCTTGACACAAGGAATGCGACAGCTGAAACCCATGTCTTGCATACGTCTGTGCGTAGTGGTTCTTGAAGCACTAACTCCAGCTGCAGTCCACTCTTTGTGAATCTCCCCCACATTTTTGAATGGGTTTTGTTTCACAATCCTCTCCAGGGTGCGGTTATACCTATTGCCTGTACATTTTTTTTTCTAACACATCTTTTCCTTCCCTTCGCCTCTCTATTAATGTGTTTGGACACAGAGTTCTGTGAACAGCCAGCCTCTTTTGCAATGACCTTTTGTGTCTTGCCCTCCTTGTGCAAGGTGTCAATGGTCGTCTTTTGGACAACTAAGTCAGCAGTCTTCCCCATGATTGTGTAGCCCAGTGGTTTTCAATCCTGGTCCTGGGGACCTACTGCTCTGCATATTTTGTGTGTCTCCTTTATGTAACACACCTGATTCAGATCATCAGCTCGTTAGGAGAGAGATCCATGAACTGAACTGAGTGTGTCAGATAAGGGAGACATACAAAATGTGCAGAGCAGTGGGTCCCCAGGACCAGGATTGAAAACCACTGGTGTAGCCTACAGAACTAGACTGAGAGACCATTTAAAGGCCTTTGCAGGTGTTTTGAGTTAATTAGCTGATTAGAGTGTGGCACCAGGTGTCTTCAATATTGAACCTTTTCACAATATTCTAATTTTCTGAGATACTGAATTTGGGGTTTTCATTAGCTGTCAGTTATAATCATCAAAATTAAAAGAAATAAACATTTGAAATGTATCAGTATGTGTGTAATGAATGAATATAATATACAAGTTTCACTTTTTGAATGGAATTAGTGAAATAAATCAACTTTTTGATGATATTCTAATTATATGACCAGCACCTGTATATCACAATGCACTGATGTACTGTCAGGGAGTACACAGACATGAAGATGTGAGGAACAGATAAGACACTCACTTGAGTAAGACAAAAATGTGACAACTATCGAACTATCACAAGCTTAAATGCAGTAAATAAGAAGTTGATATTGTGTTATATTTAGATTTATTTAAACACAATATTATGTGTTTTGCTTAATTTTAGAGAGAACATTTTAGTTTCTTCATTTTATTAGGTTTTGCATTTAGAAATATATTGAGACATTCTAAAAGACAACTTGAAAAAACTTTTTTTTATATTTTTGGTCAGATAAATATCAAGTCTTATTAGCAGGTCATCTATCTCTCTCTCTGTGAGTGTGTACGTGAGTATCAATTTTGCACTCTTGATATTTTAAAGTGTCACCCCTTGATTGCTGTTCACTTTTTTTCTGCACAGTGGCTGATTTGTAGTTTGTACCATCAAAAGATTCTCTGAGGTTTTGGGTTTTTTTTTTTTTTTTTTTTGTATTTCCCATTCATTTCCTATGACGGTCATTTCTGACCGCGAAGAAGTCAAGTGTGACTTTTTTATTTATTTTTTTGGATCCTGGAGGGCCACAGCTCTGTACAGTTTAGCTCCAACCCTATTCAAACACACCTGATCTAGCTAATCAAGCTCTTCAGGGTAACTAGAAACTTCCAAGCAGGTATGAGTTGGAGCTAAACATGTTTGATAAAGTTCGACATTTATATGTTTATTTGCAAAAACAATGTTCAAATGTTCAAAAATCATGTTTTTTGAAAATTTTTAATAATGGAGTTATCTGTTTTTGCTAATTAACTCTTAATATAAATGTATCAAATATATTTTTCATTTATTTTGAAAGGTTCAAAGGTTCCTTTAATTTTTAAACCTTCTTAGTGTTATCTGTTTGTTTTTTGTTTGTTTGTTTGTTTGTTTGTTTATAGATGAATGATTCTCTTGCCTGATTGATGCCTAATCTGTTAGCATTTTACTTAAAGGAACTGTTTTGCTTTTGACACTTAAAGCATTGTTAATTTAAATAGTTAAATTATTTATTATTTTACTGATTTAATTTTCTTTGTGTCATTTAAAAATGTGTTTCTTTATTTATTTTCAAAAAATAAATACATATTTTATTTATTTATTATTTAATATTATTTATTTACTTTTTTGTTTTTCTAATGTAAACTTTATTTATTTAAAATAACAATGAAATTATGTATTGCCATTTTATGTATGATTTATTTATATATTATAAATTATAAAATTATAAAATATTTAAATATAATATTTGTATGTTTTTATTCATTTTCATTCATTTTAATTTTTATATTGTTTGTCATTTAAAACATAGTGTTTGTTTGTTTTATTTATTTATTTATTTATCCATCTGTATTATCCATACATTCATGTACTTATTTATTCAAACATTTTTTCAAGAATCTGATTTGCTTGGTTAATTTCTAAATTCACTTGGGGGATTTGTTTCATTATGCAAAAAAGATATTTTATTTTTATTTTTTTTATTCTTTTCAAATATTTAAATATTGTTTGTAGGCAAATTATTTTGAAAAGAATTGTAAAGGGGGATTTTATTTATTTTGTCATTTAAAAGTGTTTATTTCTTTATTAGAAAATATATAAATAAATAGTTATAGTTATAGTTAAATAATATATAGTTATTTGAATGAATTATTATTTTGCTAATTTATTTTACTTTTACACCTCCCTCAGCAACCCCGCTTCCCCTGCTCCCTCAAGCTCCGTAACCCTGTTTGCGCCAGGTACTGGGGGCAGAGGTGACTTGGGCTTTGCCCAGGATGACGTGAGTTCTGCTACACAATCTAGATACAGCGTTAGCCTGGCCCTCACCACTGCCTGCACTGGCGATAGATTAAAAACCCCCAAATTGTGAGCTTTTCTGCACTGGAGGAGGAGCCGGCCACTCCACGGACAATTTCTCCGCCGCTCTTCAACAGAGCTCCACAAAGGGATCTTCCCTTGCCTCATTAGCCCCCACTGCTGAGAGTGAAGGTGACGTTGGGATTTGTCCCGCTTGAAAAGCGCCATCCGAGAATTCTTCGCCCGCATCCAGCAAGACCGAGTCATCATCCCAACCCCAAGTTCCCCCTCGAACTCAGGAGTGATTAGCAGGGTGCCGCCGCCTTCCTCGGCTTCCACGCGATCGCCCCAGCTCCCTGTGGCCTCCCCACAGACAGACAAAGCTGCCTCTGGATCAGCCTCTGAGGACAGAAGCGGACCGCGACTCACCACCACCTCCCTGAACACATGCTCTACAAATGTCACACGCCGCTCGAGTGTGGAACGTCGGAGCCGCCGGCAATGTCTGCATGCACCGGGGTTGGAGAGAGCCAACCTCCCATGGACAATCCCGAGACATACCGGGCAGTGCTCGTGAGTATCCTTTCCTGAAATCGTATACCCACATGCCATAGGGCAGAGGTGAGCTTCCTCCTCGTTTTTAGACATTCTACTCGAAAAAGAGGTGCTTTTGCCCTTCTTAGTTTTGCTAAACTTTGAGCGTAACAACCTCTCCTCTTCGATTGTCTAGGGCAATTCACCCATAATTTTGTCTGTTTATTTATTTATTTATTTGAAGATATGATTCACCTGGTTAATTATAATCATATTTGTTAATGATCTGATTTGATTTTTGATTAATTTTTGGCATGTCTTGGTGTGTCCTGTGTCCCACCCACCATGACCTTACAGGACATACAATAGTCCTAACTCCAAGTGATTTCCCGTGGGGTGAACTGGTAGCGTTACCCACATTTTTCAGAAGGCCATTGTTTCTGGACAAACCAAGCTGAAGGATCAACTCATCATCCTGTAAATGTTTGCCACAAGCTGAAAGTCCTTACCTGAGGTGAACAGGCAGTCTTACCCAAATACAGCAGTACAGGCATTCAAGGATTTACTGGAGCAGACCATACTAGCCTTCGCTGTGTGCTCATAGTTGACCAAACCTCATAGGAACCAATCCAACCTAAAGGGGAATTTATGAAGCATTCCATTTTTAAAATGAACTGAAAAAATATTGAAAAATAATTTACGGTATTTATTTTTATTTTAGTCTGTTTACACTGTACAGTTATTGCTTTGCTTTCATCTTACCTAATTTTTCTGGTCTCCCTTGTGGGATCCTTTTAGTGAAGATGGTAACATATCTCAGAGTATGTTATTCCTGTTTATACTACGGGGCCTTTGAATGCTTGAATCTGATTGGCTGACGAACGTTCTGAAGGTGTGCATTGTTTTCAGGGAAATGCACGGCGAACGTAGTTCCAGGCAGCATCTGACTGCATTACATGTCTATATCACTTCGCCACACTATTTCAGTTATTTCAAAGGTCCTTACAACCTAAAACAGCAAAATAAACAAAACTCACAACGACACTAGCCAAACAAATAAATACAGTAATCAACAGGATAAAAACGACAGATTTCTTCCATGTTTTTGCCGAAAAATTACGTTTTATTATGTACGGAAAGCACACACTATTTCTGCACTCTCTCTCTAACAGACGCACACACCTAACAGTCAACACAGACGTGAACATACGCGCTAATGTTGTTAGCGCTGCTCTGACGATTAGCAACTTAAAAACTACACGACATTTCTCATAACGAGGTAACAACGACGCTGTTCCTGAAGAAAATGAACTTAAAGTTTCACTATAAGTAGAGACGCTGCTGCTGATCACGTTTGAGGAAGCACAAACTCCCAGAGGTAATTCACGAGCTTAATCTTTTTCTGTCTCTCTCTTTCCGTCTTTTTGCCTGCCAGTCTTTCTGTCTAAACTACATTATTAACTGCATTATTCTGCTGTCAACGGCTCAAGCCTCGTTACTAGGTTACTCCGCTTTGCATCGTGGCCGCATCACCACCTCGGGTGTGCATTATTTTCTAGGAATTCAACGGCCCGTCCTCAATTATTCCTTACTTAACACAATTTAAAAATCTCAGAGTAACTTATTCCTGTCAAACACAACCTCACCAGGGCATGGAATTGACGAGTCTCTATGGAAACAGACGGACTATGGCAACGGAACAAAAAGCGGGCCATTCTTTCTTCTTCTGTTTAAACACTATTTGCATATTATTAGTGCAATAATTTTTTTTTTCGTTTAATCTTTAATCCTTGATAATAAGAATTATATTATTTGTTTGATGCTAATTATTAATTCACATCAGATATGTATTTTTATTATAGAATGCAGATCTATAATATGAGTTTATAACAGTGGCGTTGCAATCGGGGCTTAACATATAATAAAGAAACTAAATATTACCTTGTCATAATAGTGTTTTATTATTTTTACAGATAATTATAAAATCAATATAATTAGAATCATATATTACCTCTTACGTAAGCTGACCCGCAACATAACCGACTCCGGAGTAGGTTATGTACAGAGAACATAGACAGAGAATTTGCTATGGCTATTTACATACCCTGAAAGTTACCTCCGGTTTTGGAACCGAAAGCTGAGTTTATCCGCTTAAATAGCCCAAACGTCGTTTGTGAGCTACCAGGACGTACTTTTCATCCAATCAGAGTGAGCTAATATAGGTACGTGTCCCACCCCTTTAAATTATTTATTTGTTTTGTCAAATCGGCCATGGTTATTTTAATTTTTAATTATTTATGAATTGTATGAATATACAATTATATATAATTATATGAAGAGTTGATTTGCAAACCCTGCGGGAAAAAACAAACAAACAAACAAAAAACAGCTAAAACCAGCCTAGGCTGGTTGGCTGGTTTTAGCTGGTCAAGGCTGGTCAGCAGGCTGGTTTAAAGGGGTTTTGGCCTTTTTTCCAGCTGGTCTTAGCTGGTCAGGCTGGGAAATCATCAGCTAAAGCCAGGCTGGGAGACCAGCTAAAACCAGCTACTTACAGCTTAAACCAGCTAAAACCAGCCACCCAGCCTAGGCAGGTTTTAGCTGTTTTTTTGTTTTGTTTTGTTTTTTTTTTTCAGCAGGGAAAACGGATAACTTTAAAGGGTTACTCCACCTCAAAATGAAAATGTTGTCATTAATCACTTACCCCCATGTTGTTCCAAACCCGTAAAAGCCTTGTTCGTCTTCGGAACACAAATTTATTTTGGATGAAAACGGTCCCATTGACTGCCAAGTAAATAACACTATCAGGTCACAGAAAACTATGAAAGATGTCGTCAAAATAGTCCATCTGCCATCAGTGGCTCAACCATAATTTTACGAAGCTACGAGAATACTTTTTGTATGCAAAGAAAACAAAAATAACGACTTTATTCATCAATTTGTCTCCTCCACTTCACTTCAGAGTATCCACTGGACGCAAACAGCATAAGCTGTTCTCTGTCAGCTGCGGCATGGGTGATTTAATGACAAAATGTTAATTTTGGGGTGGAGTAACCCTTTAAGATAAATTTTTGCATTCCAAGTAATAGCAATCAAACTGCAATAAACACATGATAGCCTAACACAATAATAATAATAATAAAACGATTTATAAGTTATCTGTTTTTGCAAATGAGTAAATTGTATGAATGCATAATAGGGAACCAACTGTTTTCAGAAAAAGTTTAAAGGGGTCATTGAATGGGTAGAAAAAAGATCATTTTTATGTTTATTTGGTTTAATGCAATGTGTTTACCTGGTTTAAATTAAAAAAAAAAAAAATTTGCTCTATTTTGCTCATATTTTATATTATTTTATGTCCTCTAAGCCCTGCCTTTCTGAAACTGGTCGATTTTGACACAATTCACAGATGAAAATCATCAAGGTGTGCTCTGTTTGGCCAGCTGTATCGTGCGTTGTGATTGGCCGATTACTCTAAGCGTGTGTCAGAAATGTTACGCCCTTACAATAAATCTGATCCAGAAACTGCAGAAGACCAAGCTGATCAGTCAACTCGGCCAGCGCGACTTGGATCAAAACGTAGCAGATTGGTAAGGTTTTACTTTACAAATAACTATTACACCGTGTCTACACCTGACGCGACATTCGTTGCAACGCAACAGCAAAAGTCTGTGAACATATACAAAGCGACCACTGAAAATTATTTGAAATATGTGTCAACACGTCATAAAAATAACGCAGCAGCAGTTTTATGTCCGACATTTGTTGTGTCGCGTCACGTCGCTCGCGTCCAGTGTAGACACGTTGTTACATTTAACAGCTCACTAACGTTATATGTAATCACTTCAATATACAGTATATAGGACATTATAAGAACTTTCAACACTGTATTTATTTTATCATTAACTGAAGAAATATAATACTTTAAAAGCATACTGTTGTATTCTTACCATTTTTGTTTAGGTGCAAATGTACAAACTGTATTCCTTTAGGCGGTGTTTAAAACTCATGACCCCTTTAAATTATATTTGCTTGTCATCTTCTGTCATCACTGCGGTTGCACGGTGGTTACCGGGTAAAAGCTCTTTTTCTGTTCTTCCATAAGCGCCACCTGCTGTCAGACAGTGGATATACAGTTTTATTTAGCCTGTCTGCTGTTTTGTTCAAGCCAGACTAGACCAAATTTTGTTGTAAACCTTAAATGATCAAGAAAAAATAGGTTAAATATAATTATATATTAAAATATAGATTAAAAAAATATAAATAAAATATAATGTCATTTAGGGCTGTCAAATCGAATTGTATTTATTTTTTTATTCTACATTCCAAGTAATATCAAACTGCAGTTGGGCTGTTTTCATTAAATAATAATGCTCTTCCATAAGCGCCACCTGCTGTCAGTCAGTGGATATACAGTATTATTCAGCCTGTCTGCCGTTTTTGTTTTGTTGTCAAAAATAGACCAAATTTTTGTTGTAAACCTTAAACAATCAATAAATATAAATATAATAATATGTAAAATATAGATACATTTTTGTATTTTTTTTATAGATAAAATATTATTAGGGATATTACACAATCACATCCAAAGTAAAAGTCTGTGTTTACATAATGTGTGTGTGTACTTTATCACATACACATACATGTACATTTAATATATATATATATATATATATATATATATATACATATATACACATATACACATATACACACACACACATACATACATATAGTGGAGCTCAAAAAAGTCTATACTTTTTTCTGAAATATTGTTCATCTTCATCCCTCAAAATTTGAAGGAATATTAGCTGTAGGTATACCACTGTTCTACTAACATGTTTGACAAAACACCCAAGGCATTTCAACAAAAACCTTTATTTTGTGGAAAACACAGTGATCAAAATTAGAGAACAGTAACCACTGTAGCACGAAAGATTATTACTAAAATTGGAGGGATCTTGCACATGATTCACAGGTTCACAGAGATTGCCCCCCAAGGGCAAACCACAGAAATTTCAAAACATTTCAAAACAGATTTTCATTTACTGAGAACAACAAATGTTTTAAAACTTCACGAAGCAGTGCTTCAAAAAGGCACATCATTATAGAAGAATGGTGACTAAGTCCCTGATGTGGGACCATGGCCAATGAAGAGAGGGACAAGCTTTTCTTCCAGCAGTTGCTTAGGTGTTTTAGAAAATGCAAAGAGCAGATGGAATGTAGATACAACGATTTGAAAATCTACCAAAAAAATCAAAATACTAAGAAAATCACCTTTAAAATTGTCCAAATTATGCTCTTAGCAATGCATATTACTAATCAAAAATGAAGTTTTGATATATTTATGGTAGGAAATGTTCAACATATCTTAATGGAACATCATCTTTACTTGATATCCTAAAGATTTTTGGCATAAAATAAAAATGGATCATTTTGACCCATGCAGTGTATTTTTGGCTATTGCTACCTGTGCTACATAAGACATCATTCATCATTAATTAACTATTATCCAACTTGCTGCTTATTTTGTTAATAGCTGCTTATTAAGGTAGTTGTTAAGTTTAGGTAAGGAGCAGAATTAAGAGATCTAAAATATGTTCATGCAGAATAAGGAATTAATGTGCTTTATAAGTACAAATAAATGGTCAACATGCTAGTAATATGCATGGTAGTAAGCAACTAGTTAATAGTGAGAGATGTTTCCTTGCATATTACTAATCAAAAATTAAGTTTTGATATATTTACTGAAGGAAATTTACAAAACATCTTCATGGACCATGACCTTTACTTAATATCCTAATGATTTTACTGATAATTTTAACTCATACAATGTATGGCTATTGCTGCAAATACACCTATGCTATTTAAGACTAGTTTTGTGGTCCAGGGTCAATATTATGGCATATTGCTACAGTTCCTCATCTGAAGGTCACTTTTGTCGCTGTTAAATTTAAATCAGGAAAACACTCTGACTAATCAGTTGGACAGATCTCCACACTACTATTAGTGACCTGTATCCCATGCTGGCCTTTCTGAAATTTTAGATCCTTCCCACCATGAGTGAAACGGATAAACCGAACTCCAGGTCCATACTTCATAAAGACATGGGTCATCTGAAATAAAGGGACAGTTTGACTATTAGTTGATTACAGGGAAATAATTGGATTGTGAGTATTATGCTACTCACTTGACGCCATGGATACATTTTCCCCTGTTGAAAGAAAACTTTCTCAGGCTGAAAGGTACTGATGGGTTTCTTCTTCTCATCAAGCAACTCCACACAGATCTGATACTGACTTCCACAATCAGAGAATGGAGCGTACCTGCAGATGAGACATCAAATAAATCTGGTTCTGTTCTAATTAGTATCCCTTCTTTAAAGGAATAGATCATCTAAAAATGAAAAGTGTCATCTTTTACCATCACTCTCATCTAAAACCTGTGTGACGTTCTTTCTTATGCAAAATACAAAAGGAGGCATTTCAAAATTCAGACTTTTATTTGTATGAACAGACATTTTTCCAAAGAAAAGAAAGAATGCAGAAGAAAGAAATGTACATAGCTTTGGAGCAACATGAGGGTGAGTAAATGATGACAGAATTTTCATTCTTAGGTAAACTATAGCTTTAATGACATTTAAATTCACTTTCTGTCCTTTGTGTGTATGTTTATATTTATATATTTTGCTTTTATTATGAAGGAGAGTAGAGCCTGGACTCTATCTCTAGCACAAAGCTAAACCATACCATTAGTGTCAGAGCTCATGCAGATTCTTTCAGTAAAATTACAAACTGATATGCCATAAACATAAAACACTGAAATATGAATATGAGTGCAATTCCAGCATAAGGCAAATATGGCCCATATGGACAGGTCATACACATATTATCACAAAAATGATTAAATCCACCACCTAATCTACTGTAACATAAAATGGGAGTTTGAGTGAACACTCACCAGTCTGATATTTTGATATGAGGTTGCTGTTGATCCATGAGAGCATCACTGTAGCCTTCCTTCTTTAAAACAATCAGCTGTTCCTTCAAACATAGACTGAGGACAAAGTTTATGATTCATGGGTGAACTGGCTTGATCATTGATTTATTTTCATATCGCAACATCAGCTGAAATTGAACAAGCTCAAAAATTTCTTGAAGGATCTAAAATATCAAACATACCCAAAACATGTCACAAAACATTCGGTGACTGGAAATGTTCTCCTATTTTCTGATGTCATCCAGCGGTCACCTCCGTTCTCTACAATCTCCCATCCTTGAAATCCCTCTAATAAAAACATCAGAAAAGAGGCTTTACCTGAAGTAACAATTATTATAGTAACACTTATTGTACAATATTTATTATATGAATCACCTTGTGCGCTGGGATTCTTGAGTAAGTTGCGATTTGTGAATCTGAAGCTAAGAGGGGAAACACAAAAGTTAAGTTTCACATTCTGACAAAATTAAAGTAAAAGAAACACGAATAGTAGCTACTTTTCACAACTACTCTAAGTGATAACAACTCCTAATTTTTCCAGCACCCTTATCTGCTTGATAACTGAAACTGAAATATGTCTTGCTTTGTTCCTATTTGAAGTGAACTTAACGCATACAGTGTGTGATACCTGTGAGTTGTCCTAGCTGTGATGTGGCACTGACCACATTCATTCGTAGGGATCATGTGTTTGGTGTTTACATTGAAAACACTACCTCTCATCAGGTGGACAGATCTCCACACTACTGTTAGTGACTCGTATTCCATAATGGCCCGCCCAGAACTGTGTATCCTTTCCACCGTGAGTAAAACGGACAAAACGAACCCCGGGTCCATAATTCTTGAAGACGTGGGTCATCTGAAATAAAGCAGAACAAACACAGGGACAGTTAAGCTTTGACTATTAGATTCTATTAGACTATTATATTCTACTCACTTGACACCACGGCTCATTGTTCCTGAATGAAAATATAACTTTCTCCGGCTGAAAGGTTCTGATGGGGTTTTTCTTCTCATCAAGCAACTCTACACAGATCTGATACTCACATCCACAATCCCAGCGTGTGGTATACCTGCATCAGACAAAACCTCAAATTAAAGTACTTCTATAAACAAACTGGGTTTTCATCTTACAACCTGATTTTAGGGACTGTGTTTAGGGACATTTTTAGGTGAACTATCCCTTTATTGGCAAATAAAATTAAAATGATTGCATTTTTTATTATTTTAAGCATTTTTGCCTATATTATCTAGCACTTCACAGTAAATAATGTTAAAAAGAGATTGGGGAGCAGGATCAGAAAGCATAAAACAATCTACCAAAAACAGAAAGCATTCAAATGTTTAGGTTATATCACTCTGGGTTCTCATACTACCAACCACAATTCCAGCATAAGCCAAATGTGACTCAGATGAACAGGTCATTCACAAGAATTTATCACATAATTCATGAAATCCACCACCTAAGATACTGTAGCATGAAATAAGGGTATGTGTGAACACTCACCAGTCCGATATTTTGATATGAGGTTGCACTTGATCCATGAAAGCATCACTGTAGCCTTCTTTGTTTAAATCAATCAGCTGCTGCTTCAAACATAGCCTGAGGACAAAGATTATGATTCATATGTGAATTAGCTTGCTGATTTTTTTTTTTTTATTGTAAATGACTTAACAGACTCAACTGTGTAAAATATCAAACACACCTATAAGATGTTACAAAACATCTGGTGACCGTGTCTGGAATTGGTTTTCTATTTTTTTCTATTACCCAGCAATCACCTCCACTACACTTAACCTTCCATCCTCGTAGTCCATCTAAAGAGAACATTAGAAAAGAGACGTTATCTGACACAAAATTTCATTATAATGACACTTATTGTACAATCTTTATTATATGAATCACCTTGTGCGCTGGGATTCTTGAGCAGGTTCGACTTTGTGCATCTCAACCTACTGTTGGAAACAAAGAACTTATGTCTTATATACTGACGATATTACAATAAACCAATGTCTTGCAGGGGAGTACTTTTTAAGTACCTGTATAAGTTATAAGTACCTGTTATAAGTACGAGAAAAAAGTCAGAACTGTGAGATTATATCTCAAAATTAAGTGTGTTTTTGCTTGAAACAAGCAAAATAATCTCCCAGTGGGGTAAGCAAAATAAAGATAAAGATTTTTTTGCTTACCCCATTGGCATATTATTTTGCTTGTTCTAAGCAAAAACTCTCTTAATTTTGACTTCTTTTTTTCTGAAAACATTTACTTGTCTAGAAAAATCCTTCTTGATTTAAGAATTTTTTGATATTTCGGCTGGAAACAAGACATAAAATGTAAGTAAGAAAAGTATTTTGCAGTGTATGGTTGAATTGGATCAACAAAGGTCAGCAGCGAAGTCATTGGTTAATAAAATGGGATTAAATACACAAAGGAAACAAAAACTAACTGCCGTTACTTTTTTGAAAAAGTAACTCAAATATTTTCTTGGAAATGAAAAAGTAATGCGTTACTTACTATTTACTTGAAAAAAAGTAATATTATTACGTAACTTGCGTTACCTGTAATGCGTTACCCCCCAATATTGTTGATAATGTAAAGCATGATGGCAGCAGCAAAATGAACTCTACAGAAACATTTTGTGTGTCTTTACAGAAAGATACAAACAAACTGATTGGGAGTTCCTTCAACATGCAGCAAAATAATGACCCAAAACACAGGGCCAAAACAACAAAAGAGTTCATCAGGGTCAAGAGGTGAAAGGTTTTATATTGGCCAAGTCAGTCTTCAGACGTATACCCTACAGAGCATGCATTTTACCTGCTAAAGAAGAGACTGAAGTGTTAGGATTGAGTGGGTTGGTGCTGGGGGTTTTTGTGTTTTTTTCTTTGTTGCAGGATCGTGATTGGGGGCGTGCCTTTGGTTCACCTGATGCTTGTCCTCGCTTGTGTATATATGCGTGGTACACGAGTTCCAGTGGCCTGTTCCCCGTTGTTCGGGCAGTTTGCCAGAGCCGCGTTTCATTATGTGTTTTATATTTTGTTTTGCATTCATCACTGGCGCTGACCACACTTCATTATGGCATTCATTCACTTACATTTCATACTGATTTACTGAAACTGATTATATTATTTGGGTTAGTTGGTTATAATAAACATTATGTTTGAGCTAATTCCGCTGTGTCGTCTCCCTTAATGTTACATCTTTGAGCCAGGTGTAACAGAAGGGAGTAACCACACAAAACAAACAATAAACTGAAAGAGGTGGCAGCAAAAGCATCACAACAGGAGAATGCAAAAGCTTGGTAATGTCAAAGGGTTACAGGCTTGATGCAGTTTTTACAAGCAAGGAGTTTGCAACTAAATAGTATGTCTTACTAACTTTAATCTAGTTAATCTGTTCCAATACTTTTGGTCACTTAAAGGATTAGTTCACTTTCAAAACAAAATTTTACAGATTATGTACTGACCCTCTTGTCATCCAAGATTTTCATGTCTTTCTTTCTTCAGTCATAAAGAAATTATGTTTTTTGAGGAAAACATTTCAGGATTTCTCTCTCATATAATGGACTTCTATGGTGCCCCCGAATTTGAACTTCCAAAATGCAGTTTCCTTTAAAAGAGAAGTTCGGTGTGAAATGGACCTGGGGTGTATTAAAACATGTTACCGAGTACAATCATATGTCCAATTCCCACCTCCGTTAACCCAAAGCTTTCCGAATTATAACATTATTTGCCTGTGCTTCCATTAGGCTTACAATGTTAGTGATAGGGGCATAGCGTAGTAGAAATTCAAGGAAGGTACTGTCTGTATCTTTTTAATAAACTACTTGTGCACTTTCAAAGTTCTCAGTGTCTCGTTTTAAATGTCAAGGCCCTCAGAAGTCCACCAATTAAGTGTGGAGTTACTTTGAACGTTGTTAATGGTGTAAAAATAGTGATTTAGCTGCATAGGCTATGCTATGCCCCATCACTAACATTGTAAGCCTAATGCAAGCACAGGCAAATAATGTTATAATTCGGAAAGCTTTGGGTTAACGGAGGTGGGAATTGGACATATGATTGTACTCGGTAACATGTTTTAATACACCCCAGGTCCATTTCACACCGAACTTCTCCTTTAAGCAACGGGTGGTTTCATACAAAAGGTGCTATCTTCTAAGTTGAGTATTAGATCCAGATGTAAATACCTAAAAATAAAAGCTGAAATGTTGATCTCTCATCTCATATTCATCTTTTGATGCCAAACTCAAATGTTTTCAGTCTACAGCAAAAATAAAGAAATTTGCCTCATTGTTCCAATACTTTTGGAGGGGAGTGTATGTTTTATTTGTTGTTACATTCCTGACAATGTACACTGATTTGTAAATTAATTTTCACAATATTTGTTGTGCTTCAGGCAACCTGGATTCAAATCGTGGCTTGTGGTGCTTTTCTGATTGCAGCTCCCTCTTATCTAACTGTCTAATTATTACTTCTGTAGCTTTAATAAAAATATTATAATATTAAAAATACAATTTCTTATTCTATTAAATAGACCTAGCCGAAAAACTTAAACACTCTTTATTCTAGCTATTCTATTTCCCCCCTTATTTCTCAAAATTAGTTTCTTTGTTCTTATTTTATTACAGACTCTTCATTTGTCTTTAATAAACTTGAAGACTTTTAACTCAAGTTTAGAATTTAGAAATTAATTTTAAAGTTAAAAAGTTGAGTTATTATTTTTCAAATTTAGAAAAAAAAAAAAAAAAAAAAACTATCTGGAAAACACTACCTCTCTGCAGCTGGACAAATTTCCACACTACTTTTAGTAAGCTGCAATCCAGACCATCCCCTCCCTCCATGAGTGAAACGGATAAACCGAACTCCAGGTCCATAATTCCTAAAAACGTAGGTCATCTGAAATAAAGCAAAACAATCACAGGGTCACTTAAGCTTTGACTATTAGTTTGATTACAGGGGAATAATTAGCCTGTCAGTTTTATTTTACTCACTTCACACCATGGATAATTGTCCCCCTGCTGCAAGAAAACTTTGTAAGGATGAAAGGTCCTGATGGGTGTCCTCTGCTCATCAAGCAACTCTACAGACAACTGATACTGACTTCCATAATCAGAAAGTGGGGTATACCTGCAGATAAGACATCCAATAAATGTGAGCCTGGTAGCACGGTTATATTTCTAGCAATATCCAACAATACATTGTATGGGTCAAAATTATCATTTTTTATATAGATATTAAGTAAAGATAATAAATATCTCAAAACATAATTTTTGATTAGTAATATGCATTGCTAAGAATTTAATTTGGACAAATTTAAAGGTGAGTTTCTTAATATTTAGATTTTTATATTTTTATACTTAGATTACTCTCAGCCAAATATTGTCCTATCCTAACAGAGACACTTTTCAAAGTATATTCTTTTGTACAAATAAGTCACAAAGGTTTAAAATTAATTGAGGTTGAGTAAATGATGACAGAATCCACCACCTAATATACTGTAGCGTGAAATGAGAGTTTGAGTGAACGCTCACCAGTCTGATATTTTGATAAGAGGTTGCAGCTGATCCATGAAAGCATCAGTGTAGCCTTCTTTCTTCAAATCAATCACCTGCTCCTTATGACACAGACTGAGGACAAATTTGAGTTGGGTGATTCACGTGTGCATTGGCTTGGTGATTGATTCATCTTCATATTGCAACTTCGATTGAAATGAAATGAGTTCAAAACTTTCTTGAAAGATTTAAAATACCAAACATACTAATTAGATGTTACAAAGCATTTGGTAACCGTGTTGTCTGGAAATGGCTTGCTAATTTCTCCTATCACCAAGTGGCCTCCTCCATTATGTACAACCTCCCATCCTTGAAATCCATCTAATAAAAACATCAGTAAAGAAACACCTGAAGCAAAATTCCTTATAGTGACCTTATTGTACAGTCTGAATTATGTGGCCTACCATCAGCGCTGGGATTCTTGAGCAGGTTTTGTCTATACTTAGATAGAAAGTAAAACAGGCGCCAGTCCTCTGGGGTTCTGGAAGCATCATATGGCTGGATCTCCTCTCTCTGACACCGCTTTCTCCAGTGTGCAGCACTGTCGACCAGCTCCTTCCACTCATGACACACCAACCGACAGACCTGGACCACCTGATGTGCAGGCAGGTTCAGAAGGATCTCCTCAAGCACAGGCAGAGGAACAGATGACTGCTGACCTGAACACTGACAGAGGAAAAAAAATACTTTTCAGTTCTAATCTTTGTTACCATGATCCAAAAAACTATGCTAGATTTTTTTTCTGCAGAAAAAGTACATTTACGCATTATGCCTAAACCAGTGACCACACTTGAGTGAATACATTTAAAAGAAAATTATTTTTAAATTTATTGTATATATATTTACATATATTATAATAATACAAATAAATGTGTAGCATCTTACCAGATTTAATAATGTGTTCTTTTTTTCTCACTAAATATTTAGATTTATATTAAATTATTGTGCCCTGATTTTTCTAGAATAACTTTTGCTTGTCATTCATCACAGTCAGGTCGGAAAAATACTATTACATATAATTTGTGTAAAGTGTTGCACATTTATTGATCCTGAGATGGCATATCAGGGTTCCCACTCTAAGCCAAATGTCAAATTCCATTACTTTTTCCTGACTTTCACTAACTCAAAAAAATGTGAATTTCCATGACCTATAATGATCCGTTCATTATAGGTCATGGATTTTCACATTTTAGTCCATTTGGAAGCTTTATTTACTTGTTGTTTTACAAAACACACATACACACTACTTTTTTGGTGTGTATGTGTGTTTTACCCGTTAATGTTTTTTTATATTTTTCTGTACTATATTTACAGAAATTAATTGATGGTTTTTATGGGTTCAGGGGATAAACGCTCTAAAGGATTTTTTTATTATTATTATTATTATTTTTTTTTTTTTTTTTGTAATCAAGTTCATCATTCAGTCTTTTTATTTCTTCTTTCTGTCGTCTACTTTTAACACCCAGTCTTGGAAGTGGTCGTTTTGTAGCCAAAGCTCTTGAAATATACATTTTCCTGGCATGTTTCATAGTTATCAGGTTACAGCCTGGTAACTGCATTTGAAAAATAGGCAAAACGTGTGGGAAAAAAACGCGATAAAACAAAATACGGTATAGAAAAACTACATTTCGATAATTGGAAAATGTAAAGCAATAAACAAAAATTGATATTCCAGAAATTCCATGACCCGTGGGAACTCTGGCATATGTGTGAAACGTTTGAAACTGATTTGTAGCACTTAAAAAGGATAAGCTGCGCGTTCACGAGAATGAAGCAGCGGTTCACTTTCCCAAGCACACAGCGGGAAATCAAGATGTAAAACGCGACATGATATACAACGTCTAGACATCTGTGTACTTTCCTTGTCGTTTTCTTATCAGTCTTGCTTGTATACGTTCACAAGCAAGATTAATGCCACGACTGTTGATTATAGAACTGGTCAACTTGCCAATAAAACAAAGAACTCAACAACTTACTTCGTCTGATCTGGTTTCAAGGTCTCTCGAAGCAATATGACCCATTGTTGTTTTCTGATGCATTTTCTTTCGACTTTTATTCGACACGTTTGTCCATTCAGAGATGGGCGAGGATCCACAGACGTTACGCTTCATTCTCTGACTGTCTGTATTACAGTACACCAACTCCTAATGTGTCAGACCCTTTCTGTAAACCCCCTATTAGTGACGTACTCTAAAGGCGCATATAATCGACATAATTTAAGGCAAAATTAATTACAGAAAAACATCTCCTAGGTGCATTATAAATGGGAAATGGTTTTACAGAAGCAACAATTCTAAAAAGTTTTTAAACTTTAAAATGACTCTGTCCTAACCCAGAACACATTTGGATACATGAGTTAATTATACAGCATGAAAAACAGCGATGTTTGATAGTGCAAAGACTTTTGAAATTCACAGAGGACGAGCAGACTACTTGTGAAGAAAGTTTCTGTAATGCGCCCACCGGTTTCCCGGAAGGGTTTTCACAACAAAACCCTCCCAATTGCTACTCAAAACTACTCCAAAATTTCCTCGCATTCCAGGGAATAAATGCTACTTTATTGCGGTCACTTCAACCTGCGGACATAAAATGCAACACTCGGCATTAGTGTTAAAGCTCAATTCTCGGGAAAACCGCGGACTTGGCAACACTGGTTCCCGGACATCCATCTGAATCATCGAGGTCACGAGTTTACTTGGACAAGGTTTGCAAATTTGCTGGTATGTTAAGAGTCTTTGGCAACAAGATTGGAAGATGAGTTAAAACGTTATTTTTCTTTTTCTGTTGATGGATGAAAGTTTAAAAACTTTGAAAAGTTTGAAGAGGTGAGCTCTTTATACAGATGTACAGGTGCACATTCTATATCAAAATGTTTTTTGTTTTTTTTTACATCTAAATATATTAGTAGCAATTTTGACTAATATGTTTATAATTATGTACACATGATATATTTATTTTAGATATTTTTCTACATTGTGTGTTTGTCTCATCACACACTCGGTCGCAAACCTCCGGTTCACGCGGACTTTAAGGAGAGACACTATTAAACACACAGTACTGCTTTATTTCTGCATAAATATAACCCAAAAGATCATCAGATTTTCACACAGTTCCACAAGTTGACAAAGAGAACACAATCAAACAAATGAGATGAAAATAAATAAATACTTTGTCATTTATTTAGTTATTTATTTAGTCCATGGCTGTGTTCAAAATGCCATACTATCTTACTACTCACTATTTCTGCAGTATCTAGTATGTATTCTGTGCATAGTATTTTCCGTATGCATGGAATACCAGGATGACCTACTATATTTGCCAGAATCTGCTAAATATAACTCAAGTACACTGAAATCACAATAGAAGCTGTGTTCAGAATGGTATAATATATAGCAGTATGCTATGTGTATACTGTGAATAGTATGTGAATTATCTGCATGCATAAAATGCTCGCATTACCTGCTACATTTACTGAAATTTGATGTATGCATCTGAGGACACTGCATGGGATACTGTTTCCCAGAATGCAATTCACACCATTTGATGTTTCATCTTCAGACGGGTAATAGTGGTTATAAATGCAACACTTGTATATGTACATGTATATGTATATGCACATGTATACATATACATGTAAACTACAAATTAAAACTATTATTATTAAGACTTAAATTGTACCTTAATCTCTACACGTTTTCTATCAAGTCACATGACATCACCTTTATCTCTATAATACTTTACAGTACTGATTGTTTCAAATATATTAAATAATAATAATAATAATATCACAGTAATATAGTATAACATATATAAATAAAAATTTTATTTTAATTATGCAAACAGAATTCAATTTTGCTGTAAAGCAACTTCAATAAGAAACAGAGCGTGTTTACTCTAAGAACAAATAGACAGATTTGTAAGCAGTGCAATGGCTCTCAACAGCTTTTGAATTCGCCTCTTGATTAACTCATGCTTCTCCTTTTCCCATCACATACCAGATCAGAAAGGCATTTATTTATTTATTTTATAAATATTTATTTTTAAATATGTATTTTTTATTTTAATAAAAATAGAGTAAATATTTGGAAAGTGGAAAGAAAACTCCTAATTAATAATACAGTAGTATTAGGTATGCTTAGCTGTAGGTGTACACATTAATGGCATTAATCTTAATATATATATATATATACATTTGAAGTCAAAAGTTTACATACACCTTGCAGAATAAGAAGAGGGATCATGCAAAATGCATGTTATTTTTTATTTTTATCTTACAACTATTACAGAAGGCTCACTGATGTGCCAGAAGGAAAATGTAACTAATTTTATCTTCTTGAAAACATGTCTGCTGTAGCTTCTGAAGGGCAGTACTAAATGAAAAAAAAAATATTACAAAATGTAAAAAACTAAGATATTTAGGCAAAATGAGAAAAATGCACACATCTTCATTCTGTTCAAAAGTTTACACCCCTGGCTCTTAATGCATCAGTTTTCCTTCTGAAGCATCAGTGAGCGTTTGAACCTTCTGTAATAGTTGCATATGAATCCCTCAGTTGTCCTCAGTGTGAAATGATGGATCTCAGAATCATACAGTCATTGTTGGAAAGGGTTCAAATACCCAAAAATGCTGAAAAACCAAAGACTTTGTAGGACCTAACGGATTTTTCTGAAGAACAACTGTATATATATATATATATATATATATATATATAACTTCAGAAAGTCTAAGGCTATATGAATATATGTCCAAGACATGAGAAGTTCCTAGAGACACAGCTGTGTTGTACCAGCTTTTGAGATTGTTGAACAAAAATGCACAATATCATAAAATGTTTGATCAGAACAACTGAGGAAAAACCTGCAATGTACAGCCAAAGACATGACCTGATGAAAGAAGGAAAAACATTTCAATGCAGTGTATAAGAAGAACACTAGGCAAGTATGGACAGTATCTTGCTGAATGTCATTCTTCACCAAGAAGAACAAAAAGGCCGACTTGAACATGCAAAATTTCATTGAAAATATTTGGTTGAATTTGAAAAAAGCAGTGGCAAAGTGAAAACCAAAGATTATCAGTGATCTGAAAGCTTTTTCAGCTGAGGAATGGGCCAATATTGCAGTAGAGAGATGACAGAAGCTTCCTAGCACTTCCAAGGAGTGTTTAATGGTGTTTTTAAAGAATAAAATCAATAAAATAAAATTTGACTTTTGAGGGTTGAATAATTTTGAACATTCTAACGTTTAGAGACATTTGTCATTATTCATCAACATACATTCTCAGAATGTATTATTAAACTTTCTTTAATAGTGTATGCCTGATGCCTTTGTTAAATTGTTTACACAAAATTTTGTTCTCTGCAACAAAATGTCTTGCAAGATTGCAACTGTATATAAATCCAAAACAATCTGCATAAGATGCAGAAAAACCAACAGAACAGATATTTGAATAATAATGACTATAGGCTAATGGACACAATCTAGTCACAGAAGCATATCAGATGCCAAGATAAATGTCAACGACCATCTGAAAATACGCTGACATCAAATGTTTTGTATGCAGTGAGACTCAGCGTACAATAGTAGATTAGACAACGAGACCGCTTTTGATCGTTAAAGAGCCACAAGATGGCTCGATTTATTTAATACCTGTTCCCATAACCTGAAACAAAAAGCATGACGCTTCATTTTTTCAGCCAATCTTCACATGTGACGACTGTATTCTAGGCAAACTGGAGAAACTCACTGCGGTAACTTTCGACACACCCAGCACTAGTGATGGGATTTATGGCTCTTTGAGGGGATCCGGATCTTGGCGATCCGTTCCTTTCAAAGAGCCGTTCAAAAGAACGGCTCTTTTGGCTCTTTTTAAATATTTAGTCAGTTTTAAGAAGCCAGCTTGGGGGCATCTCAGTTTATCCTGGAAATAATCACTGGGAGGAATGATGAAGTGAGATTTGTAGTCAAATAATTAAAACTCAGATATCACACACCAATTTCTGAGTTTGAATTATTCTGAAATATTGATTATTACCTCATTTGTCATGTGTGGACTATATTCCATAGGGTTGCACAACATCCCTCTGCTTAGACAGTGACATCACTATTTTGGATTTACCTTTAGTACAAAGTGTGTGTATGTGTAAAGCTACGTTGACTTATGTTATTCATACAATACCTACTCACAAATAAACATCAAAAACAAAGCCGGCTGCAATGAATTTCTGTGCAAAACAGCTTTTACTACAAACACTTCCACACAAGAACATTGTTATCACACAAGAACATTTTGATAGAAAACAAAAAATATTTAAAGTTTTAAATATATACTGTAGATAAAATTAGAATAAATAAAATGGAAATGTCTACATACAGTCCACTATTACTACTATAACTACTGTAAACTTTGCAAACAGGAGATCAGCCCCTTCAAGTTTTAAATGAACACAAAATGCAATGTACTCTCATTGTTGGGTGAAGGATGCGTGCACAACTATCATCATGCTGTTAGGCAGTAGCACCCCTGCGCTGGGTGCGCCCCTCCCCCTATAACTGTTTTGTCTCGCGGAGGAGCTAATTTGTGTGCATCTGTGTGAAACACGCATAGGAAAAAAAGAACGACAGAAAGAACGGCTCCCCCCCAGCCGCGACTCGGCTCCCATCGTTCATGTTTATGAGCCGTTCAAAAAAGAATCGGTTCGTCCGCGAACGTCACAACTCTACCCAGCACTCCTTCTCCTGCAGAGAGCGGTGCGTGATACCATGACGTTAACGGAACCACATTCAATTTCCTAGCGATAAAATAATATAGTAATTGTGTAAAAATGTACAAATAATGTCATTACATTATTACAACAGAGTGTCCAGCATGTGATGACTCATTCATTGCGCCATGTCGATGTTGAAGTGAAACTCAACTCGCGGGTTTTGTCCGCAAATAATGCTACCTAACAGATTATGCTACTAATATGTAAGGTTAAGGTTCGGTCCCAACATTCAAGAAAGCTGAGAGCGCAGAAGCTGAAGGTGAGGTATGGATGCGTGATGTCGATAAGTATGAATGTTTGACGACTGGATTCGACAGGGACATAGCTGGGTTAAATTTTATTTACGATTGTCTGATTGTGACCCCGAGGTATGTTTTGTATGTTTTCACAACTTGGATTCTGTAGAAATAATAGTTTTGTCATTGTCAGCCTTTATCCTGTGGCACTGAAACATTTAATATTGTATTGAGATACAGAGCTGAGCTATGCAGACAGAGCGACTCATCTAAAATGAACTTATATAGTTAGTTATATAGTTGATCTTATTATATAGAAATATAAATATTAATTTTAACTAGAATGGGAATGCTAATGGATAGGGGTATATTAGACCTATGACAGACTGCTCAGGGTTAATGTAATTGATTTACCTCTATTTAAAATACAAGATATAGAACTTGTGGTTAAAAGAAAAATTCCCCCAATGTTACTCTGTAAAACATAGCTGTTGAAAAATCATAAGGAGTTGGCCATGACACAAGGGAGTAAGATTTCAAGATAAACAGTCAATAAGCGTGACAACCTTGACCATTATATTTGTTCAGGTTTTAGAAGGAACTGCATTGGAGTTGATACATGTTCATAAATGACTTGGACTGACATAAGTTAATGAAATATTTAATATAAACATAAATAAATATTTAATATAAATAAAAAAGATATTATATTGTAAGATTTTTTTTTTTTTTTTTTTTTTTAATAATAAAGATTATGCCAAACTGCTTATACCAATGGATCCTCTGCAATTAGGTGCCGTCAGAATAAGATAGCTGGTATAAACATCACAATAATCTACAAGTAATGTAAGTAATCCCAAGTAATCCGCTGTATGTTTTGTAAAGAAAACCCCATCATTAAGATGCTTTTAATTTAAAACCATTGCTTCCAGCCAAAATACATGTCCTTTATCCATGATACTTTTTTATGGATTATGGACTTTACATACACCTTGCAGAATCTGCTAAATGTTAATAATTTTTACCAAAATAAGAGGGATCATTCAAAATGCATGTTATTTTTTATTTAGTACTGACCTGAATAAGATACTTCACATTAAAGATTTTCACAGAATGTCCACAAAATAATAGTTAAATTTGTAAAAATTATCCTGTTCAAAAGTTTTTTTGTTTAGTGGTAGTTGTTCATGAGTTACTTGTTTGACCTGAACAGTTAAACTGTCTGCTGTTCTTCAGAAAAATCCTTCAAGTCCCACATATTATTTTCATTTTTTTTTTCAGCATTTTTGTGTATTTGAACCTTTTCCAACAATGACTATATGTTATATTTTTGAGATCCATATTTTCACACTGAGAACAGCTGAGGGACTCCTATGCAACTATTACAGAAGGTTCAAATGCATACTGATGCTTCAGAAGGAAACACAATGCATTAAGAGCCGAGCGGTGAAAACTTTTTTCAATTTGAAGATTCGGGTAAACTTATTTCGTCTGGTAAACATTTAGGCAAAATAAGAAAAATGTGCACATCTTCATTCTGTTCAAAAGTTTACACCCCCAGCTCTTAATGCATTGTTTTTCCTTCTAGAGCATCAGTGACCATCTGAACCTTCTGTAATAATTGCATATGAACACCTCGGTGGTCCTCAGTGTGAAAAGATGGTTCTCAAAGTCATTGTTGAGAAGGGTTCAAATAACAAAAATACGTTGAACGTCACCTGACCAAACCCGGAAAACAGGTCTCATCGCTTCCGCTTGTTTGGAGAATGTGTTAATAGCCATAATAAATAATGGCGATATCAATTGACTTTTAAGGTAATCAGTTAAACGAGCTAGTTGTTTTTATTGTGGACATTGGATTTGATATTTATATATAAATGTTAGTGAAAAGAATAAAAATAAAAAACATATATCAATATGTGATATATGTTATATATCAATCCACATATGTGATGGATTCATATTCATATTTAATGAGGCATACACAAAATGCGTGAACCGGAAACAACGAGACATGTTTAGCAGAAAACGGAAGTCCCTCATTTAACTGTTCAGGACAAACAAGGGACTCATGAACAACTATCACTAAAAAAAAAAAAAACAGCACTGTGAATCATTTAGGTATCAACACAGTATAAGTAAGAATCAAGCATATGTAGGATTTTGAACAGGGTCTTTTTTAAAAAATAAAATAAAATCAGCTATTTTTTTCTCTTGTAGAACATCTTGTGTAAACATCTTTTATGTGAAATATCTTATTCAGGTCAGTACTAAATAAAAAAAAATAACATGCATTTTGTACGATTCCTGTCATTTTGATAAAATAATTAACATTTTGCAGATACTGCAAGGTGTATGTAAACTTTTGAATTCAACTGTAGTTAAAACGTCTTAATTATGGATTTGTTTATTACAAACACAGAGCTTTTAATTTCACAAGAATTTAATTGATGGTCTGGAGTCATATGGATATTATGTTTTTTTATCAGCTTTTTGGACTCTCATTCTGACGGCACCCACTGCCTGCAGAGGATCCATTGGTGAGTAAGTGATGTAATGTGAAGTTTCACCAAATAAATTCAGATAAAAAAACAAACTTATCTACATATTAGACAATCTAATGGTAAGTATATTTTCATAATTTGAGTGAAATATTCCTTTAAGATTTTCTTGAGAATTTCTTTCATTTTTTTCATGATATCAAGTGAAAGTGAAAGTGACGTGACCATACATGTGGCCAAGTATGGTGACCCATACTCGGAATTTGTGCTCTGCATTTAACCCATCCAAATGCACACACACACACACCGTGAACATACACCCGGAGCAGTGGGCAGCCATATTGCTATCGCTGCGGCGCCCGGGGAGCAGTTTGGGGGTTCGGTGCCTTGCTCAAGGGTCTCACCTCAGTCGTGGTATTGAGGGTGGAGAGAGCGCTGATTAATCACTCACCCCACCGACAATCCCTGCCGGACCTGGGACTTGAACCTGCAACCTTTCAGTCACAAGTCCGACTCCCTAACCATTAGGCCACAGCTGCCCCCACCGAGGTGTTCACATGCAATGTTCAAGACAGTTATGCCCCATTTTAATGTGTGTGTGTATTTGCAGACATAATGCCAGCGACTTCTAAAGAGCAGCAGTGCCTCTAAAATGAGTTTCCAGGAGAAGAGAAAGGGAGTTGCTTCTGCTCAGACCAAAAGGACAGAAGCTGCGGAACCCAGCTGTGTGTCTATGAAGAGTGACGTATCTATGGGCATGCCACCTGAATTCAGAGGTGAAGCAGTGAACTCTGACCCAGAAACTCAAGAACCTAGCTGTGTGTCTATGAAGAGTGACATATCTATGGGCATGCCACTTGAATTCAATGGTGAAGCAGTGAACTCTGACCAAGGAACTCAAGAACCTAGCTGTGTGTCTATGAAGAGTGATGTATCTATGGGCATGCCACCTGAATTCAGGGGTGAAGTAGTGAACTCTGAGACAGGAACTCAAGAACCTAGCTGTGTGTCTATGAAGAGTGGCGTATCTATGGGCATGCCTCCTGAATTCAGTGGTGAAGCAGGGAAATCTTACCCAGGAGCTCCAGAACCCAGCTGTGTGTCTGTGAAGAGTGATGTATCCATGGGCATGCCTCCTGAATTCAGGGGTGAAGCACTGAACTCTGAGCCAGGAACTCAAGAACCCAGCTGTGTGTCTATGAAGAGTGACATATCTATGGGCATGCCTCCTGAATTCAGTGGTGAAGCAGTGAAATCTTACCCAGGAGCTCCAGAACCTAGCTGTGTGTCTATGAAGAGTGATGTATCCATGGGCATGCCGCCTGAATTCAGTGGTAAAGCAGTGAAATCTTACCCAGGAGCTCCAGAACCCAACTGTGTGTCTATGAAGAGTGATGTATCCATAGGCATGCCTCCTGAATTCAGTGGTGAAGCAGTGAAATCTTACCCAGGAGCTCCAGAACCCAGCTGTGTGTCTATGAAGAGTGATGTATCCATGGGCATGCCACCTGAATTCAGTGGCAAAGCCGGGAACTCTGACCCCAGGTGAGACAAAAGATTAAATCTTAAAGGGATAGTTCACTGAAAATGAAAATTTGCTGTTAATTTACTCACCCTCAGGCACCTTCAGGAAGTTTTCAGCTGAAACGGTGGTCCTTGGTGATTCATAAAATGCAAATCAGCAGCTGCCCATTTTTAAGATTAAAAAAGCATATAGACTAACACAAAATTAAATTAGTGAGTAAATTAAAACAGCAAATTTTCATTTTTGGGTGAACTATTCCGTTAATAGCCTATACAGGACAGAAGGACAAACATAGGCATTTTGGTTCCATAAAAAAATTCACATTACAATCTATATGAAAGCAGATTCATAAAAAAAAAAATCTGCATGTGGCTGAACAAATTAAAAGTTAAATGAAAAACTTTACAACATTGGTTAGTGAATATGAAATTTTCAAAATGTGCCTGTAGTGCTGCTGATGTTATATAATACATCCAAGATCTCTCTACAGGTGTTTGTTCCAGGTTTTTTCCAAATGTGGAATGTGTGAGCAGGTTCTGAGAGATCCGGTTTCAATTACCTGCAAACATAGTTTCTGCAGACAGTGTATCGGTTGCTACTGGGATAAGTCCAGCCAGCCAGAAGATTTTGACTGCCCTCAGTGCAAGAAGACATTTAGAACAAGTCCTGTTCTACAAACAGATAAAGTCTTGGGAGTATCCAGTTCTGCACTCTGTTACACAAACCTCCAGCAGGATGATCTCCTGCAGAGAGTCAAAGAAAGACACAAAACCAGTATGAAGATCAAGTATGAGAGCTTATTTGAGGGAATCAAACTACAGGAGAATCAAACACTCCTGAACAGGATCTACACGCAGCTTTATATCATAGAGGGGGAGAGTGAAGGAGTGAATGAGGAACATGAAGTGTTACAGATGGAGAAAACACCCAGAACACAACATTCACAAGACACTCAAATACACTGTAATGACATATTTAAATCATTACCTGAACAAGGCTGTGAGGGGAAGAAAAGAAAGATTGATGACAAAATAAAGATTGTTCTTACTAAAGGAGTCGCTGGTATTGGAAAAACCGTCTCTGTGCAGAAATTCATTCTGGAGTGGGCAGAGGGAAAAGCCAATCAGGAGGTAGATTTTATGTTTGTGCTTCCATTTCGAGAGTTGAACTTGATTAAAGATGACCAGTACAGTATTCAGAGACTTCTGCTTGACTTTCTTCCTGAACTTCAAGATCTGGACGCAAAGATTTATGATGAATGCAAAGTTGTGTTCATCTTTGATGGTCTGGATGAAAGCCAAATTACATTGAGGTTTTCAGACAGTGAGATGGTTTCTGATATAAATAAGTCTTCACCAGTTGGTACACTGATTGCAAACATCATCAGAGGAGATCTGCTTCCCTCTGCTCTCATCTGGATCACCTCCAGACCAGCAGCAGCCAGCCAGATCCCTTCAAAATACATCAACCGTGTGGCTGAAATTCAGGGATTCAATGACCCTCAGAAGGAGGAATATTTCAAGAAGAGGATCAGCGATCAACATCAAGCCAGCAGAATCATCTCACACATCAGAAGATCAAGAAGCCTCCACATCATGTGCCACATACCGGTCTTCTGCTGGATCTCATCCACTGTGCTTCAGAACATCCTGGAACAAGATGACAGTGCACAAATCCCTCAAACTCTGACTGAAATGTACATCCACTTTTTGCGCATTCACATAAACATAAGGAATCAGAAGTATAATGAGAGAGATCCAGGAGAACTCTCGCAGTCCAACAGCAATGTGATTTTGAAACTTGCTGAACTGGCTTTCAGACAGCTGAGGAAAGGCAATATCATGTTCTATGAGGAGGATCTGAAAGAGTGCGACATGGATGTTATTGACGCCTCAGTGTATTCTGGGATTTGCACAGAGATATTTAAGGAGGAATCTGTGATTCATCATAGAAAAGTCTACTGCTTCATACATCTGAGCTTTCAGGAGTTTCTTGCTGCTATTTATGTGTTTTATAGTTATGTAAATAACACTGTGGAGGCACTAAGGTTTTTTGATTCCCTGCATAATTTGCTCAGAGGAGCAGTGGATAAAGCCTTAGAAAGCAAGAATGGACACCTGGATCTTTTTCTCCGGTTCCTGTTGGGCATCTCACTGGACTCCAATCAGAAGCTCTTACAGGATCTACTGACCAACACTCACAGCTGCTCAAGGAGCATTGAGAAAACAACTGCTTACATTAAAGACAAAATTAAACTTGGACATAATCTTTCAGCTGACAGATCTATCAATCTTTTTCTTTGTCTCTTTGAAATGAAAGATCAGACTCTGTACAAAGAGATCCAAGAGTTTCTGAAATCAGACAGACACTCAGAGAAGAAACTCTCTTCTGCACTTTGCTCAACCATCGCCTACATGTATCAGATGTCAGAAGAGGTGTTGGAGGAACTTGATCCCAAGACATTTAATACTTCAGAAGAAGGTCGAAAAAAACTTTTACCAGCTGTGAAGAACTGCAGAAAAGCTCTGTGAGTGTTAAATTCCTCTTTTATATAGTATTGATACTTTTGCTAATTGATGTTTCTTTTTAATTTGCATAACTTATTTTTACAACTTTGCAGATTTTGAATTTTTCTGGCAACTCAAATTAACTCAAGATTAATGCTTAATATACATAGTTCTTGGAAAATCAGAGAGAGTGCCAACCTTGACTATTATCAAGTTGTTTTGAGTCGGCTAATGAGTCTTAAGGAAAAGATTATTCGACTTACATTTCAGTTTATGCTGTTGTATGTAGATCTAATTGGAATTGTGTTTTGCTCTCTTATAGTCTTGCTGACTGTAATCTCACAGATAAATACTGTGAAATTGTGGCCTCAGCTCTACAATCATCAAACTCTGTCCTGAGAGAGCTGGACCTGAGTAACAATGACCTGCAGGATTCAGGAGTAAAGCTTCTCGCTGATGGACTGAAGAGTCCAAACTGTCAACTGGAGAAACTGAGGTTTCTAAATTTTCACAGATTGTTTCAATTACACCTAAATAGCCTATATGATTTCAGTGTTACAGTATGCATCTTGTCTTATACTTTGTGTAAATTGCCACATTTTACTAGTACTGTACTAAAAACAATGTGTTTATAGATTATCTAACTGTTATTATGCACATTTGTAGATTATCTGGCTGTATGGTGACAGAGAAAGGCTGTTATTGTCTGGCCTCAGCTCTGAGTTCTAACTCCTCACACTTAAGAGAGCTGGATCTCAGCTACAATCACCCTGGACACGCCGGAGTAAAGATGCTCTCTGATCAACTGAACCATCCAAACTGCAAACTGCAGATACTCAAGTATGTGGATCTAAAATTGTGTAATTTACACACGTGTATGTTGTAATGTATAGTATATAAGCATTCTATTTGATTATTAGGGCCTGAGTACTGATGATGCAATGACACTATTGGAATTGCTCAGTTTCTTCTTCGCATTTTTGAGTGCCTAAACATGGTTGAAAACTATTGAAATTTGCACACCTGCCAGAAGTGGTGAAAACTGACATCTGATATGGGTTTCAGAAGTGGGTGTGGTAAAACGGCTTAATAGCACCACCTATAGATTTCAACGAAATGCCCCTCGAGCTGTGTTTCACATACATGTAAGAAATTTGGTAGACACATGTAACATACCTACAAAAAATTGCAAATATCATGAGTTTTTGTTGAAGGGCGTGTCTGTGGCGGCCTGACAAACTTCGATGTTTCGCTATGAAACAGGAAGTTGTTATAATTCAGGCATACAATGTCAGATCTGCCCCAAACTTGAAATGTTTGATAAGAGTCCTGTCCTGAACACATGCCCATAACCATATTCAGTTATAGTCATAGTGCCACCTGCTGGCAACAAGAAGTGGCATGGTTTATATTCTAACAAATTCATCCTAGAGATTTAATGACATCAACATTATATTTGGTTAGTCTACTCTAAAGGCCTTTGCAATGTTAAATTGAGAAGATCTTGAGTTTTCATTAATTTCATTTGGTTTGGTTTCACATTTAGTTTTCATTTGGTTTGTGCTTTGGTTTGAAACAACAATATGGTGGCCATGATTGTTTTCATTTGAAGTTGTTGAAACTCAGCCATGTCCAGTCTGCCCCAAACTTTACTTGTTCTGGCCTGAAAACCTCTAAAGGCCAATATTCTGTTATTATCATAGTGCCACCTGCTGGCAGCAGGAAATGACTTGTTTTACACTAACTTAAACATGCAATGTCCAATCTGCACTAGACTTCACATGTTTTGTCTTGGCTTGAAGACATCTAAAGACCAATATTCAGTTATAATCATAGTGCCACCTGTTGGAAACAGGATATGTCATGTTTTACACCAACTCAAACATATCATGTCACCAAATTTCATATATTTGATAAAAATGAGCCCAGGTGTAAGGGCCCTTTTAATGCTGCTTGCAACATTAATTATTATTTTATTGTATTTTACCCTGGACAAGTATATGCAAAGAATTCAGCAGCCTAATGACTACACAAACATTTTACATACAAAGTTTTTTGTCAAGAGTTATTTTTCCCTAAAAATGTTGATGTCTGGAAGCTTAGTCCAAACACTGTGTTACCAGATGTTACATTACTTTCCACAGAGTTGAAATTACATAGATGATGCTGAAAACAAATAATGTAATGGTATATTGTCTTATGTTGTCAAGAATTCTGTAAAAGGTCTAGCTGGACAATTTGTTGGTAGAAACTGAACAGTTTATAATACAAGGCAACAAAGAATTACACAAACCCATTTTTTAAAATTCTCATTCAATGCTCCTCACTTCAGTATAGCATACATTTGTAAATCTTTTGAATTTCAGGACTTTAAATTACCATCATGTATCTGTTTTTTTCTGTACTACTTAGTTTTGACCATGGAGAGTCCTTCAGAATCACACCAGGACTGCGGAAATGTAGGTTCTCTCCCTGACAAGCAAACTGCATGCACATTTATTTTTTTAAATCAGCTTTGTTCTGTTAAAACACAAATCATGCTAGAGCCGCAACAGAAGAATAGTGCATTACAATACCAAATATGACTATATATATATATATATATATATATATATATAAAAAGATCTTTGGTGATATCACTTACGTTTAATCTCTTTTTCAGATGCCTGTGATCTCACATTAGATCGAAACACGGTAAACACTCATCTCATTCTATCTGAGAACAGCAAAAAGGCAACATATTTGGAAGAGGAGCAGCCATATCATGATCATCCAGAAAGATTTGAGCACTATGAGCAGGTTTTGTGTAGTGAGAGCCTGACTGGACGCTGTTACTGGGAGGCAGAATGGAGTGGCTGGAGTCATATAGCAGTCACATATCGAGGTATCAACAGGAAAGGGGGGAGCGACTGTCGGTTTGGACTCAATGAAAAGTCCTGGAGTCTGGTCTGCTCTGGTAAAAATTATTATGCCAGGCATAATAATGCAAGAACTGACATATCTGCACCTTCATCATGTTCTAACATAATAGGAGTGTATTTAGATCAGCCAGCTGGCACGTTGTCTTTTTACAGTGTCTCCAGTGAAACTGGCAAAATGATCCACATTTACACTTTCCACTCCACATTCACTGAGCCCCTCTATGCAGGGTTTGGTGTTGGGGTTGACAGTGGATCTTCGGTATGTCTTTGTTAAATACAAAAGCTGTAAAGCATGTGTGTCAGACACTCAAACCATGGGTCAAATTCAGCCTGTGGAGGAAATTAATTAAGTTATGAGAGTTTAATCTCAACTCTAATTAAATATACCTGATCTAGCTGTTTAGGATTACTTGAAAACTAAAGGTAGGTGTGTTGGAGCTGAGCTCTGAAGGACCCTCCAGGAATGGACCTTGACACCACTGTGCTAAAATATGCTTAAATTATTTATTTATTATGTTATTCTGTTAATTTCTTTTTTAAATTGAAAATGGCAAATTTAAGAGTGAGTTTAATGTGTTTTACTCCCAGTTCATAACTTACTGTTATATTCTTTTCTGTAAATAACTATGTGTATATTTAAATGAGAACTTCAAGCTTGTATTTCTGTTTTGCATAATGGGTGATCCTGACAGTAGCCATCTAAACACTATTAACTATATGCACATCAAACAGATAGAGCAGTCAGCATAGTCATTTTAACTATTTGTTGTTGGAGGTTACATTTAGTTATATTTAACTGCAATATTATTGTAAGAAAATAAGTGTTTTAAAATTACAAAGAAAAATAATGGTATTGTAGCACATCTGTCGGCCATATTGGTGGCACTGAACGTAACAGTGCCACTGAACCGAACAAAACTCGCATATTTTGCTGATTATTGCTGCTAAAAAGATCAATTATTGTCATGTTTTGGGCTGTACTAATTGGTCAGACTGGGAAAAACAATTGAACGACTATAGACAGACAAAAGTTATAACAAATCAAGGAGAAGAGTGCAAATAACTGTCTGAGGAACAAAAGGCCTTTGTGGTTGGCCAAATTGAAACAGGATTTTCAGGGCAAGAATTTTGACAACATTCGCGTTTGTTCTTATTATTCGGTTGGGTAGGTGAAATATTACGATAATATCTTAATTAATACTGCTTGTATGTATCTTTACCATTTATTAACTTTAGTTTGTCAAAATATTGTGCCCTGTTCTGCTTACTAAGTCCTTATCTATATGAATTAGCAGCTTCCACGTTTTTATCTGTGCTTTAGACAGCATAAATTAGCCAAACAATGTATTCAATAATACATTAACTGTGCAATCCATGCTGTTGTTTACATCCAAGTATCCCGAATATGTCCACACATCCGGGTACTGACCAAATAGTGACATAATTCCAAGTGATTGTGTGTTCCTGCAGAATAATCTAATTTTTTTCCGTTCGTCACTTCATCATTGTTGTTGATGTGTTAACTTCCCGTTCTGATTTAGGTTTAACATTTTTAAATGTTATGGTGTTCTTATTTCTCTTTAAACCAGTGGACATATCAAATTTGCGTTGCAACTTCTACATTGTATTTTATTTATTTATTTATGTATTTTATTTAAAGGAAATTACGTTCATGTTTATGGTCATATGAAATCAAATGTTGCCACAATTAAGGAAAGTTGAATGTAAAATGAGAGCTTCAAATCAATATGTAAAATGAAACGTAATATCTAACTTTGGCACATACTTGGCACAATAAAAATATTTTTTAACATCACAAATGCGTTTACTTTTGATCAATTTAATGGGTGTTTGCTAAAAAAATAATAATACTTATTAGTCTTTCGGTAGCTGAATCACAGTTTCTACAAAAATATTAAGCAGAAAAAACTGTTTTTTCAAAATTGTGAATGATTTAAATGATCATCATCCACTTCATTAAAACATCGCAATATAAATCGCAATCGTAAATGATTGTGATTGGTCCACCTAAAACAGCGTTGAGAAAAGTAGCAGTTCACATATGGTGCGTTATACATTAAACTTGAGCAGTGGTAGGGACAATGATATTCGATAAACGGTTCTTTAAACTTGAATAGCCTTTTAATTAACAAAAAACTTATTTAAGAGTTATTATAGTATAAGCATTGTTTAAACCCACTTTACCTGACCAGAGTACGGATTTTGTCTATGGAGGATTTTATTTTGAAACACGTCTCCCGGAAGCGATTTCAACCGTATGAGTCAAATGCCGACAGCTCTCAGTTGACATTACGGAGACTGCAGTTAGTAAACAGTTTTATTAACTTCATCATGGCGGATTCTTTGCTTCGCTGGACTGCTGATAAGTTAAAACATAGTTTTGGATTGGAGGCAAGCGATGACATTGTACAGTAAGTAGGCCTACATTTAATAAATAGAGGATGAAAAATCTGTTTGTGGTCAATTGTATGAAACAAAATAACAGAACTGACAAGTCACAGTGTGGTCCTAAGCTAAGAATGGAATATAGACCAAGACAAACCTCTTTTGTACTAAACTGTCACATTCTGTCATCGTATTATCAGAAGTACTATGTAAACAGTGAGCAATGCGTAAGAAAAGTCAGTAAATGTCTGTGTTTTCAGGTACATTCTGTCAATTGACAATGCTGATGAAATTGTGGAGTATGTTGGAGATCTCTTACAAGGAACGGAGGGAAACAAGAAAGATTTTGTGGATGAGCTGGTGCAGAGATGGCAGAAGTGGCAGATGCAAGCACCTGATGGTGTAGGAGGCTTCCTTAAGAAAGAGGCAGTCATGGGTAAATAATGGACACAGATGTTTTTAATGTGAATACAGACACTATTAAAGAAAAAGTCCACTTCCAGAATAAAAATTCCCTGATAATTTACTCACCCCATGTCATCTAAGATGTCTTTCTTTCTTTAGAAATTAAGTTTTTTTAAAACAATCCAAGATTTATCTCCATATAGTGGACTTCAGTGGTGCTCAATGGATTGAAGGTTAAAAATGCAGTTTCAATGCAGCTTCAAATGGCTCTTCAATCCCAGCCAAGGATTAAGGGTCTTATTTAGCGAAATGATCAGTTATTTTCTAAAAAAAAAAAAAATTTTAAAAAGTAGGCCTATATGCTTTGTAACATCAAATGCTTGTCTTGTGCTAGCTCTGTGATGCACATGCATACTCTGTGCACTCCTTTGCAAAGTGGTTAGGGTAGGTCGGAAAAACTTTTCTCCTCCAACTTCAAAATCGTCCGACAACGTTGGCGAAGATACGACCCCCAGTGTTTACGAAGTTAATGTGCAAAGAAGGTCAAATGCCCTTTACATTAAATGGTAAAACAGCGATGTCAAGTGAATTTGAAGTTGAAGGAAAAAAAGGAGATGGAGTTTTCGACATACTCTAACTGTTTTGAACTAGAGTGCACAGACTAAGCATGCGCATCACAGAGCTAGACAAGCATTTGAAGTTAAAGAGTATATACGTCTTCATTTTTTAAAAAAAAATAACCAATCGTTTCACTAGATAAGACCCTTATTCCTCAGCTGGGATCATGTAGAACCTTTTGGGGCTTTAACCTTCAATTCACTGAGCACCACTGAAGTCCACTGTATGGAGAAAAATCCTGGAATGTTTTCCTTAAAAAACAATTTCTTTGCGACTCAAGAAAGAAAGACAAGAGCATCTTAGATGACGTGGAGGTGAGTAAATTATCTGTATTTTTTTCTTTTTTCTTTTTTGAAGTGGACTAATCTTTTAAGAACTACAGATAATATAATATATAATATGCATCACTCCCATTAGGCCAATATTAGGTTTGATGATATTTTAAGCAAATGTTTTACTGTAAGTGGTTTGGCTGACAAGTTTGGAAATTCCTGCGTTGTATGAAAAACGTTAATGAACATGAAAACAACAATGACATTACGCACCCAAAGTCTTCCAGGTTTAAAAAATGTTTTTGTCCAGACTTCCAGAATCAACATTTTCTATAGGTCACTAGATATGATGATGACATTTCAGTTTCAGAGTTTCACAGCTACATCACATGTTTTCATAATTATTTGTTTCATACATGGTCTAATAGGCCCTTTTCACAATGACGTCAGCTAACCTCTGCTTTCTCGCAAAGCAGTGTATCTGTACTTCCTTTATACATTTAACACTGGAGACTTCTCTGGAAAATGAGGAAAAAACTTGAAAAATGAAAGGCGTTTGTTAGTCGTTAAGACTAATAATGTTAATGTACTTACAGTTGGGTTCTTTTGCAAGCGTTTTTCTGCATCTGCCTTTGAGATCCTTGCTTGCAGATTTGTATAACGATTACGTGTCCACACAAAATATATACTTTTTATATACATTTTCACTTGTTTTTTTTTCAGTTTATGTCATTCCCTGGATAATTTATTTGTGAGTGCAATGTGTTAAATTCTCTGTTCCCATGCAAGTGTAGTTGTTTGGCAAGCACAACATGATTTTTTTAATGGGAAAAATTACATGGGCATATTAAATCTTTTATTAAATCTTATTAAATCTTTCCATACTACAAAGCAAGTTTCATATCATAGATGCAAGTGGTCTCAAAGAAACCCAATATTAACCAGTTCAAAAAATGGCTTTATATTAAAACAACGCAAGAAGGACCACTGTCAAGCCATAGTGCGTTGGACTTTGGACATATACAATTAATGTAATTCCTCTATTTAATTTCACTTTAAATGTACACCCTGTTTTTTCTTTGTGAATTTTTAATGGTCGATATGACCAGTCGTATTTTATTTTTGTTTTAGGCTATATGCAATGTCATCTTAAAAACAGCTATTACATGCGGTTTATATTTATTTACACAAATGCTCACAAATCTGTTTTTAACAGTAAAAGCTTTTTATTGCAGACCTAATATATTTAATATTTATTTGTGGATTATATTGTGTCATGTTTATCAAAATAAAACAGAAAAATGTAGACCCCATTTTATTGATATTTAAATAGTACAAACTTATGTTGAACTTCATTCTTGTACGTGCAAGCGCTGTATTAAGCAGTACAAAAGTTATTGAATGAAACGGCTTTGTTACCACATGTATATGTCTAAAACGTTTGTTTATTTGAGAAATACATCTAGCCAACTGCATCTAACTGCAATAAAGACAGAGAGCCACGGTAGTCATCCTTGACTTCCTTGCTGGATTTTTTAACTCCTTCCTCGATTTCAAGCAGCAAAAAATGAGAGTACACAGTGGCAGTCATTCTCTAACTATATTTGTGGCAGATGTAAAAACGTCTTTGCAAACTCCATGCTGGTAGCGATAACGTTTTACTGTGCTGGCAGAAGTATGAATACCCTGCTTCGCGTCAGAACGGAAGTTGCGTGACGTAATGTGAAAAAGGCCTATTGCTTGAGAGGTGCTAGCTTCCCCGTTAAATCAAGAAGCATGTTTTTAGATTTATTTCCACAAAATTTGTGAATGTAGTCAAAATAGTATGACACTGTAGGATTTTTAGAAATTAACATTTTTGAAGAAAACAAAGAATTAGAGAGAATCAGTAAATTATGAGTAAGAAAAAAAATTGATTATGTAATCCATAAAAATGTAACTAATCTGTTTGAATGTATTTTCAAATGTAATTTATTCCTGTGGCCAAAGCTACATTTTCAGCATCATTACTCCATTCTTCAGTGTCACATTATCTTTAAGACATCATTCTAATATGCTAATTTGCTGTTCAAGAAACATTTCTGAACTTTGTTCATCAAAGAAACCTGAAAAAAAGTCTACTCAGCTGTTTTCAAGATAGTAATAATAATAATAATAATAATAAATGTTTTTGAGCAGAAAATCCGAATATTAGAATGATTTCTGTAGAAAATCACAGGAATAAATTACATTTTTAAATATATTCAAATAGAAACAGTTATTTTAAATAGTAAAACTGTTTTTGCTGTACTTTGGCTCAAATTAATGCAAAAATCTTACTGTTCAAAAACATTTGACTGGTAGTTACTACCCATCATTGATCACAAAGAAAAAAAGATCTGTTGTCTTATCGCAATTTTAAAGTTGCAAAACAACCATTATATTGCTTGATCTGTGCATCTTTGCACATATTGTAATTGCTATGCATATATGTCAATAAAGAAATTTTGTATGGAATGTCTTCAACCAGAGGGTCTGGAAACAACTACCAAAGACACTCAGAGGAAGTCCAAACGAAAGGGAAGAAATAAGCAAGAGATGACTTTGACTGTCTGTCAGGCAGAGCCAGAGCTTGTGAAGACTCCCATTGACTTGATGAAGGTATGTCAATTCATTTTAGTTTTTAAAACTCTTTATTGAAACATTAGGTTTAACTAGGTGGAAAGAATTACAGAGGGATTTTCTTTCGTTTATCAGGCACAAGAAAGCAGCAGCTCCAGCTCAGTGAAAAAGAAGAGCAAGTTTGTGAATCTGTATGCTAAAGAGGGTCGAGATAAGCTAGCTGTTCTACTGCCTGGCCGTCTAGCCTGCGAATGTCTGGCCCAGAAACACAGACTCATCAACAACTGTCTGAGCTGCGGCCGTATAGTTTGTGAGCAAGAAGGCTCCGGCCCCTGTTTGTTCTGCGGCAATCTGGTGAGTTTTGTCCACTTACTAATCAGGGCTGCGTTTCTCAAAAAGCTGATCATAGCTCCATTGATGACAATGGTTCTATGATGCTTTTGAGAAAAGCTGGCCAGTACAGTCTATGTTTGTGATAGATCCATACGTCGGCCAAGATAATGAATTTGGCTATTGTTTAGATGTTCCCTCATGGTGATTTTCAGAAGTAATGGAAAAACTGAAAGTCATGTTAATGGAAAACCATTCTGTGTGTGTTTGTTGGTGAGTAAGGGTGAATCTCATGAAAACTGAAAATATCTTGGTCATAAAAAAATAATTGTAATTACACACCCACAAAAAAAAAAAGAAAGGCGCATTAAGTTTTTGACATTTATTTTTATGACAGTTACTGTTCTATTCTATTGTCATTGCCATTCAGATGTTTTACTTTTGAGTGCTTTTGAAATGTCTTACTGTTCTCAATTTAATAAATGTGACCCTGGACCACAACATTAGTCATAAGGGTCAATTTTTCAAAATTGAGATTTATGCATCATCTGAAAGCTGAATAAATAAACGTTAGCGTTTGGCAGAGATAAAACTATTAGAAAATCTGGAATCCGAGGATGCAAAAAAAAATCGAAATATTGAGAACATTACCTTTAAAGTTGTTCAAATTAAATTCTTTGCAATGCATATTACTATTCAGAAATTAAGTTTTGATATATTTATTGTTGGAAATTTGCAAAATATCTTCATAGAACGTGATCTTTACTTAATATCCTAATGATTTTTGGCATGAAAGAGAAATCAATAATTACTGGTTTTGAGGTCCAGGGTCACATATGTATCTATCGTTTTTTTTTTTTTTTAAGTGATACGTTTACTCAACAATCACTTATTAAATTGATTACATTTTCTGTTTATCAAATAATCCTGAAAAAAGACACTTTTTAATTGCATCCACAAAAATGAAGCACAAATATATTAAGTTGTTTTAAGTTATAATAATACTGTACTTGACAATATTTTTGTTTCTGATTTAATTTTTGATAAAATAAATGTAACCTTGGTGAATAGCAGACTCTTCTTTTTTTTTTTTTTCCAAAACATAAAAGACGAATCTTACGGATCCCAAATTTTTTAAACGGTTATGGTTACTGTTACTAGCTATGTTTCCATCACCCTGTTTTTATGTACAATTAGAAGTATCACAGCAGAAACGAGTGATGGAAATATCAAATAAATAAAAAAATCGCTTAATTTGCAAAAAAGGATTTACGCTCGCTTGAGATGGTATTTGACTTGTGTGAAAAAGAGATAAAGCGAATAATAGGAGGAAACGCATTTGCAGAATAAATTCCTTCATGTGCATACAAAAATTGACTTTGCACTGTGAGACGGCAAAACCTGACTAACCAACGGAGTGATCTCATTCCACAGCATCTAAAATGTTATGGTCATTTTTAAATGCCCATAACATTTAAAAATGTCATCAAAGTCTGTCATCAAAGTATTTCTGTATAATTGCCTCCCAGAACTGTCTCATTCGACTGTGTTCTCAAACAGCAGGCACCCCCCACCAAAAGCAATGACACATTAATTTTAGTTTCATTTGCGCTAGTAATTTATTATATATGAAAATTATTATTTTCAGTGGCTTCTCCTTCTTTTCTTAGTGATATAAGTGATATATATACTGGCAGTTTATCAGGATGTAATGATTTTATTCTCTTTGACTTAACAGTACTTATATGCAAATGTTTTATGCGATATTCCAGTTTTTTGCATAAATTAAATTTGCAACTTTGAATGGAAACTCAACTACTGTTACATTATATGCATTGGCCATGAAAAAGTCTAATCTTATGAACCTTGCAAGTTTGATTGTGAGAGTGATTTCATAGCGCTCATTACCACTATTTAACATCTTTCACACATAATTCAGGTCTGTACTACCGAGGAGCAAGAGATACTGCAGCGGGACTCCAACAAAAGTCAAAAGCTCCGTAAAAAACTCATGGGAGGTAAGAAATTAAGTGATTGTATTTGTTTTCCCCTGACCAGCAGCATTTGCGTGACAGCCTTTGATTTCTGTGTGGTCCCAGAGGGAACCGATCGGGAGTATCTTCCCCATCAAGAGGCCAGGATGAAAGCCGGTCTGGAAAAAGCTGTAAAGCACAAAGATAAACTTCTGGAGTTTGACAAGAACAGGTCTGCCAATCCATATACACTATTGTGGTTGTCAGGGTTAATTTCAGATTTATTTCAGCCTACCAAAAGCCCAGGAAACATCTGAAGTATAATGCAAATAACAAAACTAAAGTTAGACTTAATTTGATCTCTTCCTCTTTCTTTTAGTGTTAAAAGAACACAAGTCTTGGATGATGAATCTGATTATTTTGCAACGGATTCCAACCAATGGCTTTCTCCAGGTGAGAGGGAGGCATTGCGCAAACGAGAGGAGGAACTCCGGGAGCTTCGACACGTCTCCCGTAAAGACCGCAAGATCACACTCGACTTTGCAGGAAGACGAGTGCTGGATGAAGGGGAGAATTTGACTCCATATTACCAGAAGTAAGGAGCAACCTGTGTCTTTTTTTTTGGTTCAGCCCTTAAAGGTGTAGTCTTTCAAACTGCGTCCTTCGATGAATGCATCCTCTAAATGGTGGGCAAAATTATTACAACTCTAGTATTTTGGCCAGCTAAAAAAATGGTTTTAAGTCAGTTATTTCTATCTTTTGCTGTAGTGTGTCAGTAGGAAATATCAGTTTACATTTCCAAACATTCATTTTGCCATTAATTATAATAATCCAGTAAGATATTGTTTGCACAAGGAGTCTGACAAGAGCCAGTGCTCCACACAGAGATCTGATCTCATCATCATCCAGTCTGTCTGGAATGACATGAAGAAACAGAACAGACTGAGAGAGAGACTAAATCAGGAAGAAATGTGAAACGTCTCCAAGATGCTTCAAGAGACCTACCTGCAAAGCTACAGTACTATTAAAAGTTTCAAGCACTGTTGTAAAAATGTTGTAAAATAAGGATGCTGTCATGAATAGATTTTCTTTATCAATTAACGTCTGTTAACTAAGTTAAGTTAACATTTGGTGTGACCAAATTTTGCCCTAGGTGCACTTGCGCAAAGCTAGCTTTGCAGGTGGCATCTTGAAGCATCTTGGAGACATGGCCACAGTTCTTCTGGATGAAGTCTCTCTCAGTTTGTTCTGTTTCTTCATGTCATTCCAGACAGACTGGATGATGATGAGATCAGATCTCTGTGTGGAGCACTGGCTGTTGTCAGACTCCTTGTGCAAAGAAAATCTCACAGGATTATTGGCAAAATGAATGTTTGGAAATGTAAACTGATATTTCCTACTGACACATTACAACAAAAGATAGAAATAACTGACTTAAAATATATATATATTTTTTTTTTAGCTGGTGAAAATAATTGAATTGAATTCTAATAATGTTGGCCACCACTGTATAATGTACACACACACACACACACACACACACACACACACACACACACACACACACACACACACAAACACAAATAGGATGATGGATGAGGATTGCGGTGATGTGCAGAAGTCATACAGTAAGCACGCTTGAGTCCGTTATTATTGATGTGCAAACAAACATTATGGACTCCTTATTTAGGGATGCACTGATGTAACTGCCGCCGATATTTATTGGCCGATTTTTGATTAATTTAAAGCTATCGGCATATCGGAAATAGGATGAAAATGGCAGATACCGATGGTTTAGTAATTAGCATGGAGACAATAAAATAATTAAATACTAGCCAAAACAAAATAATATCTGTACAAACTTTAGTTTGTCAGACTATATGGCCTATGCAGATATGACGCTGACGCATCCAAAGAGTGAAATGCCTGTGCTCAGCTGTTAATTAATTGTAGGTCAGTCGGAATGGCAGTTCTCCGGCAATAGTTTATCCGAGGATATGTCACGAACCCCCGAACCATTAGGCCTTAAGTGAAAATGAATGGCAGGTAATATGCAGCTTGTTGTATGGTTTAAACCAGCAAAAATTGCAGGATAATGTAGAACACGGATGATGTTTTACGTCTATAATGCGAGTGAAGAACAAAGTCTATAGTTTACATAGCCTAATAAATTAGCATCCAGATACGTTGTGAATATGGAAACATCTGGATTCATACATAATTTACCGGTATTTTAGCCTACATTATTTCTTAATGTAATAATAAAATGCAACATACAGCTTACTAATTTATGCTGGTTTTTCCTTTTAAAATGCGTATAGGAGTAGTATTTTTTTTTTACGAGTTTAAAAGAAAGAAAAAGTTTTTAAAAATGTTAACAATGTTTATTTAAATGAATATTTGTATTTATTTTTCCCCCGTTTTTTTTAAGTGCTGCTTTATGCAATTGACCAATATCGGTATTGTAATGGGGCCAATAGTTGTTTGTTAAAATTGGTATCGTATCGGACAAAAAAAAATCCTATTGGTGCATCCCTACTCCTTATATCAGCTAAATAAATCTTATAGTTCACACATAACTTTTTTTAGTCACAAATGTGAGTGAAACGCATACACTATCAAGCCCTGATCATGTTAGCATATTCTTTAGAAGTATGATGCAGCATTTAAGTCCTTATGGGAGGTTTCTACTTAAGAGTTCAGAAATCATTATTTTGACATGAGGAATGTTCAGGTTATTTCTGTTTGAATAAAATGGAAATGTTGGACAAATTCTTTTTTTGTTTCCTATTAAAAATGTGTTTCTGCCATGATACTTTAATTGATGCCTTTAAAGGAATAGTTCACCCAAAAATGAATATTTCCCCATAATTTACTTACCCTCAAGCCATTCTAGGTGTATATGACTTTCTCCTTCCAGACGAACACAGTCAGAGTTGTTTTAAAATTTATCCTGGCTCTTCCAAGCCCTATAATGGTGGTGGATAGTAGCCAATCTATTTAATCTTCAAAAAGCGCATATATCCGTCGTAAAACTAACCCATGCACCTCCGGGGGTATAACACGTTTGCTGAAGTGGATTTTATAACAAAAATATTTCTATATTTAAAATTATAAGCTTAAATAATTTACTTCTGGCAATGGCATATGTGCGTTCGTCGAGATCCAGCTTCTTTGTTGATCTCTGACTCAATGTATGACGTAAGCCGCATTCGTAGTGTAAGCTCTGGTGAGAATTAACAAATGAGGATAGAGCAATACTAAACGCTGGAAACGAATTAAAAGTCAGAAAAGAGAAGTGACAGAAAAACTTCTTCTCTTATAATGAAATTCGCTGTCACTTTTTTAAAAAAGTGACAGTGGATTTCACTATAAGAGAAGAAGTTTTTCTGCACAGCCTTATTAGTTTGAACCTGAGTAACACCGATCAGAAACTCGACTCGCGAACGTGCATACGGTTGTTGCCGGAAGTTAGTGATTTGAGTTTATAATTTCAAAAATAGAAATATTTTTGTTATAAAAACCCATGGATCTGCTTCGGAAGACATGTGTTAACCCCCCGGAGGTGTTTGGGTTAGTTTTACGACGGATATATGTGCTTTTTGGAGCTTCAAAAGATTGGCTACTATCCACCACCATTATAATGCTTGGAAGAGCCAGGATAAATTTTAAAACAACTCTGACTGTGTTCGTCTGGAAGGAGAAAGTCATATACACCTAGGATTATGGAGAAAATTTCTTTTTTGGGTGAACTATTCCTTTAAGGCTCAGAGCCAAAGTAAATAAAACATTTGAAAGCTGTTCAAGTCTGTTGATATCATTAATACGATCAATTTTACTTCACTTGAAGGCAGAATTAATTGCAATTCATTATTTGCAAGGCATGAATTGTATTTAATTTTTTGGTTTTGAAAGGTTTGATGAGACAGTCAAGGCCATCAATACTGGTTCTTTTGGCAAGGCACCAAAACATTCCGCTTCCACTGATCGACAGCACCTAAGAGAGCTCGTCAACCCTAACATCATACAGTCTGCACCTGAGGTGGGTGCAAACAAGCTGCTTCTGAAGATCTTATGTGACCCTGCACCACAAAACCAGTACTAAGGGTTGATTTTTAAAATTGAGACTTATACATCATCTGAAAGCTGAATAAAAGCTTTCTATTTATGCATTGTTTGTTAGGACAGGACAATATTTGGTCGATATTATGGTTGACAAAATCTGGAACCTGAGGGTGCAAAAAAAAAAAAAAAAAAAAAAATATATATATATATATATATATATATATATATATATATATATATATAGAGAAAATCACTTTTACAGTTGTCCAAATGAAGCACTTAGCAATGCATATTACTAATCAGAAATTAAGTTTTGATATATTTACGATAGTAAATGTACAAAAGATCTTCATAGAACATAATCTTTACTTGATATCCTAATGATTTTTGGCATAAAAGAAAAATGTATGATTTTGACCCATGCAATGTATTTTTGGCTATTGCTACAAATATACCCATACTACTTAAGACTGGTTTTGTGGTATTGGTCCAGAGTCACATATTTGTTTTAAAAGCAAACAGTTTGTATTTAAGTTGCTCTGTGTATGTCTGTTCATTATGTTGTGTTAGTGGGTTGACGTGTCCGGTAGCGGAACCTCACGTAAGTCTTCTTCCAAGACTGTAAGCAGCACACAGAAAAGTGAGCGCAGCCGACTCAGACTCCAGGACAAAGAGCTGCAGGAGATCTCGGATGGTGGCTGGTGTCTTAGCATGCATCAGCCTTGGGCTTCACTGCTTGTTAAAGGCATAAAAAGGTACAGCTCTCTTGAAGACCCCATAAATTATGTCATCCCTTGCTTGGGGGGATGCATACAATTGTCTCTAAAATGTGAATGTTTTTCCCACTAAATTATTAATAGCACCTGCATCTGACTAGTATTTAAATTGTTTGTGTAGGGTAGAAGGCAGAACATGGTACACATCCCATAGGGGGCGCCTGTGGATCGCTGCTGCTGCTAACAGACCCACTCCTCAAGAGATTGCCGAGGTTGAGGCCATGTACCGCCACATTTACAAAGAGGGTGTGTTTAATGTCTCTAAATATACTGGAGTAATACTAAAGTGGTTAAATTATCCCATCAGACATGTCTGTAGACTGTAGTGCCTTTGTAATTTCAACTAACTTTTTGCTTGTTTCGTTGTCCAGAGCCCAAGTTTCCTACAGAGTATCCTACAGGCTGTCTGTTGGGCTGTGTGAATGTCACAGATTGTCTCTCTCAGGAGCAGTTCAGGGAACAGGTCAGTGGCTTTTTTTGGTATTTATCCATTCAAAACAAGCTATTTTTTTAAGACCTCTGAGCTTGTTATTATACACAAGCTTGGCATCTTGTGCTTGAATCATTTACATCACCTGTTGTCTTTTTAGGAACATCTGGAGTTCTATTACAAAAGATGAGCTGTTACAAAGCAACTAAAAGTCACTCACTTTCAGTGATTTGAGCCATATATGCAATTTGTTTTATTGTTGGTTTATTTGCAGTGGCCCAAAAACATATTAAGTATAACTCTGCAGCTTTGAATTGTTACAGAGCCTGTAGTGTATGAAAAATGAACAATGTGTACCCTTATATCCCTGTTTATATGTCAGCAGTTGACAACTCGAAAATGTGATTCACATTATACAGTGGGCATTTTCTGACAAATAAGTGGGGATATCTGGTTGCAGGTAACAGAGAAGTACATATTTATATTCTACCAAAACTGTAACAATACAAAGCTGTTTAAAAATTAGCAAAGTTACCCTTAAGCCAGTGGTTCTCAAACTGGGGTATGTGAGGTGACAGAAGGGGGTAAGCGAACAAAATGCTTTGCCATTGATTTAATTGTACCCCGATTTAAAGTAACGTTAAAACCAAGCATGTAATTCAAGCAAACAAGCAAAATGTCACTTTTATTATAAAACAGGACAATGGGAGTGTCGTAAACGATCGAACGACAACGAACTACCTCATCTCTTGTGGTCAAAACTGACTGTATCCACACCAGTAGCACTTGTAGCACAAAGAACAAATATTGACATAGACTGTACCTACATAAAGATCAATTTAAGAAACTCTTCGATACAGAAACATGCCCTGTGTGAGTTATGAATTGGATGATGTACTTGTTCATTTTGTTTGTTATTGAGAGAACCCATCCATACGCTTTACTGATTGACTGTGATTAGGGGTTCAAGTGTATAGCACTCACACCATATTGTAATTGTTAGAAAGGCCAAGGATCAGCATTCTCCAGTTAAACTGATCGGGTAGACCAAACCATAAGTCGTAGAGACTTAAAACCTAATTGACCTTGTCTTGTCTTATATCATTGGACTCCGATTCAATCGTCACTGAAAAACCCTTAAGCTTGTCAAAGGTTTATCACTTGATCGGAACCAGTGCAGAAAGACTCTCTGGATAGTGAATATCAATAAGTATCAAAAAAGTTGAATTTTCGTCTCAATGGGACGGCAAAATGTTTGTAAGTGGCGGAGCCACTTTTTCTAAAATGGCTATCACTCTGTAATGGAAAGAGATATTTCATAAAGATAACTTAAAACATACATGTTAGAGCTCAATCTGAAGTCACCGTAAAAAAAAAATGGTGGTGGTGCTATAACAGGGGAAAATAAAGTTTAGTTAACTTGACATGTTACATTTTACTAAGTGACAACTTAGATATTTGAGTTGATTCAACTTACAATTTTAAGGCAGCCGAGTAACAAACACAGCTGTTAAGTTTAGCAAACAAATTTTTTGTTTAGTCAACTTAAATATCCAAGTTGTCACTTTGTACAACTTAACTTTTCAACTTGAATAAACTTAGAGTTGACTGAACTTAAAATTTTAAGGCAGCAGGGTAACAAATTATTTTAAGTCGACTCAACAAATTGTGTTTTTACAGTGTATAACTATGCTCTCATTAGTCCAATTGACTTGAAAATTGGTATGCTGTGTCTTTGTCGAAAGTGCCACAAGTGTTTGAGGACATTCACGTATCTCAAAAAACTAGGCCACCATCAGGCAATGAATTTTGAGCACCTATTAGAATGAAACTCGGTGGGCATGTTCGAATTGACAAATTAGTTTAACACCTCTGTGATCATGTGGTGTTTCACAAATCCATACAATATTCATATAATTTTTCATATCACACAACATTCATCTCATAATGACCAACTTTGCCTCAAGAACCACTGCTGTCAATCTAGTCGGTCATTAAATATTCTCAATTATGTAAAAAAAAAAAAAAAAAAAACAACAAAAAAACTACTTTTGCGAGCTAGTCCTAAGTTTCGCTCAACCTCAATAAAACCACTGCAGTACAATTCTCTGGACTCTATGTACTCAGTGTATCGTGGGTGGTACGTTGGAATGCTATGACGTCTTAAACGGCTTAAAGCACTTGAACCCCGGTAATCGCTGCTTGCAGCTATATTTTTGGATTGATTTTGTTGCTTTGTATAGCCATGTCATGTCTGGTGTGGACAGACAAATGGCTTGTTGCTAGAATCTTATTGCATCGTGTCTGCTTAGGACATGGTGTAAAGTGAGGAGGTAATTATATCTGAGGTTTTGAGTCAAAGGTTTAATACTTAATAACAGTGACTTTATGTTTTTTTTTTACTTCTTATTTATATATCATATCTCATGTAAACACAATAAAACCACACTATCTTACGTTCAGACAAGAATCAACAATATAATGCAAATAGATTTTTACCTTTTGAACTGTCAAGAGTATTTTTGTCACACTGAGGCAAGATGCTTTAATGTTCTATATTTTATATAAACGTTATAAATTTGATTAAAATACTATATATGTTGGTCAAGACAGTAGTTTGATATGACCACTCTGACTGACCTGATAAGCATTTTCCCTGACAATACTTCAGTACAATCTGAAAATAGCTGCTAAATGTATGCTCATAATCTGATTAAACCAATCAGGCCTTGTTTTGACCCCCAACATGGTTGTATTGTCACAATACAACCATTAAATCTGTTAAATCTTTCAGCTCAGAGACTGCTAAAAATCTGCAGACTGGCTTGAATTTCGGCAACGAATGGCAACTCCTCCAGACTGCAAATAGGGGCAAAAGTTGTGTCGTGTTTTCCAGCCTTTACTCTATCCCATGACAACATACACTGTTTTTGGGCCAAGACTTTGTGTGCAGGAATTGACATTAACAAACAAACCTACCCTGAGAAATATTCACTGGAGTAAAAAAGTATATAACCATTTCCAAAACCTACTAAAACACTTCACAAAAAGTAACAAAGCCATACTAGTACTGTTAAAAATGTGGGGAAAAAAGGTATTTCTGGTTGTGAAATTGTGGATTATGTTCATAATTAATGTGTTGAACTGCACCTTTGCCCTGATAAGACACCTAAATGAACTTGAGGAGAACAGACTTCATGCATTTACTAAAAAAAAACCCCTATGAAATAAAATTCAAAAGTGAAGCAGATTTTTTTTTAGATTTTTTTGGTATCAGTGACATTCGTTGACATACAGTTTGGGACAACTATGTATGCACTATATGGATGCCATAATGCTTTATCCTAAAACGAGAAGATGAGAAAAGTTAAAAATAGTTTGTGTCTCAAGACTCCAGCTTCCCGTTCCATTTCTCTGCACTCTGTCTAGCTGTTTTTGAATTTAATAACTTCTGTGCGTACACCCCCTCAGGCTTTACATGATGCAACATGATTTAAAAGCCATTTAAAAAACGGATCAGATTGGATGAGTCACAAACAAAGCTGTTAAATAGCTTATATACCCACACCTGCGTCCATACTTTAGTCTGGTATTGGTATCGTCTTCATATCCAAAATTAAACCTGGGCTCTGAAGCCAAAATAGTAAAAAAAACAATACAATCACTGAGAACTATGCGTTTTAAAAAAGCAATATGCCATGAGGCATTGTTGCTTTGACTTTTTTTTTTTTTTTTTTTCTGCAGTTAAGGTTTTTTTTTTTATGCCTCATGGTAAAGTCTCTGTAATGCATGGCCTCTGATGGCTCATTCATTTTAAAACCTATAGATCTACTTGATAAAGCTTCAAAATGCTTTTATGTTTTTCACTCACTGTTTTAAATTCAATTTACTTCCCATTTATTTCTTCACATTAATACATCTTAGTCACTCTTCTAACGCCCTCCCTCCGTGCAACGCAGAAATCAATGCTCACAGTGCACTTGAACTGAGCAGCACACAGCAGTGTTCTGGCGTACAAGCACATTCCTCTCTCTGTCTGTGTCCGCTTCCCCTGCTGTCTTCTTCTGTAGCCTACAGCACACTTCCTGCCTCATTTCCTGTTCTCCCTGCATGGCAGGCTCCCTGTAATAGAGGTGTAATTGGTGCTGCTGCAGTAGCGTCTGCTATTGAGATGAGCTGTCCTCTGCTGTGGTTCACAGATCCTCTTACAAAGAGCATGTCTGGGTCATATTTTACTTCTAAATCAAAAAGATAAAGCAAAAGACTGAAACCTATTTTTAGGGCTGTGAGGATAACATTATTTATTGATTATTACGCACAATTTATTTTAAAACTGGATGTTTGCAGTGTTCTGGAACAATGTGTTTGCCTTTGAGGATCAATTTGAGTTTCTTTTTGACTGCTCAGGAAAACATGCAAGACATGTTTTATAGATTTATCTTTCTTACTGAAACAATTTGGCATTAGTTAAAAACACTGCTAAACTTAATTTTCTTTTTAGTGTAGACGCATTGCTCTTTGAAACAGGAAGTTGGGGATGGATGTATCAAATGACATACTTGTACTAAAAAGTGCCTTTTTTCACTTCACAGCCTAGAAAAACAAAGGGGTCAAAGTTTGGCTAGTTAGCATATGGCCCATTTAGCCCCTGCTGAGCTTTGAGTAAATGCTCTTTTAAGTAAACTTTGGAAGTTATACTGTAGTAGAATATTTTTTTTTTTATTTTTTTTTCCCCCAGTAACCAATATACAGTAGTTTTATTTAATTTATAAAAAATAGATTGGAATAGATTTGATCATTTTAATTATTTATTTTTATTTGTGTATATTTGATTTATTTTTTATAATTTTCATTACATCTATTTATTTTTGAAACATAAATTACATATGCAGTTTATATAATTAAAAAATAATGCTAGTGGGTTGCTGTGTCCAGCAGGGTTATTATTAAAGAGAGAGTTCTCCCAAAAATTTGAATTAAATCATTGTTTACTCATTTTACTCACTTTAACCAAAATTATTTATATATAATAAACTTATTTTATTCCACTAAAGTGCTTATTTTCATTCACTTTAACTTGATGTACTAAACTAAAAAAAAAATTATATAAAATAAAAATATATAGATCTATTTAAAATAAAAAACAATAAAAATGAGAAACCAAAACTTTAAATAAAAAAAGTAAAAAAAAAAAAAAAAAATCTGAATAAAGACGATTGTATCTCAAAGATACTAAAATCTATCTATCCAATCACAGCATTTTGCTCTCGATGCAACCTGCAGAGGGCGCAATTCACCATCAGCTCCTCAACCTCAGCAGCCCTCTACTGCCATTTTGACTACACTGAAGCAAAGCCTGAGAATCCTTCCATACTAATTCATGTCATGCAATTGCTTTCGTATTGCACACTTCTACTATTGATAGCTGTATGTTTGAAGCGAGCATCTATTTTCCTAGTTTTTATGATGTCAAGCAGAGGATTTAAAAGGATTATGTCCAGGTGCAATATCGCAACCCGGCTTTGTCCTTGATTAATTATAAATCAATGAAGTCTATTGCAGCTCAGAGGGCTCTAATCTTTTCTCTTTTATCCAGTGTAAATGTCGGCATGCCTGCTTGCTTTAACCGGAGAGAATCTGTCTACATCGGTGCTTCTCAAAAACCGAACACTTCTTGACAAATTCACCATGCACAGAATGAATTTGCAGGCAACTGTCAAATGGCTAGACTGATGTCCCTGGTCAGGCTGAAGATACTTTTTAGACTGAAAAATTCTTTTGACTAAACTTTTTTTTTTTTTTTTTTTTTACATTTCTCTCAGTAAAATATCTGTAATCACATGTTCCGTCGTATTTTCAAAATAGTATATTTTAATTTAAATTAAATCCCCATGCAGAACCTTCTTCTTAATTATCAATAAATACAGTTTTCACGTTTTTAGCAAGCAGTTGTTCACCCAAAATCTAAAATTTGCTGTAAATTTACATTTGTAGATGAGTTTCTTCATGGGAACTGATTTAAAGAAATTTAGTATTACATCACTTGCTCACCAATTGATCCAATGCAGTGAATGGGTGCCGTCAGAAACAGCTGATAAAAAAATCACAATCATTCACAAGTCCAATCCATCAGTTAAAGTCTTGTGAATTGGAAAGCTAGGTGTTTACAAGAAACAAATCCACCATAAAGGCATTTTTTGACTTTTAAAGGCACAATATGCAAGATTAAAATATCCAAAAACCACTAGAATAATCTATTTTGTTGACTTGTGTACTTGCATTACTCCCAAATGTTTCCAAGAATGTTTAAATCCAGAGAAATAAGAATTTAAGTAGTGTAACGGACCATGTCATTGCATCGCCTGCCAATGACGTCAAACACATTAGATTTCCAGTTTTATTTTGCAGAAAACATGGAAACACTAAAGACACTTTATTTTGTTATGGGTTGGATTAGACAGGTGACGAACGCACAGAGTAGTATTATAACAGAACTTTCAACACACTCAAATGTATCTAGTATGATAAAACCACGCTGTTTTACCGCACATAACACTCCAGTAGAAAAGTCCATCCCATGTAGTCCTCTCACATTAAAATCCACCAACTTATTTGCTTTGAACTGTTTTTGCTTATAAACAGCACTTGGTCTGTGGATATTTTTTTAATACAACATTTTCACTGGAGAAAGCAATATGATATATTGAGGACTCATACTTTTGCCTAAAGCAATGGTTTGAATTTATTAACGTCTTAATGATGAATGTGTTTATTATAAACACGCAAGCTTTTCACTTCACAAGATATTAGTTGATGGACTGGAGTTGTGTGATTACTTGTGAACTCTCATTCTGAAGGCACCCATTTACTGCAGAGGATCCATTGGTGAGCAATTAGTGTAATGCTAAATTTCTCAATCTGTTCCGATGAAGAAACAAACTCATCTGCATGAATGAATTCTTACTAAATTTTTTATATCGGGTGTACAGTTTTAATTTTGTTGATGGAATTAACCCTGCCACCTAGGGCTGGGAGATATGGCAAAAATGTAATCTTGATCATTTTTTTCCATATTGATCGATAACAATATATGTATTTCGATAACTATTAATGCTGTCAGCTTTTAAAAGAATATCCCAACTATGACTGAAGCCAGAAAAATTTGAGGGTTCATTAATTAAATTTTAAAGTGTAGTTTATTAACAAAAACAGATAACACATTTGGCCTTAAAAAATTAAGGCAACTTACTAAAATAAATTAAAAACTAAAAGTTGTGACAAAAGAGGGTGAATGAGAGTAAATGTGCAAAATGTAAACATAAAACTGTTGTAAACATAATTTGTAATTAACACAATTACAGTTTTTTTCTCTTCCAGAAAGACAAGTCTGTCTACATCGTCTGGCTTTAAGAGGAAGATTAAATGTGCAAAATGTAAACATAAAACTATACAACTAGAAATTGCGCACAATTTGTCAAACTTTTAATTATTATTATTATTTTTTTTTTTTTTTGTAAAACCATTTTATTTATTTATTTATTTATTTATTTAGAAGACCAGTCTGAGTCTGTCAACAGTGCCTGGCTTTAAGAGGTAGATTAAATGTGCAAAATAAACCTACAGATCTTACAGATCATTTTAATCTGCGCCTCGTCGCATTTCAAATAGCAAACCACTTCCATATAACTGAATTCGTGCTACCATTTTTGTTGACAATTTCATCATTTTTGGATAATAACTTGAGGTTAGTTTCACTTTTGTCGCTGCTTTCACTCATTTTTGTCGTTCTTGTGTGGAGATTGTTTTGCAAAGTGCCGTAGGAAATTGACTTTGTTCTTTGACGTGAACTGAATGCTGATAGATTGTTGTCGCATATTTCAGCTGTGTGATTGGCTCTTATATTAATCCATATCAAGTAAAAATGCCTGGAGCTTATCATCCTTATCGACATATATTTTATCGCGATTCGATATGATATAGTTTATTGGCACAGCCCTACTGCCACCTCTACAGCAAACTCTGGTCACTGATTTTTTTGTAAGAGGACTCTATCCTGTCTAAGTGTAAGGTTCTTGGCTGCAACAAACTACAAAGTGGACCAGGCTGTATGCTGATAGTCCAGCTACACAAGTCTAATTTGTTTGATAAATTCATCTAACATCCGAGAGTGTAGCATGGTTATTGTTTTATTGTTTGTAGGTTTATGGATTGTATGACAGTATTAATCTCCAAGCATGAGCGGGAGAGCCCGTCTTTTGTCTTGCGGTTTTATTTGGAGACGAAATTGACAGCGCAAACATCTGTGACTGCCACCGCCAGCGTTCCCACACCCTCTTAGTCTCATTAGCTTTAATGAGATATTGACACAGACACTGGTGTCTAAATTATGCACACTCGTTTTCCGCTGATGTATAAATAGCACTGATGAAATGTAATTGCTCTCCTTTAGATCACTCAGAGGGTGATTATGGAGAGAGGGCTCGGAGCGACTTCTTCCCAGTCGTCGGACAATTCTTACCGCCGAGAGAAGCGAGTCGCTCCCCGGCTGCTTTTCCAGCCCTCGGGCTTGTGGTCTGGCTGTGGCAATAACAGCAAAAGCGGAATCTTCTTGGAATCCTCGTTCTTGTGTTTGTCTTGTTTGCTCAGTGGCTGTTTTCTCGGGCTTTTCGGCGCTGATCCTGTGGAGTGTCATAAAAGCCTGTGTTTGAGGTGCAGGCAGTGTGAGCGCCTTTTCATCCTCTGTTTGAGTGCTCACAGCTCGGAGGCCAACCATAAATCCAGTCTGGGAAGCAGGAGGGGGTGGAATGGGGGTTGAGAGAGTGAGGGCGAGAGACCGAGAGAGAGAGGTTGGGCGTAAATAAAGCTTCCCATAAAAGCCTGAACGAGAAGTGTGGATCCCTCCATCCTGTCCTCCTCCACCCCTCTCTGAAAGAGAATTAGCGCGGGCTATGTGGCCTCTCCGGCTGTAGTTTGTTTCCCCTCCCACTCAAAGAAAAAAGGCTCGGCTGGCTTTGGAGCAGCAGTGGGCAGCCTGGAGGGAGGGAAGAGAGGAGGGCGCTGGCGGGGGTAGTAGGTTTTCACAGACACATACACCATGGCCCATCTGTTTGGAGGCATTATAACAGTCTTGCAGTATTAGAGTGCATTGAGATATTGATCAACGACCCCCCACTCTCAGGATTACTGAGAAGGCACCGTCATCTGCTCCATGCCCCTCCTGTTTTATTTTGGAGATTGAGACATAAATTATGTGGCTGAGCCACAGATTTCATTTAGGCACCTTTCTAGGCATCTAATGTAACAGTTCAAATCTCATGTTATTTTAAAACATACATTTTTTTTGGCAGTGAAGATCAGGTTCTAATATGATGATTTGCTTAGTAAACTTATTAATAGTTACTTTATTAATAAGATTATTAATAATGTTGAAAATGTAGAAAAAAAAAATACACTACCATTTAAAAGTTTGGGGTAGGTCTTTAATAAAAAAAGAAAATACTACTTTTATTTAGCAAGGACAGCCTAAATTAGTCATAAGTAACAGTAAACACATAAAAAGGTTAAAAAAAACTATTTTATATGCAGTTGAAGTTAAAAGTTTACATACGCAGAATCTGCAAAAAGTTAATCATTTTAGAAAAATAAGAGGGATCATGCAAAATGCATGTGTTTTTTTTTTATTTTTTTTTTTATCATTTTTGTTGACAATTTCATCATTTTTGGATAATAACTTGAGGTTAGTTTCACTTTTGTCGCTGCTTTCACTCATTTTTGTCGTTCTTGTGTGGAGATTGTTTTGCAAAGTGCCGTAGGAAATTGACTTTGTTCTTTGACGTGAACGTTAAAAACTGAATGCTAATAGATTGTTGTCGCATATTTCTGCTGTGTGATTGGCTCTTATATTAATCCATGTCAAGTAAAAATGCCTGGAGCTTATCATCCTTATCGACATATATTTTATCGCGATTCGATATGATATAGTTTATTGGCACAGCCCTACTGCCACCTCTACAGCAAACTCTGGTCACTGATTTTTTTGTAAGAGGACTCTTTCCTATCTAAGCGTAAGGTTCTTGGCTGCAACAAAATACTAGGCTGTATGCTGATAGTCCAGCTACACAAGTCTAATTTGAATCTGCAAAAAGTTAATCATTTTAGAAAAATAAGAGGGATCATGCAAAATGCATGTGTTTTTTTTTTATTTATTTTTTTTATCTGACCTGGTAAATAAAAGATGTTCACATATAGTCCACAAGAAAAATGACCCTGTTCAAAAGTTTACATGCGCTTGATTCTTAATACTGTGCTGTTACCTGAATGATCCACAGCTGTTTTTTTGTTTAGTGATAGTTGTTCATGAGTCCCTTGTTTGTCCTGAACAGTTAAACTGCCTGCTGTTCTTCAGAAAAATCCTTCAGGTCCCACAAATTTTCAGCAGATTTGTGTATTTGAACCCTTTCCCACAATGACTGTATGATTTAGAGATCCATCTTTTCACACTGAGGACAACTGGGGGACTCATATGCAACTATTACAGAAGGTTCAAACGCTCACTGATGCTCCAGAAGGAAAAACCATGCATTGAGAGCCGAGGAGTGAAAACTTTTGAAATTTGAAGATCATGGTAAATTGAACTAATTTTGTCTTCTTGAAAACTTCCAAGTATCTTTTGTAGCCTCTGAAGGGCAGTACTAAATGAGAAAAATATGATATTTAGGCAAAATGTACACCATTTACATTCTGTTCATTCTGTTGGCTCTTAATGCATGTTTTTTTCTTTCTGGAGCATCAGTGAGCATTTGAACCTTCTGTAATAGTTGCATATAAGTCTCTCAGTGTGAAAAGATGGATCTCAAAATCATACAGTCTTTGTTGGAAAGGATTCAAATACACAAAAATGTTCAGGGATCATTCAGGGAACAACACAGTATTAAGAATCAAGGGAATGTAAACTTTTGAACGGGGTCATTTTATCAATTCAACTATTATTTTCTCTTGTGGACTATATGTAAATGTGTTTTATGTGAAATATCTTATTCAGGTCAGTACTAAATAAAAAAATAACATGCATTTTGTATGATCGCTCTTATTTTGCTAAAAGAATTCACCTGTAAATGCTGTTCTTTTAAATGTTTTATTCATCAAAGAATCCTGACTGTGGAAAAACTGCAGCATTTATAGTATTACTAACCATTATTATTAATTAAACACTTATGATAAATGAGCGTCAAATGAGCATTTTATGATTTCTAATGGATTTTGTAACACTGAAAACTGAGATAGTGTCTGCTATGAAAATTATAAGCGAATAAATTACATTTTAAAATGTGTTAGAATTGAAAAGTTAATTGTCATTGTTTGAAAATGTAATGTTTGGATATTACTGTTTTACTGTGTTTTTAAACAAATAAATGCAGCCTTTAAAAACATTTCAAATTTTAATTCATCTTAACTATTCCAACCATTGTTGTGATGTCTACATACTAGGTCTACAATAAACATTTAGCTGAAAATGTACTGGCCGTGATACAACTGGGAATTTACCAGTCATCAAGCATATTTGTGGCAAAGAACGCAAACCGCAATGCCAAAACACTTGTCACGAAAACATAGAGACGTGCCATTTTTGTTTGTTAGACTTTTTGTTTTGTTTGCTTAATGCTAAGAATATCTCACCACACTTTTGGAAGTTAGTGGTCTTTCATTTAGTAGATCTTATTTTGATTTCCGTACAACAGGGAAGCTCTGAGTTACGAGACCACATTAAACATGGTGCATTTCCTTGTAAGCGAAATAAACTAACTGGTCGGTCTCCTGTAAAATTTGTTTTTTAACCAAAGCAAATTTGTCTTAGCTCATAAAATTCCTCTTATTTTTTTACTGCACATGCGTTCTCTATGGTTTTCAACATGTTTTCAAACATAACTGTTATTTTTATTTGTAAATTCAATCAATTGTTGACCAAGACCTTGGAAGTCAGTCCTAATTCAACAGAAAGGTAAGCCCTCAGTAGCTCATTTCCTAAATCTCATACACTGTTCTGATTGTATTGATCTAAACCTTGAACAGAGCCCTTAATATATCTGTCAGTCCAGTGCTTTTTTGTAGGCTGCCATGTCAGGATGATTACAGACACCTCCATTTGGCTGTCAACATGGCACTTTTTTAGTCAGCAAGATATGAGCAGAAAAAAAAAGAACCAATTTCCCCTCCACTGTAGCTGAGTGCTGTATTGATCTGTATTGACTGAGCATGGGCAGGTTGTCCTGCCAGAGAGAAGCTGTGGTATTGTTGTAGTACTCCATCATTTGCAGTCTCAGTGTGTATGTAAATGTAAGGGCTTGGCTCACCATTGCTTTATTAGGTTGAATACCAGCTGTTTATACTGCAGATTGGCTCAGTATGGCATAACAGAATAAGATGAAAGGCAGCGTTTTATGTGCAGTCTCTAGATGTTGTCATTGTTGGGTTCGGTATGATATCTAATTATATCTAATTACACTGTAAATTAATTTGTTACAAAGCAAAAGGTTTTTTTGGAAACATTCATTTGTAATTATGATGTGTATGTGTATAACTATATAACTCGCAATTGTGTGTTTATTTCTAGTTATTTTGACTGTATAACTCACAATTGTGAGTTTATATCTCGCAATTCTGACTGTATAACTCACAATTGTGAGTTTGTATCTCGTAATTCTGACTATATAAACTCGCTGACTGTATAACTCGCAATTGTGTGTTTATTTCTAGTTATTTTGACTGTATAACTCACAATTGTGAGTTTATATCTCGCAATTCTGACTGTATAACTCACAATTGTGAGTTTGTATCTCGTAATTCTGACTATATAAACTCGCTGACTGTATAACTCGCAATTGTGTGTTTATTTCTAGTTATTTTGACTGTATAACTCACAATTGTGAGTTTATATCTCGCAATTCTGACTGTATAACTCACAATTGTGAGTTTGTATCTCGTAATTCTGACTATATAAACTCGCTGACTGTATAACTCGCAATTGTGTGTTTATATCTCGTAATTATGACTGTATAACTCACAATTGTGAGTTTATATCTAGCAATTTTGACTGTATAACTCGCAATTCTGAGTTTATACCTTGTAATTTTGACTGTATAACTCACAATTGTGAGTTTATATCTCACAGTTTTGACTATATAACTCACAATTGTGTTTATATCTCATAATTTTGACTATATAACTCGCAATTGTGAGTTTATACCTCGTAATTCTGACTAGAGAACTCAAGTTTATACCTCGCAATTCTGACTGTATAACTTGCAATTATGAATTATACCTTGTAATTCTGTAAATTAATTTGTTACAAAGCAAAGGTTTTTGGAAACATTAATATACTCAGTTGTGTGTTTAGATCTCGTAATTTTGACTGTATAATTCATAATTGAGAGTTTATATCTCGCAATTCTGACTGTATAACTCGCAATTGTGAGTTTATATCTTGTAATTCTGACTATAAAACTCGCAATTGAGTTTATCACTTAATTCTGTGGAAAAAAAAGTCAGCATTGCGAATTTTCATCTCAAAATTCAGGTTTTATTTTTCAAGTTCAAGTTTTTATCCTGCAATTCTGACTTTATAAATAACAATTATGCGTTTGTATGTGGAAACAAGCTTCCATAGCAATTAATTATAATAATACAATAAAAAGAAATCTATTTTTGTAGAGAGTTTTTAAAAGAACCTCCTATTTATTTAAAGTTGTAAACTAATTATTTTATTACCCATTTCATTTTTATTATATGTATAATAAAAATTGCATTTTTGTTGTTCTTAATATTTAATAATCTGGTTTTAAAATAATCATCAATTGTCTCTATTGATAGACTTTAGCGATTTCAGCTTAAGTTTTTTTTTTTTTCTTTGTCAGTTTTCAGATTTTATCTCAAAGCATTAAAAATAAGTGCACTGCATTTAGAAATGTATAGGCACATTTCAGTGAATTCAGAATGAGAGGTTAATCATATTAACTGCAGAAAATCATTCTATTAATTGAGATTATTTTAATCTATTAGCCCTGGTTGTTATTTGGAAAAAAAGGTGCTTTGTCTATTGAGATGCAGAACAAAACAGTTAAGCTGCCTCTTATATGAAGACAGTGGCCGGTTGGCAGGGGGCGGCAGCCCTCGTTAGTGCAGGTTAGAAGGCCAGCTGATGCCTGTGTTTCCTTGTGTGGTAATGTGATATTTATATGCTGAAAAGCCTCCCTCCAGTGGGAGAGACGCCCGGAGTGGCTGAACTGGATCTGAGCCAAACCAAGATCGTGGTCCTTTTTCTCTCTCTCACGCTATCTTATTCTCTCTCTCTCAATCTCTCTCTCTCTCGCCCAACCTATCCTCCCCCCGCAGACATTGTTTTTCTCTGTCAGTATAGTGTGTAAGGATGTGGTTGTTAGGAATTCAATTTCTCCAGTAGCTGCCTTCATTATCTGCTGTGTGAAGAGGTGCTTTGAAGCCCCCTCCCTCTCCCTGTGCTGGGCGTTTTGCTGTGCTGGAGAGGTCAGAGTGTATGTGACTCTGCAGCAGTGTGTAGAATGTGGCCAGTGGAGTCTGGACATACTGAAAACCTCAGACAGACTTATGACTACAGCTAGGGATGCAACGATGATAGATTTTGTTGGTACGATTACAGTCTGAGAAATAATCACGGTTTCACGATATATATATATATATATATAAAAAATGTACACAAAAACTTTTATTTTGAATGTGATTCATCTCGATTAATTGTTGCCCAGCACTAATATTAATATAATATATTAAAATTGTCACAATTTCACATTGAATCTCCTAATTAATGTAGAAGGTCATTATTTTTAACATTTAACTTCAAGTCGACATGAAATCAAAAATGACCATTGTATTTTTTTTTACACAGCATTCAAGTATTTATTATAGATTCATCCGTGCATTTTTTTTTTTTATTGGTTGAAAAAAATTGCACTTGTAATCTGTAATCAAAAACATGAACCTTCCCTGTCCCTCTCAACGACATCTCATCTCTTCATGATGTAAGTCTTGAAAAAGAGGTTGGACTATACTGATTGTCCAAAGATCAGACTTTTAGCCCCCCTCGCCGGGGTTTGATTGACAGGCGATCTGACCAATCAAAACACAAATTCCGCCATTTTGTTAGACAAACAAACCAGACAAGAATGTTAATAGATCAGTTGAGACTCTATAGCGATTTGGGTCATTTGTGTATTTATTGTTTGAATTTCTTCGACCAAATTTGAAAGCTGAGATTTGGTTTCATACCAAAAGTTACCTACGCTGTCTCGTCTGTCAGCACATTTTCAGTGTCCTTTTTGCTCCGTGTTCTATTTTTCACTGAGTGATGATGTATGGCATAAAAACACAGACGCCTCAGTTCAAGCGGCACATGATCCGATAAGCTCTTGCTCTTTACTACTAGTTATAGAAAGAAATGAACAGGGAGCTGCTTCACAGACAGCTTGCCAGTACCGAATTAACTTCTCTTTTGCATCTTTTTGAGCTTGATAGTGTGTTAATGGGGTCTGTAAAGCTAACCAAAGGGATGGCAGGTTAATTTTGACAGCCCTAAAATTTCCTAAATTGCTAATGATAGCTAATATCTTTGCATTATACCACATTATTTAAGATCAGATTTTTTTGTAGTTTGTGCTAAGAAAACAAATATGTAAAACATGAGTGTTTATTTATTTCTCACCTCATAATAGAATTTAGCTTCACATGAATGACATTAATATGCTTTTTTTTTTAGGAATGTGGTCAGAAGTAGTTTTAAAATGGGTAAATGTTACAGTATTTAGGAATAAATTCAGGGATGCTGACAAATTATTGGATTTTTCAGAACATGCATACAGCATTTTAGAAAAAGTAAGTAAGTTACACTGTGGAAACCTAATATTTCATTATCAATAATAGGACCATTCAAATTGGCTGAAAACAGTCGCCTGTTATCTTGGACAAAGCTTTTAATGGAGTAATTAATCTACGGCCTTTAATTTAGATCAGTGTTAACCGCAATTGATGCTGCTTTGTCCTACATCAGTGTTGTTTCGGTTGGCCAAATGATTTGTTCTTACAGATCGTTGTTATGGTCAGCGAGGGGTCGTTTTTCACTTGCCTTCATGAATGGAGGCCATGTGGAGTCCAGCAGGTGCTCAGCTGGGTCTGTTAGAGAACTGTGGCCTGTCCCCCTCCCAACTGAAGTGGCAGGTGCTGCCCTGCGCCGCAGCTACTGAATTGAGGCGGCGTTAATGCGTCTGACATTCTCCTCCCTTATCCCAGCCAGCCTGCGGTCACGAGCCAGAATCTGTCAGTCATAGAGAGACACAGGCTGTGCAGAGCTCACCTCGTCAGCCATACACTGCAGCGCTGCTCCATAGGCATCCGTCTTCCTGACAGGCTGAGCAGAGAGACCCGCTGAGGGTGTCGTGGGTCAGAATGTACAAACTCGACTGTGTTATTCTGGAAACGCATGTCCCTCTAAGCCAACCCCACCCCGATGGATCAAAGACGCGGTTTTGCTTTCATCCTTCGTCCTGTTTTCTGTCAGGGCTGCACCTTTTACGGGAAGGGATGTTGCACCCTTTTAAGCACTGTTCTTCAAAAAAACACCTTCTTTCTTTTAAGGGATTCCCTAATGAACTGCCCTGCAGAACTGGTGCTTGTTCTACCGTTGCCCTGTTCAGCTGATCATGTTGTGCCTGAACCCTCCCTGCTCTTTTTCAAATCGCCATTTCTCCAGGTCTGTTTAATGAGGTGTCGGTAGAGCCAGGGGGGATCTGGATGAAAGGCATCCTCTCGTGGCCAGTTAGTCTCTCTCTTTTGGGACTTTGTGGGAGCGAGTGGAAGTTCACCGCGGGGCAACGGCTTCCAGCAGACATAGATGGGCTGAGGTCCAGAACCTCAATCAAAGCAAACATTCACGTCTACTTACTGACACGCTCATAAACATATCTCTTATTTCATGTCAAGACCTCTGGGAGGACCTGTGAAGAAATGGTTGCTTGTTGGAGTATTGTCGTTTTCCAGTTTCCGACATGGTCCATGTTGACAGATGAGGTGAGATTAAACGGGGCTGATAAGATTTATTTTAAAAGTGCATTAAGTTTAACAGCAGAATTTCCTGCCGAGCTTTGATCCAGATGGAAAGCCTATCCTTTAATAACGCTCTTGAGAAAAAACAAGTTGTGATTTTTATAGGGTTTCAATGTCAAACACTCTCAGAGGCGTGAGGTTTGCTATGTTTATGGTTTTATTATTACTTGAAAGAAAAATAGCGTTCCACATATGCTAGGTTTCCAGCGTTTGGCTTCAGAACTGATCATGTAATTTGAACTTCTCTAGACACTGATAGTTAAATTAGCCGAATGCTTGGGATGGAATGAAGGGTAATGGACCACGTTCTGTCTACGTCACCTAGAAAACCCACCAAAGAGTCACATGCACAGGCTACACATTTAAACATGAACATGAGGCTAGAGGTTAAAAAATTTGGGCTGCATCCACACAGCCCAAACAAGCCCTGCTGTTGACACAGCAAAACAGCAAACATTACTTTCAGGTTTAGGTCAGAAACGAACACTATGCAAATATGCAAGCACTGACGTGAATGCTTGGCCAATATATTGCAAACATAGTTGATTAAACCTCTGTATCCGAGGAAGCTATAATAACAATCAAATGCCTGTGTCATTAAATTGGATGTTTCTGTTTACACGTTTAGATGTTGTTGACAGTTTAACTAGCATAACTTATTTCCTCAAAGATCCTCTTTAAACTGTTGCCTCGACATGACAGATAAAACTGACAGTAGAAGACGATTAGCGTTAAAGCTCCCTGTAGCGACCCAGGTTGCAGCATGAAATTGTACCTAATCTTCTCTAAAATGCAACATTGAATGCTCTCACTTTACTTAAATATATATATATAGTTGCCCTCCCAACTCAGAATACACAATTAGGACAGGCATTAGGCAATATATTGTAACCAAAAATAACCCAAACTTTAAAGTCATCATGAAATGAAAAACCACAATTGTCTTTTTTTTTTTTTTTACACAGTGTTAAAGTATTTATTATAAATAATTTATTTGTGCACATCATTATTATTTTTTAATCAAAATATTGACCTCCACCTCTCAATGTCATCTCTTCGTGATGTAAGATTTGAAAAAGGGGTTGGACTAGGCTGATTGTCAAATGACCTTTTTATTTTGACAGCAAATTTTAGTCATAGTCTTTGACTAAAATGCCATTTAGTTTTAGTCATATTTTAGTCATCTGTATTGTTTTTAGTTTTAGTTGACTAAATATCATAAGATTTTAGTTGACTAAATCTACAGTAAATTTAGTCCGCTAAAATTGAATGGGTTTAGTTACAGTACAATGCATTTATTAAGCATTTCTCTAAAATTTCCAAACTCATTATATAGGTTTGATATTAAGGTTATATCATGATAAACACACAATTTAACTGCGGTGATACCACCACATGCCTTAATATTAAAATTAAATAAAACCCTTCATAAAGAACATGGTCTTCTTTTCAGTAAAATACCAATGGTTATATAGGCTAATTATGCATTCTGTATAGTAACTTGTTTACCATATTCTTAATTCATTCAAACAGACATATTTATTTCTATAAATGAATTTAGATTAATCTTTAGGGCTATGTAAGTCATTCAGTCAAGAGCAGTGAGTGGCTTTCTGTCTTTCTTTTGTTCCTTACTTAACATCAGTGACTCGGACAATAGCAACTAAATGTGGCTGCTATCCCTTTAAAACCGAAAGCACAAATGCAATGGATTCAATGTACTGATCACTTTCTCCCTATTGTTTACGTTCATTTAAGACATAATCGGCTGTGTTTACATGAATGCTCATCAAAACAGACAATTTGAGATAATTTTGTGTGTATTTCTCAGTTCATGCAACGTGAAAGAGTGTGAGACGTGCTTTGTGTGTATGCTTCGGTGTCTGCACTCAGAAAACAAGAAAGAATTGAGTTGTCTCTTGTGTCGTCAAATGTATCCATATGTCTGCACTTCTCCTACATGTTGACATTTAGACGTGCAGCAAGTGTATATTAGCTTGTGTCCCGCCGGTTTGTACGCATAACCTTCTACTACGCAACAGATTTGTCTGAATGAATCTTTTTCCAAATCATCTCTCCCAAACACTTTCGTCTCGTTTTTATTCGTTGAAAATGCCAGTAGATTTTTGTCATAGTTTTGGTCATTCAAAAAGAATTTTAGTTCGTTATCATTTCGTTTTCATCTGTGAAAAAAATGTTGTTGATGAAAATTGACAAATTATTCGGTAACAAAAATTAACACTGTTTAGTACCCTTTGCCAGGAGTTTGATTGACGGGCGATCTAACTAGTCATAACACAGAATCTGCCATTTTGTTCAGCAAAAAAAAAACGGATAGGAAAGTTAACAGATTAATGTCAAACGGTCAAATGACGTCTTTCTGTGCTTGAAGAACATACCATCGGATGTTCATTCATGTGTATTTCATTCTAGCAGGAAGAGACGATTCACATTGAACCACTGGAACTGAGACTCTAGAGCTATCTGTCACATTAAAGAGCCCCCAAAAAATTTGCAATATTTGCAATATACCATTAAACATTCTGCCCTCGATAAGAATTTGACTTTCCGCATTAATAACAGTACTATTTTATAGTATTATATACAGTGATAAAAGCTATGTCGATTAACTTTGCAATTATAAATCTACTTTATCCTTATAAATGAGGAGAAGAACGTGAGGACGTGACAAAGCAACTGTTGCAAATAATTTTGTGTCAGTACTAGGAGTGTGCGATATTGACAAAAAATAATATCTCACTATTTTCTTGGATTGTATCGATAACGATTTATTTTGCTGAGTGTGTCATTGTGCTAATATCTTAAGGATTACCGTGTACAGCTGATTCCTAAAGTTTTTGATATTCTATATATTCTGCGTGGTCAGTTCACAGCAGTGATATAAATTTATAGTTTCCAATAAGTTTAAATGGATTTTTACCTTTTTATGGCCATTTTTACCATTATAACACTTCTACCATTCTTTTTCTAAAAGTATGCATCATCTTTTGAGTCAAAGTCAAAATCAGTCAATTATAACAATACATTTAGGGTGTTACTAAACAAATGACATCACTATCAACAAAATTCATCTTTGCAGAAGTTGCATGTGAAGTGGAATTTAGATGTATTTACACATGTTAATGCAGCTTAGAGAGACATGGAATGCTTAAATCTGCAGTTACAGATGCGTAAATAATGTTTTAATATTTGAAACATAAAACATTGAATACTGATGTTTGAAGTTATTTAAAAAATGAAAAGATACTTTAAGTGTGAAATTAAAACTGCCAGTAGGAGGCAGCAAGTCATTTCTAAGTGAGTCATTGCGATTGATCCAAATCATTTATACGTCGGATTCATTCAGGAACGACACATATGTTGCCCAGAGATGCAAAACAATGCTGTGGCTGTGTTTGGAATGATTTTTTTTTTGGGGCGAAATAAAGCAAAAACAGCCAATATGGTGTCTAAAACATAAGTCTCTTGATATTAACTTATTGTTTATTAATACTGCTATATGAATAGAAGTCTAACCAGACTTCCTCACGTATTCACGAATGCCTGCACTCTGTTTTTTGTTTGCTTTTTGCAGTATAATCTATAATGTCATGATGTCTCACTAGTTAAGTATCTGCACTAAACCTGCACAGATTTGGTTTGTATGAACTTCCTTAAGAAATTAATGAATGAACATAACTTACGAAAAGTAACCCGCCAAATTGGCTAGTGATTGGACAGCGTCACCCACCACAGCTGATTTTTACCCGTAGTTGACGGGTGTTAAATTTCAAACCCTGATAGTAACAATCGCATGTTTATCATCATCAAGTTTCCTAATGGACTCTTCGTTATTGCTTCAATGCAAAGGAAACCAGCACACCCACCACGCTGTTATTTGTCAGGTTGCCGTGACGTTTCTGTGTGTATACAGTATGATGACTAGTATTCTCAAAAGAAATGGTAAAATTATCATGAAGTGACTTTCACAGCAGCTCTGGAGATTTAGTTTATGTTAATGTCGTCCTATAGCGACAACATTAACATAATGTGAACCGCCGAAATCCACCACGAGCGTCACGCATACTTCAGTATCTGTGTAGTAAACAAAACAGTGTCCCTGCCATTCTGCCATTCTGTATGCCATTCATACATACAGAAATCCACTGCGAGCGTCATGCATACTTCAGTATCTGTGTAGTAAACAAAACAGTGTCCCTGCCATTCTGTATGCCATTCATACATACAGAAATCCACCGCGAGCGTCATGCGTACTTCAGTATCTGTGTAGTAAACAAAACAGTGTCCCTGCCATTCTGTATGCCATTCATACATACAGAAATCCACCGCGAGCGTCATGCGTAATTCAGTATCTGTGTAGTAAACAAAACAGTGTCTCTGCCATTCATACATACAGAAACAAATGGAACATGCAGGATTAATATTTAAGCTGTCTTTTTGCGTTTTAATATTCACAGACACTAGTCCATATTGTGATTCAAATTAAGTGAACGACCTACTTTTGATTCATTCATAAAAAAAAAATGATGAATTCCGTGTCATTCCAAGCTATGTATTCCGTTTTTGTGAAAGGACTTTGCGATCCTGTTTCGTGGAGGAGAAATTGTGCGCAACCATGTAGAGACCGAAATGACGTGTAAATAAGATAACTTAAAGCTACATAGTTTGTTTAATAAAAGAACAAGCTATAGGCCTGTTAACCTTAAATGACTTCTGCTGTGGTCTGGTGCTATATAGAAAATAAAATTAGCTGCCCCCCTAAAATAAGGACAGGGGAAACACTGATGATGACTAAATCTGCTCTAAATCTGCACAGATTTAGTTTAAATGAGCTTACGCAAGAAATTAATGAGTGAACACAATTTACGAAAAGTAAGTCACCAAATTTGCTAGTGATTTGACAGCGTTACCCACCACAGCTGATTTTTACCTGCATTTGGCAGGTTGACGGGTGTTAATTTCAAACCCTGTTTGTCAGTACTATTACTTCTGCTATACATATGTAGCGTTTCTGTGTAAGGGCGCCCTCCGGCTTCCAGTATGAATCATTGCACTACACGTATACTCAGTAATGCTCACAACACCAAATAAAAATAGGAAAAGGTAATACGTTTCTCTAAAGAAACTGTATTTTTTTCATCTCTTAGTGGATGCATAAAATTCCCTGATTTATCATTAATGATATTGTTATCACAATAAAGACCAGAAATATTGTGATATATTTTTAAGCCCATGTCGCCCATCCCTATTTAAATTTCTTTAAAAATTACAAAATTTAAAAGCTAAGACTTTAATACGAAAGTAACCTGCTCTGTCTTCAGGCATGTTGTCAGTGTCGTCTTTGATCTGTGATGTATTTTTATTTATTTATATTATTATATTATTTGTTAACTCAGTTCAAGCGACACGAGAACAGATCATCTCTTCCTCTTTACTACTAGTTATAGCATTAAATAAACATCAGTGAACATTAGAGCTATGCTGTCTCAACCGTGGAAAGACTACAATACAAACTAGTCCACTGATGTTAATCTACCTCTCCTGTTTGGGTTGTTTGTTGGACAAAATGGCAGATTCTGCATTATGATTGGTTAGATCATTCCAGAAGTGGTTTCACTCAGATATACATCACAATAGGGAATAAAAGGCTATCATCTTATGCCGATTTTAAAAAGAAAAATGTTTGATTAAGTTGTTGAAAAGACATTCAATTATTGTGCTTTACTGCTTGGTAATTGCTGTCACTTCTATATACTCAAGTATTCCTCACCATCTTTTAGGTATCATAAAGTATGCATAGCATCAGATCTAGTATATTGGCTTTTACTGCATTTTAACATCAATATCTTATTTTGAGCTATATTTATTGAGCACCACTTTAAATTTAACATTACTCCCTGACAGAAATCGCTTTGAGAATGTTAACATAGTGGGGATGTTGTGTCTAACTCAGTGTCTAGTCGATTCTTAGGCGACCTTGTTTTTTCATTGCTCGTATTTTTTTCTCAAAGGTGAGGTCATAGGCAAAGCTCAGAGGCCTGGAACTGAGCAAAACATTTGGGCTACATAAATCTTACCAGCAAAATAAATTACCTCATAAAATCTATCATCATGTTGTGAAACTACATTTTCTTTTTCCCATTCTCTAAGCCATGATTTTCAGTAAGTAAAGAGGTCTGTCGAATGCTAATGTAGAACCTGCAATTCAGCCAGCTCTGGCTTCATTGGAAGCCTGCTAGTGTTTCATTTTGCTTATATGTTTTCAGCGGGAGCCTGATTCAGTGACTCTTTTTAAACGAGGCCAATCAATGCATTACAACGACAGTTTTTACCCCTGCGGGCCGCTGCCCAGCTACTCCTGGAAGTTTTGTGCTGCTGTCTGTGAGAGGAACATTACCTGTTCAGTATGCATTAAGGCGAGCGTTTACCATCAGCTTGATTGACACAGTGGCAGCCTGTGAAGCGGTAATAGCTGGACATGAATTTTCTTGTGGCTGAGACATAAATTATGTAAAAACACTAGTGGCAGTGTTGGACAGTGCTGTATAATTAATTTGCGCTCCAACTTGACACCAGTTGTGTTTGTGTGTGAAGGAGTATGTTTAAATATTAATCACTGCAGAACTCTCCTACTGGAGAGAGAGCAGCTCTGTCTGCCATAAATATAAATAACTGCTTTTCAAAAGTTTCCGTTTGTCTGAAATGGTTTAGGCATGCTGTGGTTTCTGCATTTTGAGATCTAATAATCCTGAGCTACATCGTGTCTTTATTAAAACCTGACAACATGAGAATACCATATTCAAATTTTGATATCTGCAGGTTTAATCCAATGTACAGTGCCCTGTGAAAGTATTCATTTATTTTTTCAGTGTTTTTTATTACTGCCTTATGTTAAATTGCTTGGAATTACTTTTTTCCCACATCAATCTACACTCCATACACTAAACTGACAAAGCAAAAACAGATTTTCAACTTTTCAAATTTATAAAAAGAAAAACTAAAATAAGTACATTTCATAAGTATTCATACCCTTAACTCAGTACTTAGCTGAAGCACTCTCTCAAGCTCTGTCAGTTTGGATAGGGGCATGCACACATTTTCAAGTTTCTCTAGAAATATTTGATTGGGTTCAAGCCCAGACTCTGGCTGGGCCACTTCAGGACATTCACAGAGTTGTCTATAAGTAGGGTTGGGTATTGTTGGGTATCTGATTCCAATTCGCAATACTATAAAAAAAATACAACTGAACAAATTTCAGGTACAGAAATAGAAATCAAAAGTTTAAAAACACTATAGTTTTCTTTTCACAAATATTATTTATATTAATTGTCATTAAAGTTACAAATGATGTTCAGTCAAGATCAATAAATGATTTTTTTTTTGTTCTTTGATTAACATTAATGACAACACGTTTATTAGGCTGCTGTCTCTTTAACACTGAACGCATGCGCATGCATCTAAAAACACTTTTTACATGTGCGTTTCCTTTCACATCTATTTACGTTCACTTAAATAAAAAAAATGACTGTATTTATGATAAAATACTGATGTATTTTTGTGCATATTGGTCGGTAAATGTGACATTTAGGCTCATAACAAATCTTCTGTAGTGGAAATGTACAGAACGGTTGTTGCACAGAATCTTGTTTCTCACAGACAGAGGGACCTTTAGGTGCTTATTTGCAAATTTCAAGTGTGTTTTCATGTGTCTTCTCTGAGGAGAGGATTTAGTTTGGCCATATATCATATATCTCCATATATGATCATGGAGCTCAACTAGAATGACCATCAGGTTCTTGGTCACCACTCTAACCAAGGCGCTTGTCCATCAGTTGCTCAGTTTGGCCAGCTCTAGATAGAGTCCTGGTTGTTTTAAACTTCTTCCATTAATGGTAACAGAAACTACATGCTTCTGTGAAGTTTCAATGCAGCAGAATTTTATGAAATCCTGTTTCTGAGCTCTACAGGCAGGTATTTTTTATTTTTTTTTATAACCTAATGGCTTGGTTTTTGCTCTATGCATTTTCAGCTGTTGGACCTTTTATTAAGATGTGTGCCTTTCCAAATCATACCCATTCAATTGAATTTTCCACAAGTTAGCTTCACTCAAAGTGTGCTAACATCTACAAGTAATGTGAATGCTCCAGAGCTCAATTTCAACTCTCCTAGAATACTTGATTGATGAAGGTATAAATACTTATGCAATGGAATCATTTAGTTTTTTTTTTTAATTTGTTTTAAAAAAAATGTACAAAGGTGTTAAAAACATGTTTTTTTGCTTTGCCATTATGGTGTGTAGATTAAATGTAATTTAAAGCAATAAGGCAGCAACATAAAACGTGAAAAAATGAAGGGGTATGAATACAAATATAAAGCAAGTCTCATGTTTAAGACAACTTGAATCATGCACTTCTCCAGCAGCAGCTCACGCTGTAACCATAGTTATCTTTCAGATGTGTTATCAGTATAAATGATAATGTCCCATTCTATGGGGGAAACTTTTGAAATAACATTTCGCACAGAGAAGTTCCACACATGGTTAAAACAGCACTGTATAATGGAAAGACCCATACCGAAAATGTTCTATTCAAATATATGTACTGTTACACCTCTTATGTATGTTATGTTCCAAAGCATGTTCCAAAAAAGACCAAAAAAAGCACCATTTAAAGGATTAGTTCTCTTTCAGAACAAAAAATGTACAGATAATGTATTCACCCTCTTGCCATCCAAGATGTTAATGTCTTTCATTCTTCAGTCATAAAGAAATTATGTTTTTTGAGGAAAACATTTCATGATTTTTTTCCATATAATGGACCTCTAGGTGCCCCCCAAGTTTGAGCTTCCAAAATGCAGTTTAAATGCATATCTAGCGAAACGAATGGTTATTTTACAAATTGACAATTTATATACTTTTTAACCTCAAATGCTCATATTGTCTCGTTTCTACGATGCGCGTGCATAATCTGTGTGATCTGGGTCAATACAGTTAGGGTATGTTGAAAAACTTCAAAATCGTCCTACAACGTTGTTTTACCTTTTTTTGTATGTTCACCTAGTAAACACTGTGTTGGTACTTCTGCAGCGATGTAGGACAATTTTGAAGTTGGGGTAGAAAACGAGATGGGTTTTTCGACATATAACTGTATTGACCCGGATCACACAGACTGCACATGCGCATCACAGAGACAAGACAAGATGAGAATTTGAAGTTAAAAAGTATATAAATTGTCAATTTGTTTTGATAATAACTGATCGTTTCGCTAGATAAGGCCCCTTCTTCCTCAGCTGGTATCATTTGGAGCCCATTGAAGCTGCATTTAAACTGCATTTTGGAAGTTCAAACTTGGGGGCAGCATACATATCTATTATATGGAGAGAAATCCAGAAATGTTTTCCACAAAAAAATGTAATTTCTTTACGACTGAAGAGAGAAAGACATGAACATCTTGCATGACAAGAGAGTGAGTACATTATCTGTACATTTTTGTTCTGAAAGTGAACTAATCCTTTAAGTCTCTAATAATTTCAGTCTCTGTAAACGGGGACTTAAATTTCGTTCATCACACAAAGTTAGTGGATATACACTTGTTACAAAATATTTTTATATTTTCTCAAAATTCACAGCAAAAATGTTTCCTATCAGTTGACAAGCTGTCAGTTTTGACATAAGAGAAAGCTAACATTTTCATTAATAATGGTATCAGCCAATTAATCGGCCTGTCAAGTATTTCTATCAGATTTTTGGGGGGTATAATAGCAGTAAGAGTTCAGAAAGCGGTTTGTTCTTCTTAGTATTTCACGGTTTATTCACTGTTAGCCGTCACGAAGCTGGAATGCTGCTCAGGCATTTTTCTCACTACAGCTCCCAGATGGTCTTTGGCTTGCAGGGGTTTACAGGCTTTTTTTTTCCTTGTTTTGTTTTTTGAAAAGGCTGCTGAGCTTTTTATTTTCCATTGAGAGTTGGTCTTATGCTAGTGGAGTACATTTAAAAATGTTGAAATAGAGCATGAAAGCAGTGATCCTGACAGCCTGCCTTTTTCTCTATTCCCTTTTTCTTTTTAAGGACCTCTTCCTTAGTGCTTCTCCTGTATCAGGGCGTCTGTGCCAATGAAGCCTTTTTATTTGGCCGAGATTGAGTGCAGCCAAGCGGGCCGGCCCTATTACCACTGCGCCACAGTGCAGGAGATTGCCTGCCTCGGCCATCTAATTGTGGACATCAGCTGAAAGGCTGTTGCTCTGCAGTGGTGAGCAGACAGCCAGTCTCAGATTCATTGCTCCATTGGCTAGTTAAAGCACCAGGCTGTCTTTGTTTGGGGACATGGGGAGGCTTATAGGCTATGGTGTGCTCTGTCTGCTCACTAATCTTATAATGTTCCCTGGCAAGGGCTGCTCACCCTTTGCTGCCCTCCTCTGCACTGGACAATATGAATCTCTCATCACAGTGCTTATAGCTGGGACACACTGGCAGGATCCCAGCCTAGAGGAAAAAAATAAAGTCTTTCCACTTATCTGGCACCCTGTCAGTGGATAGTTGTGGCTGTGTGCACATTTTGCACTCTGCTGGTTGAGTGTTTTGGAATACATGCGGACATGGTGTGAGCTGTCTAAAATGCTCTTCGGTAAAGGGCTTTTGCATCATGTTTTCCGTATTAACAGAGTTTTTGTGGGTTAAATACAATTTAAGCTCAGTTGACAGCATTTGTGGCATGATGTCGGTTGCCACAAGACAGTATTATCAACTCATTCCTCAATTTTTAAAAACAGAAAATGTGTGTACAATATTACTCTTGCAGTGGAAGCTTGGCAGCCAATCGTCCGGAACCAAAAAGCGTAAAAATATGCTACTGTCACACTGTTTTGAATAAATAACCATAACATTTAAATCAATAGGTCACAGAAACTATAGTCCTGTCATTATTTATTCACTTTGGTTGTGCTAGTCACTTTTTTCCATGCATTAGTAGTTCTAGGAACTCGCCAGCATGGTGGTTCCTAGAGAACCAGTTTTTCTGATTCCATGCAGTGACTCTGAAAGGGCTGTAGTTGTTATTTACGGAATTTACAAATGTCAACAACCGGTGAATGGAGGACACGGTGATCAAAGCTGTTTTTGTTGTGTGTTGTAGGTGAAAATGAAAATCTGACTAAATCTCACATATAGGCATGGGGCCGGTATGAGATTCTGACGTTTATGATAACCTTAGATAAAAATATTATGGTTTCCCGAAACTTTTCTTCCAGTCAACACATCATTTTGGAGCAGTAAACATGTCAGGATAAATAATTAAAATGAATAATTGAATTCTTCCTAATCAAATTAAGTGCAGTCACTTAAGTGAACCTAAACCTTACAGCTCTATAATCAAAAACATAATAAAAACATAATTTCTGTAAATAAATGAATAAATAAAAATGCAGTCGCTAAACCTGCAGCTCAACAAGGTCTTTGGAGACATGCTCACGTTTACCTTTCCTGGACTTGGTTTGGATGTGTGCACATACACATAAGGAGAGAGAGTGTGAGGGTTACACACGCACAGATGAACAGATGTAATCATGTAAACAGTGGCAGGAGGATGAAAAGTAAAGACGTGATAGCATCTAAATTGAATTATTATACTAAATCACAGAAACTTAGTACTTTGGTCTGGATGAGGGAGGAAACTAGTTGACGTTAGCTAGTTAATTAGCCAAGTTATCTGCCTCGGTAGCAAACCAAATAATTTTTATTTCAACACTGAAACAAATGGCGGTGGGTCTCTGGGTTGAAAGAGGGAGAAATGAAGACACATTTATATTTTATGTACGACCTGGAAGTATTTATTCAACGACCGGCATTAAAATGTCATCTGTATGGAGCATTGTATATGGAACATGGTTAGTCGTTAAAAAAGTGCTTCAAAATAGGGGAAAAAAAGTATTGTTAAAGTAGTCCACCTGCACTGTGTCCCAGAAGCTATACAATAGCTTTGTGTGATGAACAAACTGAAATTAAAGTCATTATTCTCAGACAATTTTCCAGTCCGGTGAGCCGTTAATCGCTGCATCCGGATCATCTAGTCAGTGAGTTGAGAAACTTGAGAAATAGATTTATCAAATTAGTAAATAAATCATTCATGCTGGTGTCATGAACTGGATTAACCAATTAAATGAAGTCCATGATTTTGCAGTCAATGCAAAACGTGAATGTCATGAGTGCTTCAGGTACAGCAGGGGCAGATGAAACTTTCGGTGAATAACCACTTGAACTTTTGGTCTGTTTCTCACACAAAACTATTATATATAAATTATGCAACTATTACAGAAGGTTCAAATGCTCAGTGATGCTCCAGAAGGAGAAACAATGCTGTAAGAGCCAGGGGTGAAAACTTTTTAGTTTTGAAGATCAATTTTGTCTTCTGAGAAACATTAAGTATCTTTTATAGCCTCTGAAGGGCAGTACTAAATGAAAAAAAAATAATATTTAGGCAAAATAAGAAAAATATGCACCTCCATTTTGTTCAAAAGTTTTCACCCCCTGGCTCTTAATGCAGCGTTTTTCCTTCTGGAGCATCAGGTAGTTTATTTTTTTTAAGGACAAACAAGGAACAACTATCACTAAACAAAAGTTTAAAACAGCTGTGGATCATTCATGTGAATATACAGGTATTAAGATGTGAACTTTTTGAACAGGATAATTTTTATAAATTCAACTACTATTTTCTCTTGTGGACTATATGTAAAAATCTTTCATGTGAAATCTTTTATTCAAGTCACTACTAAATAAACAATACCATGCATTTTGTATGATATGATATTTTGCAGATTCTGAAAGGGGGATGTAAACTTTTAAATGAATAACAGAATTCCTTGAACTGTTTGTAATTGCAAATATAATGAGAGTTTCCAAGCCAAACATGTTTCCTAAATACACTCACAATTTCCCATATTTTAGCGGACATTCCTGCCACAAACTAATGGCATTGGCAATTGCCACACATAAAAATTAATATTGCATAACCACAAGTTTATTTACCTAAAACAGCAAACTTATAAATTCAAAACAATTTACAGAACTACAAAAATGCGAGCTTAACATTTTTGCTTTAAAATCTAGACTTCCAAAACGGAACTTACAAGCCTATGAACAGAACAAGCTGACATTACTTTCTACTGGGCAACAAGCTACATATGCGTTCAATAGAGCTTAAGTTATATTTAAGCCGCAATATTACTTTAATGACTGATGTTCAGATTGTATCTTATCTCAGTGATACAACTGAAGCTTTTGAATGCAAGCCCTTATTCAGTGGCTGAATATGAATGTGACATGCCTTTTCAATTAGTCAGGTATTGAAACTGTCACGTGGGGGAGGGGAGAGCTGGCCAGTGCAGTTCAGCGGCATTAAATCCTAATTAGCCATGGAAGGATGAAAGGGAAACGTTTTTTGAGTTCATTCTTTGATCAAGATTATTCAATTCTGAACATTAACCATATATATCCCTTCTATTGTGTCTATAGGCTTTTTTGTTAAGGCAGTTGACTTGAATTTGAGATTAGTTCCTTTGTCAAACAAAGCTTTTATTCACTGTTAAATTTGAGATGCATATAGAGGCTTTATGAAGGATGTCTTACAAATAAGAAGACTGAGGCAGAGCATTCAAGGAAGCTATTAAGGAATAGTGCTGTTAGTCTTTTGTTCAGTAATCCTCCCACCGGCCCATCATGCAATCTGTCATCCTTTTAAATAAGTCTTAGCCCACACACTTAATCTTTGCACTCTGTAGTTATTTCTTCCATTAAAATTCTTTTAAAAACATGTTTTTGTGAGACTCTTCAACATGAAATCCAAATTGAAGCTGTTTGCTTTGCAAATACCTATTTCAGGTTTCATTGTGCACAATTTATCAGTGCACATTTCTCCAAAGAAAACAAGAAAATTATCTCTCGTAAATCGCTCCCTTTCTGAAATGAATCTGCAAAATGTTAATTATTTTACCAAAATAAGAGGCATCATACAAAATACATTATTTTTTTTATTTAGTACTGACCTGAATAAGATATTTCTCATAAAAGGCGTTTACGTATAGTCCACGAGAAAATAGTAGTTGAATTTATAAAAATTGCATATTTTATTTTTTTTTGTTATAGTTTAGTCTGTTGTTTGTCCTTAACAGTTAAAGTGCATACTGTCTTTCAATAAAATCCTTCAGGTCCCACAAATTCTTTGGTTTTCCAGCATGTTTTGTGTGTTGAGCTCTTTCCAATGTTGACTGTATGATTTTGAGAACCATCTTTTCACACTGAGGACAACTGAGGGACTCATATGCAACTATTACAGAAGGTTCAAATGCTCACTGATGCTCCAGAAGGAAAAACAATGCAATAAGAGCCAGGGGTGTAAACTTTTGAACAGAATGAAGATGTATACATTTTTTTTATTTTGCCTAACTATCTTTTTTTTTTTTTTTTTTTTTTCATTTATTACTGACCTTCAGAAGCTACAGAAGATTTCCCAGAAGACAAAATAAGTCAAATTTACCCTGATCTTTAAATTCATAAAGTTATCACCCCCCGGCTCTTAACGCATTGTGTTTCCTTCTGAAGCATCAGTTAGCGTTTGAACCTTTTGTAATAGTTGCATATGAGTCCCTCAGTTTTCCTCATTGTGAAAAGATGGATCTCAAAATCATACAGTCATTGTTGGAAAGGGTTCAAATACACGAAAATGCTGAAAAAACAGAATTTATGGGATTTATTATAGGAAAGACTAATGAACAACTATCACTAAACAAACAAGCAAAAAAAAAAAACACAGCTGTGGATCATTCAGGTAACAACAGTATTAAGAATCAAGTGTATGTAAACTTCTGAATGGGATTGAATAGATTTGAACTATTATTTTCTCTTGTGGACTATATATAAACATATTTTATGTGAAAAATCTTATTCAGGTCAGTACTAAATAAAAAAAATAAAAAAAAAGCATGCATTTTGTTTGATCCCTCTTATTTTGTTAGGTGTATGTAAACTTTTGACCTTAACTGTATGACCAAAATCTTATTTCATGTAACGAGTAATTTCATGGCACAATAATGCTACATATAATTATATAGTTTTTGTTGTTGTTTTATTTTTGTTCTTAATAAGAGCAAATAGACACAATAAAAAAAATAAATAAACAGTGCTGTAAGTTTTCCGGTAACAGTAGTGATCAGGTACAATTGGAATAACCAAATCTAAAAACAAAAACCTGCATAATGTCCACTGTATGATTTACATTTAATTACATTACATTAAATGTACACACCCTTTGTAAAGCTAAGAGATTTTTTTATTCTTTTGTTGTGTAATTACCATTAGTGTCACAGACAGCAGCAGGTATATTGTGCAGCTGTCACTTCAAGACTGAATGCAAAGATTCAGTGTATTGACACATCTGCTTTCCTTCTCAACTGTCACTAGTGGCTCTATTAACTGATTTGGATTTTTTTTGTTTGCCAATGCTGACAGGGTAAGGTCCGTATTGAGCTCTCTTTTGAGGATTATCGTATCATTTTTAACATCAAGCTTCCCCCACATTTATTTGCATTGTTTAGTATAACAAAATATATAGCAATATCTCTGCTGATAGACACTTTATATTATCGCCATGTTATATATTATCATATCGCCTAGCCATAACTTTAGACCACGTAAGCTATTGCATGATGTTAATTGATAGCAAAACTAATATTTATTTTTAGATGCTCTTTGGCAGATTCTTATTTGACCTCGCTCTACTCAGGAATAAATCCTGACATTTATTTCCTTTGTACCATTTCTGAATTAAACAAAATATGAATTTAGTAAAATGGGTTTAATGTTGACTGCATTGAGCATTTAGGCTGATTTATAGTTCTGGTGTGTTGGCTGCAGTTTTGGAGACAAAACATTGTGAACTATACAGAAAAAGTTAAAGTAAGGTGAATGTTATCCTTTGAGGAAAGCAGCTATATGGTAAATGAGCTTGCTACTTTGAAGCTACTTCATGTTTGTTTTATAAATAGTAAATATTAAAAACAGTCAGCCAGTACTGAGTGTTCTAATTAGTTTTAATACATGATTTAGCAAACAAAGAAACAAAGAATCTCCAAAAGAGGCACAACATTAAATTATAATGCAAGACAGTTGCTGCTAATCAATAAAATAGCTTTGCTACTGAGAAGCTGCATGATTACAAAAACAGCAACACTACAAGAGCTAATGAGAAATGCTGTTAAACAGATTTGCTACTTATTGTTACTCACAATGATCAGTGTATCATTTATTGTATTTTCAAATAAACAACTTCTTTCTTTACATTGGAGTCTAGATGGAGATTTTGCAACCACAATGTTAGAAACACAATGTTAGATGGCTTAAAAATACTGACACCTATTTATGATTGCAATCACTATTGTGTTCATTTCTACACACCAACTGCTGCTGCTGTTGTATCTGTACTGTTTTATGAGTTCAGTTATTCAAAGTATTATAATTCCGTAATGTGTGTAATAACTGTCTGTTTAACCTAACCGTTTTTACTTGGGGACCCAGATTTTACACTGATGTTTTCCCAAGTATCAAAATAATTAATACAATACCTCACAAAAGTAGGTACACCAGCAACCATTTTAGTATATCTTCTCGCGGGACAATACTGTAAAAATGAAACTTGGATGTATTTTAGATTAGTCAATGTGCAGCTTGTATAGAAGAATAGATTTACTGTCCCCTGAAAATAACTCAACATACAGCCATTATTGTCAGAATAGCTGGCAACAAAAGTGAGTACTCCCTAAGTGAACTTGCACAAAGTGTCAGTATTTTGTGTTTGCACCATTGTTATCTGGCACTGCCTTAATCATCCTGGGCATGGAATTCACCAGAGCTGCACAGGCTGTTGCTGGGATCCTCTTCCACTCCTCTATAAAGACATCACTGAGCTGCTGGATGTTAGACACAAGGTGCTTCTCCACCTTCTGTTTGAGGATGCCCCACAGGTGCTTAACAGGGTTCAGGTCTGGAGACATACTTGGCCACTCCATCACCTTCAGCTTCCTCAGCAAGGCAGTTGTCATCTTGGTGGTGTGTTTGGGGTCGTTATCACATTGGAAAACTGCCGTTCTGTCTTTTTTCTGGAGGGAAGGCATCATGTTCTACTTCAGAATATACAGTTCCTAATAGAATCCATGTTTCCCTCAATGAACTGCAGCTCCCCAGTACCAGCAGCACTCAAGCAGCCCCAGATCATGACCAGCACCATGCTTGACTGTAGTCAAGACACAATGTTCTTGGTACTTTATCAGGGCGTCCCCACACATGCTGGACACCATCTGAGCCAAACAAGTTTATCTTAGTCTCATCAGACTACAGGACATGGTTCGAGTAATTCATGCTCTTGGACAGGTTGTCTTCAGCAAACTGTTTGCAGGCTTTCTTGTGAGCCAGCTTCAAAAGAGGCTTCCTTCTGGGATAATGCCCATGCAAACCGACTTGTTGCAGTGTGTGGCGCATGGTCTAAGCACTGACAAGCTGACCTTCTACTTCTGCAACCTTGAAAGCAATGCTGGCAGCACTCATGCATCTGTTTTTTGATGCCAGGTTCTGCACCTGACACACAGAACGAGTACTCAACTTTGTTCCTTGCAAGGCCTGTTCTGAATGGAACCCATCTTGGAAAACATCTGTATAACCCTGGCCACTGTAGTGTAACTATGTTTCAGGGTGTTACTAAACCTCTTATAGCCTAGGCTATCTTTGTGGAGAGCAACAATTATAATTCTCAAATCCTCAGAGCATAGGCGCCGATTTATGTTTCTGCCCCTGAGCACCCACGGGATCAGTGCCTATGCCTCAGAGTTCTTTGCCATGAGGTGCACTTAAAGCACCAAATTATTTAACTGCTCTAATACGAGATGCACAACTTTGTATGGTCTTGTCAAGCAGACAAAAACATAAACATGATGAATAGGACATGTGGCTTTGCATGGTTAAACAACATACTGCTGTTATCACTTAGGGTGTATTCACTTTTGTTGCCAGCTATTTTGACAATAATGGCTGTATGTTGAGTTATTTTGAGAGGACAGTAAATCTATGCTGCTATACAAGCTGCACATTGACTATTCTAAAAATATATCCAAGTTTAATTTCTATAGGTTTGTCCCTTGAGAAGATATACTAAAATGGTTGCTGAAATGTGGGGGGTGTACTCACTTTTTTGAGATGCTGTATATTAGTCTTTTTTTTTTTTTCTACACACAATAATTTGGCCAGATTCTCGTCATGTTTGACATAAACAACAAAAGGTTTTGTTTGTTATTTTATTTGTCACGTCACACTGCACTGTTTAATTGAACTGATGAAAGGTTATTATTATGTTTTCCCTCATATTTTATACATTTGAAATGTTTAATGTAAGGTATGTTTTTCTACATTTTAACCTTATATGCTTTAATGTTAGTGTTAGAATGAAAATGTTGAAGGTACTTGTCAACCTCTCATCTGCTGATCTTGAAGTGACATTTCCCAACAAGCATTTCAATCAGATATGTGGGAGTATCACAACGCTAGTGTAAGTAAATCTAGCAGTGGCTGAATTTATCCACATCTCCTGCGAGACAACTCAAGTATGCAGAGGGACCTTATATCTGCAGCACTCTTAAAAGCCCTGATTGTGTCAAGCTCTCTTTGCCGCTTTTAGTGTGGGGGCAGGGGTGGGGGGAGGAAATAGTGTTGTGAAAAGCTTGTGGTTCTTGAATGCTGTGATACAATCATACGACTCTCTGATGGTCGGGAGGAAATAAGATGACCTGTGCCTTCCCCCGACAGATTAGATAGATGTCACCTTTCTTATGAAAGTGGCAGTCAATTTCGCCTCTCCTGTGTGCTGCCTATCAATTACGGGAAAGAGAAGCCTTTCAAAGCCGCCGTGCTTTTCTGTGCGTGGTAACCAAGTGACTGAACACAGCTCATTGTTTTCTCTCTCTCTTTTCAGTATCCCCAGATCAGCGAGGAGTCGGCTTCTCCATTTGTCTTCATTTGCTCCAACCCCCAGGAGTTGGTGGTGAAATTTCCCATGAAAGGGAAACACAAGATTTGTAAGTCCTGCCTGCCTCTTTTCATGTGTTGGCTCTAGTTGTGTTCACCCTTTCTACACTCTCAGATGCACATTTAAACATATGCAATAAACCTAGTGAGCAGCCTACAGGGGCAGCAGTTTTAAGCATCATATAGACCACTGCACACACAATAGTAGACAACTTCAATATGCTCCTAGTAAGATACCTTTTAACCAAATTCTAAGGCAATATTGGTGACAGAGGTATTTAGATGCTTAATAAAAACATTCATTTTAAAATATCCAATTATATTATACAACAGGGGTCAGCAACCTTTTAGGCATGAAGTGCCATTGTTAATTTTTCTGGTTAACCACTGTGCCAAGAAAACACATTTTTTCTCCTTTCTTTTTTTTAAAAAATGCATGTTGCAGTACATAAGCATTTTTAAATGTTCAGACAAATATCTATAGATTAAATAAAATTCTCTTTAACTCTTTAAATTAGACTGTAAATAACAGATTTACAATGTGACCCTACTGAACACAACTCTGTGTGTGTGTGTGTGTGTGTGTGTGTGTGTGTGTGAGACAAGGCCAACGCTATCTCACAGCCAGTTTGTACGTATCTTATGAGGTGGCTAATTCTTATGAATTCGTACGATTTAACTGGTATGATTGCATTAATTAAGCCTGCATTAATTTGATCCAAACTACAACAATAACAGTAAAATTTAGATATTTTTACTATTTAAAATACTATTTAAAATTAATTATTTGAATATGTTTTAAAATGTAATTTATTCCTGTGATTTCAAATCTGAATTTTTTAGCATAATCCAGTCCACTGTTTAGTCAGGTTTTGCCATCCCATAGCACAAAGTCACGTGATTTTTTTTTTTTATTGATGCGTACGGAGGAATTTATTCGGCAAATGCGTTTTCATCTCCCATTATTCTCATGAACCCTTTTTCACACAAGTCAAATACCACCTCAAGCTTTTTTGCGAGTTAAGGTTTTTTTTATTCAAAATGTGCCATTTCCATCACTCGTTTCTGATGCAATACTTTAAAATGCGCATAAAAACAGGGTGATGGAAACATAGTTAATGTCACATGATCCTTCAGGAATCTTTCTAATGTTCTGATATGCTGCTCAAAAGCATTTATTATTATTATGTTTTAGTAGTGTCAAAATTAGCGTTAACGCAGGTGATTAATTTTTTTATTTTAACACGTAAAAAATATGTTACACTATTAATGCAGGGGCGGGGCTAGGCACTCACAACTTCTAAAGAATTGCGTTTATTTAGATGTGCAGAGCGTCTTTACAAGTACATCAAATGGGAGACTTTTTCAGGTGCACGCTCCAACTTTACTTCAGCACCAGACGCGAGTAAAACAAGTGCGGAAACGGTACCGGTGACGAGGAGCTTCAGTAGAACATCAGTGAACTGCGGTCAGATGAGATATTGTCAGGCCATATGTTGGTAAAAATGCATTTACATGTCCTGTCAGCCGTTATACTTTGATCGTAGCACGTGCTCTTCAAGTGCACACACAAATGTGCCGGCACGCGCTGTATTAGGCCTATATTAAAACGCTGTATCATATTCAAACCCAAATGAAACTGCGAGTATGCAATGTTTTAGTTATGTTGTGTCTTCTGTTAAGACATGAAGTCACAAAAATTAAAGATTCAAGCTGCCTTAAAACTGTGCATGTAAGTATTTATTATTTATAGGTCACATTTAAAGTGCAGCAGCGGCAGCTTTTAAAGTAATAGCAGTCAAAATATCCTAATAACCAACTGCTGTGATGTCTGTTAATCAAACAACAAAATTAAAAAGAGGAAACTTCTGTAGTTGTAAGCTTTATCTTTATAATTTAAAATGTTATATAATTTAGTGTTTGATAACTTTAGGCTATATTTTCTTGTTGAAGGGCACAGGTAGTTAGCCTATATAACATTTATTATAATGGGTTTATGTGAAGATTGTTTCAAGTTCACTTAAATTAGAAGTTTGTTTGTTTTTTAAGTCTAATAAATGTTAAAGTGATAGCTCTCGATTATACTGTAATGTTGAATGGTTGTATTCAGTGGTTAAATATCAGGGGGAAAAATAGAGACATCAGTTGGAATCAAAAATGTGCGATTTAATTAGTTTGTTTTTTTTATCGATTGACGCCACTATTATTTTTATGATAACAGCTAAATAGATTTGTCTTCAGGTTTCTTTGATTAATAGAAATTTCAGAAGAACAGCATTTATCTGAAATCTTTTGTAACAATGTCTTTATCATCACTTTTGATCAAAAGTAAAATCACTCATTTCTTTTTCTATTTCTATTCCATGTGCATCTGAAGACTAGTTAATTTTCACATTTTAGTAGCATTAATAGCTCTTAAAAGGCTCTGTGTGACTGAGGAATGATTACCTCAGAATGCATGTCGGTATGCAGTTTTTCCTACTGCTCGCATGCCAGTGATTATCCCTCTGCGTGCCACTGTTGGCACACATGCCATAGGTTACTGACCCCTGTTATACAATATTTGCAAAAGGAATGTTGGCACAATAAACCAAAAGATAATGTTTTAAAACAAATCTTATTGAGAACCATCTAATGCACTTTATATCCTTCGTATAGAAGGCAAAGCCGCAGTGCATTGTACCAAGCCTGGTGAAAAAATAAATGTGTTTGATGAGGCAAGGGCAATGTTTACTTATATATATATATATATATATATATATATATATATATATATATATATATATATATATATATATATATATATATATATATATATATATTAATAATCTTGCATTTTGTTTTCTCTTTTGAGTTTCATGACATTAGTATAGCAACTTGCCAGACAGTAGCCATTGGGGCAGCTCACTAGGTTTTGAAACAGAGCTCTGATGATGGCTGTAACTGGTGTAGCAGGGTATTCAAAATATTATTTTCATAATTACTTGTGTGGATGTTTGTTTACTTGACATGCAACATGATGCACAGTGTTGGTGGGGAAATTTCCCTGGGAAGCAAATGATTTATTCTTTTCATGTTTATGTGCTTTGTGCACTTGTTCTTATCAGTTAATGCTTTGGTCCGCTTTGTTTATGATAAAGGTGTTCATTCATTTGATTCATGCAGACCTATTTTCAAACAGTGGATCACATCTTTAGGGAATGACAGTAACAGGGCTCTATACTCAGTCTACCCACTGGTCGCTCTTAGCACATAATTTGGTTCCTTTTTTTTGCTACAACATCGGAATTAATCAATGCATGCTGTTGACATTTTTGTCATAGTTTATAGTTGGTAATGAAAGTGGTTAACATTCAACCTGTTCTTTTTCATTACTAGTATTATTTGTGCTTTGAATTTTGTGAACAGGAGTTCCTCTTTTGCTATGCTATAAACTGGGCTTTGAATTGTGATCTTGTCACGTTTTACAAGAAAAGATAATTGTGTGTTTTGCTATACACCTATCTGTACACCTTTCACTTTTTAAGACTAAAATGAAAGATGTACAACAACAGCAAAACAGCAGGCTACAATGACAAACTAGCTTACATAACGTTTATTACCAAAAACGAATAAGATGAGACATGGCATACACCACATGCTGTATTATATACCGAATAATAAATTACAGAACATTTAGCAAACACTGAGGGATCAAATAAATAAAAAAATAAAATAAAAGAGAGCCTCCATAGTGTAACATAAGGGAAACGGCAAAGATAACAAGCTTTTCAAAAACCAAACAGAACTGGCTGTCGGTGACAGTGCTTGCATGTTGTTGTTTTTTTAACACTCAAAAAAAAAAAAAAGAGTTTATTAGATAAACTCAGTTTAATCGAGGGCTGGATTTCCATCCAATAAATGTGTGGCCCCAACTCATAAAAAACTAATTCATGCAATGAAATGAAATTGAGTTGGGCCAATTTAATTGTATCATATAGTTGAAATAAAATTAGTTAATTAAATTTGTTTATGAAGTATAAATTAGTATAAATTAGTTTATACTTGTTGAACTCAAACTGAAACATTTAACTGGAAAACAAATAACTAAGCAGAAATTCTTCTACATTAAAAAAAATGATACATTGAATTTACTTAACTTTAGACAATAGACATAAGATGGCTTTGTTACATCCATGGCATGCCCAAAGTAGTTGTTTATTTTATTATTAAAACAACTGTAACTCATGTTAGCAGGGCTTCAACCCAAGCGCATGCTCTACACTTCACCACAATGGTAACCCCAAAAACACTAACATACCAGAAACTGTTTTAAATAAAGCATAAAAGAACATTAAACATTAACAAGTCAAAATTGCATAAAATAACATTTTATTTCAACATTTACTCTCCTTATCCAGCTCTGTGCAAAGCATTATGGGAAGGGGAAATCCACTTCCTAGTTACACAAGTAAAATTATTTTTGAACTCTTAACTTAAGTGGTGAGTTGAACCAAACCGCAACTGTTTCAAGTTAGTTTAACACAATACAGTTGTGTGTGTATATATATATATATATATATATATATATATATATAGAAGAGTTTTGTAGAACAACTTTTTTGAGTGAAGAATACCAACATGTTCACCTTCTGGGGTTTAGGAAGCAGTCTTTTATTTTACTTTAGCTAAAAAAAAATCCTCTGTCCACGTTTTGGAAAGGCTTGAACAGATTTGGAAAGCTTTCATATGGTATCAAAATCTAAAAAAGCTAAAATTTCACCATGTGTTGGGTTTCCCAAGATTGCATCACATATATTCTGTGGAAAACCCATGGATATACTGTGGAGATGTGATTAATTGAAATCATACCGTAGTGTATGATGGAAGGTAATTCAAGGAAGTTCACTTCCAGAACAAAAATTTACAGATAATTTACTCACCCCCTTGTCATCCAAGATGTTCATGTATCTTTCTTTCTTCAGTCATAAAGAAATTGTTTTCTGAGGAAAACACCTAATATTTTTGAACTTCCAAAATGTAGTTTAAATGCAGCTTCAAATGGCTCTAAATGATCCCAGCCGAGGAAGAAGGGTCTTATCTAGCAAAATTATCATTTGACCCTCCTTGCATGTTCACTTTGTAAACAATAGGTCGGTACTTTTGCAGTGATGTAGAATGATTTTAAAGTTGGGGGAGAAAATGAGATGGGGTTTTTTCAACATACCCTAACTGTCATGAACTGCAATGCACAGAACCTTCATGCAAAGCTAGACAAGACAAGTATTTTAAGGGTTGAAAATATTTATTTATTTATTTATTTATTTATTTATGTTAAGAAAATAACCCATTGTTTCACTAGATAAGACCCTTCTCCCTCAGCTGGGATTGTTTGGAGCCCTTTGAAGCTGCATTTAGGGTGCTTTCACACTAGCACTTTTTGTGCGCACCTGTGTTCGATTTACGTCAGAGTTTGGTACGTTTGGATGATGTGAATGCTGTCTTCTGAACTCGAGTGCGTACCCGCGAACCGTACCCGAGTCTGCTTACAAAGGGTGTTCTAGGGTATGGTTCATGTGAACTCTGGTACAGTTCGCTGTGATATAACCGCAGTCCTACCAAATCATGGAAGTGTACCACTGTTAATGTGAAAATGTGTGTTTGTGTGCGTTTCACTCACTTTCTTGACGAATGTGACTGAGGCGCTGCAATTAGAGAGCTGTATATGTAATTTCTGTTCGCCTTCAGCGGTCGTTAGAGCATTTGCTGTATAACTGTAGGACAGACGTTAGGTGACGTTATGTACTAAAACTTTAAAAACAAGCAAGAGAGCAATGTTATGTTTTTTGTCGCCTTCTCCTGCGCCATCGTTACTAAACAACAGGGCTAAACAGCTGCTGTCTTGATGACGCAAACGAACCACATTCAGACCTAAATAAAATAATTTGAGCACAGTCCAGCAGGGGCAGGTGGAGGGGAGAGCAATTGAACTCTGGTTCAGACCAGGCAATTGAACCAAATGTGAAAGCACCCTTAAACTATGTTTTGGAAGTTTAAACTTGTGGGCACCATGGACGTTCACTATATGAAGAACATTATTATATTATTATATGAAATATTTACCTGAAGAAAGAAAGACATGAACATCTTGGATGACAAGGGGGTGAGTAAATTATCTGTAAATTTTTGTTTTGGAAGTGAACTGTTAACGTAAAAATATATAATAACAAAAAAATGAAACGAATAATTGTCCATCTAAACAAAAAACAAATGTACTCAAGCATTTCCTTTTCCCTGGGTTTTACATCACAGCTCAGGATAGTCGCTAATAAAGGATTTGGGTTTGTGAACATGCTTGTGGTAACATCAGTCAGCTTTGGAGTGGTAAGTCACATTGCATTTACGGCTCTGGTGATTGGACCAAAAAAAAAAAACTCTTGGCAGTGTACTTCTGGGAGGTCCTGCACCAGCTGAGCAAGTGCCATTGAGATGAATGGGATTGCTAACGGATGAATGTTAGCTTTCTTCTGAGAACGATAGACCTCCTTGTTCCAGTCACATGACCCAAGTTTTGTCACGAGACAGCTTAAAAAAGGACCTCTATGATAAAAGAAACATCAATTTTGACCTGCAACTATGCCTTTATGACTGCATTGTTTTTAATCTACAGTACTGTTCACAGTATACCCCCACTCTTAGCGGAGATTGTTTGGTGCCGTTTTTCCCAGTCATTCTTCACAGCAGCTCGACTGTCAACAGTGGTGTTATTTCACAGTACAGACTGGAAGCATTTCACACTCGGATAGTATCTGCGTGACGGTTCCTCCTTAATCACATTTACACATTCTTTTCTGTTTAACCTGCTTAGCTTCTCAGATAAAAATGATCAATTAATTATATAACTTCAGTGATTAGCAAATGGCTGAATTCTCGAGTGGAAAGCATCTCTGACAAGCATGGGTGATTGCTTTTACAAGAGCATTGGCAACTCGCTGTGCAGGGTCTTTTGTTTTCAAATAAAGGAGGCACAAAGCCAGGCCCTCAAAAGCAATCCTTCCCTCTGACATTCGAAGCTCCCTCCTTCCTCCACCAGCTTTTCATATCGTAATGGAGAATTTTATATCCATTTTGACCTTGTGTCTAGCCACCGTTTCCCATTCATTTTCATTCTCTCCTAAGCCGCCAGAGCTCTCATGAGAGCCGACCTCTGTGAACTCCTCACGGGGTGAATGGGGGAGGAGATATGGGCTGATAAGCTGGGAGAGCACTGAAGAGTAAGAAGTCACCACAGAGATGTCCTGCCCTTTACCTCTCCCATGTCTTCCACGGTTTATCCAGCGTTAGGGTCAAGGTGTCACCCTTTTTGTCCTGCCACACTGAAGAAGGCCTGTGAGCCAAAACATTTCTTTTTCCTCAATGTGTAAAATAATGCACATAAAGACCAAACAACCTTTGTCTATGCTCTATCTTCCCAAAAGCGTGTTGATTATATGGATTAGCAGTCACAAAAAGATGCTTGCGGTCTCTGAGAACAAAGCTATTACGGAAAACTGACTTGTATAATGGAACACCATCCATCTACCCCTCATTGTTGCTGGAATTGCTGACATTTAGAGGTAGGAAATTTGGACCCTGCCGTTCCATTACAAAGAAATTTCCATTCGCTGATTAAAATGACTGTATTAAACGGCATGTGGGTGCTGAGGCTTCTGTTCACCAGGCACTGGAATCTTTTATCCTGTCATTTCATCTCTGCACTGAAGGTCATCCTTGCTACATCGAGCTATCGGAGATATCCTGACGAGTGGCTTCAGCCATGTGTGAATATTGCAAGTTCACATCAGTGATTCTGTTACATGCTAGCCTTTTAAAGGCTAAAGGTTGTCTCTCTCTTCTTGCTTTATTCGAATCAATACAGCTTCAATATCCAAACAAGCGTGCCTTGCAAGCTGCATGCATTAATAATATGCAGCCTAGCTTCTAGCATGCCAAGCTGAATTGCTTTGCTGAAGGACAGACTTGAAGTAGATGATCTGTTTATTTCCTTAAAGGAAACCGCTTTTCTCTGAATTAACCAACTGTGTTGTATTAAATAAAGCTTTATTTAATAAACAGGTCACTTTTTTGTGCTTCTGGTGACTTAGAGCCTGGCTTCTGACTATTGGCATAATGTCTGGTTCACTTGGCAGTTTATTCTGGCAAGAACTGCCCACTTAGACCAGGAGGAGATTGTCTGACTAGAATATAAAACCACCAAACATAGTTTGTTTAATTTTTCCATGCCGTTTATGGAAAACTTTATCTACAAAAGTTGATACTACAAAAATATACTCACTCATAGTCTTTGGGAGTTATTGTTTCATTTAAGTTAATGAAAGGAGGACTGATGTTTGTTTTATTCACCAACAATTTTGAGAATTTCTATTTCAAAGACTGAAAACAAAGCAAAATACTGTGCTTCTGCTATGCAGAAAACTTGGACAAAATCACAGAATCCAGTCATAAAAATGGAATTTACTGTATAACATGAAATATCACGTAATTTGCTAAACGAATAAATGAAAAAGTAGGTCAGTACACTTAAATCAAAACGTGATATGGACATATTTCCATATTGCTTTGAAAAAAAAAACATATCATATACAAACACAAACGTGAAGGTTTTCACAGTAACCTGTCAAAATAAAAGTTAGGTTTAACTTGAAGAAATTGTGACAGAATTATATTACTTGTAATGTAATCATAGTACTATTAGTACTACAACAAATAAAAATATTAATAAAACATGATTTTTAAGGAATATTTACCAGGTAAATTATTTAGCAGAAAAATGTAAAAACACAACACAGTACTAAAAAAAAAAAAAACTAAATAATAATAATAATAAATAAATAAAATAAAAATAATAATTATAAGAATAATAAAAATACATTCTTTTTTTAATAAAATAAATTATTTATAGGTGCTTTTGATTATTAAAATTTAATGAAACCATTAAAATAGAATTTAGAAAATTAATAGAAAACACTTTTTGTAAATAGTTTTATTTTTGTAAAGTTGAGGTACATATTTATAGTGCCTTAATGTAATTTTTGTTAATTTCTTGCTGTTAAATTATTTAGACATGCTTTTTGATGAATACAATTTTATTTAACTGTTAAAACAGACTAAAAAAATTTAAATGGAGAAAACGTAATTTGGAAAAAAATAAAAAAACATTTCATAGGGCTTTACACGTTGATATCTAGTGATATCTTTCTACTGAGATCTCTCACCTCCTTCAACACTTCTTACCATATTTAAATCCATTCTGCACAATTCTGCCAGATTGTCCCACACAATCGGTGCAGAAAAGTGTGCAAAATCACCCACCAGCTACCTTACCAAGGGGCTACAGTAGCCTGAGGCCATAAACTTATTGACAACTTCTACTCTTATCGCCCTTTCTTTTTCCCCCTGCAGTGCCCTTGTTTCTTTTTTTCATTCTCTTCCATAGGGTAAGTAAAAAGAGAGGTTTTGATTTATTCATGGACTCCTTTTTTATATTCATGTATTTTCCAGGGCTATCTGTGTGCGGTGGAATTTCTTGCTTCAGCAGCTGCTGGGATGCTCGACAGAAATCGGGTTTCAGGTCTATTGAGCCTTGCGGTGGGGGAAGGGAATGTGTATTGGGGGGGGAAGGGGGGTTATATATTACCCAGGAAATGTGCAGCAGGCTTCAGAGGTGACAGGCTGTGTTTATTACAGATCTGTCACACAGCTAATGGGCAGCCGGGAACTGGCTGCTTCACTAATGCGAAGGAGAAGCGTGCAGTGAACAAGAGGACTTTAGTGCTGAGAGAAGGGCTCCCTCCCCCTCTTTGGCCTTTAAACTCAAAGCAGTGACAGTGATCCACAAACAGGGGAAAGGTGAATGAATGTCACCTGAAATCACAATTTGTAGACCCTGCACAGAAGTTACAACACTGCATGCTAGTTGATAAGTAGTCACTTAGCAGATGAGTTCATCCAAAACAGCTTACTGTTTGGTAAGCAGAACTTACTGGCAAGACTTTTCAAGGACTTTTTTTTGGAATTGACTGCTGATTTTGTGGATAGATAGGTGAAATTGCATTAAAGGATTAGTTCACTCCTGAATGAAAATTTCCCCATGTCATCCAAGATGTCCATGTCTTTCTTTCTTCAGTTGAAGGAGGAAAACATTCCAGGATTTTTCTCCATATAGTGGACTTCGATGGGGATCAGCAGGTTGAAGGTCTAAATTGCAGTTTCAATGCAGCTTCAAAGGGCTCTACTACATGATCCCAGCCAAGGAATAAGGGCCTTTTCTAGAAATGATCAGCTATTTTCTTAAAAAAAAAAAAAACACACACACACAACTAGCTGGACTTGCACTAGCTCTGCAATGCATGTATATGACTTCACACATTACATGAGCCCCTTTCACACTGCACGTTGATTCCGGAAAATTGACGGAACATTGCTGGAGTGCCTTCTGTGTGAACGCAAACATGTCCCGGGATTTATTCAGGCATCAGCCCCGGAACGAGCGGTGTGTGAACAAAAGCCAGAACCAATGCTGTAAAGGATATTTCGAAGGCAGATATTCTTACTATCCACGTTAGAAGCAGAGATCGTTCGCCAGTTTAGTGTAATGGTACACGTCGCGTTAAAGCCTAATGTCCTAATGTCACGTGTCTTTACGGGATCTTTATAGGTTGTGTGCGAACACACTCACAGATTCCGGAAAATCACTGGCAGTGTGAATGAACCAAAATCAAACGGTCCCAGGACAATTCCTAGAATGCATTACCCGTGTATTTTCCGGAATTTCTGTGTGAAAGAGGTTATAATCTCATTGGAAAGATCATATGTGGTTAGTTCTAGTTTATTTCAGTTCAAAAATGTAGGGTAGGGTCAAAAATCTTCATCTTATTTCATCCTCCAAATTCTAAATTGTTTAGAATTGTTTTTTGTAAAGGGTGTTTGCATTACTTTGCATGTTCGCTTTGTAAACACTGGGTTAGTACTTCCACCTAGGTCATGCATCACTTTTTCAATGTGGCTATGTCATGCTTGAAGTCAAGCTAGTGCAAGACGAAAGTTTGTGGTTAAAAAGCTGCCCTTGACTAAAGACTTTCATTTTAAGCGTTAGTCACTTATTAGTTTATTAATAAACCATATTATTCATAATAATGAGCCTTTAATTGCCTACATGTCAGGGGAAAAACAGCAAGGAGACTGCATTAACATATTCATAATTTATTGATAAACTAGTGCTTTCTTTGTTTTCGGCTTAAGAGATGAAGTCAGCGACACTGACTCGTCATCTCCACAGTAGTACTTTTTGAATTGGTTCATTTCAGCGTAGACATTTCACTCTCTATAGATATATTTTTCATGTCTGTAAGGCAAGTATACACAGAGTTTCGAAGTTTCATGCTCAAGTTCACAGAGGCCGAGACGGCAGAAAGCACATCCCTTTGGCTTTAATTATTTTACAAAAGTTTAACAGTTGTTATTCTGAGTGCACACAAATAATCAGAGTCTTTACAGGTTCAAACAATGTTTTACTCTTATCTGTATGACCAAAAATGAGTATTTTAAGAGCAAGTCATTGCACCTTTGCCTCCATCTGTCATTCATGGGCACGCTATTGTATACTTTCTTGTGGGGTTTTTATTTCTGTGACTAATACACTTTTGGTCGATCAAGCCACTTCTCTTCGACTATTAGAAAATGAGCGGTCATTTCGCTAGACAAGACCCTTGTTCCTCAGATGGGATCGTGAAGAGCCCTTCGAAGCTGCATTGAAACTGCAATTTAGACCTTCAACCTGCTGGTTGTATTATATAAGTCCATTATATAAAGAAAAATGAAATGTTTTCCTCAAAAACCTACATTTCTTTTCGACTGAAGCAAGAAAGACAGGAACATCTCAGAAGACATGGGGGTAAGTAAATTAAAAGGAAATTTTAATTCTGGAGTGAACTCTTCCTTTAATGGAACTGAGAATTAAAAATATGTACACAACAAGCATGCAAAGAATGGATTCCAGAGTTTTTGTGTTGGCTGTACTAGTTATGATTTTGCCAAGAAATGTTTCTCAATAACTTCTGTTAGTCCTGAAAGAAAATTCCTGTCAGTGGAGTTTAATCCTAACCCTGGCGCACCAAGCATATGTATGTCTTTCTGTTCCTAAATGATAAAACCAGAAATTGAAAAACAACTGGAAAATGTGTAAATGATCTAAATATACCAGCTATCTTGTTGAATTCTTAGGAAGCGAAGGAAGTAAAGCGTGTTGAATTTTCACTCCCCTAACCTAATGCTTTTCCAGGAACTTGTCCTACTTGGCACATTCATGGTGTCCCTATATTATTACAGGGACAATCCCCCTGGAGAAACCTTGGGTTAAGTGCCTTACAAGGACACAGTGATGTCGGTTCATGGCTCGTTCCTTATGAGGCTCGAGCCAGAAACCATCCAGTACTTAGTACTCCACACGACTGAGTGAGTGAACAAAAGACATTATGTTGCATTTTTACATTCAAATGTTCAGAGTAAACCAGTGTTTTGGGGAAACTGTTGAGTACTTTAGAAATTAGCAGAAATTAAACCGAGGCTATGTAGAAAGATTAGAAATGCTTGGCATTAGCACAAAGCTAACATAGAAAACTCTTTAATTTCATGGCATCTTTAAGACCGAACAACTCCTTGAATGAACCATATTCCTGCTTCTGTTTCTCACAGTCTTGCTTTCATTCGTGTCACATTAAATGTGGCGCTTACCCTGAATAAGATCTACTAATGTTTCTTCGTAACTGAAAACAAATGTAGTCTACTTTGAGAGGTGTCCTAGAGGCCATGTGGAATAGAGTTTAAGAGTTTAATTGCTGACTGCTTTTCCAGGCACCCACACAGGGTTGTTCACTCGTATCGTGGTGTGTGATCAAAATATCAACAAGCGGTTTAATATGCTTGTATATCTGTCTCCGTGATACAACCCTTCGGTGCTAAGAGGCCTTGCTAGCTTTTAAAAAGAGTACTACATAAACACATAAAAGATATGTGTACGTGAAAAGGGAAAAGGGGGGAGACTGTTTGACAGTGCCAGAAAAAACCAAGCATGCAAGCCTTTGAAGGTCCTGTGCACTCGAGCAACGATCCAAGAATGCGGTTGGTATTTGGCTAAGAATTGAAAGAGGTGTAGCTCTCATTTCGAGAACAGTTCAGCCTAGCAATAAATTAATAATTGACACATAGTTTGCTTGTTTGTTTTGTGTTGTCTTCTTCATGTTCATCGACTAGTTTCTAAAAGCAGTGGCCTGGCTGTGAGGGTTTCCACCTTGTGGACCCACTAGTTAATGCAGTCCATTCCAGGTGCATGCAAAAGTAAAATAAAATAAACATTAAAAGAATGAGTGTAGACCACTTACTGCTACATCTGTTAACATCCTTATTTAAAAAAAATGCGCTTGTAAATTATGTTTTACATGTTATGAGTGTGTCAATAGCTGTTTCCATCACCCAGTTTTTATTCGCATTTTAAAGTATCGCATCAGAAACAAGTGATAGAAATGGCGAAATTTCAAAAAAAGAAATCCCATAATTTGCAAAAAAGTTTTTACGCTTGCTTGAAGTAGTTTTTTAATTGTGCAGAAGTGTTGATGCAAATAATGGGAGGTTTAAACGCATTTCGTGAATAAATTCCTCCCTGCACACCAAAAAAACTCACTGATGCTCCAGAAGGAAAAAAAAACATGCATTAAGAGCCGGGGGTGAAAACTTTTGAACAGAATGGAAATGTGTGCATTTTGCTCATTTTGCCTAAATATCATATTCTTTTATTTAGCACTGCTCATCAGAAGCTACAGAATATACTTGCATGTTTCCAAGAAGACAAAATTAGTTAAATTTACCATGATCTTCAAATTTCAAAAGTTTTCACCCCCCGGCTCTTTTATGTTTTTTCCTTCTGGAGCAACAGTGAGTGTTTGAACCTTCTGTAATAGTTGCATATGAGTCTCTCAGTGTGAAAAGATGGATCTCAAAATCATACAGTCATTGTTGGAAAGGGTTCAAATACACAAAAATGCTGGGAAAAAAAAAGAATTTGTGGGAGCTGAATGATTTTTGTGATGAACAGCAGACAGTTTAATTGTTCAGGACAAACAAGGGATTCTAACACAGCTGTGGGTCATTCAAGTAACAACACAGTATTAAGAATCAAGGGTATGTAAACTTTTGAACAGGGTCATTTTTATAAATTCAGCAATTGTTTTCTCTTGTGGACTCTTGTCAGTACTAAATAAAAAAATAACATGCATTTTGTATGATCCCTCTTACTTTGTTAAAATAATTAACATTTTGCAGATTCTGCAAGGGGTATGTCAACTTTTGAGCACAACTGTATTTAGCAAAATAAGAGGGATCATATAAAATGCATGTTCTTGAAATCCTATGAATGATACATTTGTGTTAGTTATTACTATCTAAATATACACACTATAAATGGCATTTCTTTGAAATGTTCTTTTCTTAGCTTCTTTGGTGAATGTTAATATTTATGCTCATTCAGGGCACAGTGGTGCACTTTAGAGCAACATTGCTTATTTGAGTAACTGGCAAACCACACTCCATTATGACATGATTAGAGCACAACGAAATGAGTCTTGCGGGCAACACTTAGTGTATTGCATCTATTGTATTGTACTGAGCCTCTTTCATCAAGGTTTTCAGTTCTAGTTATTCTAGTCTATGTAAGGGACGAGTCCGCTACTCTAGTGCTCTCATCTAACAGACACCCAATATTGAGTGCCATTCAGAGTCACAAATAAATACAGTCCTTTTAAACAAGACCTTTTTGTTCAGATTATGCATTTAATGGGAACACTGGAACATCTTGAAAAGAGTTTTACTGTGTTGACCATCATAACCGATTGCAACATGCTGTTTGAATGCTGAATGGAGAATGATTTGACTGTTGTGACGGAGGAAAGAGTTTCTGTAAACTCAAATAAATCTATCTTAAGTAGAATTTGAGTGTAGCTTTTATAGTCTTTTTTTTTTTTTTTTTTTTTTGGAATTGGTCCTGTCTGACTGATACTCCATCTGTCAAAAAATGCCTGTATTGGACCCATACTGAGTATCAAATTTGCAAATCGCAAATAAAGAGATAAAGGGATAGTTCACCCCAAAATGAAACGTTTTATTGGACGCACTGTTTAATTTACTACATACATAGGCTTGCGGTGATTTCAGCATCTTCCGTTTTAAAATGAGTACAAGACCACAAGCATAATCTCTAAAACTGCTCGGTGAGTCGCTTCATGAGCATTTTACCGTTTCTTTTGAGGAAAAACCATCGTTATATCTTATAACAGAAACGCGAAAGTGTTCACATCAACCCATCGAAACTAGTTGGGTTTCACTTGAAGAAACTGTGAAGAAATATATTATTTCATGCAACAACAGTACTACTTATTTACCAGAATTTAATTATCACAAAAATGTAAGTAGACGCACAGTATTTCTTAAATAGATAAATAAAATAATAATAAATTATTTAAAAAAAATCTAAAATGGAAAATTGTGTAAGTTTTATGATTTTATATAATCTGACATGCTTTTTTATGAATATTTTTTTAATGTAGCCTTTAAATCAGTCTAGAAAAAGTAAAACAAAAAAAGGTAATACTTTACAAAAAGGCTCATTAGTTAACATTAGTTAACTACATTACGTAACATGAACTAATAATGAACTACCCTTATACAGCATTTATTAATCTTTTTTCATGTTAATTTGAACATTTACTAATACACATTATTCAAATCTTGTTAACATTAGTCAATGCGCTGTGAACTAACATGAATAACTGTATTTTCATTAACTAACGTTAATGAAGATTAGCAAATACAGTAACAATTGTATTGCTCATGGTAAGTTCATGTTAGTTAATACATTAACTAATTTTTATCTAATGAACCTTATTGTAAAGTGTTACCCAGAAAAAAAATGGAATACAGAAAAAGCACAATATGAGAAAAAATAAAAATCTAACAGATTTCATAGAGCCCTACAGCAATGGAATTACCACGTTCAAGTCGGTTCAATCTTAATTTTAATGAAGCTGCAAGAATGCATTTTGTGCACAAAGAAAACCATAACTCATACGTTCAAAGTAATTCTCATAGCATTGAGCCACTGATGTCATATTGACTACTTTAACAATGTCTTTACTACCTTTCTGGGCCGTTTGAATGTTGCAGTTGCATTGCTATCTAGGCCAGTTCAAGACTCAAGGGAGGATTCTGGAAGCTTGAAATGTAACTTTATTAACAAAATAAACATTAACAACAAAATGCCAGACTTTTTGTTCTGTCCTAAGTTCTGAAAGCTAGTCCTGTCTTTATAACAAAGTGTTTAGACACAATGTTAATAGGAGATATATTGTGCAGTGTAGAGAAATTCCTTGATTAGCTAATAACAGAATTTTCTGAGATTGTAAAAAACTGAAATGAGTGACTGCTTTAGGGAATGCTCTTTGCATGCTTTCTTTAATCCATTCATAATTTTAAACAAGGTTTTGTTTATCTTGCTGCTAAGAGGAACAATGAACAGTGTTTCGAGAGTGACAAATGGGGAATTCCCTTTCGAAATCGCAAAGATTGATATAGTGATAACCATGCACCCTCCATGATTTGATTCTCGGACAGAGCATCCTTCCAGAGTGCCTAAGTGGGACACGAGGCCAGTGTGTGGTGCAGTTGTGGAGTGCAGTGGTTGAATTTACTCAGGGTTCCGTTTGTATGATGGTTTTAGAATCATGGTTTCGGTACAGTTCAGTATGTGCTATGTTTAGGAAAAAAAAAACTATACTGTCAAATAAAAATACTAGTGGTGTCAAAATTTGCGCAATAACGCAGGCGATTATTTTTTTTCATATTAAAGCTGCAGTCTGAAAGTTTTGCCTCTTTGTTGCCATCTCTGTCTGAAAGCCTGCAATTGCAGTTAAGTGCGGAATTATCTTCCATGCGTGGGTTGTGCTCTGGCTCCAGCATGGATGAATCTAATGTTTTGGTAGCTGTCAGTCACCGCACTATTGTGGATATTCACTGTACTTAGGAATCACAAATTCACAGATTCAAATATATGGGCCAAATAAGAATTTTGACCGGATATCGTCATCTAAGAGTTAAGTAACAAGTCTATAACTTTTGTTCCGACCAACTGAGGAAAAACACCACAGGTGTTTAAATCTAACAATCATTATCTCATATCACATCAAACTAGCAAGTTATTATTTATAATTTATTTAGCAAGTTATACTTTGTTCTCAAATTGTTCAGCATTGCGTAACTACGTGTATGTAGTGTGTAGGCCTATTAGCGTTTCTGTTTCTGTACAGTCTAATCTTTGATTGACATAAAATCTAATTTCATATGAAGAAATTCTTTTAGCCGAAAAAGCTAATCATTCTTCCTTAGGACCGGTTCTCTTTAAAATACAAAACTTGTGTAATCCCACGTAGGCTGTCTGCAATCAAATGCACATTTAAAACTGGAGTAATCTAATTTCAGTCGCTTATGTTTCATAAACACAAACTTTTTGGATTACATTCCGAAATCAAAATGATAAGTTTAATTATTTCAGCCGCTGTTAGAAAAGGCTATAAACCTGCAGCATTCTCTCATGCGATAAAGCTACTAGCCGGGACACCTTCTTTATGTTTACAGACGTGACGTAATGACGCAGTGGTATGCTTGAATTTCCCACGAAAACCTTACTTGTACCACTCAATTTAAAAAACATTATTATAAAATAACCGTTGTGAATCGGGCTAAAGTAAAGCGATAGCTTTGAACACTGGCTGGTTATGTACTTGCTCAAAAATTGATTTTGTATCATTTTTAACCAAAAAAGTTACGGACTGCAGCTTTAACGCATTAAAATATTTAATGTAGGGTTGGGGCTAGGTTTGGCCACCCCACTCACAACTGCTAAAGAAATGCACTTATTTAGATGCGCAGAGCGTCTTTAGGAGCACATTAGATGCACGCTCCAACTTTCACTTCAACACCAGACGCGAGTAAAACAAACAAATAAATGTTAAAGTGATAGCTCTCAATTATACTTCAATGGTGAATGGTTATATTAAATGGTGACATCAGTTGGAATCAGTGATACTTGCCTTCAGTCATAAAAAAAGATGGCATTAAACAAATATTAAAAATATTCTTTTTGTTGTTTCTACATTAATTTAAAGCATGTATTTGAAAGTATTGCAATATTAAAGTATAATTCAAAACTTTTGTGTCAGGTAGGATTAATCGTAATTCATTTCAGGAAAAATGTGTGAATAATTAGAGTAAAGATAAAAATAAAATAAAAAGTGCTTTTTGGGTTTTTAGGTAGGTCTAACATTAGTTTTTAGGTACAGAAATTGAAAAAAGTAATCAAATGTAAAATAACATTGAACATTTGACTGTGTAAATTAAAGCTTAATCTTTATTATAGTTACAAAAGCTATTCAGTCAAGAACAGTGAGTTATTTCCTTGTTGTTGCTCCCTGATTAATATTAAGAAAGTGCTGTCACTTTAAAAGAATGCACTGATCCAGTGACCTACGTTCAGCAGGCTGTCTGCTAGGATACTTACCAAGACAGGCATTTTGACATAATTTTTTGAATTTGTCTATTCAAACATAAAACTTCAAAGAGAGCTTAATATTTGCGCACAATCTGAGATGCGGGTTTGCACGCTTCGGATGAGTGCACACACACAAATCTTCTTACTGCGTGTGTGAGCTGGCGTCTTCTGGCTCTTAAATGTTTAAACTGGCAAACAAAACTTCCAAATAAGTTCCAAACACCTCCATACACGCATTATCAGCACCGGGGTGATGACGGAATAAATGACTGCTCATATTCCGTATTGAACAAGAGTGAATTGTTTGTGAACACTTTTGGCACCAAGTGGGTATTGCAAGTAGTTTTTCCATGTTGACTTGTTCAGGGAAACTGGTTGTCCTTGCTCAAATTCACGCCTTGACATATTGGACCCCTCAAAACCAAACAACGTCACAGCAGGAAAGCACCGGAGTCTACAAATGGCTTCCTTATAGTTGTCTCCACTCGTTATGCTCAAAGTATTTCAGCATTAAAAAAAAAAAAGACACACTTCCCCCTTAATGCCTCCCCCCCCAGAATGGCAGTAGTTCTGTGGTCCTGAGAGGCAGATCTGCGGTGATCTGGCATGATGTTGCCCTCCATTTGTTACCAGTAATGACCGCTCTGCTTAGAGAGCCCAAGTCCTCAGAGAAGAGCGATGAATATTGTGTCTATGTGCGGGCTGCCAGCTGCTCCCATGTTTCTCATGCTGTCTGAGGTTTAATTTTCCCACTGCAGCACGTATGAATAATGATATGAGGCAAAGAGCCCTCTTCTTTATCTTAATTTAATCCTAATTTACACAACAGCCAACTGCAATAGAGTACTCGCAACAGTGTGGGAGTACTGGAGTCCCACACCATATGATGACAAAGATTACAAGGTCTCGCTTTGGTGTTGTCAAGCGTGTTTTTACAGGCTCATCTGTCGACAAATACATCTACTACTTTGTTACTGGAAGTAGGAACCCTTGACTCTGTGCCCTCAGCCTCTGCCAAGATGGCCATTTAAGCTCTTAAAAAATTAATGCATGAGCGAGAGAGAGGAAGATGGTTGGGAGTAAGTGGAAAGACTGTGTGCATAGATGAAAATCGAGTTGCTGCTCTCTGGTTACTGTTGTTGTTCATTTGCACCTTGCGTCTTCAAGTGCATGAGCGCTCTTTTGAGTTTGAATAAAATATTTACCAAAATAAGAGGGATAATGCAAAATGCAATTATTATTTTCTCTTGTGGACTGTGTGTAAACATATTTTATGTAAAATATATTATTCAGGTCAGTACTAAATAAACAATAACATGCATTTTGTATGATCTCTCTTATTTTGCTAAAATAATTAACATTTTGCAGATTCTGAAAGGGGATGTAAACTTTTACCTCATCTGTATATTTTGCATGTTTATATGACTATGTCTTGCAGTAGGGCTTCATTTCATAAATGCTATTTTATATTGTATAATGTTACTAGTGCAGAAACATTTTTTCCTAGGTTTCTTTTAGTTGCCATATAAAAATGTTTGTTGACTTGGACTAATTGGACTATTGGATATCTATTCAAACCGCACTCCATGGTAATTTGTTCTTAAAGAATTTTGCTCTTAAAAACGTTGCATTAATACTACCAAAAACTGCAGGTTTAATAGGAAAATTGACCATTTTGGTTTCTAAGTGTCTCTCGAGTTACAAATCAATGCTTTGCAGTAAGCATATATTAGATTTTTGTTGCAAGTGAAGCTGCATTTACTTTGGTTCGTTTCCCTTTTAAATTAAGTCATTTTCTTAATGTTTTTATTAAGGTTGAGGGCATGTTGCAAAATTTGTCCTTACTGACATTTTCCTAATTTGAGTAACTTCTACCAAATGGCAGATGAATTAGCTCCAAAGTGCTATCCTTTGGATATACATGAAATCTGTTGAATTTGAATTGTGTAATATGCCCAGACACTATCTACAACTGTTTTTCCTTGCTCTCCACAGCTCTGTCACAACATACCTTACATACTAGGTTGCCAAGCACAACACCTTAAATGAAAGCTTTGTTGTAACCACTTCAAATCCGTGGGTGTTTCCTTCTTCATGCTGCATTACTCCTTAAGTGGCTTAAAACAAAGGCAGGGTTATCCCTTGACCATTTACTCATTGTGCCTATCTAACTGGAGAGGTACAATTCTACTATACGTCAACACAGCTTGACATACACACACACATACCAAGAATCTGTGCAAGAAATTCAGTGACAAATAGTTAAACATATGCTTAGTGGTCAGTGGTGACAACTGTAATAAAGCTTGCTGGTGTTCATGTGAAAGGCCTGCGTTTCTGTTCTGTCCACGCTGCGTTTCTGTTCTGTTGAGTGTGAAAGGGACTTCAGAGAGTCCTCAATGCTGTCTTGTGCTCTGCTCTCATGCTCGCCATGAATATTGCATTAACACATTCCCCACCATATGTAGGCTAGGTGCCCTGGCTACTGCTACAAATGCACTCAGCAAGCAGTGAGAGTCACTCCCTTGCATTGACCTGCCAACAGCAGCAGCTCTGTATTATGTACTGTAAACATGCTCTTAGTTTTGTTGACAGGCTCCAACATAGAAATGAGTCGAATATGTAGATTCATGTTTGGCTTGGTAACAGACACCCAGTGTACACTCTTTGAAACTGGATATAAATAAAAATGCCTGTCTGCTTCCTTCTGAATAAGATGATTAAATTTGACATTTTGTGCCAGATATCTCCGTAAGGGATCATCATACCTTTTCTGAATGCCCTTTCTAAAGTGTTGATATTCAAACAGTCCAGTTGGCCTGATTGATGATCTCAATGATGTTAGCATGCTTGGATCGATTTTCGTGGCTTATGTGCTCATTACTCTCAAATCGAGTCTAGCCGGGGGTTTTGACCCAAGGGACATGGCTGAGGTGCCCTTTTTTCAGGCAGGGTAGGTTACTGTATGAGGGGAGTGGATTTCACTACATTGTGTCGACATTCATTTTACATTTATGTCTATTGTGTATCTGCAGAAACTATGTTGTGATGGAGTGTGATTTGTAGGTAGTGTTTTGCTCCTTTTCTGCTGATTGTTGAACTTTGTTTTCCACGGTTATGAAATTTGTCTGCTGTGACACAAAAAATTTACTATAAATATATTTATATGATGACAACTCTCAGAATAGTTTAGCAAGTAATGGTTATGACAGTGTTAATATATTTGGTCTTGGTGGACCAAATCTGCTTTGCTGCTGCTGCTGTGAATGGCATACATGAAATAACCCTACATAAAATTACATCAGCAGAGACAGGTGGAGCTGGCGGAGGTGGAGGGTTTCTGATAACATTCTGCAAGACACTGAGGTAACCAGGCACTTCTCACTGTACTCCTTCTCTAGCAACACCATAACATTTTGGATTCTTTTGGATCCGAAATGATTGACTTGCACTCTTGAGACCAGAGTATGGATTCCCAGAAGTCTATATTTTGTAAATATCGGCCTTGGGAGAGGTTAAATTAGTTTATTGTGCTTTGGCTACAGTAGGAATTCTGGTGTGGAAAAAGAACAACCATGCATGTCACTTGTGCAGACTGCATCTTATTTTGTAAGATCAAGTGTCACTCTATTCATAGCTTTTGCCGGCTCCAAGACACTTGCATGGTATTTCTCCTGCTCTTTTTCTAGCAAAAAAATTCACTAATCACTAAATGTAAACTTAAAGTGAAGGCCTGATTATTTCAGGAGCCTTGTCACAAGTCCGTTGTTTTTGAATGTCGTTGTTACTTCTGCTGTTTTCACACTTAAAACAGTTATTTGGTATTCCTCTTGTACTATTGTTTGTGTTAAGAAATAAGTCACCTGGCAGTTCTCTCCCAAGTGGTTCCATTGTTGCCAGCATTAAGTCTGAGTATAATTTAGTGGGCTATATAACACTTTTAATTGTCAGGAAATTACTTGTCTTTAAAAGTTTTGGTTCAATATACTTACCTGTATAAGTATAAATATACTCTTATCTCACTTTGATAAGAAAATCTTATTTTCCTGAATAATGCTGACATTTTTCTTTGACAATTGATCAGGCAGGCTTGTTGGAACATTATATCTCCAAAGAACCCCTAACATATCTGCTAAGTAAAAAGTAACTGCTGAATTTAAGTTCTGTATGAATGCGTGTTATACACGTGTCTATACAGTGGATGTCATGATGTATTGTCATTCAAGTTGGGGATTGTATATTTGAAATTGGCCAGGGGACGCTTGTTGCCTTTTTTTTCCTTTGTAAACACTTGGTCGGTACTTCCACCTATGTCACGCGTGATCTATCCTACATGACTACGTAATGTTGAGCTTATGCAGGAGGAGCATTTGTGGTTAAAAAGTTTTTATTTTTATTTTTTTTTTTAGAAAATGACCGATCATTTCGCTAGATAAGACCCTTATTCCTTGGCCTCTTTGAAGCTGCATTGAAACTGTAATTTGGACCTTCAACCTGTTGGCTCACATTGAAGTAGTGTTAATTTCGTTAATGAAGATTATGATGAAAAAATGAAAAATGTTTGTTAACAAGTTTTTTTCTCATGACTAAGACGAGATGAAGGCGAGACGATAAGAAGGTCAATAAATGTTAACTATGACTATATCAACATGCAATTTTGTTGATGAAATAAGACGAGACTAAAATGTATTCAAAAAAATTTATACTTCACCCAAAACCTCTTTTTATTTTTGTCAAAAAAGGAGACAAAATGTCATTGCAGACTGCTCTACACGCAGGCTTTTTTCATATGTGCAGTTGCCAGATATCAAGAGTTCAAATCCCCAAATCAGAGCTTCACTGAATACACTTTCTGCCCAGTGTTTTGCTTATCTTAAGCAATCTGGCAACCATGCGCACACACTCGCTCCTCATTGTGGAAACGTCGCTGCCGATGATCTGAAAACACTGGCAAACAAGCTGGAGTTTAGCAACCTACTCCACCGGTCTGTGTTGTCATGAGATCTCGACTATATTGTTTGCGATTGTGATTGCACAACTGCTGTTGTTTTAATAGAGAAATAGTGGAATTATGGACAGTTATAATATTTTTCGTTTGTTTTACCAGTTTTCATAATGTAGACAGAGAGATTTAGGTCTTTGGTATTAGTTTATATAATAGAAAGCCTATAATAAATCAGAAAGTGCAATACCTTGAAATTTCTCAAATTAAGATTATAATTTTGAGCAAAAATATTTTTTTCAGTTTTACCATTATACAGAATGATGAAAATGTGACTAAGATTTAATTTACTAAAATCTGACTAAAGTGCTCATACATTTCATTGATTTAAATTTGACTAAACAAAAACACGACAAGGTTAATTGGCTAAATATGATAACTGAAATGTACATTTTAATATAACTAAAACTAAATTAAAAATGGCCTACTGTACATTGCTAAAATGTCAAGTTTTCATTGATTAAAACTAGACTTAATACTTTTCTTTGACTAAAACTAGACTAAAATGTTGAGACTTTGTCGACTAAAACTTGACTTAAACTTAAATAGGATGAGGTTGACGAAACTAACAAGGACATTTTACCACAAGACTAAGACTAAATTGAAAATAGCTGATGAAATTAACACTACATAGAATTTTTTTTTTAATGAACGACTATTTACATTTTGCTCTGTTCTTCATATACGTAAATAGTGCATGTGTAGTATGAACCACTTTTAGCTATGAACCACTAAACATTAGTTTCAGTTAGTTCATTTTAATTGCATAAAGTGTCATGTAAATACAGAAATACATTTAAAATTTATCCTTTTGTGTAACAAAATCTGACTTTTATATGTGTAATGTAATGGTTAGGTTCAGATTTGCATCTTACATTTTTGTTTTCATACAATTTCCCCATCTTGCATGAATTATGACTGATTTGGACCAGTGACTAAATCTTTCATGTTTAAATGAGTTTTGTAAATGTAAAAATTAGTTTTTACTGAAAGCTGTCACATCACGCCTGATCAGAATGTATAATATTCTCGTCCCCTTTTTTTGGCTGCATAGCTGATTATAAAACCTTGCTGAAAAGTCACTGAATGTCACGGTTGTCACTGTGAAACCATTTCGGCATCATTCGGAGCTTGAAAAAGAGTCAGCACTGGTGTTAGTCATCTTTAATGTTTACTATCTCTCTTTTACCTGGACAGCAGCCACTGCCTGAGCTGAAAGAGGAATGTGTTGCTTTGAGAGCCTTGAGATATGGCTGGAATTTCCCCAAAAGGCTGCCGCAAACAAGACCGGCATGGCAGGCATTCCCTTCCTCTAATTGGGCTTTCACAATCAAAGAGAAATCCTTTTTCAAAATGTCTGGTAGAATTTCTCCAGTACTTGAAAGCAACTGGACGTGCTTTTCCATTTGAATCAGACTCATAATTGAAGCGTGGCAGAGGAGACTGAAAAGATGTCCTTGTTAAGCAATCAAACAGTGTTTTGAACTGAAGATCCAGCCCCAGATCGTGACTGCAGTAATTAGAGAGCTTTTTGGTTATATTTGGAAACTCATGCTTGTCTCTGGAGGGAAAAGCTGCTGCTTCTCTACTGCAGTGCATCAGCTGTTCACCTTCAAGCTGGATTTCCTGTTTTAAACACATTAAGGTCTATAACACCAGAGCAAAATGACAAAAGAAAGCGGATCACGGCTGAAAAATCGGCCCAAAACTATTTAGCCATTCAGATAGTGACACAGTTTTTTCCACATTATCGTTGTGCTTCAGTTGTTTGTTTCCTCTGTGGCCTTTAAGTTGCTTGTACTGTGGTATTGACAGCTTACATGCATCCTGTTCTGGATCATCCAAAATGTTTAATATTTGTTTGTTTTGGGGAAAGAAAAAAACAACCTGCAGGAAATTGTGGCTAAAATGTTGCAGCTGGCAATGAAAAAAAAACATAGAACAGCGTTGTTTAAATTAGATTCCAGGTTCAAAATAACTTGCCACAGAAAATTCTGATCACTTGGTGCTTAAAAACGAACAAAAATCTTTTGAGTAATGCACTTGCAAGTCTATGAGTCATCAAATTGAATAAACTTTGAAATATGCACTTTTTCAAAATAATGTTCTCAATGTTTTCATTCTTATCTTTAGTATGTTTAAGGTTTTATAATTGTGTATCTATATTCTGTATGCATTCATCAGCGATGTATAACTACCGTTGAGGTCAAAAGTCTGCATCCCTCTTTCAGAATCTGAAAATTGTTAATTATTTTACCAAAATAAGAGGAATCATGCAAAATGCATGTTATTGTTTAATGCGTGTTATTTTTGTTAATGCTTAAGAAGGAAAAACGGGTATTAAGAGCTGGAGCTAAAAACAGGGCAAATTTTATTTATTTTGTCTTCTGGGAAACATGTAACTATCTTCTGTAGCCTTTAAGTTATTTAATCATATTAAAAAATATGATATTTAGACAAAATAAGAAAAATTTGCACATCTCCATTCTGTTCAAAAGTTTTCACCCACCAGCTCTTAATGCATGGTTTTTCCTATTGGAGATTCAGGGGGCGTTTATAACTCCTGTAATAGTTGCATATGAGTCCCTCAGTTGTCCTCAGTGTGAAAAGATGGATCTCAAAATCATGCAGTCATTGTTGGAAAGGGTTAAAATACACAAAAATGCTGGAAGACCAAACAATTTGTGGGACCTGAAGGATTTTTCTGAAAAACAACATTTCAACAGCATTTCAACTGTTCAGGACAAACAAGGGACTCATGAACAACTATCACTAAACAAGAAAACACAGCTGTGAACACAGTATTAAGAATCAAGGGGAATGGGGTTATTTTTATAAATTCAACTATTATTTTCTAGGAAAATTTGACCTTTTTTAAAATTTTGATACCAAATGAAAGCTGGGTTCAGGCCCTTTCCAAAACTGTTTTGGATAAACTTTTATTTTGGTCGTAGCTTGAACGTACCAAAAGTTATGGTTATCTTAAGTTGGCTGATAGCTATGATTTTCAGGAATGGAATTTTGAGGTAAACGTGTTTAAAGTGAGACGGCTTTCATTTTCACTTCACGGGTTTAACAAGTGATGTCAGGAGTGCTATACTGCATCATTGCACAAACAGACTAACTTCTATTTTTCGTTGTTTATCATGGGTATAGTCTCTGAACTTTTGGTCACCCCTTGTATGTTTAAATGGCACAAATAATGTACCTTGTAGTTGTAGTTTACAGTTAGAAAAGTGAGCGCAGCACAACTGTTCGCACACTGTTTATATAACAGACTGTCACCGGACTCCTCCTCTTTAGTAACTTCATCGCCCGATCCTTCATCTCTGGATATGAAATAGTCCATTATAACAGTGGTTTTCAATCCTGGTCCTGGGGACCCACTGCTCTGCACATTTTTTGTGTCTCCTTTATTTAACACACCTGATTCAGATCACCAGCTCGTTAGGAGAGAGATCCATGAACTGAACTGAGTGTGTCAGATAAGGGAGACATACAAAATGTGCAGAGCAGTGGGTCCCCAGGACCAGGATTGAAAACCACTGCATTATAACATGGTTTAGGGCACTGACATCACCGGGATTGTGCAGATTGAGATGAGTAAGATTGTTTGAGAACGCAGATTCTTCCGACTGCGATGATCTCTTGCGCTCCGCCATTAAAAATAAATAAATAAATAAATAAACGTTGCTTGCTGTAGTTTGCACAGGACTGGAGGGGAATGTGCATTCATGCGCCTTTATTAAATATGTTATGTGGTTTATTTTGATAGGTTAACTGTTTTTGTGGTGTTAAGAGAAAACACCTCAGCAGCACGTTCTTAACATTAGAGAACAGTCATTTCTGTTTGCTGCAATAAATTGCAAATTTTCTGCACTAAACAGCTGCCAACATATGCTAAGATATTTTTTTAGATGTGATAGCCAAGATGTTATAGAATAATAATTTAATGAAAACCTAATTTTGACAAAAAATTGACATTCGACCTATTTTTTGAATTTCCTAAAAAAGTCCCAGCGCGACATTGACAGGTTTTCCCAGGTCACATCACATATGTAAACATCTTTTATGTGAAATATCTTATTCAGGTTAGTACTAAATAAACAATAACATGCATTTTGTATGATCCCTCATATTTTGGTAAAGTAACTAACATTTTGCAAATTCTGAAAGGGGGATGCAAACTTTTGACCTCAACTGTAATATTGCTAAAAAGAGGGGAAAAAATTTACATTAAAAATACAATTTAAATTAAAACATTTCGCAGACAAAAGTACTTGCCGACAGTATTAACATTTGTTAGAAAGTCTTTTCTTACAAACATCATAATTGCAGTTAAATTATGCACTTATTCGCCCACAGTTTACTAACTCCATCACAGCTGTTTCACTATTAGAGAAAGATCATTTGATAATTAGAGTCATTTCCTAGTGATGTTTCCCAGTATGCTCTAGAGGGACAAGGCTGTCTTGATGACTAAGGTTACACACACAAACACACACTTCCTCATGGTAATTATCAGATCTTTATCTTATCTACAATATTTCGTACCAGTGCCCTTGAAAGCGGTGCTGATAAAAACCATGGCGAAATCACACAGCGCTTAGAATGACTCTTTGTTTTACATTTCAGTGCTTCCCACAGCTAGCCCCGGCTTTGTGTTGAGCTTGTTTTAATCTCCATAGCTCTTGTTGAGCTTATTGTTGTGCTTTTGAAAGAAGTGTATTTACACTCAGAGAGCTGTCTGTAGCCACCTCGGCTGAGCCCAGACCTCTCTCAGCAGGATAATCTGCAGTCTGATCTGCTCACCCCCTACATAGCAGCCAGCTCTGCCGTCTTTGTGGCGTACAGCGAGTGGGGGAGGGGCCCTCGCTCCTGTCTCCCCATGTATGGACTAGTTCTCTGTGAGCTGAAGAGGCCCTGAGTGCTCATGTTTATACTCAGTCCCCACTGGCTTTGTGTTTGCCGGCTATAAGATTCACACTTTGAGAACAGCACTTGTGGAATTTTACATTTTGTGACGAGTCTGAGGTGGCACCAGTGAGGATTTCTGACATGTCTGATGTTGTTTTGTTTCCCGTCATGTCTCAGAAAGACAAGATGTGGCAATTTTACATTTAAAAGCCCATTTCACCCATATTGAATGTTTAAAGTCGGTGTGAATTGGCAATCACTGCCCATTTTGTTTCCCTAATGTCCCTAATATTTCTTTGTTAAATGGTGTGAATGGCAAGGAAGTGGTGGAAGAAGAGGAAAAACCTGCTTGAAGAGGTCTTTATTTTTTCTAGTTAAGTTTGGTGGCACTGGAGATGCAAATGTATTTTAGGTACATTTATACATAATTTATAAGTTTAAAATAATGTATATATAGTTGCAGTTTATAGACTAGGGGTGGGTGACCAAAATGTTATTTTACTGTGGCGATATACATCACAATATAGTTATTTTTGCCTTTAAATAATTCCTTCATGATATTAATGTTTTTGAAACAATAGAAATGTAATAATTATTGTAACGTGTTAGTATCAAATACTAACTTACATTAAAAAACAAAAACAAAAACAAAAAAACTCAAACTCACTAAAAGTCAGAGATTTAAATAAGAAGAAACAAATGACAAGCAATATAAAAAAAATTACAGTAGAAAAAAAAATGAATAAGAAATGCTACATACATTGATCTCAGGATGAAAACATACCTTTGGGAACTTTTTCGCTGCTGTTTCCAACAGAAATGAACACTAGAGGAGATAAAACAGAGAGCACTTGTAATCATTGTTGTACACAATTATGATTACAGCTCCAATATGTTACACTTTCCGGACATAACAAGCTTGCTCAGTAGCTCGGAAGTTGACTTAGGATGCGGAATCCTTGGGTATGAATCCTGTAAAAACTATGACTCACGATGAAAGAGCTAAAAGATGAGAGATCAAGCTAAACAACATACTTTGTGATTCCGTTTTTACGTCACATTCGCTTACGTTCATAATATCGGGTAGGTTTAGGTGTAGTGCAGATGGCACGTTATTTTAAAACATCATGGAGCATTATAGTTATAGCGCCACTTAACAGACTTTTCAAGTCGGAACTACGGTGACGCGTACAAAACCAACATCACATAAAACATACCATATGTATGTTCATCTGTTCCGGAGGGGGAAAAAGACAAACACTCCACTCAGTGGAAATTTCACACAGGTTGAAGTGTGAATTCATGATTAACATGCATGACAGAAAGTAAGTATATTAGACTGCTGTCACTTTAAGAGCTGCTCGGCTCTAATATACTGTAAACATGTTTTCTTTCTCAGCTGCTTGCTTTGACTAAAGACCTGAATTACTGCATTTACAAGGATACCTGCAAAGATGGGCATTCTGACATAGTGTGTGTATTTAACCATTCAAGGCCGATAAAGTGGCAAAAATAACTTTTTTTCAATACTCCCACATTCTATCATCAGAAATTAGTTATTTTTCGCTGTTGATGGTGTTTCACCGCTTTAAAATCACCTAGCACAGAAATGTCACATAAGTCTGTAACCACAGTTAAAACAACACTCCAAAATCTCTACCGGTTTACCATTTTCTACTGGTTAATCATGTCTACTAGTTTATTGCTCACTCATAATATAGACCTTACAGAATCTGGAAACTTAAATTTTTCCATGAGTCTTTTGTTGTTGTTCTGTGGAGTTAAATTGCCCACTGTTCTTTAGAGAAATTCTTCAGGTCCTGCACATTCTTTGGTTTTCCAGCATTTTCTGCATATTTGAGCCCTTTCCAGAAGTAATGAAATGATTTTGAGATCCATGTTTTCACACTGAGGACAATTCAGGGACTCCTACACAGTTATTACAAAGCTGGAAAACATTTACTCATGCTCAGGAAGGAAATATGATCTATTAAGAGCCAGGGGATATATGAATCAGTAGTAAAAATGCTTTTACAGAATATGTTTGAATTCATTTGATTTGTTTTGCTTTGTTTTAAGCATGAACCTCACTAAATTGTTAGATTTATGCTTCAATGAGAAAAAGCCATTTGCCAGCAGGATAAGAAATTCAAGGACGATTTTCTGAAAGCAAGTCTCATTATCCTTTGCAATTTTGATTAAATGTATATTGTTTTAAAGGAGTAGTTCACTTCCAGAACAAAAATTTACAGATAATGTACTCACCCTGTTGTCATCCAAGATGTTTGTGTCTTTCTTTCTTTAGTCATAGAGAAATTATGTTTTTTGAGGAAAACATTATAGGAATTATCTCAATATAGTGGACTTCTATGGTTTTGAACTTTCAAAATGCAGTTTAAATGCAGCTTCAACAATCCCAGCCAAGAATAAGGGTCTTATTTAGCAAAATGATCGGTCATTTATTTATTTTTTTTTTTTTTCTAAATAAAAAATTATATACTTTTTAACCTCAAATGCTCATCTTGTCTAGTTCTGCCATGCTCATATGTACTCTGTGTAATCCGGGTCACTTAGGGTATGTTGGAAACCTCCTATCTAATTTTCTCCTCCAACTTCAGAATCGCTGCAGAAGTAACGGCCCAGTGTTTACAAAGTGAACGTGCAAAGAAAGTCAAACGCCCTTTACAAAAACAGCAATGTAGGACAATTTTAAAGAGAAAATTAGATTTTTTAGACATGTCCTAACTGTATTGACCTGATTACACAGAGTATGCATGCGCATGGCAGAGCTAGACAAGACAAGCATAGAATTTTTTTTTTTTTTAGAAAATGATTGATTGTGTCACTAGATAAGACCCTTATTCCACGGCTGGGATCATTTAGAGCCCTTTGAAGATGCATTTAAACTGTTTTTTGGAAGTTCAAACTCGCAGGCACCATAGAAGTCCAGAATATGGAGAAATATCCTGAAATGTTTTCCTCAAAAAACATCATTTCTTTGCGACTGAAGAAAGAAAGACATGAACATCTCCGATCTTTATCTGTAAATTTTTGTTCTGGAAGTGAACTGCTCCTGTAAGACCATATAGATATTTTTACTGGAAAACCAGACTCATTTTTTTTTTTTCATACGGTTCGTCCATGGTCTAAAAAGAAACCATACATCACAGAGTGCACTCATAAGTGCTCCTGACACATTTACTTGTAAAAGCAGTGGCTGTGTAGAGGTGTGCGATACACTCCTCCGATGGACTTTGCGTGTATTAATGCTTTGTGGCGTTGGACTGGCAGGTTTCCAGGGCTGCTCAATGAGGCAGCACTCAGTCTGCTGAGCTCTTTCTGCCTCACGTCACTCTGTTTATTCTTCCCTGCACTCCTGAGCTTCTGGAATATACTCCATCAGCCTCTATCTCCGTTCTGTGTCCACAGTTACCGTGCCAGTCAATTCCTTAACACCCAACACATAACCTTCCAACCCGAGAGCCCATTTTGATGATTACCAAGAGCGTTTAATTCCACTGTCTGTGCGCACAGCCTTTGGGGAGCCAAATTGACCCAGTTTCTGTGCGAATCCACATTTAGACTGGCTCCGTAGGCTAAAATCATCTATCTTTGATCTCACCCTCATAAACAAACAACCAATATATATCATGCTTTGCTGCTTCTCTGTCCCCTGAATTAATAGTGCTTTTAAACTATAAACATAACTGTTGTTCTCTTTTTGTGTGTGTCCTGTACTGAGGCAGATGTATAATCTTTAAGTTTTTAAGTAAAATGCAATTCATTGTATAATAATGCTTCTTTTAAAAGGGAGTAGAGAGCTTCTAGTGTCTTTTGTTGTTGATGTCAGAGACCATGAAATATTAGACAGCAGGAATATTAGACTGCTGCTACTTTAGGAGCTGCCCGGATTCTTCTTTGGTGGTTCTTTGATTCTTTGGTTTTCCATTTTCTGCATATTTAAACGCTTTCTTTTTATCCCTTTTTGGGACATAGTCTTGTGTCGCTTGGTGGAAGCTACTTCACTTAGCCAAGTCCCAAAATTTTGACATCAGCTCATCCTTGAAAATCATGAACAAAACTACGCAAAGTTTAAAAGAAATATTAGTTACTAAGTCTGTCCATCAAATTTTACATTTTCAATTGAATTAATTACATGATATGCCAATCAATTAATCAATTTAATTGCATATTTGCTGAAGATTCATAGACATTGTGTCAAACAAGTAAAAGGTAAAGTTTTTTTTTTATTATTATTATTATTTTATTTATTTATTTTTTTAAACTAAGACAAAAAAATCTGGGTTGCTGTATGGGCTTTGCAATAAATTTCAGTGTTGCAAAAGATGAACTGTTTATTATGCTTGAGATCTGGTTTTAAAAAGGTAAAATGTGACCCTGCACCACAAAACCAGTCTTAAGTAGCACAGGTATATTTGTAGCAAAAGCCAAAAATACATTGTAAGGGTGAAAATTATTGTTTTTTATTTATGCCAAAAATCATTAAGATATTAAGTAAAGATCATGTTCCATGAAGATATTTTGTACATTTCCTAACACACATCAGATTTTTTTGATTAGTAATATGCAGTGTTAAGGACTTCATTTGGACAACTTTAAAGGCGATTTTCTCACTATTTTGATATTGTTTCACCCTCAGATTCCAGATTTTCAAATAGTTGTATCTCCAGATATTGTCCTGACATATTGTCCTAAGTTTACTTATTTAGCTTTCAGATGATGTATAAATCTCAGTTTTAAAAAATGGACCCTTATGACTGGTTTTGTGGTCCAGGGTCACAAATGTGTTCACTGATTATTTAAAAATTACCTATGGCAATACCAATAATTTACAGATATAGTATGCATATCTAATCTTTGTATTCTTATTTTTACAAAAATCACCATTGACAGCAAAAATAACATCCTCTTCCTATATGAAAGAACGGCCATTACTGTAAGTTTTGCACTAAGTACTATGGTCTGTCTTTCCAACTGAAAATGCCAAATGACTGCCAATTTGCTGCAAAAATGCTTCGTAACACAGCTAATGCAGAACTGCTTTTTGAGAAGCTTTTAAGCCCATTACTTTTCACTTCCCACCAAACCATAGAAAGACGAAAAATGGAAGCAGTGTCACTAGTGGTTTTAGATTTTGGAGTTTTTCAGTGCTGTACTAATCCTTTCTGGATATCAGTATCAGCCATTTAAAAAAAAAAAAAAAAAAAAACCTTTATCGGTCTACTGATTTTAACCCTATATAGTGTTAGTGAAGTCTAATTGAGTTGTGTGAGTCATTTTCCTGCTGTATTGAATTGTTAACCTTAAATGTTTTAATACATGTCGTGACAACCAACCGTTTATCAGTTTTCCTCCCCCACTACCAGGTAATATAGCTGAGTGTGTGTGCGTGCGTGCGTGCGTGCGTGTGTGTGTGTGTGTGTGTGTGTGTGTGTGTGTGTTCGCTCTCTGGCTCGTGCTTAAATAGAGGCACAGCCATGGCAGTGAGTGCAACCAGTGCTTAGCCTCTGCAGGGAGATGTCAGGGAGAGCAAGCCAGCTGAGCGCAAGCCCTGGATATGGTCAGAGAGAAAGTGTGTGTGTGTGTGTGTGTGTGTGTGTGTGTGTGTGTGTGTGTGTGTGTGTGGTGTGTGTGTCTGTGTGAGGGGGTAGTGCAGCTCAATTTCCATTTTTATTAACAATCCTGTTACCTCTGTCAGGGAGACGGATGGACGGGAGCTGGTGGATCAATGTCACTCTCCCTCCAGCATGCCAAAGAGCCAGCACAAGCACACCATTAACTGCTTCCTGTCCTACCCCTGCTCTGTGCTCAGCCCACGAGGAAGGGCTATAAATACTGCTTATGTTACCTTTCTCAAGGTCTTATCAAAGGAGCTATAGTCTTTAACAGGCACTACAATGCAATTTCTTGCCGTTACACTGCAGGTAATTGATTGTTCAAGTGCTTGCTGTTAACTTAATTAGTAGTGTTTTCTAAGCCAAGCAGGACTATTGCTACTGCTCAAATGGGGAATTAGGAGTTTGTTTATATCCCTAAATCTTTTAATATCTTTTAATATCCCTAATATTTTATGTATATAAACCACCAATTGAATATAAAAGCACAAAATCTGGTTGCACCACATGATATTTTCAAATTCGGTCAAAATTTACAAGCACACAAGTGGCCACCTAAACAAAATGAGCTAGCTTTCCATGAAAAGTCATTGTGTAATGTATGTATATTAAAAAAAAGAATTAAATACTCGTAAAAATTACTTCCAATATATTCATAGTTTTCATACAACATGATGTCCAAATGTGGTAACTACACACCAGCCATTATTTTTTTCAAAATATAAAAGTTACAAACCTGCTTGATGCTTCTATACGGGTCCTTGGCAAGTTGGTATATGATGCAACGTCCTATCTTTGAACAGATTTTTATGTAAAAGTCCCAAAATGGTAGTTTCTTGGTCGTACCACATATTTCATAAAATGGAGATCAATTGACACAGTTTGTTTGCCAATCCAGGACATATATCTATAATAGAAAACACTCTGCAGTGGTTGCACCACATGATATTTGGTTGCACCACATGATATTTTCAGATTCAGTCAACATTTACAAGCACAGAATTCTCTCAAACAAAACAAGCTAGCTTCCCATTAAAAGTCATTATGAATTTTTATAATAAAATAAATACTTAATATTCATTGTTTTTGTTTGAAGTCATACCACATGATGTATAAATGTGGTAGCTACATACCAGCCATTAAAAGTTTTATTTTTTTTTATTTTTTTTTTCCCCAAATTTGAAAGTGTTTCAAACCTGCTTGATAGTTCTATGGGTCCTTGGCAAATTGGTATGTGAAGCAATGTCCTATCTTTGAACGGATTTCAATATAAAAGTGTCTTGATGGTCGCACCACATGATATTTCATAAAATGAAAGTTTGTTTGTATATTACGATGGAAATATAAATACAGATGCTTTGCAGTTTTATACAAGATTACAAAGCACATTGGAAATGATGCCAAATAGTGCAGAATAAATTTAGGGTAATCACTCCACATGACATGTTGACACTTTGAATAACAAAAAACTACAAATACAAGTAATGAATGTTTTTTGAAAAGAGAAAGAGGGTATATATGTGGGAGTGAGGTACTTGTTATATATGGCATCTTTTTATGCATTTAAACCCATTTTTAACTGAAAAAATGCAATCAGACAGAAAATTTAGATGTCACTTAATTGACTGTTGATTGATTCCAACTGTAACAAGTCGTACCTTGACACAAGCTACTTGTTTGACCAAAATGTTGGTAATAAATAAACAGTGCTTAAGGGAGTATACAGTTATTTTTTCCTTCATTAATGCCAACTTTAACAGCTGCTGAGACAACACATAGCAATACACTAAAATCCACTCAGAACATCCAGCTGGAATACTGTAGCAACTGTAAAGCAACATACTAAAACCCACCCACAACATCGTAATGGCGTGCATTTCACAGTCAAACACTACTTAAGTAACTGTAAAGATCTAGTTTATTAACTTCTTGTGCAAAATCTGTGCAGTTATTCTGTTTATTTTCCTGTCGTCTCTCATGCTTAACAGAAATTACTGCGGAAAGATGAACAGTTGGAGAAGTGTTCGGAAAAACCTCTCCTGCTGGGTTTTGATTTGTGACTCACTCGCGCCAACAAGAAGAGGACCCCTGGTACTTAGTGGGGATGATTTCTCCCAGAGAACCATTCACTCTGACGTCTCAAACTGTAACAGAGAACAAACCATGATGGATTTTGCATGCACGATGATGGGTTTAGATCCATGTGTTTACAAGAGGCTGTGTGTGCGCTGGGCTATATTTCATGAGACTGGTATAGGAGTGTGTCTGTTTGCGAATACTGAGCTTGACTACTCTCTCACTATTATGTTGGGGAAAGGTTTGGATCACTTCCCTGCTGAAAAGACCAGCAGAATCTCCAGCGTGGGATACTGCTGTGCTGATGTCAGGTCAGGCGCCTTGGAGGGGTCTGACGATCATCCCATCCCCCACAACTCTGTGACCCATCTTAAGAGTCCTTACTTGCTAGCTGTAGCCTGACGTGATTGCTGTCCCCACCAAGCTCCTTAACTAGCTTAACCACCTAGATATCCTTGGTTAACCAGCTTTCGTGCAAATTCTTATTTGGCACCCATGATTGCATTAAGAGTATTTAACATCCATGGGAACTTCCAAATAGACAGAAGATTCATTGATATGTTATTCTATGGCACAAAAATAGTTCTTCTATGGCATCATTGTGAAACTATTTGGAAACTTTGTTTTTTAGAGTGTATGCTGGTTGACCATCTTTACCAGCAGTTTGCTGGTAAACGACATGATTATGCTGGTCCACCACCTCCAAACCAGAATAAACCAACCAGGACCAGCATGGTATTTGTCTAAGCTTGTCTTTTCAACAGGGCAAACCCTGCATAATTTCCTGTTGATGCACAGAACACGTAGTCTGGGTGAACGTCATATTTAATCTTTTTTTCACCATATTTTGATCAATACGTCTTTCCACAAAACTGCAGAGGACAAAAATCTCAGAAAAGCATGGAACAGCTTATTGTTACCATCTATCCTTCACAGCCTCACATCATATTAAATATTAATCTAGCCCAACTAAGGTACATTGGAAGGCATGAGCAGTATGTGATTTTGCCTGTCTATTGCCATCTTCATTTGTTCTCTCTTAGTCTAGCTCTGTACTAGCCCACACACACACACACACACACACACACACATACACACACGTCTCCATTTGCCCTTGCAGCAGGGAAGGTTCAACTCGCCCTCCCCCCAGAGAGCAGCTTTGCACTTGAGCTGACCGTTAAACATGCTTTGCTGGGTTGCCATAGGAGGGCTGAGCACAAAGGCACTGGTCCTGACCCCCGAGCGGCTGTTAGCAGGGCTCCTGCAGTCTCTGGGAGAGAAAGAGACGCGCCCACATCGGGCTTAAAGATTCTCAGGAAGCTGTCAGTGCTGACACATTTCTCCCTCTGCACTGCTGCACATATATGCAAATCTGAGCGCCTCAAAAAAGCAGAGCACCAGATCAGCCTCAATTTATTCCCCCCTTCTGTTTCTCTCTCCTCCTTTCTCTCATCCGCTTTCTTTTGCCGCTGCTCTTCTAATGAAGATTTTCTTGCCCTGCCTCCCCCTCACAGGAGAGAAGTGGAACAGAGAGCTCAGCAGTGTTTGAGTGTGGGGGAGCGGTCATGTACTCAAGTGTTTCTCATTAATGAATGATAATGGAGCCATCATATCTCATGTAAAGAGCTCTGTGACTAATTGTGCTACACTGTTTGCTCAGAGAATCTGCCTGATCTCTCTTCCAAAAGCTTTAGTGAGCTACTGTCAACAACATACATGTGAGATTTTCTCACCTAGATTTAGTTTTGACTTGTGGTGTAGAAAGATCGTCCTCAATAGACAGGTTTAATAAAATATACAGTGGTATCTGTATAGCTTGTTCAAACAGTCTACTGTGTCACTATTATGTTTTTGGACATTGTTGATCTTTGAGGGTGTGAGAAACCCATTTGAATAACACAAGCTTGTCTCATGACGAAAATGTATCTGTGGGAATGTTTTTGCTAGACGTGAAATACGTACCAATAAGTATGTATCACTGAGTCAGTGTGAACGTGCATATGGTACATTTCATGTGACATTGGTTTTGTTTGTGTCACAGCAGTTCTGACTTGATATGTCCGTTTAGTGGCGCTATAACTCTAATGCCCTGTGACGTTTTAAAATAACATACCATCTGCACTACACCTAAACCTATGCAATAGTATGACCAAAAGCGAATGTGATGTAAAAGCGTAATCACAAGCATGCCATTTTAGCTTGTTTTTCGATTTCTCATCATTTTTTTCATGGGAATTGTATTCAAGGATACCAAATCCTATGTTCAATTCTGTGCCGGCTGAGCTACCGAGAAAGTGGACATTTTTATTTAGTGGACATTTCTGTTGGATACTGCAGTGATATGTACCTATTGGTACGTATTTTGCGTCTCAGATCAGGTGGCAACGGAGTTACCATGGTGTATAACACTGTAGGATTAAACATTACTTTTGCCTAATTATAATCTTTTGACAAGGGTCTAACAATGGTACCATGGCAATACCATATATATTGTGGACATGGTATTGTGGTAATACCATGGTATTCTTTGATACCTTGGAGTACCATGTAAAAACACCAGTATGTTTCTTAATATCATCTTAAAGAGGAGTATGTACAAGAACAAAAATAAAGGGCCTAAGACAGAACCTTGTGGCATTCCATACTTTAATTACAACCTAACCATAGATAGTTTAGTAGTCATTTGATCTTATATGACCTAATGTAAGAGCCTGCAATAATGTGGTTTGACCAATGTGGTGCTTTCAATAAAGAAATAAACACAACAAAAACTGACAGCGGTGTGAAACCTGCAATTAAAAATCCATCCGATTACAGTGACGTGGATGTTTGCACAGTCTCTGCGTTCTGTGCTCTAGTAGAGTCCAGTCGAGCCACGTTTATTTATGTAGTACTTTAAGCAATAGATAGCCATATAAATGAAGCAGCTTTTCATTATTAAATATGAAAAACCAGAGCCAGTATCGCTTTCAGTTATAATTACAACACAATTTTCAGAATAATCAAAGTCTACTGATTAATCGTTCTAAAAATTAATCGATTACCAAAATAATCACTTCTTTCAGCCCTAATGCCAACTTTTTGTATTTGACAGCAACATGGCAAAGTAGGTGTTCAGCGCATTTTTTCAACAATTCCTGAGCTCTGCGTCTCGTGATTTAGACGCAAAAACTGGTTCTGTGTGAATAGTCAGTAAGAAGCTAGAGTAAATACTTGAGCAAATAGAGTCACAGGATAAGATTTGCTGAGAGGAAGATGACATGCAACAGTGATCATGAGTCAGATTCACATCTATAACTATAAGGGTAATAAATAAAAGTAATATAAAAAAATAAAAATAATTGTTTATATATTGTAGATAGATAGATAGATAGATTTGTACATTGTCTGGGTAGATTCTGCTCATAATGTCTACATTGCTTCAGGGAACTGAGTGAGTATGGGTTGTGATTGAGAATGAGTTTAGTCAAGGCTCCAGCAGTAGCCCTGGATCTTTGCTTAGCCCCAGGCTCTTGTGCTGACAGAGAAGGGAGGTGATTAATTGCCTCGGAGGGAACAGTTGCAGGAATTATTAATGGCTGCAGGATTAATCTGTTTTCTCTGTTTGGCCCATTAGTATGGGCGACCCTGGTGGCTCGAAGATTTTTCTCTTGGTCTGGAGCTCCCTGGCAGCTCATAGGACTGAGTTGTGTCTTTCTTTTCATCAGTCCCTTTTCTTTGTCTTTCTCTTCATGTGTCTGGAAAATTCCCATCCTCAGCTGGCTGTTTCGGCAAACTCCAAACTCCGTGTGGCAGGTGGAATTGATTAATGTCACAGCATATTAGGGAAAGTGCTGTAAACACAGTGTGTTTCTGTTTTAACGGACCAAGCACTGCGATTCCTCTGCATACCTGTCTTGGTCTCTGTGTGTGGGTTTGCATCTAAAATGGGAAAATGAAGTGGATTTTGTGGAACATGTTCTTCTCTCTGCCTTCATGGAATCTGTCACCAGAGAAAGCTCTGCAGACATTAAAATGATCAACTTCCACAACGTTCAGTATGTTGCCTGCGAATTCTGCTAATTGCTTGCCTCTTCCAATGGGTTCATACTTTCTTAAACCAGTAAGAGTGCTGCAAGCTTCTTTTAACACACTTAAAACACTTTCCATGTGGATCTATTCATACCTTTCATTTTAATCCAGTCCTGCAGCAAGGAAGTAGTTCAGTAAATTCTATACAAGAAAAACAGCTGAGAGTCTCTCTTCCTTCCAGGAGACTTGTGTGCATTGAATTTACTGCACTGAGGGAGCTGTAAGTGTCTGTGAGCATTCATGACATGCTCTAATCATTAAGGTACTTAGAGTTAGATTGGAAAAACGAGCTGGATTTCCCCAGACAGTGATGTGATTCTCCCTGGGCTCTGCTGTGCGTTATTCATGATTGAGACCTTCAGTGTTTGTCAGATCCTGAAGTGAACAGTGATTTGTTTTTTTCAGACTTTGACTTCACACCATATCACAAATAGAGCATCAGTATAAAACCTGTCTGTCTTTATTACATTATTATTTCTAGTCGTCTGTTTAAGCTCAACTTAACTCGTTAACATGGATAATACCTCTAGAGCTAGATCACAATGCTCCAGCTGTCTGTGTTTATTACCCCCACTGAGTGCATGTGTTGATGTCCCTCCGCCCACTCTTCACTGCCCATGGCTACAAGACAAACAGCCTTTTCAGGAACAGATATGATTGAACACAACAAAAATGAGAGATTGTTTTCCCCTGTACTGTTCCTTTGGGAATCTAAAACAATGAAATCCATCTTGAACATTTGTGATACCACTGGTTTTCTGGCATTTGAGGTCTTCTGTGGACACATAAGTGAAACACCATTAAATGTAATCAAGGGTTTAATGAGATTATAGAGATTTTAGAAAATGAAAAATCTGTCTTGTCTCCTAGAAAATTATGGGCCATCCAGTAATTACATCCTTAATACAATCAGCTAACTGGTATTTCATGTGGTCCGGAGAAATTATAAAGCTGAGTTTCATCAACATTTCAGTAAGAGGTAAGTCATAATATTACCTCTGGGAACAACAAAGGGCCTGAGACAGAGCCTTGCAGCACTCCATACTTAACTTACATGATTATTAGTGAGTTACAATTTAAATTTGAGTCTGTTTCTCTCACAACCTATCATATAACATTAAATAAGTATTCAAAATATAGTGCACAAGTTGTACAGACCATTTTTGTGATGTTTTATTGAATTTAAAATTTTCTTTTACCTCTTTCAAGCAACTGCTCAGTTTCTGTTTTTATTGTCTGGAAAAGAAAAATCACATTGGATTGACAGGGCTGCCCTTGACTAAGGATTTTTCTGGTCGACTAGTCATTCATTTTAAGCCTTAGTTGACTATTACTCGCATGTTTATTAAAACTATATAAATCATAATAATGAGCCTTTAATTGCCTACATAGTCTAATAAGCGTTCAAGCTCACACAAAAAGCCTGCCACAGCACACCAGCAGATATAATAATTATGAATGTGTCAGGAAAAAACAGCAAGAAGACTGCTTTTATGTTTTAATAATTTATTAATGAACTAGTGATTTCTTTGTTTTTCGGTTTAAGAGATGACTCATCATCTTTGCAGTAGTCGATGTGCCTGTATGCATGTTTCATAAACTGAGAATATTTAGTAGACTTTTCACTCTCTATAGATACATTTTTCATGTCTGTAAGGCAAGTATACACAGAGTTTCAAAGTTTTGTGCTCAAGTTCACAGATTGAGACGGCAGAAAGCACATCGTGTTTGCTTTCAGTATTTTAAAAACAGGGCGTTTTGTTATTATTTTTAGGTTAATATTAGACTGAGTGACCATGTAAGGTTGCTACTACTTACATATTTCAGATGAAAAGGCATATTTGATGGATTCACGGATTTATTTGGATGTCCTACCCGATGTACTATATTACAACATAGACTATAGCTGTTAACAATCTATCTATCACAGACTTCCTGTGAATTTTTTTTCTGCGACTAATGAATAATAACACTTTGGTCAGCTTAGCCACTTTTCGTCGACTAACAGCCTTACTACTAGATGATTCAGTTTTTAAGCAACATGTGGATAAGAACGTGATTTTTCCTGACATTTGTTCATCTTCAGAACACAAAGATATTTCTTATTTTTGTTAAAGATTTATTTTTGGCTTTTATTAGGATAGGACAGATCATCGATGACAGGAAGCGAAGTGGGAGAGAGAGAAGGGGGTAGGGTCGGGAAAGGTCCTCGAGCCGGGATTCGAACTCGGGATGCCCGTAGCGCAACAGCACTGTATGTCGGCACACTGCCCACAAGGCTATTGGCGCCGACACTGAAGATATTTCTGGCCCTCCATAGACAGCAAAGCAGCTACCAAGGTCAAGGTCCAGAAAGGTAGTAAGGGCATTGTTAAATTGGTTTCTGAACCACTGATTTCACATGGACTATTTTAACAGTGTCCTTACTACCTTTCTAGGTCTTGAGTGTAGTAGTTACATTGCTGTTTATGCAAGGTCAGAAAGCTCTCACAAATATCTTAATTTGTGTCCCGAAGATGAACAAAGGTCTTACGGATTTGGAACGACATAAGGGTGAGTAATTAATGACAGAATTTTCATTTTTGGTTGATCTATCTCTTCAAATCATCAACAAACAGTGGCCGTTTTTTTTACATGAGACCAGTGAGGTTCTATGTGAGCTTTTTTTTTTTTTTGGTCATAGATTATATGTGACCCTGAACCACAAAATCATAAGGTTCTGTTTTTTGAAACAGAGATTTATACATCATCTGAAAGCTGAATAAATAAGCTTTCCATTGATGTATGGTTTGTTAGGATGATGTTTGGCCGAGATACAACTATTTGAGAAATATTGAGGAAATATTGAGGAAATGGCCTTTAAAGTTGTCCAAATGAAGTTCTTAGCAATGCATATTACTAATTTGAAATTAAGTTTTGGTATATTTATGGTAGGTTTATTTTATTTAAAAAAAATCCTTATGGAACATGATCTTTACTTAAAGCTGCAGTCCGTAAGTTTTGCCTCTTGGTCGTCATCTCTGTCTCAAAACCTGCAATTGCAGTTAAATGCGGAATTATCTTCCATGCGTGGGTTGTGCTCCGGCTCGGCTCCAGCATGGATGAATCTAATGTTTTGGTAGCTGTCAGTCACCGCACCTTTGTGGATTTTCACTGTATTTAGGAACCACAGATTAACAGATTCAAATATATGGGCCAAATAAGAATCTTCATCGGATATTGTCATCTAAGAGTAAGTAGCAAGTCTAAAACTTTTGTTATGACCAACTGAGGAAAAACGCTACAGGTGTTTAAATCTAACGATTGGTTATCTCATATCACATCAAACTAGCAAGTTATTATTACTGTGTTATACTGTTCTCGAATTGTTCATGTTAACAACATCAGCATTGCGTAACTATGTGTATGTATTGTGTATTAGCGTTTCTGTTTCTGTACAGTCCAATCTCTGATTGACATAAAATTCGAATTTCACATCAAGAAATTCTTTTAGCCGAAAAAGCAAATCATTGTTCCTTAGGACCGGTGTTCTCTTAAAAATACAAAACTTGTGTAATCGTAGGCCATGTAGGCTATCTGCAAACAGATGCATATTTAAAACGGAAGTAATCTAATTTCAGTCTCTTGTGTTTCATTAACACATGAACTTTTTGGATTACAATCCGCAACCAAAAAAATAAGTGTAATTATTTCAGCCGTGGTGAGAAAAGGCTATAAAATATCCGGCATCTGCAGCATTCTCACTTGCGATTATGTTACAAGCCGGGACGCCTTCTTTATGTTTACAGATGTGACGTAATGATGCAGTGGCATGCTTGAATTACCCACGAAAACCTACCCGTACCACTCAATTTAAAAAACATTATTATAAGCTAACCGTTGTGAATCGGGCTAAAGTAAGGCGATCGTTTTGAACACTTGCTGGTTATGTACTGGCTCAGAAATTTATGTTGTATAATTTTTAACCAAAAAAGTTACGTACTGCAGCTTTAATATTCTAATGTATTTTAGCATAAAAGAAAAATCTATGATTTTGACCCAGACAATGTTTTGTTGGCTATTGCTACAAATATACCTGTGCAACTAGTTTTGTGGTTCAGGGTCACATATGTAGTCCTGTAAAATGGGAAGATTACATAAGTTCTGGAGTTCAGTGGTTAAGCTGAGTGTAGGCTAGAGCTGGAGAAAAGCCAGATGTGCTAGATGATGGAGTTCCAGCAATGCTCCGGACACACTGCACCTATTATTGGGCTGGCTCCCTTGCTGCAGTATGGGTAATAAACTGCTTCACAGCAGCCCCCAACCAGAGCAATCAATGGGAAATTATCTTGCTAGATCGATGTCTGGGCTCTTAGAAGTTGCCTCACCAGCCAATGCAGAATACTGGGACTCAGCAGCCCAACACTGCCATTAGCTGCAGAAGTGCGTTTACTATTAAAAAGCATTTGTGCTGTGACATGTCTTTGTAGTTATATAGCATCTGTAATGTAAAGTAAAAAAGAAAGGAAAGGAAAATAATGTTTAGAAATGATTTTGGAATTGTCTTGACTGATTTAAAATAGGCATTTATTGCTCAGTTTATGGTAAAAAAGAAACTTTCTCTTTGATGTCGCCCTAAGTGATCTGTTCATTCATATCTTGGCAGTGTGAAATTCTCATCTTACTTCGTTGTGACAGCATGCTTTGAAATAGCATTCAAATGCCTGTTCTAAAAGATTGTTTACAGGTTTTGGCTTTCCTAGAGTCGAACAAAAAACAACAACTGATAAGCTAGCTTTAGTGTATGTTGTTTTACGTGACTCAAATTTTGGTCAGGTAACTGCTTTCATCAGTACGAGCTGTTTGAAGTGAGCCAGATTTTGCAGTCAGAGGTTGACAGATGCTACCGCTGTACATCTTGTGCTGAATGCTGCCAAATCATCTGAAAAAGCAGCCAGCTAAGATCAAGGGTGGAATTGAAAGTCTTTGCTTTCCCACAGAATAGAGATGCTGATGCCAGCCAGATCAGCATCATCTCCTTTCGTATCGATTGAGTGGCTCCAGTTTCAGAACTGAAGACTGCTGAGAGCCTTGTACAGGCAGCTCTTAGTCACGGTAATGCAGCATTAGGCATCACAAAATCTCACCCCTGAAGAATCTGACCCAACAACTGACCCTGGCCCACAGATCATACGGATTATATTTGCCTGAAATTGAGATTTCTTGAGGCTTTAAGTTCTTGAAGATTAAGTCGTTTCACTCTTTGCTTTCTGCAGATAACTGAAAAAGATTGTTTTACTGTAAAATGTAGAACAGTTAAATGTTTAAAGTAATGGTTCACCCAAAAAATTTAATTCTGTCATTAATTATTCACCCTCATATCATTCCAAACCCATAAGAACTATCACGTTTAAGGCATGTTTAATGTACAGGGTTCCCACGGGTCATGGAATTTCTGGAAAATCATGGAATTTTAAAAGGTCTATTCCAGTCATTGAAAGTCAGGGAATTTAATATTTTTTGGTCCAAGTCATGGAATATCAGGGATTTTTGTTGTTGCTTTAAATTTTAGTTTCCATTTAGCAAAATGTAATTTTTCTATTTGTGTTTTAACATTTTATTCACTTCCCCCACGTCAACTAGCAATCACTTACGTCAAATACAGGCACCAGGCTGTACCTGATAACTAAGGCAAACATGCCTGGAAAACATAATTTCAAGAGCTACATAAATGTCCACTTCAAAGACTGGGCGTGAAAAGTAGATGATAGAGAAGCAAAACTAAATGTGAAGAAATAAAAAAAAAACTGAATGATGAGCTTGATTACAAAGAGAAAATCCTTCAGAGTGTTTAACCCCTGAGATCATAAAAAACATAAATTAATTTCTGTAGAAATAGTACAGAAAAAGCCAGTTTCCGCCACTAAATAAAAATAAAAAAAGGTTATTGCGACTGATCTCACAATTCTGACTTATTTTCTCACAATTGCGTGATACAAACTCACCATTCTGACTTTTTTCTCAGAATTGTGAGATAAAAATTTGCAATTGCGAGTTATAAAGGCAGAATTGCATGATATAAACTCGCAATTACGAGAAAAAATGTCAGAATTGTGAGATAAAAAGTCGCAATTGTGAGTTAAGTCAGAATTGCATGATATAAATTCACAAGTGAGAGTTGGAATTAGAATCTTGGAAGTCAGAATTGTGTGATATATACATATATATATATATATATATATATATATCATATTTTAAATATATCAGTATTTTTTCTCCTCAGAAATGAGCTTATATCTCACAATTCTGAGAAAAAAAAAGTCAGAATTGCAAGATACAAACTCGCAACTGCAAAAAAAAGTCAGAATTGCGAGTTTTAACTTTAGCTTTTTTTTTCATTTAGTGACAGAAACGGGCTTCCATAGTTTTGTACTAACAACGTTTGTAAACAAGTAAATAAAGCTTGCAAATGGATGGATCCGTTCATTATAGATCATGGAAATTCAGCATTTTAGTCAGTGAAAGTCAGGGAAAAGTCAGGGAATTTGACATTTGGCTTACAGTGGGAACCCTGAATGTAACATCAGTGGTTCAAACATAATTTTATGAAGCTATTTTTCGATAGAGCTTTGCATATGAGTCCCTCAGTTGTCTTTAGTGTGAAAAGATGGATCTCAAAATCATAGAGTTATTGTTGGAAAGGGACAAGGGACTCATGAACAACTATCACTAAACAAACAGCGGTGGATCATTCAGTTAACAACACAGTATTAAGAATCAAGGGGATGTAAACTTTTGAACAGGGTCATTTTTATAAATTCAACTAATATTGTCTCTTGTGAACTATATATAAACATCTTTTATGTGAAATATCTTATTCAGGTCAGTACTAAATAAACAATAACATGCATTTAGTTTGACCCACTCTTATTTTGTAGATTCTAAAAGGGGATGTAAACAAAAGAGAAGATACCAGAAAACTGCTGCAGCAGTAGTAAAACATCTCTGTTACACTTATTACATATTTATTTCCTTATAAGATTAACCAAATTCATTAAAACTGCATTTAAAAAGAAAAAAATGTTTGGATAGATTAGAAAGATCCCTAGAGATAGTATTACCGTACATTGTACAACAGTGGAACTTTTTGCTGTTTTCTCAGTAACAAATCACTTTAAATTGTGTTGCACATCATTCTAGGAAGAAAATTATAGCTCTCAGAACTGTTTTTTAAATGCTAGTTGGTTGTGAATCAGTATTCCCAGAATTTCTTGCTCTTCACATGCAACAGATGGACTATTCTGTGGACGCATCATCTAGATTTAAACCTGTCCCTGAGTAATCAAGTGTTAGTGTGACATTTACAGCGCCGCAATCCCTCTATGTATGATGAGCGAGTGTGAAAAAGGTGTTGGAAGTGTGAATGTGTGTGTAAACAGATTCATAAATTCTCTCTTCCTGATCCCAGCCCTCACCTCAGCAGGGCAGCTTTTCGTTGTTTGACAGAGAGCTTTGAAAAGGTCACTGGGACTTGAATCACCATTAACCTCACCCCTCCCCATTCTCTCACACAGGGAAACTGGAGAGCCAGAGCCACCAAAGTGCCAAGAAGTGTTTAATGCAGCCAGCGTGACCTGAACAAAGCCACGGCGGTCAAGAAACGAGGAACAGAGAGTCCCTGTGGAAGCCTCACGTTGGCCTTGTCTTGCTGCAGCGGGAATCGGCGTGTCACATATGGGACAAATGGTGACATTAGGCCGTACGGCAAATGCGCAGTCATTCCCTGATTAAACGTTATTGCTTTTTCTGCAATAAAAGCCTGAAGACTACTTGTGTATTGATTCTTTAATACATTACAGTTGGAAAGCATTTTAAAATATCATTTATTTGTTATAATGTAGTCTTTTGGGTTATTTTGCGTATTATACTGCCGTATAATTAACCAGCTCCCTTTTAATCTCAATTGGATTTCCAGCTCATAAAGCCGACGGTCTGAACCTGAACCGGTTGGCTGAGCATGGAATTTTCTGCTTACTAAAGAGGCAATTGTGCTGGAGAGCTCATATTGGAGCTGCTCTTGTTATTTGGGCCACAATGGCTGTCAAAGCCAGAGCCTCTCAGGTTTTGGGCCTGCTGCTCTCAAAGTGATTGAGTGGCCTCTTTGTGACACAAGCATCTCTGCACCAGAAAGAGCAAATGACTGGCTCCATTAACGGTAGATTGCACGATGGGAACTGCATTAAAGTAGCCTCCCGTGTATTGAGCATGTATTTTCCTCTTCCTGTGCAAAACGGGACTTTCTGCGTATTTCAACACGGGTAAATACATCAGCGTGATAAATGATTAGCTAGCATCTCCAGTCTGTTGAATAGACTGTTCTGGGATTGCTTTTTTATTTTGGTTGATGTCAATTCACACCAAATTCCCATTCCTGCGATGCGAAAAATGACCTTTAGCATTACTGTAATATAATGATGAAATATCTATCTACAGTTAAAGTCAAAAAGTTTACATACACGTTGCAGAATCTGCAAAATGGTAATTATTTTACCAAAATAAGAGGGATCGTACAAAATGCGTGGTATTTTTTATTTAGTACTGAACTGAATTTGATTTTTCATATAAAAGACGTTTACATATATTCCACAAGAGAAAATAATGCATAAAGAGCTGGGGGGTAAAAGCTTTTGGAATTTAAAGATCAGGGTAAATTTAACTTATTTTGTCTTCTGGGCCAGTCGTAAAGAAATTATGTTTTTTGAGAAAAACATTTCAGGATTTCTCTCCATATAATGGACTTCCATGGTGCTCCCAATTGTGAACTTCCAAACAAATTGACAATTTATATACTTTTTAACCTCAAATGCGCATGCATAGTCTGTGTGATCCGGGTCAATACAGTTAGGGTATGTCGGAAAACTCCCAAAACTCCTCTTCAAAATCATCCTACAGTGCTGTTTTCCCTTCTTTTTGTAAAAGGTGTTTGATCTTCTTTGTATATTCACTTTGTAAACACTGGGTTGGTACTTATGCAGCGATGTAGGACGATTTTGAAGAACAGCATTTGAGGTTAAAAAGTATACAAATTATCAATTTGTTTAGAAAATAACCAATTGTTTTGCTAGATAAGACCCTTCTTCCTCAGCTGGGATCGTTTAGAGCACTTTGAAGCTGCATTTAAACTGCATTTTGGAAGTTCAAACTTGGGGGCACCATAGAAGTCCATTATATGGAGAGAAATCCTGAAATGTTTTCCTCAAAAAAAAAAAAAAATTCTTTACGACTGAAGAAAGACATGAACATCTTGGATGACAAGGGGGTGAGCCAAGTGAACTAATCCTTTAAGAGCTGAGGGGTGAAAACTTTTTGAATTTGAAGATCAGGGTAAATTTACCTTATTTTGTCTTCTGGGAAACATGGAAGTATATTCTGTATCTTCTGAAGGTCAGAACAATAAATGAAAAAAAAAAGGTGATATTTAGGCAAAATAAGAAAAATGTACACATCTTCAATTTTTTTTCAAAAGTTTACACCCCCTTGCTCTTAATGCATGTTTTTTCCTCCTGAAGCATTAGTGTTTGAACATTCTGTAATAGCTGCATATGAGTCCCTCAGTTGTCCTCAGTATAAAAAGTTGGATCTCACAATCATACAGTCATCGCAGTCATTGCTGGAAAGTGTTCAAATACACAAAAATGCTGAAAAACCAAAGAATTTGTGGGAGCTGAAGGATTTTTCTGAAGAACAGCGGACAGTTTAACTGTTCAGGACAAACAAGGGACTCATGAACAACTATCACCAAACAAACAAACAAATAAAAAACACAACTGGACCATTCAGGTAACAACAGCATTAAGAATCAAGTGTATGTAAACTTTTGAACAAGTTTTTATAAATTCAACTATTATTTTCTCTTAGACTATTAAACGTCATCCATGTGTAATATCTTATTCAGGTCAGTACTAAATAAAAAATCAACATCTTCCTCAAAATCATGTAAGTAAATGATTGGAGTGCCACAAGGTTAATTATCTCATTAGAAATGCTGATTTATTATATTTTATAGTTCACAGTAGACTACTAGTCTACTAACGATTGAGAAAGGAGGAAATGCACTTAATTGTCGTGAAAATGTTCTCACAATGTACAAATAGGCATAGTTTTCTTTTGTTTCTGAGATGAAATGTAACCTTAATTGAAAGTTTTCATAAGATCCGCCCTTTTACAGCATGTCTGTCACCTTCCTCCTTGTTTCCATCATATTGTAATGTGCAATAAATTGTCCAAAATACAAATACTGTTTGAGTTTAAGATTAAACCTTTTGAAAAACCCTCCCTTGCCTAAAGCCAGAGAGCAGCTAATCAAACTCGGTCATCTCAACCACCTATGGGGTGCTGGGGTGCTCCTTTGTGCCAAAATACAAAAGACATTTTCTGGGGAGTGCTGAAGAGCTTCCAAAATTCACTTTCACAGAGCCGTCGTCGGCAGCGCGATCCTGGGTGGGCTTCGGTGCGTGAGATTTATAACTAAAAAATGCTTCTCGATAAAACAGTATTATGGGGCATTGAAACAAATATCCTGCATTTGTTTAAACAAACAGTATGAGCTATTAAAAGCATGATTCAAGTGTGAAGGAGCTAATTATCTTATGAAAAGCTTATGCTTTTGCATTTGAATGAGGGGGCATTTTAAAAGAGGCTTAGGTTGTAGAAGGAATGTCAGCAGCAGGTCTTCCTGTTCTCATCAGCACTTTCCTTGCAGGCATTTCCTTCTCTTACCACTGTTTGACAGGCCTCACTCTGTTAACCCCGAATAAAAGAAAGTGCAAATGAGCATACCTGTGGCTACAGACACGACGCTGCCACCCAGGCACCCAGAAATAGAGTGAAAAATCTCTCCCCACGGCAGAGTTTATGATGAAACCTGGAGCTGCTGGTCTGTTATCAGCCAGATGGAAACAGCATTGTTTAGAGGAGCTTTCCAGCGTTTAGTGAGCTGTGGAAATACTGAAAGAGTAATAGCCTACCCGCACATCAACAAATAGTATTTTTACGTTATTAAGAAATCGTTGAGTGTTAAAGATGCACGGCATGTTTGTGTTTATTTGCTGTATTAACACGTAAACTGATATGCATGGGCTTTGTCAGTCTGCACAGTGGGAAAATGAGTCATTAAATTACTAAGTGTATGCCCTTTGTGTCTTAAAATATGATCATTCCTCTCAATCATGTCAAAAGCAATGCTGTCAGCCATCACGTACCAACAGCAAGCAAAACAGATAAATCACTCTCCACTAATGTTACTGTACTACCAAATGTCAAGTGTTTGATCATTTAACTGCAGCTCTTTTAAAGGGATTGTTCACCCAAAAACACTATTTCGCCCTCATGTCAGTTCAAAGTTAGCTCCAAATAAATAATAAAAAACGTTTATTAAACTTATTTTATTTCATTTATTTGCCAATGTAAAATTTCTACTAAAACTGGAATAAAAAACTATAGACATTAAGAAAACTTAAAACTTAAGCTGTTTTCACTTGATCAAAAATACAGAAAAAAAAGTAATATTGTGAAATATTATTATGATGTATATTCTATACATTAAAATGTAATTTATATCTGTAATTTCCAGAATCATTACTCCAGTCTTCAGTGTCACATGATCCTTCAAAAATCATTTTAAGATGCTGATTTATTATCAGTGCTGGAATCAGTTGCGCTGCTTAATATTTAAAATAGAAAGGTTTTCTAACGATATACACTTCTGTTCAAAAGTTTGGGGTCAGTAAATTTTTATTCTTTCTTTTTTTGAAAGAAATGAATACTTTTATTCACCATGGATGTGTTAAATTAATAAAAAGTGATAGCATAGATTTAGATTGTTAGAAAATATTTATTTTTTGAATAAATGCTGTTCTTTTTAACTTGTTATTCATAAAAGAATCCTGAAAAAAGAATCACAGGTTGCCAAAAAATATTTGGCAGCACAACTGTTTCCAACATTGATAGTTCTAATAATAAATCAGTATATTAGAATGATTTCTAAAGGATCATGTGACACTTAAGACTGGAGTAACATCTGATGAAAATTCAGCAGTTGATTTACAGTTGATGTCAAAACAAGAGGGATCTTACAAAATGTTATTTTTTATTTGGTATTTTTTATTTAGTGAATAAGATATTTCACATAAAAGATGTTTACATATACAGGGGTTGGACAATGAAACTGAAACACTTGGTTTTAGACCACAATTAGTACCGTGTTGGGCCTCCTTTTGTGGCCAATACAGCATCATTTCGTCTTGGGATTGACAAATACATGTCATGCACAGTAGCCAGAGGGATTTTGAGCCATTCCTTTTCTAGAACAGTGGCCAGGTCACTATGTGATTCTGGTGTAGGAGAACGTTTCCTGACTCGCTCCTCCAAAACATCCCAAAGTGCCTCAATAATATTCAGATCTGGTGACCGTGCAGGCCATAGGAGATGTTCATCTTTACTTTCATGTTCATCAAACCTCTCTGTCACCAGTCTTGCTGTGTATTAGTGCATTATCATCCTTATACATGTCTGAACCATTGGGTGCACATAGTCAATCTTCACACTTTGCTCTTACTGGTGGAATGTGCAATAAGTGAAGATTGACCACCAGGCTGCACAAATATAGCCATGAAACCTCTAACACTATATTGGCCAGTGTTTTAGTTTCATTGTCACTGCCCGCTGTTCTTCAGAAAAATCCTTCAGCTCCCACAAATTCTTTGATTTTTCAGCATTTTTGTGTATTTGAACCCTTTTCAACAATGATTGTATGATTTTGAGAATAATCTTTTCAAACAGAGGACCAACTATTACAGAAGGTTCAAACACTCACTGACGCTTCAGAAGGAAATACAATGCATTAAGAGCCAGGGGTGTAAACTTTTGAAGATGTGTAAATTTTTTTCATTTTGCCTCAGTATCATATTTATTCATTTAGCACTGCCCTTCAGAAACTACAGAAGACATATATATCTGTTTCCCCGAAGACAAAATAAGTTAAATTTACCCTGATCTTTAAATTCCAAAAGTTTTCACCTCTTTATACATTATTTTCTCTTGTGGACTATAAACGTCTTTTATATAAAAAATCTAATTCAGGTTAGTACTAAATAAAAAATAACATGTTTTGGCAAGGTGTTAGCCTATGTAAAATTTTGACCTCACCTGTATGGAATATGATACAGATTTACATGATTACAGCTCTGAAACATGTTTAAGTCATTAATTACAGAACTATACATAGAATTATAACTATATAACACACTGCTGATAAATTCATCATCAAAAACATAAATGAAACCAAATTTAATTAACCTACTTAAAAATATTTCAAACGGTTTTGTACATTTGCTTTTAATTAAACACTTTATAATTTCATATTTAAGACATATGAAGAGTTAGCATGTTAAAACAGAACCTGGAGATTAGAGGGAAATAAGTTGAGGCAGAAAATACAGCACGTTTCTGAAGGCGTTTTAAAAGCTCTGGACGCACAACACACTGAAACACGTGGGAAGTCTCAGAAAGAATGCTTGGCAGTGGTGGAATGGAATGAGCGATCCAGTTTCCGCGTCTTATCGCGCACTGCGCGCCTAGGGTTCAATCCATGCGGATCATTCTCCTGGATTTCATGGCGCTTCCTCCTCCTGCCCTTTAGTTACATTGTATCTCCCTTACTGAAAGGAGCGAGGGATCTAGGACTCAACTCAAGGAAAAAAAATGAATGAATATACGTGAAAATGGACGTGCCGAGATGTTGGATTTATCGTCCTGGAGTTTCAGAAAGACATATTTGAAGAGCGCTTTGAGATTTAGATCCTGCGATGCCAGTTTCAAGGCAGTGTTTCCATTTCTGAACGGGATCTTTAGGAGTGTGATGGCTGCTGGCCTTCCCTTTCTCTAGTTGCTGGATGTGTTGGAAAGTGCACTGCTTTGGGATCATTTTTGGAATTCCGTACGCAAATCCAGAGGCATTTCCATCGTTCTCTATGGAATGTACATAAGTATTCTCTGGATAGGGGTTCGCGCGTGGGGTAAGTGGCGCTGGGATTAATGCATTTCTTTTGTGTGTGTGTATGTATGTGTGTATGCTGTGTGTGTGTGTGGGTAGGGGGTGGTGTTTTATTGGTGCAGATGGAGACTGGAGGTGCTTTAGCCCGTTAGCTTAGCTCGGTTGTCATGGCTTACACATGCTTTGACCATCTTAGCGAGTCATTTCCTTAAGAGCAACGCGGACCAATGCGTTTGAACCGCGCGTTAGGTGCGGCGAATCGAACAACGACTCCCAGTTTACTCGATTACGCCAGGAATATTCATTTCATTCCTCGCGGAGTAAGGAAATGCACTGGTTATGCAGTCAATAAACACTCCGGCTGTGTTTAAAACACCACTGGTTTGTTTATGCTGGAGTTGCAGTTCTCTGTGGAAGAGCTCGAGTCTGTTATGAATGTCAAAGGATGTGTGAGTATCAGCAGATTCATAGTGAATCACTGCTTTCAAATACTGAACTCACTCTAGGACTCAATACAGCCTTCAGCAGCCACACGTCTTCAGAGCAGCCCCCATACACTGACAAAAGGTACCATGCTAATACCATGGGTTTAGACGTTGAACATACTATATTTTTTTAACAAGTATTATCGTATTTTTTGAATTACCTTTGGAGTACTTGAAATGTAAATACCAGGTGTTTGTCAAACTATTTTACTTGCGTGATTTTCCCACTAGTTCTGAATAATTGAATTAAGCCGTAATTCTGATAGTTTTGTCACTGTGTTGATTTGAGTAGAGGCCAAATGTGTTTACTTTATGATGGGGATTATAAGCTCTGTAGCTAATCTTCACTGCTTTACACTCATCCTCATCAGAAACACCAGATTTCCTGCTCATCACCTTTAAATTGCCAGAGTGTGAGCTACTTGTGAAGATACTATCTCAAAACCTTAAAACAACTTTAGTTATCTTTAAGGTACATTAAAAATGATTTATTGCTGCAGGCTAATGGAAAACGCATTTCATTGTCACCATACATTTAATACATTTTCTGAAAGTCTTTATTTTGGCCCTTAATGCTAACAAAACGTGTTGGTTTATCTTTTTCTTTTTCTTTTCTTTTTTCTTTTTTCTTTTGGAAATTGTTGTACATTGGGCAACATTGTATAACCTGAATTGTTGGGGGTTAAAAAGACCTTCTTATTCAACCTTCCAGAAATTAAGGCATTAAAGGGTCTTAAATCAAAGCAGAAAGTCTTAATTTCATAAAGCAATGGCATTAAAAATGTTAAATGCACATCTTAATTTTTCTCCCCTAACATATCAAATCAAATTTGATTTCTAAAGCATGTTTAAAATCAACCTTTGGTTGGCCAAAGTGCTGTACATGACAGTAAAAAAACAAGAAATAAAACAGGAAACACAAATGGATTTACAAAATATTGGGTTTAAATTCATCTAATGTACAAATACTGAAATGTCCTTAAATCAACAAACATTTCTTGAAATGCAAATTCAACATGCAAGGTCTTGTTTACTGAGAAACCGAACAAGCTTTAGTTTAAATTAAGTAGACATTGACAGATATTTGTTTTCATTTTAATCATAAATTCTCATAAAACTAGGTTTCTTATTTTGTCATTTTGTTTCTCAAGTAAATGCATCTTGATTTAAGAATCTTTAGACATTTGCAAATGAAAACAAGACAAAAATACTGATGAAGAACGTTACCTTACCAGTGCCTTTCTTCAACCTCTGAATCATTGCTAATACAAGACATTTACATTTAGAGAGCATATTTACTAACTCTGTTCCATTCAATTTATTCCTTAAATGTTCTTTACTTGGTTTAAAAAAGGTTTTTAAAGGTCTTAAATGCAAGTCTTTTCATAAAACATGCAGAAACCCTCGTATTACCACCATGGTGTTCACCAAAATACCTTGGCCATGTAAATTCTTTGGTATGTTAATAAGATCTATGTTTATTCAGTCCCATGGTACCACTAGCTAGAGGAACCTATTGTGCACTATTCAGCGTGTGAATGGAACTGAAATGCGTTTGCCCTATTGTATCTATTTAAAGAATCGGCACAGATATCAAATAGCCCCAAGTGAGACAACATTCAGAAAGCAGAGAAATCATCATATATCGCATATGAAAAAGAATCAGCTTTATTTGATCTAATCATGGAGTAGATGCATGTTTCAGAAATCATTTAATGAGCCTGAGCTTGACTTTCATGTTTAGTATTTTGTTTACAATTTCCTCCTTTTGGTGACAGATTGCGTAAACAGTGTAACACATTGATATGGTTGATTTTATTGGCCACACATCATCATCTGCCTTGGTATTGGATGGCAATACTATGAACGTCCATAAAAAAAACGCCAGAGAATTCCATGAGACTGTGGCCAAAAAACATTGCGACGTTTGTTGTAAGGGTGCCTTGACACCAAACACATGCAAATATGTGAAATTTCATATCATCTACTTCCAGTATGATTTGCTTTTATCAGTAATAATGTTGTAGAGTACTTGTGTGGAGATGAGTTGGCAGTCAGCTGGAGGGCGAATCTATTACCTGTGTCTCAGACAGTTTTTTTCTTTCTTTATTTTTTTTCCACTCTCTCTCTTTTTAGCTGTTTAGTGTCTGTAGAATTGAGTTTTGTCTGCAGGCCAGAGCTAGATGTTTACTGTCTGTATTTTTCACTAAAAAAGCTTTTGGTCTAGACAGCTGTGTTTTTTATGTTTTTAGTCCGTATATCGTAGTGCTCCTACCACAAACAAGCTTTGATATTGAAAGTTCTCTGATCCTGTGTTAGGATAGTCCAGAGAAATCAATAGGTCTGAGCCGAAGGGAGCGTACAGCTGGAAGAGAGATATATTGCTGTAGCTCTGTAATGTTTGTAAATGCTTGGAGAGATCCATACGCTCATTATGAATTTACTAGCGTGTCACCACTCAAGCTATGCACATCATTCAGTTCAGCATTCAATCTTTATCGGCGTTACAAGCGGTCTGTTATGCACTTTTCTTATGCATCTTTCTAATGCAGATGAATGTTATTCTGTCTGCTTTTGTGTGCTGTCAATAGGGCTGATAATTCTAATTATATTTAATATTTTGTAGAGCTGCAAAACGATTAGTCACAATTAATCGATTCAAAATAAGTTTGTTTGCATACTGTATGTATATTTGTTAAATACACATGTATATATTTAAAAATATATTTGTATGTAAACACTTAATTAAAAACACTTAATAATTTATATTATATATAAATGTTTTACATATAAATCTAACATATATTACCTATATGTGTATACGTGTTTTTATATATAATGAATGAATGTTTGCAACTTTTATTTTGAATCGATTAATCGCGACTAATCGTTTTGCAGCTCTAATATTTTGATATTTATGACTATATAAAATTAGCCTAGTTTTGAAAATTCTAAGGATTTTAACACAGCTTGTTTCATGATTTGTTAGTATAAGATTGTGTTTTAATAGCTTATGTTAGTAACACTGGATTCTTTCTAGAATCAATTCCAGTGAACTTTTACAATAAATATGCTCTAAACAATTATCTCTCTCAGAAATGTTTACAAAATCGCTGTGGCATTTTAAATATGTAAAATATTTGAGTGAAGCTGCTATTACTGTATTAGTGCATATAAATAGAAATCTAGATCTCATTCTTCCTTGAATAAACTGTGGAAAACAGGCTTTTTTTAACACGGATGTCTTGAATTCCCTTGTCAACAGTGGCTCTTTGGTCGCATTTTGAAGGAATTTTTCGCAGATAAGCAAATTGATGCCAAAATATGCGTATTGTAATTTAGGGCTGCAAAACGATTAGTCGTGATTAATCGATTCAAAATAAGTTTATGTTTGCATACTATATGTGTGTACTATATATATTTATGTATATATAAATACACACACACACACACATATATATATATATATATATATAAAAAAAATATATGTATTATATGTAAGTGTTTGCACACAAAATTATAAATCTAAATATTTTACATATAAATCTAACATATTTTACCTTAATATATGCATGTATGTGTGTATTTATATATAATGAATGAATGTTTGCACGTGGTATGCAAACAAACTTTTATTTTGAATTGATTAATCGTGACTAAACGTTTTGCAGCTCTAATATTTTGATATTTATTGACTATATAAAATTAGCCGACGTTTTGAAAATTGTAAGGATTTTAATGCATTTTTATTTGGGATTTATGTGGGACACACATGTATATATTTAAAAAAATGTAAACACTTGTATATATTTTACTTATAAGTCTAACATATTTTTCCTTAATAGATACATGTATATGTGTGTATTTATATATACATAATAAATATACACACTACACACACATATAGTATGCAAACAAACTTCTATTTTGAATTGATTAATCACACCTAATCATTTTGCAGCTCTTATATTTGGATATTTATTGACCATTTAAAATTAGCCAGCATTTTGAAAATTGTGAGGATTTTAATGCACGTTTTATTTGGGATTAAGACAGTTTGTGTCATGATTTGTTGGTATGAGATTGTAAAAGTGTTTTAATAGCTAAAGTTCATAATATTTGATCTTTCTAGAATCAGTTCCAGTGAACCTTTCCAATAAATTTCTCAGAAATGTTTACAAAATCGCTGTGGCATTTTTAATGCATACAAATATTTGAGTGAAACTAGTATTACTGTTATATTGGTGCACATAAATAGAAATTATTACATCTCATTTTTCCTTGAGTACATTTTATTAAACTTTCATTTTTACTGTATTTTGACTTTTTTTAATTTAAACTCTTGAATTCCCTAGTCATCAATGGCTGTTTGCTCACAAGATGCATATTGTATTTTCAGAAGGCTAAAACAAAGATTTGTGATCTCAAAACACTCATTCTGTGATGCCGTGTTTAAAAGCGGGGTATTAAATAAGCTGTACATTGTACAATCTCTCCTGGACTTTTAAAAGGGATCAAACAGGCTTTTCACATGAACCGCAGTGCACAGGTTAGCTACAGATGTTACAAACTGACTTTGACCCCTTTGACTGTTTGTTCCAGCAGAACATCTGCAGCCTTTAGATCTGCCCACTGTGAAAGAATGACCATCTGGGATTATGCAGAGCGCGCATGGTCGTCAGATGATGGCTCATCAATGAAGGGGCCTGCAATCAATACAAGGTTTTGTGTGTTGCTCTCGGTGGGCTATTGTCATTTACAAGGCATAGTTACAGGGATTTTAATGGCTCTGTTGCGGTATTTAAATGGCAACACGATCATCTTTATCAGGACTATCATTCTAGAGTAACAAAATTCAAACTTTTACAGTTTAGTATCAGTTTGAGATTGACCTTCTTATCTGTACACTCTTAAAAATAAAGACTCTTTTTTTTTTTTTTAGCATTGAATGAAGAACCTTGAACACTCATGGAACCTTTCAAATGCAGAAAATGTTCTTTAGATTTTTAAATGATTCTCCAAATGGTTCTTTTAAAAAGTGTTCACTGAAAGGTTCTTTGGGGACCCTTTTAGAGTCTTTATTTTCAAGAGCGTAGTAGTACAAGTTATGCATTCAGCAAAGCACAGTCGATTCAAATTACAAGATGCTTGATTGGAGAATTGTCAGAGATATTAATAGCTTTGAATGTCACTATTTGGCTTTGTGATGATCAGAGACTATTGAAAACCTATATGAAACTAAATGAAAGGCTGATACAAGCTCTAGCTTATTGCACAAAGCCTCCTGCTCTCTGAACTGATCTGCTGTTAAGCTTGGTGAAGCATTTCAAACATGGCTAGACTAACATGAGTTAATCAGATTCGTACAGATTTAGTTTTATTAGAACACTGTGGTCATTTAAGTTGCTTTCCAGCTCTTGTTTTGCAGCCCTGGGCCCCTTAGCACTGCAGGACAAATTCTGCAGACTTGAGTGTTAATTATTTACACTGTCAGAGGTCAAAGTGCATGCTCCTTTGACTTGTGTGAGCTTATTTGGCCGTACCCTCGCTAAGCAGAGATGACCTGTGGAAAAGAATGGCCGCTTTAATTAGTTTACAGACATCAGGTTTTCAATGAAGACTAATATCAGGAGACACGTGCTCTTAGGCGACATAATATGGGTCAAAATGCTTACAATCTCACACCTCAGTTTTCATTTAGAAGGGAATGTTTTGCAATGGCAGATGCTGATATCAAGAGAGCAGGATTGCCACCGGCTAATGCAAATGAGAAAATAAAAACCCATTAAAATGTTATTATCTGTTGGCATAATTTTGGAAATGACAAAAAATGGAAATTCCATCGGCGCAGTGCGCCGAAGTGCGGTTGTGCTAAGGCCGTCCCGAGTTCGAATCCCAGCTCAAGGACCTTTCCTGATCCCGCTCCTGTCTCTATCCCACTTTGCTTCCTGTCTCATCTACACTGTCCTATACCAGTAAAGGCTTAAAAAAACAAACAAACAAAAACAGAAATTCCAATATGTTTGTGTGTACCTACTTAACCATATTTTAGGGACAAATTTGTACCCAAAAGTGAGCAAATCACGACAAAATATCCAAAAAAACTAATTTTACGGACTTCCTCATTTGTAAAAAGCTTTAAGTTAGAAAATGTACAACTATCTCTATATAAAAACAATAGAAGTCTATGTAATGTCCCCATTTAGATAGCTAAGTAAACTGTGTGTGTGTGTGTGTGTGTGTGTGTAAAAAAAGTTCAACATCTTCATAATCACCAAACTATCTATTTTTATGATTGCAAAGTTTGCAATTTCAACATTTGAATGTACTTTTACTGACAGTGCTCTGCACATTTGATTCTGAACGAATAGTAATACAAACCAGTATGAATGTTTGAGTATTGTTTCTACCACAAGTAGAGCTGTAAAATGATTAGTCGCAATTAATCGTTTCAAAATTTACGTTTGTTTACATACTGTGTCTGTCTACTGTCTAAACACTTGTATATCATATATATTGTATATAAATTAGTGGTGTCAATCGATTAAAAAAATAAAACAAATTAATTACACATTTTTCCCGAAAATTCATTGTGATTAATCTTACCTGACATTAAAGTTTTTAGCTATACTTTAATATTGCAATTTCACATTCATGCTTCAAATTATTGTAGAAACAACATAAAGAATGGATATTTTTTATATTTTTTTTAATGCTTTTTTTCTGACTGAAGGCAAGTATAACTAATTCTAACTGTCTCTGAATTTTTTCCCCCTAATATTTAACCATTGAATATAACCATTTAACATTACAGTACAATTGAGAGCTATCACATTTATTAGACTTAAAACAACTTGAAACTTGAAACAATCTTTACATAAACCCATTATAATAATAAATGCCATATAGGCTAGTAGCCTAAAGTGATCTAAATTACGTCAAAATCTAAATTATATTAAGATAAAGCTTAGTTATTAATTTCCTCTTTTTTAAAATTTTGTTCTTTGATTAACAGATATCACAGCAGCTGGTTATTAGGATATTTTGGCTGCTGTTACTTCAAAAGCTGCCGCTGCTGAACTTGATACGGTTCTGACACTGCTTTAAATGTGACCTATAAATAATAAATACTTAGATGCACAGTTTTAAGGCAGCTTTAATCACCTTTTTTGTAAATTCATGTCTTAACTGACACATGGCCTGACAACATCTGATCTGACTGCAGTTCACTGTTCTACTGAAGCTCCTCGTCACCGGTACCGTTTTCGCGCTCATTTGACTCGTGTCTAGTGCTGAAGTGAAGTTGGAGCGTGTGTCTGAAAAGTCTCCCGTTTGATGTGCTCGTAAAGACACTCTGTACATCTAAATAAAAGCATTTCTTTTAAACCTAGCCCCTTGCGTTAATTGCGTTAAATATTATTACTGTGTTAAAATATCATTATTTTGACACCACTAATATAAATATAAATATTTTACATATAAATCTAACATTTTTTTTTTCCTTAATTTATACATGCATGTGTATGTATTTATATATGCATAATAAAAATACACTGTACACACACACAGTATGTAAACATAAACTTTTATTTTTAATCGATTAATCACGACTAATCGTTTTGCAGCTCTAACCACAAGTGTTTATAAATTCTTTTGCAAGTGTTTCTTCAGCAAATTCCACAACAGCAGAAGTTATTTACATAAGTTGAAGTGTGGGGTGCACTTTATTTGACTGTATATGCGCTTACAATGTTGTGTTAATCATGAAAGTACTGATTCATAGATAGCTACATGGACCTGACATGGGTTAAGTTTAGTTTTAGGGTTTGAACCTAGTTCATTACACAGTTATTACTATAAAAGGTTATGTATGCATAATTGAAATTTGAATGTGATGAAATAATGCTTTTCTGTTGAGTTTCTCAAAATAAAATGGAAAAGTTGGACAGCGTCATGCTTTTCTTTTATTGAATTTCTATACTATGTAAAAAAGGTTCAGGAAAATTGTTGGCTGACTAATTGTTGAAAGAAACTACTCATGTTTTATGTTTGCTCTTGTGTGGTAAGTCAGTCCATGTGTAGTGCTGCATATTCATCACTCACCGTTGCATTTTCAGACTACAATTTCAAGTCAGATAATCCCTTTTGTATGTCTCTCCTCTAGGGCAAAATGTGGGTGACTGGGAAGTTGACATCAATACGTTGAGGCTACTGTTCTCCCCACACCCTGGCAGTCTGAGGAATCAGACGTTACTGTGACAAACCTGGGCCGCTGGCACTAAAATGTCCCTAAGTGGTGGCACTGCAGGCGGGAAAGGTGTGGACTCAAATGCGGTGGACACTTACGACAGCGGTGATGAGTGGGATATCGGGGTTGGAAATCTGATTATCGACCTTGACGCTGACCTAGAGAAGGACAAACTCGAGATGTCTGGCACCAAGGACGGAGGGGGAATGGCAGCTCCACCTAGCGCAGTAGCGGCTCTGCCAGACAATATCAAGTTCGTGAGCCCGGTGAGTGCCCCTCAGGGCAAAGAGAGCAAATCGAAATCCAAACGCAACAAAAATTCTAAAGACAATAGCAGCAAGTCTCCAGCTGCAGATGGAGCAAAAAAGGACCATCAGGGACGGACCCAAGGGGAGGTTACTGGTGCGACAGGTAGTTCGGGAGGCGGCAACGCTGGTCCTGGAAAAGGCGCCGAGAAGGGCACTAAGGCCTCGCGCGTGCCGAACAGCAAAAAGGAGAAGGAAGTATCGAGTGGGAAAAACAAGAAAGACAAAAGCGAAAGCGGACCAGTTGCGGTTGTGGCAATTGAAAAGGAGATAGTAGCAAACGCTCAGGCGTTTGGAAGCACGCGCAACACGACCTTTGACAGTACACAAAATGCAGACATGGCTGTGACAGAGCAACTTGGGAATAACGCTCTGGAAACTGTTGGAATTGTCTCTCCGTTAGCTATTAAATCAGAACCGGAGGAGCTCGACGGGGAATGCAGAGCTTTGAAGAAAGTGAAAAATGAAAAGGTAAGCGCGGGTGGCCCGCTTGTGTATTTGAACCATTTAGCAGCTAATGGAAATTGTGTTATTGATGTATTGATAATGTGAGTCAATATTAACGACGTAGACACCTGAATGCAAGTAAGATGTTTCCTCTGCGGTAGGCTAATGTTTTCTTTGCATTGTAGGTACTTTTCAATTGACATTTTTGATGTTTTTATGGATCAGATCAGAGACACTGGAAATAATGTGCAAAAGAGGGGGAAACAAACTGAGTAAATGTTACTTGTTACTCAAATAAGCATCATGGTTATTTAACCACTAGGTTTTGGCACTTTTTGTGAAAGAAATAAATTGTGACCCTGGACCACAAAACCAGTCATAAGATTTATACATCATTTGAAAGCTGAGTAAATAAGCTTGATGTATGGTTTGTTAGGATAGGAGTCATAGGACAATATTTGGCTGAGATACAACTATTTGAAAATCTGGAATCTGAGGATGCAAAAAAATCTAGATATTAAAGGGTACATAACATACACAGTTTCACCTAATCTCATGTTAATCCTGAGTACCTATAGAGTTGTAATGTATCCTTAATATCTCCAAAAAGTCTTTAGTTTTCTTATATTTATAAAAGAAAAATACAGCTTTCCGATTTTCTCTGGAAAAAGCTGAACTTCTGGAGGCGTGCCGTGGGTGGAGCTAAGTTTGACGATCACTTGCGTTAGGATTGCCAATAAAACAGACATTTGATGTTGTTTCACTTACCATCTGCAGTTCTGAATCATTACCGGGATCTTTTATAGCTGGGACCGTTCCATCTTTCAGTATCAAACAATGTGCAAATCCAGCGTCGAACTGGTCCTCCTGTAAACAACTCTGAATATACGAAACACCATTGTACCCCCCCTTTAAGAAAACAAAGTTCTTAGCCATGAATATTACTAATTAAAAAATAAGTTTTGATATATTTGCGGTAGGAAATTTACAAAATATCTTCATGGAACATGATCTTTACTTAATATCCTAATGATTTTTGGCATTAAAGAAAAATGTATAATGTTTCCCTTACAATGTATTGTTGGCTATTGCTACAAATGTACCCGTGCTACTTAAGACTGGTTTCGTGGTCCAGGGTGATATTGTCATTAGTTTGTGTAAAAAGAAGCAATATTTACAGTATTATACTAAGGTCATTACATTTAAAAATGTATGCCTTGATTTTCATTTTCTTCCTGTTGTTCCGATCTATGAATAGAGGGAAGTTTAGGCTTGGTTTGACTGTCCATGTTGCTTAATCCCAAGAGCCAAAGATGTTGCTGGGGGGGTAGGGAAAGAGCTCAGACCCTGCTAACCCCACTGGCCTAAACTTACAGTGGGGGAAGGGCTGGAAGAAGGTCATTTAACTGCTTGTATACAAGCTTTTAATCAGAACAGAAGAGCTTCTGTGCTTCTGGGGATCATTAAAATTGGGAAGGAAATTCCAATTAAAGCTTCAAATCCAGTTTCAGATCTTAAGAAGATAAGTGATGCCTGTGTTTGTTTGTCACTTCTACATTGGCCTTTTATCTGCATAAAGCTTGATGATGTAACTTTTTGCAAGTACATACTGTTCGGCTAAAAGAAAGAACAACTGCGGATTGACACATTAATTTACGGATTATGTTTGCTACTGTTGTGCTTTGTTATGTGGATTGGCCAACATTGAAATTCCAGTCACCCCTACCCTGTGATTTTGGAAATGGTTTTAAAGCCTATTTTAAGGTCACTCCCTAAGTGTTTTTGTCTTTTCAGTGACATGCTGTGACAAGTTAAATCTGTGGTAGATTAGGTCTGTAACTATAATTTTAGAGTGAATGTTGTATTGATGACCCAAATGCTGAAATCAAAGCCAAATCCTGTACTTTCTCCAGATTTCATAGTGCGCAGTGTTCTTGGAAACATGTCAGTACAAAAGAGATCTTTGCTTCCCGGTGATTGTTTAAAATCACATAACTATTTCCTCTCGGGTCAAGTGGATATCAAGTAATTACAGAATTTAAAACTCAAAATAGCAATGAAACGATTCGTACAATAAATTGATAGTGATTCTTCGGAGATCTGGAGTACTTTTTTACATTTGTGACCCTGGATCACAAAACCAGTCATAAGGGATAGATCTATACATCTGAAAGCTGTATAAATACGCTTGGTTTGTTAGGATATGACAATATTTGGCCAAAAAATGAAAATACTGAAAAAAATCACCTTTAAAGTTGTCCAAATGAAGTTCTTAGCAAAGTTCTTAATCAGTAAATAAGTTTTGATATATTTACCTTATTTAGATACTTATTTATATATTTAGAAAATTCACAAAATATCTTCATGGAACATGATCTTTACCTAATATCCCAATGATTTTTGGCATAAAAGAAAAATCTATAATTTTGATGCATATCATGTATTTTTGGCTATTACTACAAATATAATTGTGCTACTTACAACTGGTTTTGTGATCCAGGGTCACATTTTATGCTGTGACCGTTAATTTTGCACTAGTAACATTACAGTATATTTTATAAACGGTTGACTGATTAATAGATTTTCTGCTATTATCCCCACCTATTTTTTGGTATCTCCAAAATCCAATAGGTCAATCTCTAATTTTCAGCGTTGATAATACTGTTGGGTGGTGCAAAAAGGTGTTCAATTTGTTGTTTTTTGATACCATTTAAAATGTTGTTGGATTTTGTTTTGGCTCACAATGCAGCATGAAAGGAGTAACTGATTAAAAAAACACAAGGTGGCAAAATGTGAGCCATTAAAGCAGTGGCAGATCTGAGAAACAAAGCCTTTTCGTGGTGCTTTTCCCTCAGCTTTGTACATGGCGACTGCTAGTATGTCTGGATGGGTGTTAAAGCCAGCAGCAAGGGTGGGGGAAGGGAGCTCGGCGAGCTTGCACTGCTAATTCAGCTCATGAAAGGCTTGAGCAGTGAGAGCAGCTGTCCTCCATTGTCAGCCAGCAAATTTCCAGCATGCCTCATTTCACCTCTCAATGTGAGCAGAGAGAAAGCTAGAGGGCAGAACAGAGGGGGATAAACAAACAGAGACCGATAAATGAGGGAAGGAATGAATAAATGAGAGAAAACTGTTGAATGCCTCGAGTTGCCGCAGTGCTTCCAAACGGAGGTGGGAGAGATCATGTGTTAAATGGCAGCGGTGAAGTCTGCTTGTAGCTTCGCGAGAGGAGGTTGGAAGGTGCTCTGCTCGGATCTGCTGAGGAAAAAAAGGCCACTCGAGGGCTAGAGGAAGGAGAAGGGGGAACAAATGACCTGGCTAAATGAAAGAGGGGGAGGGGGGTTGCATTGTAAGTGGATGAAGTCTTTAACTTCCTACACACTAAGGAGCTTGTCAGCGCTCCCACAGTTCCACTGAGGCGAAAGAGGGCTGGTGAAGAAATCAGGGCTGCTTCACAGTTCACATGCTTGCACTACTAAAAGTATAATGTTTATTGGGACACATTACCACCATATTAAGCAATGCTTTAAAGGATTAGCTCACTTCCAGAATAAAAATGTCCTGATAATTTACTTACCCCATGTTGTCCAAGACATTCATGTCTTTCTTTCTTCAGTCAAATTTTTTTTTCCTCTATATGGTAGATTTCAATGGGAGCCAATGGGTTGAAGGTCCAAAATGCAGTTTTAATGCAGATTCAAAGGGCTCTATATGACCCAGCTGAGGAATAAGGGTCTTATCTAGTGAAACGATTGTTCATTTACTAAAAAAAATTACAAATAAATTTAACTCTTTAACCGCAAATGCTCATCTTGCACTACCTTAACTTCATGGATTACTAGGGGTGTGACGAGACACTTATCCCACGAGACGAGACACGAGTCTGTGTTCACGAGAACGAGACGAGACCCTAAACTTTTTTAAAGAAATCCTTAATGAATTATATAGGGAAAAATAGTATTTTATTCAACTAAAAAACAAAAAATATAGGTGCATTTTGATATGAACCTGTACTTTATGAAATTAAACTTCTGTTTTAATGAATTATATGCAGTAATAAACATGTAAACTTATGCTACATGATTCTGGATAAATTAAAATACGATTCTCTCATGATTCTGAAGAGAAAAAGATTAGAAATCGAAACAAAATAACTATTTACTAGTGATTCTGACACAACATTCATTGCTTAAGTCTTTTTTAAAAAATATTCAATCAAATTAATTAATAAAGACTTAATTTACAGTTGGAATCATTGATAAATGCGTTTTTAAAGTGCAGTTGTCACCACCTCCTGGTGGAAGAGGATAAACATTACAGTACATGCATGTGTTAAGATACTTTCGTTTTGATCGCTGTTATAGACATTATAGACAAGTGTTTATCCCCAAACTATAAACTTTTATTCTAGTACTTCTGTTATTTAAATGTCTGTAACACAGAAATAATGATCATTATGTGACTGAAAGACAGGAATAAGATTGTAGTGGCATTTGAACAGAGATCACAATCTTTTTAGGATTAATCGTGCAGCTCTATCACGTTCTCGCGAGACAAGACAGCTCATGCCACGAGATTACGCAGTCATGTTGGAAAGGTCACGCATGACAGTGTTTACAAAGCGAATGTGCAAAGAAAGTCAAACACCCTTTGCAAAAAAGGTATATGACGATGTCTGACGATTTTAAAGTTGGAGAAGAAAACCCTACCCTACCTTTTTGTACCAGAGTACAGAGGCGAAGAACTAACCACGCATGACCTTTCTAACATGACTACGTAATGTTTGAAGTCGAGTGCAATTTGTGGTTAATAAGTATATAAATTTTAGAAAATGATTGATTGTTTTGCTTAATAAGACTTCTATTCCTCAGCTGGGATCGTGTAGAGCCCTTTAAAACAACACTGAAACAGCAATTCAGACCTTTAACCCATTGATCCCCACTGAAGTCAACTATATGGAAAAAATCCTGGAATGGTTTCCTCTAAAGCCTTAATTTCTTTTGTATGAGGCATTAATGGTGGGTTCAACAGAGATAAACCACACTTTTAAAAAAAAGTACTAGGAAGCACCAATAAGCTGCTAATTATCTTACTTTTTTGGCCAAAATGAATTAAAGTAATACTATTTCAGTAGATAGAGTAGATTTAGTTAGTAAAAATAGATTTTTTTTCCCTCAGTGTTGTGGTGCTTGTAAAGTTAAAGTAGAATTCAAAAATTTAAAGGGTTAGTTCACCCCCAAAGAAAAATTGTCGTCATTTACGATCACTGGGTCTGCTGGTAGCACTTTTAGCATAGCTTAGCATAAATCATTGAATCTAATTAGACCATTAGCATCTCGTTCAAAAATGACCAAAGATTTTCGATATTTTTTCCTATTTAAAACTTTACTACTAAGGTAATAGTAAAATAGCTGGGGACAAATTCCAGGCGCTGCGTAATATCATTGTGCCTGCTGCACCCACGCTGGAATGAGAGTATAGTTTCTATCCATATCAGCCTGGAAAAGTGCAACTTTTCATTTTCTGTTGGTCTTTGTACACAATGTAACTACAGAAGAGTAACGTTTTAAATAGAAAAAATATAGAAAATCGTTTGGTCATTTTTGAACAAGATGCTAATAGTCTAATGTGATTCAATAATTTGTGCTAAGCTATGCTAAAAGTGCTAACAGCAGACCCCCAAAAAATGAGCCTATTTTCCAAAAAGTGGAGTGTTTCTTTAATGAAACCTGAGAGATTTTTTTTTCCTCCACTGAAAATCCATGTAACATCTTTCAAAAGGTTCTAATTGTGAATGTTATCCATATGAATCGAACAGTGTAAGAGTCCTGGCGAGATATATTTGCTATACTATGCAGATTTAATTTAGAATTTTATTCAAATATGAACAGTTGATCAACACACACACACACACACACACACACACACACACACACACACACACACATAGAACACATCAAATATGGTAAATGGAAACACAAAATGAGGTGCTTGTTTTTGAAGAACTGTTTGAATTGTTAAATGTTTTGTTGGCAAGACATTTGTTTTTCAAAGAGAAACATAATTCTTATGGGTCTGGAATAACATGAGGTTAAGTAAATGACAGAATTTTCATTTTTTAATGTAACACTTGCAACATTTATAATGTGCAGTATGAAATATGTATAGCTGTTCTTTTTTTAGATCTCCTCAACAAAGCGTTTGTTTAAAAACTGTTACAGGAAAGAAGAAATGTGACACTGGACCACAAAACCAGTCATAAAGGTTAATTTTTTAAAATTGAAATTATAAATCATCTGAAATCTGAATAAATAAGCTTTTCATTGATGTATGGTTTGTTAGGATAGGGCAATACCTGGCCAAGATACAACTATTTGAAAATCTGGAATATGAAGGTACAAAACAATCAAAATAGTGATAAAATTGCCTTTAAAGTTGTACAAATGAAGTTTTGATGTTTTCGGTAGGAAATTTACAAAATATCTGCATGGAACATGATCTTTTTATTTTTGGCATAAAAGAAAAATCGATAATTTTTACCCATACAATGTATTGTTGGTTATTGCTAAAAATATGCCCATGCTACTTACGACTAGTTTTGTGGTCCAGTGTTGCAAATAGTATAGTATTATAAAAAAAGAAAATAGTTATTTTAAAGAGTTCTTTGACATTTGTTTTTTAGCACCATCCCTTGATTATTTAAAAATCTATTTAAATGATCATTTAAAAACACACACACAAACACTAATACCACACCTGATAACCAATATGGTTCCAATATGTTGTCCTTCTTTATTAAAACTGTTGCAGATTCAGCTCTGTGTTTGTTACAGATAAAAGTTGAAAGAGATATGCTGCATAGTCCTTTTTGGTTGCACAAAGAGTTTCATGAAAAATACTAGCCTGAAGCACACTTTCAGAAATCCACTGCAAACAGTTCATCATCCCAGAATCTTTTGGCATACATTATGCATTATGTTGGAGATGCACTAATCCTACTCTGTCTGACTGCTTAGGATGCATATTATGAATAGGGATGTAGTGCATTTAGGGCTCGTTTGAACAGCTCTCACGGTTGAGAATGACGGTGGTAACTTGCAGTGATTGGCTGTAATTTTTGTCGAAAACTTTACATAATGCGTAGCATGTGCAGCACGTTGTTTTGCTGAAATGAACGTTTATTTAGCCTCCTCCTTTAGCGAAAACAGCTGTTGTATAAAGTAACCCAGTGTTGTGGGGGTGGGCACTGGACCATCATGAATCTCTTTGTAATGGCAGTTCTTTCATTTTGACAAGCACAATACTTTAAGCCCTTGGGCTGCTATGAAAAGTAGAACATTATCGTTTGATCAAGAAAATCGCAAGATCTCATTCATACATCTTTCTTGTACCGCAGAATGTGTAAAGAGCTGCCATTCAGTGTTGCTTAGTCTTGTGGTGTGTTTAACATCTTTGTGCTCTGGCATTGTGTGTCGAGTTACTCTTGCTCTAATGAGGTTAGTGTCACTGGAAAGATCCTTTTAAGAAGATTAGGGTCTATTGTTGAAGATTTCAGCGACAGAATGATTTAGCATTGCTTTGTGCACAAGACAATCCAGCCTGTGCTGCTTTAGTTTGCAATTTACACATCTTATGCATGTTGGTATTAAATGTTGCATAAAAGTCAGTTCTGGTGCTAGTTATGATGGTGTGATTAAATGTAAAACGTGTCAAGTTTTTTTTTTGTTTTTTTTTTTTTTTTCCATTGGACTATTCTAAAATGCATTGAAGATGCAATTATACAGTTGAGGTCAAAAGTTTATGTACACCCTGCAGAATCTGCAAAATGTTAATTATTTTACCAAAATAGAAGGGATAATACATTTACATAAAAGTTGTTTACATATAGTCCACAAGAGTGTCCACAAGTTTTTTTTTTGCTTAGTGATAGAGTCCCTTGTTTGTTCTGAACAGTTAAACTGCCCATTGTTCTTCAGAAAGATATTTCAAGATATTTCTTTGGTTTTTCAGCATTTTTTGTGTATTTGAACCCTTTCCAACAATGATTGTATGATTTTGAGATCCATCTTTTCACACTGAGGACAACTGAGGGACTCGTATACAACTATTACAGAAGGTTCAAACGCTCACTGATGCTCCAGAAGAAAACCCAATGCATTAACAGCTGGGGGGTGAAGACTTTTTAAATTTGAAGATCAGAGTAAATTTAACTTATTTTGTGTTCTGGGAAACATGTAAGTATCTTCTGAAGCTTCTGAAGGGCAATACTAAATAAAAATATGATATTTAGGCAAAATAAGAAATGTACACATCTTCATTCTGTTCAAAAGTTTACACCCCTGGCTCTTAATGCATTGTTTTCTCTGTATTCTCTTCCACAAACTACATATCAGCCGTCTAAATTATAGACCGGTTTCAAAAATGTTGGCCAGTTGTGACATCTGGCCACTTCATTGATTTCTTCATCAAATATTTGCTAGCTGTTGGTCTGTTTGCAGTAGAAACCTTTTATTTCTCTTTGCTGATTTATGTGCTGAATAGTGCACTTTTGTTAAAATATTCATGTTTTCACTCTCTCACATCCATTTTCTGTTTATTTCGCTATTTCACACCCTCTCGTCATGGGAGCCTTTGAATGAATTGAGCAATTCAGCAGCACTATTGCTGCCTTGCTGCTGAGGGTAGTGTTTTTTTTCTCCCCTCAGTCTCAGCTACTCATTACGTCATGTAATGCTATGGATGTTTTACGTGGAGAGAACGTGCTGTGAAGTATGTTTTGCTGCTTCAGGGGTGCAGAGTGCACATGTGAGATGAAAGGCTCATATTCCCATACTCCCATGTTCCCATAATCAGTGTCAGCCATGACCACAGCTCTGGGTACCACCCATCTCTTTGCTCTGAACACTGAGCTCATCCACATAATTCTACAAAACAATGTATCGACTGTTAATACAAATCACTGAGCTCCTCAAACGATGTAATGCTTAAATTAATGGCTCTTGCTGTTGGAGAGTTGCATAGTGAAATGTTGGGTTTCACAATGGAGCTTTAAATATAGATGTTTTTGACAGAATAATTGAAAACAAATTTAGTTCACGTCATTCCAAACACATTTGACTATCCATCTTTCATGGAACACGGAATAAGTTATTTTGCGGTATTAGGGTTGTCACGATTCCTCGATTCAATTAGAGTACTCAATTAAAAAAAACTCCTTGACTGCCCGTGTCAAGTAACCAGCAAAATACGGGAAGTGAAGAAAAAAAAAAAGAAAAGAAATCACTTTAAAACAATGCAACCAAAATAGTTGAAGCCTGATGTGTTGTGGAAGAGTTCATTTTTGAAATTTAAATCAATATTTATAAGAAGTGTGGCATTGAGTATTGTGATATTTCACTGGTGTTTCATTGAATGTTTAAATGTGTTGTGGAGCATTTCATTGAGTACTGTAAAATTTCACTGGTGTGGGGCTACTGAGATTTTGGTTTCCTGACAACAAAAGGCTGTTATTTACTTAATCTAGCTAAATAATGCATCTTTCAGAATTAAAAAAGCATGCAGCTTTAGAATATTATGAATATTATATATTATCTAATTAGGGATGAGTCATTTTATTTGATGGTAATGATATATATCATGATCGAGTTGTTTTTGCTTTAAATAAGGTCTTTATGATATCTCAACCTGATACCATAGAAATTCCATAATAAAAAAAAATTCTAGCCTAAATAAAAAAAAAACTCTGTATATTGTGTAAATTAAATAGTTTTTCTTATTGAAGTGATTTAGTCAGGAGCAGTAAAGATTTTTTCTCTTTTGTTGTTTGATTAACAAGAATGACAGGCAGCAGGAATATTAGACTGCTGTCACTTTAAGAGCTACCAGATGCAATATACTGTTGTACATGGTGTTTTCTTTCTGAGCTGTTTACTTTCACTTAAGACCTAAATAACTGTGTTTAAAAGGATACTTGCAAAGATGGGCATTTTGACACATAGAAGTGTGTATGAAACTGTTCAAGGCCTATAAAGCTTCGAAAACAACTCTATAAAAATAAGCAGTGATGGGCAGTAGCATTACTACTAGCTTATCTACATTTCTCAGTAGCGTGTTGGTAGCGTTGCTGTTTTCTGAATCAAATAGCTTTTCAGTAGCAAAGCTCTTTTTTTTATCAATTAGTGCGGTAGCATCAACAAAAGTTACATTATATAACTGCTAAGGATCACTGATCCTGGATCAGTAAAAGTGACATCACCACCACAAAACCTTGTAACCATTGACTCCTGAATCTGTCAGTCAAACCTCATTATTCTTCCCGCCTCTCTCGTATGCAGTCTGAACTTGGTAAATGGTAACTTGGTAACTGTTGACTGAATAATTACAGCGTTTTCTTTACTCAAGAAACACTATATTTAAAAAAGGCTAATGTTTTTTGTATTTGAGCAGGGAAGAGGTCTGAGTCTAGCATTTGTTGTCAAATCAAATACAGTAGCTTGTCCAAAGTGCTAAATCTTTTATAATATGATATTTTGGCCAAAAAACAAAAAATGACAGAAAACTGTGTAACCTGCAAGTTCATGAAAACGTAAATGCGATGCATGTACTGCCTTTGCAGTAATGACGAAAAAAACATGTGCTGGTTAAAAACGTTGTATTTGAACTTGTTTTCGGTAAAATGTTAATAATATAATGACACATGCAACGATGCAAATTAACATAGCGTTAATAAGTTATCTGTAGGCCTATACATCTATATGGTAACACTATGCCATAAGATTTCATTAGTTAATGTTAACTAATGTATTAACTAATATGAGCATACAATGAATATATTTTAGGGCTGTCAAACGATTAATCGTAATTAATCACATCCAAAATAAAAGTTTTTATACTATACTATATGTGTGTTTACTCTGTATATTTATTATGTACATATAAATACACACACATACATGTATATATTAAAACAAAATATTTATATGTATATATATATATATTTATACCTGTATACAGTTTATTAAATAAATATAAATAATAGTTATAAATCTAAAATATTTTTCCTTAATATATACATGCATGTGTGTGTATTTATATATACATAATAAATATACACAGTACACAAATATATAGTATGTAAACATAAACTTTTATTTTGGACGTGATTAATCATGATTAATCGTTTGACAGCACTAATATATTTATTAATATTTGTTAATGTTAGTTAATGAAAATAGTCATTTGTAGTTCACATAACATTAGCTAATGTTAACAAACACAACTTTTATTTTTAATAATGCATAAGTAAATGTATTGTTTATTCTTAGTTCAACTACACTTAGTTTAATTACACTAGTTGACTAATAAAACTTATTGTGAAGTGTTACATTTCTAAAAATGTATCTACATGCAATAAAGCCACAATACCAACCATCACGTTTCAGGCTGACAGCAAAAAAAAAAAATTATACTCATTTTTGTTACCAAATTAGTTTGGAAGAGTTGTTGAATAAACGATTAAACTGAACTACTACACTTTTAAAAAAAAAAACAATTTGCTGAGTCAGCTTAAAATAATTTGTTACCTGGCTACCTTAAAATTTTAAGTTCAGTCAACTAGAAAAAAAAGTTACATTTTACTAAGTGACTACTTGGATATTTGAGTTGATTCAACTTAAAATTTTAAGGCAGCCAAGTAACAAACACAGCTGTTAAGTGTAACAAACAATTTTTTAGTTTAGTCAACTCAAATATCTAAGTTGTCACTTAATATGACGTAAGATTTCAACTTGAATAAACTTATTTGTGTTGACTAAACTTAAAATATTATGGCAGCAGGGTAACAAATTATTTTAAGTTGACTCAACAAATTGTGTTTTTTGTTTTTTACAGTGTATGCCTGTTCACCTGCCTGACTGACAGGTTTATTGATCAATGAGAGGGCATTGACTTGGTATGATGTTGGTTCAATAATTCGTTTTTAAAAAAAAAGCTTAGATGTAGTAAACTACTTCTGCCATGTTGCTGCAGCTTGCTGCATTTCCCAGGGCTGTAGTGAAGCTTAATTTCAAGAAGAGTAACTGTTAGCTTAGCTCACTACATTTTCCAAGTAGCTTGCCCAACACTGAAAATAACCACAGTAGTCTTGTGCGGGTGCCTCCCATACAGCGCTCAGAAACAGTCTGTCTCTCAGACAATGCGCGCATATAGCAAAATTAGTTTTCTTTTGCTCACGATTGCTTTTAAACGGCTGAAAATAACTTGTTTTTAAACCCCAATGCTTAAATATGCATACAATCGATACGTTTTCATGACTACATAGCACAGCAATGTCACATGGGTGTGTAACTGCGATAGAGACGACAGACCAAAATCTCTACCAGTTGACAGGTTAATTGTGTCTACTGGTATATCGCCTACTAGGTCTAGGTATGTTAATATATGTGTTTGTTTTTCCCTTGTGACTATAAAAGCTCAGCAGAGCACTCTGATTGTGGCTGTACTGCTTAACAGTCGTGGGCTTTAGTCCAAACCTGTGAGCCTGGCTTCATCATAAGAGTCAATAAATATCCTATCAAATGAGGTGAAATTAGAGGACATGCCCATTGTGTTTACAGCATCTGGCCAGAACCAGTTTCGCGATGTTTTATCTCCGGTGTCAATCTGTAACCAGCTGTAATGATGCACACGCACGGAACTGATAAAAACATTTTATGTGTAAATCATGTTCGACTGGTTAGTCACTCCATGTTGTATCTGAGTGCAGCTGATTGATGATGTTTTAATATGCCTAGTATCAGAGTGTTTTTCCTGATATTGTGAGGTTCTATACTCAGCAGAAGGTTACACTGATTACTGCAGGAGTTGTTAATGAATCATTGCCCTTCCCCTCGGTCTTTAAAAGTGTAAGGCTGCACAGTGTACTCGCCGTTAATTGCATCCCCCTACTGCGACCTTCTCACATTTTTTTTGTGGGATCATGATTGATGTTTAAGTTACTCTATTTAACCAATAAATTAACCAGTTTTTCTTTGGATGGAAAACAACACTAGCTATTTAGCAGAATGCCCATTCTTTTACATATCTTGTTCAGTGGAAAAAAGAAAACTGTAGATGAAAATAATGAAACTGTCCCTTTAAATGTATTAGCTTGCTTGTATTGAATTTCACATGTTAAAAGGGTTTGATCCATAGAGCAATGATAGTGCAGATGATGCTGATAAGAATATTGATCTTAAGCATGTGGCTGGTGCTTTATTGTGGCTGAACCGTTGTGCTCATGCCAATAACTGCTCTCATTGATTAGAGGAGATGACATGAATGGCTTGTTTCAAAACTAAAATCTAACGATTGTTGTTGTTAACAGCTTATCCTCATCGCATTATGCTTGGCTTTATTACAAGTTTTTCGAAAATATTGAACAAAAATGTTTTTGTTTAATGCAGAGCAGTTTATGCATATAATTAAATGTTTAACATGTTGAATGAAGGTTTCTGAATTTTATTTAAGCAGTCAATTGTAAAAATCCATTTTAAGACCTTTTATGACAAGCCAGTTTGTTTCTACAACAAAACAGTTTTGTTAATTTTCTTTCAAAACTTTGAACATACAAATATCTGGTTTAGGGCTGGATGATACGGTCAAAATTGATATCACGATGTATATACTTAATTTCGGCCTATATTATATAATCCTGATATCGACATAATACTTTAAAGAGCCTCAGAAAAACTGCCAAGAACGCCCACAACAGATGTCTGCATCTACAAACTTCTTCTAGGAAACCTCTTCCTATAAAACTATATAATATTTTATCAATGAAAATGGTACAGATGAATTAATGTTCACCTTTTATTTATATTTAGCCTGGATACAAACAAGAAATGTGAATTTTCTGTCAAATAAACCTAAGACTCCCAGACTCCCCTTAAAGGAACACTCCAGTTTTTAAAAAAAAAAAAAAAATACTCATTTTCCAACTCCCCTAGAGTTAAACAGATGAGTTTTAAAATTTTTTCATCCATTCAGACGATCTCTGGGTCTGCCAATAGCACTTTTAGCATAGCTTAGCATAAATCATTGAATCAGATTAGACCATTAGCATCTTGTTCAAAAATTACCATATATTTTCAATATTTTTCCTATTTAAAACTTGACTCCTCTGTAGATTATTATGCCAGAATGAGAGTATAGTTCCTGTCCATATCAGCCTGGAAATTGCAACTTTTTATTTTCTGTCGGTCTTAGTACATGATGTAACTACAGAAAAGTCAAGCTTTAAATAGGAAAAAATATTGAAAATATTTGGTCACTTTTGAACGAGATGCTAATGGTCTAATCTGATTCAATGATTTATGCTAAGCTATGCTAAAAGTGCTACCGGAAGACCCGGAAATTGGCTGAATGGATTCAAAAATGGTAAAGCTCATCTGTTTAACTCTAGGGAGGAGTTATTTTCAAAAAAAGTGGAGTGTTCCTTTAATAATAATAATATCTTTAACTTCAAACTATGACATAGGTTGATTATTCATACAGATTAAAACAAAAGTGCTTCAGCCAGATAAAGAATATGAAAAGTGCTCAGAGTTGCTGCAGAAAACAGGAAAAAAAAGAGTGAGCAACAACAAAAACATGTTGCTGGAGACGTACTTATTATTGAAAATGGAAATTCATTCTTTGCCAGCAGAAGGCGCTTTTGGAGCGGCAGAAACCTTTTTGAGGGGTTTACCTGGTAATGGCTCTACACAAAGCAGCACTGAGCTCATGAATGCTGCTTTATCAGAAAAAAATTAAAATGCCATCAAGACTTTTCTATAGATAATCGACTCACTCTTATCAAACACCAATACCGCATTTTGATTTTGAAATGTGCAGTGCTCATCAAAATATTGAAAATGTGTTTTAAAATCATATCCCCGTTATTGTAAAAAATTGTATCACAGTGATATTGAATTATTGTCCAGCCCTAATTTGCTTGCATGTGCATTGTATCTATTCTAAACAGAAAGAGAGGCCAGCATTAGAATTGCACTAGAGCTACCTTGAACACAATTGGCTTTTTTGCCTTTATGTACCTAAAAGTGTGAGAAAAATTAATATGCAGTCAAATATTCAGCAAATAACATAGTCTTATCCACTGACCAATTCTGAAGACATTTAAATTGGTAAGATTTATATAAACATCTACCACTACACCAAGATATGTCTGAATCTAATTGAGAAGGTAGCTAGATTCAGGGGTTTACATGGCTACAGTTTTCAGTCTGATTGAGCTACAATTGATTACAAACAGATTTAAATGCCATAAGTGCATTTCAGAGAATGTGGAATTTAATACATTCACTGTCCTTAGTAGGAACTGCCTATTTGGTGATGTGAATCTCAGCCACTGTGTACATTGGGTGCTAACTGTGGAGTAAACATACTATAGAATAAATTCGACATGACATAGAAGCGTTTTTGTTTTCATTTTCATTGTCGAATGTACCCATTTGTCAGGTTTTCAGGGTTGTATTAACCTGTAGTGCAGAAGTGCTTTGGCATTGATACTTAAACTGAAAGAAATGGTGAAGTGCTTCTATATAGCTGTTGACCTGACACTTTATCAGATCCAGCTCTACAATGTAGCCTACATTTCCTGTTTGAATGACAGCTGCTGTAGGAGAGCCATGCAGACCTGACCTCACTTTTTCACTGGATATGCACTATAACTGTGACCATTGTGCAGTAGACCAGTGTTAATGATATTAATAATGACTAATATCTAATAACCAACATTTTTGAAAGAATAGCTTGGCTTTGGTATAATATTTCTTAGCCACCGTTACTCAGAATGCAATGTGCCTGCTTCTAAACTTCAGTGGCAAATACAAAAGAATGTGTGGTAAAGATTTATTCAAGTGAAATCTTAAGTTTCACCATCAGTGGTGGCTGGGGTTTTTCAGAGATCAGGTCACAAGATGTGATCTCTGTGGGAGTTGCCTCCTGTAGTGAAACTTTGCACTGTTTTCATCGCTATGGGAGCATAACAAATTGTAGGTCATGTGATAACTCTGCATTCTACAGTTTAAAAGTAAAAAAAGGAGACTGTGGTGTATAGTATGTCTAGTGCAGTAGATGTTCTTGAGTCATTTAAGAAATTAAGCCTAAATTAAAATGAAATTAGATTTTTCAGTGTCCTGCATTATGAGGCACCAGGACATTTTTCTTATTTTGTGAAATTTGTTTTCTTGTTTAAAATTCTGTGCTCAATTCTGGCTTGCTTGATACTTTTATTAATAGAGAGGCTGTCATTCACAACGAGTTCCAGCAGTTTCAGCTTTAGTATCATTTATCAAAGACACCCTTAAGTGAATTTCTGCAGTATTATGTGAAAACCATTGCCTGAAGTATAAAATCCCAGCAGAGGTTTTGTAGTAAAAACTGATCTTCTCAATTCAAGCTGCTTTGCGTGACATTTACAGTGGTCGTCTTGAGAGCCAATTCAGAATAAAGGTTTGTGGGTGACTGGATGTTTTTCCCAACATCTTTTGTTCAGTTTACTAGACCCAAGTTCAGCTCAGAGGTCAGAGAATGGTGAAAAAGCTGTTGCTCCCATGGGTCTGTATATATGTTGTATCTGTTAGACGGAGTACCACCCACATAGAGTCTTTCCTCTGTTTAGAGGAAGCGGCAGAATGCATTACTTCCATAAATAGTTGGCTTGTGGTTCTCCAGGGAAATCTAGCAGCATGAAAAACAACTTGTCTTGTAAGTGGGTATATAAAACATTGTTTTGGTTCTGTCATTGTGCACTGTTGTAGACCGGAAATTTGTAATAAGATGTTTATTCTGTGTATCTTGTAGTGATGTAATTCACTTAAGTTCTTAAATCATTCTTGGACCTGTTTTAGTTCAGTCTCATCACAGCTGATCCAAGCTCATAAATAGAACACAAGTCCTTTTTATGAAAATCATAAATGTCCACCACATCTCAAATGGTTTATTGTGTTTGAAAGCAACCTGTGGTAGAATTTCAGGTTTTGAAAATGGCACTTTAAACATGGCTCAGTTTATACACTCATAGAAAAACAATTTCTATGAGTTTGCCATCCTTGGTGTATATGACTTTCTTTTTTTCTGACCAATACAATCAGTTACATTAAAAATGTCCTGGCTCTTCCAAGCTTTATAATGGCAGTGAATGGCAGTTGAGATTTTGAAGCAAAATAAAGTGGATCCATCAATCATAAAAAGTATTCAACAAGGCTCTGGGGGGTTAATAAAGGCCTTCTGAAGTGAATTGATGCATTTGTGTTAGAAAAATATCTTTATTTAAAAATTTATGAACCACAATCTCTAGCTCCCGCTAACTGTCATACTGTTCAAAATAAGCCAAGAGGAGACTGGTTTTTCTTTGCTGTAAAAATATGGTTTATAAAGTTTTAAATGTTGATATGTCATTAGTTTGCTAGCTTGGAAGAGCAAAGCCAGTCATTTTTTAACATAACTCCAAAGAAGAAAGGCAAATACACCTAAAATTGCTTGAGGGTGAGTAAATCATGGGGTAGTTTTCATTTTTAGGTGAACTATCCTTTTAAGAACTTTTTTTTCTCCTAATTTGAAGAACATTTTTATAATCAAAAGAACCTTTTTCCACTTTGGGTTTTCGCAGCAAAGTCATTGAGAACCATTTTTAGAGGTCGACCGATTGGATTTTACCGATATCAATGGCTAGGTTGGACCGCACTGGTCGATACCGATTAATCGACTGATAGTTGTTAAAATGAATACTGAATGGAAACTAAAACTGGGGTCTACTATTTAAAAAAGGGACTGATACTTTGTAAAAAAATACATGTGTTTTTTTTTTTATTATTTATTTAAAAATATCAGTAAATGTTCTAACAAGAACGTACATTTTTTTTATAATACGTACAGCTTTTATAATCTTAGTTAATGCTACAAATGGACTCTTATCGTGAAGTGCAGTCTTTAAGCATCTACACAAAAGCCATATTGAAATGACATCAAATGGATATTGTATGTATAGTCTTACAGTTTAACTGCTTCTATTCTAGAACACTTGATGAATATCTAATTAAAATAACTAAATATTTTAGTCACAAACCGAGCAAAAGCCCAGAGTCACATTCAGTTCAAACAACGGTCTAAAACTGTTTATTTAATCACCAAACGGACGTAAGTTTACTTCAAGAATGATCAAAAAGTGGCACAGATGAGTTTGAAGTTCAGTGTTTAAAACTACAGATCAAACGGAATGAGAAAGTGCGATCTATGTTATAGCTCTTTATATGAAACATACAGACTTTATTAGAGCCACAGAAAGAAAAATGTTTTGCTAAAAATGCACAATACACACAATCTTCCAGCCCATGGTGAAGTCTTTATGTACAGTTACATTGATTTGGGACAGATATGATGTATTTAATGTAAAACTCTGTGATGCGACGGGATTTCTGTCGGCTGAATGTGAACACAGTTTGCTGTCTCACATCACTAGCTTTAAATATGCAACTTGTTGGCTAACAAATGCATTAATGTGATAATGTAAATAGACTGTACCAATCATGAACTTAATCATTTGGGTTGGACTTACTGCTTTGATCACATTGTTTTAACCTCTTGAGGTGTGGCTAATGTTCGCTTCCTCTCAGCCTTGATAGCAAACATACTGCTGTGCTTTCTCTACTAATGCAGCATCTAGTCAACAAAGTGCTTACTAAGTAATGATATGAAAACGTACTATAGTTTGTCAATGTTTTAAATCCATATTTGAAGTGTCCCGGTCTGTTCAGGGTGCAGTATCACATTTGTAAACAAACAGCACGTGTTGTCAGTGATTTCCGCCTCTAGAGGCCTCTCTCATAATACATTATCTATGGCTCTCATACTGTATAATGACAGTGGAGCCTTCTCAGCAACTTCAACAATGGACACAACCCGTAAATGCTATCGGCATAATATCGGCAAGATCCTTTCATTGAGCAGTTCTTAAAAGCATTTTTTCTTTGTGTGAAAAGCATTAAAAAAATCATTTTGTGCATGGAAAGATTCCACAAATGTTAAAGTTCTTCATGGAATCATAAATGCCTATAAAGAACCTTTAATTTAAGAGTAAAGGTATCTAGATTTATATATATTTAAAAACATAATTTTTCCCTCACACATTCAGAATTTGATTGGTGTAAAATATGGTGTAGTAATGACATTGGCATAGTTTTTGAAAACGGACATAATTTACACACTAATTTAGGAATTGATTTGATTATCGTGGTTGTGAACGTAATGCAATGTATTTACATTTTTTTTTTTATATGGATATTTTAACAGATTGAAAGTTTAAAAAAACATTTAAAACCCAGCAAAAATCAATTAAGATGATGTTGTAAAAAGACGTGCATAAAACAAACCTAAAACGGTCATAACAATGGACATTTGGGAAAATGACTTATAAATAGACTTGTTTTTCTCCAGGATTGTAGGCCAAAGTTCTAGTTCATGTTGCTGGAGCGCTGGATGTTGATTCTGGCACTCGTCCGTGAGTCATGTTGCGCTTTTGCATTTGTTGTGAGAAGGTGTATGACGAAGCAATGAGGCTGTGCTTCTGAGCTGATTTCCTCTCAAACCAGCCTTTTCCAGAGAGGGTGACCTTGACAAGAATGTGGATTATTATTGTAATAGATACTGTTGTTAGTGAATGACTAGTCACACCAGGAGGTGGTATAATGGAGGAGGGGAAAGAATTTGCTCTGCTACCCCCTCCTCCACGTCTGTTTTACTCTTTATCACTTTCACTCTCTGATCTGTTACATATTATTAGTGCTTGGCTTGACATCTGGATTTTTTTTTGGTCCTCCAGCCACCCTTTTTGCATTTTAAGAAGAGAAAGCAAGATGTGGTTTGACAGAGCACTCAAAGCAACGTGAAATTAGCTGGATCTCCTGTGTCTCGAACAAGCAAGCTGAATTTTTGTTCACAGAAAGCGTTCTCACTAGCTGACAAGATCGCTCATCATTAAAGCATGTCTGTTATTCTAACAGTCCTGAAAGGTTCCACATCATCAAACTGCTAGAATGAGCCACAGTGCTTTCAGCAGCTGAACTTCAGCTCTTTGTATGAGTATTTTTTATTTATTTATGTGTTAATGCAGATTCCATAGAGTTCAATTCATTTAGAAGTAGGCTTCAAGGGTTGTAAGAATCTGTGGAAAAATTGAGAGAAAATAAAAAAGCTTTTGCAAATTTTTATTTTTTTTTTTTTTAGGATTGATAAGTGAAATTTTAAAACGGACTGAATTTTGGTACTTTGGTACACTTTAGTATTTTTCTCTTTAAATACACTTTTGACAGCAGAAAGTTTCTGAACCGTAAGATTTTCAATGTTTTTTTTCGTGCTTTCCAAGCTTTGGATGTTAATAAGTGATGATAAAGACATTTCTAATGTTATAATGATTTCTATTTCAGATAAATGCGATTCTTCTGAACTTTCTATTCATCTAAAAAAAAAGCTGAAATTCTACTGAAATTCTAACACAATAAACAGCAAATCAGTATATTACAATGATTTCTGAAGGATCATGTGACTGAAGTAATGATGCTAACATGTCAGGAATAAATTACATTTTAAAATAAATTCCAATAGAAAATAGTTCCTTTTAAATGGTAAAACTATTTCAAATTTGTACTGTTTTTGCTGTGCTTTGGATCAAATAAATGCAGGCTTGGTGAGCAATATAGACTCTCTTCTTAAAAAAAAAAACCATTACAAATCTTACTGTTCAAAAACTTTTGACTGGTAATGTACATGATTTTCAGTGTAAAGAGATGTTCACACTGAAATTGTTAGTAAATTTCACAATTACAAAGAAACCGCGGGTAACGTTGAATTAAGCATGAAATTCTGAAAAGAAAAGACTAAAGTAGTGTTTTCTTGTAAAACGCACTCAAGTAACCTTTGAAAAAAAATTTTTTACTATGCATTTTCTTCAGTCTTTCATTTTCAATATTTTTTTTTTTGGCGATTTAAAGAAAAATGACAGGAACTGTTAGTGATGAAGCAAAAGTGAGCAGAAACAGCTAGTAGCAACTAAGTCAGTAGCTGGGTTTCCATCCAAAGTTGCCAAATTAACTTATGCACAAAATTGGAATATGTCATAAAACATTTTTGAATAAGCACTGTTTTCATTTAAACGAGTCAAAGAGAACAAAATGGTCACTTCCTGATAAACTGGCACTAAATATCACTCAGAAAAGTAAGAGAAGCCACTGAATATAATAATTTGCGGTCATTGCTTTCAGTGGTGGATGCTTGCTTTTTGGAAATACTGTTGTGTAAGTCATTTCTGGGAGGAAATTATATAGACAAACTTTGCTCAGGCATTTAGGAATAACCATAACATTTATTTGCATTAACCCTTTTTCACACAAGTCAACAAAACACCTCAAGCGGGCCTAAAACGTTTGTGAATTAAGGGATTTTTTTTGATTTCATCACTTGTTTCTGACACACAACTTTAAAATGTGCATAAAAACAGGGTGATGGAAACATAGCTAGTGTGAACGCCCCTTTGAGTCATGATCCCAAAAAATCATCATCCATTGTTTTATCTTGTTTTTATAACAATAGTACTAATGATTCCGAAGGTGAATTTTTGCATGTCAGTGCAGAATCATCTGTAGCTCTTCTGTGAAGCCTTTCCTTTTTGCTGCTGGCGGCGTTGCTCTCTCAGGCATCCATTTTCTCCAGCAGCAGCTATGAGGAATGCAGGTCGCCACTCTCGCTCAGCTCAGCTCAGGGGCCTTCCCTCTTCCCCTCCAGCCTCCCACAGGCCCGTAAACAATACTGGGCATGAGCCCAAGCTAACCAGCTGCATGGAGGAGGCCAAATGAGGCAGGGAGGGGGGTGGGCAGACACGACCGAGCCATGTTGAAAGAATGGCGCTCAAAACACCTGCTGTGCAGAAGCCAGTCCACCAACCAACCACATTTTCTAAGCAGAAGGTGCAGGCAAGTAAATGCTCACTGTGGCTGTTTGTGGTCGTATTGGGCTTGTTTTATGCTGGCATAATTTTATTCAGATGCACAAATGACATTGGCTGTTGTGTGAATGTGTACATTTTGTATAGACCTGTCTCCCCTTTTAAATCAGAGATTAGAAACAATTTGACCTTGTCCAGGAAGGATTTTTGCCATACTTGCTTAGAACTGTTCAATCGTGTCTGTTTTCAAACCACCAGCCTTCAAGTTTAAAAGCGTTTATCTCGCCATCCAGTTCACAGAACCAAAAGGACATATGCTGATGGACAACATACTGTTTTTAGTGCTTGAAATAAGCTTAAGCTCAGTTGATCAGCGTAGGTCATCTGTTATCTTGGAAAGCGCAGAAGCAGTTAAGTAAATCTGACAGATTACTGCCTCAGAGCCCCAGTCCAGCTGCTATCAGAGCAGAGCAGTTGAATTCAGTCGTGGTTTGGTTTAACTGACTCTCTGCTTCATGTTTTTGTGCAGGGCACTTTCACACTAGAGTCTGTTTGACATCAGAGTTTGGTTTTTGGTTTGTGTGAAAGCTGTTTAGCGTAATGTGTAGATGGGAACCTTTGATGCTCACCCAATTTTGGAAAACACTGGTTGTCATGCTGTGGAAAACCCACTTGAGAGCACATTTACTGCTACCAATAGGTACCAGATTTTGTAGAAAATGGTAATAGGAGTGCTTTTTTTTTTTACAATCAAGAACTTTGCTTTATTATTTCATTCTGCTTTGTAAAGACTGAAGATTAAAGAGAGTTCACCAAAAAAAAAAAAAAAAGTATCATTAATTACTCACCCTTACATTGTTTCAAACCTATAAGACCTTTGTTCATCTTTGGAACACAAATTAAGATATTTTTGATGAAATCCAAGAGCTTTCTGACCCTGCATAGACAGCCATGCAACTAACACATTCAAGGCCTAGAAAGGTAGTCAGGACATCGTTAAAATAATCCATGTGACATCAGTGGTTCAGCCTTCATTTTATGAAGCGACGAAAACAAAACTAGGGACTTTATTCAACAATTCCTTCTTTTCCGCGTCGGTCTTCGATGCATGTTTACAAGAGTACCAAGACGCAAAAAAAGTGTTCTCATAAAATTAAGGTTGAACCACTGATGTCACATGGAATATTTTATCGATGTCCTTGCTACCTTTTTGGGCCTTGAATGTGTCAGTTGCGTTGCTGTCTACGGAGGGTCAGAAAGCTCTTGGATTTCATAAAAAATATGTTAATTTGTGTTCCAAAGATGAACATTTTTGGGTTTACTATCCCTTTAATTGTAAATATTTTGTTTCTACTGACAATATCAAACCCAGCAATTTATTTTAAAAAGCAAACTAATATTGTTGTCTTTTTGTAATATTATACTTAAAGGAACACTACACTTTTTTTTGAAAATAGGCTCATTTTCCAACTGCCCTAGAGTTAAACAGATGAGTTTTAAATAGGAAAAGTATTGAAAATATATTTGGTCATTTTTAAACGAAATGCTAATGGTCTAATCAGATTTGATGATTTATGCTAAGCTATGCTAAAAGTGCTACCGGCAGACCTGGAGATCGGCTGAATGGATTCAAAAACTGTAAAACTCATATGTTGAACTCAAAATGAGCCTATTTTCAAAAAAAGTGGAGTGTTCCTTTAATATACAGTGGTGTCAAATTATTAGAACACTAGTATTTTCAGCAGCTAAAAAGTGATTTTAAGTCCGTTATTTCTATCTTTTGCTGTAGTGTGTCAGTTTACAGCAGTTTACATTTTCAAACATTCATTTTGCCATTAATTGTAATAATCCAGTGAGATGGTCACACAAATGTTGATTTAATTTAGTTAACAGAAATTAATTGATAAAGAAAATCTATTCATGACATTATTTTTGACAGCATCCTCACCTTACAGCATTTTTACACGAGTGACTAAAACATTAAGAGTACGGTAGCTTTGCAAGTAGGTTTCTTGAAGCATCTTGGAGACGTTGCCAACGTTCTTCTGGATTTAGTCTCAGTTTGTTCCTTTTTTAAATGTCATTGATGATGATGAGATCAGATGTCTGTGTGGAGCACTCTCCTTGTGCAAACAAAAATCTCACTGGATTATTACAATTAATGAAAAAATGAATGTTTGTAATTGTAACTAATATTTCCCACTGACACACTACAGCAAAACAGAAATAGCTGACTTAAAACCATTTTTTAGCCGGTGAAAATCCTAGTGTTCTAATCATTTTGGGCACCACTGTATATAGCCCAATTTATTTTAATAAGGGTGTTCTTTTGTAAGGGGTTTCATCCTTTTTTGTAGTTCCTTGGCATCAAAACGTTTGAAAACCACTCACCTCGGATCTTATTCATGTTGAAATGAAAGCAGAAGTGAACCACAGTTGATGTATAATTTACCTATTTATGTCTAATTGTTTGCCTTCAAGCAGCTTTTATTCTTCATATTGATTCTTTTTTAAACTCAAGTTTGGACCAAAGTAACGAAACCAGGTGGGAAAACAGCATTCCGTCTGAGCTGCGTAGCTTTCCAGTTGAGATAGATGGGTCAAGGACGTTACAGAGCCCATCATGCGTGCGTGCTGATTGCCTGTTTATTAGGCTCCATCGATTCCATCTCAACATTTCACCCACAGGCACTGCTATCATTCTCAGATTGATTCTTGCTGTTTTGTGTTTGGAGTCGTAAAAGGCAATTGTTTTATTCCCCCTATTATTTTTTTCTAAGCATGTCTTCTGGGAACGCAGAATCTGTCCTTATAGCAACAGGCGAACAGGCTCCACAGGCTTTCTGTAGCAGCTCTTCCTCTGCCTGCGGAAAACGTCTTCATCATTTATAAAAATCACTTCCATATTTGCGGCTCTAACGGAAGGCTAAGCACCAGTGAACTGGATACAGGGGAGGGGCGATTATTGTTTTTTAATTAGGCAAGAATAAATCTCTGCTGTTGTGGTTTAAATGTATTTTCGGTTGCCTGCTTTTGAATCTCTAGCAGTTCTGGTTTTTAAGCCAAAAGCTGTAAACAGGAATGCAGAAACAATGTTTTCTCTTCCATGGAAGGGTGATGATATAATCTTATCTCATTGTTTGTAAAGATGTCGACGAGAGACCTCAGGACGCTTCTCTTTTTAGACCCTGTTTGTTTAGCGCATCTCCACAGACGGCTGAAGATTAAGCCGTTTCATCTGGCAACTGCTGTGAAGATTCGTCTCATCTCCTGTGGCCGCTTCGCCTTTTTCCTGGCTTAGTGAAGTTATTGCTTTCTCTGTGAGTGAAATAGAGTTGAGCTTTGAACTCTTAAGTATGCATGGCTTCTGCTTGCTTCTGCATTCTTCAGGCCTGAGTGTACTTCCACTCTTGTGGAACTGGCTCGTAGTTCGTCCTCGGTTATGTGAAAGTAGCTGGTTGTGGACTGTTGCTCGCGTTGTAAGCATTTTATGAGATCTGATAACCTCCTGAAAAAGATAGTACATCAGTTACAGTTTCTAAATGCCTTTAGAGTTAGTGATAGATGGCCAGACTGAGCAAATATGCTATTGAATCAGAATTTTCTCATGGTACTTCATTTAATGTAAGCTTTTCCTAGAAATTCATGATATAAATCAAATCATGTTTTGTTTACATTGTATTGTCATCTAATGCTTAAATAAAGTAGGGCCCTATGGAATCTTTTTTCCATTTAAAATTTTTCCTGACTCTATTTTAATTGGTTAAATTTAATGTTATTCATCTAAAAGTGTGTCTAAATACTCTATATTTAAACAGCAATTTATTAAAAGTTTAACAAAAATTGCATTTTAACAAAAATTACAAGTCTCTTATGAAATGTTTTTTCTTTCTTAAATTCAGTTTTATTTTTACCAAATTCTGTTTTATTAAATATTTTTATATATATATATATATATATATATATATATATATATATATATATATATATTAAAAATCTGGTAAATATTGTTTTGAGTATTAAGTATTTTAATTTTAATAAAAAAATAACAAAATAATAATTTAAAAAAATATATATTTTTTTCATTTAAATATATTTTGGAAATTTTAAAACTTGTCATGTGTATGTGTTTGCTTGCTTTAACAATAAATGGTTTATTCTTATAATTTATTGTTTATACTATACTGTGTTTTCCTTAAATATTTTGTAGTAAAGTTCAAGTCAGTATTGTGTAAATATTGATACATTTTTTTTTTTTTTTTATTTTGTTTCTTAATCTTGCTGGCATTCAATCAGTATTAATTTTTATGTTTTAAATCCTCGTAGTCAACCACTACTTAGCATCACAGAGTTCAGGTAACTCATACGCAGAAAAGAAATCTTGATCAAAAATTAGTTTTTTCTCACAATGCAGCCTATTTTGGTCAAAAACCTCCTATTTAAACAGTAAGACCTTGTCTGACCGAAACATAAGGCTACCAACCACACTTTGCTTTGTTTCGTGCAAAATCAATATTTATTTGAAATCAATACCAGGTTAACTTTTACTTGTTGAAAGTGCCTTGCAAAAAAAAACCAAAGATTTAATGCTTACCAGTGATTACTTTTTCCTCAGAAGTCTAACTGTTTCTAATTGCACTGATAAAAGACACAGTGTACTATTAACTACCAATCAGATTAAAGCTTATAAGATCAGGAAAGTACATTCCAGGTTTATAAGCATAAATGCTTTAGACGCTCAGCAAATGGACTGTGGGCGGCCCGTGGGTGTGCCGTCTGAGGCAGAGTCTGCTAAAGAATAGGCTCTTTATCATCATTTTGAGAGTTTCGGGGTATTTTCTTCATGTCTCTTTCACTTCTTCTATCTTGTTTTAGGCTATTTTGGTGTTTTGCAAGAATATTAAAAGCATCTGTGCTTAACAAAGATGACTGACGTTTGGGCAAGATTTATAAATCGCATTGAATTCTCATCTGAGGAAAAGATTAGGATGAAGAACTGGAATTTTTTATTTAATTTGAGCGTCTCATTTTTTCCTACCCTTCTCTGTATACATATGACAGTTGTGTTCTGCCAGGGATCTGCTGGCAATCCAGCTCGTTTGTGGCACTTGGCATCAAAACCACTTGGCCGTTTTTCATTTACATTCTAAGGGGTTCGTGTGTCAGTATCGGCGGTCTGTGCCGATGTGCTCCTCATTATTGGTCACTATTAAAAGTCTTGAATGTGCTCGCTGATGTACGGCAGAGCACGTCCAGATCCTGCGAGGTAATCGCTTGATGAATGCGGTACGGCGGATATTAAGGCTGTAAGTATATTTGAACGGCCTGTTGTGTGTTTGAGCGTGTCTGTGTGTTTTCTGGGAGAGCTGACAGCTGGATGTTTGCTCGTCTGTTGTGTCAGCGCACCAGCTACCACTCTGGCGAGTCACGCATAATCATAAATCAGCAGGCGGTTGAGTTGACATGAGCTTCTCTCGCTGGTGTGATGTTTCATGCAGGAGGTAAAAACAGTCATGGAGCTTTTGAACCTGTTATCATCTCAATCACAAGTGATAACAGGTCATTAGGCACGATTCAAACATGCTTTACTATTTTTCACATGGTCCTCCTCCTCGAAATGAGGGTCCTTCATTTAGATCAGCCGTTGAGAACCTTTTTAAAAAAGGTGTAATAACCATCCACTTCTAAGTATTATGCTACATTCGGTTTCATACATAAAGGGATAGTTCACCCAAAAATGAAAATTCTGTCATTAATTACTCACCATCATGTCGTTCCAAACCTGTAAGACCTTTATTCATTTTCAGAACACAAATTAAGGTATTTTTGGTGGAGTCCAAGAGCTCTCTGACCCTGCATAAACAGCAACACAACTACCACATTCACAGCACAGAAAGGTATAGGACATTGATAAAATAGTCCATTTGACATCAGGTTTGACCATAAAGTTATGAAGCTGCGAGAATACTTTTTGTGTGCAAATAAAACAAAACTAATGACTTTATTCAACAATTTCTGGGCCTTAAACATGTCAGTTGTGTTGCTGTCTATGCAGGGTCAGAAAGCTCTTTGATTTCATCAGAAATGCATTAATTTGTGTCCAAAGATGAAAAAGTCTTACGGGTTTGGAACCACATGATGGTGAGTAAGTAATGACAGAATTTTCAATTTTTTTGGGGTGAACAGTCCCTATAAGGCCATATATTTAGGAAATACAACAACATTCAAGCGTTTGTTCTTGCTGAGAACTCTCATGCTCACCAAGATTGTGTTTATTTGATCAGAAGTACTGTATGTATGTTGAAATGTGAAATCTTACAATTTAAAGCAACTGTTTTATATATTTTTTTAAAGTGTCACGTTCCTTCAAAATCAGTCTATTCAAATCAGTTTATTATTACCAATGTTGAAAACAGTTGTGCTGCTTAATATTTGTTGAAACATGATACTTTCATGATTCTTTGAATAGAAGGTTAAAAAACTATTTAGCTATGTGAAAAAGTGTTTACTGTCATATTGGATCAATTTAATGCATCTTAATGCAAGTCTTAGTGATCGCAAACCTTTTAAAGTCCTTTGTAAACTAGGCCTACTATTGTAAATGTGAGTGGGACTGAATTTCCCAACTGAACATTTACTTTTGCATCAGTTTTTGGTTTACACTGCAAGTTCTTCCTCATATTTTGTGACTTCATGTGAGGAATATTCCACATGGAGTCCTGGAGGAAAACACGTGACAGCGGATCTTTTCTTTAGTAGGCGGTTTGTATACTTTCAACTTGAATCATGTAATTTTTTTTTTTTTTTTTTTTTTTTTCACATGTGATGTTGGATTTACTCACAAAAGCCTCTCATTTGCTGCCTAGCTCCTGTTAATTTTGGACCCTGACTTCAGCAGTTCTAAAGTAAACAACTAAATATAATTACAATCATGTAATATTCCCCTCTCTCCATTTTCGCTTGTGCTCCAGTGTTTACTCTTCCACGTGCCTGTGGTGGCACACATACCCTGATGTTGATGAACTCCTGGATATAAATACATAGTCATCTTTTTTTTTTTTTTCCTTGCCTGTTTTTTATTCCATAGAAGTGCAACACCCTGTTTTTTGTTTAGGAGTAAATTGTGTTACATAATATAGCATTTTAGGATGAAGTAAACTGCAGTGCAAAATAATTTTTTTTTTTTTTTATTGATATTTTTTTCTTTTCTGCACTCAGTTGCACAGAACTTTTTAAATTTGAAGATCATTGTAAATTGAACTTGTTTTGTCTTCTGGTAAACATGCAAGTATCTTCTGTAGCTTCTGAAGGGTAGTACTAAATACTTAGAAAAATAAGAAAATGTACACTTCTTCATGGTGTTCAAAAGTTTACACCCTTGGCTCTTAATGCATTGTTTTTCCTTCTGGGGCATCAGTGAGCGTTTGAACCTTCTGTAATAGTTGCAAGGGAGTCCCTCAGTTGTGCTCAGTGTAAAAAGATGGATCTCAAAATCATACAGTCATTGTTGGAATGGGTTCAAATACACAAAAATGCTGAAAAACTAAAGAATATGTGGGACCTGAAGGATTTTTCCAAAGAACAGCTGTTAGGCTAGGTTAGGGCATCAACTATCACTAAAAAAAAAAACAAAACAAAACAAAAAAACACAGATGTGGATCATTCAGGTAACAACGCATTATTAAGAATCAAGTGTATGTAAACTTTTGAACAGGGTCATTTTTAAAAATTTCAACTGTTATTTTCTCTTGTGGACTATATGTAAATGTCTTTTATGTGAAATATCTTATTGAGGTCAATATATGTATGATCCCTCTTATTTTCGTAAAATAATTGACATTGATTCTGCAAGGTGTAAGTAAACAGTTGACCTCATAATATTATATAATGACATTAGCGGCAGCAAAAAGAAATGGAAAAGTAATGATTTTCCCTAAACATAGTAATAGAGACAGGTTAAGTAGAAGACAGATCACAAAATACGAAGATGGCCACCAAGTAAACTTTTACTGCCACGTGAACCAGCATGCCATATTCATTCATAGCGGTCTATTTCTGTTTGTTTACCTGGCTGGTGTCCATCGTGGCCCCTGAATGCAGGTAGGGTCAATTAGAGCGCCTGACCACACAGCTACAGGCCCTTAATTGAATAAACAAGCCCGTGTTCACACGGTGAGATGATGTGGTGTCAGTGAGCATGCTGTGTGGGCCCCGTTTCCCTGGAGTGCGGCTTAAGTAGCTCAAAGCATCCCTGGCTCTTAATGAGCTCCAGTGTCCAGCAGGGTGCAGGTCAGGTCCTCTCTGTAACAGCCTTCATAAAATTGAGTCCACCTTAAGGGCATGTGCAGATTTTCTCCAGGTGTTATCTATTTCCTGGCTGAGATCCACCAACACTTATCTTACTTGTTTTGTCTCTCTCTCTTGCTGTTTTTCTTCAGATGGAGTCTCCGGTCTCCACCCCGGCCCCTCCGCCGCTTCACCTCCTCGCCTCTATGGGAAACAGTGACATCGCCTCACCTTGCGAGCAGCTTATGGTGCGAACGCGCTCCGTGGCTGTCAACACTTCTGATGTGGCCCTGTCCACTGAGCCGGAGTGCCTGGGACCCTGCGAGCCGGGCACCAGCGTCAACCTGGAGGGCATTGTGTGGCAAGAAACAGAGGATGGTAAGAAAACATACTGTAGCTTGTGATATAAGCTGAGGTTACGAATGTTCAATAGCCAGACTTTTGATTGAACCTGTGAAAAAGGCTGGCCCTCACTGGCCAATAGCCACTGCGGTTAAGAGGAAGAGGCAGTCTGAATGACGTGTAAACCAGCCAAACTGGTTTGTTGATTACACCACAATCCGATCAAAAGAAAACAATACATACATACATACAGTCAGTCAGAAGTTTGAACAGTAAGATTTTTTAAATGTTTTTTAAAGAAGTCTCTTCTGCTCACCAAGCCTGCATTTATGTGATCCAAAGTACAGCAAAAACTGTAACATTTTGAATTATTTTTACTGTTTATAATATAATAATAAATTATATATAAATTTCTAGTATAATAACTGTTTTCTATTTGAATATATTTTAAAATGTAATTTATTCTTGTTATTTGAAGCTGTATTTTTATCATTACTCCAGTCACATGATTTTCAGAAATCATTCTAATATTCAGATTTGCTGCTCAAAAACATGTATTATTATTATTATATGTTTTCTATAAATTTTCTATAATTTCTCATTTCTGGAATGGTATAGTGTATAACGTTACAAAACATTGTACTGTTTTAAATATTGATAATAATAATAAAAAAATGTTTCTTGAACAGTAAACCATTATATTAAAATGATTTCTAAAGGATGATTTGACACTGAGTAATGGTGCTGAAAATTTAGCTTGGTGATCACAGGAATAAATTACATTTTAAAATATTTTCACATAGAACGGTTATTTTAAAAAGTAAAAATATTTCAACATTTTACTGTTTGCTGTACTTTGGATCAAATAAATGCAGGATTGGTAAGCAGAAGAAACTTCTTTAAAAAAAAAATCTTACTGTTCAAAAGCTTTTGATTGGTTTGAAAATGTGAAAATTTGTATAGATCTCCATAGATCTGAATATGTGTCCATCCTGAAATGTTAAATTTTAAGAAATAACTCACATTACTGTATTGTACTTCTGGATGTCTAGTTTTGTCCAACAAAATTCTGGTTACTAACTTGCCAAAGTGCTTAGTTGTTTCTCAGAGCTCACTGTATCAACACAGAACCGGTGTTTCCAAGTAGAATGATCAAAACAAGCCAATAATATGAACAAGCAAGTAACTTTGTTGCCACAGTGTTTGAGTATATAAAAAGGAGATCAAAACATGATAGCATTATTAACTAAATTAGGTCAAGGATTCATAGAACTGTACACACCCTATTTTCTGTACACTATTTAATTGTTCATTAAAAGTAGCAGAAACTAAAACAGAAGTAGATGTTTCTATTTGTCAACCTCCAGCAAGTGTTTCTGATAGAAGACAGAAAACTGGCAGCGAGTTATGCTGGTATTTCAGAACAGCACAGTTACGGAGATTAACAAAAATGGTCCAGTTTGAAGTCCTGGGGAAACAAAAACCATTTAGTGTTTATTTTGCTAAGCCATCTGTTTAGTCAAAGTCAAGTACACATCATTGATCATAATTCAATTCAAATTTAAAGGAGAATTATCATGCGCCAAACAATCTTCACTATTGTGAAAGCACAGGAAGAAAAAATATTGGCATATTTAATCTATGTGTATTTCAAGTGGAAAACAGAATAAAATCATTCCGTTTACTTACTACTTCCATTTACTTACTTAAGAAGTGTGTATGTCTGGTATGTACACAAGTTTATTATTTTATGTGTTATGTGAATACAGTACTGCTTTAAAGTACCATCATTTAGCTCAAGTCAGGTCAATGTTGGTTTAGTTTAGATCAATAGCAGTGTGAAGTTAATCAGATATAAGCAGTTCTACAAAAGGCAACAGTGTTATTCAGTTTGAGTCAGTTCGATATGTTTAAAAAAAAAAAAAAAAAATCATCAAAAGGCTATGTATGTATGGCTTTTTCCACACAACTTAGGAGGTATAGCACTCTCATTAATGATCTTAAGCACTCAAATGACAAATTCTTTATCCTTCTATTTCAAATGCACTTATCACACCGAAATATATCAGGCCTCAGGATTGGAAATGGTTATTCGAGTTGTAAATAGTTAACAATGTGCAGCACTGCACAAGCATTGGGTTCAAATAAAATTATTGGCATAGTTCTAGGTTTGGGCTACTTTTAACATCACCCATTACAATAATGTGACACGTGGGCTATACAGTAGATTACTATGATTTTTGGGCTTACAAGTGCCAAAATGGCTTCCATGTTTAACCATCAGGTATGAGGAACAATAACATCTTAGTAAAAATAGTAAAAAAGTGATTTTCCCCAATTAGAGTTGGAGTCAAAAGTTTACATACATGCAGAATCTGCAAAATGTTAATTATTTTAGCAAAATAAGAGGGATCATACGAAATGCATGTTGTTTTTTATTTAGTACTGACCTGAATAAGAGATTTCACATAAAGACATTTACATATAGTCCACAAGAGAAAATAATAGTTGAATTAATAAAAACGATTCATAATACTGTTGTTACCTGAATTATCCACAGCTTAGTTTTTTTTGTTTGGTGATAGTTGTTCATGAAACAAGGAGAAACAGTGCATTAAAAGCTGAATTTGAAGACCAGGTTAAATTTAACTTGAATTGTCTTCTGGGAAACATAAGTAAGTAAGAAACATGTAAGCTTCTGAAGGGTGGTACTAAAAAAATACATTTAGGCAAAATAGAAAAATGTACACATCCTCATTCTGTTCGAAAGTTTACATTCCTGGCTCTTAATGCACTGCATTTTCTTCTGGAGCATCAGTGAGCATTTGAACCTTCTGTAATAGTTGCATATGAGTCCCTCAGTTGTCCTCAGTGTGAAAAGATGGATCTCAAATTCATAGTCATTGTTGGAAAGGGTTCAAATACACAAAAATGCTGAAAAAACAAATAATTTGTGGGACCTGAAGGATTTTTCTGAAGAACAGCAGGCAGTTTAACTGTTCAGGACAAAGAAGGGACTCATGAACAACTATCACTAAACAAAAAAACACAGCTGTGGATCATTCAGCTAACAACACAGTATTAAGAAGTGTTTGTAAACTTTTGAACGAGGTCATTTTTATAAATTCAACTATTATATTCTCTCGTAGACTATATGTAAGCATCTTTTATGTGAAATGTCTTATTCAAGTCAGTACTAAAAAAAAACATGCATTTTGTATGATCCCTCTTATTTTGCTAAAATAATTACAATTTTGCAGATTCTGCAAGGTGAATGTAAACGTTTTACCTCAACTGTAATTGGGGAAAATCACTTTTTTTTTTTTTTTTTTTTTTTACATAGGTTTAGATCTGATACATTTTTAATTAATTTTATGATTAATAATTAATATTTAAATTAAAAATATAATAATTATTATATTTAAATAAATAAGCGTATAAAGCTTGCCTGTTCTATTAGATTTCAAGAGTAATTATAAGAGTAATCCTTATGGTACACAAATACCAAAATAATTTGTTCCTGTCCTCATTTCCATATTAGTCTCTTTCTGAATTTCCCCCCAGGGATCAATAAAGTACATCTATCCTATATGTCTTAGATGAAAACACCTGCTTCCTAATGATTCGAGCCCCCTGTTCTTTGAACAGCTTCTTAGCCAGAGCAGTATATAGGACCTTATGCTTGCAAATTAATTTATTCTAACCAGATTTGTCCAGATTCTGTAGGTTTAATTTGTAATTTTTTTTTTCCCCCCTGTCTAATCATAGCCCACTGTAGAAACGTCAGTGTGTTCTGCTCTCCATATCCCCAGTCTTGATTGTCAAGCATGAAAAGGGAAAAATCTCCCTCAAATCCCTAAATGAGAGCATATCTAGGCTATGGGTAGGCAGTGGAGTATGTGCCGCCCACACTCTGCCTGCTGCCATCCTCCCAGTGCCGCCATATAAAGGGCTGCCTCATCAACATTCAGAGCGCATTGGCCGTCTAAGTGTTTTCTATTCCTCTTGCCATGGGCACAGTGTGTCTGATTCACCCTGCTCCTCTGTGGCCACTCTAGTGTGTGTGTGTGTGTGTGTGTGTGTGTGTGTGTGTGTGTGTGTGTGTGTGTGTGTCTCTGACATGGAGAGCAAACGTAGTTGAAGGGTCAAGAGGGAGAGGAAAAACAAGACCGTTTGTGTGGCCATTCACAGCCTTGCCCAACCAGTGCCACGCTTCCACAACATCAGCTCAATCTTTTTTGCAGGACGGGTCCCAAACACAGGGCATTTTCAATCAGCCATTGGTGTGCAGGTGTTATCCACACCCTCACTCGCTCTCTTTGGGAGGGTTCCACTGGTGTGCAACTCTCCTTTTGAAGTGTTATTTTTTTCTCATCGGGGTGTTGGACAGATCTGTATCGTGGTGACACTTTGTGTGGGTGGAAAGTAGAGCAGCAAGATCCCGTGGCAGGGAACACATCTCTCAAACACTTTAAGATGTCTTTCCGCTGTGCTGCACTCTCTTAAAGATGTTGCAGACAGTCCACCCACACTTCTCATAAGGATGACTTCCTAAGTCTTAACACTGCCAATGTGCTGTTTATTTTGGTTTTGAATCTTTATAGCAAAGGTGATCTGCTTCACTGCAGAGCTTAAATTCAACACTATGATGATGAAGGTTTTTGGGGTTCATTAAAAGTTACATACAGGTGTGTTAAATATACATTTGGAAGTTGGTAGATCTCTATTGGTGCGTTCAAGTACTCCAAATTGGAAAGTCGTAATTATGACGTCAAGTGCGTTCTAAGATGACAATGAATCTTTTCTGAGGAAAATTCAACAAGAGTTTTTAACTCCAAAATGATGAATAAAGAATACACACAGCTGAAGTCAAAAGTTTACATCTGCAGAATCTGCAAAATGTTAATTATTTGACCAAAATAAGAGGGATACATGCATGTTGTTTTTTATTTAGTACTGACCTGAATAAGATATTTTACATAAAATGTTTACATACAGTACACAAGAAAAAATAGTTTAATTTATAAAAGTGACCCTGTTTGAAAGTTACATAAACTTGATTCTTAATAATCCACACCTGAATGATCCACATCAGTTTTTTTTGTTTACTGATAGTTGTTCGTGAGTTGAACTGTTAAACTGCTCGCTGTTCTTCAGAAAAATCCTTCAGGCCCCACAAATTCTTTGGTTTTTCAGCATTTTTGTATATTTGAACCCTTTCCAACAATGACTGTATGATTTTGACATCCATCTTTTCTCACTGAAGACAACCGAGGGACTCATATGCAACTATTACAGAAGGTTCAAACGCTCACTGATGCTTCAGAAGGAAACACGATGCATTAAGAGCCAGGGGTGTAAACTTTTGAACAAAATGAAGATGTGTACATTTTTCTTAGTTTGCGTAAAAATATTTTTTTCTTTTAGTACTGCCCTTCAGAAGCTGTAGAAGAGACTTGCATGTTTCCTAGAAGACAAAATAAGCTTTAAAATTTACCCTGATCTTCAAATTCCAAAAGTTTTCACCCCCGGCTCTTATCGCATCATGCTTCCTTCTGAAACATTGAGTGTTTGAACCTTCTGTAATAGACCTGGATTAAACACCCAGTTGACTAGTTTGGAATCATTACAGTGGCTGTCAGTCAATTTCTTATTTTGGATCGTCCTTATTTAGCACACATAATTTAACTCATTAGCTTGTTAGAAGCCCTCTCTAAGATCTAAAGCGGTTAGAAATGAATCGCCTAAAATATGCACTGCATCTGGCCTGTTGCCATGCTTTTATCTACATTTTCTATCACTAATAATAGCGAGTTGCCTGTAGGACAGTTCAAACAAGTCTTTCTTATGTAGGGAAGAAATGGAATCAAAGATTTTCCACATGATCCAGCTTTGTTCAAAAACTATTTTCTATGTAGGCAATTTGCAGCCATGTACAGCTCTAATTTATTGAGTTGAAGATGGCAGGATTGTTTCTATAGCATTTTGAATCAGTAATAAAATCTTTAGCTCATATCACATTTTTAGGTTGGTTTTAAAGTTGGCAAGTTCTAGATTAAATAAACTATCAAAAGCAATTGGCAGTACTTCCATTTCTGTAGCTGCTATATTGAGCATTATCTCTTATTCGTTGCTCTGTGTGTGATCCATCTCCTCCTTCTTATACTATATACTATGTATTATTCCCTCGACTCAATCCTCCATTTTGGGTACAGATATTGATTGCATTTCACGACTTGCCGCATACACAAAGGATGCATGCAGTGCTACCTTATAATTCGGCCAAAAACAAGGCATCTTGTAGAGGAGCATAATTTAGAGTGGCATTTGTGTCAGGAGCGCACCTAGTAAAACAACAAATGTTGCCTGGGAAGCTCGCTGAGCTTCAGAACAGAGCATCCGTCTTCCATGACTTATTGCAGATCAAGTTGTTGCTGAGTCGCAGTGTCCTCTCCTGACTCCCTCAAATCAACAGTGGCGTGCTTTATTTCAGTCGAAGCCCAGTGTGGAAATCTTATCTAGTGTACTGCAACCTTTTATTTGTGGATGGACATATTGACTTGCTCATGTTTCAGCCCAGCGCGTGAATCCCAGAATGGCAGGAGGTTAAGGGCAGACAGCTCTCAGTTCATGATGAAACAGTCAGAGGCAGATTGGAGCAATATTTCTAGGCATCACTCTGACACAAATCCCCTCTGCAGGACGCTGGAAACAGACCAGGGTCGTGTTGGTGTGGCATCCACTCACACAAGCCGTGCATGCTGATGCCTCCAAATGTCAGCCCTAAATCTTCTGAAAGTTTATTGCTCTTGAAGTAGAGCCCAGAAAGCCCTCACCCACAGACTATGAAAGGCTCAGTGCCAGCAAACACAATCGTGCCAAACAGCAAGGCTCATATGCCAGTATCCTGATTCAACCCTCTTTCCAGGGCCACCTCAACAAGCTATTGGATCAATGTGTTATTTTATAGCCGGAATTACCTGGTGGTTTCAGGAAAACATGGCTGATTTCATCATTACATTTTCAGTTTGAATTTACGCACTTGCCTTTCCTGGATTTCGCCGTAGGCTCAATAAGTGCATGTGAACTCAATCAAATCTGCCTCCTGATGATTTCAGACTCTTGTTCTGTTTTAAAGAACTAGTGAAATCTCTGGACAAGTGTTTTTTTCCTATTGAAATGGAATGTTTGTGGATGGCAACTCCCTTGTTTTTAAAATATCACTAGGCTTTAGTTACATAACATCAGCCATGAGCCATCATATTTTTATTATGAACCATATATTATATTTGCAATTGTTTTATCCTTAATTGATAGGGGGAAAACTTGCTGGTTGTAGCTGGGTTAAGCTGGTCTCCTTGCCTATCCAGCTAAAAAAACAATCAAGACAAATCTATGTAGCTGTGGCAGCCTTTAAACTCCAATAGAGCTGTTTTTAATGGAGTGTAAGAGTGCAGCAGCACACATGCCAAGCTTCTGTTTGTTCCACTTTGGCTACTGAAGGGCAACAGAGGTGAAATGCCGGCCATTTAGCCTCATTTAGCCTGGGTTCAGACAGGTGGCCGGAGAACTGCTAATGACTGCAAGTGAAATAGGAAGGGGCCCCGCTAATGTGCTCTTCGACTGACCTCCACTGACATTTTTCAAAGGAATGTTCCTGAATTCAGCTCTCACATTCGGATTTCCACTCTATGGGTAATGGTGGAAAACAAGATTTGTTTTTATTTCCTAAATAAATAATGATGACTAAAAAGACCATTTAAAAAGCAATGCTCTGCAGAAGAAAATGACGTTTCAGCATACTTTATTAGCCTGATATCAAGGTTACACAACATTTATTCTGCCTCTCATGACCCATTAAGGGCATTTAATTGTAGTGCATTATTGATTTTGCCTGCTATTGCTATGCTATGGTAGTGCAGAAATCACAGAAATATCCAGCACTTACCTGTCTGAGCTTCTGTAGCAAAAACCTCTGAATCACTGCGAGACATGAGCATTTTCATTTGCTTCAGCTGTTTTTACACAATTGCTAAGCCATTTGCAGAGGCGGCTCACAGTACTGCAAAGTCAGATGGAGGACACCATCAAACAATTTTCCTCCCAGAAACAACACTTGGCTCCTTACAGCTTTTAGCTGGTGTAATCATGAAGTACACAGTTATAAATAGCAGGGCTGCTTTGAGAGTGCTGGCCTTAGAAATCCTCCATTCACACTACTGAAATGGGAATTGTGGCTTCTGCAAGGGCTGTGTGGAATATTGGTAATGAGGTAGAGAAGCAACCAGATGAGTACCTGACATTATAACTCTATAGTATTACTGTGTCACTGTATAAACCAATTTGGAGTAGACGTCACAGTTACGTCACTTGCAGCGACACACACATTGTGGCAGAAAAACACTAGTAACAAGTGGAGTAAAATGGGTAAAATCCATGGATTAAGAGAAAAAATGTGCCTTTGGATGGCAGAATCGTAATGCAAATCATTTTTATAGAATACTTTGAAGAAAGCATTTGAAGCTAAACGCAGATGTTTAAACCAATAGACTAATGGATGAATATTATATTTGCATTACAGTTATAGTAGCATGAAATACTATTTAAACCTATAACATTTTACATTTACCTATTTTATCTCACGGTCTTGCCTTTTTTCTCGCAAAAGCAAGTTTATATATTGTATTTCGGACTTTATAGGTCAATATTAACTCAATAGGGAGTTTGTCAATTCTGAGGATAAAAAAAGCCATAAGTGTGGGATTTAAATTCATGATTCTGAGCTGAGGGAAAAAGAGACGTTGACATTTCTTATCAGAATTATGAGATATAATCTCGGAATTGTGAGAATAAGTCAGAAATCTTTTTTGTAAAAAATGACTATTCCATGGCTTCCATACACTCATACTTGAAAACTGTAATTTTCTGCCACTAGATAGGCTCTGTCCACAAAAAACATCTTTGCAAACATCGAATTGGTCCACATATAACATTGGATTATAATAAGGTTCCTCTTTGTTTTACAGGTATGCTGGTGGTCAATGTTACTTGGCGGAACAAAACATATGTCGGAACACTTTTGGATTGTACCCGTCATGACTGGGCCCCTCCAAGGTACAGGTTTTAAGTGTTTTAAGATTTCCAATCATGAAAATGAAACTAGTCTCTGCTTGTCAGCCTTCTACCCTTCCCACCACATCAGTTCCCCCTACTCCCTCTAGACTAGTAGTAAGCCAGGTGTATCACATCATAACCCTTAGGGATGAGGCACACTATTTAAAACATACCTGTCGGCAAGCCTATCAGGTGGTAAGAATAGCGTCCCACCTCTGGCTGGATGCAAGAATCTAAATAGTATGACTTTATTCAATGTGCTGAAGTGTTAATAGTTACATTGTATGAAAGGTGCTAAGTAAATGTGTCAAATCATTGTTATTATTATGACAATTGTGAAGATCTTGTAAATAATCATTATTTTTCTTTAAGGTTCTGCGAATCTCCCACAAGTGACCTAGAAATGAGAAACGGACGTGGCCGTGGTAAAAGAATGCGACCCAATAGCAACACCCCGGTCAACGAGAACAGCAACTCGTCTGATAATAAGGGCAGCAACAACAGCAAGACCAGAGCAAGTTCCAACAGCAAGGGTCGGCGCGGAAGCCAAAACTCCTCTGAGCGCAGGACTCCACCCAATAGCAACACAGAGGACATAAAAGCCAGTCCCTCCTCAGCCAGTAAGCGCAAGAACAAGCCTGCATCAGACATGGAGCCCAACTCCAGCTCTGAGGATTCTAAAGGCAACAAGCGCATGCGAACAAATTCAAATGGTGGAATGACCTCCTCTGCACTCCCAATTCCCATCATCAAAACGGAGTCCCTTCCTCCTCCTTTAGACCGAACCTGTTCCTCACCTGTACTCATTGACTGCCCACATCCCAACTGCAACAAGAGGTACAAGCACATCAATGGCCTGAAGTACCACCAGGCTCGTGCTCATAACGATGATGATATCAAGTTGGACATGGATGGGGATAGCGAATACGGGGAAGAATCGTCTCTCCACCCAGAGCCAGGAAATTGCAACGGAGCTTCGATTACACAGAAAGGTTCTCTCTCCCCAGCACGCTCTGTCACACCTAAAGGAAGAGGCTTTGATGCTCAAAGTCCATCTCCTTCTCCTGGAAAGTTTGGCTCAAAGTCAAAGAAAAAGAATGGTGATGCTGAGGCAGACGTTTGCGGCACACCTATGGAGGGATGTGAGGACGGGCCTTGCGTCACTGCTGATGAGGCTAGCAATGACGGCATGGAGGACAGAAAGTCCAAAAAGCCAAGCAGCAATGTCAAGTCTGACAAGCTGTCCCAGAAGAACATGAAGTCTTCCAGACCCATGGCTCCATCTCTCCCTTCTCAGCAGATGTACTCTTTGCAGCCAACATCATTTAGTGGTGGGAGCCCCAACCATCCTCCAGGGATGGCCAACATGTTGCAGGGTGTCCCCAAGAGTCCCCAGCTAAAAGGCATTCAGTCTAAGTTGGGTGTAACTGGGGACTCGTCGCCAATTAATCCAGCCTTGAGCAGCTCCAAGGACAAAAAGAAAAAGGACAAGAAAAAGAAAGATTTGGGCAAGGATGCAGACAGTCCCAAGCTCCCAGGAAAGAGTGGGAAAACTGAAGGGGGGAAAAGCCCTTACTCTGAGTCCTCTGACCCAGGAAGCAGAAGTGAGGGTCATCTCAATGGCTCCACAGATCCTCATCAAAGCCGCCTTGCTAGCATAAAGGCAGAGGCGGATAAGATATACAGCTTCACGGACAATGCTCCCAGTCCATCCATCGGGGTGGCCAGTCGTGTGGATAGCAGCGGACAGCCTCTCACTCCCCTTCACGCTGTCACCCAGAATGGGGCTGATAGCTCCTCGGTAAAGACAAACAGCCCTGCGTACTCTGACATATCTGATGCCGGGGAGGATGGCGAAGGCAAAATGGAAGGGATGAAAGGTAAAGCTGAAGATCAGTCAGGCAGGGATGGTGCGAAGAAGGCACTATTTCCCTCTCAGGCATCCTCTAAGGAATCTGCGTATTATGCTAGCTATGACAACTACTACTCTCCCAGTTACACCCACTCTAGCCCCGGTGGCGCCACTGCTGGTGGGCCTCTTCCAGATGGGCAAGCGGTGAAACTGAAGAAGGAAGATGAGCAAGAATTGCCAGAGGAGAAGACGAAGGTGGACGTGCAGGACGAGCGCAAGGCTGAGGTCGCTTCAAGTCAGCCACACCAGCAGCAAGCCTCTGTTATCCAGCAGCGCTCTAATATGTACATGCAGCCACTCTACTACAACCAATACTACGTCCCCCCGTATGGATACCAAGATCAGGTTTATCACAACCACCTCATGAACACTAATCCAACCTACAGGCAGCAGTATGAGGAAAGGCAGAGACTCATGTCTGAGCAGCACAGGTCTGCTGAGAAAAAGCCTGATTCAGGTGTAAAGGACAGGGAGGCCTCTCTGAAGGAGGACTGGAAACAGAAGGGCCCTGTTCCTCCAGGCCTAACAAAAGCCCCCAGCCTTTCAGACCTGGGAAAGCCACAGGCCCCTGGCAAGCAGAGAGACACTTCCTCTGAACCTGCCAAGTCAGTCATCATCCCTAAAGGGGAGGAGGCCAAGCTGCAGCCACAGCAGGCTGAGGGGCTTAAAATGAAGCTCAGTGAAGCTGGCCATCATGGAAAGGATGACTCAAAGGCAAGTGTGGAGTCTGCCAGGCTGGGTATGGAGCAAGCCATGTGGTACAGACAGGTGAGACGACTGCAAAGTTCACAAGCTAGAGGGATAATTCACCCACAATTGAAAATTTATTCATCTTTTGCTCACATCATATAGTGACTAGAGACTTTGAAATGGACCAAAACTCTTAACTTCTTTGTTTTCTCTTTCCAGTACCCTGACAGTCAGAGGCCGCCAGATGAGGACAGAGAACGGGAGCGGGACAGAAAAGGCAAAGATGAGAGGCCTAGGCCGAAAGACAGCAGCTCCAAAGAAGATGGTAAAGATGGATCTGATGGTTTGTGTCCTCCCAGTGCTGAGGAACAGCGAGGCGGAGGGAAAGATTCCCGGCCCAATGCCCACATACCTTTCAGCTCTCCCTTAGCACAACACCAACCCTACCTGCATTACATGCATGGATATCCTTTTGGGCAAAGCTATGATCCCAGCCATCCTGGATACAGGGGCATGTCCTCTGTCATGATGCAGAACTACCCAGGTAAGGCAAATAATAACATCTGAATGGTGATGTTTATATAATATTCTAAAAATATAGAGAGCCCACTTATTAATAAAAATTGTGTAATGATTGATTTGCATGGGTTGGCCAACAACATATTCTATGTAAGTACAGAAAGGTGCCAAGGATTTATTAGAAGACAAATTTTGAGTGCACAGGTCTATCAAATCACATTTTTGCCACTAAATAAAAAATAAAAGTTAACTGAGAGACTTCCTTGCAGTTTTCTTGAGTTTGCATCTTGCAATTCTGACTTTTTTTCTCAGAATTGAGATATAAACTTGCAATTCTGATGTTTTTTTCCTCAGAATTGTGTGATGTAAACTCAGTTGTGACTTATAAAGTCAGAATAGCGAGACAGAAACTTGAAATTCAGAGAAATTCTAATTAAGTATTCTAATAGTCACAATTCTGAGAAATTGCAAGATCAACTCAGAATTTTGACTTTTTCTCAGAACTGCAAGTTGATATCTCGCAATTCTGACATTATAACATACAAAATGCAAGTCAAAATTTCAAGATGTTAACTCGCTTTCATGAGGAAAAAAAGGCAGAATTGCAAGTCTGACTTTAGTTCTTACAATTTTGAGTTTATGTCACGCAATTCTGAGAAAGTCAGAATTGCAAGATGTAAACTTGCAATTGTGAGAAAAAAAGTCAGAATTGTGAGATACAAACTCGCATTTGCGAGAAAGTCAGAATTGCAAGTCTGACTTTATTTCTCGCAATTGTGAATTTGTATCATGCAATTTTGAGAATAACTTTATAAGTTTATATCTCGCAATTCTGTTGTTATAAATCGCAATTGCAAGTTCATATCTCAATTGTGAGGAAAAAAAGTCAGAATTATGAGATATAAACTCGCAAGTCTGACACTATTTCTCACAATTGTGAGTTAATATCACGCAATTCTGAGAAAAAGTCAAAATTGCTAGACGTGAACTCACAATTGTAAGGAAAAAAAGTCAGAATTGTGAGATACAAACTCACATTTTCGGAAAAAAAAAATCTGAATTGCAAGTCTGACTTTATTTCTTACAATTGTTTGTTTAAAATCTCAATTCTGAGAAAAAAAAGTCACTTTTTTACTTTTATTCAGTGGTGGAAACCGGCTTCCATATTCTTGTTACACTGTATCAGTAACAAGAAGTTACTTTGAAATATTGCTGCTTGTCAAACCAAATGTGTTATTATTCAGGTAGCTAGCAATAGACATGTCAACAGTTTAACTGGCTCAGCAAGAATGGTCTCTTGTAGTTGACCTAAAAGAGAAAACTGGGCACTAATGTGCCCCTTGTGGCAACACTGAGAATGCATATCACATTTGCACTGCTTCAGGAATAGCATTTTGATATATTTTGGAACACAATGTGTAAATCTGTGCTTGTGTAGCTAGAAATGTTGGCATTCAAGTTCTTGCATAAAGCATGTTTTGAGCCTTAACGTGCATAAACATTTGTACACAATTTGAAAAATGGTATGGTCTTCTGATCTTTAGGTTCCTATCTGCCAGCGGGATACCCTTTCTCCCCTTACGGCAGTAAAATGGGCAGTGGAGAGGAAGGAGAGAAATCTCGCTCCAGCCCCACAGTCAGCAGCAAGTCGGCTTCAGAGTCCAAAGCCTTGGACATACTACACCAACACGCCAACCAGTACAAGAGCAAATCGCCCACTGTTGCCGACAAGCCCTCCCATGAAAGGGAGCGAGGAGCAGGCGATCGAGAACGGGAACGAGAGAGGGAGAGAGAAATGGATCGACCGCGTTCATCTCCTTCCCAGCGCATAATGCCACCCCATCACCACCTAGGCTATCCCCTTGTAGCCGGGCAGTACGATCTGTCTTATGCCACAGGTCAGCAGTCGAGTACTCTTTCATATTAACTTGTAAAATAAAATGAGAATTCAGATTCTGAGATGGCTGTGGGTGAAGCTCACAAAGCCTACCCAGAATGTCATGTTTAATCCCAAAATCTTAACTGAAATGAGAGAAAATGTGACCCTGGACACAAAAAAAATTTGCATGGGTATATTTGTAGCAATAGCTAACAATACATTGTGTGGGTCAAAATTATCATTTTTTCTTTTAAGCCAAAAATCATTAGGATATTAAGTATCATGTTCCATGAAGATATTTTGTACATTTCCTACTGTAAATATATCAAAACTTTATTTTAGATTAGTAATATGCATTGCTAAGAACTTAATTTGGACAGTTTTAAAGGTCATATTTATCTCGGCCAAATAATGTACTATCCTAACAAACTATACATCAATAAAAAGCTTATTTATCAGTTTTCATATGATGTATAAATCTAAATGTAAAAAAAAAAGACCTTTATGGACTGGTTTTGTGGTCCAGGGTCACAAATGACGCCTGTTTTACATTAAACATAATGTATTGTGCATTATAACAGTATCTTAATATTGACATTATTATGTTATTTTTCTATATTACACTAATGAGAATTCATTTTTTTAAAAGATTGTTTTGGTTATAATGTGAACCAGGCATCTCTTAATGCCTCATTTGATGTGTTTAAGGGAAAAAAAAACTAAACATTGCTGCTATAAAACTGCAAATTCCACAAAGAAAACTCTGGGAAGTGAACAGCGTTTTTACTGGATGTTCTTTAATTGCAGGCCTTTCATCGTCAGCGATTGTTGCCAGTCAGCAAGCCTCAGCCCCTTCCCTGTACCCACCAGCACGGAGGTGAGAATGGTAAGAGAAACAAAGATCAAGAAAAGTCAGCAGGAGGTTTGGATAAAAGATGACCATAGTAGTTGCAAGTGTATTCCCATTTCTGCTTTTTTTTAAATACCTAAGCTTGCAAAAAGGTCTTAATAATTGTTCCACTCGCTTTGAGGCGCTTCTCCTTAAAGGTTCTGTAGGTCGCTATCTGTTTCAAAGCATTATGATTATTTAAGTCCCCCTAGATTGAGGCTGGTGCTTTTAGGACAGCAGCATTGCTAACACATCAGAAGCCTGTAGTGACCTCTGGTGGAGCAACATGTAATAACATTATGGGGAGACTGCATTGGACTTGACATGTTTTATAATAAATGTGACCCTGGACCACAAAACCAGTGTTAAGTAGCATGTGTATTAAAAACACATTGTATGGGTCAAAATGATCATTTTTTCTTTTGTGCCAAAATCATTAGGATATTAAGATCATTTTCCATGAAGATATTTTGTACATTTTATACTGTAAATATATTAGATCTTAATTTTTGATTAGTAATACTTAGTTTGTGTAAATGTTTACATTTAAAGTATGAGTATATTTACATTTACAACAATTAAAGTGATAGTTCACCCAATAATGAGAATTCTGTCATAAATGACTCACCCTCGTATCATTCCAAACCTGTAAGATCTTTGTTCATCTTCAGAACCCAAATTAAGATATTTTTAGTCAAATCTGAGAGCTTTCCTGCATAGACAGCAACGGAACTCTACAGCAACAACCTGTGCTGAAGACTGACACAGAAGAGATCAAATAGTTGAATAAAGTCATTATTTTTGTTTTGGTTTGTTTGCAAAAAGTATTCTCGTAGCTTCATAAAATTAAGGTTGAACCACTGATGTCACATGGTCTTTTTTATCGATGTCTTTGCTACCTTTCTGGGCCTTGAACGTGGTAGTTGCATTGCTGTCTATGCAGGGTCAGAAAGCTCTCGGATTTCATAAAAAATATCTTAATTTATGTTCTGAAGATAAACAAAGGTCTTACAGGTTTGGAATGACATGAGGGTGAGTCATTAATGAGAGAATTTTCATTTTGGGGTTAGCTCAGGGTTGCCAGGTTTTCACCGCAAAACCCACCCAATTGCTATTTAAGGCTAGCTCAAAAGAAACCCAATCGCTCTTCAAGGGGGCTCCCCCGATAAAAATTGCATTCCAGAGGGTAAAATACACATTTTGTGGTGGGGTTACTCTGGTAAAATTAGCATTCCAGGTGCTAAATATTACGTTATTGGGGTCGCTTCAACCCACGGCAACAGTATGAAAGTACCCCAATTCCACGGGAAAACCGCGGACATGGCAACACTGGGTTAACCATTCCTTTAACTGTTTATAGATTTCAGAGTTGACTATATATTCTGTGTTCTAACCAGTGCTTTCTTTTTTTTTTCCTCTAGGGAAACCTGATTGTCTCACCCTTCTTTACAAATAATCATGTGACTGGATCACATGGGGAAGTATATGGAGTTCATTTAGACATCAGTTGAATGGTGTTTCTATATTTTTAGTTTTTCTGCCGGAATGTGTGGCAGATCGATGTTTTCCTAGTATCTGTACCTCGTACCCCACTACAGACTGTGAGACCAGGTTCAAAGCCATCCTGCCCTGCTCAAAGCCCAGCTGGCCACTGAACTATGCCTGTGAACTGGTGACGAATGATCAAAAAGCAAGGACTGTCATTCCTCTCACTCGATGCAGGCCGTGGCCAGACGAGAGGCGAGGACTCGAGGGGACATAAGAACACAAAGACTGAAAATAGTTTTATCACACTGAGATAACTAAAATTGTTTCCCTTTTTTATTTTAGTTGGCATCCTCACTGAAAAAAAAAATCTGTTTGACCCACGATTTTTTTGAATGGATGTTCTCTAGATATCACCAGTGAAAGCTGCAGATATTATCTAGCATTGTCTCATAACTCTTTCCGCCAGTGGTTCCGGCTCTCATCGCCACATGCCTCAAGACTGCTTTTTTTTTCCTCACGATTTTTTTACTTTTCTATCACCGACATGGTAACGAGAGTGACATCATCGATGTTTTACTTTGTTACTTTATTGTTCATGCTGTTTTTAGACATGTACCATCCAGCCTCTCGTGGACTAGCAAATCCAGGAAAGCATTTTAACAAGCACGGCCCTCACACAGCAAAACATTTCACTTCCAGGTTCATTTGCGAGATATAATTTCAGTGAGCACTGTTTTGTCTTTCATTAGAACATCACTGACTGAGGTCCGTTTACTCCAGGGAATTCTCTTCGGTTCCACTTGGTTATCCTTCAACTTGAATCCGAATATCCTCATTTCTATCTTGGCTACCTTACCTCATCGCGAACAGAATTTCCGATTTATCGCTACGGTTCTTAAAATGGATGTTTGTTAATGTACAAGGTGTAGTAAGTTCTTTTAGAGAGAGACGCTTACGTGGTAAAATGGGGTGCGTGACACCAGAGGCCCAGTAGTTTCGTTCTAATTGTTCTGAAGTTCTTGCATGGGGCCGCTCTCTATCCCTGAACACTTGTTGTCGAAGTGTTGTGGTAACTCCAGCGTGTTTTCTGAAACCAAGTGAGCGTTTGACCCGAACATGCTTTCATAGCCCATCATGCTCTGTTGTATTTCATGTGTCGTCCAGCATGGTGTACTATAGCACTAGAAATGTGATTTCAAACGGTGTCTCCTCAGGCGAAGCAAACTTTGGTTCTGCACCAAACGCTGTCGATTATTCTTGGTTGCACACACTATGTGATGTCTGTATATGATGTACAGAGGAACTGTTTTAAATGCAATCAAGAAACCATCTGATTACTTTTTTGTTTTGAAATCTGTCGCTAGGGTGTGTTTTTCTTTTCCTCTTCGGTGTTGTCCTCTGCTTTATCTTCCATGGCTTGCTGTCACGATGCTTGCTGGTTTTTTAACATTTTTAACATTCAGTCTTGGGAGTCTCTCAATCCAGAATCTCAACTAGACGCAGCTCTCGTAGATCTCAGGCGGTTTCCTGGTCATTTGCTGCTGGAAATGCTGATTTTGATTCGAGCACGTAGATTTTAACAGGCTCTGTTGGAATGAGAGATGAAAGATGGGTGTTCGGTTGGCTCATGCACTCCCTCTCAATACTGAAAGAAATGGGCTTTAAGTTACACATCTAATATATTCATCAGTATGTCATTGGATATTAGGTACATTTGGATGTTGGGAGCCAAACAGAACAACTTTCTGAATTGTCAAGAGTTCAAACCTGAACATTTTGGAATTGTTTTTTAATCTCATTTAAGAAAGATTCTCAGTACAGTCATGAAAATTATCACATGCATTTTGTGCTAGTTTCAAATGGTGCTCGGTTGACATGCTTTGATTTGTTGGAAAGAGGATGCAGTGCACTATTGCATGCTTTGCGTCATTTACACAATAAACTCTTTCCGGTTGTGCTTCATCCCCAAGTGTTTCTCAAAAGACAATTTATCACCAAGTATCAGGCCCCAGTACTTAAAGAATGTTTACATTTTTTTTTTTTTTTTTTTAATGGCTTTGTTTGGATTTTTTTTTTTTTTTTTTTGGCTGTATCACCCAATTCCTCCTGTTCTTTCTTGGACTGTTTCTCTTATGTAAAGTGTACATTACCATGTTTCTTTTTTATACAATACTGTAACTTGCCTTTGTACATTTAGGCAAAAAAAAATAAATCTTTTTATGAGACAATCACATCTGTCCTTGTTGGCTCTCTTCTGTTTTATAAACATAATTTTCTTTTGTCTTATTATTTTATACCACCAGTCAAAAGTTTTTGTAAAAGATTTTTAATGTTTTTTTGAATAAGTCTCTTCTGCTCACCAAGCATTTATTTGATTAAAAGTACAACAAAAAAATTAGTTTTGTAAAAAATATATATATTTTTACTATTTAAATATATTTTCAAATGTAATTTACTCGTGTGATTTTTTTTTTTTAGTGTCATTACTTCAGTCACATGGTCCTTCAGAATTAATTCTAATATTAATTCCTCTTGCTGCTAACATTATTTGCTGTTAAAAACATTATTATATAATATAATTATTATTATATAACTGACTCAACTGTTTTAAATATTGATAGTAATAATGTTTCTTGAAAGCATATTAGAATGATTTCTGAAGGATCATGTGACACTAAAGACTGGAATAATGATGCTGAAAATGTAGATTTGATCATAGAAATAAATTGCATTTTTTTTTTGCAGTTTTTTAATTAGTAAAAATATTTCACAATATTACTGCTTTTGTTGTATTTTGGATCAAATGAATAAATGCAGGCTTGGTGATTAGAAGAGAATTATTTAAAAAACATTAAAAATCTTTTGACTGTTAATGTATGTTTTTCTTTTTCAGGTAAATTATGGTATTGAACACTGTAAGATTCACTTACCACTAGAGGACACCCACATCCATTGTATCAGTGTTTTTAAAGCATTATTTTATTTAACCTGTTCATTCCTCCTATACGGTTTAACTGATAAATCTAAATGTTTTTTTTTTTTTTTTTTCCCTGAATTGTTAATGAATTATGGATATTAGTTTTTAAAAAGCATTTTATAGAGGTTATGCAATTTATAGCCAATGAAGCACCAGAAATAATTTCCAGGCCTTTTTATTTTATAAAAGTGACAGGCTCAATTGCTGGAAATATCGCACAAGCTTTGCCATTAAATATTATGGACGCATGACATTCCAAATGCTTAGCCTTTTTATTCACTTGCCGCCTTATTGCTCTAATGCTGTTAGACAGTCATATGACAACAATGAAATGTCTGAAGGGGTAATTGTTTTGAATCATCCGAGTATTTGCACAGTAAGAACGATAAAGCCCTTTCAGCTTGTGTTAAAGTGCTTCGTCTGTAACAAAAGGCGCTTTTTATGTGCAACGTGATGCAGAAGTGGAGATTATGCAGGGGTGATTTTGTGGAGTGTAAATGTAAAATCTGATTATAGCTGCTGGAAGGGGGAGGGGAGGGGAGAGGAGAGGGGAGGGAGGCAGGGAGATGCTGAGGCAATGACTTTTCCTCTGATATCCTGCAAGGGCATGGAAGTACACTTTTCCTCTTGCTGCTTAGCAAGTCTACATTGGACATCTGGGATTTCATGGGATGCACTATATACGCAGCCAGTTCTGAGGCTCCTTCAGCGGAGGGGCCTGAGCCACAGAGACGCTCCCATGGTCACAGGACCAGGACCTGTCGCACCCGTGACCGGTGAGGCCACAATGCATTCATCATAGACTGCCTCAAGAGTCTTGTGGTTTTTAATGAATCTGTTGCTCAGGTGCAATAATAATGTGTGTTAATGCTGAACTAAGTTATTAAAAACGTAGCAGATTTCTGTGAAACTTGTTTATGGTCAAACTGTCCCCTTTCATATCAGACTGTCAATTTTTTTTTTAACCTCTTAAATTTACACAATATTTACTGTACATTTGTTATCTTGGTTTCAAGAAATTAAGATCAAGGTAGAAATATAATCTTTCCAACAACTACTAAATAGCCTTATTTTTAGAATTGTATGTGTTTTCTTTGACAGTATGCTTGGTTAGTTCAAACATAAGAGACTAATTTCAAATACGAGCTCTTTTCGTTTGCATAGGACATTAACTCTGCGATATGAATTTGTCAGCCATTGTCAGAAGTGGCTGGAATAGGTCAATGAATGATTTAACGAGCAAATGGATATTTATAAATCAGTCAATCAGTCTGTATAATGTGTGTGCGCTCATACCGAAGAGTAAATCCTGCGGGAGCTTCCTAATAACACCACGAGTCTCTAATGCTGCTGACGCTACCGCTCTCATAAGACATCACACTACATAACGCTCACTATCACACTTATGAGCCTTTATGAGCTCGGACTATTATAACACCAGTAATAATGGCTTTTTCTTTACACTGACGTACCTCTATGCGATACGACGAGCGAGGGTTTGGATATTTCCTGTCAGTCAGGTACGTGTTTCTCAACTGGAACGTACACTGTGACGTCTTCTGTTTTGAATTCACAAATATTGTTTGCGCGGGTACAGGTTTGGATGGTTGTTGACTAGGATTTTGTTCTATCGATGTGGTAAAGATAGCCACTTTTTTTTTTATCAGTGTGATTTCACTGTTATAATCTGATTATTAAATTCCACATTCCATTAATGAGTAAATTAATTTTAGCTCCAATTTAAAAGGAGACACGTACAAGACGTTGTAAAATATATACAGTGAAATAAATATCAAAATTCTACGTACATCTGTGACTGCACGCTAATTAAGTTAATTAATGTTAGTTATATTAAAGTGCCAAGTTGCTACGTTGCTTGGCAATCGTAAACCGTAAGCACAAGATTAATTTGGTGTAGGCTTCCCTCAGATTATTCAGATTCCTAAATTTAGATTATTATTGTTGTTGTTGTTATTAATATCACTACAATTTTGACATTTTTATGCATTATGTTACATTCACTACCATTTTGCTTCTCTCAAAGCATTGTATTAGTGATATTACCACAGTTACAGAAGTTTAGGTCACTATAAAATGTGACCCTGAACCACAAAACCAGTCATAAGGGTCAATTTTTTGAAACTGGGATTTATACATAATCTGGAAGCTGAATAATTGATATGTCAGTATCAGACAATATTTGGCTGAGATACAACTATTTGAAAATCTTGAATCTGAGTGTGCAAAAAAAAAAAAAAAATCGAAATGTGAGAAATCGCTTTTAAAATTGTCCAAATAAAATGCATATTACTAATCAAAAAATAAGCTTTGATATATTTACAGTAGGAAGTTTACAAAATATCTTCATTAAACATAATATTTACTTAATTTCCTAAAGATTTTTGGCATACACTTAAAAGCTTCATGATGCCATAGAAGAACCTTTTTTGTATGAATGGTTCCATAAAGAACCTTTAACATCTGAAGAACCTTTCTGTTTCTCAAAAGGTTCTTTGTGGCAAAAGAAGGTTCTTCAGATTATAAAAAGGCAAGAAAAAGATTGTTCTTTAAAGAACCTTTGACTTAATGGTTCCTTTTAGAACTAAAAATGGTTCTTCTATGGCATCACTGTTATTTTTAAGAGTGTAAAAGAAAAATCAATCATTTTAACCCACACAATGTATTTTTGGCCATTGCTACAAATATACCTGTGCTACTTAAAACAGTTTTTTTAGTCCAGGCTCATAAATGATTTCATTTTTACATCACGCCAACTTTAATTCAAGCAGATGACTCGTCTGTGTCAATGTAGATTAGCTTTTTTCTATGCAAACACCATAAATATTTTCCTCACCAAACATTCAACTGGATATTTTTATTCTGCAAGTCATTTTAATTAGTCAAATAATAACCACTCTATACAAACTTTAGGCGCTAGCCTATATGTTTATAAATAGAAAGGTCAGTGGAGCAGGCCCTCAGGAGCTAAGACTGAGTTAAGACAGTAATGTAGGTCACTCACAGGGAGAGTCCACAGAGTGCACAATTTTTTTTTTTACCATAATATGTCACCATAATTGATGTACGTGAGATATGAGAGCTTAGTGTATGAAGAACTTACTACAATAATTATATATATATATTTTTTTTTACCAAAATACCAGTAGCAAAGTTATTACCCATAATCAAAAATAAGGAACACCTCATATATGACCCTGGACCACAAAACCGGTCTTAAGGGTTGATTTTTTGAAACTGAGATACATCTGAAAACTGAATAAATACGTTTTCCATTGATTTATGATTTGTTAGGATAGAACAATATTTGGCAGAGATACAACTATTTGAAAATAATCTGAAAAAATGAAAAAAATAAATAAATAAAATCAAAATATTGAGGAATATTGCCTTTAAGTTTGTCCAAATGAAGTTCTTAGCAATGCGTATTACTAATCAAAAATTACATTTTGATATATTTACAGTAGGAAATTTACAAAACTCATGTTACATAAGACTGATTTTGTGGTCCAAGGTCACATATGAATATGGTTTTACAGTAGTAACAATAAATGTAGTAACTTGAGTATTTTGGAAAAAATATGATCACATGTTTGTAAAGGCAGCTAGGGGAAGAAAAATGTTTTCAAAGGTGTTCCAAGATTGTCAGAATGAAACAAAAAAGCGGCTGTCCTCATTTTCCCTTTGTTTCATTGTTTATCCCTGGCTGTCACTAACAACAACAAAAAAAAAACATCACACAGGTGTTTTCCAGCTCACATGCATGTCCTCACAGTACAATTTGAATACAAAAAAATTGCATAATGCAGTGTGAATGGCTTGCAAAGTATCCATCAGAAAGCTCTCTAGTGTGTCAACTGCCTGGGGTGCAGTTACAGCCTGCAGATGTACATGAGAATGGGCCCATTAGCCTCCTGCAGTACAGCTGCCTCTCTGTTATTGCTGTAAACCCCCTTGAGGGCCCTTTACACAAATACAGCCAACCTCCTGTCATTGCCCGCTGTAAACCATTAACATTAACAAATTATAGCAGTTTTGTTTTGTTTTATTTATTTATTTTAATATTTTAGTTAGTACGACTGTTGTGTTATAGCTTATAATACTAGAATAGTTGTAAAGCATCCACAGTACAGTATTCGTTACACAGTATGTCTAATTATAAAACCAAAATGCATTTATTTTAGATGAGTATTTTATGCGTTGACTACCACGTTAATTGTTTTAACACATTTAGTCGCAAAATTCAATTTCACTTGATTTTGTAGACATGTATTTCTGTGTGTCTAAAAGAGCACAAGTTAGAGGCTTTCCTGTCCTTTGTTTTATTCTTTTAAGTTGTGTGTTCAGAGCAAAAGGCTTTCTTTTTAAGCTGCCTTCTTTCTTTTTTTTTAATTGCAGCATGTGCCAATTTTGTAATCAGTGTCGTTGCCAGGTAGCAATAAAATTGGTGGTGTGCCTTTAAGAAAGGCTTCTGTGCCTGTAGGCTAACGTTGATTTGGCTAAATGGATTAGCAGTTATCCTGTGATGGTGTAGCCTTGTAAATACGCACTAATATAGAGGGGCCCTGATTAACCTTCTACATTAAGAGCAGCCTTGTCATTATTAAAGGCTTCAAATAAAACAGTAGTACTTTGAAAACAAACTTTCAGAACCTGGAGCTATAGAATCTGTTGAAGCTAATCAGCTGGTCCCCCTGCACCAGACAGATAAATACATCAACACATGATGATTGTCCACATTTACACGTCAATTTACACGGCCTGCCCTGTAATGGTGATTGCTTTTAAGATTACACATAAAGCATGGCTTCCCCTGAAAGTGAAATGTTGCTTTAAAATTGTATTTGTAAGATATAGCAGTGTTCAGGATTAATCTATTAATTTGTTATAGAACTAATTTTGTTATAGAAAATAAATTGCATAACTGTGCACCACAAAACCGGTCATAAAGGCTTCATAAAAGCATAAAAGCTTAATAAAATAAGGTTTCCAATGTTGTATGTTTTGTTAGGATAGGGCAATATTTGGCCAAGACACAACTATTCGAAAATCTGAAATCTGAGGGTGCAAAAAAATCAGAATATTGAGAAAAATCACCTTTAAAGTTGTGCTATCAAACGATTAATCGCGATTAATCGCATCCAAAATAAAAGTTTATGTTTATAAAGTGTATCTGTGTACTGTGTATATCTATTATGTATAAATACATACACATGCATGTATATATTAAGGAAAAATATTTTAGATTTATATCTAAAATATTTATATTTATTTATAATCTAAATTGTATATAGGTATAAATATATATATACATATAAATATATATATTTTTAAATATATACATGTATGTGTGTATATTTATAAGTACGTAATAATTATACAGAATAAACACACATATAGTATGTAAACATAAACTTTTATTTTGGATGTGATTAATCGCGAGTAATTGTTTGACAGCCCTACTTTAAAGTTGTCAAAATGAAGTTCTATTACTAATACAATTTTATATATATGTATATATTTACGGTAGGACATTTACAAAATATCTTCATGAAACTTGATCTTTAATATCCCAATAATTTTTGGCATAAAATAAAAATCTATCATTTTGACCCATAAAATGTATTTTTGACTTTTGATACAAATATACCCATGCTACTTAAGACTGGTTTTGTGGTCTAGGGTCACAATTCATACTCCTAAACATTTGATAGACATGCCTCTTTCCAGTTGTCCGTGATCATAGAACACAGAATTGCTGTGATTTTATAATCACAAATATCTATTTTTTGTTTGTTTGTTTTTAACAGTTTCTGCCTGATAAAAATCTTACAGGTTGACATAATAAAGAAAAATTATGTATTGAAATTTCCATTACTTACTTACTTCAATGTAATTTTCCATCAATGTTATTTTATTTTCATTGATTTACTATTACATGTTTTTGTTATTTTTTTAATTAGATTTATTGTTTGCGAAGTTTTAGTCTTTATTGTTGTGCATTTTGACACTTTTAATATTGTTGTTATTTAAAATGTCTATATAGATTTTATTGAGTTTTAGTTTCTTTTAGTAAACTAAAAGAAAAGGGAAAATTTTGCTTTGATACCTAGCTGAAATAAAATATATATTTTTTTATCATTTTTGAATTTTAGTTAATGTTTGTTTTTGCATGGTTTTAATTTTAGTTTTTGTTAACAGTAGTAACCCTGATTTCAATTACTTTTCCAGGTCTACAAATCACACTTTTTAAAATTAACTCATATATCCAGGTTTTCCAAAGCTGTGGGAGCCCAGCTTCCTAAATTACAATCACAGTTGTTGACGAAACTAAATTAAAATAAGAAATATGATGTCAGATTACATCTTGATTTTAACTTTTGATCACAATCACATCTTGATCAACACTACAACAATTTATTCACATAACATGATATGCTTTTTTCCTGAATCCGTGGATTTCAAAAGAGTAAAGGTTATTGATTTATTGGGCAACAAATGAAGAGTTCAGATGCAAAACCAGCTAAAAGCCATCTTGGTCAAAAATTAGATGATACTGAGTGAATGCTCTTGACACATATTATATGCCCATCAAATACTTTTACTTCAAACTCACTCTCAGCCCAATCAGAAATACCAGCATTTACATAGAAACCTATACATCGGACCCTGATAAAAATACATTTTTTTAAAGAAAGATGTCAAATGGATGTAGAATCTTTTGCATCTGAACTCTTCATAAATTATAAAGTATAATTTAACAAAGAGACAAAACAGCAAACCTGTTGTCTGTGTATTTCTCCTTGTATTTTTAAAAAAATGGTAGGTTTGCAGACTTTGCACTTTGCCCTCCTCTCATTTCTGTCCTGTAGATGCATTTAGCACTATGCCAGCAGGATAACTGCTAGTTAAGCGATTCGGGGATGCTGCACACCAGCTGCGTATGTGCGACGTAGCAGCATGCATTAGGTCTCTGGGGTGCATTAAGCAGCAGATCAAATGGTGTGACCTTCAAAAACAGGAAATGGTCTGTCAGTGCGCACGCAGATGACTCAAACTCCAGCCTAATGAAGCTTCCCAATTAAAGATAACAAGGGAGAGAATAGGCCCAAGCAACATTCAGTGATAATGGTGACAGTAGTGCAGCAGTGGTCCATTTATCACACCTTTTTAATTGTACCCCAGAAATAGCAGGCGCTCTTTTGCTGTGGGAAAAGACAAAATTTTCATGTTTGCTCATTAGAAGTGTGTATGACGTGTTATTCTGTGTGTATTACAGGCCTAAGACCATGAGTGATCATCAGGATCAGGCTGAAGATGTTGGGCTCCTAACACCTCATGATCAGTCAGAGGCCTCAAAGGACGATGACATGCATTTTAGGCAAGTTATGACTTCTCAATTATATAATCTGCTTTTAAACTATTTTGAAAGATTTAAGTATTTTAGTGCTTTATGCTAGCAGGCGGTATCTTGGCTTAGAGTGCTGGCTGCGCCAGAAGGCGTTTCTGTGTGGATTTTGTGTGTTTTTCCTGTGTTGGTGTGGATTTCCCCTTCAGTCACAAGATGCTGAAATAAGTTCTAGTGTCACTGTGACCTTACAAGTGATTTGGAAAGTAGATTAGTAAGTATGACCAGGAAGTCAATAAATAGTAGTAGTGACACACTCTCACAAGGAGACATCACTTTACTGTTTCCCACACAATGTGTTTTGGCCTTGCTTCCTGGCCTTAGTGTCTTTTTTAGGCTTTTTTCACATACAATTCATACACAACACAATATTGAGAAAAACTTTATAGTCACACTCATTTTTACTATATCATAAATGTTCAAGTAATTCAACTTGACACAAATGTAGGTATGAAAATCTGTATCTAGGTAGGGGTGTGCAATGTATATCTTCTGCACTAGTATCGTAATTGTTGTTTTAATGCGATTTGACATTATCGAGTATACTGCAAAAAACCTACAGAGTGCACGCATAACGTTACATTACGTGATGAAGTTTAGTAAATATGCATTTAAAGTGGGTTTCTTTCTTTCTTAGGATATTAAGTAAAGATCATGTTCCATGATGATATTTTGTAAATTTCTTACTGTAAATATATAAAAACTTAATTTTTGATAAGTAATATGCATTGCTAAGAACTTAATTTGAACAACTTTAAAGGTAATTTTCTCAATATTTGTATTTTTTGGCACTCTCAGATTCCAGATTGTCCAATAGTTGTATCTCGACCAAATATTGCCCTATCATAACAAACCACAGTACTGTTTTGCATCTCTGCAACATGATGGGGTTTTGTTCCTGAATGAATCAACCATTTAAATTATTTGGTTCAATCACAATGACTTATTTCACTTTTAAAATAATTTCAAATATAGCTGCATTAACATGTGTAAATACATCTAAAAAGTGCTTCATATGCAACTTCTGCATCTTAATTTGTTTGGTAACAGCCTAAATGTGGGCCATTATTATAACTGACTGATTAAATGTAAGAATTTGAATCAAAAGATGATGCACAATTTTAGAAAGAAAAAAAAAACATAAAAATCAGTTTAAACTTATTGGAAAAGAATAATGTCTATCACTGCTGTGAACTGACCACACAGAATATGAAGAATATCAAAAACTTTAGAAGTCAGCCCGGTAGTCCTTAAGCACAATAACACACAAATATACATACAAAATATTGTCTAAATATCATTATTGTCACAGTTTGTACAGAGTGAAGGCACAAAGCATTAAGATTTGCAGAGTCTTTAATAAAATCCACAATCAGATAGACCACAGACAGAAGGGCAGAAACACATGTACAACCAAAATAACCTTGCATCTAGGTTCAGATTCCTTTCCCAGCACTTCCTCTGTTTTCTGTTCAATATCTCACTCTTTTTCTGTATTTTAGCTTCCTACTACAGCAGATATTGCAACCCTCTTTCATAAGTCCAAGTCTTCCACCTCTTCACTGGACCCTCTTCCCACTGTTTTGGTTATAGTCTGCCTCCCTTCTCTGCTTCCTTTCATTTCTGCTATCATTTGCTCTTTGTAATAATAAGTTTGTAATAATCTATACGAACAATTCCAATCTGTACAGAAACTGCACTGATAAAAATCACTAATGACATCTTTATGGCACCTGATTCTGGTTTAGTCACTATTCTTGTCCTCCTTGATCTGAGTGCAGCCTTTGACACAATTTCTCATACCATTCTTCTCAAAAGACTAATCTCTATTGGCATCACTCACACCCCTCTAGATTGGTTCAAATCTTATCTTTCAGGGCGCACTCAGTTTGTTCAGTTACAATCGTTTTGCTCCTGTTAAAACTGGTGTGCCTCAGGGCTCTGTCCTAGGACCCCTTCTTTTCATCAGTTATCTTCCTCTTGGCAATATCTTCTGTAAATATGACATTCTATTTCACTGGTATGCAGATGACACCCAACTTTATTTTTCTAGCAAACCAAATTCCACTCTCCCTCCTACTGCCCTCACTGATTGTCTCAATTAACTTAAATCTTCGTTTTCCTCCAGTTTTCTCAAACATAAAAAATAAAACAGAATTTCTTCTAATTGGTACTAAATCAACTTTATCCAAAACGAGAGTTTTCCTCTTTCAATAGATACTTTCTCTGTTTCTCCTTCTCCTCAGGTTAAGAGTTTGGGTGTCATCCTGGACAGTACACTGTCATTTCAATTACATATTAATAACATCATCCGGTCCGCTTGTTTTCATCTGCGAAATATCAATTGCCTTCGTTCTTCCCTTACCCCTCATACTACTGCTATTCCTGTTTGCAGTCTTGTCATTTCTCGCATTAATTATTGTAATTCTCTTCTTTTTGGTCTTCCCCACAAATCCCTTTATAAGCTTCAATTACCTCAACACTCAGCAGCCCATATTATCCCACCATTTCACCACATCACCCCTGTTTCGCAGCAGCTTCACTGGCTTCCGGTTAAGTTTTGGACTGAATATAAAATTCTCTTGTTCACTTTTAAGGCTATCTATAATCTTGCCCCTTCGTATCTGTCTGATCTTCTTAACATTCATACTTCCTCTCGTTCTCATCGATCTGCTTCCTCTCTTCATCTTACTGTTCCTTTTGCTCGCCTCTCTACTATGGGGCATTTTGTTGCTCTGCTCCCCGGCTTTGGAATTCATTACCACCAGACATCAGAAACATTGACTCTTTATCTCTATCTAAAACCAGACTTAAGTCTTACTTGTTTATGATTGCACATCCCACCTACATTTTAACTGTCTAGTCCTACTTTATTTTGTTTTGCATATAACATTTCTTGTTTGTTTCTTATTGTTTTGTTTGTAAATTATTGTGTGGTGTTGGGAAAGGCGCCTATAAATAAAATAATTTTATTATTCTTAATTGTATTATTCTTATTAAAGAAACACAAACTGAATGCAACTTATAATGCAACTTATAAAAGGGACTTTAATTGAATACAAACAGGTGATGGTGATGTACAATAATGACAGGAAAACCAAATATAGGCAGACAAACGGAAGAAACCAAAACAGACACAGACAGTTCACAGGTTTGTGGGATAACAAAGGCAGCGAAGGATACATCTATGCTGATGTGTTCTAATCGCTATCACACCCTGAGCACATGTGAGTTAATGTATTCCTCTTATCAGCAAGACATATCGACATAATTTTTCAAATTGGGCGATGCTGATATTTAAATTTAAAGCCATTATCGGCTAATTCTGATATCACAATAATATTATGCATCCCTAAAAATGACTTCTTATCTGATTACTCAATTAATCGATGGGATAATCGGTAGAATACTTGATTGCTAAAATAATCGATAGCTGCAGCCCTAATTTAAAGCTGTAGTCCGTAAGTTTTGCCTCTTTGTCGCCATCTCTGTCTGAACACCTGCAATTGCAGTTAATTGCGCAATTATCTTTCATGCGTGGGTTGTGCTCCGGCACAGCTCCAGCGCGGATGAATCTAATGTTTTGGTAGCTGTCAGTCACTTCACCGTTGAAATATATGGCCCAAATAAGAATTTTCACCGGATATTGTCATCTAAGAGTAAATAACAAGTCTAAAACTTTTGTTCTGACCAACTGAGGAAAAACGCTACAGGTGTTTAAATCTAACGATCGCTTATTATCTCATATCACATCAAACTAGCAAGTTATTATTACTGTTATACTTTGTTCTCAAATTGTTCATGTTAACAACATCGGCATTACGTAACTATGTGTATGTAGTGTGTATCAGCGTTTCTGTTTCTGTACAGTCTAATCTCTGATTGACATTAAATTCAAATTACATATGAAGAAATTCTTTTAGCTGAAAAAGATAATCATTCTTCCTTAGGTTCGGTGTTCTTTAAAATACAAACTTGTGTAATCCCACGTAGGCTATCTGCAAACAGATGCATATTTAAAACTGGAGTAACCTAATTTCAGTAACTTGTGTTTCATAAACACATAAACTTTTTGGATTACATTCCGCAATCAAAATGATAAGTTTAATTATTTCAGCCGCTGTGAGAAAAGGCTATAAACGATCCTGCATCTGCAGCATTCTCACATGTGATAAAGCTACTAGCCGGGACGCCTTCTTTATGTTTACAGACGTGACGTAATGACGCAGTGGCATGCTTGAATTTCCCACGAAAACCACTCAATTTAAAAACATTATTATAAGATAACCGTTGTGAATCGGGCTAAAGTAAGGCGATAGTTTTGAACACTGACTGGTTTTGTACTTGCTCAAAAATTTATTTAGCATAATTTTTAACCAAAAAAGTTATGCAGCTTTAATGTATAAAATACATTCGCCTGAAAGAAGGAAGTCATATACACCTAGGATGCCTTGAGGGTGAGTATTTCATGGGGTAATTTTCATTTTTGGGTGAACTAACCCTTTAAGAATCGTATTTTGGGACCGACTCAAACACTAATTCACATGATGGCAGATTCCATCCATGTGTATGTCTTACATAAGCCTGTGTGGCTGAGTGTAATTGTAGGAATGCTTCCAGATGGGGTTTAGCCGAGCACTATATCATGTGCTCGCACAGTCATCCGTTCTGTTCAGAGAGCTGACGTCCACAGGGCAGAATGACTGAAGAGCTCAGTATCACAAAGGCTGTATTGTGTTTCCTCTGTAAAAATCCAGCTTTGACGATCTTTGTCCCCTTTTACTTGCTTCTAGATGAATTATTGACCATACACTGCCACTGGGACATATTCCCTTTCTGGCTCTAGATGCATTTTGGCTGTTAATCAGCCTGCCTATGCAGAACCTCAGCCAAGGGCATACAGACACCCTGCCAGTCTGGTAACTCTCCACCTCCGCAGGCAGGGCAAGATGAGCCTGCAACTGTGACATGCTGCAGTCACCATACGCCAGAGCCCAGCATAATGAGAGCGCGTGACTCGTGTCTGGATAGCACAAAAACACGGTAGCATAACTGTAATTATAATATCGCTCTATTTATATTGTACTGTCATTTTTGAGCTATGTTTCTGAAACATATTTTTGCTTAAATAACAGAGAAACTATTGAATTTATTTAAAGTAGTTTGAGGTTGAATGATTAGTTATTAATGTGACAACACAGACATGATACCACAGACAAGCACATTTAAAAAAAAAAAAAAAGCTAACCATGTACTCACCCTTAGGCCATTCCAAGATGTAAATGAGTTTTTCATCAAAGCAGATTTGGAGAAATTTAGCATAACATTTCACTCACCAGTGGATCCTCTGCAGTGAATGGGTGCTGTCAGAAATAAGAGTTCAAACAGCTGATAAAAACATCACAATAATCCACAACTAATCAATGGTTTAAAGTTGAAACAGCTTAAAGGGATAGTCCTTACTACCTTTCTGGACTTGGGAACATTTCAGTTGCATTGTTGTTTATGCAGGGTCAGAAAGCTCTCAGATTTCATAAAAAATATCTTCATTTGTGTTCCAATGATGAACCAAGGTCTTACAGGTTTGGAAGAACATGAGGGTGAGTAATTAATAACAGAATTTGTATTTTTGGGCGAACTATCCATTTAATGATGGATTTGTTTATTACAAACATAAAGTTTTTCACTTTACAAGACGTTAATTGATGGATTGAAGTTGTGTGAATTACTTGTGATGCTTTTATCAGCTGCTTGGACTTTCATTCTGATAGCACCCATTCAGTGCAGAACATCCATTGCTCTGAAATACTCCCATTCCATATTCGGAATCCATTCTGTTCCAAATCTGTTCTGATGAAGAAACATACTCATCTATATCTTGGCCTGAGCTTTTTTATTTTTGGTACACTCTTCCTTTGAGGAGAAGTTCACTTCTAGAACAAAATTTTACAGATAATTTACTTAGCACCTTGTCATCCAAGATGTCGATGTCTTTCTTTCTTCAGTTGCAAAGAAATTATGTTTTTTTGAGGAAAACCTTTTAGGATTTCTCTCCATATTATGGACTTCTAAGGTTCCTGTGAGTTTGAACTTCTAAAACGCAGTTTAAATGCAGCTTCAAAGTGCTCTAAACAATTTACATACTTTTTAACCTCAATGCTTGTCTGTGTATCGTCTATGTATTCCGTTTCAAGACACTTAGGGAATGTCAAAAACTCCCATTTCATTTTCTTCTCCAACTTCAAAATCGTCCTACATCACTGCAGAAGTACCGACCAAGTGTTTACAAAGTGAACGTGCAAAGAAGATCAAATTGCCTTTACAAAAAAAAAGGTAAAACGGCGATGTAGGATGATTTTGAAGTTGGAGAAGAACATGAGATAGAAGTTTTTCGACATACCCTAACTGTCTGGAATTGGAATACACAGAATACATGCAGAGATAGACAAGACAAGTTTTTGAAATTAAAAAGTATATAAATTGTAATTTGTTTAAAAGAAAAATAACCAATCGTTTCACTAGATTGGGCCCTTCTTCCTAGGCTGGGATCGTTTAGATCCCTTTGAAGCTGCATTTAAACTGCATTTTGGAAGTTCAAACTCACGGGCACCATAGAAGTCCATTATATAGAAAGAAATCCTGAAATGTTTTCCTTAAAACATCATTTCTGAAGAAAAAAGACTTAAACATCTAGGAAGAAAAGGGGGTGAGTAAATTATCTGTAAATTTTTATTCTGGAAGTGAACTTCTCCTTTAATTCTCCTATAAGGTTTCTTTGTTCCAGCACTATTAGAGCTACAAATGTGCTGGGATACTGAACATGTTTCAGCATGAAAAATACGGTCCTGAAGATGGTTGGTTAGAAGGGATACTAATTTCTGTGATGGGGGCCATATACACTATAATATTATACAGAATAATTTAATACTAAAATAACCAAACTTTAACCTCTATGAATTTATGTACAATAAATGTTTAAAGTCCCAATAAGCCTCCTTTCCTTGCAAGTCAACTTAATTAAATATTCAGGCGCAAGAGCCAATGGCCACTGACCTCAAACACGATACATAAATTGCGCCGTTTGACATAAATTATTTCTAAAAACAGAGAATATATTAAATCACTATACTTAAACACTATGGCTCAATGTGCATTTTTAGATATTTGAATGCTTAAAGGGATAGTTCACCCAATAGTTCTGTCATTATTGCTGTTCCAAATTGCTATGACTTTTGTGGCTGAGATATTTTGAAGAATGTTGGTAACCAAACAGTTTTGGTCACAACCAGTGCATAAACAGTTTTCAAAATATATGTTATGCTCCACAGAAAAAAGAAAGTCATACAGTTCTGGAGACACATGAGGGTATGAAAACGATGACAGAATTTTCTTTTTTTGAGTGAACTACCTTGTTAAAGTTTCCAGGATGTGCATAAGTGATTTTGTCTGTGATAGCAATGGAGGATGTGCTAAAGCAACATAATTAGCAGGGAAAAAATGCACTTTAATTGATGGTCCAAGCTAAAAGACAGTATGTTTTTAAAAAACTACAAATATAATAGGCCCATGACTTGTATCAGATACTATATAAAAACAACAACAACAACAACAACAACAACAACAAAAATAATATTTTCTGTTTACAATGTATACCACAACCTTTCACATTAAGTGGGTAGAATGCCATTCTGAACATAGACACGACTTATCACCACGCAGGAAACCACATCACATGTTGCTCTGAAAAACACACTTCACACAGCATATTTGTGCTGCACACTACTGAGATACTGCAGGCGATTTCTGTTTGTTTTTATTATTTAATTAAAGCATGCAAATGTTTGCAACTCTCCTAGCACTACATGAGGCATTGTTTCTCTGTTGAAATGGCAACAAAAGTAATATAATAGACTCGGATGTTCATTTTTATTGGATACAGCAGCACAGTGCAGCGGAAGCAGTAGCGGCCTAAGGGGACATAATATTATCTTCTCGGGAACAATGATGTGTGAAAAGAAACATGTTTCTGTTCACGAGTGTGGGTTTAGCAGTGTTCCCTGTTATGTTGAATGATGGTAAAAGCATAACAGATGCATTTGTCCTGTCAGCAGCAGTACAGTGAGATGGAGGAAGACGAGCATTTGTGCTAGAGGACTCTCTGCTGCACTCTTGGCCACATGCCTGTATTCCCACAGCTCTTTCTCTTAGCGGCTGTGCAATAAAGACAGCATCCAGAATGACTGATCATTTTGTAATCTAATTGCTGATAGCCTCTGATGTCATTAGATGTCATTATTTCAGTCTGGGCCGTCATTGAAGCTGACGTTTTTTATCCAGTGTAACTTACAGGACGTTTCCACTGCAGTACTTTTAAGGGTGAAGTACATCAGGTGTCTCACCCTGTTAGCTATTGGACTTCAAATCACACCATTGGTTGAGCCAGAAGTGAACAAACCTGTAGCCCTTATGCTTCTAACCCCAACTCTTAACTATTGGGCAATGACAAAAAAACATCTCTATTCATCATCTGGTTTTCTCTTCAATACAGGTTCCGAAGGTTTGAAAAAAGCATTTTCACTCAGCAGCCAATTCGGCTACTCAATTTTTTTAAGTTATCAGTCATTGATCACTACTAGCCGAAGCAAAAATATTAGAAAGATTATCAAAATCCTATTTTAGATTATTAAACCTGATTCTGAATGATTGAATGACTTTTACTACTTCTCAGTGACTTTTCTAATGAAAAAGCATTTTGTTTTAAAGTCAAAATATAACTTACTCCAAAATGAATGTTTAATGGTAAGCACATTGATTAATTAAGTGAGCCGCTGTTTTCTCACAAAACTCCATTGGCATTCATTAAAAAAAAGTCAGTCTTTTTAAATTGGGATATATGCATCACGTGAAAGCTGAATAAAAAAAGCTTTCCATTGATGTATGGTTTGTTAGGATAGGACAATATTTAGCCAAGATACCACTATTTGAACAGCTGGAATCTGAGGGTGCAAAAAAATCAAAATATTGAGAAAATTGCCTTTAAAGTTGTCCAAATAAAGTTCTTAGCAATGCATATTACTAATCAAAAAATAAGTTTAGATATATTTAAGGTAAGACATTTACAAAATATCTTCATGGAACATGATCTTCACTTAATATCCTAATGATTTTTGGCATAATTTTGACCCATACGATGAATTTTTGGCTATTGCTACAAATATACCCATGCTACTTAAGACACAGTTTTGTGGTCCAGAGTCACATTTAGCAGGTGTTAATTTCAAACCTTGCTTGTACCATATAATGACAGAAGTTTGCGTAAGATCTTATTTATAAATATGTCTAACAAAAAACTAGCAAAAATCAATTTTGTGTGTCACGTGAATGTCTGGAACCCTTGTTAGTGTTAGAGTCTTAAGCTTCATGTTATTGGATTGCTCTCTGCCTCGGGCCTGATCATGAGCATATTTGAAGGGCTGAGGATCATCAGCTTTTACGTATTTTCTGTCATGAGTTCACCCTGAGGTTAATAAGGCTGTTTGTTTCCTCTGTTTTGTTTTAGCGCTTAACAGAATCAATTTCACCTTTTTAGTTCCTTTTGAATGTGCTTTTACTAAAACTTTCTATGCAACTCATTTATACTAAATCATGTTGGATTTTTCAAATTCTCTTACATATTTCTTTCTGTATCACAGGTTGCATCTAATAGATGATCTATCATATGAGGATGTCAAGAAATGCTACCGTGAATCTGTAAGTATCAGATAACACACAGTTCAGTTGCATTAATGCCATCCTGTATGTACAGTGACCCCAAAAGCTGTTTGACACTCAAGCATATTTGAAATGTGCACATTCTGTGTACACATAAAAATAAAAGTATATTTTATTATACTTTCTATTAGATGAAACATTCACCATGTCCTCAGACTTATTCATGTTATAAGCCAAGAAAAGAGATCTGTAGAGCTTTCTGTTTATATTTATGTTAAAGGTATAGTTCAGCCAAAAAGTTAAATTCTGTCATTATTACTCACCATCATGTCGTTCCAAACCCGTAAGACCTTTGTTCATCTTTGGAACACAAATGTAAAATCTGAGAGCTCAGATTTCATCAGAAATATCTTAATTTGTGTTTTGAAGATGAACAAAGGTCTTATGGGTTTGAAATGACATGAGGGTGAGTTATTAATGAACAAATTTTCATTTTTGGGTGAACTATCCCTTTTAGAGCTGAAGATCTTTGCCCGAACCCGACGGAACCCGACATTTTACACAGGCTCGGGCCGGGCTCAGGCTTGCGCGGTAAATGATCGGTCATGTGATGCGTTCTGATTAGCGTGAGAAAGATGTGAGCCCAGAACCACGCTGAAGTGGGATTAAATAATTTTCCTCCACAAAATATATAGCCTAATCTTGATGAGAAAGGGTTTTTCAAATTATAACAAAATATTAATTTAATTTTTTCCAATTTCCAAGTGGCCTATAAAGACAGAGTGACACGCGTCATAATCTAAAAACCATGCCCACCAGGGGGGAAAACAATTCAATGCTCCCCATTGACTTTGTATTGCGGGAAGCTGCCTCCGTGTCATTTCTGACTTATAAGAAAAAACTACGTTTTTATAAGCTGTTGACCCAAAAAACGAGCGTTTAAGGACACAAAAGTAGAGCGTAATGTGTCATATTACTAGAGAACTACGCCCACTGGCGGGAAACTTAATTGGTTAAGTAAACATTCATTATTTTTAACCATGTCAAAGGATTATTTCACCACCCTGAGACAAGGAGATATATTGAGAAACTAAATAACTGAGTTCTGGCATGAAACTCTATAATGCAGTCCGATGGTCTAATTCAATCTGACAACATGACATCTTAATCACATGGCTCAGCCGATTGGTTCTCTCCTGTATCAGTAGCCAATGAGCTCACTGCTCAACATTCAAATACATGACTAGTGCTAAGTGCAGCAGTTTGCAGCATGCTTCAGAAACCCTCCACCTTCCCCAGCTCCACCTGTATAGATCTGCTACGAGGTGATTTATATATGCTATATGGGGGTTAATTATATATGTTATATGTGCAGCAGCAGTGTTTCTTATATGCTTACAGCAGCATGTTGTGGATGTATTGGCAGTAGCAAGTTTCTGTACTTGCTCTGTCGCAGCAGCAGCAGCGTAACAGATCTATTCCGCCAAGACAAATACATTAACATTGTCATGTACATTACCATGCAAATCCCTCCAAGAGTTGTCATGACAAAAATTTTATTAGTCTGTGTCAGTGCTTCTTTTCCTTACCTTTCTTTTGCTGGAGAAATGATCTAACTGAATGGCCCAATGTGAAATGCCCTGCCATCTACAACTATTTATGTGTTGTTACTTTATAATCATTTATGTAAAATTACTGCTGAGTAAAAAATGTTTCTCCCCTTTATTTTTAGTGTATAAACATGTTCCAGTAACATATGACAAGCAGAAAATGTCTGCAGTAAATTCTTTTTAAAATAAAAAAACCTATACTTTGTAAACAGTTTAAACTAAAATTGTTGTGTTATATTTCCTAAAAAAATAAATGCCACTTGGATTAATATCTTGTGATCTATCTGAAAGACTTTGTGAAAGTCTTTCATACATTTTTTAGTTCTTACTTAAGTGTCCAAATACATTTTGGGTCACTGTAACAAATGATTTTGGTGCATGTCTGATTTCAGCAGCATGGATTCTGTGATCACAGGAAGTTTAAATCAAGGTCATAGTAGAAGATACTGTCATGCAAGAATTAGAACTGTACCTTCACAGACATGGTTACAGAATTAAGACATGTTGATTTTCTTAAAGCTTATAAACAGACAGTGTAGTTGTACAAGGAGGGTTAAACATTAGACGGGATCAGGCCAGCTACATAATGAACATCCATCATCCTAATGATCTGTTATGCATTAGTGTGCTCTGAAATGCTCTGAGCTGCAGGAAGCAATAGTGAGATAGTGCTGGTGAAGATAAATGTGCTAGAAACAGCCCACAAGTTTTTTCCGTCAAGGTGCAGTGGGTGTTTCTGCTGCGTGCCTGTGACGGGGCAGTGAAGAGAGAGAGAGAGAGAGAGAGAGAGAGTGAGAAAGAGAGAGAGGCTCTTCTGAAATCAGAAGAAACGCTGTGTTAGCTCACAGGAAGAGAACAAAGCTAAGTTGGCTCTTGGGTCCCGGGACAGTGGAGAGAAACGGGCTATCTGCAGTACGCACACTTGGTCCGAGGCTGCCTCTCGGTTGGTGTGGAGTGTTTGTGTCGTGTCAGCATGCTCAGCTTGGTGCAGAGCTCACATCCCTTACGAGAAAGAGCCAGGCTGCAGAAGAGCTGTGCGAAGCAGCTGATTTCTCTTTCCTCTACTTCCTCACAGACCGTCAGCAAGTACAATGCGCAGTACCACAAGCTTTTCCAGAGCGTTCCCAAAGAAGAGCTCCTAATGAAAGGTAAGTTTGTTGTCATTCTCATTTCACTGCAACCTCTTATGTTTTGGTTTGCTGCATCTTGCAGCTCCTTGTAAAGTGACCTTGTGAAATGATGAAATTATTCTTTTTATAATGCTACTTTAACTTCCTCAGTAATGTCTTGCAGTTGTTTTAAAGTAGTTTGGTTTATTTTGATGCAAACTGATGCACTTGCTGTGTTAATGAAAAAATGTCCATTATATAGAGGGACAAAGGTCTGAAAACACTAGTTAATAATATATTTACCACTAATGAAAATGCTTATTATTGTGCTTCTTATTCTTATTTGTAATGTAATATTATTTTAATTATTTACAAGTGTAATTATTTATAAAAACAATTTTGAAAACTATATTTAATATCTATATTGTCAACCATTAATGAGAATGCTTCTTGTTGTGCGTTATATATTATATTATATTATATTATATACTTAGTATTTTTGTCTTGTTTCTAGTCAAAATATGGAAAAAATCTTAAATGAAGATGCATTTACTAGATAAGCAAAATGACGTAAGACGTTTCCAGGGGAAAATAAACTAAGTTAAGTGTATTTTTCTTAAAACAAGTACAATTATCTGCCAGCGGGGTAAGTAAAATATTGTACTCTTGTACTCTATTGTACTCTGTAAAACAAGAGTATTTTACTTACCCCACTGGCATATAATTTTACTTGTTTTCATGGGGGGAAATTAAAATTAAACTAAATTAAGTGCTTAAAACAAGACTAAATATCTTATGTCATTTTGCTTATCTAGTAAATGCATCTTAATTTAAGAATTTTTAAGTATTTTGACTAGAAACAAGACAAAAATACTAAGATAAGCCTTTTTATATACATACACACACACACACACACACACACACATAAGTGTAGTTATTTTAAATAATATATTTAATACTATATTTAATAATAAATGTGCAATATTTTACAACCACTACTAAGAATGCTTCAGAAGTGTATATTTTTATATTATTTTATAAATAAGATATTTAATATCTATACTTTTTTTTCACTGGTATCTATAATAATACTGCCATAAAAAGTTCATTTGCATAAATTAACATTAATATATTGTTATTATTATTTTTTTTAGTTCTTAGTGTGTTCCTTTTGCTTTGATAGCAGCACTAAAGCTGCATAAACAAACCTGTTATGCAAAATCAAATTATCCAGCATGATTTAAAGGGCGTCTGTCTTTTTTGATTGGTGACCTAAAAGAGTGCAAAATTAAATAAATATGTGACCCAGGACCACAAAACAAGTCAACTTAAGAGTTGACTGAGATTATACATCATCTGAAAACTGAATAACTTTTTATTGATGTGTGCTTTGTTAGGGTATAACAATATTTGGCCGAGATACAACTATTTGAAAATCTGGAATCTGAGGGTGTAAAAAAATCCGAATACTGAGAAAATTGCCTTTAAAATTGTCTAAATGAAGTTCTTAGCTATGCATATGACTAATTAAAAATTATGCTTTGATATATTTATGGTGTGACATTTACAAAACATCTTCATGGAACATGATCTTTACTTAATATCCTAATAATTTTTGGCATGAAAGAAAAATCAATAATTTTGCCCCATACAATGTATTTTTGGCTATTGCTACAAATATACCCATGCTATGTAAGAGTGCTTTGTGGTACAGGGTCACATATTAATATTTAATATTTGTACTTTCTCAGACTTTTGGGCCACAATGTATTTCTTGTTTATCTTGATGTTTGGTAATATTATGTTGTTGCAATCTGTCTGACACTGGAATCAGCATATTAACTGCTTTGAGCTAGTTCAAGTGAAACAAGACATCAGAATTTGATGCTGTTCAGTATCAGCTTGCATGACTTGCAGATCTCTTGTATAAGTGCACTTATGACCCGTCCTATAGTTTACTCCTGCGCCCTGCTGCGAGACATCCTTCTTCAAGGCCGTCTCTACATCTCTCGAAATTGGCTGTGTTTCTATGCCAACCTCTTTGGTAAAGACATCAAGGTGAGCATCACATCTTCAGCTGATGATTATAACTATAGACATGATAAGTAAGTTCGTTCTCAGAAATCAGTGCCATTTATGTTAGAAAATAGTGCAATTTTTAACATTTAATTTGAAAACTGGGCATCATATCAAATTACATTTTCCCACAGTATGTAAAGTACCAACGCCTGTATATAAAAGTTACATTCAAAATGTGGATTTGAATTTCACAGGGTTGTAGATCAGTGCAAAAATGTCTGAACGACCCAAAAAAACAACACAAAACACAAAAAAGCATCATAACAAGCTTGAAAGGAATAATCGTATAGAATGAATTAACAAATTAGCAAGGACTGATTGCAGAGAATGACTGGTGTTTTGTGTACTTTTGGCAGCATGCCATGTTGCGGTTTGTTGTGCTGAATTTAACGTAATGCTATATAGTTTCTTTGTGCACCACTTTATTTAGTAATTAGACTTAGCTGGTCCAGTTTCCATTCTTGAGAGGGAAAATGTTGTGTGCAAGAATTCGTAAGCAAAGATGCACTTTGAAACAAGGAACTTTTTCCTTTTTTTTCCTGCCACTTTCTCTTACCTCTCAGGTGGCCATTCCTGTTGCGTCCGTGCTGTTGGTCAAGAAACATAAGACAGCAGGTCTGGTTCCTAATGGCTTGGCTATCACCACAGAGAGCAGTCAGAAGGTTAGTTTCCACCGGGTTCCAGGTCATCAACCGGCAGATTGAAATACAAAGCTTAGTCAGCATATGCTGTGGCGCTGCTGCAAAACAGTGAAAATGCAAATGGATGCAACACTGAGACTGCAGGTCACAGTATGAATCTGTCTTCGGTCAGCATGTCTCACACCTGTTGGCATTTATAACTTTTGGTTTAGTTGATTCTTGTCAGCGAAGTAAACTGGTTTAGAAAGGAAGACTGTTATTTAGTAGTTCATGTCTTACTTTCTTTAGTCAAAAAGAAATTAAGGTTTTTGGGGAAAACATTTTTTCCATATAGTGGACTTCAATGGGGATCAACAAGTTACAAAAACAAGTTGTTCAAATTGCAGTTTCAGTGCAGCTTCAAAGGGCTCTTCACAATTCCAGATGATGAATAAGGGTCTTATCTAGCAAAAAATCATTAATTCTTTTAAAAAATTCTATACTTTTTAACAACAAATGCTCATCTTGCACTAGCTCTGTGATGCAAGTTGGAAAAGTCAAGCATGGTTAATTCTTCGTCTGTGTACTCCATCTCATTTTCTGCTCCAACTTCAAAATCGTTTGACAACATAGTTTTACCTTCCGTTTGACTTTCCACATTCGCTTTGTAAACACTGGGTACTCGGTACTTCTGCCTACAAAACGTGTGACCTTTCCAACATGACTAAGTAATGCTGGAAGTCGAGCTAGTGCAAGACAAGCATTTGTGGTTAAAAAGTATACACATTTTTATGTTATTTATTTTTTATTTTTTAATATTGTGTAGATCATGTAGAGCCCTTCGAAACTGCATTGAAACTGCAATTTAGACCTTCAACCTGATGGCTCCCATTGAAGTTCACTACACTGAGAAAAGTCCTGGAATTCTTGACTAAAGAAAGAAAAACATTAACATGTTGGATGACATGGGGGTGAGTAAATTGCCAGGAATGTTTTATTCTGGAAGTAAACTAATCCATTAATGGAGCTCCAATTTTATGTCTCAGGTGTTTTTTTTAAGTTTCTAGTGATGAATAGAAATGGACTTGAATATCTCTGCTGGTTTGAGCTGGTCCTTAGCTGGTATTGATCTGGTTTAAGATGGTTCTTTGCTGGTCCTTAGCTGGTCCTAAGCAAATTCCTCCTGCGCAGGACCATCCTAAACCAGCTCAAACCAGCAGCCATGCTTCAGAACATACCCAATCAGTATATGCTGTTTTTTCACTTTTTGCAGTATATGCTGTTTTTGCAACTTTTTTTAGTTCCTATTGAAATCTCTGAAGCTTGATTGCAGACTCTGGTATTTTGTCAAATCTGAATGCAGTTTGTGACTTATTTAATATCTCTCTTGAAATTCTAGAAAAGTGTGAGATTGCTTAGGTCTATATCTCAGAAGAAGTAAAAGTCACAGTGGCTTTCATTTTTTATCGAATTGGTATCTAGAAAAGGTGGGAAAATAACAATTTCCAAAGGTCAGTGGCCACGTACACACTGCAAATTTCAGGAGTGACAACCACATTTAAATGTGGGAGTGAGTCCTGTAAATTGTTTATTAAGTGCTGTGTTTTGTTTATACTCGTGAGTCTTGCAGTGTTGCCATGTCCTCGTATTTACAAGCACTTTTAGGCATGTTATTTGGTCTTAGCTAATAAAGCTAGGCACTTTAATAAAGTTAATAAAGTGTTCTGTGGCAGATATATTGTATATATATATATATATATTTTTTGGTGTTATAAATCAAAGCATTTGGGTGTTTTACTGTGGTTTTTTTTTTTTTTTTTTTGCGCTTGTCCTTATTTTATTTATTTATTTTTGTTCTATGAAGATCTGGCAACACTGACCCTTCACTGCAGGGCTTGTGAACGCAACTAGCCTAGCCCCTAGCCCTGTGTAGTGTGTATGGAACCGAACTGAACAACTAGTTGTTAATTACGTATCTAAATGCACATCTGTACGTGAGAAGCAAGAAAATAACGGTGAAAGAAGCCTTATCCTTAGCTTGGACATGGGGCTAGGCTAGCTGCATTCACAAACCCTGCAGTGGTGTGTCAGTGTTGCCAGATCTTCATAGAAAAAAGACAACAAACAAGGACAAGTGCAAAAAAAAAAGTAAACCACTCAAATGCTTTATTTTTTATAACACCAAAAAAATATATCCCATATCCGCCACAGACAACTTTATCAACTACATAAAGTGCCTAGCTTTATTAGCTAAGACCAAATAACATGCCTAAAAGCGCTTGCAAATATGAGGACATGGCAACACTGCAAGACAGCGCTCTCTAAAACAGCCTCCCGAGCATAAAACACAGCATGTTTATCAGTGGTAGTTTAGTTAAAATCCCTGGACAAAAAGAGATACTAAATGCTAAATTCTTATTCACTCCTGAAAGATGGCAAAATGTTGCTATGGTTACAAATGCCAGAGTGGCTGTTCTGTACAAATATGGAACGATAATTTACGGGACTCACTCCTGCATTTAAATGCGGTTGTCACTCCTGAAACTTGCAGTGTGTACGTGGCCATAGAATTTCTGTAAATGCGGTTGTCGCTACCATATTTTAGTGAATTATGTGGGTACAGAATGCGATTAAGGAGTAAAAGGTGAACTGACAACCGAATTTAGCTGCTGTGTGTACGTGATTAATGTTTATCTCAGATGTTTCTTCTAAAATTCTGAAAAATTAAATTTGACGAGAAATGTTTGAGTTGTTTATTATGTTGTTAATGTTATTGCCATTTGATGTGGATCTGTAGACTTAGCATCAAATTCTTTTCAGGCTTCAGTTGGCTCATATTACTGAAGGTCTTGTATATGAGTAGCTGAAAGCACTCTAATTGGACATTGCGTTGAGGATTAATGCCTGTGAATAGTCAGTAATTATATATTTCTTTAAAGCAGTCGTTTACTTCCTGCACAGTGAAAGCAGAACTAAACAGCCATTGTGAAAAATGAATATTTCTGCTATTAAGTGCACCTGGCAAAATACTAGATAGACAGTTGTTGTGGCAACTACTAATATGCATTCAAGTTTGATACAAAATTCGTAAATAACTAAATGTGATCCTCAACCACAAAACCAGTCTTAAGTAGCAAAGGTATATTTGCACGATATGACGTCAAAATGATTTTTCTTTTAGCCAAAAATTATTTTATGCAGGTATATAAACAAGTGATTACATTTGCGTCTTTTTTTTTACAAAACCTATATACTTTATTTATACATGGCATCTTCCCAATAATGAATTAATTTGCATGAAGCTAACTACAAATTCTCCAATGGATGCAAAATTCTCACTGCTACCGCTGCCCTTTGCAAACATGTTTTTCAAATACTTTTAATATGAACATGGATGCAAAAGGTAGGTATCTTTGAGAATTTGTTTAGTCATTCATGTGCACATAATGCTATTATTTTTCCGACTCCACTTGAAGGTTGCATTTGTTTCGTACTAATCCATAAAGCCTCTGCCCCTCATGAGATCGGCTTTCATGCACTCACAGTGTTCCCTAAAAATATGATCCTTTCCTGGTAGTGAGATTATATGTGGCGACATTGTTAAATTAAACCAAAGTGGTTTGTCTTCATACTCCGGTAATGCACAATATCTTTCATCTCCGCTAGAAAATCCAGCTAAAAACAGTTTAGGTGGTCATTTTGTTTTTAGATTAGAAATAGATGCTTTCAATTATTAAAATGTTCTTCAGATTAAGAAACTGTGTTCACTGAACTGTTCACTGAAACCTTTGGGGAGTTCCATATGTGAAAATCCCTTTTGGAACCTTTAGTTTTAAGAGTGTGGTTAAGTGCTGGTTTAGGTTTCACCAGCTTAAGGTCATAAAGAAACTGCATGTTAGCTGTCCAAGATCTTCTAGCATTAGTACCACCACCTGAAATGGCTTTGAGCATCTAAAGAACAGCTTTGACGAATTTGAAACCAACATGTTTAAACATACAGCAACCATCTATAGCTGGATTTTCTAGCAGGAATGTAAATGGACATGCCACATCCACCAAGTATTATAGTTTCTGTTTACACTTCTTCATTCTAATGCAGATATGTTTGTGTTCTTTGCACCCACAGTATGTGTTTGTGTCTCTACTGTCCAGAGATAGCGTCTATGATGTGTTGAGACGAATCTGCACACATCTACAGGTAACTATTTAGTCAGTGCCTCTGGGCTATTATGTAGAGAACATGTAACAGTGGGAACAGTGTTAGCCTAATGACAAGTGGCTGGTTGTCATGCTGCTGTCTGTCATACAGGTAAATGGGAAGAAGATCCTAAGCCTCAAGCAGTACATGGAGGAGCCCAATGCTTTATCTCTGGTAGGTTTGAGAGTCTAGATAGCTCTGGTTATTGAGACCCCAAATTCAGTAACTTTTTAGATGTTAGAGTTTTGTCATTGCATCTTAACTGCATAAAAAGTACATCAAGTGTACTATGACGGTTTAGTTGAAGTGGCAAATTTACTTCATAGTTTTGTATAACTTATAAGAAAATAATCACAATACCATTTGGTCAGTTTCATTTACTTATTACCATCCAATGAAAATAAGCAGTAAATGATTGCTTATGTAAAAGGCATGCATGCAAAAAACAGTGCTTTGATTGGGTGCATTCTTTCGGAATTTCCCCATGAATGTGACCTGTATTTCCATGTGCTGGTGTAGGATGAGTTCCCTGTACCTGAAGTTTTCCCTGTACCAGATGAATTTCCTCCAGTGCTAAAGTGGAGGAGGAAGCCGTCGGTGGTGTCTGTATCTTCTTCTCTACCTGACTTACTGGGAAACTCCACTGACAGCCTGAGTGCTGTAGACGCCCCCTTCCAGACAGACAAACCTCTGGAGGGTGAGTGACTGACCAAAAAAGTTTTTTTTTTTTTTTGGAAATGAGGCCAAAGTAAAACTATATTTTGGACCATGGTGTTATGGTTTTCTAAAGTTAAGTACCTAGAAGTAACATGTAAATAGCTTGTATATACAGTCATGGCCAAAAATATCGGCACCCTTGCAATTCTGTCAGAAAATGCAACACTTCTCTCAGAAATTAAAAGTTTTGATATTCACATGCTTATTGTTTTTGTTTGGTACTGGATGCTTTGACTGTGTGAACGGTATCATGAAATCTGATAATTACCAAAGATTTTTGGAGTGCAACATAGTGGCCAGTGTCAGAAAGCTGCCTCTCCACCAGAGGTCATGGGTCTTCCAGCAGGACAACGACCCAAAACACACTTCAAAAAGCACTCAGAAATGGTTACAAACAAAGCACTGGAGAGTTCTGAAATGGCCGGCAATGAGTCCAGATCTGAATCCCATAGAACACCTGTGCAGAGATCTCAAAACAGCAGTTGGAAGAAGCATCTGTCAAATCTGAATGACCTGGAGCATTTTGGAAGAGAAGAGTGATCCAAAATTCCAATAGAGAGGTGTAAGAAACTCATTCATGGTTACAGGAAGTGATTGATTTCAGTTATTTTTTCCAAAGAGGGTGCTACCAAGTTTTAAGTTAAGCGTGCCAATAATTTTGTAAAGTACATTTACGTTCTGTGTGGAATTGTATCAGTTTTGACTTTTCTGTTGTTTTTGTGTTGTTCCAATGCAAACAAACAAACAAACAAAAAACATGTGAGTTCTAAAACATTTGCAACTGCAACAATGTTCTGAGAGAAGGGTTGCATTTTCTGACAGAATTGCAAGGGTGCTGACATTTTTGGCCATGACTATATATGATAATGAAAATCTATGCTAGCATGGCATTGCCACACACACACTGCCTTTTTTTGATAGGGTAACTTTTTTTGGTTGGGTAACAATGGGTTAGATGTTATGAAATGTTTAGTGTTGCATATTTCAGATGTATCTTGCAAGTTCTATAATCTGATTCTTTGGAAATTTACACCATACAGGGTTCTCACAGTCATTTAAATTTGTTCATTGAAAAGGTGAATTTTGACCTGAGAAATCTTTATGAAGTGGTTTAAAATAAAGACTCTTGTAATTATAAATGACTGGCAAGGTCATAGATATTTTTAATATAAATGCTGCTACTACTACTACTACTTCTAATTATATATATATATATATCTGTGTGTGTGTGTGTGTGTGTGTGTGTATATATATATATATATATATATATATATACTACTTGTCAAAAGTTTGGACACACCCTCTCATTTAATGTTTTTTAAAGAAGTCTCTTACGCTCATCAAGGCTGTATTTATTTGATCAAAAATACAGAAAAACACAGTAATATTGCAAAATGTTATTACAATATAAAATAATATTCCTGTGATGCAAAGCTGAATTTTCATCAGGTGTTACTCTAGTCTTAAGTGTCACGTCATCCTTCAGAAATCATTCTAATATGCTGATTTATTATTAGAATTATCAATGTTGGACACAGTTGTGCTGCCAAGTATTTTTTGGCAACCTGTGATTCTTTTTTCAGGATTCTTTGATGAATAACAAGTTAAAAAGAACAGCATTTATTCAAAATCTAAATCTTTTCTAACAATGTAAATCTGTGCTATCACTTTTTATTAATTTAACACATCCTTAGTGAATAAAAGTATTAATTTCTTTCAAAAAAAGAAAGAATAAAAATTTACTGACCCCAAACTTTTGAACAGTAGTGTATAAACCTTTCTATTTAAAATAAATGCTGTTGTTTTTAACCTTTTATTGATCAAAAAATCCCGAAAAAGTATCACAGGTTCAAAAAAAAATATTAAGCAGCACAACTATTTCCAGCACTGATAATAAATCAGCATATTAGAATGAATTTTGAAGGATCATGTGACACTGAAGACTGGAGTAATGATTCTGGAAATTCAACTTTAATTACAGATATAAATTAAATTTTAATGTATATTAATATAGAAAAACATTGATTTACATCGTAATAATATTTCACAATATTACTTTTTTCTGTATTTTTGATCAAATGAACAGTCTTGATAAGCATAAGAAACTTACTTGAAGGGGTGTGCATAAGACTGTTTATAACAACTGTCATTAAGTGTCATTCACTCAGTTATGTAGTTTTTAATGCAAAGACGATATTATTTGACCTAACCCTAACCTAACCCTGCCGCTACCCTTACCCATTACCCTAGCCCATAACAAAGACATCTCAAACAATGTCATCTTTGCGTTAAAAACTACATAACTGAGTGAATGACACTTAATGACAGTTGTCATAAACATGCATAAAACCTCCTTCAGTCTTATGCACACCCCTTCACGTAAAGTGTAACCAAAACTTATTTAAAAAACATTAAATGAGAGGGTGTGTCTAAACTTTTGACTGGAAGTGTGTGTATATATATATAGCATTTACTGAAATAAACATGTAGTGTAATGAGATCATATGACAAGAATATAACATACTGCTAACCGATGAGAGAAATAATCACCAGAGCCTTGCACATTATCAGGTCATTTTTGTGCTGTGCTCTGCTGCTGATGGTAAAGCTAGGTGAAATTCTGCAGTGGAAAATGCATTAGCCATGAGCGGATTAATTTTTCAGACCAGACAAATTAATGTCAGGTAATGTCCCCATTTTATCAATTTTTTTTCGGGGATGAAATGAAAAAAAATGTCCATTAAATGATTTCATTCTGTTTGGGAGCAAGCTGATCAACTCTCTTTGACGTCATATGTCTGCTCATGTTGTGAGTGCTTGGTTCTCGCAGTGTGTGTGTGTGTGTGTGTGTGTGTGTGTGGACATGTGGCAGAAGCGGTCCTGTTTGCTCGGATCCATTATGCAATATGAGATTAAGCCCTGAAGGAGATTTTAGAAAGTAGAGATAAAACATTAAAAACCAGCCTCTGCTAAGACTTATAGATTTAATACTTTTAAATGCTTATTGGTATAATATTAAAAGCCATTTTTGGGCGAGAGGGAATGAGTTGTTGACATATACAGTAATATAGATTTTTTTATTTCAACATATTTCACGAATTAGAAAAATGTTGATAAATCATTTAATGGTGACCTGATATACCCCTTTTTACATGTCCCCAGAGAGTGTATGTGAAGTTTTAGCTCTAGAAAATTTTCATAGCTTGTTAAAATGGTCACCAAGAGCCAAAATGAACCGTTTTTGTGTTTGTCTCTTTAAATGCAAATGAGCTGGTGCTCCCAGCCCCCTTTTCAGAAGAGGGCGGAGCTTCAAGAGCTGGCTAAAAACAAAACATTTTTTTCTCTCAGTAGTGGCATTCAGCCTTGTATGTTCAAACCAGAATCAATTTAAAAATGAATCATCTGATTGTATTGTGCATAATATATGAGCTCAACAAATTCAAGCGGTCGACATTGCTTTCATATGCAATTTTTAACTAGCACATTCCTATTTACGATCATTCTGGTATTACGTGAAGACGAAAACTTGCAGAGAGAATGGTAGCTTTCAGAAAGGCAATTTGGAAAACAAACGCATGCTACATGCTTTGTCGGGAGCTGATGTTCACACACAAAGCGTTGGTATTGATCCCTAAACATATATCTTCATGAATGCGTGGGTTTTCTCCTCACGATGATGTGTACGTAGGGAGAATCTGGAACGGCTTGTTCTGAGAGACTGTTGATGACTTATTGGGATAATAAACAAAAATGAGTGGGTGGATTTCTACCATTATAGGCTGGTTGTTTTCACATACTGCAGCCAAACAATTGTGTTTAAGCACCTTATAAAAGTGATTTTTGCATTATATGTCCCCTTTAAGTCACATTAACTGACTTACATCATTGTGTCATGCATATCCTCATCCTGTGATACTGCTCTGTCCATTTCAGATCAAAGTTTAGAAACCAAGAAGATCCTCCTGACGGAGACGATACCAGAACTGGGCCAGATGGAGTACCAGCTACTGAAATTCTTCATCCTGCTGTGAGTTTGGCTGGACATCCTTGCTATGTGTCCATGCTTGCTTTCTTACTCGCACATATATGCTGTCACAGAGACTGGTTTGTTGTTTCAACACACCTAATTCAGTGGTATCTTTCATTTTCATACACAAAATATCATTAAAATTGTTCAATTAAAAATCAAAGACTGAAAAACATTTGTGGAAAAAGTATGCGGATTTATTCATACTCTAGTAAAAGTCAACTTATTTTCAAAGCTTTATAAATAGATAAAATCTCGAGGCAGGGGAGATTTTCTCATTACTTGGATGGACAAACTTGCATTTGCTTGCCAGTCCACCTGTTCCAGTAATCCGTCCCCATCGTCATCTGGCCTGATTTATGTAGTTTATATGGTGCACCAGGGATAAACTCTCTGGACAAGTAAACTGCAATGCATGTAAACTGGCTATTCATATCATGCAGTGTCACATGCACACGCCAGTGTGGTCTGCGAATAGTTTTTGGAAAAATACTTTTTGAATTAAAAAAAGATGCTACCAGAAGAAATGTTTTAAAACAACAATTTCAACAGAATAAGAGAACACATTGGGACCACAGATTACAATGATTATGACAACAAATTCAAACAAACCCCCCACCAAAGTTCAAAACACTGTTAGTTTTCAGAACCTATATTTTATTACTATTAAAAAAAATTGAAGCTGCTTTTTTTTTAGATATACTGTCTGAGATTTTATTATATTTATTTGAGCAATGAGCTCTACACAGACTTTGTAGTCTGCATGCAGTTTTTTCCTACATCATGAAGAAACCCACAATACTGCCATCAGGTGTCCATCTAAATATTTACAGTGCCTTGCAAAAGTATTCATAATTTTTTTCACATTTTTTTAACTGCTTTAAATTACTTTCCACATCAATCTACACTTCATGCATCATAATGGTAAATCAAAAAACAAACAAACAAACAAAAAAAAACAGGTTTTTAACATCTTTGCAAATTTATTAAAAATAAAAAACTGTAAAGATTCCATTGCAGAAGTATTCTCACCCTTATCTGGGACAGTTGAAATTTAGCTCAGGAGCATTCATATTGCTTGTAGATGTTACTACACTTGAACTGAGTGCAGTTAACCTGTGGCAAAATCAATTGAATGGGATGATTTGAAAAGGCACACACGTCTTACTAAAAGGTCTAATGGCTGAAAATGTATATCAGAACAAAAACTAAACCCTGAGGTAAAAAATAAAATTGCCTGTAGAGTTTAGAAACAGGATTGCATCAAGCCACACATCTGGGGAAGAGTTCAGAAAAAAAATATACTGCATTGAAGGTTCAAAGAAGCATGTAGTCTCCTTTACCCTTAATGGAAGAAGTTTGGAACAACTAGGACTCTGCCTAGAGCTGGCTTCCTGGCCAAACTAAGCAATTGATGGAGAAGGGCCTTGGCTAGAGTGGTGACCAAGAAGCTGATGGTCACTCTAGTTGAGCTCCAGTGTCATATGTGTAGATCTCCACTAATCTCCACCAATCTGGATTTATATTTGTATGGCAAGATTTAATCCTCTCTTCAGTGAAGACACATGAAAACACACTTGGAATTTGCAAAAAAGCACCTAAAGAAGTCTCAGACTGTGAGAAACTGCGAGTACCATCCCAAAATTAAAGTGTGCTGGTAGCAGCCTCATGCTGTGGGGTTGTTTTTCAGCAGCAGGGACTGAAGGACTCGTTGGAGTAGATGGAAAGCTCAGCATAGCAAAATATTAAGATAGCCTTAATGAAAAACTAGTTCAGAGCATTCAGAACCTGGACTGGGAAGAAGGTTCACCTTCCAACAGGACAATGATCCTAAGCACACAGCAAGAGTGGCTTATAGACAACTCTGTGAATGTCCCTGAGTGGCCCAGCCAGAGCCTCAGCATGAACCCAATCAATTATTTCTGGAGAAACCTGAAAATGTCTGCCAGCCCCCATTCAAGTTGACAGAGCTTGAGAGGTGAAGAGGTGAGAAGAATAACAGATAATTGCAAAGATGTGCAAAGCTTGTCGCGTTATATCCAAAAAGACTTAATTCGAGGTTATGAATACTTGTGCAATGTACTTATTTCAGATTTTTATTTTTAATACATTTACAAAGTTGTGACAGTTCTGTTTTTGCTTTGTCATTATGGAGTATGGAGTGTAGAATGATGTGAAAAAAAGTAATTCAAAGCAGTTTAACATAAGACAGAACATAACAAACCATGGAAAAAAATGAAGGGGTATGAATACTTTTGCAAGGCACTGTATATAAAGGCTCTCTGTGACCTCATCGCTCTAGTTTCAAGCAGGTCATGTATAGTTACAGTGTTCTAGTCTTCTATTTCCATTTGAAAAGCAAGCTGTTTATGTAAGTCTGACTTCTGTTCCATAGCATTATCCTGCTCATCCTGTCGTCGTGTTACCTGGCCTTTCGTGTCTGCAGCCTGGAGCAGCAGCTCTCTTTCCTCAGCAACAACCCTGCACTGACTCTCAGAGAGAGGTAAATGTAATTCCACACTGTCTTACGTCATTCACTCCGGTCTTACAGATCATTTACCAGCGCTGTCTGTCTGCCCACACAGGTAACTACTGACGGTCACCACTGCACTTCACAGGAAAGTCGGTCCAGCGCTGGCGCTCTCTCTGTCTCTGTGGCCACAACTATGCAAACAAACTCTCTTATGTATTTATGCAAAGTCTGTCTCAGATTGTGTTAACAATGAGCCTGACTTAGGAACAGAAGACTGGAAGTGTTCTTTCTGTGTTACTGGATCCAAGAAAAAAAGACCTGACGGGCTTACACAGAAAACTGCAAGCCCTGTTTATTACAGTGATGGCGGAATATTATGAAAGGCTCTGTTTCCATCAACAAAAACTCTTCTTGTGTTCACTTTTCGCCTACAAAGGGCAAATCTATCAATCGCTCAACATCAAACCAGTCGAATGACTTTCAATAGGTTATCAATATCTTGAATATGTATAGCTCAGGATCTAATGCAGTACATTTAGATAAGATTATTTTATTTATTTATATGCAAGCCACTTGCCATGTCCTAGCTCTTCCAGTAGGATTTAGATGACAGCATCATGAAAATATCTAGTATGTCTACATATCAGGTTATCATCAGTCTTACTATGTGTTCACAGCTTAATCGGCTCAAGTCAGAGACCTGGGCAGAATGTTTATGGCATTTTGAATGTTTATTTAAGTAAATCTTGAAGCTGTAGAATACATGGACAATAAAATAGTGCATTTTCATGACATTTTTTGACAACTTTTTTGAAATGGAATTGTTAATTTAATTCTACACAATTTTTGCATGTGTGTCTTATGGCTCATACAAATGTACAGAATAGAGCTCACAAAATTCAGAGGTCCAATCTGAGCAAAAATATGCATTTTAGTGCAGTTGATGACATTTATATGGCTAAAAATAAGATGCAATATCAGTGAGAACAGTGTTGCAGACTACATCAAATGCATATGAATATGAGTTGTCATGCTATATCTCTATTACTCTAAAAGGCCTTTTACTCGCTAAAAATGTACCTTTCTGGTCTTTGAACGTGGTAGTTGCATTGCTGTCTATGCAGGGTCAGAAAGCTGTCAGATTTCATCAAAAATATCTTAATTTGTAACTTTTTAACTTGAGGTCTTAGGGGTGCAGTCAGTTGTACTTGGAGGAAAACAAAAATAAAGTGTACCTTTTATCCCAACGTTCACATTTTATGTATTTATTTAGTTAGTGTAGATAGGAGCTATATTTGCTCACATCTTGACGAAAATATTCATATTTTCACATTGAGCTGTTAATATTTGACCACAGGGAGGCAGCAGTACTTTACTTTAAAATGAAAAACAAAGAAAAGGTACTTCATTAAAAAAAAAAAAAAAAAAAAATGTACACCACACATTTTCCTGATATGACTATTTTATTAATAATATTTGGGTCATTCCTGATATCCAGTAAGCTAACGTTTTGGCCTCATAATTTTTTGGAAAAAGATATTTTTTGGATAGTATATATCCCTTATGCCATAATAGGATTTTTTTAATTCTTGAAACAATAACAAAACAATTATTCATTCATAGAATATGTCTGGATTATTAAGAACAGGTACATTTCTGTGCCCATTTTTGCCAACAGGACGGTAAATAATTCAAAAATGTTTGCTCAAAAACTTACATATGCTGTTAATGCTCCTCACCTCAAAGGTATGCCAAATATTTAATATTGATAAAGTATTATTAAAAATGACTTGTCTAACAGGGTGGAATGGGGGCATAACAGTGTGGAACACCAGTGTTAACAGGTTCTAACAGTGGACTTTCTGTTATTGTCCTGCATGGTTTGCCATCTGTAATATGTGGAACTGCATCTATATATTTTTGTTTCAAAACATGAATAAAAAAATAAATAAATCCAGATTTCCTTTGGGGAGGGACACAAAAAATAGCTATTTTGTCCTATATCACAATCAATTTATAATGACAAGTGGCAAAACACTTCTCTGTTCAGGTGGCTAGAGAAATAATTACAAATTAGAAAGGATGGCTATAAGAAATTATTTTTTGTACTCATAATTGTTTAAAATAAAGATGCTGTAATTCATTTGGATTAACTAGATTAACAAACAAAAAACAACAACAACAACAACAACAAAAAAACATCACAAGAAGGAGCAGTAATGGACAGTGATGCTCTTGTTTACAGGCATATTATAATATTATACCTATATTAGACATGTTTGTACGTTTTTTTTTTGAGTGGACATTCTCCATAACAAAGCCTAACAGCGTGGATTCTTACCTTGGTTTGTACAGTTGAATTCCAGCTGGAAATTTTTTTAAAAATAATCACAAAGGAATTGTAGTTTGTTTTGGAAGGCGAGAAAGTACATACTAACAGGGTGGAAGATGACTTCAGGATCATGGTAAATTGTATAAAAAAAAATTAAAAAAAAGAAAGAAAAGGTAAAAATTAACTATAGTTTCATATGATGTATGATTAGATGCAGTTTAGCCTAGTCTATAACATATTTATTTTTGCAAAATATTTAGTTTTTTATAATTTTATAGTTTATATTTCTTGTGGAAGTTGATTATTTTGCACTGAGGACATGATAAAATTGAATGCATATTTCAATAAAAAAGTGCAGAGCATGCCCACTGAGGACATCTGCTGGCCATATACATGTAAAACGCAGAGAAAAGACGCAAGAGAAAATTCTTAAGCAAGTTTTCCTGTACGTTTAACTTCTGTGTAACGTAACACTTTCCTTCCAGCCTTAGTCCAATCTCACGAAGAACTGAAAAGCCTTCCGTTCTCAGTCGACTTGACTGAAATACCCCTTCAGTTACTTATTAATCGCTTCAACCGGAAAAGATTAAAAGACAACCCAGTTTTGCACACGTCTCTCCAACAAAGAGCCAGTATCAGTTCAAAGAAAGTGAAACTTAAGTGTTATTGAGCCGTTGTTTGTCTGTCTTAATCTGTGTGTACATGAAGTGGTATGGCGGAGGCTGCTATCTCTCAGGACCAATTCAGCTGTCCAATCTGTCTGGATCTCCTGAAGGATCCAGTGACCCTTTCCTGTGGACACAGTTTCTGTATGAGCTGCATTACAGACTGCTGGAATCAGGATGAAAACAAAGGAGTGTGCAGCTGCCCCCAGTGCAGACAGACTTTCACGCCAAGACCTGCGTTAGGCAAGAATGTGATGCTTGCTGAAATGCTGGAGAAACTGATAAAGCCCAAACTCCAAACTGTGGTTCCTGCTCAGGACTATGCTGGACCTGGAGATGTAGAGTGTGATGTCTGCACTGGAAGAAAATGCAAAGCTGTGAAGTCCTGTGTTGTGTGTATGGAAACTTACTGTCAGACTCATTTTGAACGTCATGAGGAATTTCGTTCAGGTTCAGGAAAGCAACACAGAACAACTGATGCCATAGGACGACTCCAGGAGATGATTTGTCATGAGCATGATAAACTTTTAGAGGTTTACTGTCGTACGGATCAGCAGTGCATTTGTGTGCTGTGTATGATGAATAAACATAAAACCCATGACACTGTCACAGTTGCAGAACAAAGGACAGAGCAAGAGGTATGAACTGACATTGTCTTTCAATCATCTGACTCAATACACTTGGTGACAGTAGTGCATTTGAGAAGCAGACGGTGAACTTCAGAAAAACCGAGACCCAACCAATTTCTACTCCAAACTTAAAATTTTACCATATGATTCACTGATAGAATACTAAGAATAATACTAATCAAAACATAAAAAACTATTTATATGATGATTTTGTCAATATATATGATTATGATGATTCACATTTCACTGGTTTAAATTTTTTTGTCCTACAGAAACACTTAAAGGAGAGACTAAAGCAGCATATCCAGGAGATTGAGAAAAAGATTCAGGAGCTGAGAGAGGCTGTGAAGTATCATAAGGTAAGTTTTGAGAAGAATAACTGCTGGCAGTAACTAAGTTTAGAGGGATTGTCCACCTAAAAATGAAAAGTCTGTCATCATACGCCCACCCATATGCTGTCTCAGATGTAGGCCTACTGAAATCAGAGATTTTTAGAAAAATAATTAACCTCTGTGAGTCCATATAATGCAAGTGAGATTTGAGAATTTGAAGTTGACATTTTAAAAAACATGCAAAAACAGTAACTTACTCTACAGTAATTCATACAAACAAAGTTGATAAGTGTGAGAAAAATTTTAAAACATATAATGGTTGGTTTATAGTGATGATTTATATTAAAAAAAATATTAGTATTTATCTCTCTCTCACACACACCCCTATCATTTATCTTTTTTTTTTGGGTGGAGTATCAATTAACAGCAATAGCTTACTAAATAGACTAATGATAATGGGTCTGTTAACAGCGCTCTGCACAGGCAGCAATAAAAGACAGTGAGAGGATTTTTACAGAGCTGATCTGCTCCATTGAGAGAAGTCGCTCTGAGGTGACACAGCTGATAAAAGATCAAGAAAAGGCAGCAGTGAGTCGAGCTGAAGAATTCTTGAAGCAACTAGAGCAGAAGATGGGTGATCTGAGGAGTAAAGAAGCTGAGCTAGAGCAGCATTTACATGCTGAGGACATCTGTTTCCTACAGGTAACAAGAGCTCTGATCAATGGGATAATGGTCTTTAGTAATGTCTTGTAATTATACAAGCTTTTGCTAATTTCAAAATTGTTATATCAGAAATTTAGTTAAGTGATGCCAAATCACTGTGACTAGTAGCTGTGGCGAAGTAAGCACGTGGCATCAGGAATCAGATGTTTTATATTTTTATAAATTAGTTTCTAAATCAAACATACACAAAAAAACATATTTACCTGGATATGGTCCATCAGCTTTAACATGTTCAGTTATTCTTAAAAGGATACTCAAAAACAAGATATTTTGAAGAAATGTAAAAAAACGATGCTTGTCTGCATTAGCTTCGATAGTATGGGGTAAATGGGGAATAGCAACTCTTGGGTTACAAACATTTTTTTAAATATTTTCATTTGTTTGCAGTAGAAGAAAGAAGTTAGTACTTGTTTGAAACAACATGTGGGGGACTAAATAATAAAAAAAAAATAATTAAGTAACTGCTTTTAAGTGTGAGTCTGGCAGTTCACTTTGGATGAGGATGACATGTGATGGTAGCTCCGTGACACAGCAGTCAGAATCACACTAAACAAACAAAGTAATCATACTAAACAAACATAAAATCTAAATGTGTTGTACTGACATTTTCTGTTTTTCATGTTTGTGTTTATAGAGTTTCCATTCTCTCTCTGTCCTGCCTAAGGACTCACCCAACATCAGCATTAGCTCTCTTCATTCTTACGATAATGTACAGAAATCTGTCTCTCATCTGAGAAAGAAACTTGAGGATTTCTGCCATAAGGAGATACAAATTATATCTTCTAGAGGTAAAGTACTGGCTGACATTTCATTTTCCGAAATGGGTCAATGTGCAAGTGCAAAGCTGAAATTACAAAGTTTATTATATTATTATTAAGACATTTACTTTAACATTAACAAGGAAGAGACATAAGTGACTGTGTATTATCAGTTTTATTTTGATCCCAATTTATATAATATATATATATATATATATATATATATATATATATATATATACACACACACACACACACACAAGATCAAAATTAGAGAACAATTTATAAACAATTGAACAATTCTGAAATAATGTCATCTTCACTGCTCAACAGTTGGAGTTTTTGTCCTGTCTATACCATGCTACCAGAACACCTTTTCCACAAAATAACTAAGACATTTCAACAAACAACATTATTTTGCAGAAAACACACCGATCAAAATTAGAGAACAACAATGACTGTAGCATGGAAAAAGATTACAACAAAATATTCTGAAGGTTACAACAGTCAGCAATTAGTAGGAAGTGTACAGGCCTCTGCTCTAAATGACTTCAGCACATCTGCGGCCACAGGACAGCACTAGTCTCTCACACTGCTCTGGTGTGATTTTGGTTCACTCTTCTTCCAGTCTCATCCACAGTTCGGTGACTGTAGTGGGTTTCTTGGCCATAACTTTGTCGCCAAGGATTTTCCAGAGGTTCTCTATTGGGTTGAGATCAGGACTCTGGGCAGGCCATGTCATTATTTCAATGTTTTCAGTTTCAAGGAACTGCTTTACCCGTTTTGCTGTGTGACATGGAGCGTTGTCCTGCATGAACACTGCGGGCTGATTGGGTGATGAACGCAGGGAAGGAACCATATGTTGTTGAAGAAGGTTCTGATAAACATTTGCATTCACTCTGCCATGTAGCTATATAAGAGGCCCAACTCCCAACTTCACTGAAGTGAACTTTGGACCAGTTCTCCTCTGTCCACACTAGTGTTGCACGATACCAAAATTTTGACTTCGATACGATACCAAAATGAAATATCACGATACCAATACTGAAACGATACTCTGGGGGGAAAAGAACAACAGGAAAAAAAACTGAATAATTTAACTTTGTTTTTATTTAGAAGTAAGCACCCAGTATTTGCTTTCAACTGAAACAATGTAGAACTATTTTAACTTAAATAAAAATAAATAAATTATAAAATATATTTTGTCCAAAAATTGTGACATTTTAACAAAAATAAAATCGTTGCAGCTGCTGAGCTTTGTCTGTCGGCAAGATGCTTTGCCAGGTTGGACGTGTTGGCTCCCTTTGCTTGCGTTGGGTTGAAACATTTTTTACAGACGGGCTTTGTGATGTCTGTGGGCTTGCCCTGACTGTCAGCGATGTAAGCGAAATAATGCCATATTTCGCTTCGAGCGTCTACTTTTTCAACAAGCTGTGGGCGATCTACAAGCGCACCTGTATTTGCTGCCATGTCTCTTCTTCACCGATCACCACACACTCAAAGTGCCGTAGAATCAGCACGCAGTCCACACACTGCCCCCTATCGTCGAACCATCGAAACTACAGCTGTCAGTCTTAGTACCGGTACTAATAAAATCAGGAACCGTATCGATTTTAAAAGCAGGGTATCGCGATACCTTTCTAGTACCGGTATACCGTGCAACACTAGTCCACACAACATGCTCCTCAGCAAAGCTTAGTCTAGCCTTTTGATTCTTTCTGCTAATGAGAGGTTTGGTCACTGCAGAGTGGGCTTTCAGTCCAAATGCTCTTAAACGTCGAGACACTGTATGACGAGACAGATCCTTACCCTGTTCAGCGCTGAACTGGTGAGCAATTCCAGCTGCAGTGTGGAAAGGATTGCCCATTGAGATCCTCCGCAGTATCCTGTCCTCTCTTGTATTTGTCTTCCATGGACGACCAGCCTTCTTGGGGGACGTGAATGAGTTTGTGATGTTGTAAAGATTCAATATTCTTGAAATCACAGATTTGGAACGACCAACTTGTCTTGCTATGGCTGATAGGGTCATCCCTTTGGCCTTCATCTGGACAACCTGCTGCCGGAGGCTTTCAGTCACTTTAGAACGGCCCACTATCTTGCAGAGTCAGTGAAACTGGAAGTTAGGCTGCCAGTTAAATAGGGGTTGACAGATAATCAAGGAAATTAGCACCAGGTGCCAGATTAACACCAATAACTGGGAGGTATATGAAAGTGTTCTCTAATTTTGATCAGTGTGTTTTCTGCAAAATAATGTTTTTTGTTGAAATGCCTTAGTTATTTTGTGGAAAAGGTGTTCTGGTAGCATGGTATAGACAGGACAAAAACTCCAACTGTTGAGCAGTGAAGATGACATTATTTCAGAATTGTTCAATTGTTTATAAATTGTTCTCTAATTTTGATCTCCAGTGTATACACACACACACACACACACACATATATATATATATATATATATATACATATATATATATATAGTTGAAGACAAAATTATTAGCTCCTTATAAAATATTTCATTACTTTTTAAATAACTCCCAAGTGTTGTTTAACAGAAAGACGCTTTTATCAACACAGCATTTTTAAACATAATACTTTATCCAGGAAGATTTTAGGGTTTGTAATACAAATATAAATAAATGTATAACCAAGAGTCTACTGGTCAAAATTATTAGCCCTCTGAAGTTAATAGTGTATCCCTTTTGCTTGATAACAGCCTTTAGTCTTTTGCTGTAGTTCTCAAAAAGTTTCAAGCATGTCTTCTGATGAATGACAGCCCATTCTTCCTTAGCAAATCTTTAAAGCTCCTCCAGATTTGTTGGTCTTCTGGCACAAACTCTGGACTTTAGTGTGCCCCACAGATTTTCTATTGGATTCAAGTCTGGGCTTTGTGCAGGCCAGTCAAGTACACTCACTTTGCTCATTTGGAGGTATTTCTTCACTAGAAGTGATGTATGCTTTGGGTCGTTATCATGCTGGAAGACAAAATGTCGACCCAAACCAAGTTTTCTTCCAGAATGTCTGAGGTTGTCTTTCAAAATCTTCTTATAGTCTTCCTTAAACATCCCCACAGCATTATACTCCCACCACCATGTTTCACTGTGGGAACGGTGTTCTTGGGGTTGAATGCCTCTCCCTTCTTTCTCCATACATAGGCAACATCTCTGTGGCCAAAAAGCTCTAGTTTTGTCTCATCTGACCAAAGGACACTTTTCCAGTATGCATCACATTCCCCCAGGTTGTCCTTAGCAAAATTCATTCTAGCTTGGAGGTGTCTCTTCTTCAAAAGTGGAGTCTTTCTTGGTCAGCAACCTCGCAGTTTATTCCTGCGCAGGGCTCTAATGACTGTCTTTATTGAGACATCAATTCTAGACTTGGCTAGGTCATTCACTAGTGTCTTGGCAGTTGTTCTTGGGTCTTTAGAAACCTCTCTCACTAGTTTTCTTTCCAAAGATTTTGAAATCTTTCGCTTCCTGCCTCTGCCCATCTTGTTCTCCACTGTGTTGGTCTCTTTAAACTTCTTGATAATGCACCTCACTGCAGTTCTTGACACTTGAAAACACTTTGATAAACGTGTGTATCCTTCTCCATCTTTATGAGCATTAACAATTCTTTCTCTCAAGTCCTAACTAATTTCTTTTGTCTTTGCCATGATGACAGTGTATATTATTTTACTAGTCGTTTCGCAAGATACTAATCCTCAGCTTAAAGAACCATTTAAAGGCTTAACTAGCTTAATTAAGTTAATTTGGCAAGTCATTGGACAACAGTGGTTTGTTCTATAGCTAATCAAACTAATCATTTCTTAAGGGGGCTAATAATATTGACCTTAGCAGTTTTTTATTTATTTATTTTTTAATTATTTTATTCAAGCAACTATAAGAAATCAGACTTTCTCTAGAAGAAAAAAAATAGGAAATAATGTGAAAACATTATCTTGCTCTGTTAAACATCACTTGGGAAATATTCTAAAAATATGTAAATTTTCACAGGGGGGCTAATAATTTTGTCTTCAACTGTATATATATATATATATATATATATATATATATATATATATACAGTAGTCAACATTTGAAGTGGATCAGAAAAGTTCATCAAAGTTGTCCTAAGACAAGAACAGGTATTGATCTACTTTAAATGTTGACTACTATATATACTGACATCACAAGAACTGTTGAGGTTTTATTTAGTTTTATCATAAAAATGTAAAGAAATATGTGCAAAGATGTGCTGCCAGAACAGTAATAAAGACATTTATGTGCAGAAACAAATTGGGTCAATAACCAAAACCTTTTACTGTTTTTGATCTTTACTTGTTTACAGGACCTTAAAGGGTACATAACATGCACAGTTTCACTTAATCTCATGTTAATCCTGAGTACCTATAGAGTAGTAATTTATCCTTAATATCTCCAAAAAGTCTTTAGTTTTATTATATTTATGAAAGAAAAATACAGCTTTCAGATTTTCTCCGGAAAAAGCCGAACTTCTGGAGGCGCGCCGTGGGCGGAGCTAAGTTCGACGATCACTTGCGTCAAGATTACCAATAAAGCAGACATTTGATGTTGTTTCACTTACTATCTGCAGTTCTGAATCATTACCGGGATCTTTTATAGCTGGGACCTTTTATAACTCCATCTTTCAGTATCAAACAATGTGCAAATCCAGCGTCGAACTGGTCCTCGTATATGAAACACACACTTGCTAAATGATTTGCTGCCCTGGAAAAAGGAACTGCATCCACTGTTCACGTAACACTGGGTTCTTCAGGAAGCTGAGCAAAGTTATCTTTGCCTTACAACCATAACCACACTTTATTAGAGACATTCTACCCGAAAGAATCCCTTGCAGAGTGCATCCGAATGAAGCACATTGATGGCGCGCTCTTTCTCATGGTCTGGCCGACGTGATCGCGGGCGCCGCGGGTGCGCTTTTCCGGGAGTTCCACCAGTTATGTCATTAATGCCACGATCGAAAAAAATTTGCCGAAACTTGTACCAACCCGGAAGTAAGATTTTCGGCAACGAAATTCTCTTTCATTTGTCCAAATTATTTTTTTAAACTTTGGCCATGTTTAGCATGAGAATCCAACTCTTTAACACTGTAAACAACTCTGAATATACGAAACACCATTGTACCCCCCCTTTAAGAATAATCAGTGTAAGATTGTGATTGTCTGTTGTGGTAAAAATAGGCTACACTTCAAATATTTAAAAACACAATGCAGTTGCTATAAATTACATGTTAATTCTTTTTTTTTCCCATAGTAAACAGCATCCAGATAATCCCCTTTATTGAACCCAAGACTAGAGAAGAGTTCCTCCAATGTAAGTTGACTGTTTTTTCAATAGTATGACTACAAAACAGCACCTGTGGCAAATAATAGACACACAATCATTCTTATGACATTAGTATCAGTGAAACAACCTTTTTCCTTAATGTATCCATTTTTTCTGCCTCCATCAGATCGCAATCACTTTACTCTGGATCCAGACACAGTGAATAAAAACCTCTGTCTGTCTGAGGGCAACAGAATGGCTACTCACACAAACATATTCCAGTGGTATCCTGATCATCCAGACAGATTTGACCACTGGGAGCAGGTGTTGTGTAGAGAGAAAGTGTGTGGACGGTGTTACTGGGAGGTTGAGTGGAACAGGAGTGTGGGTATATCAGTTGCATATAAGAGCATTACCAGGAAAGGTGCAGGTAATGCATGTTTGTTTGGGTGTAATGGTCAGTCGTGGAAACTGTCCTGTAATCCCTTGAGTTGTTCATTCTTTCATAATAACAGAGAGAAAAAACTGCCTCTAGAGTCCAGCTCCTGTATAGGAGTGTATGTGGATCACAGTGCAGGAATTCTGTCATTCTATAAAGTCTCTGATTCAATGACCCTCATTCACAGAGAACAGACCCGATTTACTCAGCCTCTCTATCCTGGCTTCAGGATTATTGAAGAATCATCAGTGAAACTTTGTGATCTATAAATATTAAAGGCGTAAACGTTAGGTTAAAGCATGGATATTTTGTGCATGTAGGTCTTTTACCTGTGCTTCTGCAAAGTTCATTTAATTTATCAGGATCTCCGTGTTTAATCTGACTCCAATTTTAAGTGATCATTAAAGTTAGGATGTATTTCTAATTAAAAATGTATTAATTCAGATATTTGATTATGCTGGCTGTCCCATACTTTCAATTATTTTTCAGAGATGAAAGTTTATTGTTTTATTGGATGGCATCTGTTTTGTGGGAGTTCCTGAAGTTTGGTTTCCTGGGGAGAGCATTTCAGGTCTTACAATTTTAAAGCTGACATTACAACTAAAGTTCATCCAGCTAAATGAAGGAAACACCCAAAATAAATAAATATAAACATTAAGAATAAGCAACAATGTACAATACTGTAATGCAGCACAAATATACACATATAATGATGTTTGTACAACCACTTAAGAGATGTGACTAATAGTTCAATGTCCATATGCTATGCTAATGTATATTTCTATTACATTTTTAGGATAACCCTATTCACATTATATCACACTTATTTAATGACTGTGACATTATGAAATGAAATTTTGTTTTATTGTTCTATGTTGGCTAAACTATAAATATATTTGTTAACTTTAACAATTACATTTCTTTACTCAATGTATTAAGACCATAACAACTTAACAAAAAACTTAAAACTAACCCATAACCAAAAAGATAAGCACTTACTAAAATAACTCTTGTTAAAATCTTGTTCTCATTTTCTTCTTTTCTATATGTGACCCTGGGCCACAAAACCAGTCTTAAGTAGTAGTAGAGGTATATTTGTAGCAATAGCCAACAATACATTGTATGGTCGAAATGATTGATTTTTCTTTTATGGCAAAAATAATTAGGATATTAAGTAAAGATCATGTTCCATGAAGATATTTAGTCAATTTTCTACCGTACTTAAATCAAAACTTAGTTTTTTATTAGTAATATGAACTTCATTTGGACAACTTTAAAGGCAATTTTCTCAGTATTTAATTTTTTTTGCACCCTCAGATTCCAGATTTATTCAGCGTTCATATGATGTATAAATCTCAACTGCAACAAAAAAAGACCCTTATGACGCTTATCCCTTCATCTCTAGCTTGTGTATTAATCTAGCTTTAAAACTGTGACAAATTGTTGTTTATGACAAGTTGGTTTGAGTAAAAGTGTCTGTCAATTTAATAAACGTCAGTGTAAATCCACATCATGTTTGTTTTTGCTTTATCAGATTTGTCAGTTTATGTCAACTATCACTTTATATGAATTCATGATTTAGAGTGAAATTAACTATTTATACTGCATATAAACTGAAATAAGACATAAAAAGGAACTATTACTTTTACTATTACTCTTTAACTATCTAGATCATAATTAGTTTGATCTGATATGCTGGAAGGACCAGGAAAAAAAGAGGAAAAAATATAATGTGCACAGCTACAAAAATAACATCTAAAAATTAATAAAGGCATATGGTAATATAGTGTATCTCTACATTTGTGAGCCAATGTTCTTCTTTGCAATGCGTCTCGTATTACATAATTTCATTAACAGCCACCAGATGGAGACATTACATGCTATCTACAGTTGAAGTCAAAAGTTTACATACACTTTGCAAAATCTGCAAAATGTTCATTATTTTACCCAAACAAGAGGGATCATACAAAATGCATGTTATTTTTTTTATTTAGTAGCGACCTAAATAAGATACTTAACATAAAAGATGTTTACATATAGTCCACAAGAGAAAAATTACATTGAATTTATAAAAATGACCCCATTCAAAAGTTTACATACACTTGATTCTTAATCCTGTGTTGTTACCTGAATGATCCACAGCTGTTTTTTTTTTTTAGTGACAGTTGCTCATGAGTCCAGTAACAGTTAAACTGCCTGCTGTTCCATCAGGTCCCACAATTTATTTAGTTTTTCAGCATTTTTGTGTATTTGAACCCTGAACAATGACTTTATGATTTTGAGATTCATCTTTTCACACTGAGGACAACTGAGGGGCTCATATGCAACTATGACAGAACTCAACTTCTGAGTTCAAACACTCACTGATGCTCCAGAAACACAATGCATTAAGAGCCACTGGCTGAAACCTTTTTGGATTTGAAGATCAGGGTCTTCTGGGAAACATGTAAGTATCTTCTGTAGATTCTGAAGGGCAGTACTAAGTGAAAAGAAATATGATTTATGATAAGAAAAATGTATACATCTTCATTCTGTTTAAAAGTTTTCACCCCCTGGCTTTTAATGCATTGTGTTTCCTTCTTGAGCATCAGTGAGTGTTTGAACCTTCTGTAATAGTTGCATATGAGTCTCTCAGTTGTCCTCAGTGTGAAAAGATGGATCTCAAAATCATATAGTCATTGTTGGAAAGGGTTCAAATACACAAAAATGCTGGAAAACCAAAGAATTTGTGTGACCTGAAAGATTTTTCTGAAGAACAGCATGCAGTTTAACTGCTCATGAAAAACTATCACTAAACAAAAAGAAACACAGCTGTGGATCATTTAAGCAACAACATAGTATTAAGAATCAAGTGTACGAAAAGTTTTAAACAGGGTCATTTTTATAACTTCAACTATTGTTTTCTCTTGTGGACTACATCTTTTTCTACTAAATATATTGTAGAAATGTACATTTTCTGTAAAGCTGCTTTGCAACGATTTGTATTGTGGAAAAATGCTATACAAATGAATTGAATGGAATTGAATTTATGTGAAATATCTTATTTAGTAAGTACTAAATAAAAAAAACCCACACGTATTTTGGTAAAATAATTAACATTTAGCAGATTCTGCAAGGTGTGTGTACACTTTTGACTTTAACTGTATGTGCCAAACAATATATTTATAATACGAGAACAGGTTATTAAATAAAGCTAGACAGAAACGATAGAGAGAGAGAGAACATAGTGACACACACACACACACACACACATACGCGTTGTGTTTCCATGTTTTATGTGGACATTCCACAGGCATAATGGTTTTTATACTGTAAAAACTGCATTTAAAACTGTGCATACTTTTACTTTCTCAAAAAAACTCATTCTGTATAATTTATAAGCCTGTATCCTCATGGGGACCTCACAAATGTCCCCACAAGGTCAAAATTTACTAATTTTACTATCCTTGTGGGGACATTTGGTCACCATAACGTAATAAATGCCAGGTGCACACACACACACACACACTCAAGTTGGGTTTCCATTACCGGAATCAGGACTGTATCTATTTTATAATTTGAAAAAAAAAAAAAAAAAAAATGTGACAAACAGTCAATAGATTTTATTTAGTTGCAGCCAACATTGTTTTCCTAACACTACTGAAGTGGTTATTGTGGTCATTTTTGCTGGTTTTAACACACGGACAAATCAGGGTCAACCTACAAAAATATGTTTATTTGTCACTATACAATATTTTGAAAGAAAAAAGGTTAGAAATCTCCACCTTCATATCATGACATACAGTGACTTATTCTCCAGCAGTTACAATACACTCTTAAAAATAAAGTTGCTTTAAAAGGTTCTTCAAGCGATGTCATAGAAAAACCATTTTTGGTTCCACGAAGAACCATTCAGTCAAAGGTTCTTTAAAGAAACATCTCTTTCTTACCCTTTTATAATCTGAAGAGCCTTCTTGCGCCATAAAGAACCTTTTGTGAAACAGAAAGGTTCTTCAGATGTTTAAGGTTCTTTATGGAACACTTTTTATTTTTAGGTGTACTGGAATAAAGACAAACCATAGACGAAGCATGATGGCAGATACAACACTAGAGAAATTCATAGAGCCATTTGTGTGAAGCAAATGGTTAAATTATTGAAAAACAAACAAACAATACATTATAAGCTTACATGCAAGTGCATGTAAGGCTACAGTCCCGTCTCTGGTGCACACTTTTGATACATCAGTTTATAGAGTCACTAATACACAAACACTCAAAAACACTTATGTTAAAACCAGTCATGAAGGAACGTATTGCACCATGAGCCTTTACTCTTTACATTATGCAGTTAGTAGGCATGAAGGCCTTCACAGTCATTATGCTATACTACATTGCCCTTTACTGTATGTATAATGAGCAGCAATAAACAACAGTTTGGCATTTTAGAATGCCTAGTCATACTTTCATGGATATTTTTTGAAAGTAACGCATTACAAATCAGAGACAGTGACTTTTAAAAACACAGTAACTAGTAATATATAATGTATTACATTTTGGAGGTAACTTGCCCAACACTGGGAACAATTCATAATTTCATGATTCAATTACTCACCCTAATGTCATTTCAAACCTGTATAATTTCTTTCTTGCATGAAATACGGAAGAGCCTAAGCAGAATGTTCACGCTGCTCTTTTCTAAACAATGTGATTTTTCTTTTTAGATGAACACATTTTTCAGGTTCAAAAGTTATAGTTATTCTACTGTTTAAAAGAAATATATTGTTACATTTAAGAGGCTCTTAGAAGTAAAAATAACTAAAATAGGGAGGTATGTGAAGGCCTCAGGTGAAGAAATCTTTGGAAATGGCCTCTACAAAATTAGGGGCAGACATTAAGATACCAATGGTGCAGAGGATGGTGAACAGAGAAAAGGCCATGAGACAAAGACGGTCAATGACAGAAGCTGCAAACTTCCATTCATTACACAAAGTCTCCTCCTCGTCTTGGTCCCGGAAGCGTTTGGCAATGTACCGAACTTCATCCAAGATTTTGGACAGTTCACTTTCTCCAGGACCGCTACTAACAGAAGACGCCTGAGCACCAGGGAGCAGCACATCCTCTTCACCTGTGGCCACAAGCCGACTGCATATCACCCCTGAATCGGGTGAAGTGGCATAGTGAATAGCGTCCATTCCACGGAAGCCAATGTAAAGCAGGTTTCCGTTGGTGGACTGTGCAGCTCCGGTGCTGATGTTCAGATCCACACTGGTGAGGCTGGTGCGTGGCTGTTTGTTATGACAAGCTGAGCGAACTCTGTCCTCGCCAGGCCTCTTCATCCGCAGGAACCATGCGCACCAGTTCAACAATACCACACGGGTCTAACAGAAAAATGAACTATTAAATAACACTGTTTTCCATACACAAACATGGAAGCCTTGCAGCATATGCAGCTTTGATGCTGAGATACTGGTTTAAGCTGGTCCTTTGCTGGTTTATGCTGGTCTGTTGCTGGTTAATGCTGGTCCTTAGCTGGTCAAGGACCAGCATAAACCAGCAAAGGCCCAGCATAAACCAGCTAAAACCAGCATCCCAGCATCAAAACCTACCTACCCAGCATATGCTGTTTTTTCAGCAGGGAGTAATCATACAGTGTCTAAATTAAAGAAATAGTTCACCCAAAAACTGAAATTATGTCATTAATCACTAGGGGTAGGAGAAAAAACGATTCTCCAATGCACTGCGATTCTCTCTTTAACGATTCTGAATATTTCAAAATCGATTCTGAGCTTGTTTTTTTTTCCTGCACATGGCACGAGTGCTCACTAGAGACACGGAAGGCTTCATTGCACAGAATTTGCATTGTGAGACGTGTGCATTGCTTGACAATCGGTATGTTCCAGATGGTATATATCGCCCTCCGAAGGACACTTAATTATCTGAGATATGCTTTTATGTATGCCGTTTATGGAATGCAGTACCATTAGATGCACGAAACTCGCGCACTGACAGACTTTGGGTGCGCTTTGTGTTTGTTTGTCCGGTTAAATGCACTTGCTTTTTCGAATACTTGAATCGAATTTGATGTAAACGTGAGTTATGTTTTCAAAGCAAGACAAAACATCTGGTATACCGAAATAGATCTGTGCATTAATGTGAATGCAGCCTTTTAAAGCTGCCACTGTCTATGATGTCAGCAGTATTAATCAAATGGCAATAATGCTGAGGAAAAAAGAAAAACCCATAGCTATTGTCTGTAAACTTTCGGATACTTAAAGAACACTTATTTTAAATAAGTAATTGTTGTAAAAAGTAGCCTGCTTATATAACAAAAAAAGTACATTTTGCACAAAATAAATGTGATATAAATGTAGCCATGTGCCATACTCACCCTCATGTTGTTCCAAGACCTTTGTTTATCTTTGGAAAACAAATTAAGATATTTTTAATGAAATCTGAGAGCTTTCTGATCCTCCACAGCTAGGGTCCTACACATTCAAGGCCCAGAAAGGTACCAAGAACATAGACAAAGTAGTCCATGTGACATCAGTGATTCAACCGTAATTTTATAAAGCTACAAGAATACTTTTTGTCAGCAAAAACAAAACAAACAAAAAAAAGGACAAAAAAGACTTTATTCAACAATTCCAAAGCTCTCAGATTTCATCAAAAATATTTTAAATTGTGTTCTGAATATTAACAAAGGTCTTACGGGTTTGGAACGACACAAAGGTGAGTCATTTTGAAATAATTTTTGGGTAAACTATCCCCAGAACGGTTTATAGGGTAAGCAGAAATAAAAGCAGCCATGAGAGCCTCACCCATTTTGGCATTTTTCCTCCATCTGGATCATGGTAGTGGTATTGTAGTACCCAGACTGTGGCTATCACAGACAGGCCAACAATAACCATGGTGGTAGCGAAATACTGAGCTAATCAAAAGATAGAGAGAAATACAATAACAACCTAGAGAAAATCCTATTAAAGACAAATCGCTAAAACTTGTTTCAGACAGAGATTAAATGAAATCTAAAATCTACAAACATCTGTCGATTACCACTGATTTATTTTAAAATACCACAAACAAACAAACAAAAAATGTGTTGACAGAAATTGTAAGTGTTCCCTTTAGCATACTTTTAAAAAGAGTATTTTTTATTGAAATAACATTTAAAAAAATATACTTAAGAACGAATTCAATTAACCCACTTAAGTAATATTTAACTGTACTTTTGATAATCAAGTACTTTTCCCAGTTTCACAGACAGGGCTTAAATTAACTGGGCCTTATAGTTAAATTAAGACATTTAAGCGGCTTTTTAAAAAATGCCTTAGAAGAAAACGTTGCAGGTGTGCATCTTGAGACAGAACAATGGCACTGACATATTTTAAGATATGTCAGAGCAAGATTTTTCAGTTGAGACAGCTCAAACATGCATTTTAGTCTGTGACTAGCCTTAAACCATGTCTGTGAAACTGGGGGTACATGTGCTTAATATGTTAGTCAACACATTAAAAAGTGTACTTTAAAGCACAGTTTTTAAAATATACTTTTAATCTTTTAATTTTACATTAAAACTAAGTTATAAGTATGTTAAAAGACAATATAAAGCCACTTAAGTAACTATTTATTTTATTAATAATGTATTATCTGCAAGTAGGCTACAATTCTTTTTTTTAGCGAGTAAAGTTAATTTTACTGACTTTATTCAGATGGATTGTGTCAATTACTAATTCAAATAAGTTATTATCGGCACTCATAAGTGTTCCTGATTGTCTTTGAAGTTACACTACAAAAGTAAATTTAATTATTAGAATGTTTTATTTCATTATGTACATCATAAGTTGGACTTACCTATTAAAGGCACAGAGTCTGATGTTGCCGGCATTATCTCTGCTACCAGAAGCATGAAAACTGTCAGTGAGAGCAGGACTGTGATTCCTGACAATCAAAACATATATATTACTCCCATACATGTGACATTTTAATATGAAACCATAAAACTGCTGATAAAAACTAAGCTCAGAATCAATTAGAGAGAGAATTGCATTCAGAAAATCTCCGAATCGATGCAGAATCATTTCTCGATTCGCATCTATGTCTTTTCCCAGCCCTAATATAGGCACACATAAATCCCAAAGCAGATGTAGACAGGTGGAGCTGGAGGAGGAGGAGAGATCCAGAGGAACTCTGAAGGACCATCTCACAGCAAACACTAAACCAATCTATTTAAAGCTTATTGGCTACAGAATCAACAAAGGTCAATCTGCTGGTACGTTGTAGTAAATTACATGATTGCTAGTGGATTGCATGTAAAGGACCTAGAGTTTCAGCCTGAGCAATCAACTTTCACTTCTGGATGATGTAGTATGTCAATTTTAAACTAGTGCAAACTAAATCAGTATATTTCTGTCAATTCTATCCATCTAACATTTGGTTACTGTCTAAAAATAGACCCACTATGAAAGATTCACTTAGAGTATAAAGTGTGACACCTAGCCCCAGTCTACTCTACATAAGTGGCTAGTGTCAAGCTGATACAAGAGAATGCAAAAAAGTAATCAGGCTTGAATCTTAATTAGCTTACGATAAAGTAGCTTCATTTAGTGCCCGAATTAGATAAGTTAAGCAGAGCTACAGTATATAAAATGAAAGCTAAATGTACTGTATCATACACAGTCGGCTAATTGCTGGTATTTAGAGTATTGATCTTGAGTAACTCACAGGGCAACAGCCAATGACTCGCTCTGTGCAAAGTAATGTTGGCAGCCTCATCACAGTAATACCATTTAGGAATGACAAAATGAAAAAATAGAATAAATTGTGCTCTGCTGTGATTTCAGGTTCAGTCTCTTCTAGAACGCTCCCTCACTCACTGTGGCAGCATCCTCTAAATCCAGCAGGCCAGATAAATAGAGGCATTTGGCCTTCAGAGCTCTCCAACTGCATTAATCACTGAAGCGATCTTTGGCAAGCCATCAATCTCACTACACGCCACTTACAGTAGCTTACAGGGATGTCGGCATAAATTGTGTGCCTGTGCCAGAGTGAATTTCATATGATGTCGGATTAAATGTGGGTAGTTCACTAAGTCAGCAAAAAATAGACGGAGAGGTTCGCCGATGTGAGAAATAAAATTAATGATTTTTAAAATGGCAAATGTGACATTTATGCACTTCTGGTTATGACAGAAGCTGGTTATGCTTAGCTCCCATAATAAACCCTTTTAAAGGTGAAGCGTATCGTTTCTTTCAATGTTTTGTCAATTTCCCAGAAGGAGGTCATTTTAGGCACATTTCAAACTAAATGCACAGGCTTAAATCCACACTTTGAATGAATAAAATTCACTAATACATCAAAACAGTGACATCACTTTATAATCACATCTAACATTAACATTTTAAAACGATGACCAAGGCATTAAGTGTCTGGCTTACCAAGAGAAATCTTCTCGCCTGAGTCAGCAGGCAGCAGGAAGACCAGCAGAGCCAGAGTAGAGATGAGCACACAGGGGATAAGCAGATTTAGACCGTAGTACAGCGTCCGTCTCCGCATCACCACCGTGAAAGTCACATCTGGGTATGGCTCCTTGCAGCAGTCATAGAATCTCTCATTCCTTCGACCTGGAACCTCTGTTACAAATAACTGGCAATGTTAGAAAATGTATGTTTTTTGCACAGTTACTGTACATTCACACTGTTGAAGTTGTGCAAAAATTATATATTATGCATAATATTGCCTTTATGCAATACTGTACACTAAAAATTGCTGTTTGCAATTTTTGCATTTGCAATTTGCTGAGTCAACATGAAATAATTTGTTACCTGGCTGCCTTAAAATTTTAAGTTGAATCAACTCAAATATCTAAGTTGTAACTTAGTACAATTTAACATTTCAAGTTGACTAAACTTCTTTGAGTTGACAACTTAAAATTTAAAATTATTTTCAGTTGACTTAACAAATTGTTTTTTACAGTGCATTACAAATACCTTTGGTTAAATAAAAATCTTTCATTTTTTTACCTTAACAGTTGAAATATTGAGCCTGATAACCCTTGTGAAAAAGAAATACATTTAAGCATAATTTTATGCGTAAGTACTTATTGAAATAATAAGTGCAAGTTGTACATAATGTTTTCTGAAACATTAAATAATTAAAATGAAATATAGTTTATTTATATTAAATACATCTGAACCTACACTCTAAAAAATGCTTGGGTTATTTAGCAACCCAGTGCTGGGTAAATATTGGACAGAATACTGGGTTATTTTGACTCAGCTGGGTTAAATGTTTTTACCCAACATGCTGGATTGTTTTAAGTCAACTATTGACTTTAAAAATTATGATATTGCTGACTTATAATGAGCTGAAATTTAAAAATCACATTCAGAATAGAGGCAACCGCAATAATCAAAAGATGAACATTTATTATTAAGCAAGAACACCCATGGACAAAAAGACAAACTGAATTTATTTAGGTAAATACAGCATAGTTTACAATATTACATACATTTAAACTTGTTTTAGAAATAAAAAATGTAACATTTAAAAGTTGCATTTTAATTTAAGTGTATTTAACCGTTCTCTCTGTAATCACTTTTCACCAAAATGGTGCTAATTCTCGTGCCGGCGTGTTGCCAGTATCTAAGCCGGTGATGGGCTGCTGTTCGCCAGGGGAAGTACGAACCTTGTAACTAAAAGATGTCATGACTGACTCCATAACCTGCCCATAAACAAACAGTACTGAGATTAGAGAACATATTTTAACACAGAATTAAATTAAATTCAGTATTATAATGAATAAAATCAGTTTACTGTATGTTATGCAAGACAAGGTGTTTTCATTATGCAAAACAACCGCTGCTGACTCAGCAGCTGATTGACATGTTCTTCTTGTATGTTGCATTGCGTTGCGTAAAATAATATAATTTACAGCACAGTAAAGACTTTAGAAATCATATAAAATGTATACAAACCTTTATTTCGCTGAAGAAGTGCACCAAACTGGTGGTGATGAGGACTACTCTCTTCTGTAGAGAACGCAAAAAGCCCATACTTTGACTGTAACTCAGCAGCTGGGTTGTTTTGTCAGAGACAGGCTCAATCCAGTGGTTGGGCGGAAAAAAAATGGCCCAATATTTAATAACCCATTAAAAATGACCCAGCAGCTTAGTTACAGGTAAAAATGTGAAAGCCCAATAAAATGACCCAATAAGCCAAACCCAGCATTTTTTAAAGTGTACTTGAGTCCTTTTTTGACCCAGGACTTGAGTACATCTTCATATGTAATTTCATAATTACTTCTGTTGTCTTTGTTATAGAGTTATGGAGTACTGCTGAATGTACTGCCAAGCATTTATGGTAAACAACAACAACAACAACAAAAAATGTTTAATTTCTACTATTTTAATTAGTGCATTTGAAATATATTACACAATATGGAACTCACTGCATTTAAAATTATAATCAAGTACTTTGTATGTTAGTCAACACATTAAAATAAGTGTATGTATAAGCACAACAAAGATTATTAAAATGCTTTCAAATAAATTGTAATTTTAACTTCTAACTGTTTTAAAGTAGTAAAGTAATTCTAACAATTTGACATTAATATTACAGTTACAAAGTACACTTTTAAAAGAAACCATCATTGTGATAGCATTTATTTCATTAATATTATATCTATAAGTATAATATTTCGAGATTTTAAGTAGACTAGAAATGCACATAAAATGAAATCAAGCACACAATGGAAGGCTAAAACACTGTAAGTGATAAATAAAATAAAATACTGATAAAGACTAAGAAAAACACAGTTTTTTTTACCTGAAGAGGATTTTATTTTCTCCAACAAATGCTAGTTAATTTTATTGATTAAAAACGACTGAACTGACAGAATTTGCTCACACATGGTATAACAACTTTCCAAAAAATAACGTACCATTTGCACAATACCTAATACTACCCAATAGTATGAACAAAAGCAAATGTGACGTAAAAACACAATTGCAAGCATGCCGTTTTAGCTTGTTTTTTGATCTCTCATCTTTTAGCTCTTTCATCGTGAGTCATGTTTTTTTATCGCATTTGTAACCAAAGACTCCAGGGCATAAGACTCCAGTTAAGCTACCGAGCAATCTTGTTATGTTCAGAAAGCGAAACATATGGAGCTGTAATTTTAACTGTATACGAAAACGATTACAAATGCTCACTGATTTACCGCCTCTACTGTTCATTTCTGTTGAAAAACTGTGATATGTACTTATTGGTATGTTTTTTGAGTCTTGCGAAAAAGTTCCCACAGGTACTTGTACATGTGTAATGTATAATGTATATCGTCTTACCCACAAGGTCCCACTCTCCGTTAGCGATATATCCTGTGATGTCAGCATCAATCATCTGCAGGTCCAGAGACCATCCCCCATACGTCCAGGAGCCAAACTTCAAATCACACCTCTGAAGATCAAAAGGGAACCAGCGAACATCGATGTAGCAGGTGCTTTTGAATATCCCTGTGAACAGAAACATGTACTGCCACTGATGTGGAACACTTTTAGTGGAGGGTAATAAACCACATCTTTCGGCAGCACATCCGAGAGCCCTTAAAGTCATAACAGTAACAACTATAATAAAAATACTTAAGATTAATCATACTAATTATCAGTACTATTACTTTGTCATATTAGAGAAGTTTAAAAATTCAATTTCTATAAACCATAATGGTGATGAAAATTAACATCTGGGGAACTGTTCAATAAGGCGATCGTAAAGTGAAGGTGCCAGTAAAGACATACGCATGTAATTTAGCTAGCACTGTTGATTGTTTAATACATCATCTTCCCTCTATGTTTCATTGCTTTCTTTTGCCATAAAGCATAACTAGGCTTCTGACGAAGCTTTATGGAGGTTCAAGAGAAGGCAATCTCTTCAATGTCACTGCAAAAAGAATTTAGTGCAAACTCACTGGCAGGACTACATCCACTCATGAATCAAATGTTTATCTTAGGATAGAGCCTGCTTCAGCTTTCACAGCAAGAAACAGGCGGAGACAAGTAAATGATCTAGTAGATGCGAATGCTGCACACGCAAATCTCCAATCACATCAAATAGTTTGTCAATAAGTGAAAGGTATATTTAGCTTTCTATATTAGCATAAAATCATATTTGCTGATTTTGCACAATAGAAATTCATTTAAAGGTGCACTATGGGGTTTTTTATGTTGCGGGCCAATACGAAAGAGCCTTTGGATTGTACTGATGCTTATTGACGCTGATGCAGAATCTTGCCAAAGAAAAGCTTTTTAGTTTGTCACACCATTGCATAAATACTCTATTTGTCAGCAATATAAATTTTACTTCCACAAACAGAAGTGTCCTATAATTGGAAGCCTACTGAGATATACTGATGTACATCTCAATGTGGCTGCTTTTACCAGGTAATTGTGACTAAATTTCTGATAGTTCCGATTTTCTTTTTTGTAACTGTGAATACATAGAGTTTGCACTTTATCTCTCAATGTGATGTAGTTCACAGGTTATCTTCATTCCTTTTTTTTATTTTTGCCTCACAAATACATACACTGTAAGATTTTTCATGTTTTTTTTTTTTTTATGAAGTCTCTTCTCCTCACCAAGCTGGCATTTATTTGATCTAAAAATACAGCAAAAGCAGTAAATATTGTGAAATATTTGTACTATTTCAAATAGTTGCTTTCTATTTGAATATATTTTAAAATGTAATTTATTTCTGTGATAACATTTTTTAGTATTATTATTAGCAATATTTAAACGGTTGAGTATTTTTTTACGATTGTTTGTGAATAGAAAGATCCAAAATCAGCATTTATCTGAAATAAAAATCTTTTGTAACATTATACACTATACTGTTTAAAATATATATTATATTTTTATGTATTATAGAAATTAATACTTTTATTTAGCAAGGATGCTTTAAATTGATCAAAAGGGTAAAGATATTTATAGTGCTACAAAAGATTTCTATTTCGGATAAATGCAGTTCTTTTGAGCTTTCTATTCATCAAAGAAACCCGAAAAAAATTCTACTCAGCTGTTTTTAACGAAATAATAATAATAAATGTTTTTTTGAGCAGCAAATCCAAATATTAGAAGGATTTTGGATCATGTGACTGGAGTAATGATGCTAAAAATTCAGCTTTGAAGTCACAGGAATAAATTACATTTTAAAATATATTCAAATAGAAAACAGTACAAATATTTCAAAATGTTACTGTTTTTGCTGTACTTTGGCTCAAATAAATGCAGGCTTAGTGAGCAGAAGAGACTTCTTTAAAAAAAAAAAAAAAAAAACATTAAAAATCTTACTGTTCAAAAACTTTTGACTGGTAGTGTATTTTATTTCTCACACTGAGCTGAAAAATGCTTCCATAGCAATCATCCCCTTGTAGAATAAAACTTTTTTTTCTAGATCAAGTGGGAAAAATTACTTGTGGCATCATAAACATCTGAGAAGTACCTGGCGGTAGGTATTGGCAGGCGCCAGAGGAATTCACCAGCACATTAGTATGAAATGTGGCATCAAACCTTTCATCAGCACTGTGGAGAACACAAGAATCATTTTAACTAAAAAGAATACAACAGTGATTTAATGAACATCTCTGAGGAACACTTAGAAACCCTTCCGATTAGTCCAATACAAAGTAAATGCATTTCATCTATGCTGAATTATTTTGCACCACTAATGGTTGTGGAGTAAGTACTGCATTTCAGGGAAATGACAAATCAAAATTGGCTCATGCCCTGTTCAGGTTTATGTTCCAATTATGTAAATGTATTTATCTAAGTTAATTCTCATTCAGATAATGGAGGTATGTTCGAGAAAAAAAAAAAATCAGTCTCAGAAATCCCTGTGGAAAAGATCTCAGTGCTCTAGGCTGCTAGACCAATATAACCAAGACGTTCACTAATCAAAATCGATGATTTTTCAATAAATAAAATCAAACTGCAATGCTATACAGTGGATGTATAACATCTCATTTGATTCCATTATAGTTTTCATTTAGTGATTCACTAACTTGGTTCATTTGACCTCCACATGGTGGCTAACTCTTCATGTTCTGTGGCAGATTCACTTGAAGCCAATTCTTTACCATCTACCACAGCTGACAGAGACAAATGAGGCCAGACCTTTGTTTTCCATGGCGTAGTGCAAACTCAGTGTCCATTTACTGTTACCAGCACTTTTTCCAGGCAATTAACCAACTCTCAAGAAATCGTTCACAAACAGGGTTAAAACTTCTTGTTATCTATGTTTGGTTTGTATGTAACCCTTTTTTGATATACATGTGAGTTTATCGATAACTGTGTGAAGGTGACAAACCTGTTATACAGTAAGATATCAGGCTTCCAGATCTGACTGTCAGGAAATCGTACACTCGTCACTCCAGGATATTCGGAAGAGTTCCACTGAAGATAGTAGTCATACCAGTACTACAATAAAGAGAAGCTTACTTTATTATTGTCAATCAGGAACAACATGGACATTTAAACTTAAAGGAACACTCCACTTTTTTTGAAAATAGGCTAATTTTCCAACTCCCCTAGAGTTAAACCGGTGAGTTTTACTGTTTTTGAATCCATTCAGCCTATCTCCGGGTCTGCCGTTAGCACTTTTAGCATAGCTTAGCATAAATCATTCAATCAATTTTCAAAAAAGTGGAGTGTTCCTTTAAAAATGTACGCTTGGTGCAAACTAAATTAGGCATGATATGAACTTGAATTTAAAAGTGTATATCTGTATGGTCTTCTTTAATCATTAGATATGTCAAATACGCATTAAAATCTAAACAGCTTCTCTACACATACACAAGAAGCTACACAAATGTTTCTTATGACAGAAATTTTATGAAGCTGCATACATAAAAACAAAAAAAAATTGGATCCCACTTTATGTTAGGTGGCCTCAACTACTATATATTTACATCATAAAATAAGAACAATGTACTTATTGTGTACAAACACTTTAGCTGATATTGAGGTGGGATACGGGTAAGGTTTGGTGGTATGGTTAGGCTTAAGATGTAAGGAATAGGTCAACAGTGTAATAATACATTTAATTACAGAAATTAATTTCAGATGTAATTACATGCAGGTATTTTTTTCATTGTACAAAATGATTAATTTAAATGTAAGTACATAGTAGTTAAGGTCACCTAATATAAAGTGGCACCTTTTTATGAAGCAAAGTCAAATAAATGTAAATTAGATGCAATTAATATTTACTGATAGACTGCTGAGATCTTTAAATGCAGTTAATAAGGTTTTCAGATTCATAGGCACAGTTAGCTGTGTACAGCACTGACCAAGGACAACATTTCAAGGTCTGTCATGGAAGCAGAATCAAATCCATTGCATTACCTTCACAGTTATTAACATTCAGCTATTAATAACAGACCCACAGAGAGGTCTTCTACCATTCACATTAAAGGAACATGACTGTTTCACTGCATTACTGATGAGCAGTCTGTCACACAGTGCGAAGTGTGGGTGTCTTACCAACTGTAACCAAATGTTGGTTGTAAGTACTTGATTCTTTTCATCCTGTAGATAAACAAAGATAGACTCAAATGAAAAAAAGTTGAAATGTTAAGTTGTACCAAGTGACAACTTCGAGTTATATTCGAGTTGACTAAACTAAAAAAATGTTTGTTAAACAGCTGTGTTTGTTACTCGGCTGCCTTAAAATTTTAAGTTGAATCAACTCAAGTAAGTTGTCACTTAGCAAAACGTAACATTTCAAGTTGAACAAACTTTTTTCGAGTTGACTGAACTTAAAATTTTAAGGCAGCCAGGTAACAAATTATTTTACGTTGACCTTTACTTTTTTACAGTGTAACTGCTTGTTAACTGCAGCTGAATGTAAATGTATTATTGAACTTTAGAGTGTGTCTTGACCCTCTTAAGTATATCTTTATGCATATATAATTTCATAATTACTTCTATTGCCTTTGAAATATGGTTGAAATAAGTGTACTGCCGAATGTACAATGTTAAATATATTTGTAATTACACATTTGTCATGATGAGGCTGCAATTTAGTATATTTAAAAATATATATATTGACTTAAAATGCAATATGCAAATGCACTGCAATAATATGTTACTCAACACAACAATAAATGTACTTCTTTAAAGTACAGCAATTATTAAAACAAAATGATTTAAATGTACTTTATATTTTACAAGATTTATTATTACAAGGTGTGCTTTTTTGACTTTTTGACCTTTTATTTTATTAATATATTATCTGAAAGTAGTTTTTTTAAGCATAGTTAGAAATACAGTACATGTGCACATTCAATTCAATTAAGTGCTTTTATTTTTTTACAAGAGAACATAGAGAACGTAATTTACAACATGAATAATAATAAAAAAAAGTTTTTATAAAATGGCCGATCGTTTCTCTAGATTAACCCTTATTCCTCGGCTGGGATTGTGTAGAGCCCTTTGAAGGTGCACTGAAACTGCAATTTGGACCTTCAACTCATTGGCCACCATTGAAGTCCACTATATGGAGAAAAATCCTGGAATGTTTTCCTTAAAAATCTTAATTTCTTTTCAACTGATGAAAGAAAGACATTAACATCTTGGATGACATGGCGGTGAGTAAATTATCAGGACTTTTTTATTCTAGAAGTGAACTAATCCTTTAATTTTTGAGAGAAATTTAAAAAAGAGGCATGGACAGAAGTATTCAATGGATTGTACTGTTGTTTAAGAACATGCTAGCTGTTCAGCTAATGACAAATCTTACCAAAAACCTTTTAGACTTTTATTCAGTGCATGCAAAGACTGTCTCTCCCTCATGGCCTCATTTTCATCTGTGTAAAATTTAATATGACGTTTACCCTTCAAGGTCTATTGCTGCATGAACTGTGACAAATTATATGTTGTGGCTTTCTAAAATGTTTATGTTGCCATCTTCAAAAGCTTGTAATTCTTGTTTACCTAGTTTAATGTAATGTACAGCACCTGCAGCTTCAAACAAAGTGAACAGAACATTATTTGGAAAATTTTTGGTGGACATTTTCTTTGCAAAAAAAGACTAAAGACTAGAGTGATGTGGTATAACCTGCTGGTGGAACAAATTTACTTGGATTATCATAAAACATTGTTGATGGTCATACTTTGTCAGGGTATATTCAGTGTGAAATTATTAACTTACCACATCCATAATCTGCATGAGACTGAAGCTGAAATACACAGTGAGCGAGTGTGTGTCATTAAACACAGGTCTTTCCAGTGGGTTATAGTTTTTCATCAAGTCTCTGTAGAGTCTCCTCTGATGCTCTCCTTGAAGTGACACTGTCAGAGAATGAACAATGTGACACGGTTGCAGAGTTTCACCTCGAATCAGTCTGCACTGCAAACTGCTTCCAGAAGAGGTTTGCAGTGTGAAGTGAATGAGATATTCAGGAGAACACTTGCAAATCAACAGAGGCAGCTGTTCCAGCTCATTTGGATGTACGTGTATTGATCTGAAACTCTCATCAAAGCTTTTCTGCTGGGTTTCAGTGATTAAATCTCCACCAGGAAGTCTGACAGATTGAACTCAACCTTTCCTTAAGTATGCATATACTGTAACTCCCTGTTTGAACTATTTTTAACATTCACCAGGTTTGGACAGCAAACAGAGATCTTTGATATACCTTTCATGAGAATATTATGTTAAAGTACTTTTTGTAAGTAAAAAGCAAATCACAGGTAACACTAGCTTCTTTCCCAAAGTTCAATCAGCGCCATCTCTCATCTAGCTGGATATTAAAAGGGATCTTTCTCCTAGTGCAATTCCCTTAAGATCACATCCATTCATAATCTAATTCCACCGTGGACATCCTCTAGATTACGTCAGACCTTTTCTTTATTCAAAAAGCCACCTTTGATTCATGAGTGTCTAACAAAGAAACCAGAGAGCTGGACTCCCTTGCCAGTACCAGAGACATTTACTGTATACAAGGACAATGCATCCACTGTAAACACATCTTCAAAGTGTCAGTCAAAGACTCATTCAAAGACCCTAGTTATAAAAAACCACAGCAATTAGAAAAAAAATAAAATATTAATTGACTCTGAGCAAAGCAGATTCAAGCAACATTATGTAAAGTATACAGTAAATTTATTTGCAAATGTAAACTACCACCACAAAGCTGGAAAATATTGTCCTTACCTATTAACCCGAATTTGCCATTCTGGCCTCTATCCGCATATAAACAAGTCTCAAACCAAAACATCAATTTGAATTGATTCACTGTAGCAGCTGAAATATTGCAATCCAAATACAGCAGACATGCAACACTAATCTTACAAGTAAGCAGAAACTAGTATTGAACAGTTTGAATGAGCAAAAGAGAAAAAAAGCCAATAATTCAACAAAGCTCATGGGTTATTTCATAATCAGATGTCCATGAGGTTTCTTACCACTCCATAGGCAGGTTGTGGTGGTAAAATAAAGAGTATATTCCCAAACTCCCATGTTCCTATGAAAGGTAAATTGTAGGAATTAATTGAAAAGCTCTAGGTGATGTAGGTTTCAGTGTTGTTAAGAGTGTTTCTCAGCATCCCACAGGCAGAAGTGAATACAGTCTCATGCAGCAGCATCAACAAAAGGCACGATGCCCCGCCTCCTCCAGCAATACATGTATTACAGTCTCTCTCTCTCTCTCTCTCTCTCTCAGTTTTATGTTTTATCCTGCGTGGTCTTCCACTGACATATTGTTTTTTAATTTAACCTAATTACAACACAAGTCTAAAAGGAATGCTAATGGGATTTCTAATATGATTTGTAACCATTCGTGAAAAATCCAAAAAAAATTTTATTGGATAAACTGAAATTCAATCAATCAATAAATCAATCCCGAAAATTGTATCAGTCTATTCCTAACTTTATCTAGTTCATCTTCAAAGTAACAATTAAAAAAAGAATAGCTCACTTCTCTTTATTTGTATATTTCATTAAATGTTAGCACTGTGGAAATTATTAGGAATTTGGGGGGGAAAAAATGGGATTTACTACAGTGCTGTAATAAGCAGAACACTGGTATCCTATTCCACACTAAGTCTCAGGGAATCTGTGAATGTGCTCTCATATTACCTGTGCCAACTTTAATTTTGCACAAGGGCTTTGATCATGGTCATATAATTCACTTCCAAGGCTACTGAAATGCCATTCATGAGGTTACACTAGGCATTTTGCTTTTACCTCCTACAGTTCCCGGTGCTGCATGATTTGGGTGGGAAATGTAGGGGCAGAGACTTGGCAAATGCCCTACTGCACTGAACAGCCAGCCAGATAGATTTAACGCTGCAACTTGCTGCTCAGCACATAAAGAATCTTAAAGGTGTACTCTGTGAATTTTTTTGCTCATTAAAAAAGCTTTAAACATACAGAAATTAATAGCAGTTAATTTTTTTTTTCATGGAGCTGGTGATCTCATGCACTTGGGGGCAGCCGTGGCCTAATGGTTAGGGAGTCTGACTTGTAACCAAGAGGTTGCGAGTTCGAGTCCCAGGTCCGGCAGGGATTGACGGTGGGGGGGAGTGAATATCCAGCGCTCTCTCCATCCTCAATACCACGACTGAGGTGAGACCCTTGATAAATAAAATAAAATTGAAAGGATTATTGCCGCCTTCTTTACACACATGCATTTAACATACTCACAAACATCATTGTGTATTTAAAAGATGTCTTTTTGTGCTAGTAACTAATTTAAATGACTTAAACAGAATTTTTTATGTGGCTAAAAACACTGAATATAGGCTAAAAGCACTGAGCATGTCTAGTGCGTTTAAATTTAGAAGTGAAAATTTAAATACACTGGTGGTGATCGTTTGAATTGAATGGTTAAAATAGAGGAGTTTGGGGAGGTTGGGGTGGGTCAAATTGGATCTGAGGTAGCACAAATTAGATCGGAGGAGTACCCCTCAGTTGATATCACATTCATATAATTTTTCACGTTTAAAATCGTATTCCGGGTGTGAAGGGATCGGTCCTTCAATTATTGCAGGGGGGGCTGCAGGACGTCATGGGGGGGCTAAGCCCCCCCCCCCCCCCCTTGGCGCCGGGCCTGGTTGAATTTACTGTAGATAGTTAAATCATGTGCATTGTTAAAGGTAGGGTAGGTGATTTCAGAGAGACTATGCTTTGAAAGCATAAAGCCCAAAGAGTACTTCATTTTTTACGAGTGGGACAGCGTTCATTGCGCGTGACGTGAATTTCGTCATCGGGATAGTACGCTGATTTTTGTAACAGGCCGCACATGTGCATTGACATTATTTTGCAGTAATCAGTTGTTCCACAAGGTGGCAATGCTGTCCTGGCTGATTGTTTCAGGACAGCATTGAAACTGTAACAACAAAAGACACTCACACTGACAAGTGCTTGTGAGTGAGAGGGTATGAAACAGCTCAGCTTTGGTTTAAAAGAGTTCAAAAATGTTTGTTATCGGTCAGAACTTAAGCCCAAAGCAGAATCCTGCAGGCGGGTGGGTAACCCGACAGGTGAACTGCAAAAACTGACGTAACGGGTGGAATACTATTTATGTGTCGGGTGCGGTGCGGGTTGGACGGATGACAGGTATTTGCTTTTTGTACTCAATATGGTATACACATATAGGCAGCTGCTCTCAAACGGTCCTGTGCTTGTGTTCACGCTCTGTCTGAAGACCGTTATAGGCTCTTTCACACGGGATGCGGCTGTTGCTTTCTCTCGTAGTGGAAGCGGTGTTCATGACGCGGTCTCCGGGTGAATGGATTGCAAACAATAAGGTCACATTTGATTTAACTAAACTAAATAAACAAAACAAAATGGAAATAGTATGTTATTTGCCATTTGTTATATTATGGCAGAATGACTAGCGTAGTTTTCATGTCAGACACATGACATTTTACACGTAATTGTATTTTTACCTGGCAAACCAACTCGTGCACGCATGCTCTGGATTTTTTATTCTTTATTTATATGTCTGTAAAGGATTTTTGATGAATCATACAACTCTGGGAATTCCATTATATTTTAAATAATCCCATGTTTTCAACACTCCGACATGAGCTTAGTGAAATGTTCTTTTGATTGTTAATTATCTGTCCTGCTTACAAAGAGATAAAATATTTTTTTATCTTTGGCAACGCCTGCTGCAAAGAGCTGTAGAAGTTTTAATAAATGAGTGTCTACATTGTGTAGGAGTTTTAATTCGGGTGCGGTTTTAATGTCAAACGGATAACAGGTCGGGTATTCTGTCACATACTGTGGGTGCGAGGCAGGGCGTGCAGGACTCTGGCCGAAGTATACTTCGTTTTTGTAAGTGTTTGCGTACATTCGAATGTGTAGCCTTTCAAAGTATACTCCATTTGGTGTTGTGTGTGAGCGGTCGGCTCACACACAATGGAGACCCATCCATATCTAGTGTCTGCTCTATTTTTCCCTGTTAAGTTCTGACCGATAACAAAGCTAAGCTGTCTCATACCCTCTCACTTACAAGTGCTTGTCAGTGTGAGCATCTGCTGTTGTTGCAGTCTTCGCTATTTTGTTGTTGTTGTTCCATCTCTTTCTACCATTTTCTACTGTGAAACAATGGCCCAGGACAGTGTTGCCACCTTGTGGAACAAATGATTACTGCAAACTAACTTCAATGTGCATGTAGGATGTGCATACAAAGAGTATACACGATTACAATAAATTTACATCACGTGCACTGTACGCTGTCCCTTGCACACGTATAAAAAAGTGAAGTATACTTTGGGCTTGGGAAAAAACGGGAAAAAAAGAGCAGATACTGGACTTGGATGAAGCTTTCGAGAGCATATGTGTCGACCGCACGTTTCAACCAGCATAACATAACAAAAACGTTTTTGAAATGTTTTTTTCATCTACCCTGCCTTTAACTGAAATTGTGTAATATCCCAATATATATGTATTGTAAATGTAACTGTACATTAAGCATTATCCAAAAACAAAATGCTACTTAATTTCAGCATTTTTACTCTCTTTGTTAAGTACCATGCAAAGCATGCTACTGTTTTAGGAATGCCAACAGCAAAAATATATATTTTTTTACATTTACCATATAATTAAATGTAGTGCACAGCAGAGTTTAGAGAATTACATTACTTGAAAGCAAAGAAATTAGAAGTTTATAAATACAATCTTGTTGTGTAGATCACAACTAATATGATTGAGTATATCTGTGTTTTCCTGTTTTTTATTTATTTGTTTGATTGTTTTTGATGGACTGATCACATGACCATTTCAGCAACTCATCTATTACCAGGCACTCTTGCTAGTGAAATAAGTAAAACATGGCTGGCTGTGAATAGAGCACGTCTATTTAAAGCAGAGAGATTCTGCAGCAAAGTACAGAAGAAAGAAAAAGGAGTTGGGCCGTTGCCACATGGAGGCTGAGATAGGAAAATTTGGAGGATAGAAAGTATATGGCAGAACAGAAAAGTGGAAATTCACTTACGGTGCCAGCCTTGTGCTTGAATCACTCCTGTTAATGGGAGAGAAAACAGATAATTACAAAAAAGCTGGTTGCATAGGAGGAGCTTGAGAGGTGGGTGGGGAACATAAAGGGAGGTGGGAGGACATCTGCAGGGTATGGACATTTTGCATGTCTCCCTTATTTAGCACACCTGATTGAGATCATCAGCTCATTAGTTCAGTTCATGGATCTCTCTCCTAATGAGCTGATGATCTTAATCATGTGTGTTAAATAAGGGAGACATGCAAAATGTGCAGAGCAGGATTGAGAACCACTGCCATAGGGGAAGGGAATTGGAGCACAATTTTCGCTTGCTATTCCTGTAGGCTGGGTCAAAGTTTGTTTAAAAAAGAAGTTTGTGATGTTTGTACACATACCACATCTGGCTCTCTCAAAAGCTTCCTTTAACTGGCCTTCATTGAAGAAAGTATTGAACAGTTTGTAAGGCATTCACCAAGCAGAAAGAAATTGAAACAAAACCATGAACTGTGGCTTTTTACCACTTCTTTGAGCTGGGGATGATGATATACCCCTGTACTAACACTCCAATGCAATACCTTTCAAATCCACAAAGGCAGAGAGGGAATATGGACTTTTAGCAGATCGACAGATGGCCAATGCTTATTACACCCCAAATATCTGCATGAAATCTACAGTCCAGATTCAATAGTGATTTCACACCTGAGCCCTCTCATATCCTCTTCATCATCACACAATCTCATGCACTTTAGCGTCGGTCCCATTCAAGCTACAGCTTGAGCAATTACAGAGAATCATATGCCTGTTTTTGTGAACCTTTCTGAAGCATGATAATGTCACCCAGAAAATTTTTTTTTAGAAAAAGCACACCTTTACAGTCTGACACAGCCTTAATTTGATTAAAATTGAGGTTCATTCATTTATAAAACACAAATAGTGACAAAAATGCTGTAAAAAAAAAAAAAAAGAACAAAAGTAATACAATAAATAATACATTAGCACTACATCAGTGTGAGATATCACAAGCATACATTCACATCTGCTTCCACTGACTGAAACCAAACCCTCTGTGAGACAGCAAGTTCATAGCGAGGTCAAACTGCTATGACAGAAAGGGTTATGATCAGGTGACTGCCCTCAAACAGCTGACATGAAATGTATTAAAAGAAAATTTTAGTGGCAGGTTTGCATTAAATCCTCTGGTATCTTATCAAACGTTCTGTTGATTTTTACTCTGCAATACAGCTGCAACACTGTCACCACATGGGAGTTTTCAGAAATCCCAATACCACCAAACAGGGTGACATTTCATTTCACAGTGCTGTAGTTATAATTGGAAAAGAAATATTCAGTCATGGAGACTAGATGGCAGAAGAGCAGCAGTGAGATGGCCAATGTAATACAGTTTCTGTCCACAGTGGACAGAGACAGAGACAGAGAGACAGAGCCAGGAGGGATTCAAAACTGAAGTGTAGACCAATAATGATGAAATCTGGGTAAGGAGGACAGGCATGAGTCAACAGTGTGTAAGAAATATATTATTTAACATTCCGTTACCTTCATGTTTGACCTATTTGTCTTTTTGTTCTTCCTTGGAGCATGTAAAATCACTAGCACCGAAATGTGTGTGTGTGTATATATATATATATATATATATACAGTGCCTTGCCAAAGTATTCATACCTCTTCATTTTTTCCACATTCTGCTGTTGCAGCCTTATGTTACATTGATTAACATTATCTTTTTCCCACATCAATCTACACTCCATACACCATAATGATAAAGCACCAAACAAGTTTGTAAGCACTTTGCAAATTTATTAGAAATAAAAAACTGAAAAGATTCCATTGCATATATATTCATACCCTGTTCTGGGACACTTGAAATTTAGCTCAAGATCATTTATATCGCTTGTACTTTGAGTGGAGTTAACCTGTGGCAAATTCAGTTGAATGGTTATGATTTGGAAAGGTACATGCCTCTCAATAAAAGGTCTAACAGTTGAAAATCCATATCAGAGCAAAAACTAAGCCCTGAGGTCAAAAGAACTGCCTGCAGAGCTCAGAGACAGGATTGCGTTAAGGCAGAGATGTGAGGAAGAGTTCAGAAAAAAAGTTCACAGAAGCATGTAGCCTCCATTATCCATAATAGAAGAACTTTGGAACAACTAGGACTCTTCCTAGAGCCAGCCTGACTCTAGTCTGGCCAAACTGAGCAATTGATGGAGAAGGGCCTTGGTTAGACTGGTGATCAAGAAGCTGATGGTCATTCTAGTTGAGCTCCATGATCATATATGCAGATGGGGCTGTTTTTCAGTGTCTTCAGCTAAGTACTGTGTTAAGGGTATGAATACTTATGCATAGTACTTATTTCAGTGTTTTATTTTTATTAAATTGGCAAAATTGTCACAGATCTGGGAGGATCAGGCTAATGTTTTTCTACACAGCATAAATATATTGTCCCCCATATTTATGTTTTAGTGGTTTAATCCCAAGAATGTGTTGCTACATGAATTTCTGCAGTTAGAACAACATCTTTCACAGTCTCACATCAGTTATTTTCACTGATATGTGAATTGCCAAAGCCACTGACTTCTATATATTTTCCCCTCTATACTATGGAAGTCAGTGGCTACTGTCAACAGTTTGGTTATCAGCATTCTTTAAAATTTCTATAAAGAGTTAATAAATGATAACACAATTTTCATATTTGGGTGAACTATCCCTTTAACATGACGGACTGTATTTTTTGTTTTGTTTTGTTTTGTTTTGTTACTACTTCCATCTCTACCCAATTCCCAATTATTTCACTGACTAGTTGGATGCATATTTTTGTATGCACTTGTTGGACACACAACAATTTACTCAAAAGTTTTCATTTTTACAGCACATTCAGCATAAACAGATTAAAACATTAAACATTAAAACATTAAAACAGCAATTCTGTTAAATGAGAGATGACTGCAGAGTCAGCGATGGGCAGTTTGTTGTGGGCTGCTCTGCCCTTCCTCCAGACAGATCCACCCAGGCAGCGAAGAGAAAGGAGGGCAGGACGTGCAGCCAGAGGTGACAGACGCAGTGGTGTGATCGCCAGCAGCTGAGCCTCCCTCCAGCTCGCCTTTCTGTTCTTCACTTCGAGCAAAAATAATAAGCTTCTTTAGTCCGGACACCTGCTAAACTGAGGGTGCGAGATGAGTATGAAAGCTGTGTGAAAGCTGCTCTTTCCTTTTCCCTTTGGGCAAATCACAGTGCCACAGACAGCTTCATTCTGAATGCTATTATCACACGCATAATGATATGCAGTATCTATATTTAATTCATGGGTCAAAAAAGACATCTGAGATTTTCTGAGACTAAACAAAACAAACAAACAAAACATTTAACATTTCAGTTGCTTCTCCTAAGGCATGTTTATACAGTTGAGTTAAAGGGTTAGTTCACCCAAAAATAAAAATTCTGTCATTAATTACTCACCCTCAATGCTGTTCCAAACCCGTAAGTCCTTAGTTCATCCTTGGAACACAAATTAAGATATTTTTTGATGAAATCCGAGAGCTTTCTGACCCTCCATAGACAGCAAGGGTCCTTCCATGTTCAAGGCCCAGAAAGGTACCAAGAACATCGACAAAACAGTCCATGTGACATACCGTCAATACAAAAAATTATTCAGACACTAGATAGAATTTTTGATTTACTAGTGGGTGCAGGACACTATAGTTTATTTATGTAAGTGAGGATAGCAAAATAAACTATGACATATTATACCCAAAAATTCTTCATACAGTGGACTACCAGAAAAACTGCTTAAAAATATGCAAAGGAAAGCATGCATGTGCATCGTGATACTCTTCAAAATAGCGCTAGGGTGGCACAGAGGAGAAGAATTGTTGAATAAAGTCGTTTTTTTTGTTGTTTTTTTTTGCACAGAAAAAGTATTCTAGTAGTTTCATAAAATTACGGTTGAACCACTGATGTCACACTTGTTTTGTTGATATTCTTGGTACCTTTCTGGGTCTTGAACATGGAAGGACCCTTGCTGTCTACAGAGGGTAAGAAAGCTCTCAGATTTAATCAAAAGTATCTTAATTTCTGTTTTGAAGATGAACAAAGGTCTCATCAAAGTTGGCACAGCATGAGGGTGAGTAATTCATGACAGAATTTTCATTTTTGGGTAAACTATCTCTTTAAGGCTGCTCTGTGCCTGCTCAAAATTATGTGTACCCTGCTAAAAAAAAAAGACAGTCATCCAGCCTGGTCTTGGCCACTTCCTTAGCTGGCCAGGCTGGTTTTAGCTGGTCAGGATGGGAGACCAGCTAAAACCAGCTACTTCCAGCTTAAACCAGCTAAGACCAGCCAACCAGCTTAGGTTGTTTGTTTTTTTTTCAGCAGGGAGATGTAATGCCACATGAAATAACAAAATAATGCCAACTATGAACCAACTCAGCTTCTGGTATCAATATATGGTCTTACATTCTCAAAAGAATTTACATATTTATGAATTACGCCTATTTTACTGTGCAATTTAAATGGGCTGCTCACCTGACCTGTGTTGTCCATTGCTGCTCTTATATGTTTAACTTGTTAACTATACAAAGGTGGTTAGGTTGCCAATATGATCAGATTTCTTCCTCTGAGATACGAATGTCTATTAACTCGATTGAGGACACAATGTTTTCTGTTGAAAGAAAACAAACATTGCCGACAGTAAGCAGCAGAGGGCAGTGTCAGACCGATCATGAATCTGTGATTACACACTTAGGTATAAAAGTAAGATGGCAATCAGTAAGAACAGTGTCTAAGTTGAAGTGCATTTCTTTTGGTCTAAATTGGAAAGACAATATATTTCTGTTTTCTCTGTCTTTCTTTCTTTTTTCTTTTTTTTAATATTTAGATGAAAAGCGTATGAGGATGTTCTACACCAAATTAAATCAGCGAATCTGCTGATTCACATGATTCCCGTTCTGTCACGTAAAATAGGCTATTTAATGTCACGCATTATTATATAAAAATGAAATTAAAACCCTGGGACAACATGTAATTTTACCTCAAAGTTTGATATCGTTATATTATTATGTTATAATCAAACAGCCTATGAGTATGAATGTAACCTAGCAGGTTAATCTCAAGGAGGTCATGTGATGTAGGACATCTCAGAGAACATTCAGGAACAAATGCTGTGTTTTTTTTTTGCCCTCAGGTCATGTACCTCATGAACAATTAAAACTGCCCCACAGGTTCTCCATGGTGTAATATTCTCATTGTGAACATAGTTCGTATTCATTATGTAAATAAAACTCATATTTATTCAATTACCTGTACATACGCTTAGCCTGTGGCCCCATGTCATAAATGTACACATTATGCTATGTATGCCATGTCCCTGTTGTGTATTTTGTTCAAACTTCTACTTTATGGTATTCTGTTGTGTCTAGTATTTCTCTGTGCATATTAAGCTTCAGTAACCCAGACAATCTTGGCAATAAAGCTTATAAAAGAGTCTAAAAGCAAATTTCTAAATGAATTTTTCACTTTAAAGATAAACGGTCAAAATAAAACAAAGAAACAACAACAAAAATATATTTGTCCTTCCCTTGTGATGTTTGACTGCTTTTGTTCTATAGACATATATCATAAAAATCTTAGTCATTAAAACAGCTTCCTGATGTATTCATCTCAGTCACTCAGCCTGCATTTTTAGCCATAATACATTTTCACAAAGCAAACTGAGCTTTATTTGCTGGAAATGAGAAATGAGGCTGAAAGCATGAGTCTCTCTGATAGCAGACAGTCCCAAATCCAGTATCCCATCTGCGTGTCCTCTATCACTGCACATCTGCCACTGTTACCTGCAGATCCCAGTCAAGACTCAAATCAAATGAATCAGTTATTTATCATGCACAGACACACTTTAATATCTTATATGCTGCTATGCTCAGGATTCCTTTGATACACATTAAACATTCAGTGTTTCTTCATCTTCATAATGCAATTGAGGGCATCTGAGTACAAATGTAGAGAAATAGAAAGAGAATAGAAAGACTTGTGTCCTTAAATATGGAAAAGATTAAAAATTGAAATGCAGAATGAGAGAGTGCATCTCATGACCTCTGCAAGGGCTGGTGAATAATTAAAAACTCTGATCAAGCTGGTCCTGTGGATCAATATGATCATGTTATCAAGGCTCAGACATTTTTATGTGATATGACACCACTGAGAGACAGTCCATTTTATTTATTGTGACACATAACAGCGATACAGGTAATCTAAAACATTTTACACATTTTTACTATAAAAATATTATGAATCAATTTTCATTTAAAAAATGATATTATGATATACTTTATAATATTATATTTATATTATAATTATTAATTTTTAATATGCATTGATTTTCAATTTTACAGTCCCTTTTAATTCAAGATTGTTCTATACCGAATTCTATTGTATTGGCAGTACATTAAGGACGTTTTCTTTAACCCTTTAACACAAAGCAATGTGTAATTCAAAATATGAGTCAAACACCTGTGAAAAAAGGCCTCATGGTACATTGGCCTGTATTTTTACAGACTTTGTATACAAAGGGCATAGACAGTCATAGATCCTCAAGAAGGCAAAGAGGATGTAAACATTTGTAAACAGGACAACCGGTATAAATTGTTTAGCTTTTTTGTCTTGTTGGAAATATGTAAATATTTTCTGTAGGTTCAGAAAGGCAGTACTACATAAAATATAAAATATCTTATATTTGTATAAATTCTGCAACAGGTTTATAAAGGTTTATCAACATTGGAGACAAATGTGCAATGCAAACATAGCAACTCTGTATTACATTATATTACATACACTCCCAGGTCAAAAGAATTCTCTTCTGCTAACCAGGCCTGCATTTATTTGATCCAAAGTACAGCAAAAACAGTTTAAAATAACTATTTGAATATATTATAATTTTAATAAGCTGATTTGCTGTTCATGAAACATTTTTGTTATTATTATTATCATCAATATCAATAATAGTTGAGTACATTTTTTCAGGATTCTTTGATGAATAGAAAGATCCAAAGATCATCATTTTCTGAAGTAAAAAGCTTTTGTAACATTATAAACTATACCATTATTCAAAAGCTTTGAGTCAGTATATATACACTACCAGTCAAAAGTTTAGACACACCCTCTCATTTAATGTTTTTTAAAGTGTCATTTAATGTTTTTAAAGTCTCTTATGCTCAAGGCTGCATTTATTTGCTCCAAAGTACAGCAAAAACAGTAAAAATATGAAATATTTTTTTATTTTTTATTACTCCAGGCTTAAGTGTCACATGATCCTTCAGAAATCATTTTAACATACTGATTTATTATTAGAATTATCAATGTTGGAAACAGTTGTGCTGCCAAATATTTTTTTGCAACCTGTGATTCTTTTTTCAGGATTCTTTGATGAATAAAAAGAACAGCATTTATTCAAAATATACATCTTTTCTAACAATGTAAATCTATGCTATCACTTTTTATTAATTTAACACATCCTTGGTGAATAAAAGTATTAATTTCTTTCAAAAAAAAAAAAAAAGAATAAAAATTTACTGACCCCAAACAGGTTTTGTTTTGAACAGTAGTGTATATTGTTAGAAAACCTTTCTATTTTAAATAAATGCTTTTCTTTTTTAACCTTTTATTTATCAAAAAATCCTGAAAAAAGTATCACAGGTTCCAAAAAAAATATTAAGCCATGCAGCTGTTTCCAGCACTGATAATAAATCGGCATATTAGAATGATTTTTGAAGGATCATATGACTGGAGTAATGATGCTACAATTCAGCTTTGAAATCAGAAATAAATTACATTTTAAAATATATTCAAATAGAGAACAGTTATTTTAAATAGGAAAAATATTTCAACATTTTACTGTTTTTGCTGTACTTTGGATCAAATAAATGCAGGCTTTAAAAAAAAAAAAAACTAAAATCTTACTGTTTAAAAACGTGTGTCTGGTAGTGGATATATATTCAAAATTAGTAAACAAGCTGCACAATTATAGTTATAGGGCACTTTTCTATGCAATAAGGCCTGGATAAGTGCTCTAACAGTTCTTTCTTCTTCTCTAAAAACCTTTCCGGTTTGAGAATCCTGTGTTTTGTGACACAGCACTACAGGTATGAGTGTTCTGGTCACATGAACATAAGCTGCATTTATTGCAAAATGCTATATTGGTGGGGTCACTTTGATATCCCATTAGTCATAGCCCAGCCCCACACTCTAATAGCTCCCTAAGCAGTCTTTGCGTTGTTATAAATACTTGGCCAGAGCGTCCAGCAATGCAATTACTGTGTTTAAGAGAGCCTATGGACAAGTAACAAATGCCCTTAGAACATAATTGCATTGCTAGGGGTTGCTTTCTGGTCAGGTCTGAAATTATGCTTCTTTGGATCGATTTCATTCAAACAGGCATAATTTGAATTAAGGTTGTGAGACTAGGAGACGGTTGCAGACAAAACAAATGAAAGATTCATTCATTTACTCTAGTCTGAGTGTTGTTGTAGCTGACAGCAATGAGTTTTAACAGCAGGTCATAAACAAACCACTTCAGCATCTATTGTTACTATTGCTAACCTTTAGACTATATATCACATGCAATATCTTTACTAGACTACTGTTACACGGAAAATGTGAAACAACCATGTCATTTGTTTAAAGTGCATGTTTTGTTCAGTATGTTTAAAAGCAAATAGCACTTCTCCATTAATATCCTTTTTATACTGACCTACATTAATTTTAGCTAATATCTGTAGAAAATATATTAAATAAGTATTTTATTTTTTATTATACAACAATCTTTTGAATTTGTATAAGGGCCATTCTACAGACTTGGTGCAAACTGCTGTCCCACAACCAAAAAACATATTTAAAAAGCATTTAAGTATTCAAATCTTAGAGGTTTACTAAGAACCTTTTATTATCTATTTAAACCCACAATAATATTTAAAATATCAGTAAGCTTAAAATATGTAAAATCTTTACTTGCAATTGGGAGGCGGCTGTTCTAAACCCTAACCCCTAAATTTAAACCCCCAAATTTTTTTGGTATCTCATTCCATTGCTGTTTTTACAAATATACTTTTGATTTAGCAAAAAAATGTAAAAACCAAAAAAAAAAAACTCTTTGTAAATTACAAAACTTTATGTAAAAAAAAAATGTGTCCCGCATTTTGATGTCACTACCGAAACAGTGTATGTTTTAGTCCACTGGCTGAGACTACATTTATGATCAGGAAATATTTATGTACTCTGGTGAGTCGATAAACCCCATAATTTTGAGGTAATTGTGTTCAAACGTATGAAAAATCTGTGTGTAACTTGTTACTATCATCACCATTTTTTTATCATTAAACACACTTTTTTGCGAGTTATTCCATAGCATTTAGTTTTTATATATGTACAACTATTCAGAACTGTGCTAGCTAACCATGTGCTTATTAGCATTTTTGAGCTAGGTTTAAAATCATCTAAAATTGTAACCACTGTAACAGTCCTGACCAAAACATGTTATCATTGTTTCAGTAGTGACAAAAGGGAACAAATAATAAATTACTTGGGAGAAATAAACAAAATTTTAGCACAGTTATGCAAATATTTGTATTTTAGTATGTTTTATGTGGGTTAAAATTCTGTAATGTGATATAGTCACTACCAAAACATTACTGTCACTACCGAAAATGTGCTGTCACGACTGAAACATGGGATGTTTTGTCAAAAATAAAGTATTACTAACTAAGATGTTATGATAGTGTTTGGTTCAAACTAATGAATCCTTAAGTTGGAAATCAGAATGATCAACTTTTTGCCTTTTGCAAAGAAAAACTGGATACAAAATACAACAAATCTCATAGATCACACTTGAAATATTGTTAAAATTGTAATTGTTATTGATTTACCTTTGAAAACATTTTAATAAAATAGTAAAAATATATATTTACAAGGAAGCAAAATCGTATTAGGTCAATATAACCCTTACATATTACTGTGTTTTGGTAGTGACAAGTTTGGGAAGAGGACAAACTTTCTGAAAATACAATATGAGAATTACTGGAAATGTGTACCTTGAATATTATACAATGTGCATACATACAAAATTTGTGTACAAAATATTTTTTCAAGACATTTCCAACTGACTTTAAACCAGTTCTAAAGAATGGCAGATAAATGTTTTTGTCTTAGTTTAATTAATATTAAATCTCAAATTTAAGTTTTGAATCAAACCATAAATGTAATTTAAGAAAAACTAAAAACTTTATAGGGGTCATTTACTTTATATTTACTCAGGAACTAGTCTAAAGTGGATGATTTTGACAACTATGCAAATATTTTGAAATGTGTTCATGCAAAAATACCGTGTTAAAGCTATCAGTGCACAGAGAGCAAAAACACACTGTTTGTTTGAGCATTAATAATAATGGACTCACACATGCTTAATGTATGACTCTGTAATGTATACAAGAAAAAGAAAACAATTACAGGTGCGTATTGACTCACTTCGAGCACTGAGTGTGGGCCAAATTGACAAGTTACACAATACAAATAGTTTGGTTCAGAAACCCTCCACATCCCCTAGCTCCACCTTTCTAGATCTACTACGGCTTAGTTTATGCATGCTATTTCTGCAACAACAATATGTCTTACATGTTCCCAGCAGCATGACTGTGAATGTATTCTTAGCAGCAAGTCTATGTACTTGCTCTGCAGCAGCAGCAGATTTATTTTGCCAAGACCAAATTCATTAACACTGACATATCTATTACAATGCTTAACTATTCAGAGAGCTGTCATAACAGTATTTCAACAGAGTTTCATGTCTTTAAAATGATTAATTTCAAAATTATGTCACAATCCCTTCATGAAAAGGCTGTATTTTCCTTCATAAATGTATTTCAGAGAGACACATTGGATGAGCAGCAGGGTTCCGGCCTCCCTCTTGAGGATTGGCAGCATTAGCGGAGAGGGGTTCTGACCCCTGGCTGTAAGAACGAGGGCACCACCTAACAGACGCACTTCAGGTGTTGGGAAACACAGGGAGCTGAAGTGGCAGATGGGGAGGACATGACCTGAGACTGCTGGGACAGCTGGAAGCCTCACACCCCCTCTAGCCCACACACCTGTTATTTATTATGTTCAATGCATCACACTTGCCCTAAGGCCCACCTTAACACAGGCCCGAGCATTATTGAAGCAAACCGTGATGTAAGTGCAAACCCTCTATTGTCAAAAATAGATGCCATTTATTATATTTAATAGGACAGCAAAAGAAATAAATGAGATCAGTTCTCTTTTGTTACCAACTGTGTGCATATACAATGCTTGGATGCGGCTGTCTTTTTTTAATCGCTGGGACTCGAGATGGGCTTCACTGAAAAAAAGATGATTAGGTACACAAACAACACTAACGAATGCCAGAGAAAACAAGCTTTCAGAGTTCAGAAAGTGGCTGAGGGAGCGTTAAACGAACCTCAGATTTCCCAGTGCTCTTCTACACCCTTCTCATGTGATCATCTGTCTCCATTCTGAGAACAGGTTGTCAGGAAACTGAAATGGACACTGTTGCCTTCCAAGTGTAACAGCTTTTTATGTGATGACTAAATGTGAAAATACTCAAAAATGGGCTGGTAATGAAGTGACTGCGCAATGTAAACACTACTCCAGAGAGAAAAAACCATGCAACATCATGACAGGCAGATTTTTGTTTTAAATGTAATGTAAAGAGAGGATTTAAGACCGGTTTGCAACAAAATTGATAACTATAACAATAAAGACAATGATATTTAGCATCCACATAAACCGACAATAACGTTATGTTTATTAAAAAAAAAATAATTCTAAAAGTTACAATGATATCAAAGACTATAGAATATTCAAGACGTATCACTTGCATAGTTTTGAATGGGGAAAAATGCAACGCTCATTATGGAAGCCCCGCCTTCTTAATGAAAGAACCAATTGTTGATTAGTAAAATCAGCGCGTCACTGCAGAAGTCCCAGTTGCTATAGAAACAATAAGACGTGTGCTCAGTACTGCGTATGCGCACTGGCTGATCTAGCCTGAAATATATACGTTTTTTAACGCTATTGGAGCACAAGGAATCATATTTATGAGGCGGTTCTTGTCAGATTTCATTGGTGATTTAACATATGAAATTTAATCATAAACTTGGGGAATAGTTTAGAGAATTTGATGTTTCCTCGTTCAAAGAGATAGGAGCTGCACTTGCATGCTTGAAAGGCATTTCAAAGATGGCCAGTGAGTGGAATGACTTGCCTTAAAGGGACTTTGATGATATTCATTATCAAATTCCATTTTACATTTAAAGATTGAAGCGTAGGCGCCGATATATGTTTCTGCCGGTGGGTGCTCAACACCATATCTCATATTTTTTTACAGTAAGCACTTATTTGCACGTACACAGGAGAAAGTTTGAGGGTGTACACGTAATATCTGAGGGAGCGCAGAGCCACGTTAGGAGAGCAAGCCCGCTGCAAGCCGAGAAATTGTAATACGCGCACCCTCTCTCGTATTACATTAATGCACTCTTGACATTTGCCATTAAAATAATGCCAAAACCTGCCTCAAATAAATGATGAACATGAGAATAAAGTCGTACAAGCTACAAAACACTTCTAATTGGTTAAAATGAACCAAGAATATCTTGTGGGGTGCTCTATTACCCACGGGATCGGCGCCTATGGATTGAAGACATACCATTCAAATGGTTGGGACGTTGGTAAGAATAATGTTTTGTAATTTTTTTGTTGCTTACCACCTCCAAGAAAGCATTTTTTTTTATCAAAAATAATTTGTATTTAAAATGTAATTTATACCTGTGATGGCAAATCAGAAGTGTTAAATGATCCTTCATTATGAGGATTCAAAAGTTCACATATATACACTGAATTCTTAATACTGTGTTTTTACCTGAATGATGGATAGTTGTGTGTGTGTGTGTGTGTGTGTGTGTGTGTGTGTGTGTGTTTTAAGTTACAGTTGTTCATATGTCTCTTGTTTGTCCTGAACAGTTAAAATGCACACAGAAAAATCCAGGTCCCACAAATTCTTTGGTTTTCAGGATTTTTGTGTATTTGGACCCTTTCCAACAAGATTGTATGATTTTGAGATCCATCTGAGAAAACTGAGAGACTCGTATGCAACAATTACAGAAGTTTCAAACTATCACTGATGCTCCAGTTGGAAAAAAGATGCATTAAGAGCCAGGAGTGCAAACTTTTGAACAGAATGAGAATGTGTACGTTTTTCTTATTTTGCCTAAATATCTCAAAAAAAAAAAACAAAAAAAAAAAAGCTACAGAAGATACTTACATGTTCCCCAGAAGACAAAAGAAGTTAAATTTACCCTGATCTTCAAATTCAAAAAGTTTTCACCTCCTGGCTCTTAGAGCATTGTTTTTCCTTCTGAAGCATCAGTGAGCATTTGAACCTTCTGTAATAGTTGCATATGAGTCCCTCAGTTGTCCTCAGTGTGAAAAGATGGATCTCACAATCATACAGTCATTGTTTCTGAAAAACCCAAAAATTTGTGGGACCTAAGGGATTTTTCTGAAGAACATCGGACAGTTTAACTATTTAGGACAAACAAAGGGACTCATGAAACTATCACTGAATAAACAACTAAATAAACACACACACACACACAGATGTGGATTATTCAGGTGACAAAACAGTATTAAGAATCAAGTGTATGCAAACTTTTGAACAGGGTCATTGTTATAAATTAAACTATTATTTTCTCTTGTGGACTATATGTAAACATATTTTATGTGAAATATCTTATTCAGGTGAGTACTAATTAAAAATAACACGAATTTAGTATGATCCCTCCTATTTAAGTAAAATAATGAACATTTTGCAGATTCTGCAAGGTGTATGTAAACTTTTGACCTCAGCTGTATTTAAAATAGAAATCTTTTGTGCTCTTGTAACTGTCAGTTTTAAACAATTTAATGCATCAGTGCTGTATAAAAATAGGCCCATTTATTTCTTAAAAAACTTAACTCATCAAAACATTAGTGTATTGTATAGTTCGTAACGGTTTGCTGAAAGTGGCCAGATCATTTCTGTGGCCATTTCATCTGATCTCGTCCCCCTCCTTCTCCTCTGCTGGCTGGGTCATGTACCTTTCATCTACTCATGATCTTTAATTTAGCCTTCATCAGTCACTCTGGACAATAGGTAATAGAGACTTCCATTGTGTACTTCAGCAGTGATTACTATAGGCGGCAGCCTGCTGAAAATAGCCAAGAAAGAAGCATAATTTTTCAGAGGGTCTACAGCTGCACCACCACATAGAGAGCTGTTATGAGAGCAGTCAGTGCACAAAACATGGCACAGAAAAACACCCACAATAAAAGACTGAATCAAATTAGTCAAGCACTATTGGTAAAAACATGTCATAGATTCAAATTGTCATGTTCCTTTTGGAACATACAGGTGTAGGTCAAGTCTGGCTGAGCAAAGATGGCTGATCAGGTTTAAACCAGATTCAGCTGGTAATCTAAGCATCCTTCTTGGCCGGTTTGGACAAGCTACTACTAGGTGTGTCTGAATTAAGCTGTGGCTGGTTTTAACCGATCAGGGAGGAGAGTTGCAGTCGAAGTCAAGTCGGGCACTTTCTGCTTTCAGCAGTGTTGTTCGCGTTTGTTTGCATACTTTATCCCTGAATGAATTAGATGCAGTATTTGTCAAATACACAATGTCAACAGAAACATATTTCTTTCAGTACTTTATGTAGGCCAGTTACTCAATACAGAACCTCTACATACAAGAATAAAGTTCAACATCATTTTAGTTTCCTCTTTTAAGTTTATTTAATTTGTGGCCATGACATATTTTTTTCATGCATGTCAAGGGGCTCTGTAGCCATCTGTATTGTTTATTGTTTATTTAACAGTCTTCGAGATCCTCGTAGGACCACAGATTCCCTTTGTTTGTATGGATGGCAAGCAGAAACAACATACCACTCAACAGAAGAGAGGTGGACCTTACGTTGACAGATAAATTAAAAGGGGGCCTAAACATAAAGGTTTGTCCCAGGCCGTGTAATTTCAGTCATTATCAGTCGTTAGCTGTGAGTGATGATGATGTCATGAGGACGCTTCATTCAGCACTCAGAGTCATTCACTTGGGGATTCATCATAACTGTGTTACTCATTTGCTTGTGAGGCAACCATTCCTCTCTCCCTCCTGCCTGAACATCCATCTCAGCCACCTGTTACCAATCAGAAAGCTAGAGGGAGGGAAGGATTCTGGGATTGCTGATGCCCCAACAATCCACATAAAAATGGAGGGGGTTTGCAGAGCTCCACCTCGACTGCATGCGGTGTTCTCATAAATCATCTTCTGTCCATCATTCAGAATGGCTGCCAAATCCCTGTGGCTGCGAGCGTGGAGCCAGCTCTCTCACATTACCTCCAATGCTATTCAGTCACGCTGAACCAACATCTAAAAACAGCATTATACAGATGAACTGCCTGACAGTCATTAAAACAATAGTCAGAAATGCTAAATTATGTGAAGCTCAAATAAATAAATAAATAAATAATAAAAGCACATTTGTCTTATGTGATATATACCACATTTTGTGAAAAAACTGGTTTGAAATTGAACTCATTACTCAAAACAATTGTGGCCCCATTCAGTTCTAAAATCTGATTCTCCATTATTTGCAAACTGGCAGGCTGAGTTTAGTTATGACAATGAACAAATGACATTTGGCGTCATTGATATCAACACAGGGTGTGGCATAGCAACACTATATTTGAGTCAAAACCTGGTGATGTGACATCAGAGCTTCAGTCGGAGGAACGATTATTTCATTTAAGAGCTGCAAAAGTGGGAACAAACTCAGCCTGGCTAAAGGCTCGTAGTGATAGATTTGGAATGAAGGTGTGTAAAAGTTTATCAGAATCCTCATTTTTGGTCATGTAAAACCTTCATGAGATGAGAATAAATGGTTGTTTAGAGGAAAGCTTACATTTCACTTTAAGTAATTTAATGCTCAAAACCCTATATTTAATAACTCAAATCACTTTGATAGCTCAATTAAAAAGTCACATGAAAGTATCAATTTTACCTGAGAGTTCATACTTGAAAGAGCACAATTAAAGACTTTAGCCCTATTTGGATGGTAATTGTTTCTCATGGGGACATAAGTTATATGCGCCATTTACAGGGGTAGTCTGTGATTTTATTGCCATTAGAATCCAGAATGTTGTTGTTTATCTCTCACCACCTGTGTAAAATCCCAGGCCGGATTACCTACTGTTTTTGTCAAACACCAAGGTCGTGTAGTAATTTAATTGCTGTCCAAATTCACATCTCTGAGGGCTTGTCCACATGGAGACATGTTTGGCTGTATAATGTAAAAGTTTTGTATTGTATCGGCCTTTCGTCCAGATGAATCTGGCATTTTGGAATCCTAAAAAACGCTATTTTTTGAACCTAGGTCCCAGAGTGGATAAATCTGAACACGACACTCTTGCGTTTTTGTGTGTACAGCCAATATAGCCGTATATTTTGTGAGACGATGATGTCATCATCCCACATCTCGGCCCTAGTCAGACATCGCTACATCACGTAACAGCAACAAAAACATGAACAAACAATGAGCGACTGTATTTTTATAAACTAACATAAACACAGATTAATAAACAGTTAATAAATGTATTGTTCCAGAATTACAGCCCAACATACTGGTCTGGCATGTATACTACTTCATTTTGAATCCGTTCCAGTGGTTTAGTGTGTACGCAGATATTTCTTGAGATGACACCATGTTTTTGGAAAGTTCTTTGTGTGAATGAGCCCTGAATAGAAGTAGATCAAAGAATTTGGTTCAAAATGCAATGTTTCGAAAAATGGGCCTACAAAAATAAAATGCATACTATAGCTCTAAATAATTAGTTTGTAATTCATGTGACTGGCCACTGAGCAGCTTGTTGCCAGGTCCACAGAATTCGCTTCTCCACTGTCAATAAATTGCCATCTGAATCCATGAGTTTAATCATAAGGTGCAATGTAAATGTATTTTTATAGACGTCCACATGAGAAACAATTAGTGTCCGAACATGGCTATCAGTTGCATTACTGAAACTTCAGAGAATTGAATTTTAATGAGCGAAATAAGTATTTGATCCCCTATCAATCAGTAAGATTTCTGGCTCCCAAGTGTCTTTTATACAGGTAATGAGCTGAGATTAGGAGCACTCTCTTAAAGGGAGTGCTCCCAGTGCGATACTTCATATGGCAAATAGGTACAAACGTATCAATAAAAATCAATAATTAAGGACCTATATTTTTTATCTCTTCCAAAGTTGTATCAGAGTTATGCTTTTAAGCCATACGTATTTGCTACTATATGGATCCTTTCAGAAACACTAAACCATGACGCTACTCTAAAACACGCTTCTTTAGCCAGCATTCATTATGAAACACTCGCAGGGGCTGTTTGACTTTTTTTTCCCATTTTTGGTTCATACAGTAAAAGGAAAATACAGGAAAATGTAAATATTGACAGTTTTTTACAGTTTTTCTTTTGCCAGATTGAATGGATAATTGAATGATCGGGTGATACATGGACATCCTAGATCTCTCCCCTACAGTTCCAGTCATGCCATTTCAACATGTTTTTGCATCTTCAAGTGTTTTTTCATTGTTTGGATGGATAACCAAAAGTTTAAATTAAAGTGCACAAATATAGCCTATTTAATTGAAAGCAAATAAAGTTTCTTTTTCTTGTACTATAGTAGTAGTAAAACTTAAAATCACATGTGGCCCATGCCTAGGAAACATCTTAATAAACTAAATAATGAAAATATGAAAATTCAGTAGGAGATTTATACGTTTAACAGGTAGAAAATATACTGAGTATTAAAGTATTCAACTGGAAGTCCCCACCATGCCATAAAATGAACATGTGTGTACAAGAAATGAATTTAGACAGAAACCAAAATATACCCTGCTGTTACATATGGTTTCATCATGTCTCATCATGCATGTAATGAAACGGATGGCCCATCATTTATCTGCTGTAAGTTCTTTCATTTGTCAAGCGTGAGCTTCAAAGCTTTTTGGTGTTGGTTCTTGTTGGTGGGAGGGGGGGTTTGGTTATCCCAGATAACTCTGTGTGTCTGTGTGGTGGAGGCTCCCATCAAATGTCATATTGAACAAAAGAGAACAGAATATTAGCAGTTGTGGGAAGAAAGTCACATCAGATAGCACGTCTCTGCTTTGAATGTTCAATAATGAGATTAATTTGACAATCCCACACCTTGCTTTCCCGTCATCCTGCTGGCCTTGATTCAAATCTATTGTGTTACCTCTCCCTTAAAAGACTGCCTCTCAGGTGTAGTGTTTCAGTGTGAAATGAGCTCGCTCCCGTCCGCCCGTGTCTTTAGAGAAATGAGGCCATATAATGGAGCTGGTTGTGTGCAGAGAATATTGTTCAGCAGATAATGGCCTCCGTGTTAGACTACACGAGTGTGTGCGTTCCATTGTAGAAAGCAGAGAGCTGAGTGGGTCAGGAACGTAGAGTAGCACCTCATCAGTCATAATGACCTGGGTGAGGGTGGGGGTGTTGTGGGATAGATGCAGAGCCCTGGATTTAGTTTCATTAGATGTTCCCTGAAAAGCCTGTGGAATCTGCTTTCGGAGTTCAGAGTTTGTTTGCAGAGCTCTAATGATAGATGTTTACAGTTTCCATGCTGTCTCTCCAACCCTGCCACGACTGAATGTAATGAATGCATTGTTTAATTTCTCCACAGGGTCAAGCAGAGGTATTGTATGCTGAGCATGCTTCAACAAATTGCCTATTCTTCTTGTTTTCAAATGTTAAGAGTTGACAAAACTCAACCAGAATTCCCAACAAGAGGAAAATTGTATTGCTCATTTATAATTTCAATTTAGATTTTATTCTCCTAACATTCCTTAAAAAAAGAAACATGTTAGGCAACTTTTGTTACACAGTATAGAAATGAATAATGAATCATAATAAATGTCTGTTTAAACTAAGTCTTGCTGGCAAAGGCTATTTACAATAACTCCACCCACCATTGTCTGGTTGATCTGATGATCTGAAAATTACAAAAGAAGTCACGGGTGGCTTTGTAAGAGAAACCAGTAGCTAGTCAAGACTGTTTACAGAAAACATAGGAAGTTCGTTGCACATTTGTCATTTGAACCAACTTGGTTACAACTGTTGTTAATGATGTCAAGCAGGTGGTAAAGTGATAACTTTTAATTTATCATATGTCAGATTATTGCTGTAATTTTGTAGGGTTTTTTTTTTAACCTCACTCTGGGGTTTACTATGGTACAAGAGCATGGAATGCATATGCGTGCTCTTAAAAAAATGTGCTTTACTCTCTTAACAAACAAAAAGACCAACAATAGAATTTGTTTGTAATGAAAGAGATAGATAGATATATAGATAGATAGATAGATAGATAGATAGATAGATAGATAGATAGATATTTGTTTTGTTATTTTGCTTAAAATCACCATGAAAATTAAGTTGTGATAGTCTTTTTCCCCTATTGTATATCCAAATAAAAAAGCTTCTGAAATGTAGGATGGGATTTCCCCCATTTGCCTGGAGTTTGATTGACAGGCGATCTGACCAATCATAATGCCAAATCTGCCATTTTGTCTGACAAACAACCCAAACAGGAGATTAACATCAGTTGACTATGGTGTATTGTCTTTCTGCGGTTGAGACAACATAACTCTAAAGTGCATTCATGTTAATTTCAAGCTATAACTAGTAGTAAGGATGAAGAGATGATCGTTTACGTACCCCTTGAACTGAAGCAATTGCATTCTTACCACAACTTTGTGCTGTTGTTTGTAAATGTTTGTTGGAACTGTGGATTAGGGAAACAGTAAATGCTCGAAATGTGTTGATAATGACAAAACTACCAATTATAATTGGCTAACAATGCTTCTGGGAAACACAGCCTAGGGGTGTTGATTGTTTATACACTAACATATAAAACCCAGTTTGAGAGCTATTCAAGGGCAGTCTTTAAGATGGTTTAGATCCTACCTGTCCGAGCACTACCACTTTGTTTATTTAAATGGGGAGTCATCTCAGTTATCACCAGTCAAGTATGGAGTGCCACAAGGATCTGTCCTGGGTCCTCTGCTATTTTCAATATACATGCTGTCCCTTGGTAATATTATTAGAAAATACAGGATTAGTTTCCTTTGTTATGCTGATGAACAAGACCAGATGAAACTTCTAAATTATCTAAGCTAACAGAGTGTGAATGTAAAATATGACCAATAATTTTCTCCTATTAAATTCAGATAAGACAGAGAGACAGAGATATTACTTATTGAACCAAAAAAACAGTACACAGAATCTCTTGGACTACAATTTGCAACTAGATGGATATACTGTTACTTCCTCTACACTCAAAAAACTGGGTGTTATATTAGACAGTAAATTGTCTTTTGAAAATCATATTTTCCATGTTACAAAAACAGCACTCTTCGATCTTAGAAACATTGCCAAGCTACGGAACATGTTCCTAATGCAGAAAAGTTAGTTCATGCATTCATGAACTCTAGACTGGACTATTGTAATGCACTGCTAGGTGGTTGTCCTGCATTTTCAATAAACTACAGGTAGTCTAAAATGCAGATGTTAGAGTCCTTACCAGGTCAAGAAAATATGATGATATTACCACAATTTTACAGTCTCTACACTGGCAACCTATTAAGTTCTGTATCAGTTACAAAATATTACTACTTACCTATAAGACACTTAATGGTTTAGCTTCTATGTACCCAACTAGTCTTCTACCACTCTACAATCCATCACGCTCCCTAAGGTTGCAAAACTCTGGACTTTTAGTAGTACCTAGGATAGCAAAGTCCACTAAAGGAGGTAGAGCTTTTTTGTAGCTCCCCAACTCTGGAATAGCCTTTCCTGATAACACTTGGGCTTCAAACACACTCTATCTGTTTAAATCTAGATTAAAGACACATCTCTTTAGCCAAGCATTCAAATAATTTATCTCATAACTTGTATTTAATTTACATCTGATCAAATGCACATTAACATTCTTTAGCTTGGGTTGAACACGATTTTGCTTGGTTGGAACAGTATCTACGCTAATTATTTCTCTATCTGTTTCTTTGCTTCTGCCATGTGATTGACTTCCCGTGGTAACTAGGACTTACACAAGCTTAAAAGGACAAGGACCTCAGATGATGCCAACCCTGAAACAACGTACATCACTACCAATTTGGCCACACGTCATGTCCTTTCCTTTCCTTTCCTTTCCTTTCCTTTTCTTGATTACGTCAATATTAACTGATTTTTTGATGTTGACTTTTACACAACCTAAAAACAACCAATATCAGTGTCAGCTGACGTCAGCATTGGACATTAAATTGAGATCACCCGACGTTGTAACCAAAATGTAACCAAATATCAATGTCTTATGATGTTGTGTGCCTGCTAGGAAACTAGAGAAATCTGTTTATAAAGTTTTAAATATAGATATTTTGCTTTTAATATATTTTTCAAAAATGCATTGATTCGCTATAGGAGGCCTTTATTCACCCCTTTTTATTATGAATGGATGCACTTTATTGGACTTCTTTTAGACTGTTGAACAAAAACACCCATCCACTGCATTATAAAGTGAGCCAGGACATTTTTTTTAATATAACTCTGATTGGATTCGCTTGAAAGAAGAAAGTCATATACATCTTGGATGCCTTAAGAGTGAGTAAATCACAGGCTTATTTTCAATTTTGGGTGAACAAACACTTTCATATTTTCACAATTCATATTATTTTATGACATATTTCAATACACTGAGGTGCAAATACTAGTAATTGTAAATACCACCTAATGCTATTTTCACTACAGTTTGGCCTGGAAAAAATGTCTGGTCATTTTTGAATTCCTTCTGAAATCTTTGACTTGACTGCAAACATTTTATTTTGGCAAATCTGAAATTCTAGAGGAATTATAAGGGTCTCAGGAGAAAAATCTGAGATACAAGAGTCAGTTTGCTTTCCACTCAATCTGACTGCTGTGAAGGTGAGAAAATTGCAATATTAATAAGATCTCATTTCTATTTTATGGTCTAAGTTTAGGCCTCAGAAGTATAAATACACATTCACACAAGGAAAAGAGTTAGACCAGTAACATTATCTGTCCTTTAGATGACTTTCTGAAGATTACATCTTTCTCATTATGCTAATACAATTATTCCCAGTGTCAACTTGAGCAGTATTAGATGTAAACATCCTCAATGTGCTTTATTAAACCCTTGGGAGGAAGAGCTCCCTCTGCTGAAAATCCAAGGTCGTGAACTTAATTAGATGGAACCATCAGATAGAACTTTCCAAACAGATTTATGACAACAGTGAAATTGATTTTATTTATACTGGGGATAACAGCCTTGACCTGTGTGTTGCAGAACAGAGCTAAAAGTAAATTAAAATAAAAACCTTTTTCTTGTCATTTATAGTTTTTAGTTTAAAAGTTTTCCAAATTGTTCTGTAAATTTCCATGAAGTTACCACAGACACTTACAGTAAAGGATAAAAGGTGCACCGTGATTGTGAATAATTACTTTATTCATGTGTTTACTTGATTGAAGCCTGTAATGTTTACTTTTCCAAGTCAGATTGTTGCAGTGCATCCATAATTAGCTATGCTATACCTTGGGTGCCTAATTATTCTTTCTACAAAGCTTGTTATAAAATCACACACCAGTCTGTTGAGGAAAAAATGTGAACACTGTGCCAAATTGGACAACCGCTGTGAAAACTAAAAAATGTGCTGGATTTAGAAAAAAAAGTATCAGCACTGTTGCGGTTAGGCTAGAAGGCCATGCGTGCATCTGTACGTGTCTGTGCATGCGTGCCTGTGTATCAGGTGTGTGTCTGTATCACGCTGTGGCCTTGCGCTGAACAGCTCTGAGGTGATGAATAACACATTATGGTGATTGGTTTTGTCTGCTACCTGCAATCGCTCTGCCTGTGGAATACGAACAGCCTGCTTTATTACAGCCTCTCTTTCTGACTTACACAGTACAAATGATGGGCAGAATAAATTGGACACAGAAAATGGAAGAGGAGCACTTTGGAGAGGGGCTCGTTATTTAAAAGATTGAATAACTGATTCCACCAATAAAAACGCAGATTTTTTACTTGTGGGAGAATAATTTGTCTTACCATTTATGGGCAAAAGATTGTTGTCTAGTATGTACTATTTAGTGAAGAAAATACATACTTTCAGTGGCATAGCTGGGGTTCGTGGGGCCCCGGTGTAGGTTGCACCCGTGGGCCCTGTTTGAAAAGTTTAAATTTATATGTTTATTCTATTTATTTGCGCTATTTACACAATGATTACGTTTTTCAAGTTTGTAGGTGTCCAGATACAGAAACAGTATAATCAAATGTAAAATTGTGCATAGTCTTCACTGTATAAATTAAATATAGATTAATTCTTGTTAAAACTACAAAGTAATTCAGTCAAGAGCAGTCATTAATTTTCTTTCATTCATTTTCTTGGATCAACATTAAGGACACCAACAGCAGCTAGTAAATTAGGCGTGGTCACTTTAAGAGACAATGCATCCAATATAATAATACACAGGGCCGTAGCTGGGGTTCGCAGGGCCCCGGTGCAGATTGTACCCGTGGGCCCTGTTTGAAATATTTTAATTTGTATGTTTATTCTATTTGTTTATTTGCGCTATTTACACAATGATTTAAGTTTTTCAAGTTTGTAGGTGTCCTGATACAGAAACATAATAATCAAATGTAAAATAGCACTGTATATATCTTCACTGTATATATTAAATATAGATTCATTCTTGTTAAAACTACAAGGCAATTCAGTCAAGAGCAGTGAGTGATTTTCTTTTATTTTCTTGGATCACATTAAGAACACCGACAGCAGCGAGTAAATTAGGCGCGGCCACTTTAAGAGACAATGCATCCAATATAATAATATACTGTTTACTGTCCGAGGATACTCAAGAAGAGGCAAATTCGATGCTCAAGCGCTTTGAGGTGCGTCTGTCTGCGTGTGTCCTGTGCGCCGCGCTTTCACATCTATTTGTATTTGCATGTTTAAACTGGGGATTTGTGTTTGTTCGTTCAGATGCAGGAGGACGCGAAGGAGAGCTTGGTTCGGTGTTTGCACGTTCGTGAGACGCGGCTCTCTAACACTGTGCATCGAACACGGCGCGCGAGTACTTGGTTGAGTTTTTTCCCGCATCTTGTGTTTAAACAGTGGCGGCTCGTGGGTTTTAAAATAGAGGAGGCACACTAATTGTATTGGTCTGGGGATCCCTGCCGATTATTAGTGTATTTAATTAACCACATTAAAATGGCTTGTTGGTTGCTTTTAGTCACAAAACGTAAAGAAAACGACACACATACAGCAGAATTATATCATTTCACTTACCCGGCCTATCACTTGAAGCAAACATCCATAAAAGTCTATGTTATCTGCCTGTGCCATTTAATTAAGCTACGACTTGCTGTAGCCTATCTACAGCTTAGGCGCGTTCTCCTTTTATGTTTAATTTACTGTTTTAATGACAGCTTGGTAAATCTTTTGGCGATCAAATCAAAATCAATATCACTACTCATCATAAGTACTTAGTAGATAATCAGCGCAACGGGAGACGTTCAAACTAATATCACGTAATTTACATCTCTATAGGTAAGATATACCAGGTTTCCTTTCTCAACACTTCTCAGCGCTGAAAGTGAGCATTCGATGGTGATTGGTAATTTTTTTTTTTTTTTTTACCAACGGAGGCACCTGTTGAAAAGCGGCGCTTTCCAACTTCAGTAACATATATACGAAATTACAAATAAAATCATACACATTCTGAGACATGAACTTAATGGATTGTGAATTTTATTAATATTTTAAATTGTCCTCCTTGCATTTTCACTTCAAAATTTTGGGGAAGCTGTGCCTCCCCTGGCGAGCCGCCACTGTGGTTAAATGCTTTAAACTCTTTTGAATGTTGAAACTGGAAAGGCTTAAAACATGTGCAAATGATAAGCTTTAATGACAATGCGCAGCAGTGGCCTGTCAACTGCCCTGTGCGTCTTTTCAGGCTGGCCTCTGCCAGTCAGTTGAGATAGCCGCTCCCGCCCTCAGCCGTGGGCCCCTATAATCGTCACCACCTTTCACCCCACTAGCGACGGCCCTGATAATACACATGAAATTTCTTTCTCAGCTGTTTACTTTCATTTAAAAATTCGATGGTCAAGTGCTTTGAGATGTGTCTCTCTGCATGCATCCTGTGCGCCGCGCTTTCACATCTTTTTGTGTTTGCATGTTTAAACTGGTGATTTTTTTTCACTTAAGTTCAGGAGGATGTGAAGGAGATCGGTTCGGTGCTTGTATGCTGTTCGTAAGACGCGGCTCTCATTGCGCATCGAACACGGTGCGCGAGTACTTGGTTGAGTTTTTCCGCATCTTGTGTTTGAATGCTTAAAACTGTTTTGAATGTTGGAACTGGCAAGGCTTAAAACAAGTGCAAATGATAAGCTTTCGTGACGACGCGCAGCAGTGGCCAGTCAACTGTCCTGTGCGTCTCAATAATTAATTGGAGCACGGCTGGCTGCACAAGCTTTGATGATGACAGCTTATTCACGATTTACCAGACTTACTCACTGTATTTCAGTATTTTATCCCAAGGTTTAATAGGGCCGTGCCCCCTTTTCATCCTCTCCCCTCCTTGCTGAATGTGTTCGAAAGGGAAAGTATAATTGATAAAAAAAAGCATGCATACGAATAAGATTGCACCCATTCTCAAGTGTCAGCAACTGAACGCTATCACCGATCGCATTAAAATCGTTCTTGAATCTAATCGAAACCCTATGAATTGTGAATCGAATTGATTCACTGTTTATTCAAAGATTCACAGCCCTAGTAATTTACTATTTAGGATGGATAGTATGTGACTTCGGATGCAGCATATTTGTCTAAAAAGAGAATGATACTGGAGTTCTGAAAGAACCTTAAAAGTAAGGTTCACCCAAAAATTTTAATTCTGTCATTGTTTACTCACCTTCCACTTGTTGCATACTCATAGTTTTTTTTTCTGTTAAGCACAAAAGAAGAATGTTTGTAACCAAACAGTTCATGGTAGCCATTGACTTCTATAGTTTTTTTTTTTCATAATATGGAAGTCAACATTCAAATAAATCCATTTTGATTTCTGTACTCATTCAAATTGATCTTCCTATACATTTAATTTAAAATGTAAATTCTCCACTGTGATTGCTTTCTCAATTCAAAAGGCAAAAAATGCTAGAGTCAAACAATTACATCATTATGTACACATCGCATCCAAGAAACTTTGTTTTAGACCCTCATTACAGCATGAGAATGCATGAACTCATAACACAACATTTATGAGGACGTTGGCATTGCTTTTGGTGCTGTGGGCATCGTGCCTCGGCTGGCAGAGTGCTGTATATTCTGGCTCTGAGACCCAGCGATGAGGGACCGCTGCCAGTTGGTGCTCATCAAATTATTGTTGAGCTGTCCCGGCCAGTAAATTGCTGTTACACCTGTTCAGTAGAACTGGAGGAGCTCTAGCAGAGGAAGCCCATATGTCATGCCAACACCAATCCCTACTGTGCCTCCCATCCATACCCTGTCTTATATTCACAACAGCCAATAAAACACCTTATTCCAATATGCTTCTAAAAAAATAACAATGTAAAAAAAATGAGACAGAATGAAAACAAGTTACTAGTGCCTGTTATACAAGAAAAGTTGTGAATGCACATAATATTATTTAACTTACTTATTTAATTTTCTGCTTTCTGCATACATTGCTCTCATGTCAAAACTCAATCGTATCAAGAAGTGTATTAAGCATCAACAATTTAAATAAACAAACATATATGCACTTTTCATTTTTTTTCAGTTAGTCGCAAAGGCAGCATTTCACATTTTCATTTAGTTTATCTTGATGTAATAAAATAACTTACACTAAAACAAAGAAGTATGTTACCATTCTGCTATACTGAAATCTTTACATATTAATAAATATTGAATTGTGTCAGTTAAAGCTTGATTAAACATTGATCTATTTTCAGAAATCTTGACAGGGATCGAAGTTTCAGATGCCTTTGCCTTCAACATGAACACAAGTGCATTAATGCATCAATGCATTCAGGCAGATTTGTAATTATATAGTGATTGAATAAAGTGTTTTTTTCCCCCTGACCATCAGTCACAGCTGCAAACAGATGTGTTATTTCTGAACTTGAGGCAGCTGGCAACAAATTGTCTGCTCTCAAGATAATGCTCTGCCTGCATTTTTCTGATTAGACAATTGTTATACTGTATATATGGAAATATACATTTATGCAAATTAATATGAAATCTAGAATATAGGCTGGATATCACTGGATGTAAGCTAAGCACATTCATAAGATTCTAACAAATCTTACATATTTGGCAAAAATAAATTAATTTTCCTATTTCAGATTTTTTAAATTACAAATACTAAGAGTGTTACTAAAGTAAATTTGTATCTACCAACAGAATTGAACAGAACCCCCAAACGTTTTTGCAACTTGCAAACCACAGTTATCTGAACAAGGAATTTGAGCAATATTGCTGAAATGTTCAGAGTTTGTGAGTTTCCAAAATGCATTGCAGCATGAATTAAGTATAGGGTTACTGTTAATTATACTTTTGCTGTTTGCTGACTTTATTGTTTCATTATGGTTAGGTATTTGTTGTGTTGTTGAAAGCTCGTATTTTAAAAATATATCTGGGTTGCCCTGTGAAGTTATTGGCTGAATGAGGCATTTTACATTTAGGGTCTGTTTACACCTGGTCACCTAATGTGTTTTCTCTGATCAAATAGCTGTTTAATTTGTTAAAATGGTTCCTTTTACACTTGGCCAGATAAATGTGTCTCCGCAAAACAGATATATGGGCTGCGCCGATAAACAATATCATATCGAATCACGATAAAATATATGTCGATAACGATGATAAGCTCTAGGCATTTTTCCTCGATATGGATTAAGAGCCAAATCACACAGTTTTTAAACATTCACGTCAAAGAACAAAGTTAATTTCCTATGGCACTCTGCAAAGCAAACTCGACACAAGGACGACAAAAATTAGTGGAAGCAGCAACGAAAATGAAACTAACCTCGAGTTATTATCCAAAAATAATAAAGTTGTCGACAAAAAAGGTAGCACAAATTCAGTTATATGGAAGTGGTTTGGCTATTTGAAAAGCCTGCTCATAAAGGAAGCGACGCACTCGTTTTTTCCACATTTCCACGTTGGGGTGAATATGAAATAGTGACTGAAACGCTTCCCATTAAGACTATACCAGAGCACGCTCCGTGTTGGGAAAGCACGACCTCGCGCTCGTGCGGCAGTACCGGACAGTCTCAGAAACTAAATGAAGTTTGTCCAAGAAGTCACTAGATCTATCGCTAGGCGTTTTTTTGGAAAAAAGTCGCTAAGGGGGTCTGAAAAGTCAATAAATCTAGCGACAAAGTCACTAAGTTGGCAACACTGCAGGTCATGTGACAAGAACCAACCAATCAATCCGCTTCATCCTTTCCCGTAACAACCATTTTAAATATATTTAGTAGCAGAGCTACTGCAAGAGATATTTAGTGCTAGAAATTCATTTATTCCTTTGCCTAAAATTCCGCATCTTCATAGAGAGTGCAGGTCTTGGTTGCTTGGCAACGGCAGACGCCACGGGAGCGGAAGCTACTGAGCACTTTGGAAAGAAGGAGAAAGCGGTGCGCATAGCGTTTTCCACGCGTTTTAGCCGCGACATGTGAACGACCCCTTAATCTACCTCTTAAAGCCAGACACTGTAGTCTTCCTGACAAAAAATTGTTAAAAGTTTGACACTGTATAGTTTTATGTTTACATTTTGCACATTTAGGCCTGTATCATACCAAACATGCTTTTTATGACTGAAAACGCAAGGTGCACAGCACTGCCTTTTTTGGTGACTTTTAAAAAAAGAGCAGTGCGCAACGGTTTTTTTTTGTTGCTAGGAAACCATCAAACCATCAAACCATTCGATTGGACAATGGAAAAAAACATGCTGATGTCGCGTTGCTTTTTTTTTTCAACTTTTCAGCTCAGAGCGCTCCGGCAAAAACGTGAGGCGCAGCAGGCAGTTAAAACACGAAGCGCCGGGGGCGCATAAACAGAGCACAGAACGCTCACTGCCAAATGAAAACAATTCAAAAAAGGCACCTCGCACTGCACAAAACGCATTCTGTCTGATTGGGGCCTTAATCTACCTCTTAAAGCCAGACGATGTAGACAGACTTGTCTTTTTGGAAAAGAAAAAAAATTGTGTTACTTACAAATTTTATGTTACAAGTTTTATGTTTACATTTTGCACATTTACCTTCTTTTGTCACAACTTTTAGTTTTTAATTTATTTTAGTAAGTTGTCTCAATTTTTTAAGGCCAAATGTGTAATCTGTTTTTGTTAATAAAGTGTAATTAATAAACCCTCAAATTGTTGTGGCTTCAGTTATAGTTGGGATACTCTTTTAAAGTTGGCAGCATTAAAAGTTTATATATCGAAATATATATCGTGTCGATCAATATGGGGAAAAATGATTGAGATTACATTTTTGCCATATCGCCCAGCCCTATGCTATGTTATAAGCCTACAAATTTAATGGAGTTCACGTCAACAAAATCAACAGATATGTGCTGTATTTTTTTCCATCATCAGCTAATTCCAAAATAAACCGCTAAGAAAGAGCGGCATCTGAACTCGTAAGATAGTTCAGTCTTACTACTTTTAATGAAGAAGAAAGGTGTTGAACGTCTGTGACTTACTTTCTGATAAGCCTGTTGGGCTTTATTCTGCAATAACAACCGGCTTGATGTACATATCCTGCTTATTACATGGCTGCTTGGAACAAAAGTAAATTAGACATGAAACATCGGGTATACATTATTTTCTAGAAATTCATCGGCCGTTGTCAGTTATTCCTTACATAACATATAGCCCATAACATGCTCTCACATGTTAATTTTTTTACATTTTGGGAAGTGTAAATTTAAATAGGCTATGTGGTTTCAACAACCAGATGCATTTACACTTGTCTGGAATGCGTCCCAGACCACCTTTTGATGTGGTTTGAATTATCAGATTTAAATCCATCTCGAAATCGTTTCAGAGGTCATTTACACCTGGTCTTTTCACGATCGGATAGCTATCCAGTCAGAGAAATCCCAGCCAGTTGCATAAACTTAGTCACTGTGTTAAGACTGTGTCTTAAGAAGTAGCTTTACCAACTAGCCATAGACAAGGGGTAATCAGTCTTACTTTTCATAATCATTTTAGACCAATCTATAATTTTGTAACTGAATTTAAAAAGTTATGACCGGTCTTGAAAGAAAAAAAATTGATGACTAACTTTTTAAGACTAGCCTAAGCAGTTTATGCAACCGGCCGCAGGTGTAAACAGGCCCTAGTGAGCAAACAAATTCATAGTGACAAAGCAGTGCAACAATCATTGAGAGAACTTAAAAAATCGAATGCATACTTTTGCCTTGAATTTTCAGCAGTTAAGTGCATAGGAGAAAAAAAAAAGGATCGGATATCCTGAAATGGATTTCAAGGAAATGAGTTTGACAAAGTTGACATTTGTCAACATGCATTAACTCATTTTATCACTAGAGCAGGTGGGTCTAAAACACTCAATGTGTGCTCAAGTAATCTAACCTGATAACAGCATTCCATTGTTCAAGGAAGTCTGCTCAAATGTCGATCCTCTGTAGGTTCCTTTTCCACAGCGAATCTCTGAAACCTCTTAAAGTGGTGCCAAAATGAAACAAAACTGTATACATGAGGTACATGTATTCTCTGTTCATTATATTATTTTAGATTATTTTGGAAGGCTAAAGAGCGGTTGCTTTCTCCTGAGTACAGCTTCCTCTCAATAGAACAGATTATCACACTCATTCTCATGTTTTGAAATTCACAATCTGTTGAGACTGATCAACATTTCTCTTGCAGAATATTTGGGTTTGTTCGTCAGGTTGTTTACAGTGAATCATTCACAGTGTTTACAGTATTGATGGCAAGCAGAACACGCATCTGGGAGATCCATCACACTGGGAATATGAATGTTTACACGGTGACAGTAGATTTATTATCAAGTATAATGTGGGCTCTGACAATTCGATTTAGTTTGGTTTCCTATTGCATAAACATCTGGAACCCAAGTATTACCAAGACTCTTTCATCTCCTTCTCTACCAAGGGACTTAAATCGGCTCATTTTCATTATTTCCCCATCTAACTTTTCCAACATCTTGTGTAATTCTTGGTAGTTCATGTCTTTTGCATTTTACATCTTTCCTTCACTTTTTATGTCTTTCTAATTTCCCAACTCCTGCCCCACTACAGTATTTTTCATCCAAATACTTGACTTGGATACTTACACACAACACAGTATCTGCGTTTTCTGATAATTTGCTTTGGCAAGCAAGCTTTTGCCAAAAACATGTATAAATAAACATAAATAATGGCCAGTGAACTGAAAGACAGTTCCAAAGAGTCCAAGGTCAATAACTTCAAGAAAAACAAACAGAGTACATGCATATGCATATAACTTTGCTAAACTAATTGTTACAATGTATGATTGCACATAATTAAAAAAAAACATAATCACCCCACATTTTCTCTCAGTTTTTCTAACAGTTTTAATCTTTCCATCAAGACCCTTTTAATGGATGTTTTGATTTTACAATCGATATATTCAATATGCAACATAACATCCAATTTCTATCACAGAAAGGAATGCTCTGTGAAAGATGTGAAATAAAGATGATGTGGAGTTGGATTTCCTTATCAAATGCTCAAGATATTGATTGCGTGCTTGTCAGGCAGAACAATTCATGATTCAGACTGGTTTTAAAACCAAGTGTGAGATAAACATTTGGGTTTTTCATATTCCCTCACTCCTGCAAGTTCATAGGGTCACTACGATTGAAAGAACCCCTTTAAATGATCACACTCATTCCAACAACAACAGCCCACCTCCTCTGGCAGGAAGAAAGCTCTTAACCACACAAGCTCAGGCTGGAAGAATGTGGAAATGTGGCCATTTTAGTCTTTTGGAATTAAAAAGCTGTGTTGAAGTGCGGTTTCATTGCGCTGTATGTGCGCAACTGTTGTTTAAAAGTCTTTTACATCATTATTAAATTATGATGGGGTTCTTTCAATCATGTTTATTGTATACATTTTAAATGAAGTGCAGCATTGTCTCTTTTTCTACTTTGTTATTATGTTGTCTATCAATAACACTAACATCTGTAAAATTAACCACATTCGTTTCAAGAGTGCTGTAGCTGATTTTTTGTCCCCTGACAACCTCTAAGAGGCTTTGTCCATGTGATGCAAAAGACATCCAGAATTTGTGGCAGGCAATTTTAGGGCATTCCATCTTGGTATGGCTCCCCCGCTGTGCTGTGGGACAAGTCAGCCTCCACATACTAAGCCCCCCGGTGGGGCGAAAGATGGCCGGCCCACTTAAGATCATTAGTCTCTGCTCTCTACATTTCAGATTTTTTAATCTTCTACCCAAATTAACTGTTCTCTGCTTTGAAACGCTTTCAAGTTAAGACAAATTTAAGGATTTACTGTTTGGAAAGTTCTGTTCTTCTAAGATCATATTCATAAGCCACCCTGAGAAGCAAAGGGATTTGTGTCAAAACCACTGCCATGTTGTAGCATGCTTTTGAGTGCCACTCCAAAGGGAATTCATTACCTGCAGCTCCCTGAGTATCATGAGAGAAATCTTTGGTGTTTTAAATCGGGAGAGAATATTGGTTACAAACACAGACCTTATATATTATTGCAGAAATATCATTATTTTGAGGATTTATATTTTGTTTCATATACAAAATATCAAGCTGTTCCTTTACAGTGGTAGCCAAATTATTAGAACAGTAGTATTTTCACCAGCTAAAAAATCTTTTGTGGTAGTGTGTCAGTAGGAAATATCAGTTTACATTTCCAAACATTCATTTTGCCATTAATTTTTTAATAATCCAGTGAGATTTTTATTTGCACAACAAGTCTGACAACAGCCAGTGCCCTACACAGAGATCTGATCTCATCATCATCATCATCATCATCCAGTCTGTCTGGAATGACATGAAGAAACAGAACAAACTGAGACAAACTAAAGCTGCAAAGCCACCTGAAAAACAATGCGCAAGTGCAAACAGGGCAAAAGCTGCTTTAAACGCAAAGGATGGTCACACCAGATGTTGATTTAAATTAGTTAATAGAAGTTAATTGACAAAGAAAATCTATTTATGACATTATATTGACAACATTGTCATTTTACAGCATTTTTACACAAGTGCCTAAAACTTTTAACAGTACTATAGCTTTGCAGGTATAGAGCTCTTGAAGCAACTTGGAGATGTTGCCACAGTTCTTCTGCATTTAGTCTGTCTCAGTTTGTTCTGTTTCTTCATGTCATTCCAGACGGATTAAAGGATGATGAGATCAGATCTCTGTGTGGAGCACTGACTGTTGTCAGACTCTTTGTGCAAACAAAAATCTCACTGGAATATTACAATTAATGGCAAAAAGAATGTTTGGAAATATAAACTACTTCCTAATGACATGCCACAGCAAAATAAATAACTGACTTGAAACCATTTTTTAGCTGGTGAAAATACTAGTGTTCTAGTAATTTTGGTCAACAGCATTTAAGGGGCCTGAAAAGGTTTCAAAACGCACGCTTTTAAAAACAATACTGTTACTGTCTTTGTGTAAACTACAAAAAAAGAGTGAAATCAGTGACAGCATGCACATGTATATCCGCTTGTTAAGTTCTGACATAAGGAAAGCTGTTTCTGGGTCCAAGCCTCATTTCCCTCGAGAATACTATCTCAACAGCTGTTTATAAGCACTGTTTATTCATATTACACATTTAAGCTAAACGTTTAAAAACCCTATAGTATACACTACAGTCTACATGCTCACAGCGTATTTTAATGATTTATAAAAGTTGAATCATTGTCTGGCCATCTGGCCATTAGGTTTTGGTATTTTTGGTATTATCACCAACTACTGTGGCATGCATATTACAGCATTTTTAGTTGTTTTCATGGATCTGTGTGAATGGGGATCGTTTTGACAACACTGTTGCCTGTACACAAAAACACGGAAAAAATTTTATGTTTTAAATACATCATTAATGTGTAAACTATATTATGCTGCTGCCACAGAGATTTAATATAAACATGTGATTTCTTTCCTAGCTGTTTACCTTCACAAAAATAACCAACTGTTTTTGTAACTAATGTGTGTTTTTAACGTAAACTTGTGTGTATTTGACAGTTTAAGCACAATAAGACATGAAAGAGAACTTAGTTTAGTACTCACATGCATGACAGCCACATTCTGTGCAAGTGCTTCGGATAATCAAAAGTAAACAGATGTTTTTGGTTGAGTATCTGAGGTGCAAGCTGTAAAGGCACAGTCCTTTTCTGAAACTGGGGGCAGGAAGCAGCAGCTCATTTTCATTTAAAGATACATGCATGAAAACAGCACTCAAAATAGGCATTTTCAAAATTATATAAGATGTGATCTGTAATATGTGACATTCTGACAACACCTGAGAGTTATTTTTACATATTGTAAAAAGGGTGCATAATAGGTCCCCTTTAAAATCTTGTTGTACTACCTTTAGCAGCAATAACTGTAACCAAATGCTTCTGATTAAAGGAGATACTGGCCCACTCTTATTTGCCAAACTGCTTTAGTTCAGCCACGTTAGAACACATTTCAAGCATGAACTGCAAAATATCTTGAGCTTCACCTTACAGGCTATAGACAGGACTTTTTTCTTTCGGATTTTCTGGTAAAGAGCAGGGTTCATGTTTCCCTCAGTTATTTCAAGTTGCCCAGGCCCTGAAGCAGCAAAGCATCTCCACACCAGCACACTGCCTCCGCCATTCTTGACTGTAGGTTATAGGTAGGTTTATGTATGTATGTATTTATATATGCATGTATGTAGAATTCTGTGTTTGGTTTACATTAGATGTAACATGAAGCCAGTCTACAAAACATTCATCATTTCACAAAACAATCTTCTTAAAAGCTTGAGGATCATCAAGGCGTTTTAGCAATTCAGATGAGCACTAAAGGGGACCTATTATGCAAAAATCACTTTTATAAGCGGTTTGAACACAGTTGTGTGGCTGCAGTGTGTGAAAACAAACAGCCTATAATGTTTTTGTAATCCCAATAAATCATAAACACTCTCTGAACATGCTATTCCAGATTTCTCCCTACGTTGACTTAATATTAGGGAAAAATCCCACCCATTTGTGATGGGTTCTGCCCTTTTAGCATAGTAGCAGTAGTCCATCATTACTGTTTTCTTGCTGTAGCTATACAGTGTCAGCGCCATAAACTCCCTCCATCTGAGCCACCGAGGACACTGTGGTTAAATGTAATTTTTGAAATGAAAATGTCCTGAAAAAAAATCTGTAAACTCCCCTATATGTTTAGGGAGCTGTGCAAATGTCAGCTCCATCATTCAGTAGTGTCCTGCATTAGCCAAAATCATGAATCATCAGTCCACCGCATGAATAGCTAATGTTGCTAAAGCCAATGTCTCTGCCTGTTTTCACTGATTCCGCCTTCACTTGCTACCAGAATGATCGTAAATAGGAATGTGATGTTAAATGTTAAAAAATGCTTATGAAAGCAATGAGAAGTTGACCACTTGAATTTATCAAGCTCATAAATCACAAGTAGGACTTAAGAAGTTTCTAAACGCATTTGTGGTTTTGTGGAAAAGTGCCTTGCTACTTTTCCATTTTTATCAGTGTCTTTCAGATAGTGGAGTCATGAACAGAGACTTTTTCTGATGCAAGAAAGAACTGCAGTTCCTTCGATGTTGTCCTTGGGTCTTTTGTGACTTTCTGGATGAGCCGTCACTGTGGAATATTGAAAGGTCGGCCACTTCTGGAAAGCTTCGCTACTGTGCAGAGTTTTTTTTCCATTTGTACGTAATAGTTTGCACTGTGGTTCTTTGGAGTCCAAAATCCATTGAAATAGCTTTATAGCTTTCCCCAAACTAATGTATTTCATTCACCTTCTTCCTCATCATTATTTCTAGAATTTCGTTCACCTTTGGCATAGTGTGTTACTGGGTAAAACCTTTTAATCAACTTCATGCTGTTAAAAAATTTTTGATTTAATTGAACAGGGCTGGCAGTAATCAGCCTTGGTTGCACTTGGTTCCAGCTGAACCCCATTAGGAGAATGTTTACACGACTCAACTAAACATGTTTCAACTAAAAATGGAAAACTTTTTATGCATTTTGGCCATTTATTTCTTTACAAAGTGACATCGCTAACTAATGGCCTGGTATGCATATTACAGCGTTTTTAGTCGTTTTAATTCCATATGAATGGGATCGTTTTTACAGTGTTGATAGTTGTATGGAAAACTTTTAAAAATGCAAATGAAAACTTTTCAGTTTTAGTACAATGATTGTTTTGGTATTTTGATTGATGATTTGTGTCATAGTTTTGGGAATTAATAAGTACAGGGGCAAATACATCTTCAAACAGACACAGTTGGAATTAACTAACATTTTTCCTTCAATAAATAATATTCAAAATTAGAGAACAATCTATAAATATTGTTCATCTTCATTGCCCAAAATATGAAGGAATATTAGCTGTAGGTATGCAACTGTTTTCCAAACATGTATGACAAAAATAACCAAGGCATTTTTACAAAAACCTCTATTTTGTGGAAAACACAGTGATCAAAATTAGAGAACAGCAACCACTGTTACATAAAAGAAGATAACAACTCAAATTATGGAGGATTACAGCTGTCAGGAATTGCAGAGGCCCTTGCTTTTTATAACTTCAGCACATCTGCAGCTGCAGGACATCACTAGTTCCCCCTCAGTTGCTCACTACGAAGTTACATCGTCTAGTGACGTTTTTGGGATCGTACTTGAGAGCCCTATCACCTCTGAGCTAAAGAGAAAAGGCCAATGAATATTGGCAAGTGGAATTTGCATGTCTCGCCACTCCCCAGTACATATGGGTATATAAGATGGTGGCGTGCAACCATTCATTCAGATTTCTGCTTCGGATCCTTGCCTTTCACAAGCGGCAAAAGAGAGAGAAAGAAGAAGAAGAAAAGAAAAGTTGCACTCTGTCTGTGTAGCTGGTACAGCTGGTCTTGCATCACCAGCAACTTCAGCACTTTCGTGGCACTTCCCTGGGCAAACCAGATCTAAAAGAGCAAATTTCTTTTGCACGGTTTTTGTGAGTATTCCTTCGGGATGTCTTTCTGACCGTGTGCCTCTGGATGCGGTAGTTTCCTCACTTCTCTAGACGGACACGATCGCTGCCTCATATGTCTAGGGCACGCTGAGGCGGCTTTTGTGGATGGTTCATGCATTCATTGTGAAAGTATGACCATGGCTGCACTTAGGTCATCTCTGTGGATCTGTGCACTAATCAACAAACAAGCCCCACCTCAGAGCGTAGGCCTGCCTCATAGAGATGAAGAAAAAAGGTCCTTCTTCAGGGGAATCTCCTGCTGAGCAGCAGCTGCGGTGGGGTGCTCAGTCGGAGTCTGACGCCGAGCAGGCAGCCATGCTCCTTTGGAGCGTAGGTCTGCCTCGTAAAGGGGTTGTACACTATACGGCTTGTACATGACGATCAGGTGATGCCTCCCGAGAAGCATGAGGTCGGCAAACCAGGTTCGGGTGGTCCGGTAAGGCGCAACCAGCAGATCCTGCTCCTCGTCCTCCTTGATCTTGCACAGGGTCTGTGCAGGGAGGCTCACTAGGGAAAAGGTGTACTTTAGGGGACCCCGGGGCCAGCTGTGTGCCAGCGCGTCCCTGCCGAGGGGGGCCTCAGTCAGGGAGTAGAGGAGCTGGCATTGAGAGGATTCTTGGGAGACAAACAGATCTAACTGAGTCTCCCGGAATCGACTCCAGATAAGCTGGACTGCCTGGGGATGGAGTCGCCATTCTCCAGGAAGGGTGAGCTGTCATGAGAGCAGATCGGCTGCACGATTGAGCCCTCCTGGAATGTGAACAGCGCATAGCGATTTGAGCCTTGTCTGACTCCGGAGGAGGAGATGGTGAGTGAGTAGGGCTGTGCCGATATTCAGACGCGAATTATCATGCGTATCTCGTCAGTAATGCCGGTTCTGTGATTAGCCGTAAATCTCATTCACGTGTTCATTCATGCAGCCGCGTTTACTACACAGAGCCGTAGTTTACTGACAAGCTACGCAGTTTCACGCGCATTATCGATATGTATCGCCTGCGATAATGAAGGCGATATTTGCGTAGCTTGTCAGTGAACTATGGCTCTGTGTAGTAAACGCGGCTGTATGAATGAACACGTGAATGAGATTTATGAGTAATCACAGAACCGGCATTACTCACGAAATGCGCATGATATCGCGTCCGAATATTGGCACAGCCCTACGAGTGAGTATCGACATACGACGGGAATGTAGACCACCCTGGTGGTTGATGTATGCTACGGTCGTTGTGTTGTCCGTGCGGACCAGCACATGCTTGTCGCGCAGCATTGGAAGAAACCAAAGTAGGGCGAGAAGCACTGCTAGCACCTTGAGGCAGCTGATATGCCACTGCAGTAGAGGTCCAGACCAGGAGCCCGAGGCTGCTTGCCCATTGCATACAGCACCCCAGCCCATAATGGAGGCATCCGAGCCTTGTGCCCAAGGTTCCCACCACTCCCTTTTGGGATAAGGTGGTGAACCTGCAAGCTCTGCCCCCGGAGGATGCAGACCCGGCCTTGGTGTTGCTGTGTCCTGTTCACGCTTTGCACATTTACGTGGACCACGCCCGGAGCTTTAGATGCTCCGAGCAGCTCTTTGTCTGCTATGGGGCACAGCAGAATGGGAATGCTGTTGTCAAACAGAGGTTGGCCCATTGGGTGGTAGATGCCATCACCTTGGCGTACGGGTCCCAAGGTGAGCCGTGCCCCCTAGGAGTTCGAGCTCACTCCACCTGAAGTGTTGCCTCCTCCGCGCTGGCACACAGCGCCTCACTAGAAGACTCAGAACTTAGAAGGTTCTGTCACCCCGGATGAAGGAGGGAACGGAAATGTTATGTACCCATGCCACAATCTTGTACTGCGCTGTTGCCATCTTATATACCTGTATGTACCGGGGAATGTATAGGCATGCAAATTCCAAAAAATTTTTTTCCTCTGTTGTGTGGTGTCATTATGATTATTTAACTTCTTCCAATCAAGACGGAGCATCCCCAAACTCAAATCGTAAATATCAAACATCTATGATATTTAGGATTCTTGATCAGGCTGCTTCTGACGTGATACCCATGATAGCCAATGAGAGCGAGCAAGCGTCACCGGATGTTGCGTGCTTCTATATCTGAAATTTGGCAGCCACAAAAAAATTAGATTAGATTAGATTAGATTAGATTCAACTTTATTGTCATTACACATGTACAAGTACAATGCAACGAAATGCAGTTTAGGTCTAACCAGAAGTGCAATAAGCAGTAGAGTGCAGGATATAAGTTAAATAAATAAATAAATTAAGTGTATAATGAAGCATGGTAAAGATTTACAAATGGGTATATACTATGAACATATATACCGATGGCAATTTGCTATAAACAGAAATTTACAATGGAGTATGTACTATAAACATAATATACAGTATTTACTATAAACAGAAATTTACAAATTGTGCATTGAGGTGCAATAAATAATGCAATTAAGCATTAATTGAAAGTGTAACCAGGTAGTGCAAATGAGCAATGGAGCAGACCTGTAGTGCATATGGGTGATGCTGTAGTGCGAAGTGCGAATGTGCGAATAGTGCAAATATAGGTGAATGCCACAAATATAGGAATATAGCAAATATAGAATATAGGAAAATGCCACAAAAGCAGAATACATCCCATATATTCTTTTTTTATACATTGTTTTTCACTGTAAAACAGAACGCGCGCCAGGAGAGCCAGCTGACAACGTTGACTGTCTTCCATTTGTTTTTCTTCTCTAGTCACGTTTGATCTCACAAGTCTCAGTGAGATCTCAGTCAAAAAGTGTGTTGTCTCGCAGTCTGGTCGAATCGTCTAGTGTGTGCATTCAGAGGATTATAAGGCTAAAAATCGAAGGAAATTTTCTTCATGTCTGTGGTCTCCCATGGTTTTAACATCGGTTAAGATTTGAAAATCGTCTAGTGTGCAGCCAGCTTTACCTGTGTTTATTTACCTTTAGATGCTCCGACGCTCCTTCGATCCTGTTCTCCCACATTCCAGCACTACCCCAATCTACCTGCAAAAGAGAAAGGCTCAGTCACCTATGCTAAGCTGCCAAGAACTGTTATCTGTGTTTGATACTCACCTCCAGTCTGCTTCCACATTCTACTCCAGCACTTCAGTCAGTAAATATCCCTGTTTGATCACTTACCTCTGTCTCTGGCTTGTGTTGTGACAGTGTGTGCATGTATATATTATTTTAACATGGAATAAACTTTCATTTGAAATGATTTTAGTGACGTTTTGTAAAATGTGCTCATCAAACTTAATGATCTGGCTAATAGCTTACTACTAGAGAGGGCAATTATAAGTAATGTCATAAACTCTTTTGTTTTTCATACGGAAGACTTGGAATATAATGTCATGCCATGAACATGATTTTTCTTCTAAGTTTGTTTTGGACATGATACAGCGTTGGAAAGACATGCTGGTGAGTAAATAGTGACAGACTTTTTATTTTTGGGAGAACTAGGAAACTTTTTGGAAAAAAGAAGAAGAGTGACATAGAAAACAGTTAGAAAGAAGCGAGTAGATGAAATATCAACACGAAAGCCTAGAAGGTGAAGATATATTAACCTGCATCAGTCAGGATGAGTCTGTGGGCTGCAATACTGACTATTCAGCAAACACTGGTGTCTGTATGACATATGATGTCCCCGTCAACAACCAAATAATCTTCCTTAAATTAATAGGGTTCAGTGCTTACAATGATCAGATTAATTCCGCCAGCGTTTTCTAAACCTGTATTAATCCCTGTAATCCCCAGCAGTTTCACTGCCAAATGCTTTAATCCTTCAGCCACCAAGTGAGAAAAATCTGAAAGTAGCCATGCAGACGTACAGTTTGGTTCTGTCCATCATTCCAACTTTCATCTTTCATGTCTGTCCAAACAGGAACAAATATAGGCCCTCGTTGAAATCCTGCAGAAAGCAAATGATCTCTGTTTTGGGGATAAGAAACACACTGAGGCGATCCCAAAGGTTCAAGTTAATCAGGAGTAGCGTGTTCAGCTGCGAGTGGTAAGAGATCCCATATCACTATTAGCATAAAATAACACCCAGCACCCCATGAGTACATCCTGTACATTGCTGCAAATTTCAACACAGCAAGTAATGTGTACACACTAGAGGTAAATGGTGAATAATAATTAGCGGTGCAGATTAAAAGGTATATAATATTACTGTGCTTAACAGTGGAAGGCTAATGAGAGAAATGCCCCTATCCTGTTCAAAATTCTACACCAACAAAAAAGGAATAAATAAAAAACAGACATGTACGATTTTAAGTACCTTGAAATAGCACATAAACACAACTGCACATGAACATGGTGATCATTTAAGTACCATGGTATTACCATTTGATACCATCACTGGACTAGTTAATTTAGTAGATTTGCCAGTAGATGGAGCTCTTCCAAGTGAATGTGTCCAGAGCAGATCTGACAATGTGTTGCATTTTTCAGTGGTAGTCGAATGAACAGATTTTTGCCACATTGCTTCAAGTTGTTGAAAGTGTTAAAAACTTTTCCATTTTTATATGTTAATAAAAAGCCTTGGCATAAAATTACACAAATATTTAAATATGAATGTTAGTTACTAGCACTAGAACCAGTTACATGTTGATATAGTATTGGGAAGCATGTGATAAATGATGCCACTTGGCAAACATCATATAGGAAAAGAGTGTAAGTAGAGACGGTTGGCACAACATAACATCCCCATGGAAATGTTTGGCACAACGGCACAACATAACTTTAGTCTATAAATAACAAACTAAGAAATACTAATTTGTGTCACTGAATGTGTTTGCTTTTGCCTAAAAACTTGAGCATTTGCAACTAGCTGGATGCTTTAATGGTAGTTTCACTAGAGATATTGAACAAAAGTTTACATACACCTTGCAATCTGCAGAATTATTATAACAAAATAAGAGGGATCATACAAAATGCATGTTATTTTTATTTAGTACTGACCTTCATGTAGAAGGTCTTTACATATAGTCCACAAGAGAAAATAATAGCTGAATTTATAAAAATGACCCTGTTCAAAAGTTTACACTTGAAGTGTATGTGAACTTTTGAATGGGTCTTTATTTTATCAATTCAACAATTCTTTTCTCTTGTGGACTATATGTTTTTGTCTTTTATATGAAATATCTAATTCAGGTACTGAACAACATGCATTCTGCCTGATGCCTCAGATTCAGCAAGATGTATGTAAACTTTTGACTTCGACTGTATGTATTTATTTATTAATTTAGCAAGTTAGCTTTTTTTTAAGTAAGTTTTTAAGTTAGGTTTATATTATATTTATATTATAGCCTATACAGAATTGCCAGATCAAGGATCAGGTAGATACTTTTGTGTGGTGTTTAAAAATACGTAACATATTTAAAGCCTTAAATTGTTCAAAAGAGCCTATAAAAATGACTTCAAATAGTGTTCAAGATGGGAAAACCATTTGAAGCCATTCCAGGCCTTTGTGATGGCCACATTTGATGAATCCTGATCTTTTTGTGATCCAGTTCCGGTTTTCCCAGGTTCCGATCTGAATTCCTGCTGTTCTCTTTCTCTCTGTGAGATCAGTGAAAAATATCTCCAACCGTCCGGACTGGCTCTCTCTCTCTCTTCACCTTTACACATTATGTCTGCACTGACGCCTCGCATTTCGCTCCTCTCCAGCTCGGCGTTGGTTTGATCTCGGAAATATGGATTGACTTTGATTTTACTCGGTCGCCTGTTGAAGTTTTAAAGCGCATTTCTCCGGCTAGTAGTGCCTCTCTGCTCAGCGAGCTTCATGTTTCCTTCGGCAACTTTCGGAAGTAACTCGTTCCGGATGTGTTCACACTGTTGAACTGATCCGTGCGCGCGATCAGAAGGATTTTAAATACGGATTGTGTTCGAGGCTTTTCACACTTCTTTTATTTGTGTTTAAAGTGATGGCGGAGCGGGGAGCCCGGCTGCTCCTCTCTCTTTTCTGCCTCACGATCACCGTTTCACATGCTGAAAAAGGTAAGACAGAGATTAAAGAGCATTAAAACTTTATGCGCTGCGACCCGCCGTCTGTTAGCATGAAAGTGACAAATGTGTGAAATGCGTGTAAATTTATGGAAAGTGTAGGAATGAGTACGTGTGACTAACATTTAATAACTTAAAACAACTAACACGGAATCGAGGATTTTGTCCAGTTCATGGAACACGCTCGGTTCAGACAGCATCATAAATCAAAACATATGTGTGATATCTCTTTGTAATCTTTGTTATTTGCTCTGAAAAGGCTCATTAACTGAAAGGTGTGATCTGCCTTAACACCTTCACCTTTTCACCTGAATAGAAAACCTCATTCCTCTATTAAATAATGAGTCACCAAACCGGCCTCATGGAAAATAAGTAAATTAAATCTCAGTAATTATAAGCTAATAACCTCATGTCTGTGCTCAAAATCAGACTGCTTTTCACGCATTGTTGGAGTGTCACAAACCCCTTAGACACTGTCCCTGTAAGAAATCATAGATCTTTTGCATCATGTCATGCAAAAAGTGGATATTTTTTGTAAAGACGCCATAAGTTAAACATGGTATTTGTTTTGACTGCACACTTGAAAGAAAAGAGGAGCATGGTATTTCTAGAAGAACATCTACCCTATTTATTTTGGTGTCTGTACAATTCTGGGTTCAAGAGTGAAAGTGAATTACTTCCCTCTGCTTGAAACCAAAAAAAAAAAACATACCTGGGACAAAAACCATTGCTTAAATATGCCACATGTTATGGTGTCTTTACACTGAAAAGGCAGCACAGAAGCTGCAAAGGGTGCATTTAGACATATACAACATAAATGCATTTACACTGATTATAATTTCTAAAATATTCATTTGAAAGGAAGAATCAAATACAAACATTGACATGACAATAGCTAAGTTAAAATTTGCATTTCGTTTAAACACAGCCAATGCAGCATCATAGGCGCCTTTGATACAGCGACTGAGCTGGGTCAGAACTACCATTTTTTTAGCACTATTTTATGTTATTACACTGCATTCTTGCACAGAACATAGAGCCGGCACAGAGCAGCCTAAGTCAGCTGTGCAAATATGCCTTTAGATAAGGTGGTTGTGATTTTTGCTTCAGAGCAAAGAAATTGAATCTATTTTCTTTTGTTAGGTTAGTTCGTTCATAATCTTTGTTCAAATTGAATATGAAAGGGCTCACATTTAATTTGTGTGATGAATCACTTAACTCTTTCATTAGTATTGGCAACATGTTTTCACTAGTTTGGATCCGTGGGCTTGTTTATTAGGATCACGTACGGTGAGAGCAGGCCGTAGTGGAGTTTGCGGCTGGGCTGTCTTGCGTGCAGAGGCTGATGAAAGCTGCTCTGCTGCATGAAAAGCAATGTGCTGTGGTAAAAAATCACAGGCTTTGCTGGAGATCAGTACAAAAGGGAGGAATGGGGGGCTGGGTGGAACGGGCAGACTCTGTCTGGAAAGTAATAAAACCAGGAGATTAAGGGGGGAACAGGGAGTTCCTTTGGGAGTTTTGATTGATTCCAGAGAATTGGACCTACATGCGGAGACCGAGTTTCAAGTTACTAATTGTGGGGTCCCCTTCTGAAAATATGTGTTTATTTGAAACGCATTTTTTGAGGTCCTAAAGCACACAAATGCGAACCAAATGCGGTTTTTAAAGTTCAGGTGACTTACATCTCGCCGATAACGGCATTCCAACTTTTCTTTGTGCTGGAAAGAAAATGGGCATGTCTTCATGTGAGAGTTTTTGTTTTTTTTTTGGAAAGCTGTCATTGCATTCCTTTTACATCCCATCTTATCTGCATAATCCTGCTGGGAGAGAATTGTGTGCTGATGGCTTCCCTGCGGACAATGTAAACATCATGCTAAACTGTATAAACACCCTCACAACCTTGTCTGCAACCACTCAGCACTGTAAGAGATCTGCTTTCTTCGCAGAGGCCCTCTTTGCACAGACCTAAGCAAGTCCTCAACAAATGAACAGTCTTATTCTAGCTGTTTTGCTCTAGTTATTATTTAAAAACATTTAATATTTCAAATAATTCTGTAGTTTTTGAGTGGATCGTTAGAAAGCTTTACAATTCTGTGTTCAGCTTATTTCTTAGCGACACATCATTAAAAAATTAGTGTTGTAATAAACTTGTTATTAATATATTACAACTTAGTAATGCGTCAACATGTTAGCAACCAGGAATAGGCCATAAAGTGCGTGTGTTTCATGCACACAGTTTAGATAAGCTACAACAGGTCAACATATCAGCTGTGTGGACAAACTTTACTGTTAAAAAAAACTGATGCTAAACTACCCATGTCATAAGGGTCAATTTTTCGAAATTGAGATGTATATATCATCAAAAGCTGAATAAACAAACTTTCCATTGATGTATGTTTTTTTAATGATAGGGCAATATTTGGCCGAGATACATTTGAAAAAATATTGAGAAAATCACCTTTAAAGTTGTTGAAGTTCTTAGCAATGAGTATTACTTATTAAGTTTTTATATATTTACAGTAGGAAATTTACAAAATATCTTCATGGAACATGATCTTTACTTAATGTTATTTTTGGCATAAAAGAAAAATCAATAATTTTGAACTATACAATGTATTTTTGACTATTGCTGCAAATATACCCCAGCAACTGACTGGTTTTGTGGTCCAGGGTCACAAATAACAGGAGACTGCGCTGAATACACAGATTTAATTACCCAAAATGTATTTTTGGTTTTGGTCTTCAGCTAAATTTAAACTTTAATTTTGCATTCAGTAAAAAAAAATCTTTATTGTGCCTCACTGTTGTCACTATATATATTGCTATTTCAGAAATATACGTTTTTTAACAAAAAAGCACAATGGTAACACCATGTTTTTTTGCTCTTTACTAGAGTTACTTAATTATTCAGGACCATGGCATATATCTAATGGCATCACTGGACCATGGTAGCTAGCAGCAAAGTGCTTTTTAGTAAAAAGCTGTTGTATTTTGCTTATTTCTAGAACATGGAGAGATATATTTTAATCATAGATAAATGGATGCCTTTTCTGGTAATATCCCGTCAGTGCAAAAGCCTGTCCGTTGTTGTGCATTATAATCATTATCCAAAGTCATCATTACTGTTGCAGCTGCATGTTTTCAGATGTCAGGGAACAAAAAGGATCAATATCACAGTAACAAATTAAGTACTGTCAGCAATTGAATCTCGCTGGAAATAGGGCGTCACAATAAGCTCCAGCTGAGAGATCTAGCCTTCAATGTTCTTTATTAATTTAGATGGACAATGAGCTCTTGGCTAATTGCCTAATGTGCAAATGAAGGGTTGACGCTAGCATGTAAATGGATTATGATTGATGGAGTTATTTGTTTATTGCATTAGTGGCAAAAGTGCTGGTTATTAATTTGACCTGATATTTGTCAACATATAACTTGGGTTTCTTTGTGAAGAAATCAAACCCTTGCATTCTCTTTATACTAAGTGATATAGCAGTGTGTTGGTATGGTTGGAACGGCATACTTACTATTTTATACTACATGTTACGCAAAATTAATTAGCAATAATGGATAGCCTACTACGTTTGCCGAAATGAGGAGGATACAACCGGAGCACACTGCATAGGATACTCTATCTTGGAATGCAGTGCCTTTTCCCGCTGTCTGTACGGATGGCCAATATCGTCTCTCTGTCTTGATTCGTCATTAGATCACACAGTGAAAATGACTCAGAATTTGACTGTAAATTGGCAGATTTTGTTTGGATGACTGAATGTAAGCTGTGGTTTTAAACATGCCACGTAGTGAGATCATATGGCAACAATTTAGCATACTACAGTTTGAAATGTTGAATGCTACATGCTGTTTCAATTATTATTAAAAAAATGATACAGTATATACTGCACAGTATATAGTAAAATATTCCATTATGAGCTTGCCTTTACTACATGGCTCTGTCAGGAAGCTTTAACATCAACACAGACCGTTCACCAGCATTTCTTTTTTGGTGGTCTCTAAATTGAGGTATGAATGGTTAAAGCTACTTGTGAAAATTTGAGTCCAATTACTGAAATGGTGAGCTTCCGCTGTATGAGATTATTGGAAAGATTTCTGACGATCCAAGCCAGCCCAGCTCAATTCTGCGCCATTACCATCAGTAGTGTATCATTATGTTACTGAGTGCACTATTTTAGTGTAGCGTTTGAGAAAATGACCAGTCTACGCAAATACACACGAGGTAGTGTATGGCTTTTTGTTGTTGTTGAAGGAATTCCGATGGAATGGTCATGCCTACGGAATGTTTGGTGGTCAACACCCTCATTTGGGATCTGAGTGGTTGCAGTTCCCAGTGGATCTCTCTTTGCGGGTGAATTCTTACTGCCATGTTTTTTGTCAGCCTCAGCAGCTGGAGAAGATTATGCTGCATGTGTGATATGAATGCTTGTATTCCAACTAGTGATTCTGATAAGCCATTTTCAGTGTCTACCCCTTGTTCACCCTTGCAAATTCAGAATTGGGTTAATATTAAACTCTAATTGAATAGGTCTAATTAGGTCTAAAAAGTATTCTCGTAGCTTCTCAAAATTAAGGGTGAAGCACTGATGTCACGTTAACTATTTTAACAATGTCCTTACTACCTTTTTGGGTCTTGAACGTGGTAGTTGCAGGGTCAGAAAGCTCTCAGATTTCATCAAAAATATCTTAATCTGTGTTTCAAAGATGAGCAAATGTCTTGGAATGTCATGAGGGTGAGTAATTTTTCATATATTGGATAAACTAACCCTTTAACATAAAATTCTTTTTGTTTTTAGTTGAAAACGGTGTCAAACACCCCCTTGATAGTAAACTAGGGCTGCAACGATTTCTCAGTTCTATTCAGGTGTTTGATTAAAAAAAATCCGTAATTGAATTTTGCCTGTGTCAAGTGATAAACAAAATACTGGAGGTGGCACATTCCACATTTTAAATCCATTTGAAAAACCATAATAAACATAATGCTATTAAGAATTCACAAACGCTATGATTCATGGCTGTAGCTTTTCTATCATAAAGAAATGGCCAAATATTAAAGATTAAGTGGACATTTGAATTAAATGTTTAGTCAATATTGAACAAGGATTAGATCACACGAAGTAAAGTGTAAAAACACACTTACTGCCCCCTTTGCAATCATTTGTTATAATGTACATTAGCTCTATTGTTTATAATACATGTATCTTAATAGTTTTGTTTAATAAAACCATATGATTACTTGCTTTTGATACTTTATTTGAACAAATACATTTTGCCTCATTGCAATTATAAATGTATTGTAAGTCATTTTAAAGGCTATTTTACTTAGGTCTTTTTATTACTACAAAAAATGTACTCGATTAATTATCAGAATAATCAACCGATTACTCGATTACCAAAATAATCATTAGTGACAGCCCTATAGTGACCCAGAACACCCTAGTAACCATTAAGCAGCACTGTTTGGGCAAATTTTGCATATGCAAACTGTTCTGTTCTGCACATTTCCTAGTCGGCACCATACTGCTGATCCCAAACGCTGAACTAGAACAAATAGGAGCAATCTGTTGCGAGAAATTGTTTTTCCATGTGCAAAACCGATCTGTTCACTGCTCAGTCCAAATAAAACCCATTTATTGCTGACCCAGTTAGTTAGTAGGAATATTTAGATTTTGTTCTTCTTTCCGACAATGCATGGGCAGCTTGGCTGCTCACATGCACTACCGTGTTAATTAGTATTGTTCTCTCTCCATCTTCCTGTGCTGGTAGTTGAGCTGTCATGAAATGTTTTCTTTATGGCCTGTTTTGTAGCATTTCACTTAATCACGAATATCCGAAAGGACCAGTCATTACAGTCTCCACACACCTGCTGAATATGCTGACAAGCGAACTTGTGCTGTATTTCCCTTCATTCGCTTCTCGGTTCTCAGCAGTAAATGTTGTATGTGAGTAACGACAGCATGAACCGATATCTGTGCCAAGCGTTCCGGCAGACTAAAGCTGTGAAATCATTGAAGGTGATTGAAGCACCCTGTTGTAGTTGCACATTGCTTGAACGCTGATGATGGGCACTGCGGGGTCCCTTCCCTCACGGCTCTGTAAAAAGGCCTCAGTGTGGCAGAGAGCTGTAGTCAGTAGACGTATTACTGAAGGCGGATTGTGAATGAGCTCAATACAAGTGCCAGTCTGCCTAAACTCAGCTTGTTGCTCTTGGCAGCTCAAGACATGCTTAAGATCTTCTCGACGCTCCATCCTGAGGTTGACTTTTGGTTTATCGCAAAGGTCCGGAAAGGGCTTGTCATACCTGCCTGCTTGAAAAGCAAACACTACTTCTTTTGCTTAACCAAGGAAGTGTGAAAAACTAAAAGGGACTCGATATTTAAACAGTGCAGTATTTGCTCATTTTTTTCCTATGTAAATTAGTAACCTGCATTTTCCAGGTGTCACTTACCATTAAAGGTGTAGTTCACCTGATAATTACCATTTTAATATAATTTACTTAAAATTATGACAGTGGATTAAAATCTTCTTTGCTTCCGCAAGATATAAAATTGAAAATTTTGATTAATGTATTGGTCGATCTTTATTTCATATTACAATGAATATGAACTGAAGCGTTCAAGCTTTGAAAAAGAACACAAGAAGCTATTATTTGGATTTAGACTTGGAATATACACTCTTAAAAATAAAGGTTCTTTATTGGCATTGATGGTTTCCTGATGAACTTTGAACATCTATGGAAACTTGGAAACAAATGCAGAAAAGGTTCTTTTATAGTTGAAAAAGGTTCTTTAGATTTTTAAAATGTTCTTCAAAATGGTTCTTTTACAACTGTTCACTGAAAGGTTCTTTGGGGAAACAAAAATGGTTCTTCTATGGCATTGCTGCAAAAACACCCTTTTGGAGCCTTTATTTTTAAGAGTGTAGAGCAAGAGCTGTATGGACCACTTTTATGACAGTTTCTTTTGTGTTCATTTTGAAACTTGCAAGCTTCTGTGTACATTCATTGTAGTTAAATTGAGAAGAGCAAATAAAACAAGCTTCCACTGAAAAAATATACATTCATGAACAACATGAGGGTAAATAAATAGCTGATTATTCTCAGAATATTTATTTGACAAATAAAGGCAGGATGCGTCAAGGTCTTCGCTTAATGAAATGTTTTTAAAAATGCTTTTCTCAATACATCTTATATATTGCATGTTAATTATGTGTTTCATAATTGAAAGGACTACAGAGTCTGTGGTTATGTTAGCCTAGGTTATATAATATGCTGTGAATGCCTTATCTTTGACTGAATAGTGTCAGAAAGGTCTGAGTTGGATAGAGTTGCTTTTGTGATTGTGAGATCTGCTCTTTATAAACCCTGAACCTTATGAGATAACAGATGTCAGAGAACCAAGAGGAGCTGTGCATTAGTGACCTTTTATGGTGTTTCACATTACATCCAAATGAATGTAGATTTTTACATTTTCTGTGCATTGTTATGGCGTAAGACGCTTTGGGTGGTTTCTAGGGTTGCATTTGTAACTTGTAGATGGTTTTGCAGCTGCAGTGCTTGCAAAATGAGATATGAAGAATTTCCTCCTGATGGTTAGGAACAGCAGGAATGATGGAAACCAGCTGCTCTGGGTCCCTGACCTCAAGAATTGGCCTCTGACCCTACGATGGATAAATGCAGCTAGAGAAAAAACAGCCAGGAGAAGAAGATAAAGCCAGAAAAGCACCTGCAGAGTAAGCCTGACATTCCAGCACTGGACCCATGGACACGTGTCACATGATCCCACCGAGTGTGCTCGTATGGGAGGAGGCATCATTAGAGGGAGGCCAGCTGTTACTATATATGCCTAATGAGCTGTTTTATGGAAAAAAAAAAGATGAAAATGCATATTTGACCGACTACCTGTGGCATAAGTATGCCTACGTGGATTCACAGAAAGCTCCAAAGAACGGTCTTTTCACAAAAGTTTCATTCACTGTATAAAAGTTCAATTTTTTTGTACTACGAAAGAATTTTGTTAAAATTTTTTCCCTTCATCCAACTTTTCATTAGCAATTCAAAAGTAATTTTCATTTGAGAAGTTCTGTACACACCAAGCGAACTAGTAACTTTAACCTACTATTAAGAGTTTAATACTTTGAGCAGTTAACACATTTAAATTCATTCTTCAGAATATGCAGATTGCATGTGGGCCTCAAAATAAGTAATCGCTTTTACAGACCTATGCAAATGTGCCCCTTTTCACTTAGGTACACGAAAATGAAGCAAATTAGCTGGGAGACGACTGACATTTAATACTTGACTAGATTAAAGAAGGCTTTTTTCCCAAAGCAGACGGAAAACCTTCCTGGGACTGTTTTTATCAAAGATTCACATATAATATTTTTCTTGTTTCTGTTGTTCTTCACCTTATAATAAGGTTTGATTTTGGTAATTGGACACAGCATTCGCCCATGATTTTGCAGCAGTGGTATCAGGCCCATTATGTTCATCAAAAAGCAATTATAGGAAGCCACTATTTCGGGATCTTTTTTTACATATGGTAATTATACAAAATGCTACTTCTATCTTCCGTTTCTCACCTCTAGACACTTACACAATCGCCCCACTTCATCTGAATTAAGCAGAATCATGTGTACAATAACTTGATGATTGGATAATTAGCAGTTGCAATCAGATGATATCGCAGTCATTACCCTTTGCATCTTTTTTGGGGCAAAATAGACACTTAGGAGTTTTTTTTTTTTGAGCTAGTAAGGTAATGAACCTCTTCACTGAGCAGTGGACCGGGCCAACCCAGCCCACTTCATAGCGATACTGCTGCTGCCTGCATTCCCAGCGTGGCTGGGCCAGTAATTCACGGTCAGGGTGGTGTTGCACATTGCTTGCCGAAAAGAGGGGGGTCAGGGGTTCAATTGCTCCCCCTGGGTAAAGCCTTAGATACATAGTGACTGTACAGCTGCCCCACGCTGACTACAGTGGTAATTAATTTCTAATGAGGGTTGGACCACTCGCTTGTGCCAGCCAGCATTGAGCCCACGGGCTTCAGACGTATTCTTTTATGCCCCATTTATTTAAAGAGTGTGTAATATTCTCCAGTAGGTCAAAAGTTCCATTCCGCTTTATGATGTCGACTCTCCTCGTGTAATTTCTTCTAGGAGCTTTACCACACTTTTATTTTGATTTGATCGCAATATGGCGATATGAAAAAGATTTGTCTTTTCAGTCTGATGTGAGATTAAATGAAGTTTTTTGTGCTCCTGGTTCTAGTTCAATAAACCCATCCCAGTTCATTTAATATCTTATATAGTTGCTCTCTTTCTTTCTCATTGCATTGCTCTTAATGGAATCGCGCCTTCAGCGCATTCAATCGCTTTTAATCAAAGTAGGTGACTTGTGTATTGTGGTTTTGGGTCAGTGCTGAAGCGGCTTGTATTGATAAAATTTCCTGAGAGGAAACTATTCTGTGAAATACAGGAAGCCATTAGGAAGTCTGGGCCTCACATCTATCTGCAGCCAGTAAACCCCTTGTGTAAGCACTATGGATGAGCTTTAGTGTTTGTGAAGATAATTTTGTTGTGAAATGAACAACAGAAAAACAACATTCTGATTTCAGGCAGCCAACGTGCAAATAATTGAAGTTTTCTCTCAGGCAAAACAGTTGATGTTTTGCTTTTGAGGCTTGGTTATTTATCGGAAGAAACCATATGTGACCCTGGACCACAAAATCAGTCTTAAGTAACACTGGTATATTTTTAGGAATAGAAAACAAAATGCATTGTATATGTCAAAATGATTGATATTTCTTTAATGCCAAAAATCATTGGGATATTAATGTTCCATGAAGATATTTTGTACATTTTCTTCCGCAAATATATCAAAACCTAATTTTTGATTAGTAATATGCCTTGCTAAGAACTTCATTTGGACAACTTTTTATCAATATTTTCTTTCATTTTTTTTTTGCACTCTCAAATTCCAGAATACTGTTCTATCCTAATAAACAATACCATACATCAGTGAAAAGCTTATTCAAAACACATTGACCAAAACCAATTTTTTTTTTTGTTTGAAATAATTTTGGAGGGCCTAAAACATTGATCAAAAGTTACTGAAGAACTGTACTACAATTGGATTGTAAGTACATAGGTTTATTGGTTTTCAGCCAAACGAATATGTCAGTTTCAGTTCTTTGGCATTACTTATTGGTTTCCTATTGGTCCAAGTCACAAGTTCTTTGTGAAGATGTTTTATTGTCCAATAATCATAAATTGTAAGTTCAGAAGCAACGCAGCTCTTAGTTTCAAGATATTAGTTATCTTTCATGTATGTAGCAAAGTTGTTGTGACATAAATATCAAAGTCTAATCAGTAGTAATGCTTGCAATTAATATTGTTTTTGGAAACCTCTGGAATCCCATCATATGTGACCCTGGACCACAAAGCCAATTATAAGGGCTAATATTTTTTTTTTTAATTAAGATTTATTGAGATTTGAATAAATAAGCTTCCCACTGATGTATGGTTTGGTTCTGAGGTTGCAAAAAATCTAAATATTGAGAAAATCACTTTTAAAGTTGTCCAAATTCGGTTCTTAGCAATACATATTTTGATATATTTACAGAATATATATATATATATATATATATATAAACCTTAATGGAACATCTTTACTTAATATCCTAATGATTTTGGCAAAACTCTTTTTTTCAATATTCAGTACTCTTTGATTTGTTGATATCACTTTACCAGCCTTTCACAGCAATCATATCACTTTTTTTTGGACTGATGTTCATTTTTGCCTGTAGTCTTTCAATGTTTTAGAGAACCAAGAGTCTGGCTAATTTAAGTGTACCGGGAGCGATGATCTTCAGAATGAGATTTACCTAATATAAACCTTCGTTCATTTCTAATGCTTTGTTGTGCACAAATTGATTTAGGGTCCTTGACGAGCTCTGGAACTCATTCAGGTTGTTGTTATTGAACCCTTGTAACTGAATTACTCAAGGTAAACCTTTCCTAATATAATTTCAAGCTTTGCCGTCCGTTTTCATCCGGCGAGTTCTTTCCGCTAATGAACAAGTAAATGTGAGCATTAAGGTTGTACGTATCTGGTGAATGCCAAATGCAAAAAAATTAATGTTGCCACTCACACTTTGGATTTTTTTTACTAGAAATGTTATACAGAGCATTGATCATCCATGAAATCACATATCACCAAACATCACTCCGGAATCTCAGTGGAAAATTGACTAGTAGTTAAGTGGTTATGGAGCTGTGCTGTATTGGGCCCCTGAGAACCTTTGCGATGCCTCGCTACGTCTATCCTGTTGTGCGCTGCTCCTATTTGAATTTCAATCAGCGCTTGATGTGTTGTTATGCGAAGGCATGGGGGATGGAGGTGAGGTGGAATATGTGGCGTGACCGACGGAGACTCATTTGAGGCTCATTTGTGTCCGTTTGCGTCCCAGGGGGCACATGCCGTAAACTGCTAGCCGCTGGGCTTGCAAACATTAGATTTTTACGGACGTCCCCAGCTAGCTCGTGCTGATCTCAGACTGGAGGTGGTACAATCAATATTAACCCCCTCCCTTCCTCTTTCTCCTTCTCTGTGTTGTGTGTCACTTCATCATGTGCTGTCACATCTACCACACCTTAGTTTGCTATATTGAATTAAATGTGCTGTGGTAGCAGCATTGCTCCTTTAGCCCATGTCATTCACTCCGCGGGGTTCAAGAGCATAATTGTCTCCTGGACTCCATTAACCAACCATATGTTTTATGAGTATTTACCATAATGTGTGATTGAATTATTCTGCTTCTGACACCGTGTGTTTCTTACAAATGCATTGCATACTGGGAAATGCTAATTCTGCAGTTTCTCTACCTTTCCATATGGCGCACAATCTCTTCGGTCTCTGCGGTGATAGCAAATGAGCAGGTTTTGAAATGAGATTGTAGCCGACAGTGTGAAAAAGACATTTAGGGAGGACGAAAAGGACAAAGCTCGCACGATGAACAACAAATAATTTATGTTTTTCGGGTAGTATCTCCACCGAAAGCCACATTTGATCCATTTCCCCTTGCAGCCGACTTCCATTAATAATGGATGATAGTTTCCCCCCCATCTGAGTCCTGCAGGGCACAAATTCCGCCTCCCAGCCCCCCACATCGCTCCGCTGTGGTTCCCATCATTGACTATCCCGGTTAGGTTCAGGGCTGAGCTTATACATCATATCGCACTCTGACTTACTCCTATTGTTGGTTTAGCCAAGTGCATCAGGAGGTGTCTGCTTTGTTGTGTTACAAAGCCAACTGCCACGAGATGACGTTTTAATAGAAATGCTGCTCTCTTTTGTTGAGGTCATGTCGGACAATGCTTCAGATACCTTCATGCTGTGCTCAAGGAGCCATGTGGGTTTTTTTTATCCTTCTCTTTTAGCAGTGGCACAATGCGGAGGGGTCAGGGGCCGCATGAGCGCAGGAGATTTATAGCTAGTTTAGAGTTGAAGAGGAGAGCTGTGAGACATGCCAAGTGTATGATGTAAGAAACTGGCCAGGCTTACTCCCACTGCCACAGCGAATGAAGAAAGTGATGAATCAATGAGGAAAAATTAAAGCATGCCTCATGCTGATCTGATTCAGAACTCTGCATCCTGGGGGAAAAACTAGGTCATACCAGTTGAAGAGGCTCAGGCTGGTATTTGGAATACGATCGCAGGACTGAAATTTGTTGCAGGTCTGTGATGGTCTATCAGATCAAATCAGCTTAAAGGAATATTCTGGGTTCAGTATAAAGTTTAAACAATAACATTTGTGGCTTAATGCTAGTTACTTGCACTAAAAACAATGCAATGCTTGTTATAAAAAAAGTTAAAATATCACAATGAATGTAATATATCTTTACACTAAGGAGTTGAATAAGTGATTTTTTTTACACTAAAATCATGTATTTTGTTTATTCAGTTGAAATTATGATTAATTTGCCATTTACAGCTCCATTCGTCATTGAATTGAAACAGCATTGAACTAAATTGAGCTGAATAATAACACTATTATCTTCTGTAGAGCTGCTTTACAGTTGAATTTGTTCGGGAATTTATGTATTTTATAACATTAACACTGCTTCTTTGAAACACTATGCAAAGTTCTATGTAAATGTGACCCTGACCCTGGACCACAAAACCAGTCTTAAGTATCTCGGATATATTAGTAGTAATAGCCAGAAATGCATTGTATGGTTCAAAATTATACATTTTTCTTTTATGCCAAAAATATATGGATATTAAGTTGTAAATTTCCCACCACAGACATATCAAAATGTAATTTTTGATTAGTAATATGCATTGCTAAGTATTTGGACAGCTTTTATATTTAATGTCTCAATATTTAAATTTTTTTTGCACCCTCAGATTCCAGATTTTCAAATAGTTCTAACAAACCATACATCAATGGAAAGCTTATTTATTTAGCTTTCGGATGATGTATAAATCTCTTTTTTTTTTTTTTACATTACCTTTATGACTGGTTTTGTGGTTCAAGGTCACAAATTACTTTGACAGTGCCTCACTTAAACCAATGTTTTTGAAAAAGAGGGGCCAAGCGGGAATTTGTTTTTATGATAATCAACATTACGCCACAAATGCTGCTGAAGATCATCTACCTACTTTCAGGTGGTAGTTCTGTTGATCAACCATGTTGACTGACTTGGACCAGTAATGGCTATAAATGAAAAACCCTGATTTCAGCTAGATTGTTCAGTGGCGAAGAACCGCCTTCTCAATCTAATAACACACCCGTCTCACTTTATCACATATACTAGCATTACCCATAAACCTCAGAAGGTCTGCTGTCGCTGAAATGAGAGCTGTGAGATGTGTATGAGGATATGCTGAGAGGTTCACTGATCCGTTGAGGAGCTAGTTGGTAATATCACGCTGTACAGAGGTGTCTGGATTGATCCGGCATAGTTGAATGGACCTCTGGAGAACATATTTTCACTTTTTCCCATTTCAGGCAGTAGCAGAACTTGCATCATTATGTTAGACCAGTGTTCAGATGTCCATCACACCACCACCATTAACTGTAATTGTTAGAGAAAGAGCTCTTGTCTCTGGATGCAGTCTGAATCACATTTCTTCAGTCCCACGCTTTAAAGATCTTTGCCCAAACAGGTGTTTTTCTGCCTGAGTTACATTCTTTTAGGAGCTTATTAAAACTTAATTTTAGAAGTCGTTGTTAGTGAATGCTGACAGTGCTTGTTTAGTAATGTGTGTAAACACCACCTGCTTGAACTTTGCAGATGTGAATTATGAAAATTATCTGAAGGCGCAGTCTACAGAGCAGTTTATTCATTTGATGATTCAGCCGCTCATTGTGTGCCACTAATTTAACTTCTGGTTTTTCAATATTGACTGCGGTGAAGCACTTATCTAAGCTTTGCGAATCTTATTTTCCTTAATTTGAAATTCATTTTTTTTAAATCTCCCCATTACTTTTTCAGTCAGAATTACTTTCAGGGCTTCCAGGGTGTTTGTCGTTCTAAAGGCGATTGCTTCTGTCCATCAGTCTTTCTGTCATCTCATTGATCTCTGTAAGTCATGAATATGTAGAAGAGGCTGCTGAAAAGGAGGTGGGAGGAGTTATTGATGTTTGACATTGAGAATGTGCTAAAATAGCACTGGAATCATTTTCTCTCGACACTGAGATTATGAATACTCTAGAGAATTTACCTCCATTTTGTTCACTTGCTTAATTCATTATTACTATTGGGAATGTAGAAGGTCTTTCTGTCCTTTTGACATTGTATGGTTTTAGGGTTGTGATTGTGTCTGGGAACTCACTATTCACCACAGTGTTATTTTAGTGTGATTTATTTGCTTGTATTTATTAATGTTTTGAGTTAACATTATGAGCTTTTGTGATCTCTATTTGGCTTTATTTCAGTTAGTTGCTAGGTTTTGCGTATTAACTCTTATGAAAATTAACCATGATTTTATTATAATAAAAGCGTACTAACAATGTTTTTTTTATTGCAAATGAATTACCATTTGTTTTACTATAATGGTTAAACTATGGTTAGTGTATCAAAACCAGTTAATTTGTGGTTACCGTGGTTTAAATATATCAACCATGTTTTTTTGGTTTTATTTGTAGTAAAACCATGTTTGATTTTTATAAGGGAAGGCCAATGACATTACCTCTTTTTATTTAATCTAATAATTTATTAAAAAAAAAAAAAACTTTCAAAAATTATACACAGACTAGCTATGTTTCCATTACACTGTTTTTATGCACATTTTGAAGTATTTCACAAAAAAACTTATGCTCACTTGGTGAATTGTTTGAAAAAGGGTTAATGTGAATAATGGGAGATGGAAACAGATTTTGCAAATAAATTCCTCCACGCGCACCAAAAAATTCATGTGACCTTGCGCTATGGGACAGGGTATCATTGCATAGCATCTGAAATTTTGTTTTGGTCATTCTGAAATGCCTGAGCAAAGTCTGTCGACAAAGTATTTGTTTAATTGCCTCCCAGAACTCTTAAAAGACGTTCCCAAACTGCAGGCATCCTCCTCTGTAAGCAATGACCGCATTTATATAGCGCAAGTAACCAATTATATATGAAAATGATCATATTCAGTGACTTTTACTAATTTTCTTAGTTATATTTAGTGCCAGTTTATCAGGAAGTGACGATTTTGTAGTCTTTGACATCGTTGGATGGAAACAATGCTTATTGGCAAATGTTTTTGCGATTATTCCAATTTTGTGCAAAAGTTATATTAGGGCTGGGTGATAAGACGTTAACGAGAATTATCGCGCGATCTGAATTTCCTTGATAAACGATAACAAGAGTTCGATATTGGTTCGATATAATGTTTATGCGGCAAAGGCACAACAAAAAAGCACTAGTCAAAGTGTGCCACTTGGACCATTTATCCATTCGGATCAAAGTTTAAACGGCGGCACAGTGCGAACTTACTAGAGCAGATGCTTTTACTCGCTGATGAGTCAGTTACCTTACAAATACCTTGGAACCATATTACATTTTTACCATGTTGAGGTGCCAAATTTGTGGTTTTAACTGTTTTTATCTTGATAATATGGAAGAGAAATGGTTCATTAAAACAACCTCAAACAGTCAGAATAATCACACTTCACCATATAAAAATGAGATTGCTACTATTTTTACAGATATTACTACCAAATGTGTATTTTTAAGTCTGTGTATTATTATTATTATTATTATTATTATTATTATTGTTATTATCAGGTAACACAAACCTGTGTTTTGATTTGACACAATATTACTCATTAAAACATGCAGAACTAAGAAATACTTTTTCTATTAAGATACTTATTTTGTTAAAAAAAAGTGACTGGAAAAAGTGTGAAGAATTCAAACAACATGAAGTGTTTGAACTTTTACATTATGGCAAAAATCTGCCTTTACACTTGAAAGCAAAAAAAAAGTGACATTTTATCGTGATAATTATCATTATCGACTGATATGAAAAAAAAAATATTGTGATTTATGTTTTGGCCATATCACCCAGCCCTAAGTTATATTCACAACTTTGAAAGGAAACCCGGCTGGTGACATGAAGTCAAAAAAATATATTTATGTTCTGAAGTCAAAAATATTTTTTAAGATTGGTATATTCTTATATTCTCACCTTAAATAAAAAAAAAGAACAAATTTAGCTAGAACATAAACTTTTTATCTGCTGAATTACAGGCATGTGGTGCAACCCATAATGAAGAAATCAAGAAAAAACTAAAAATGATACCATAGAGATGACCTCTGAAGTATCTCAAGTTCAGTAATATCTCCTAATTTGACCTTTTTATGACATCTCTCTAGCTCAAAATGTATGGGATCGATTTGTAACCTGTAATGTTTAGGGATAGAAAAATTGTATACATAACTAAAGTTTGTGTTCTATTTCCTAACCATAAGCAATAACTATAGTACAATAGTAAACACACTTCAGCTGTAAAGCAGATGTAAAAGCAGAGAGTTCTGTGAAAAGACAAGCAGAATGAGCAGACCAGGCCTGCAGCAACAAAACTATAATTTTTTCTTAATTATGATTGCACTTACCGTTAACACTGGTAAACCTCAAAAGCTACTCAAAGAAATCACACCAATCATATTTAGAGAAGTATGTGTGTGGAGCACCATTCACAGCAGTGTTATTTGCCCATTGCCATGAAATATGCTAATTGCTTCTGTACAACTGCTGTAAAAGCAAATATTTCAGCTGCACCACAGACGTGAATGTTTTTCATAAGCGGCTGGCGTAAGCAGGGTTATGTGTTATTATGAGCGATGTGCTTGAATAATGATTGTATACTGGGTATCAGATGTCTAAATCTGTGTCTGCTGGAAAAAATGATCATGTTATGAGATGGTGTCATAAAAGACAAGGCAGACATTATTATATTAGCTCTCAGATATGAGCGTTTCTTCACCCAGGGGTAAAAGTGTGTTTTGAGGTTTTTGTTTTGATGCATCACGCCTGGAACAAAAATCAGATTCTGATCAGAAATGGCTTGAGAAAGAAATGGAAAATGACATATTTCAGCCACTGCTGTGTGCTGAATAAATTTCTGCCTAAATTTAGTTGTACTGAGACCCATTTTCTCTGGTTACTGCCTAGTGATCAAGAAAACAGCCCAAATGTTCCTCTTGTTTAAAGAGGGAACTCAGTCATGTAAACTCTCATTCAAATGGCACATAAATGTTCAAAGGAGAATCAAATGAGCTTTATTTTGAGATGATTTCTATTTCTCATTGTGTGTTGGTGTTGGTCAGTGGCTTGGCATCATTTTTACTTTTCCAGCAGACTTTTAGCAAGCATGGATGGTTTTTAAAGGGATTGCAAGGGTAAATTATAATCTTTACGCTCTTTAATTAAACGTACCCTGTGTGGTCTTGGATATTTTTACATGTTGAGTTTGAACGTTCTCAATCTGTTTCATTTAGACTGACACCTCCCACACTGAGAGTTTGGAAACGTGGTGATAATGTGGATGTTATGCTCAGCTATGGAAAAAAAAAAGACCATGGAAAGAAACCACAAGATTTCAAACTGTGGCGAGCGCACAATCCAAGAATTTATTTGAAACGATGACTGTGTGGAACTTGATACAAGGTGTCCACTGCTCCTAAATGTGTTAAAATGTACTTTTTAAAAAAATATAAATTATTTAATGTAAATAATGTAAATAATATAATTTTTATAATGTACACACTATAATTATTGTTCTTCAAGGCTGCATTTATTGAATTAAAAATGCAGTAAAACAGTAATACCATGAAATATTATTACAGTTTAAAAGAACTGCTGTCATTTTTGATATATATTTTAAAATATAATTTATTCCTGTAATGGCAAAACTGCATTTTCAGCATCCATTTGTGACCCTGGTATAAATCTCAGGGTGTGTTCACACTTGTAGTTCGGTTCGTTTGGTTAATTTGGTCCGGACCAAAAAGGAAAATAATACATTTGGTCCTGGTCCGCTTAGCGTTCACACTGGTATTTTTGACAACGAACCAAAATATACCGAACCTAAAGCCATAGTGATACGTTCGCGAACTGATTGGTCACGTTGAATGACGTATATTTCATGAAGGAACCACTGATCTATAATAGAGAATATATAGATCAGTGGATGGAACTCACGGAACACTCCAAACAAAAGGAAACGGTGATTTCGACTTAAAGCGGCGCTGCGGGTGTATGACATCAAAGTACCCATTCACGGATCGGTCTGATGATTGCCGCTTTAAGTCGGATTTACGCATTACCGTCTGCTGGACTAAGCACGCTCATTTTTGCGTGCATATGTTTTATTTTCACCATCTACGAACTCACAAAGAGCTCATACAAGGTACTTTACCTCCTCGTTGCTCTGCGTTTGCCCTCTGCTCATTTTGTTTTGGGTACCACTTGTTCTCTTTGTGAAATTATGTCGCATAGCGTCACATCTTGTCATTACTTCCTGGTTTTGGTTTGTTTAGAATTATTTGGTTCGTGTTGCGTTCATATATCATTCGAACCACACCAGAGTTCGTTTGGAAGCGGACCGAGACCTATCTTTTTAGCGGTCTCGGTCCGCTTGTTTGGTGCGCACCAGGGTTCGGATGGCAGCGTTCACACTTACTCAAACGAACCTCACTATCAGAGCAATCGCACCAGGGTTCGTTTTAATCGAACCAAACATGACAAGTGTGAACGCACACTCAATTTCCAAAAATGGACCCTTATGACTGGTTTTGTGGTCCAGGGTCACAGAAATCTCTAAAAATTAATAAATTAAAATAAATCATTCTAATATGCTGATTTAGTACTCAAGAAACATTTCTGATTATCAATGTTGAAAAAAAAGTTTGTGCTGCTTAATATTTTCGGGGAAAAGGTGATTCTTTGAATAGAATAGAATTTATTCACAAAATTGAGTCAAAATCTCAATTTAAAAAAATGTACACTTATGACTGGTTTTGTGGTCCAGGGTCACAAGTAGAAACAGTTCTTTTAAATGGTAATATTTCACAATATTACTTTTAAGACTTAAACTACTAGTTTGAAAACACAAGAGTGAGTAAATGGGGACAAAAATTGATTCAACAAAAATTAGTTCTGCGGAAAGTGCGACAAATTTAGACAAATTCGAATGGTGATATTTACTGCAGTGTTGTAGATAGACAGTCTTTGCTGCCAGTCTGCTCTATTAGGCTGATATACCACTGATTAAATAAACTGTGAAAAAAACAAGACGAGATTCTGTTGTGCAGTGCTGTCCAAGTCAGTCATCTCCTTAGATTTTTATTTATTTATTTTGTGCAGGACCAATTATTTGCCCATACTATGCACAACCCATATGTTCATTTTTCTCAATGCATTCTTTTTTTCTTTTTGCTGAAGACATTTATTAGCATCTTCTCATGCTGCGTCCCTCAATCAGTGGCTGGTTTTCTCCCATCAGAGCAGGATGTCTCCTCCCCCCTCACTTTAACTGCCCCTGCCCATGGGACTTCATAAATATCATTTCATCCAGTGGAGCCGCTGACATGGAGCAAAGGGCCGCCATAAATAATTCATCCTTAGTCCTGGCTCCCTGTTTAGGAATTCACACCACAGGATCTTTACTATGCAGGTTTGGAGCAGTTCATGATCCAAAGACCTCTTTCTCTCTTACTCTGAGAGAGTGTGAGTGTTTAATAGTAGTTCTGTGAAAGTCTATGTGTGTGTATATCTCATCCTCAGGTCCTTTCCAGTATTTTATGTACACCTTTGTACAGAAAAACCCTTGATCTTTGCCAGCTTTTTTCTTCTGCCTGCTGTGCTTATTTCTTTTTACTTTGCTTGGTACTTGTCTGATTTTTTTTGTGGCAATATTTTGTGGCCATAAGGCAAAAATGTAAAATAGATTTGATTTGAAATCTCTCACCGCCTCAAAAGTGCTGGTTTTAAAGATTCTCTTTCATTATTTATTCACAGTCTCTTAAGTCTTTAAGATTCAGATTTTCCCCTAGATAGTTTTATACTATTAGTCTTGAAAGGCTTTTAGAATATCTTCAAGATTAATCTCTTTTATTTGTACAATCTTTTTTTTTTTCACAGAAACGCTGGCACCTTTTCATGAATGGGGGAAGGTTTTCTGTGCTATTGACGTGGCCTTATTTCTGTCTGGAGGAAACTTCATATCTGTGTGATTTGAATATTATTATTTAAATATTATCTTATCATAATATCACATTTCAGAGCTATATGTTACCTTGGACCGCAAAACCAGTCTTAAGTAGCATGGGTATATTTGTACCAGTAGCCGAAAATCATTATAGATTTTTTAATGCCAAAAATCATTAGGATATTAAGTAAAGATCATGTTCCATGCAGATATTTAGTAAATTTCCTACTGTAAATATATCAAAACTTAATTTTTGATTAGTAATATGCATTGCCAAGATCAGATTTCAGATCTCAATATTAAAAAAATGACACTTATGTCTGGTTTTGTGGTCCCAGGTATGCACATATGCCATTTTTTAATATTATATTTGCTAATATGTGCAGTATATAACCAGAATATGTAATACTGAACACACAATGTAATGCACTCAACCTGACCACAAGTATTCCATTTCAATCATGTATTCAGACAATTTCTGAGTCTATTACTATGGTATTATTGTTTATTACCAGTGTCGTTTTCATGCGTTAGTTGTAGGTGCCATTTAGAATCAACTGTGCTGAAGCTCAGTGGAATGCTGAGAGGAATTCTGGGTAGGATAATACAGAGCTTAGTGAAGCAGAAGCATGAGTTAGGTCTGCAGAGAGACAAAACAAAGACAAAACAGCACTTCTGAGCAGTCGAAACAGAAGGAGGTCTATTTTTAACATAAAAGATAATTCAATCATGATTTGCATGATCCCATAAGAGATTTGTTTGAAGTTATTGTCTCTCTTTGCGAAACACAGAAAGCCTGAAAGCATTTTGAATTGGTTTATAGATGAATGGTTGTTTCTCCCTCTCTTGGCATTGCATAATGCAAGTAAATGGTATTTGAATAGTGTCTTAGCGTGAATGTTTTCTCAGCAGAGACCATGGCTGACATTTCCACACAATGCTGGTACAGAGCTCCATGAGATCTGACAGCAAGGCTTTGCTCCTGAGGCACTGTCGGTTGTCTTTGTACAAATTGGTGTCAGTCTTAGCAGTTTAGTTTGGCCGGTAGACAGAGTCTCTCCGTGAAGAGCATTAGTGCTGCTGACTGCCCTGTGTGGACGGAGCTGCTGTTTTCTTCCTTCGCTGATTTACAGCGGCTTTGTTTCACAGACATACTGTCTTAATCCACTACCAGAGGAGTGCTCTGACTTAAAGGGATAGTTCCACCAAAAACGATAATTCTGTCATCATTTACTCACCCTCATGTCACTCTAAATTCATCTGACTTTTTGTCTTCTGTTGGCCACAAAGGAGATCTTATGAAGAATGCTCACACTGAAAATGAATGGGGATGAATGATAACAAGTTAAATGACATAAAGTGATTCATGCTACTCATGTGCTATATATTCAGTGTTTTTGACATTTTTATTTTTATGTATTTTGTAATATGTGACCCTGGACCGCAAAACCAGTCATAAGTAGCATGGGCATATTTGCAGCAATAGCCAAACAATACATTGTATGGGTCAAAATGATAGATTTTTCTTTTATGCCAAAAACCATTAGGATATTAAGTAAAGATCATGTTCCTTGAAGATATTTAGCAAATTTCTGACCGTAAATACATCAAAACTTAATTTTTGTGTAGTAATGCATTACTAAGAACTTGTTTTGGACAAATTTAAAGGTGATTTTTTTTTTTTTTTGCATCATCAGATTCAAGATGATCAAATAGTTGTATCTTAACAAACCATACATCAATGGAAAGACTGTTTATTCAGCTTTCAGATGATATGTTAACCTCAATTTTCAAAAAGTTTACCCTTATGACTGGTTTTGTGGTCCAGGGCCACATATGTATATCATTTTTTTATATTATTTAATTTCAGGCTTAGTTTTCAGTTACTGTAGTTTAAGTTTATTTAGCTTTATTTTATTGTTGCTGTTTTAGTTTAGTTTAGTTACTATAATAGTAACTATAATATCCCTGGCTATATTTCAAGTTTTCTGAAACTATACTACAGATTTGTGCACGAAGCTAAGCCTGTTTTCGCCACTGAATAAAAAAAAATAAAAAAGGTAATTGCTACTTTTTTTCTTGCAATTTCGAGTTTACATGTCGCAATTCTGACTTGTTTCTAAGAATTGCGTGATGGAAATTGGCAATTCTGAGTTATAAACTTGCAATTGTGTGTTATAAAGTCAGAATTGTGAGATATAAAGTTGCAATTCTGAGAAATAAAGTCAGATTTGCAAGATATAAACTCACAACTGTGAGTTATAAAGTCAGAATTGCAAGACATAAAGTCATACTGACTTTTTTCTCAGAAATGAGTGATAAAAACTTGAAATTCTGACTTTTTTCCTTAGAAATGTGATATATAAACTTGGAATTGTGAGAAAAAAAGACTGATAAGTTCTTAGAATCCCGAGTTTATATCTCACAATTCTGACTTGATAATTCACAATTGTGTGTTATAAAGTCACAATTACGAGATATAAACTTGTAATTTTATATCTCCCAATTCTGACTTTGTCTCAGAATTACAACTTCATTTTTCAGAATTGCAAGTTTATGTCTTGCAGTTGTGACTATGTAAGATGCAGTTGTGAGTTTATATCTCACAATTTTGACTTTATTTCTCAGAATTGCAAGCTTATGTCATACAAAATCACAATACTCATTTTTTCCTCAGAATTATGAGATATAAATTTGCAATTTGTCTTTTAAAGTCACAATTGCAAGTTTATATCTCATAATTCTGAAGAAAAAAGTCAGAATCGTGAGTTTGTATGATGGAATTCTGAGAAAAAGTCAGAACTGCAAGATGTAAACACAATTGTGAGGAAAAAAGTCCGAATTGTGAGCTAAAAAAGGAAATATTGCAGACTAGTTGGTTTCAAACTAATAACCATGTGTGTTCCAAAGCTTATTTTAGCATGTATGCTAATAGTTTTGACCACAACTTTCTTTATATAATTTTAAAGTAAAATGTTTTTATATTTTTTATGACTTGGCTCTTTTTTTCATAGGTCAATATGTATTTAATGATAATTTTCATCTAAATTGGGATATAAAGTCTGCGATATCAGACCTCCTTGTGCATGAATAATGGCTGTGTTTATTTCAGCTTTATTTGGCCTGAAATTGTGCCTGAGAGAGTCCATAAAGAGGGCTAAATTGATTTTAAATGATATGTATTGGACAGTTAATTAATATGGCTAATTGACTGTGTGAGGGAACCATCATGCTGTTTGGCTCGGCTCTGTACAGATGCTGCCTCAGGAACTGACGGCCCCACACAGTCATGTTTTTATTGATTGTTTCTTGCACCCTTTGCCCCATAACAGTTGTCCAAGGCCGCAATAAACAATTAGCCTGTATCCGCTCTACTTATAGCCTCAACATGCACCTTCCAGCCTGTGATTTACCCAGGGGAGGATGTTGGCGAATGAAGGCACCCCTCAATCGCTGAATGTCCCCCATCCCACCCCACCATGCAGTCATAGAGGGTGGAGAGACGGGTGTAATCAGTCAGAGCCTCCACTCCCCCCCATCAGTGACTATCCCACCCATGTATGGAGAATGAAGATAAATGCTGCTGTGGATGGGGATCAGGCTGGCCTTTTATGAGCTCCTGGAACTGTGACAGAGATATCTAGCCTCCAATACCTCCTCACGGGCCTGACTAATGTCAAATCTCGTTACTTATCATAATTTATTACACGGCTCTCTGGATATGATTCTGATTGGTCAGTTACAGCATTCTGTTTTTAGGATTTTTTGAATAATGGCCACTTAACTGTATCCATCTTATTTTTACTCTACAGCAGTGCGTCCATTTTTAATTTTAAAACACAAGGCTTATAGCCTCAAGGTTTCCAGTCATTTTGGCTGCACAACAACAATATATTATTCAGCTTTTACCGTTTAATGTACTTTTTACTCTTCTAAATATTTTCCCATAGTGATTATTGAATCAAAGTCCTGCATATTCACAGGAAATACCTTAATTCTGTATTGAAAAATTAGGTGGTAGCTGACTATTATGTACTATAACTTTACTTAAGCAATAGGACTTGTGTTTTTGTGGTGATGTTTATTTTGGGAACTAAATGTTATAGACTTATAGACAAATATCATTATAAATGTTATAAACCATCAACTTTTAACCATAAAAACCTTTAAAAATGGTTTCCTGTAGTGTATTTTGGGACTAATGTTCCATTAGGATTTAGTGGTTTTAACAAGCCACCAATAGAAGAGACCAACAGAGTCCATTATACTTCCCATTAAAACCAATACAATTCCCATTATAAATAGTAAAACTATTACAAATTCTGTGATAGTTTCTATTGTTTTTTTTTCAGTAGATAAACCACCCAAAACACCCTGGAAAACATGCTAGCATTGTAGCTAATTTTGAACCACTCACATTTTGTTCACAAAATGTAAATTTATAGTTAATAATAACATTTCCTGTTGTGTATTGTTTACTGTTGGTGCGTTTTTATGCTAAATATTCAAATTCTACTTTATCAGTGCAGTGAATGAATTGTCTTTTCAGACGATCCAGTGAATAAAGTGATTCTGATTCTTTGATTCTACATCTTCTACATCTGAATTTTGTGCAATTAATTCAGATTTTCAATTCAGAATTTGACAATTAATTGTGAAAAACACAAATAAATTGAATTATACTCTTGAAAATAAAGGTTGTTTTTAAGGCATCGATGGTTCCATGAAGAACCTTAAACATCCATGGAACCTTTCAAATGCAGAAAAGGTTCATTAGATTCTTTAAATGTTCTTCGAAATGGTTCCTTAAGAACTTTTCACTGAAAGGTTCTTAGTGGAACCAAAAATGGTTCTTCTATGGCATCACTGCAAAAACACCTTTTTTTGGAACCTTTATTTTTAGTAATAAGCAAATTGTCTGTTCGGATGATTCAGTGAATGAAGTGATTCTGATTCTGTGCATGTGATTCTAGACCTTAGATTGGGGTCTTTCAGCAGTAGTCTCCAGGTCCAGTCCAACAAACGATTACTGTTGTCTTTGTGCTTGGGTGCCTTGTTTTTTTTTATATATATTTTTTTTTGCTTTTCTCTATAGCTGTTTCTTTTCATCGGTACACAATGCACAGCCTCTTCAGGAAGTGTCTTTGTTGAAAGGGATTTTGCCTGGTTGTCAGTATGAATGTAGAATAACAATGTACCTTGAACCTTTGGAGAAAGAAAGTGTGTCGTTTCTATCCAGGCTCTTTGTGCACTTTGAGAACATTTGTGTGAATGTGTGTGTGGTGTGGAGGGGGGTGTCAGGCATGCATGAGTGTGCACATGATGTCAGAGTGTTTGGACAGAGCTCGTATGCGTTCACTCAGCCTGTAACTCCTCCCCTGCCACCGGCAAGCCGTGTCTGGACAATGTCAAATCCACTGCGAATGTTCTTTGTTCCAGTGGCCACCAGATCTGTGTTTTGGCCCCTCTGGCGATCCTGGTAATGTCTCAATTAATACTTGTCCCGCAAGTGTGCCTCAGTGTCCTACTCTTGTACTCGCAGTCACTCTTCACAACGGATAATTACAGTCTTTTGCCCAGTCTTTTTTTAAATCCTAGGCTTGTTCTACACAATTTTGTGCAAATAATTGAGAATTGCAGTTTAGATTTTTGCGATTCATTGCAAAAAAAGTGCAATGCAAATTGAATGATCCTAAGTTGCAGGTTTAAGGCCTGTTCACACCAACACAAATGTTTAGTCTGATTAAAGTTTTAAAAATCAATACAATTTTAAGTGTTCAAAGTGTTAAAATGGTCACCAAATGTTTCTTTATTTGGCTTAAATATCACAACAGTATCATATTGTGAGTTCAGTATCGTGATTTGTATCAAATTGTGATATTAGCGTATCATTACACCCCTATCTAGTGGATACTTAACTGTTCTATTAGGTCATGTGAGAGGATTTGTGAATGTCAGTAAAACTATACATGATGAATGTAGTATGTCAGGATTACATTCATACCACACAAACATAATCATACTATAAAGAACATACTATTATGGTGGCGAAGTAATTACTCATTCAATAGAAGTACCAACTCAGAGAGTATTCTATTTTGAACACAGCCTTATTGTAATGCACAGCCAATAGATTTTTTTTCTGCTTGCAAACTCTGGTATTTTTTAGTAGATATGCAAATTTTTGTTTTTAGTTGTTGACATGTTTTACATTGTTAGCTTTACTGGCATTCTTCTGCTCCTGGCAATTTTGCATTTGTGTTCCTTCATTGAAAAGGAAAGTGTGTTTTTTTTTTCCGTCATAGATGTGCAAGTGAATCAGTTCTTTGAGAAGAGCATCTATGATCAGCATACATGCGCAAGACCTCAACAGGAAGCAATCAGTTCCACACCAGAAAAAGGAAAGTGTGTTTTTTTTTTCCGTCATAGATGTGCGAGTGAATCAGTTCTTTGAGAAGAGCATCTATGATCAGCATACATGCGCAAGACCTCAACAGGAAGCAATCAGTTCCACACCAGAAATTTTAACCCCTACTGCTTTGTCATTCGAAAATGAGATGCAAATAAGAGTGCTTTGAGAATTCAGGACCAGGAGTCACAAAAGGCAGCGGACCGAGAAGGATGCCCTACAGACTAACAGATCTCTCTGCTGGGAGCAACAAGCTCAGTTGGAGGTGCCACACATAGACTCATTCCATTGACACATCACTGCAAGTGGAGTTTTGCGAGGCCCTGTGGTGCTCTGTGGGATGGAGATGCTTAGGATTTACAGGATGGTTCAATCAGTTTGGGACAGCTCATTTCTCACTGTTGGTTTCTGTGCTTGTCGTCTTACTAACGTGATAATAGGACAGAGTTAAATTAAGCTGTTTGATTACAGATATTCTGATGGTCTATACATATTCTAGACGTTTGTATAGTACCAGTCTGAATTTATATTTTACGCGAACTTAAAAACATTTTGAACTAAAGTGATTTGTAAGTTATGCCTATGTATGAATTTCTTTACAAGACTAAAATTGTAATTTAAAACTATTACAAAATGTACACTGCAAAGGTGTGGCACAGAGGTGCTTCTGAAGTGGCATTTAGGCATCTGTTTAATGCAGCTCAGAGGTGGCATGAATGCATTTACACAGCAAACACAACTGTAAGCGTTTTTATTAGGAGCTGAGGTGGGTCAAAGTCAGTGTTGTCATGATGAGATGATTCGAATAGTCAACAAATTCCAAAAAGCATCTCCGAATACACTTTGTGACGTTGGTTGGCAGAAACCCCAAATATACAAGAGCTTTTTCAAATGTCTGTATTTAAAGGTGTTATTTTATAGTTTTAATGGCTTCACTATTTACTAAATGAGTCAGAAGTTTACATACACTTTTACATGGTTTACAACCACTTATTTTACCAAAATAAGAGGGATCATACAAAATTCATGTTATTTTTTAATTAGTACTGAACTGAATAAATATTTCACATAAAAGTTGTTCAAAAGTTTACATACACTTGATTCTTAATACCGTGTTGTTATCTGAATAATCCATTTTTTTTTTTTTTTTTATATAGTGATAGTTGTCTGTATGAGTCTCTTGTTTGTAGTAAAGAGTTAAACTGCCCACTGTTCTTCAGAAAAGTCTTTCAGGTCTAGGTTTAGTACTGCCCTTCAGAAGCTAAAAAAGATACTTACATGTTTCTCAGAAGACTAAATAGGCTAAATTTACCTTGATCTTCAAATTCAAAAAGTTTTTACCCCCTGGCTCTTAATGCATCATATTTCCTTCTGGAGCATCAGTGAGCGTTTGAACCTTCTGTAATATGAGTCCCTCAGTTGTCCTCAGTGTGAAAAGATGGATCTCAAAATCATACAGTTGTTGTTGGAAATGGTTCAAATACACAAAAATGCTAAAAAAACAAAATAATTTGTGGGACGAGAATGATTTTTCTGAAGAAAAGCGGGCAGTTTAACTGTTTAACAGGACAAACAAGGGACTAATAAACAACTATCACTAAGCAAAAAAAAAAAGCTGTGGATCACTGAGGTAACAACACAGTATTAAGAATCAAGTGTATGTAAACTTTTGAACGGGGTATTTTTCATAAATTCAACTATTTTCTCTTGTGGACTATATGTAAATGTATTTCTGTGAAATATCTCATTCATGGCAGTACTAAATTAAAAATAACATGCATTTTGTATGAACCCTCTTATTTTAGTAACAATTATCATTTTGCAGATTCTGCAACTTTTGGTTTCAGTTGTATATCCAAACTTATGACTTATTGGTTTGTACTGTTTAATTTAATTTTATCATGTTAGTCAAGTTATTTTCTTACCAAAACACAACAAAAATAATTTTAATCACATGATCATATCTCTCTCTTTGACTCTTTCAAAAATGTTCTTTTTTTGCTCTTGTACCATGCCTGTAATGATTGATTATCATAGGTCAGACTCTTCAAAAATCAAACTTATAAACTCAAATAAAATCTTGTTTTCTTATATACTGTATACATATTTCAAAATATGTCCTCCTAAGCCGGCAAAACCAGTCCATGGCTCTCATTTCTCACAGATATGGGTGGATATACCTGGACCCACCTGACATAAGTCAACATGAAGTCATAATTGACCTTATTTACTCTCTTAATACATGTTCCTTACTGTGCGTGATTCATCGGCGTGTGCTGATCCAAATAAAAATAATGTTTGTTTTCTGAATCATTTATCAAATTATTCTTTGGCTTCAGAAACGGCTTACTTTTTGGCTGACTTCACCTCTTATTTTTCAACAAAATAAGTCCTGACCTGCATTTTTGGTCATTAAATGTTTCAATCTGAAATACATAACATTACAGATTCCAAATGGGTTGGAAACCTCTTTTTCGAACATTTGTTTCTACGTGTTTTCAAGTGGGACAGTGTGCACTCAATGACACGTGGTATGATGTATTAGCTGGCTGATCGGAGCAGAGCTAAAGTGGTCAGATCCGGAACTAGGACAGGCTGTATGGCTCCCGCTGACAGAAATGAAGACATCTAGCGGAGGTTTGCTCTGTGCAGACATGTTTATTTTGCTCGGTTGTGAACTGAGATTCTCAGAGGAGCTTCAGGACAAGGCTGTTATCCATCTCCGTCGCCATTGTTTGGAAAGCAGGACACTTTTCACTAGCTTTGATACATCGCTTTGTTAACTATGGTGTACAAAGAACAAGATATATGATTTAAAGGGATGTTGTTTCAAACCTGTATGCTTTTCTTTCTTCTGCAGAGCCTAAAATATGATATTTGGAATAATGTTGGTAACCACACAGTTTCGGTTCCCATTGACTTTCGTAGTATGGTTAAAGATACAGTGGAAGTCCCTGTGAACCAAAACTTGTTGCTTTGGTTACCAACTATGGAAACTTGTGGTTTGGTTACCAACATTATTAAAAATATCTTCATGTTCCCCAAAAGCAAGACTTACAGTTTTGGAAGGACATAATGGAGTTGTCATTTTGTGTGAACTGTCCTTTTAATATATCAGCACAAACAGGATGTAAGGTTTAATATGTAGGCTTAGGGGTTTATTTGGTTAGCGAGCTTTTCTTTTAAACTAGTTTTGAATTGCACCGAAATGAATTTTTCTTCTCATATTTTCTTGTAACTATAATCTTCTAAAAACCACGGGGAATAGAGCTGCCGATATGACCGTTCAAAACCTCCTCCCTCCAATTTAGAGCTTTTGGAGAAAGATCTGGCCTACATGAGACCTGTAATTAAACTGAAATGCGACTCTCCCTGGAAAGTCTTTTCAGCGGGGGAGTGAGTAAGTTGCTCAAGTCGTAGTGTTTTTCCTCTCCTATTTGTCTCAGGAAACATGCCTTGAACGCTTTCAACGAGAACAAAATGCTAGACTGCATTTGCGTGTGCGAGACGAGTGTTTGTGTGCCTGTCAGAGCAGCATTCTCCCCTCATTTTCTCTTGCTCTTTTTGTAACACGTGTCTGTGGGAGGACAGCTTCATACCTGCACAATAGACGAAATGTGCAAATAGTCACAGCTCACTAGAGCGTAACACTGTTATTAGAGCTGCTCTCAGGTGCTAAACGGCCTTTGTTATTGAAGAACGCAGGAAGACACACTCTTATAGTCTCTATGGCCGATCTATATCACAGCAATACACCATTCTTGGATTACGAGGTTAAAAAAACTCGCCAGGATCTGAAATTTAGGCAGAGAGCGTTTTTTTACGAGCTTGTGTGATATTCTGCTTTGAGTTAATAATGAATTCTTCTTGTGGTCTCTTTTTTTTTTTTCTTCACACTAGAGGATCGTAGTAGGAAATTAATGTGAGGAATATGTGGTTTTGTCTCTCCTTACTATATTGGCGAATCTAATCTAAGGCTTAGGTGACTTTTAATTCACATTACTGAAAGTGCTTTCATGTGCAGCAGAATAACCTTCACCTCGAAGGGTCTTTCAATTAAACTATCCAGTTTATGTCCTTTTATATAGAATTACATTAAATAACAATTCATAATTCATATAGTATAGTGTATATATATTTATATTACAGTTTGACTTTTTTATGTTTTGAATGAAGAATATATATATATATAGAACAATATATAGAATAACCGTTTTCTATTTTAATATATTTTAAAATGTAATTAATTGATTTTGAAAACTGAATTGTTCAGAAATGTTCTAATTATTCAGAAATCATTCTAATATGCTGATTTTGTGCTCCAGAAACATTTCCTAATTTTTTTTTGGAAAAATTATTAGATCAGAACAGCATTTACTTGAAATAGAGTGTGTTTGTAACAATGTAAAAGTCTTTACTGCCACTTTTGATCCATTTGATGCATCCTTGCTATATATATATATATATATATATATATATATATATATATAAAGAACGAACGAATAAATCTTATTCACCTTATTTTTCCTGTAAAAGTGGGCACGACCATTTGTAACCCACAATTTGTAATGTTTATGAGTCTGGCTTCCGGTCTCATCCACTTCCAACTACTTTTAGCTCAACAAAACCACTTGTTTTGCTGCTTGACATTGAAAATAGGTGTGTCTTACCATATTATTTTAATGTATTATCTTAATTATGAACACATGGTTTGTGGTGCAAACATTTTTACCGTTTATGGCGCGTTGTTACTTTCCTCATTATTTTTTCCTATAGTGCCTAATGATCTGGAAGTTACTTTCATATGAGAGAATAAGGTTGGATATTGACCCTAAAGTTTTGAACCCTGGACCACAAAACCAATCTTAAGTAGCTGGGGTATATTTGTAGCAATAGCCAAAACACATTGTATGGGTCAAAATGATTGATTTTTCTTTTATGCCAAAACCATTAGGATATTAAGTAAAGATCATGTTCCATGAAGATATTTTGTAAATCTCCTACTGTAAATATATCAAAACTTAATTTTTTATTAGTAATATGCAAGGCTAAAAACTTCATTCGGACAACTTTACAATATTTAGATTTTTTTTGCACCCACAAATCATACAACAATTTAAAGCTTATGTATTCAGCTTTCAGCTTTCGAATTGACCCTTATGAGTGGTTTTGTGGTCCAGCGTCACATATATAAATATGGTATGATAGCTCCATGATACTTTGGTATTGACCCTGATGGAAAATAGAGCTTAAGCTGTGTTTAGAATTGATTGGCGGTTATTTTAGTTTGTCATTAGGTCAGTTTTTCAACTAGCCACGAAGTTCCAGAAATCTGGTATGACGAGCTGGTTGTTGGTGGTCCAAAAAGGTCTACCAGCATAGACCCACCTAGAACTACCACCTTGAGATGGATTTTCCAACAGGCGAATTATTACCTAAAACCGTGTCCAAAATCCTTGGTACCATGGTACTTTTTGGCTGTGTTCCTTTAACAGAATTCACTCTCACCTGTACATTTGTTTTTCTGTAATGCAAGTGTCCTCAAAAGCTTTCCGGGACTCTTTTGTTTTATTTTGAATGCGACGTGTACTAAAACAGTCTGATGTTAGCGGTGCGAGAGCTTTTCTGTAAACGTCTTTGTTTGCCTGCGGGGGCTGCCCACATTACCGCTACAGCCCACCTTAGTGAGAGCATATCTGGCAGACCGCCAAGCCCCGCCCACCAGACGTTACCCACCTGTGCGAGCAATGGGGGGGGCAGCCTGTCAGTCACACGGCACGTCTTTGTTCATTCATGCCTTGAGGTTTTAAAACCATCAAAACTATGCGCTCTAAATTTGTAAAATAGTGGACGAGGTACTGATTTGTGTCCATTTGGAGCGAAGCCCTGGCTCCGCCGGAGGCATGAGGGCGGTGGGGGATGTAGTGTTAAGGGGTTAGGCAGAGGGGTCTCTCTGGGACCCAGCACGCTCATTACTGCAAGGAGTCCATCACTGACAGCAGGTCACCATGGTAACGGTTGGTATGTGATTCCCACAACAATGCCAAACCTTCCCCCAACCTCCCTCACCATTTTCCCCAATCAGCACACGAAATTCTCTCTCTCTGTCCGCTTCTCTTCTCTTGCTGTCTTACTATGTTACATTATTGTTGGCCAAGGACAGAGTGAGGGTGTTTTTGACAGCTTATAGAGTGGCGGTGTGGTATGACTGCATGCATTTGCATGTGTGCGTTGCATGGAAGTGTTCGGTGCAGACTTACAGGGCAGTAATTGTGTGCGCTAGATTGTTCCGGTATAATTGTGCAATGATGGATGGTGCTGCTTTGGATTGAAGCCACGCCTGCCCTCATAAGGGAGCGTTCTGGAGACGGTTGTGTGTTTGAAGATGAAGAGAGATTGTGTGTGTTGGGGGTTGGAGAAGAAGGTATGGGTTTGATCTGCAACAGGATGATCACTGGTTGGCCTGCAGCTCTTGACCAGCATCTCCATCTTGTGCTGTTTTCTGCATTTCAAAAGCGTTTATGTAAAGGCATAATGCCATGATTTTGGATATGTTTTGAAGTACTTTGTAACATGTAGCAAATGCCATGATATGCAAATTTATAAAATACTATGGTATGCATATATTAATGAGTTGGTTTGATGGTATATATCAAAATACCATGAGATACCAGAAGTGTATACTTACCAAGACAGCATTTATTTGATTAAAGATACAGTAAAGGCATTTTTCATTAAATAAAAGTTTGACAAAGTTTTCTTTATTTTATTAGATTTTAAAATGTTTTGTATTTACTTCAGTCTTCTTTGTTGATCCCTCAGAAATCATTTTAATATGCCGATTTGGTGCTCAGTTATTTTTTATTATTATTGGTATTCAGTTATAGAAGGATTAGTTTGCTTCCAGAACAAAAATTTACAGATAATTTACTCACCCTCTTGTCATCTAAGATGTTCCTATCTTTCTTACTTCAGTCGTAAGGAAATTGTGTTTTTTGAGGAAAACGTTTCAGGAATTTTCTCCATATAGTGGACTTCAACACTGCCCATGAGTTTAAAGTTCCAAAATGCAGTTTAAATGCAGCTTCAAAGGGCTCTAAATGACCCCAGCCAAAGAATAAGGGTCTTATCTAGCGAAACGATCGGTCATTTTCATAAATGAATTAATATTTATACAGTTTTTAGCTACAAATGTTTGTTGTTTAGCTCTATGATGCACATGCGTACTCTGTGTGCTCCGGTTCAATACAGTTAGGGTTTGTCGAAAAACTACCATCTCATTTTCTCCTCCAACTTCAAAATCGCCCTACATCGCTGCAAAAGTACTGAACAGTTTAGAGCCCTTGGAAGCTGCATTTAAACTGTATTTTGGAATTTCACGGTCACCTTTGAAGTCCACTATATGGAGAACATTCCTGAAAAATTTTCCTAAAAAAACATAATTTCTTTGTGACTGAAAAAAGCAAGACATGAACATCTTTGATGACAAGGGGGTGAGTAAATTATCTATAAAGTTTTGTTCTGGGAGTGAATTAATCGTTTATATTTATACATTTTTGCTGCTCAAAGGAGTTCACTCCTAAATTAAAATTTCCTGAAAATGTACTCACCCCCATGTCATCCAAAGTGGTCATGTCTTCTTTTTTTCTTCAGTCAAAAAGATGTTATGGTTTTTGAGGAAAACATTCCAGAATTTTTCTCTATGTAGTGGACTTCAATGGGGATCAGCGGGTTGAAGGTTTAAATTGCAGCGTCAAAGGGCTCTACGCAATCCCAGCCATGGAATAAGGGTCTTATCTAGCAAAAAGATCTGTCATTTTCTAAAAAAAAAAGGTTAAAATGTATATACCTTTAAACCACAAATGCTCATCTTGCACTAGCATTGTGTCCACGACTTCACACGTTATGTAAAGACGTTGAAAGGTCATGCACGGTTAGATTTTCGTCTGTGTACTTCAGTTCAAAAAGGTAGGGTAGGGCGAAAAACCATCTTTTTTTCTCTTCCAACTTTAAAATTGATGGACATCTTTGTTTTACCTTTTTAGACAAGTTCACTTTGTAAACACTGGGTCGGTACTTCCGCCTACATGTGACCTTTCCAACGAGATTATATAATGTGTGAAGTCTAGCTAGTGCAAGACAATTAAAAAAAATGGCAGATAGTTTCACTAGACAAGACCCTTATTCCTCAACTATTGGTATTGTGTAGAGCCTATTGAAGCTGCACTGAAACTGCAGTTTGGACCTTTAACCCATTGACCACCAGTATGGAGAAAAATAATGGAATGCTTTCCTCAAAAACGTTAATTTCTTTTCGACTGAAGAAAGAAAGACATGAACATTTTAGATAACATGGGGGTGAGTAAATTATCAGGAAATTTTAATTCTGGAGTGAGCTAATCCTTCAACATTTTTTAGAAGCCATGGTACATTTGCAGGATTCTCTAAAAAACAAAAATGTCAAAAGGATGGCATTTATTTGATAACATGATAAATGTCTTTACTGTCACTTTTTAATGATTTTTAAAGCATCCTTGCTAAATAAAAGTATTAGTTTAAGTACCCCACAGATTTCAGCTACTGATGCCATTGCAGAATCAGCTCGCAGATACCTATAATTAATTTATTCCTTTAGCTAACATGTTGAATAATACAGTGGTATTTGAGTAGAACTGATTACTATTTGACTGGTCATGTGGTTTCAACACTGCAGCCATCATGACGCAACACGTTCCTTTTAAAAAGGGATGTGATTTTAAACAGATTTTTTTCAGCAGTACTATTAATTTGTGTACAGCTTTTTAATGTGGAAAGAATTGCTATATGCACCTTCAAATTCCACTCTGTTTTATTTTCCACAGATTTACCCCTAAATCAATGCAGTTAGTAATTACCAATTAAACAGACCCGCCATTCATCCAGATTATACTGCTAAAGCTGTATAAATGACATCACATTAATTATTCCCTTTACCATTACATACAAATCACTGCTAGGGAACGCAGCTAATGATGCAATTTACCCAGTACCGCTGAAGCTCGAGAAACTGAAAAGCCAACCCAAATATAAGCGTACTGAATATTACCAAACTCTAAATGTGAGTAAATCTTCCCCTCGTGAGCAAAAGCATCTGATGATTTATGGACTAAAACAGCCAGTCTGGATTGCGCCTGCAGGGTCGCAGCACTGTCTGAGGTCAGAGACATGTAAAGATACCATATGCTCTCGAGGGGCCATAATGCTGCATTTGCAGAGGATGTACAGGAAGTGACATGTTGGCCCACCAGTCCCATGCTGCTGTTGACTAGCCCCCTGGTGAGCTGACACCTGCTCGCTCACACACTTCCAGCCATTCTCTGGAGATTTCCAAGAAAATGAGGCTCTGCCTCACCCTGATCTGATGTTATTATCCTCTGTTGCGATACAGTGGGCTTTGCTCATTTGTATCTCGCTTTGCAGCCACATATTGTTAATGCAGTTCCTCTAAATTCAATCATGAATGAAGAGAAAGAGACTTTTGGGAAAGTGAAAATCTCGCCATGTGTTTTAAATGCACCCGAGATTTGAGACTCTACAATTGTGTGTATGTAGGATGGGGATAGACGGCCCGATCTTGCCGAGAAGGGGTTATGTTAATATGATTAAAGCGGATTACAGTGTTCATCTGCAGATCAAAGAAGCCGAACCAATTAGCACCCCCACCTTTAACACTGCTGACGACCAAGTCAGAACACAGCCGGGAAAGCCAAGATGGGCACATTTTATTTGACACACAAAGACTTTTCAGCTTTTTCCAACTGCCATAATCTCTCTCTGAATGTTTTTTTTTCGTTCATTTGGTTTGTGGTGTCTTCAAATGAGAAGGGTAGAAGGGATAACAAAACAGTCCTGAAAAATTGGCTGTCATAGTCGTCTAGTGTGCAGAGACTGGGTGCTTCAACAAAGGTGCCCCCTGAATTGACATGAAAAGGTGTCGTTGAGTCGGCCCAGCATGCTGTCAGGACTGAATTAAGACATTCAAATCCTGCCGTCACCCTCTCCAGTTTTCACTGATTTATTCACTTCTCAGAAAGAGGCAGCCAAACTGGAATCGCCTTTGTTCAGTCAGTGTAAGGAGCAGGCCACTCAAAGGACGCTCTGGGAACCCTGTGGCCCTAGCTGTGATTCTGTTATTGCTGTTAAAGTCATTGATTTAAACAAGCAGGCCTGTGTTCTTTTCGAAACAGATATGAGAGGAAAGCGGAAATTGTTTTATTCTTTCATAGGAGACATTTCTATTCTTAGTTATGATTTAAGTATAAACTTTTTAGCAGACGTCTGGGAGACACAAAAATAAGTGGAAATGAGACCATGTTTGACATTCATTCATTATAATTCATTTTTCTTTTGTAGTTTCAAACTTTGGTGTCTTGTCGAATCTGAGCGCAGTTTGAGAAATTATTTAGATATATTCTTAAACTCTTTTGGGGACACAGTGGAGGCCTTTCTAAGATCTATTTGACATTCGTATTTCACAAGGATGCCTTACGGGTTTGTTTTAGGGCTGTCAGGATCAGATGTTTGTCACTACTCTTTCTACCATGGCAAAATCTAAAGGAGGAGAAGGTGGTGAACAAGTTGGTGGTATTTGCCCTTTTCGCACTTACTGTTGATTGACACTTCCTGCAGACATGATTGATACAGAAACCAAAATACTCCCACACTGGCAAGGTGGCTATTTTCAGGGGCAGGAAGGGTGTCTTGTTTTCGTATATCATCTCCTCTGACATGATTTTATGCAACCGTAGTGCAACATGTGGGATTATTTACAATATTATACATATGTGACCCTGGACCACAAAACCAGTCATAAGGGTACATTTTGTTAAATTGAGATTTATACATCATCTGAAAGCGGAATAAAGGTAATTCCACGCAAATGTCAACCTTACCAAAAAATACAAAGTTTTTACCAAAGGTTTTTACTATACTGATGTCAACATTCAGTGGTTCAAATACCACATGTAAGGTCTTTCTTAAAGTTTTTAAAGCATTTTTTATTTATTTTTACTGCATGATGTTCCATAGTTTGGTAAGTGTTATTTTCAAGCTTGTTACATCCATAACAGTACATATTCCTCATAAAGAGACATATCAAAATAAAATAAAGTATCAATTATATGTTCTGTAAAGAGCCATTGGTTCTCTTTTTGTTGGGTATTATTGCATTTGGCTTGTGCAGAAATCCTATAAAGAATGGAGTCTCTCAAAAACTGTTATTTTTTTGTTACATCCATAACGCATGATAGTTTTCCTTTTTTAACATAGAAAACTTGTGCATAGACTGATATTTTTCTGATGTTTAGACTCAACAAAGGTTTATTAACATATAAACAGATAGTTTGATATATTGGTTACACATACATTCTCTAAGCATTTATTATATGGTCACATCCATAATGCTGGATTTGTCCATAAATAAAATTTCCATTGATGTATGGTTTGTTAGAATAGGACAATATTGTCAGAGATACAACTGATCTGGAATCTGAGGGTGAAAAAAAATCTAAATATTGAGAAAATCGGCTTTAAAGTTGTCCAAATGAAGTTCTTAGCAATGCATATTATTAATCAAAAATTAAGTTTTTATATATTTACGGTAGGAAATTTACAAAATGTCTTCATGGAACATGATTTTTACTTTATATGCTAATGATTTTTGGCATAAAAGAAAAACTGATCATTTTGACCCTTATAGTGTATTGTTGGCTTTTGCTACAAAAGTGACTTATGACTGGTTTTGTGGCCCAGGGTCACATATGGTATTAACAAGATACCAGTTTTAAATTTTTTAAATACTGTGGTTATCATCAATACCAGTCAGTAGAACAACATGAGCGTGAATAAATCAGGCTACGCCTATGTCTACATTAATCTGAAAATGCATAATTTTCTCTACATTTTGGCTGTTCGCCCACACTGAGACAGTGTTTTTGTCCGGCAAAATGCAATGTGAAACAGCTTTTTTCTCCCAAGTGGATAAATTTGCATTGTGGTGTGGACTGTAAAAACCTGGGCATTCAGATGCATGTTTAATCATGTATTATAATTATACCCATATATACAGGATCTTTGTTGTGCCTGCTAGTGTTCACTTTTAAATGTTGTCAAAGATAAGACTTCATATTACATTCCTGCAAAGATGACAATATTTACTCAAAATTGTTGTCCTGAGGTGAAAGATGATAGCAGTGTGTTTTAGACCGTACATTAATTTTGAGGGATCTCAGTAAAAGTTTATGATGCCTTTTCGCTTGTGCAGCAAGGTGATTTAAGTATTTGTTGTCAGATTGGATGAGTAACTTTTGGAAAGCACTAGTTTAGACAAGGAGCGTTCTGAAGTAGAGGGTTTGGACTTGCATCACGGTTTGGTCAGTTAACCAGATGTGCGGCCATATATGAGATATTCACCAGCATGGATTGCATAGTTAATGTACTACTAAATACATTGTTCTGCTAATTTATGCTGTCTAAACCACAGAAAAATATGTGGAAGCTGCTAAATCATAGAGAAAGACTTAATAGGTAGGAAAGGACACAATATTTTGACAATCTAGGTAAAGATGCGTACAAGCAGTATTGATTAAGCTATTAGACAAAATAGTTCATCTACCTGACTGGAAATGATAAGAACAAATGTGTTTGTTGTCAAGATTCCTGCCCTGGAAATGCCTTTTGTTCCTCAGACAGTTATTTTACACTCTTCTCCTTGATTTGTTATAACTTTTGGCAGTCTATAGTATTCTAAATGTTTTTTTCCCCTCTGACCGATTAGTACAGCCCAAAACATGACAATAATTGACAATTTTCAGCAGCAACAATCAGCAAAATGTTTTGATCGGTTCAGTGGCATTGTTTATGTTCCCTGTTGAAAAAAACAGCTGGTTTATGCTGGTCATGTGCTGGTTTAGTGCCACCAATATGGCCGATTGATGACTCCTCATGAAAACGCACTATAAAAAACTTAGTTTTCAAATATCTAGATATATCTGGATCAGTGTTTTAGTGTTTCCCATCACTGTTCCTAGAGTCACACCAATAGATGTGCAGATACAAATTTTCAAAAGCTTTCAAATCAGACACTGTTTCAATTCATCGGCTTGATAGCAGATGCTGCAAGACCTCAAATGAAGGGCATCAGATAATGCCAGGCATACACTACACAATTTAAGGCCCAATTTTCACTCACAGAGAGATTTCTGGAGATCGCAGAGAGAAGCGCAGACTAAATATCATAGTCTTGCATAGTGTTGCACGATTAATCGTATCGGAGTCGCAATCACGATGTCAGCCTGTGCGATTATATGACGGGAAAATGTTGCGACTATATTATTTTATATTAGGCTAATTGTGTGCATTTGAGAACACATACTGTCTTGAGAACAGTTTGCCTATTTTCCATGCTGCGAACAAAACAAAACAAAACAAAAGATGAAGTAATAAATAAATAATTAAATAAAAATAAAAAGATCTGACAGTCTCTAAGGCAGTGCACGTGTGGCGTGCATGCGTGCATGTTCACTTGTGTGCGCAGCGCTGAGAGGCCAGAACGAAGATGAGTGCCGAGGAGACTGATCTGGTAGGCAAAAAAACTCTACCTCTGTATGAAGATATTTTGGATTTGAGATTACTGACACTGAGCAGAGACATGTATTGTGCAAGATTCGCAAAATTAAAGTTGCTACATCACGTGGCAATACAACAAATTGATATCAAAACAAAACAAAGCATAATTACAGATGTGTTTGTGAGCCTCACGCCATATTGTAAGTCTTCGTTTAGACATAAAGAAATCAAATTGTAGAATGCACGCTCAGCATCGCTGAGCGCTTCCCGCGACAGTTAAAACGAAACCGAAAGTAAGACTCGCACGCGCATTGAAAGTCAATTTTAAGAGAGCGACTCCCCAATGCGCGCAAATTAGGCTACATGACATATCTAGGCTGTTATTAGCATGTAAACTATAATAGGTTGTGTAGCTGTCTATAGCTCTGTATCATGCTTGAAAAAGTCTGTCTCTATTGGCACTTTGAATATTAAGAGAGTAGCCTACTTTGATTATGGCTGCATTTATTGTTTGCACTTAATAAGACTAAGAAAAACTGTTTTAATTTATGTTTAATTTGTGAAAAGAACTTCAGTTAAGAGGTCAAATGTTCTAGAAGCTCATAATTCATGAACCCCCATTTTGTGCCCCCAATACCATTTATTATAATCGTAATCGCAATCGCTTATAGCAATATTGATCTCAATAATCGCAATATGAAAATTTTCCCAAATCGTGCAGCCCTAGTCTTGCAGTGTGAAGATGATGACCGACAGCCAACAAGAAAGCAAGATACATAAAGGAAATTTCATGGGGAGAAGTTGTAGTCCTATGTGATTCCTTCTATCACTGTAGCACATGTGTTTTATAAACGAGAGTTGTCAGAGATTCTTCCTAGTGAAATATTGCATAATGCGACGACTTTAAAAATCATTTATATGGGCGGCATAAGTGAATCATGAGCATCCATTATGCTGTTGGTGTGCCTCTGGGAACAGGGTTAGAGTAAACAAGAGTTTTCATTTTTAAATTAACTATGTATGATGTTTCTTTCCTATGGGCAGTCTAGAGATGAAGACCACATGAATTCATTTTCAAACAATCAATACCTGTCTAATCTTTGATCAGTCAAAGAGATGCACATCATCTCCAGCATCATCTTAAATTTTTTTCCCAGAAAAATAACAGCAAGGCTGTACCTTCTAATAGCTTGCTGCACTACTTTGTTGTGGAATCAGGGCCATGATCTCTGGCTCTGACCTCATCAGATCATCACAGAAGGGCCGCAGGAGAAACTGTCACCGGTTCTGCTGTTTGTCTGTTTGAAATCCGGGGCCCTTAGTGCATGTAAATTGAATGAGTGTGATTCATAGGCACTGCTGAATGTTTATGTGGCACTGGAGTGAAGCAGGCGCGAGGTTGTACTCCGTCACCAGGTCTGTGCATGTAAACAAGCAGGGGACGAGTGTAGTCGGCACGCAGACGCCACGTCTATCTCTAACCTGCTGCAGGTCCGCATGAATAATTAATCGCACCCTCTTAGCGTGATGGAGGAGACGTCAAGGCCTGGGGGAAAAAGCTCTCCAGCTGTGGAAAGCGGCTTTCTTGATTAAATACAAAAATAGTTTGTTGGTGTTAATAGTATTGTTGTTTTTCCCACTCCGTGTTTCCTAGCTCGTCAGCTTGTCGTTTGTTTTTTTGGAATTGATTGCTTTTTCTTCACAGATTTGTGGTTACGGACACGCCGTTTGTTCTTTTGTCATTTCCTCCTGAATTACAGAGAACAGACGTCAATTTTCCAGCTAGCTGTCTCTATAAACTTGAATAGCCTGGGTTAGTTGGGATAGAGTGAGTAATTGGCACAAGACAAACATGGCATACGTTGCTCTCGCTCTGTGTTAGAGAGCTTGTAGTTGCAGGCATTTTAAATAGCTCTCCTCCCCGCCAATCAGAAACAGCGACTCCTTGTGTATTTATACATTCATGAGAGTGGAGAGCCATGAAAGCAGATGCACACAACATAAAAATAGGCTTGTAAAGGGTATGAAGGGTTCACGGCCAGAGAACCCTTGTGTTTAAAGGGAGGGCTCTGTGAAAACACAAATAATTACCCAGCTTCAGCCAGAGTGTCTCTTTTCCAGACACACACACAAACTAACACGCAAACACAGCTGCGGGGGGAACTGTCTGTGTGACCTTCCTCTCTTTTTTCAGCTCTGAAGAGGCTGGCACAGCCCAAACTGGCAGCCATGCTGGGGTGACTCTATCTTTGCTTGTCCATACCATGTTCATCGGTGTCTTCCTTTCACTACTGCATGCTTACTTCGTGCTACTGAAGATCTGCTCTTGTTGCATTGCACTCCTGCTTGATTTTAAAATAAAATGTTTACAAGAATGTACATGGGACCATATTAACTATAAAAATTTGCCTTTGTGCTTGTATCATTTTTTTGTTTGTTTTTTATAAAATCATTAATTGCCAAAATGAATTGTTTATATACACTCTACCAGTCAAAGGTTTATGAACAGTAAGAAGTCTCTTCTGCTCACAAAGCCTGCATTTATTTTATCCAAAGTACAGCAGTACTTAATTTTTTACTATGTACAGTAACTACTTGAATATATTTTGCATTTTAATTTAATGATTTTGTGTTTTTTTTTTTTTTTTTTTATTGGCATCATTACTCAGGTCACATGATCATCATGAAATCATTCTAATATTCTGATTTCTTTTAAAAAAACATTTATTATTATTATTATTATTATTATTATTATTATTATTATGTTGAAAACTGCAGAGTAGATTTTTTTTTCAGGCATTTTTCAACAGCATTTATCTAAAATAGAAATCTTTTGTAACATTATAAATGTCTTTTTCATCACTTTTGATCAATTTAAAGCACTATTTAAAGCCTTGATAAATTACAGTATTAATATTATCAATAATAATAATTGAAAGCTTTTGAATGGTATAGTCTATAATGTTACGAAAGCTTTTTATTTATATATGCAGATCTTTGGATTTTTTTTCTGTTCATCAAAGAATCCTGAAAAAAATTTACTCAACTGTTTTAAATATTGATGATAATAATAATAATAATAATAATAATAATAATAATATAAAAAAAAAGTTTCTTTAACAGCAAACAAGCATATTAGAATGATTTTTAAAGGATCATGTGATCAAGGATCACTGAAGACTGGAGTAAAAATGTTAAATTCCTGATCACAGGAATAAATTACATTTTAAAATATATTCAAATAGAAAACATTTTAAATAGTAAAAATATTTTTAAAAATTACTGTTTTGCTGTACTTTGAATCAAATAAATGCAGGCTTGGTGAGCAGAAGAGACATCTTTAAAAAACCTTATAAAAATCGTACTGTTCAAAAACTTTTGACTGATAGTGTATGTATATATACTGGCATTATTTTTATATAATTATAGCAAGATAATTATTTATATAGTTGTTTAATATTTTAAATGTGACTTTTTCATGTAAGTCTTCATTTAAATGTAACTTTATAATGTACTTTTTTTCTTTTTTTCTTAGTTTTTGTTTAGTTTAATATTTATATTTCATTTTATTGCAACTTTAAGTCAAACAAAACAATGTTTTTTAATAGTTTTATGATATATTTTGCTTGTATGCAACAATCATTTAATTAATGCGCATTTTGTATATAATTTATGTAAAATTATATAGAGAATTTATTTTTTTTTCTTGAGGCATAAAGTAAAAAATGTGAGGGTCTAAATTAAATTTTAAGTCGTTTCATGCAGTATATTTCATTATTATTTATTTGGAAAATATTGATAATTTCCTATAAATTATTTATTATTTTAAAAATATTAGAATATTATTCAAATATTATTCATTTTTTAAAACTTTTGTCTGTTATGTGTTGTGATCAACAATGTCAAGTTGTGTAGAAAAGGGAACATTTTTAATAGAAAGGGCATCCAGCAAACCCTTAGGAATGTATGAAGGCCAATGTTTCATTAATCAGAAAATTTGCCCTTTTTTTTTTTGACAAAGCAGAGTTAGTTCAGGATAATTCCCCTGGATGCCTGCCGCTGCATTTGTGGCCCATGTCCTTCAAGGTGGGATGAATTGGCCTAGCTCGCTTTGATAAGGCAGCCTTAGATCTTGGCAGGAAATGGATTTATTGAACGAGGCTCGATGCACCTATGTATTGATGGACAGTTTTGCTCTGCAGCTGGATTGCTCTCCACATGCAGAAGAAATGGGACTATCAAGGCAGCGTTTAATGAATACAGGAAAATGGCAGGCTTTACGGTGTCTATCAAATGACTCCCTCCTACTCAAACGTGTTCTGCTATCACTACATCTGCCTTTCGAATGGAAAAATAAGTGGAACTGGGGGCGGAAATGCAGCGCGTTGCATTTCAGCTCTGTCTTTGCATTTATTGGTTTGATTTAAATGTTGCTGAAGGCACCTGAAAGTCCTTGCGCAGCACACGTAGCCCTTTCCAATAGAATATTATTAATTATTCATCATATCCACCCTATATATGATGTATGGAGAATATTAAATACATCTCGTGCTCCGTTTTTATAGATTTGTATACTTTCATTAGGATTGCATCTTACAGGTCATAAATATTGTGAAGAATAAAGAGAGCATTTAAAAAAAAAAGGCTAGTGCCCCTACACATTGAGCCTTGGTGCTCATGTGAGCAATCTGAGTTTAAATCCTGTTCGCAACATTTTCTATCCTATCGTTCGCTGTCCCTGTCCATAAAAGTGTCACAATGGTCAAAAAAGACTTATCACACATACAGTAATGATAGTATCTACAGTACTGTGCAGAAACACATACAGTGTACAGTTCCACAGGCATCGCTGTGTGTCTTGTGTAGATATGAAGGTCATATTCTTGGCTAGGCTGTGAGCTTTTGTGCATGTCATGGTCTGAAGATAAGACTGCTTTTTGATGGCATCTGTGTCAAGAGCTTCAGCGTGTTCCTTCCTGTGTTTATGAGAGAGGCACTGAGATGACAACGACTAGATAGAGGACAGAGAGATAGAATCCCTCATCTCAGTCACTTCAAGTAAATCCCCCTCCAGCGTGCAAACACACAGCGCTGCAGCCATGTTTCTGTCTAGTAAGATTTGACAGTTCTGTTATACCAACTGTATCTAGATGCCAAAAACAAATATAGATCTGTAATTCTCTCTAGATTCAGGTGTTACTTTGGTTCAGACCTTTTAAAATCAATCGAATTATATAGATCTACCATCAAATGGCCTACATCCAATTCATTTCCACAAAGCAAAACTTGTCTGTCAGACGGCTTTATCCTGTCTTATGATGTTAACATTCTGTGATAAACATCTTAATTAGAATGAACCAATGCTAAAAGGTTAGTTCACCCAAAAATTCTGTCAATCATTACTCACCCTCATCCAAACCTGTAAGACCTTTGTTCATCTTCGGTACACAAATTAAGATATTTGTGATGAAATCCAAGAGCTTTCTGACCCTGACCCTGAAGAGACATCTTTAAAAAACCTTATAAAAATTGTACTGTTCAAAAACTTTTGACTAGTAGTGTATGTATATATACTCACATTATTTTTATATAATTATAGCAATATAATTATTTATATAGTTATTTAATATTTTAAATGTGCCTTTTTCATGTAAGTCTTCATTTAAGTGTAACTTTATAATGTACTTTTTTTTTTTTGTTTTTGTTTAGTTTAATATTTATATTTCATTTTATTGCAACCTAATAATTACTCACCCTCATCCAAACCTGTTAGACCTTTGTTCATCTTCGGTACACAAATTAAGATATTTTTGATGAAATCCAAGAGCTTTCTGACCCTGACAACAACGCAACTACCACATCAATAAAGTAGTTAATGTGACTTCAGTGGTTCAACCTTAATTTTATGAAGCTACGAGAATACTTTTTGTGCGCAAAGAAAACAAAATAACGACTTTATTTAACAATTTCAGCCTCGCTGTAAATGTACCTTAAGCATAAAGTTCTTTGAAAGCAGACTAGAGTTTATGCTGATAAAGTAGTCAAAAGATAGTCCTCTCTGTGAGTCTATCAGGTGATGAACATCATCATCTGTAGAAAGAGAAGTTCTCATGAAGTTGGTCTTGGCAGAAAATTGTTAAATCTAGAGTCACTGTATTGCACTGTATCGAAGTTGTTCTAGATGGTTTTTCGGCCAAGTAGACCATCATGGTCAAGCTGGTTAGGATTGTTTGTCCACACTGGATGAGCAACAAACCAGAAACCATGTTCCAAAAGCATCTTAACCACCATAAACCGGTATGACTTGGTTTTTCCAGCAGGGCTGTAGCTCTACGATCAAACAAAGCTCTGTTGCACAAAGTCAGCCCGCCATGCAGAACAAAGACAAACAAAAGCCTGTAATGGGGAACAGAAGAGAATCGACTGCAGGACCTGTAGAAAAAAATTCCATTCCTTGGAATCTCAGTGGAACGGCAGACCTGGCTTTTAACCAGTGCAACCGGGAAGATAGTATCAGCGCAAATAGCTCTAACTAATTATGGCTGCTCTACTTGGATTCAGTTTACCTTATCTTTGCAGTCGTGCTTGACTTTCGGACACTTATCCCCCTTATTTTGCAACTTCCAGGAAGAAGAGAGCTGCTACAGCTTAGGATAATGCCGCCATCAAAGAGAGTTTACGAAACAACTATACAAGAATTCATGCACAGTGTTTATTTGTTTCCCACGGCTCATTGAATTTTCTATTAAACTCTACAATTTTGGTCCTGGATGCTGATTGGTCAATGCAGTGTTCCAACCATTTCAAACGCTATATCTTCGGAAGAATGAATGAATTACAATGTTTTAACGAAATCTTTTGTTCGTAATTTATTTTATAGTTGTACTGTGTTATGTCAATCAAAGCCTTTAGCCTCAGTCTCTAGGACCTTATTGCTTGGTAAAGGCTGATACGAATCAAGACAGTCACTGATTTATTTTTAGCCCAGCTCATTATTGACTTTTCTCTTTTAGTGGAAGAACATGCGTTTGTATTTCATCGAGTTACCCTGTTTATGAGCCGTAGTTCTGGCGTTGACTTTCCTGAATGACTCCACCATGAGAGATTAGATCAGGAGCTTGTCTCGGGAGTTTAGAGTTGTTAGTTTTAGAATCGCTCTCTAATTAAAAAGGTTTAACAGGATCTACTGCTCACTGGCTCTGGTAATGAAGGAGTACATGGTGCCAAATACTAAATTAACCTGTGCTGAGGTTGTGCGCTTTGTGTGTGTGTGTGTGTATGGGTAAAAGTGGCTGATTATTGGGAAAAAAGTTGGTATTAAACCTTTGTGTGGTAAGTTAAAACACATACATACACTACCGTTTTAAAGATTTTTCAAAGAAGTGTTTTATTCTTTATCAAGGTTGCATTTATTTGATCAAAAATACAGTGAAAACTTTAATATTGTGAAATATTATTACAATTTAAAATAACTGTTTTCTATTTTACAACGGCATTTTAGTGCCATGTTAAAAAAAATCTAAGATTATGAGACTGAGGACGTAATATTTTGAGAAAAAAAGGTCCAAATTACGGCAAAAAGTCGAAATATTTTAAGAATTATTATGAGAATAAAGTTGTAGCGATATAGGGATAAAGTTGAAATATTTTGAGAATTAAGTAAAAATTATGAGAATAAAGTCAAAATATTTTGAGAAAAAAGTAAAAATTACAAGAATAAAGTAGTAGCAATACAGGTTAAAATATTTTGAGAATAAAGTCAAAATATTTTGAGAATAAAGGTGAAATATTTTGAGAATAACCTCAAAATACATTGAAAAAAAAGTTTAAATTGCGAGAATAAAGTCAATATTTTGAGAAAAAAAGTCAAAATTACAAGAATAAAGTCATAGCAATATGGAAATAAAGTTAAAGTATTTTGAGAATGAAATCAAAATTACGAAATAGTCAAAATATTTTGAGAATAAAATCAAAATTATGATAATAAAGTTGAAATATTTTGAGAATAAAGTCAAAATTACAAGAATAAAGTCAAAATATTTTGAGAAAAGTATGAAAATAAAGTCATAGAGATACAGGAATAATGTTGAAATATTTTGTGAATAAATGCAAAATTACAAGAATAAAGTCTAGTATTAATAAGAATAGTATTAATTTATTTAAAAAAAAAACAAACAAACTAAAAATTACCCCATGATTGAACTTTAGTATACATATTGTGATATGTAAAATCAGTTTATTATCAATCAGTTTTGTGCTTTTATGGTAGTTCAATCAGACTATAGGCATATCTAGTCATATTAGAGGCACATTTCAGACATCAAATGAAGCACTGCAGATGACCCCTAACTAAAGCACAAAGACCATAATAACAATGTCTTCTAGCCGGCCGATAGCTCTGTGTGCCCCTACAGAGAAAGAAAGAACTCTGAAAGCAATATGAGTTGATTTCCTGGTTTTTGAAATCCGATGCTGCACAGTGGTTGACTTTGCAAAGCTCTGCTGGAGTATATTGATTTTTTTTTTTTGGTGTGCATGTAAGGGAGGAAAAAGGAAAAAACACTGTATTGTATTGCATTAAAAAAATCCATAGTATATCTAATTACGACCACTTCATTTTCTTTACTATTAGGACAGAAAGATAAATGTTTCTGTCCCTCCTGTATTATTCGCTCATCTGCCTCAGGCCACTGGAGATGAACAGCACAACACAAGCTTTCTGTTCAGCAAAGTGCTGCACATCGCTTTCCCTGTGATATGCTTGTATAGACAAGGCCATTCTATCATCCCAGTGACAAACAGAACAATGAAGTTTCACAACAAGTGAGCAAAAAGACGTCTAACAGAGAACCTGACACTGCAAGACATACATCAAATGGCATGTATCCTGTAAAGCGAAGTGTGTGTGTGTAGTGTTTTTTATTTTATTTTATTAAATCATTTTGAGTCATCCAGTTAGCGCTTTTGAGTTTGCTCAACTTTGTGAAGAACCACTTCTCCAAACAGTAACATTTAGCTAAAATCATTAACAAAGATGGTGACTTAGCCAGGCTTATCGGTCAAAAACCTGTGCAGCTTGGCATCTGTAAAGAATCTCAACAGTTAATTTTTAAAATCAGAATTTTGGAAACCCTTCTGATTTTGCACCTAGTATTTAGTCTAGTAGGTAAAAGAAACTTTATATTTTAGACAGACAATCCAAACATACACTGTTTGGTTGAGTTGCAAGTAGAGTTGGAATGAGCAGTGTTTTTAAATTTTGTTTTTAACATTAAAAGTACTGTGGAAAAAAATAACTAGGTTGATTTCCCCGAAATGTCTTTTGTGGTGCTTTCAAAACAGTGCTTCCCACAAAATTGCTTTCTTTGTGGTCCATTTGTGGTTGTAGGGGTCCTACAAAACAACATTCTTTCCACCAATGGTGAGAGTTTGCAGTGGGACTACTGAAACTGCACACAGCACCATTAAGAAAAATATACCTGTTTTAATGTGATCACATATAATGTGTTTATATCTTGAGTCAGTAGAGTTCACCCAAATCCAGCAGCGTTCCTTAAAGTCCCAGATATACTTCATATTCCGCATTCCACCCCTTCTTACGCACAGTTGAGCGTGCAAGCCCTTTAAAGTGCGCTTCATTGACAGTGAGTACAAATGGACGTGTTCAGCGTGTGTGCACTACTTTGCACGACACCGTATACTAAAAACAGAAAGCTTTATGCTTTTTATTGGCCACATTTAGACAACAACAGCATTTTGGGGGCCTGGAAATGCAAACTTTTGAAAATGGGTTTAAAGTGGGAGGTGCGTAGTGTATGCCCCGTAGTGGATGCCAATGTGCATAGTCTACACTCTTTCACAGTGGCATTGCCTGCTACTGGGCTGGCATGCATAATACAGTATTTGTTTTTTGCACATTTGTGTGAATGCAGATCGGTGTAAATATGTTGTCTGTACATGTTTGTTGTCTTGTCTGTGTGCAATTCAGTGCAGACACAAAAATCACAACCTGATCTCATGACGAAAACGTAGCGGTGAGTTTTTCGTGAGATGCGAAATAAGTACGTCACTGCAATTTCCAACAGAAATGTCCAATAAGTGGCGCTTAAAGAGTGTTCGTTTTCTTCTCCACGGATCAGATGAGCGTACATATGGTACGTTTTATGTGACATTAGTTTTGTACGCGTCACTGCAGTTCTGACTTGAAATGTCCATTGCGCTATGACTAATGCTCCGTGACATTTCAAAATAACGTACCATCTGCACTACACCTACACCTACCCAATAGTATGAGCAAATGCGAATGTGATGTAAAAATGCAACCGCAAACATGCTTAGCTTGTTTTTCGATCTCTCAAAGAAAAAAGTTTGCAATTTGCAAAATAGGCTTATAGGATTGATTAAACTGCAAATATACAGGAGAAATTGTGTATAAATTACATCTTCAAAACGACACTTCCGAAGTGATCCGGCACAAAATAATAATAATAATAATAATAATAATAATAATTTGTATTAAACATTGTGTAGTTTGTAGTCAAACATTCACTGCTTTTTAAAAGTTAAAAGATTTTAAAACATTTTTAATGCTTTGAAAGGCTCACCAAGTGCACACAGAAAATAGGGTCAAAATATTACTAAATATTACTACAGTTTTAAATGTTTTCTATTTTAATATATTTTCAAATATAATTTATTCTATTTAGTCAAATTTTCAGCAGCTATTACTTCAGTATTCAGTGTCACATGGTCCATCAGAAATCATTCTAATATGCTGTGTGGATGCACAATTTTTATAATTCATGAATGAAAACATTTTGTAATATGATTTTGATGTACATTTTCCATGGTAATGCAAGGTCTGATTTTAAAATGGTTTTCAAAGGATGAATTTTGTGATTGATGTATCATTTCTTATAGTAGGGAAAAAGGCAATGAAGACAGTCTTTTTGTGACAAAGGTCAGAACTCTATTTTATAAAGTAGATTTTTGAGGTGCACTCTTGTCATAAATTAATCTATTACTTTTCTTACATAATTTATAACACCAAAAAATGGTAAAATATCTATTTAGGAGTCTTAAACCGATATATAGTTTGTCATGATTAGATTAGGATTTTATTTGTAAAATGGTGAAGTAAACTTGGGTGTCCCACTGAGGGGACGGGTGACAGTTAAGGGGTTAATATTTTTATGAAAACTAATCCAACCAATCAAACATTCAAAGTGCACTCCACTTGACAGTGAATGTCTGTGTATGATTTTGGTGCTAATGCACTAGAGGACCATAGTTTTTGAGAATTTTATTCAAAAAACATTTAAAGCAAACAGTGTGTGCAGTTATCAGACTGTATTGAAGAAAAAAAATCATCCTTTGGACCGTTTGCGACACAGGGGACTTGTACTTTCGGCTTAATGCGATTATGATCCCTGTTGTGAGAAAGTAAGAATCCTCAAAGGCAGATGTGGGAGTGGTCCGAGTGAGAACTCAGACATCCCATCATCAGGTCACTGCACTCCCGATTAACCCCCCTTCTAGTGTCTGGTAGTCCTGCCTCAAGCAGTCCCATCATTTATTGATAGAGTTTGTCTATCCTGGTGTGTCATATTCATGGTGTGCAGTCTTAATGTAGTGAAGTGTCACATAATGGACCCCTGTGTATTCAAACTGATATAATTACACGGGAACCTCAGTATTTAACACATTCACTTGACGTCTTAAAAAGTGAGCATTCATATTAGCTACAATCCGATTTGTCTTGTCACAGCATTCCTTACTTGCCTTCAGAAACCGATTTTTGACAGTATGTTCAAGGCAGCAGTGCATAGTTGCGTCTCTTGTCACAATCTGCTTTGTCTCAATTGCTGTAGCACCTGGCAGAGAATAAAAGGTGAAGCTTTTGTGACTGTTTCTTTTTTTCCCCTCTTTGACTGTGTCCTTGTCTCTGTACCTCTTGATTCAAGAGCGAGTTGGCCGGCTTTTGATGATTGAGGGAGATCGAGTTCCAATCAGCATGGTTAATTACTATGTCCAACTGAGGTGAGAGGTGCGCATGCAGCGAGGCTTTTCTGCAGCCGGGAAATTACCTGTGTGCTCGGGGGATTCGCTATCTGTTAGAGACAGCTCGCCGACTCCCAATATCAGATTCGTATCATCTTATTTTCATTCGTTTGCTGCTGGAAGGCTTTTCAACTGCACATGGACTTCCCTGCCCTTCCCCCATCTGAGCTGCACTGTTTAGCTGCACCTTTGTGGGGCTTCCATCTGCATGTGACTGGCATACGGTTCTACTTTCAGATCTGTTATAGATCGCTAACTGCAATAGGAAACCAGTATGAAGTATCCACCACCAGTGTGTAGCTTGAAAATGAATCATTTTAGCTTTAACCTCTGTTGCAAATCTAGTGAGCACCTTACTACACCCTTAAAAATAATGGTGCTTTAAAAGGTTCTTAACAGCGATGCCATAGCAGAACCATTTTTGGTTCTACGAAGAACCACTCAGTCAAAGGTTCTCCAAAGAACCTTTTCGCCTCAAATAACCTTTTGTGAAAAGAAAGGTTCTTCAGATGTTAAAGGTTCTTTATGGAACCATTTAGACAAAAAGGTTCTTCTGTGGCATTGTTAAGCACCTTTATTTTTGTAGTGTAGGTAGCATTTTAAGGCATCTTAGATGCTTTCCCAATTTTTTATGACTTCCTTCTAACATTTTCTTGAGAATTTTCAGAGAACATTCAAAAGTAGAACATTCAAAATAGTTTATAGTTCCCCTAAAGTTTGCATATTGATTTTTTTGATCTTCGGAATGTTTAAAAATATCATTTTTATAGTAAGAACCTTTTTAGAACATATTTTTGTTCACTTTGCATTATAGTGGGCTTTGAATATTGTGTTGGACATGGACAGAAGGGGACCTTTGAGTTAAAAAGGTTGAGAAGCATCTACGTAAATAGTTAAATATAATAAAAATGGACTGTTATATTTATTATTTGTGTGCGTTATAGATTTTGTGCTTATTAGGGAGTGTTAACGTCAGACTGTTGGAATCAATTGTAAGGCTCTGTGCGCTTCATAAAAAAAAATTGCGGGTTTTGTGGCACTTCCTTAAGTCCAAGGACTGTAGGGTATTCCAATTGTCATTTTATGATTTATGATACACTAGTGCGAACTCCGCAGTGGACTATTACCCAACAGTCTATGTGGCAAAGTGTAGAGTCGGAGGGGGTGCCATTTGGGACAGGGCCTAAATTAAGTCTCCTGAGCATTTTATGTGAAAAGCACTATTTTTGCACTATTGAAAAGTGTTATAGTTGTTGTTTTTCTAGAGTGTTTTAAACATTTTGTAGAAAATTGTAATATTAAAATGTATCCCCAGGTATTTACAAATGGAATAGACATTTTTTTCTCTAAAGCTTAAATATCAAATAGATGCGAAGTAAACGTGATAGCTAACTCAGCAAAGCTTTGGTTTGCTGAAACAAAAATGTAAATTGTTATTATTTACTTGTTCCAATCCCAGAAGACTTTCTTAAATGGAGCACAAATGAAGATATTTTGCAAGCTGCTTATTTCTATACAATGACAGTAGACTGTGGTTTATACTGCCAAGCACCTTAAAAGCTCAAGAGAGTTGAGTCTATACGGAATAGCTTTATACCTCCTTTTGTGTTCCACAGAAGGAAGAAAATCACAAGGGTTTTTGAAACAACTTGAGGGTGAGTAAATGATGACAGAATTTTAATTTTTGGGTAAATGCTTTCACCTTAAAGCCGCAAAATAAAAAGCTGCCATCTTTTACTCAATGCCATGTCATTTCAAACCTGTATGATATTTATTCTTCTGTTTTCTATGGAACACCCATAAAAAACAGGGTGAGGGTGTAAATGATGGCAGAATTTTCATTTTTTGCTGAAATATAACAGAACTAGAGATTACGGCTTATATATTTCTTAGATAAACGTGTCGCTTTGCTTCAGAGGGCCTTTATTAACTCCTCAGAGCTGTGTGGAGTACTTTTTATGATGGATGGATGCACTTTTTTGGGCTTCAAAATCTCAGCCCCCATTCACTACCATTACAAAATGTGAAAGAGTCAGGGATTTTTTTTTTTATATATAGCTCCGATCTCCATCTGAAAGAAAAAAGTACACCTAGGGGGCTTGAGGGTGAGTAGATCATGGTATAATTTTCATATTTAGGTGAACTATCCCTTTAATAATACAGTAAAGGAAATCACAGCAGCAAAAGAAAGGTGTTGTTTTTTCGCAGGTCTATTAGAGTCAAAATTAATTCTGCTAAATATCCTATAATTCTGCTAAATACGGTAACGGGGGGACAGAATTGGCTTAAGCTTGTGCTCAGGATTTTTTAAGCCTTGGAAATGCTCCCTGGCAGGAGAATGAAGGGTAGCTTGAGGTGTTTTGAGCTGCGAAAATTGTATCCTTTTGCCTCTGTTCTGCCAGCTGAGTGTGTGCCAAACTAATAAAGCCGGCATGGAGGCCTACCAATCATTTTGTACAGCCGTTACACCTTGGACCCTTGTTGAGAGGGCAAAGGCACTATCGCAACATCCAGACCGTGGGGTGAGGGGCTGCCGCTGGCCGGGGGTCCTGAGTGGGAGAGCAGGCTTTGTTCCTAGTAGCCGCTGTGAAAGAAGAAGTGGGCTTCTGTGAAACACAAAAAAAAAGGAAGTGAGTGCTGAAGACAATACAGGAGACTGTCATTCTCTGTTCATTCCTTTATTCTGTGGTGACAGTGACCTTTAAAAATGGCTCATCTTCCCACCCCGCTATTATCACTGTAGTCTATCCGTCCAAGATTTGAGAGGAGGTCAGCATTTGAATAGACCTCTAAAGCCAAACAATAAAACATGACTCATTTAAATGGGTCAATAAACCCAAAAGGATACTTGATACAAGGCAACTCTGTACCAGAGAGTAAACTTCAGTCAATATTCAACATAACTGGTTGAAATTTATTTAATATATGCCCAGGTTACGTTTCATCCAAAAATCAATACAAAAATATGATATTTTATTTTATATTATGAAAGAAACCCAATGTTTCAAATTCTAGTTATGGTAATTTATATACAGTCATGTGAAAAATTAGGACACCCTGTTGAATTCCATGGTTTTCTGTATCAGGACATAATAAAAATGATATGGTCTTTGGCAGGTCTTAACATTTGGAAACATAAATCCTCAGATAAAGTTAGGACACCCTATGATTCAATTGCTTGTAGATCCACTTTTAGCAGTAATAACTTGAAGTAATAATTTCCTGTATGACTTTATCAGTCTCTCACATCATTCTGGGGGAATTCTGGCCCACTCTTCTTTACAGCGTTGCTGTAGTTTGAGGATAGTGGACATTTGAGTCAGGATGAGGTCTGGACTTTAACTGGGACACTGCAACACCTTGGTTCTTTTCTTTTCAACTGTTCTGTTGTAGATTTGCTGGTGTGCTTGGGATCACTGTCCTGTTGCATGACCCAATTTTGGTCAAGCTTTAGCTGTCGGACAGATGGCCTCACATTTGACTTTGAATACTTTGGTATACAGAGGAGTTCATGGTCGCCTCAATGACTGCGAGGTCCCCAGGTCCTGTGGCTACAAAACAAGCCCAAAGTCATCAGCCCTCCACCTGCATGTGTGACTTTTGATATGAGGTGTTTGTGCTGATATGCTCTACAGGTTTATGCTGTACTGCATTATGGGCAAACATCTCCACTCTGGTCTTGTCTGTTCAAAGAACATTGTTTTAGACATCTTATGGTTTGTTCAGATGCAACTTTGCAAACCTAAACCATGCTGCCATGCTTTTTTAGATTTTCTTCTGGCAAGCCTTCCAAAAATACCATACTTGTCCCATATTTTTCTAATTGTACTATCATGAAATTTTTTATTTAAAATGTTAACTGAGGCCTGTCGAGTGTGTGAAGTTCTTGGGTTGTCTGCCAAGTATTACATGGTCTGATCTTGTGGTGAACTTGCTGAGACATCCACTCCTGGGAGGATTGATGTCTGTCTTGAATGTCTTCCACTTGTGAGTAATCTTCCTCACTGTGAAATGATAGACTTCAGATTGTTTGGAAATGGCCGTGTTACTCTTCCCAGATTAAATGCAGCAACAATTGCTTCTCTGAGATCATTGCTGATGTCTTTTCTCTTTGGCATTGTGTTAACACACACATGAAAGCTCCAAAGCAAGTGCTAACTCTTGTTTACCCTTTTAAATCCTATGTTAAGAGTAAGAGTGTCCTAACTTGGCTTGTCCATTTTGACTTTATTTTTATTAAATAAATAATGACATGGTGCAATATGCTATGTATGGTTGATTATCAGAGGTTTTACTTTCCAAATTTTAAGACCTGCCAAGTAACAGATATTTTGTATTATGTCCTAATGCAGAAAACCATTAAATTTTCATACACCTTGAAGAATCTGCAAAATGTTAATTATTTTACCAAAATAAGAGGCAAAATGCATGTTGTTTTTTATTTAGTACTGACCTGAATAAGATATTTCACATAAAAGATGTTTACATATAGTTAAAAAAAATAAATAAATAAATAATAATAATCTTTGGTCGTTCAGCATTTTTGTGACCTTGTGATCATATTTGAACCTTTTCCAACAATGACTGTATGATTTTGAGATCCATCTTTTTACACTGAGGACAACTGAGGGACTCATATGCAACTTTTACAGAAAGTTCAAACACTCACTGATGCTTTAGAAGGAAACACAATGCAAAACTTTTTGAATTTGAAGATCAGGGTAAATTGAACTTATTTTGTTGAGAGCAGTACTAAATAAAAAAAAAAAGAAGATATTTAGGCAAAATAAGAAAAATGTAGCTACACATCTTCATTCTGTTCAAAAGTTTACACCCCTGGCTCTTAATGCATCATTGAGCATTTTAATCTTCTGTAATAGTTGCATATGAGCCCCTCAGTTGTCCACAGTGTGAAAAGATGAATCTCAAAATCATACAGTCATTGTTGGAAAGGGTTCAAATACACAAAATGCTGAAAAATCTAAGAATTGTGGGACCTGAAGAATTTTCCTGAAGAACAGCGGGAAGTTTAACTGCTTAACGGGACAAAACAAAATTGCATTTTCTACAATCCCTCTTATTTTGATAAAATATTTAACATTTTATGTATGTAAACTTTCAACCTCAACTGTATATAATGAAAGTGAAATGTGATATTTTATCCAGTTTAAGAAGATACATTTGCTGCTAAAGGGCAAAGGATATCTAAAGATTACAATGTTTCAGCAGGCCTGAGGTGATCATGAGGAACAATGCTAAATCTTTTTTTTTTTCATTTGTAAATTTGCGTATGAAAATGATGTTCAGTTTTAGCTTTCAGCATGAGATCATAAAGCGTACGCAGAGAGAACAGTTTATTAGATGGGTTTAAGATGCAAGATCTCCACAGGGAAGTCCAAACCAAAGTTACACATCCTTGAGTCACTTCTCCGACACTCAAGAGCCTCGTCTCTCGTAAGCAGATCACTGCTGATTCCTCACTGCTCAGCAGTGACAGATGGGGAAGAAATGATACTGGAAGATAAAGGCAAGCCGAGAGAGAAGCAGACAAACTGGAGGTGGACAGACATGAAAGGAAAGAGGCTATCCAGTCGGACTAATGAGCCTGAAAAGGAATGACAAAGAGCTGGGATTGAGTCTAGGAGAGCAGAGGAAACTGCGTGATATCTTGAAAATAAAATCTGTATTTGTTACTGGCTATTTTCCAAAGCGCAAACGGTTTTTGCCCAAAGTATATTTATTTAGCTGAAGGTCAAACAGCTCAGAAGCCCCCTTCTACTCAATAATGCAAAGCCGCAGGGCAATTTCCCTATATTGTGGATAAAATATAAACAGAAATGTGTACTTAGATGTAATTTCCAGATGTGATCCCATTAATTAATAACAAAACTGATAGTTTAACTTATTTATCTTCTTTCTACGTGGTGCAATAAAATGAGCTATTTTAGTTTAGTCTCAAAGCCTGCTTTGTATTATTTCAATGTGAGCTCTTTTATTCTCGGGATTTGTTTTGATTATGTGTTTATGTGGAATTCCCATAATGTTTTCTGGAAATTACTCAAGCCTCATTAAGAGGTGATCTGGAGAGAACGCGGTCTTTCGTCGCTCTGCTGTTGAAAATGAAGGTTGTGTATAGTACCTGATTGCCACAGCCCGGTCTTTGTGTAAGAGCCAGCAGAGACCATGTGGCTTCCTGTTGTGAAGAAACCAGGTACAGGAGGTCTTTGTTTCAGAAGAGCTCTGTGTGGATATTTTACTCATAGAAAACTGGCAGTGTGGTAGGTTAGAGCGCATTTCTCATAATATAAGATAAAAGAGAATTTGTGACCCTGGACCACAAAACCAGGGTCTTAAGTAGCATGTGTTTATTTGTAGCAATAGTCAAAAATACATTGTATTTCTTTTATGCCAAAAGTCATTAGGATATTAAGTAAAGATCATGTTCCTTGAAGATATTTTGTAAATATAGTAATATGCATTGCTAAGAACTTCATTTGGACAACTTTATAGGCGATTTTTCCAGTATTTCGATTTTTTGCACCCTCAGATTCCAGTTTTTCAAATAATTCTATCTCGGCCAAATATTGTCCTGTCTTAATTAACCATATATCAATGGAAAGGTTTTCATTCAGCTTATGTATTCAGAGGATGTAGTCACAGTTTTAAAAAATGGACCCTTATGACTGGTTTTGTGGTCCAGGGATTTTAGTAAGTTTAGTTTAGTAAGCTTCGGGCGTCGCGAGTTCGAGTCCTGGCTCGCAGACCTTACCCGATACCGTCTCTCCTGCTTCACTTCCTGTCAGATTTGATCTATCCTATCTAATTAAAGGCAAAAACGCCAAAAAAAAGTAGATATTGGATTTGTGAGATACATTTTAAGATGTGTAGACATTGGTGATATGTAGTAAATTTACATTAAAATATATGTATTTTTAGTTTAACACCCCAGGAAAATACATGTTAGCTTTCCTGAACTGATATCTCTAATAAAAATATTATAGCTGCATACTTGCTGATCACAAAGAACTCTCTATAGCTATCTTACCCATCTGTCCTCTACAGTCTGACAGACACTTTATAGAGGTGAAAGTCTTTGGATGAGGCACAAGACAAACCTTTTTTTCTTCCCTATCTGGCTGACTTCAGAAATTTCTGATGACTGGAGCTGTGGCTCTGAAGTGCTCTTTGGATGTGGAATAAAATGGATTTCACAGGACTAGGGACAGGAGTAACAGCTCATACTTATCAAACAGACAACCTCATTTTCTCTTGGTTCCTTGCACCGGCGTGGACTGCAGAACACGTTTTCAAGTCAATTCCAGAGCTGTGAAAAGTAGAATAGATTAGGCTTCTGCCTGCTTCCTGACACCAAAGATCACTCAATTTAGTCAATAACAAAAACATGATCATATATGTGTATTTTGAACAAATACCGTGGTAGCAATGTGTTATTCTTAAATAGTACCGCAGCATTGATTTGCATATCTATATCCAATGTTATCATTAAAAGATATTATTTTCTGGGCTTGACAAGTTCAAAATCATTGAGGTGGTTAAATTTGTGTTGGCCCGTTCAAGAAATATTCCTAATCCTTCAGCAGGGGTTGGTCAAGGTTGTTCTCTTTTTCATTATTCATCATTTATATGACACTATTCCTGTGAAAATCCAATATTCTTCTGACCTGCTTAGTATTTAAAATCATTCACGCCCGCAGAGTCCTTGTATCTAATCTGAATTTCAAGTGACTCTAAAGAGATTGTGTAATTGGTCTATGCTGCACTTTTTTCCTCTGTGTTTTGTGCCCATTAAATGATAAATATGGTGCCAGCCTTAAATCTTGAGCATAAATATTTGCAAACTGAACGAGAAACTCATTACAAGAGCCACTGATATTTGCATGTTTGTGGAAATTCCTTATGGTAACAAATTCAAATAAACTGGACTATGCTTATTTGTTGGCTGATACAGATAATTTATGACCAATATCCAGTATTATTGCCAATATTATAAATCTAATAATATGCGACCCTGGACCACAAAACCAGTCTTAAGTAGCATGGATATATTTGTAGCAATAGCCAAAGATACATTGTATGGGTAAAAATGATCAATTTTTCTTTTATGGCAAAAATTATTAGGATGTTAAATAAAGATCATGTTCCATGAAGATATTTTATACATTTCCTACCACAGACATATCAAAACTTAATTTTTGATTAACAACATGCATTGCTAAGAACTTCTTTTGGACAACTTTAAAGGTGATTATCTCAATATTTAATTTTGTTGCACCCTTGAACTCCAGATTTTCAAATAGTTGTATCTCAGCCAAATATTGTCATAACAAACCATTCTTCAAAGTAAAGCTTATTCAGCTTTAAGGTGATGTATAAATCTCAAATGTAAAAAATTGACCCTTATGACTGGTTTTGTAGTCCAGGGTCACATATTCTGTTTTTTTTAACTGATGTTTCCATGTTTGTGGAAATTCCATGTAGTAACAAACTCAAATAAATTGGACTAGGCTTGTGTGTGTGTGTGTGTGTGTGTGTGTGTGTGTATGTGTATATATATATATATATATATGTATATATATATATATATGTGTATATGTGTGTGTGTATATATGTATATGTATATGTGTGTGTGTGTATATATGTATATGTATATGTGTGTGTATATATATATATATATATATATATATATATATATATATATTAGGGCTGTCAAACGATTAATCGCGATTAATCATATTCAAAATAAAAGTTTGTTTACATACTATATGAGTGTTTACTTTGTATATTTAATATGTACATATAAATACACACACATACATGTATATATTAAAACACAATATATGTATATATATATATATATATATATATTTATAGCTGTATACAATTTAGATTATAAATAAATATAAATATTTTAGATATAAATCTTAAATATTTTTATTTAATATATACATGTGTGTGTATTTATATATACATAATACATATACACAGTACACAAATATATAGTTTGTAAAAATAAACTTTTATTTTATTTTTAATCGTTTGACAGCACTAATATATATATATATATATATATATATATATATATATTGTATATATATTGTGTGTGTATATATATATTATTTATTTATTTATTTTTTTTGTATGCTAAAGTAGTTTTTTTGTCCCTGCTATGGCTCATAGATGTGTAGCAGAGCTCTAAAAGCCTAATGAGCTTTGAATATTGCTTAAAAGGAGGAGACCCTGAATGTGGTGTCAGTGTCAGCTTTACTGTGGGACTCTGGGATGCAAGGTCTGAACAGCAGCAGATGGTCATCAGTTGTAGCTGATGGTGAAGTGTTAGCTGGATGAGCTGTATTGCACACCTCTGTGCATGATCCAAACAGCCACTAACATGCTAATTATTAAGTATGCTGATCTTCTGATGCTCTGCTGCAGGGTGGAATTCCCTTCTCACCAGTGGAATACAGGCTTCTCCATCTGTGGAAAGCACTCTGGGATCTCGCTTGATTTCTTCGTATTTACCTGTGTGTTGCTGTTTCTAAAAAATGCTATGGTGGAAACATGGTACAATGATAGGAAATGTGTACCTTTTGAACTTTTCAGGTTAGGTGAGATTTCCTTTTAGTGAAGCACACCAGAATTTTCTCCAGTTCTCCACATTTTACATTAAGTGCCGATATCATTAACAGGGGGACATCTTGTACCTGAAATGTATGTAAATATTTAAATGAAACTTCCCACTCGAGTTTTTACGATGATAATATAATTTGGAATGTAGCATTAGACCTAGTGCGAGACCTAGTGGTCTCAGACATTCAGACCCCACTGTATACCAGAGTTTATTGGTGTCTGTTATAAACACAGTTTCTTTATTGAAATTCTTTGTTGAAAGCTATATAACAGTTACCTCTGGACTACAAATGTGAAAATTATGTTTGTGAACAGAAAGTGCATCTATCTTACAGGAATTAATCTAATCCAGATGTGTTTATGCTGGAACAACTGTTGCCTCGCATCAGTCTTAAGGAAACTATTCGAGGAAAGCTTAAAATTTGCCAGAGCGCAATTATCTTATATAGCAGGAGAACAGTTCAGCCAACAAAAGCAGCTGTTGTAAAGCTCTCTGTGCTGTTTCTATAGAAGTCCAAGTGCGAGTCAGCGCATAAACATAAGTGTTTGGTTCCAGGAGGCCTCTCTTAGTGGACAGAGGGTTGACCACAATTACTACCCACAGACCCCGATACTTCCTATCTGACCAACACCCCGTAACTCCATTATAAGAGACTTCAAAACCATTTGGGATAGGAAATATGCTTCCACTATGTGAATGGGTCACAGTGAGGCTTGTGGTAGCTAATCGCAAATCTACAAATGCAGCATTAATGCATATGAATGTTTCACATTAAGGTTACATTCAAATGTATGTGCCATTTGAACTAAATAATTTATCCAGTTGTCAAAGGTTCATTTCCAGAAAAAAATAAAAAATAAACAGATAATTTACTTACCCCCATGTCATCCAAGATAATCATGTCTTTCTTTTTTGAGTCGTAAGGAAATTATGTATTTTAAGGGAAGCATTCCAAGTTTGAACTTCCAAATTGCAGTGGGAACCAATGAAGTCCACTATATGCTGAAAAACCCACATTTTTCCCTCAAAAAACAAAATTTCTTTATGACTGAAGACTAATCCTTTAAGTCTGACATCATGTGTCACTGTTTCCAGGTCGAAATGTTAATATACGCTCACTTTGTGTTGTAGTACCTGCTTATTTGGAGATAAAAGCCTAACTTTTATCTTCATACTGAAATATCAGTTTGCCAGACAGTGATTTATCTTTTCTAAGTTGTTAAAATATTGGTGTCCTTGATAGTGAGCTGAGGACTGCAGTGTACTTACAGGTGCACTGTAAATTTATAGTGTTCATAAATGGTTGTTAAGATAGTATTCTCACTTGTAAATGATTAGAGGCTTGGACATGGAAACGGTTTTTGATACAGCCTAGCATCATTTTTGTTATTACACAAAATGGCAGCTACAAACAAGTAAAAAGTTCAACTAACTTTCACTTGACTATTCTGTCATTAACTACTCACCCTATTGTCATTCCAAACCTGTACGCCTGTCAAACACAGAAGAGAAGCAATTGCTTAGTAAAGTCTGCATTTTTGTTTTCTTTGTGCACAAAAAGTATTCTTGTAGCTACATAAAATTAAGGTTGAACCACTGGTGTTACATTAACTATTTTAACGATGTCCCTACTACCTTTCTGGGCTTTGAACATGATAGTTGTGGTATCTATGCGGGTTAAGAAAGCTCTCGAATTTCTTCAAAAATATTATAATTTTTGTTCCAAAGATGAACGAATGTCTTACAGGTTTTGAATGAGAGAATTAAAATTTTTGGGTGAACTGTCCCTTTAAAGAAAAACTTTGGGGTGAATTCCAAACATTGTTTTTCCACCCTTGAAGGGCACTTCCACATGAGGGGTTGTTCCAAGTAAGCAACATAGCTACCTCATGGCATTCCCTCCCTCATGGTTGCTACTGAAGGTCATTCAAAGCGGTCATATTACGAGAGACAATTGCCTTGCTCCCTTGAAAGTCCCCACTTCAAGGTCAAAGCATAGAGATGCTTGCTTCCGGATGGAATTCACCCTTACTGTAGAGAAGGCGGTTTATGCTAATGGATGCTATAGTGCCTTTAAGTTTATGCTGAGAATGCAACTCATGGTTGCATAGACTTGTGATATGACACATCTTGGAACACATCTACACACTAGCCAGCCTTCCTACTGGATGACTGTCTTCCTACCAACCCTGCTCTAAAACACCTGCTTGTAATTTTCAAGAAGCAGAGTTGGTTTAAAATCAAGCTTGGAAACTGAAAAGTGGATTTGGATGGCAGCAATGGACCTGCCTCTCTAAGATTCTTAATGGACAATTCATGAATATGTCAAAGTGAACTGTAGTTACTCCTCTTAAAAATGTATTTTTAATGCACCAGTTGTAGTGTTTACTCGTAGTATCAAGTAAATTCTCTATCAAATGCATACATGTATTAAATCAAAGTAATACTCTGGCAGTTTGTGATTTCAACACAGCTTGCCCTTAGAAGGGCATCCTCATTAGCAGTGATCCCAGACATTAACCCATGACTTAAAATGTCAGAATGATGACTTTTGGTTCTTGTCCTGGCCCCAGTCACGCGGTCTCTTTGTAGACTCACCATAAACCAGTCTCAACTGCTTCCAGCTATATTTAGCATTCGACTCATCACTTGGTGGAGTATTTAAAAAAGCCTTAAAAAGCTCATTATTCATTTCCCATCCAAGAAGTACAGATGATTCAAGTTATTTATCCACACAAAGTCATGATGACTCTCGAGGCTGAGATTTGAATAATTTATGAGGACAAATGCAAAGTAATTGTGCTTAGTTTGACTTTTTGCATTAGACTTGTCATTTCTAACCCCGGTTTCTTTTTGAGAAAGCAGCATAACAAGATATTCAAATGAATGTCCTTATGTCCTAGGGATCTGTTTGCAATTTTACGTTTGTAATTAAAATGATTTACAATGCATTCGCTCAGTGTTATCCTCCCTTGACCTCAATGTTTGGTCGGACACTGGTAATAAAGCTTTGACATTTGAATTGATGTGTTTGGCTCTCAAATGCAAGAATTAAAAAATATTGAGATGAATAAATGTTGAAATAAATATTTGGAATCTTGTTCATTCACACGAACGTAATTTGAATTTTATTGCAATGATGCAAATACCTTCTGTTATTAAATCCCTCAGCCCAAAGTTCAGCCTAATTTCAGATCATCATATTGTGATGAGAAACCCAGTCCTGATTTTATCCTCTTTCTTCATAGGATCAGCAGTGAGGAACTTCAGCCCATTCCGGTTCTCCACGGAGCCGTCAGATACGCTGGCAGTGCGAGGAGCGCAGACGCTGCTCAACTGCTCAGTCCACAGCGAGTCTCCTGCCAAGATCGAATGGAAGAAAGACGGCTCTTTCCTCAGCCTGGCCTCGGACGATCGCAGACAGGTTCTGGCCGACGGTTCTCTGCTCATCAGCTCAGTGGTCCACTCTAAACACAATAAACCCGATGAGGGGGTTTACCAGTGCGTGGCCACCATAGACAACCTGGGCACTATCATAAGCCGTACAGCTAGACTCAGTGTCGCAGGTAAGCCACATGTGATTTGATATACAGCATTCGTACACAAACTGCGTAACGTATGCATTATATATTGACCCATGTTGGACAGTGGCTCAAGACCATGTTGTTATAAACACAAGGACAGGATGACAGTGAGAGAGCTTTGTTTGTCTGTCCTGTCTTCATCCTTCAGCGTTATTGCCTGCAGTGGAGTTTAATAAGTCAGTCAGGGCGTCTGCTGATGCAGCACCATTGTTGTAAATGTGTGAGAGCAGGTAGGTTTGGCAGTACAGCTGCTGCTATATTGGGCCCTTTGAGTCGAAATGAAAGTGACCTTGTTTCATTTGCAGGAGGCAAACAGCAGGGATTATGAGGTGTTTGAGTTGGGTCTTACCCTGAAATTCAATTTGCTGTTGGAGGGGAAAAGGAATGCAATTAAGTTACATCAAGCCCTTACAGTCTCACAGAGTTGACTGTGTAACCTCACTAAAATCTCTCTGAAGGAGTTTTGCTCTGAAAAGTCAGAGACAAATGCTTTTTTTTGAAGGAGGACAAGTGTCTTTGCTCCCTGGAAGCCTGTTTTGAGTGAACAAGCTCTTTATTTCTCGAAAAGTGCAAGCTGGAAATTTTCATTGGCCTTTTTAGTGAGGTATTCTCAGCTGTGCAACAGATTGGACCAAAGTGTGTGGTTTTCTGACAGTCCGCACTTCTTAAACAGTGTTTTAGTGAAAATCCCACTACTGGTTTTAGGGATTTTCCCATAGGGATGGAAAATCACAATTTATATATCTCAAATGTTTCTCCCAAGACTGTAGTGCTCTTGTAATATGTCTAGTCTAAAGCAGGGGACTTCAGCCTTTTTCAATTACAGTCAAGTCAAAAGTTTACATACACCTTGCAATATCTGCAAAATGGATCTTACAAAATGCATGATATTTTTATTTAGTACTGACCTGAATAAGATATTTCACATAAAAGACTGACTGATTTTATCAAAATGACCCCGTTCAAAAGTTTGCATACAATTGATTCTTAATACTGTGTTGTTACCTGAATGATCCACAGGTGTGTTTTTTTTTGTTTAGTGATAGTTGTTCATGAGTCCCTTGTTTGTCCTGAACAGTTAAACTGCCTGCTGTTCTTCAGAAGAATCCTTCAGATCCCACAAATTCTTTGGTTTTTGAACATTGGTGTGTGTTTAAACCTTTTCCAAAAATTTTTTGTATAATTTTGAGATCCATCTTTTCACACTGAGGACAAGTGAGGGCCTCATATGCAACTGTTACAGAAGGTTCAAATGCTCATTGATGCTTCAGAAGAAAAACAATGCATTAAGAGCCGGGGTGTAAACTTTTGAACAGAATGATGATATGTACATTTTTCTTATTTTGCCTAAATATCATATTTATTTTTATTTAGTACTGCCCTTCAGAAGCTAAAGAAGATGCTTGCATGTTTCTCAGAAGACAAAATAATTTACCCTGATCTTTAAATGCAAACAGTTTTCACCCTCCAGCTTTTAATGCATTGTGTTTCCTTCGGAAGCATCAGTGAGCACAGCTGTGGAACATTCAGGTAACAACACAATATTAGGAATCAACTATTATTCAACTGTTATTTTATGTGAAGTATCTTATTCAGGTCGGTACTAAATAAAAAATAAAATTTTGTATGCTTCCACTTATTTTGTTAAAATAACTAACATTTTGCAGATTCTGCAAGGCGTATGTAAGCTTTGGACCTCAACTATGAATGTAAAGAACATTTCTCAGCGTATTTATTCTAGAATAAATGATCTAAGCTATGCTATCCACATTCGTTGTATAACTCTGTAGTCTTAGTTTGATAAATTGAATCATTTAATTTTTCAATAAGCCCATGACTTGAATTACACATATCTAACTAGATAATATTTAGCATACAGTATGTACATTGTGAAAGTGACGTGACGTGTGGCCAAGTATGGTGACCCATACTCGGAATTTGTGCTCTGCATTTAACCCATCCAAGTGCACACACACAGTAGTGAACACACACACACACACACACACACACACACACACACACACACACACACCGTGAATATACACCCGGAGCAGTGGGTCGTGAGTCGTGGTATTGAGGGTGGAGAGAGCGCTGATTAATCACTCACCCCACCGACAATCCCTGCCGGACCTGGGACTCGAACCTGCAACCTTTCAGTCACAAGTCCGACTCCCTAACCATTAGGCCACATTCATTGTAATGCCACATGAGGATGAGTTTTTCTGCCTTAAAAACTTTACGAGAAATGTCAGTGACAAAGCTGACATTTAAATAAAAAATAACAGACAATCCCATTAATTCTCCTGAGCTTGAAATAGAAAACTCTGAGCCATTAAAGTTCTCTGTATGTGCTGGGTTGCTACACTGTATGGCTCTCGACCTTTGCTGTCTAGGAGTCAAAGAGGGAAAGATCATCAATAAATCATATACAGCAGTACCATCAGCTTCCAAAAAAACGTATACGTGCATGCACTGACAATGGATGTCTATGAAGCAACTGTTGGATGCTTGCATAGTGTGAACTTGTAAAAACAAACTAAATGTGTCCGCAGAAATGCACTGGATGTATATAAACTTTAAGAAATGATATTACACATATATGTCACAATATGTGACCCTGGACCACAAAACCAGTCATAAGGGCCATTTTTTGAAACTGAGATTTATACATCATCTGAAAGCTAAATAAATAGGCTTTCCATTGATGTATATTTTTAGGCTAATATACTAATATAAGTATTTGAAAATCTGAAATCTGAGGGTGCAAAAAATCTAAATATTGAGAAAATTGCCTTTAAAATTGTCCAAATGAAGTTCTTAGCAATTTATATTAAGCTTTGATATATATTTATATATGGAACATGATCTTAATATCCTAATGATTTTTGGCATTAAAGAAAAATCGATAATTTTACCTGTACAATGCTTTTTGACTACTGCTGCATATATACAAGTGCTACTTAAGACTGGTTTTGTGGTTCAGGGTCATATATCTTATATGATGTAACAGTTTTCTTTTGTTTTGTAGAAAATGAGTTTTCCACCTTTGGTACCTTGAAAAAGAGCAGATTTATTTGTATTACTAGCACAAACAATGCCTGTGGTGTTTTGTTCTGTTTTCAGGTGAGCTTATAAAAAGTCGCCTTTCTTCGCTTGCACTCCCACATTTTATTCTCTTTGAGACCGTGAACCGTCTGCTGTGGCTGACAGGCGTGTAATAAAAAGGTTAATTGTTGCGTCTTTGCTGTGGGCTATTACAATGCCATTGCGTTGGGAACAGCTCTGCCGCCGCCACAACCTGTGAGACGTCAGAGCGACAGGCACTCAGACAAATGCGAGAGTAATCAACATGATGGATAGAAGAAAACCGTGTCCCTCCTTCCATCATTCGTGTTTTCTTTCGCTTACCTCTTCTTTTTCTGCTTAACCACACATAAAAACAAAGGCCCTTTTCTATCTCTTTGCAACAGCGAGACAGTGGCCGTCACGTCCGCATTCATTCAGAATAGAGGATTAGCCACGGCCTTGGCTATTTGTATTCGTGGAGCGTCGGCTCGAGATGGCAGGGCAGGGAGCAAGACGTGGGTAATGGGAATTGTCTAGCTCGTGCCGCCTCACAGCACGCTCCACACTTTGAACGCAACTCCTCAAGGCAGACTAGAAGCAGGGTCGTTCAGGCTGCCAAAGAGAACACCTGAAATGAAAGACCTTGTTTGTATGCTCCACCGCTACTCTGGAGGAGCTGCAATAATTCTCAGCATTTCTTCCAGTCTCTAAAAATTAGGCAAACTGTTGCTGTGTAGAAACCCCTTTTGGCGCTTTCTTTTAGAGGTGATTTTGCCAAGTAGGACATGTTCCTGGATCACCTTTCTTGTTAGTCCTGGCTTAGGGAAAAGAGGTCTATAGTACCTGAAGAAAGCTGTCTGTTGGCATTCTGATACTTTTCAATGGCAGTTGCTTGCCTGGCACATGAAACATGCATGGAAATCTGCCATCTTTGCTCATGATCCATGCCAGTATCTGCCGGTACTCCCTTCTGTCATTGTTTGAGAGAGATTGAAAGTAGACACTCATAAACTACCGGTGGTCTCTTTTGAGTGAGATTTTCTTCACATGATTTCTCTCTCTTGTTTGCAACATTTGACATTTCTCAACAAGGCATTTCTGTGCACCTTTTCCTGGATCCAGACCAGCAAGCTTTTAGGGCAGAAGTGGAACCACTTTTTCTACAGAATGAATTGCGATTCACTAGAACCTGGTCATTATATATATATATATATATATATATATATATGGCTACCTGGTGATTTAAAAGGATAGTTCACCCAAAAATGAAAATTATTTTGTTAATTACTCTCTCTCATGTCATTTCAAACCTGTAAGACCTTTGCTCATATTCAAGAAATTTAAAGATATAAAGATATTTTTGATTAAATCCAAGAACTTTTTGACCCTGCATAGACAGCAATGCAACCACCACGTTACTCACCCTCATGTCATTTCAAACCCGTAAGATCTTCGTTTGTCTTCGGAACACAAATTCATATTTTTTTATGAAATCCAAGCGTTCTCTGACCCTCCATGGGCAGCAAGGGTACTATGACCCTCTACAGACAGCAAGGGTACTACCACGTTAAAGAGAGTATTGGAGAGTATCATGATTGTTGAACAAAGTCGTTATTATTTTGTGCACAAAAAGTATTCTCGTAGTTTATATAGAATAAAATTACGATTGAACCACTGATGTCACATGGACTATTTTGTTGATGTTCTTGGTACCTTTCTGGGTCTTGAATGTGGTAGTACCCTTGCTGTCTATGGAGGGTCAGTGAGCTCTTAGATTTAATAAAAATACCTTAATTTGTGTTTTGAAGATGAACAAAGGTCTTACAGGTTTGGAACTAATAATAACTAATTAATGACAGAATTCAAATTTTTGGTCGAACTAACCCTTTAAAATATTGGTTTTCTTTGTGCACAAAAAGTATTCTTGTAGCTTCATAATATTAAGGTTGAACCATGATAACCAAAATAGTCACATGGATTATTTTAACAATGTCCTTACTATCTTTCTGGGCCTTGAACTTGGTAGTTGCATTGCTGTCTATGCAGGGTGAGAAAGCTCTTGGATTTCATCAAAAATATCTTAATTTATGTTCCGAGTATGAGCAAAGGTCTTACAGATTTGGAACGACATGAGGGTGAGTAATTACTGACAGAATTTTCATTTTTGGCCTCAGTGACACAACTGTTTTCCCATGAATAAATCTGAGTAGTTTAAATGACATTTGGTTTGCAGAGTTCTGGTTCTCTGAATAATCAGGGCGTGTTTTATGCCATACAAACTGATCCGGGGTCAGGATGTGACATTAATGTAGGATCTTTCCTAACCCCGTCTGTATACCCCTCATTCGCCCTTCTGCATCCCTGTCTTCCTGTGACCTCTGCTCGAGTGGAGTTGTCCTGTTCCCCGAGCTGTCTGCTGGTCTCTCAATCAATCAGTGTTTCATTTCACACTTCAGCCCTCTACACTCACCCGGCCCTGCTGGCTGCCGCCCAGCAATGAAATTCAAACGAAACACAAACAGCCATGAATTTCAAACACCAGTGACACTGGAAACATTCATATTTTGGATGTTTCATTTTGTGCAGGTTCCAGTACAGTTCTAGCAGTTGTGCTGTTATGGATAAGCTTTCTTGTTGCTTATACTCAGAAAATCAGAACATTCTACCAAACCTGCAGTGCCTGAATGCGCACCATGGTACGATCATGTGCTAAAATGTTAGGCTATGAAGAGGCATTGGTTGTTTGCTCCTTTGTCAGCTTGAACACTGAAATGAATTGCCGCCCGAGATAATATCTCAGACAATGAATGCTGTCTGAAATTCATTGTGTGCTCATTTGAGTTTGAAATGCTTTATCAGTGCTGTGGTGAAGTATATCGCTGCTCCCCAGATAGGCGCCTTTCTGAGAACATGCCTCTACTGTTCCACTGACGTCTGTATTAGTACTTGTGTGTGCTTGTGTATTTATATATATGTCATTTGGAGGGTATTTTGGTTAAATGAATGGGCGTAGACAATAAGTATGGATCAAGTTTAGGGGCTTAGGTTTCATTTCTATACTTAAGCAGGGACACAGAAACCTCCCAGAGAGTAATATTTACACAACATCCACACTCAGGAAGAGAACACAGAACCGTTGTTTCTTGGTAAAGTTTGGCACATGATTCTAGTGACCTGAATTGTCATTCACTGTGAGCACTCAGGTCTGTCTTTGGATCGGCTCCACTGCCCGCGCTTGTGGCTTTCAGCTGTGCACTCTGTGCGGGGCATTTTTAGCTTGTGTACAGGCCAACAACATTTGTCCGTGTTGCTGTATTCCACCTCCCATACATATAAAAACATAATCATGCAGAGAGAGTATAAGAGGGAGTAGATGGATCACTTCACTTGTAGAGAAATGTATGAGAAAACCACAGCACTCAATATGGTAAAAAAGCCTTTAGGTTTAAAAAGCCAATCAGCTTAAGGGATAGTTCACCCAAAAATGAAAATTCTGTCATTAATTACTCACCCTTGTGTCGTTCCGAACCCGTAAGACCTTCGTTCATCTTTTGAACGCAAATTAAGATATTTTTTATGAAATGTGAGAGCCTGGTGACCCTGCATAGACAGCAGCGCAGATTCCACATTCAAGGCCCAGAAAGGCAGTAAGCACATTGTTAAAATAATCAGTGGTTCAACCGCAATATTATGAAACTACGAGAATACTTTTTGTGCACAAAGAAGGCAAAATGTATAATTCTATAACTGTCAGGTTTCACATTGGAACATAATCTTAGCTTAGTAGTCTTTCATAGGCACAGTACTTGCCTGGCAAGACCATAGCTATCTGGGAGCATTTTCAAATGGCCCCAAAATGAACTGACTTGCCTTGAAGGGACTTTGGCATGTTTGGCCTTGTCTGTTGCTTGTGCTGTAGATTTCTCATTTGTTAATGTGTTGATCTAGGAATAGATTATAGCAACAATATTTAGTGCAGGATCCAGGGCGTATTGAGAGGTGGGGTTTGTGCATGAAGGAATTTGCTCTATTTTAAGGTCTGTTTTTGTTATCATTTAAAAACCGATTTCAGTGTCAATGTGCTGACAGTTAGATGTCTACTGTGCAGTAATGTGAGAGGGTGGAAACGTCAGTGCAGTGCAGCATGAAAGCTAGTAGCTACCAAAGACACTATAAATGTAAGAGTGTAGGAGGAATATAGAGTAAAAAATATCTACTTTGAGATGGTGAATGACATTTTAATTTCAAACAGAGTCAGATGCTTTGCTTGGAGTGTTTTTTTTATTTTTTATTTTTATAAAATAGCAAATTTTTTGTTATTTCAAAGAAAATTAGCAATCAAAATCACATAAGGGAGACATCCAAAATGTGTACTTTGGGTGTTTCTCAAGGTTGGAAAACCCTTGAATCAGAAATCAGTTGAATCAGTTGGGATCAGATAAAGCCAAAGGCAACTTGATTACTCATTGGATGTTTTTAAAGGTAAAGTTGACCAAAAAAAACAAATTCTGTCAATAATTAATCATCCTCATCATGTTGTTCCAAACCCGTAAGAACTTCGTTCATCTTCGGAACACAAATTAAGATATTTTTGATGAAATCGGAGAGCTTTCTGAGTCTCTGCATAGACTAGGGTGACCATACGTCCTAGAGCTGTGCAATTAATCGATTTATTGCTTGATTTATTAATGTTTGCTCGATTGCTTGATTTATTAATGTTTATTTGATGTTGTGTTTTTAAAAGCGCAAAAAAGAATGTGCGCTGTTCTGTGTATGCGCTCAGAGACGGAAGAGAACACTTAAGATGTCACCTAAACGGTCAAATACATGCAAATATATTTCAAAATGCGGCTTTTGGTGATTATTCGTGTAATCCTTCGTCAGTTATGTCTCAAATTAACGTAAACAGTTGAGAATGAAAATACGTGTGCAACGGTATATTGGATCCGTGCAGCTCTTAAAGCGGCCACAAGTAATACAAACTCACTTACTGCTCTTGATGGAGGGACTTTTGTAGTTTTTATAAGAAACATAACACATTTAATTCTTACAGTGAAGACTATGCTGTTTTATTTTCCATTCAATTAATTACATTAAATTTCCAAATCAGTTCAACATATAAAGTTCGGGACACACTCATAATTGTGTTAAATAATCGTGATTACAATACTGACCAAAATAATCGTGATTATGATTTTTGCCATAATCGAGCAGCCCTAATACGTCCTCTTTTCCCTGGACATGTCCTCTTTTTGGACTTAAAAAAATGTGTCCGGTCGGGATTCCTAAATCGCCCAAAATGTCCGGGATTCAGCTTTTGCCATTCAGTGTGTGCGTTTTTTGTATTAAAGCCTTGTGTGTGACTGTTTTCTTAATCCCGCTCCCGCAAATGTTCTAATATTGAATATAAATTTAACTATCTAGTCGCTATCAATATGCAGAGTATATAAATCGCCTTGGATGCAGCTCGTGTTGGATGTAGGGTTGCCAAATCCGCTTTCTTCCCCTTGGAATTGGGCTGATTTTAAACAGTTGCGACGGGTTGATTTTTCAAAAGTTTGAAATATTGCATAAATTTCATTTGACTGAAATGCTTGTATTGAAACATTTTGCATTCTACCTGTGATAAAACTGTGGTAGATATTAGTTTTGTGAAGGATGGCCACTGTGGTAGGAAGCTTTTTAGCTGTGTTTATGATCAATCTGCATAACGGTGACTGTAAAATTGGTAGTTTTGGTATAGAAATGACATATTTGATACCAAAACTAGGACCCTCCTGTCCACATACTCTTTTTTTTGAAAACTAAAAGGGTCACCATAGCATAGACAGTAACACAACTGACATGTTCAAGGCCCAGAAAGGTAGTAAGGACATTGATAAAATAGTCCATGATCTTAATTTAACAATATATAAAACAAAAATAACAACTTTATTCAACAATTTCTTCTTTTTTGTGTGAGTCTTCGCTGCACATTCACAAGAGTATCACAATGCATGCATGTGGTGCTGCTGACGCAGGAGCCGGCGTTCATGGAACAGATTGTCAGGTAGTGGCATTTACCTCAGATTGAGAGGACAGACAGCAGGAAATCTCCCTATGAATCATTCATCATCCCTGACAAACTGTTGCCCTCTTTTCTACCCTTGATGCTTATATGTTTGTTTCCAAAGTTGCGCTGATTTAACAGACACATTTAGAGACCCAGTGCTCTCCATTATTCATGATTTTAGATGAGTTCACTACGGAAATCCTCAGAGAATCCAATCCAGGTAAACTTTATCGCACTCTCCCCAGTTTACGTGTGGGATCCGTTTATCACTCTTCATCACTTACCACTTAGCCAAGGCTTCGCGTAGATAAGTATTCAGCAATAAACCGAGTGAATCTGCATAACAAAGCAAACCTAGATGCTCTTGGTTCATTGTTTGTACTCCCCCAACACATTGAGATTCATTGTGCAGCGCTGCGGAGAATGAGATTGGATGGTAGACAGCACGTCTTTACTAGAGCAGGACTCTTTGGCTCTTTCGACTCTGCACTGAAGTGTCATTATGCCAAAAGCCTCTCATCTAAAAATTGGCGCTTACAAATCCTGATCGCTCCTCTCAAGCTTTAGCCCCAGGGGAAATCTCTTGCTCTTCAGTACAACTCTGATTGAGACGGACACAAGCAACATCATGATAGCTGTCCTTCATCAGATTGACAGACCTTTGAACTTGTATCCGTTTGGATTTTCGTAAGGATCGATGCACGTCGAATAGCAGTGACAGTCCTCATGGAATAGGCTAAGATTTATTTTGTCATCAGCCTAAAATGTCGATTTTTTTTTTTTTTTCTTTTTTGCAGTCTTGACTTGAATAAATATTGAAGTAAGATGCTAAATGAAGCATGCTTATGCTCTTTGGACCCGGGTCTGTCTGACATGGATGCACTAGAAATCATTTAAGAGGCATTTGTAAGTGGTTGCGAGGACATTCTGGGTCATTGCTATGGTGTTAATAGAGATTCTAGGTTGCCTCTAGACTATAGAGTGCATTAGTGCCCACTTAGTGCCCACTTTTTCAGCAGTGTTCAAAGATAACATACATTTTGTATGCCTCTTGTTTTGGTAAAATAATTAGCATTTTGCTGATTCTGCAAGGTGTATGTAAACTTCTCAACTGATCTCAACTGTATAGAAATAATCTAATTTAAGTTCATTGCAAGATTTCTGTAAATATCTTAATATGTAAGTATATTGTAGCTTAATAAGACTAAGTGATTACGTTTCTAAGTTCTTTTTGGTGCAATTTGTTGATGCAACTCTCTGATTGGTGGAATTTTCTGTACAGCATCATAGCTAATTATTTTTTTCAACACAAATTCAGCTTTTAAACATTCTTAAAAAAAAGTTGAAATAGTGTGAACAGATGGCTTCAACTAAAGCATATACCATCGATTAATAACCTCGGAAATCACAGTAGGTCTTTTAAGCTTTATAAGTTGTTAAAAATCAATTCCCCCTATGGAGAAAATGAATGGTGGTTTTTCTTATGGAACCCGACTGTTGCACTCTATTCTGGTGGTTGCTAGGACATTGCTAGGGTGTTCTAGGTCAGGGTCTTTCACTTAGAAAGAAATAGCTTCTGTTGTACTATGTTGACAGTGACACTGTATAACAATTGGCTATTAATCTTATCATTACAAACTCAGTTTTTTTTTTTTTTTTTTTTTTAGATTTTAGTATTTTTAGTGTTTTTATTCTCAATATCACTCTTTTGTAACCCCCTATTGTAGGTGGATCATGTTATAGATGGTTAGTTAGTTAGTTTATTAATTTAAGGTTTAGCACTTTCTAAACTCCAGACATGTCAGTCAGTTTCTGTAAGACTTGAGTCTGTAGGTGGTAAGCTCTTGCTTAGCTCTCTTGTCAGCCCTTCAGCCCCAGAATGCCATCTGCCTGCAACCAGCAGATTCTCAGTTTGCTTCCACGCATAGCATTTTTCCCTCTGACTGAATGCGCTTGCATTTTCAACCCCTTATTATTAGAGTATTTGGCTTATATCTGTGTTTTTCAGTTTCCAAATTCTCACTGTAGCGTTATTGATTTGTCTCTGCCATCAGTGAAGTCAAAACAATTTGAACCCGGGGTTGTTTATTCTGTTTAGTAGCCTTTAGCGGGAGGCTCATTTGTATTTGTGTCACCGCTTTGTCTCGATCCTGGCCGCAGTTTCAAAGTGTCACTCAAAACTAATAAAAGATGGGGAGGCAGTCGCCGTTGCCACGTTACAGGATTCTCGTCTTTCTCTCGAGAGCAGCAGGGGAGTGAATGCTTGTAGAAGTAAAGCAGACAGCCGGTTCTCACTCTCTGAATGAAATAAATCCGGTTTTGGAGTTGGACGTGCCTGGAACAGCTATTTTGAACAGCAGAATGATGGGAATGAGGGGTTTAAAGTGTATAAGTTTAAAGTCCTTGTTTCACCAGGCTGCCTTGAACTTTGTGCGCAAGGGCTCTGGGGAGCCTTGAGGAATTTCTCTGCCTGCTAACTAACTTCTGTCAGTATGTAGCGAGTGAAGTGTGTCCAGGATTAGACAGTGAACCCAGGTCAAGAGCAGAGTGTGTGTAGCACTGCTGTTACAAATCAACCAAGCTACACTATATTGCCAAAAGTATTGGCAATATAGTGTCTAATGAACATGTTTGACTACTTTCGTAATTTCCATGAGTACTAATCTTAATGTTTAAGCATAAAATAATATTCTAGGGAATTGTGTCCTTCCTTCTTTATAGCAATAGTTTGAGCGGACCCTTTTTTATTCTAACATGACAATGCCTCTGTGTATAAGGCAAGGTTCATAGAGAAATGTTTGATTCAGTCAGTGTGGAAGAACTTGACTGGTCTGTATAAAGCCAAGTCCAAATCCCAGTTGAACACCTCTGGTGTGACTTTAAATGCAGACCTTGAGCCAAAAACTCAGACCAAACACCAATGACTTCTGCATTTGGGTACAGTCATTTTAGACACTTACAAAACTGAAGCAACAGAGATGGAAATATAATTTCTAATTATGCTTCCATCTTTGTTGCTACAGTTTGAGAAAAGCCTTTTTCTGTTCTAAAGAGGGGGGTGTCCCAATGCTTTTGTCCGTATAGTGTATGTAAAAGTCATTTTTGGCTCAAGGCCTGCATTTAAAGTCACCCCAGAGGTGTTCAGCTGGGATTAGGACTTGGCTTTATGCAGACCAGTCAAGTTCTTCCACACTGACTGAATCAAACATTTCTCTATGAACCTTGCCTTATACACAGAGGCATTATCATGTTAGACTAAAAAAGGGTCCTGTCTTTTGCTATAAAATTAGAAGGACACAATTCCCTAGAATATCATTATATGCTTAAACATTAAGATTAGTACTCATGGAAATTACTAAAGTAGCCAAACCTGTTCATTAGAAGGGGTGTCCCAATACTTTTGGCAATATAGTGTAAATTACACATAGTTTAAGTTAGTATAAAGTGTGTAATTTCAGTGCCACTAGCATCGCAAAACTGAACTGCCAAAATAACTACTGTTTCCTAACAGGTTTCCTGAACACAGTAGGGGTTGGGGTCCTAGTTTTGGTATCAAAATATGTAATTTCCATACCAAACAACGCATTTTTTAAATCCAAAAAGAGGACATGTTCGGGGAAAAGAGGACGTAAAAAAAAAGTGTTGCAAAATGACTTAAATCTGTAAATCCAGTCTGAATGAACTGATTCACTGAATTATTGTCACACTAATAAAAATGTTGTTGAGACGGTAGCAACGGTTAGACTGGTTTTAGTCAGTTACTCCCCAGCACTGGTGTTTATACAGTATGCAGGCTGAGACTGTATAGGAGAGGTGTGAGATGACATTCCTGGGTTTTCTCTGCTGGTTTGTTTTCACGGTCATGAAGTGCTGTGGTCTGAGGGGCCCCTGCAGCTGCAGCTCTGTTTGTGCCATGCAGCTTCACACCTCACAGGAGGAACCTGTTCAGACTGGTCAGATATGAAACAACAACACTAGAGGGGCATGTTTCAGACGTGTCAGCCGAGCCAACACCATTGGAGCTAGAGAGGGGCTTTATCACTAGCTAGTGTCAGTCACAGGCTGTCTGACACTCTGAAATCAACCATGCTGGCCGTCTTATATATGTGGGCTCTCTATGACACCAGATGAATATTTTCCTTTAAAACAACACCATGACCAAAGGTTTTTTTGTATTGCTTGTTTTTAAAGGGATAGTTCCAAGTTCTCATGACAAAAATGTACATGTGGGAACTTTTTAGCAAGATGCAAAATACGTATCGGCGTACATCACTGCAGTTTCCAACATAAATGAACACTAGAGGCGGTAAAACAGTGAGCACTTATAATTGTTTTCGTACACAGTTATGATTACAGCTCAGTAAGTACTGTTTTTCCGTTATTGTAAGGGCTAGGTTTAGGTTTAGGACTGGGGTAGGTGTAGATGTTAATAAAACACAATGTAGGTAGAAAATTTTATGTATGTAAGCTGGCACAAAATTAGACTTAGGATGCGGAATCATTGGGTACGAATTCCGTGAAAAAAAAGACTCACTGTGAAAGATGAAGAGCTGTAATATGAGAGATCGAAAAAACAACAACAACAACAAGTCTCTTAGCGCCACTCTGTGAACATTTCACATCAAATATGTTTGTATGTATTTAGTGTCTTACGAAAATGTTCCCACAGATACGTTTACGTCAAGAGATTAGGCTCGAAACTAACATAAAATAAAAATCTGTTTGTTTGGCAGAACAAGAAAATAAATTTTGAAACAAAAAATGTTGGTCTGTTTGGAGGAAAAAAAAAGACATTTCTCAAAATATCTTCTTTTATGTACCACTGAAGATGGAAAGTCATAAAATATCCTATTAAAACATTAGTTCTGTCTCAGATGTTTTTCTCCCTAAAATTCCTTTGGATAAATGAATATAGAAACAATTGACAACATTTTTGACATATACAGTATAGGATCATTATCAGTGTTATCAGCTTTTTTTAAATATTTTTTATCTGTGTGAAATCTGCAAATATGCAGCGCTGATTCATTTGTGAAAGGACTAATGCATGAATTATATATTATTTAATCATATGTATGTCATTATTTACATATTAAAAGTAATTATAGTAATTATGAATTTATATGTGCATGTTATTTAGATTTTTGGACAAAATATTCTTGATCAAATAAGTTCAAAATCTTAATATAAATAAGATTAAATATTAATAAAATAACACATTAAGCATATGTATAAATACATATTTTAATAAATATATGCACGTCTGTATAAACCTTATCACCTTGGCTCATGAATATTAATTAGGTGATGAACCCTAGCCATAAAATATTTATGTGTCTGGCTACAATTTTTCTACACATAGCAGCTGAAACTCCTATATAAGCATTAATCCTCCAAATAATCATGTTGTAATGGTTACTCAACTCCTGTCACTCACTTAATAGAAATAAAGAACATTTGTGACAATTTAATGAGTTCATATACAGTTGAGGTCAAAAGTTTACATACACCTTGCAGAATCTGCAAAATGTTAGTTATTTTAGCAAAATAAGAGGGATCATACAAAATGCATGTTATTTTTTATTTAGTACTGACCTTGAATAAGATATTTAGCATAAAGGATGTTTACATATAGTCCACAAGAGAAAATAATAGTTGAATTTGTATTATTAAAAATTACCCTGTTCAAAAGTTTACATCCCCTTGATTCTTAATACTGTATTGTTACCTGAATGATCCACAGCTATTTTTTTTTTTGTTTAGTGATAGTTGTTCATTAGTCCCTTGTTTGTCCTGAACATTTAAACTGCCCGCTGTTTGTCACAAAAATCCTTCAGATCCCCCAAATTCTTTGGGTTTTTAGCATTTTTGTGTATTTGAACCCTTTCCAACAATGACTGTATGATTTTGAGATCCATCTTCTCACACTGAGGACAACTGAGGGACTCATATGCAACTATTACAGAAGTTAATAGTTCACTGATGCTCCAGAAGGAAAAACGATGCATAAGAGTCGGGGTGTAAACTTTTGAACAGAACATCTTCATGATGTGTACATTTTTCTTATTTATCCCTAAATAATATATTTTCATTTAGTACTGCTTTTCATACCTGCAGAGGATACTTGCATGTTTCCCAGAAGACAAAAAAGGTTACATTTACCCTGATCTTCAATTTCCAAAAGTTTTCACCCCCGGGCTTAATGCATCATGTTTCTTTTTGGAGCATCAGTGAGCTTTTGAGCCTTTTGTAAATGTTGCATATGAGTCCCTCAGCTGTCCTCAGTGTGAAAAGATGGATCTCAGAATCATACATTCACTGTTGGAAAGGGTTCAAATACACAAAAAGGCTGAAAGCCCAAAGAAATTGTGGAACCTGAAGGATTTTTCTGAAGAACAGTGGGCATTTTAAATGTTCAGGACAAACAAGGAGCTCATGAATAACTATCACTAAAAAAACAAAAACAAACAACAACAAAAAAACACAGCTGTGGGTCATTCAGGTAACAACACAGTATTAAGAATCAAGTGTATGTAAGCTTTTGAACAGGGTCATTTTTGTAAATTCAACTATTATTTTCTCTTGTGGACTATATGTAAACATCTTATATGTAAAATATGTTATTCAGGTCAGTACTAAATAAAAACTAACATCCATTTTTTTATGATCCCTCTTGTTTTAGTAAAATAATTAACATTTTGCAGATTCTGCAAGGTGTATGTACACTTTTGATCTCTCTAACAAATTTGAGTTCAAACTGAAATCTCTCACTTTATATTTGCAAACATTGGTATTTTAAAACTCTAATAGAAATATGATCACTGTTGTTGTTTTTTTAATCTAAGAAGCAGACGTCTCCAATTATTCTCAGTGCTGTTTAGAAAAAACAAGATCTCATTTGTGATTTTTCTTTCCTAAGGGTATTCTCCGTGTCAAACGTTTCTTTTTTGACTCATGAATTAAAAGTAGATATATCATTATGCGTGTGATAATAGCATTCAGAATGAAGCTGTCTGTGGCACTGTGTGATTTGCCCAAAGGGAAAAGGAAAGCACAGCTTTCACACAGCTCTTGGCTTTCATACTCGTCTCGCACCCTCAGTTTTGCAGGTGTCCGGACTAAAGAGGCTTATTATTCTTACTCGAAGTGAAGAACAGAAAGGCGAGCTGGAGGGAGGCTCAGCTGCTGGCGATCACACCACTGCGTCTGTCACCTCTGGCTGCACGTCCTGCCCTCCTTTCTCTCCGCTGCCTGGGTGGATCTGTCTGGAGGACAGGCAGAGCAGCCCACCACAAACTGGCTGTTGGCTGTGACACCCAGCTTTTTTTCTTTTTTTTTTCCTTCTCAGCCTTTGCCCATTCACACTGCGTAGTCACCTCATATAAGCGTGATTGACCGAGGCTCACAATTACAACTGACAGATTGTAGTTCTGTGTGCCAGTTTCTGAAGGCCATTAAGAAAGATGCACCCAACAAGTCGCGATCTGAGGAAGACACCTGCACTCAGTGTGCTAATTTTAGTAATTGGATCGCAATTAAAATCTCAGGCCTGAAAAAAAAAATCTCTGTCTCCAGCTTGTAATTTGGCCTGACTCTTAGCAACCAAGACACATGGTTCCTCCTACATCCCTGGTATGGTTGAAACACAGAGCAGATGTGACGTGTAATTCAGGGCATCATCAAGAACGTCAGAAAGCTTCAAAGTAGAAATCCTGTTTGACTCACTTCCAGATGTGAGACTGTAGTGATATTAACACAAAGCTGTTGCCAGCAGACTTCAGATTGTGTTTGTATGTTCAAGTGTGATAGATTATGTGTGCAGCGCAGGGGTGTTCTCATATCTGTGTCCATATGTGTGTTTTTGGGGGAAGATGTGCATGATATAAGCAGTTCCATCTGCTTCCTGATCTCAACACTTATATAGGAGACATATTAAGAAGATCCACATTGCCTTATAATAGTATTGTACTTTGATCCTGTTTTCAAAACTTTTTTCAAATTAATTGTAATCATTAATTGTAATCATTATTCGTTCATTCATTTGTTTGTTTGTTCGTTCGTTCGTTCATTTCAATAGAGCAGCCAAATCAGAATACATGTGCATAACCCAAAAAAAGAAAAAAAAAGTTCATATTTTGCTTTAATGATTTTAGATTATATCTTAACTATTTCTTAATTTATTAATTATATCTTAAGTTTACTCAAGACATCAGTCAGATTAAATATTTTATTTTATTTTGTTATCAATGCACCAATGAGTTTAAATGTGTGCATTACTAGTTACTTTCAAATTAACTAGTTATTTATTAGTTTTACTTTTTTAATCTTTTATATTTGTAGAATTATTTATTATAAATTATAGTTTTACTAGGACATATATTAACTTATTAACTAAATTATTTTTTTTTATTAAAATTAAATGTAATTAAATTTTTATAAAAAAGTACATGGGAGTTAATGACAAAAATAGTATTGGATTCTGTTTTATGTTTTCATGCATTCACATGGAAAATAAAAAATCTAAAATAAAACCTTTATTTCATATCATATTAAATTAATTGTATTAAAAAAAAACTACATAGGGGGTTGACAATTTTTTTTATTAAATAAGTATGTTTATAAATATAGTATTTCATTTTTTTATTAAATTTTATAAAAAAAATACATGGGAGTTAATGACTAATACATAAATCAGATTCTGCTTTTATAATTTAATGATTTTACACAAACATATACAAAAAAAATATATATAATATAATATATATATATAAATTATATATATGTATATGTATGTTTATGTTTATATGTGTGTGTGTGTGTGTGTGTATGTGTGTGTGTGTGTGTGTGTGTGTGTGTGTGTATATATATATATATATATATATATATATGTGTGTTCTATAAAAATCATAATCTATAAGTTTTTTTTAACAATAATTTATGCAAATTATAATTGTTTTTCTAGGACACATATTAAATTATATTTTATTTTATTATTATATTAATATTTTATTTATTTATTTATTTATTTAATTTATTTTATCAGTACAGAAATGCGATTAAATAGGCAAATGTGTGCATTTATTTATTTATTAGTCTATTTGACTTTATTTAATTATTATTGTTTTTTAATTTGTACAGTTATTTATAAAAATTCTAATAGTTTTTCTGGGACACATAGTAAATTATTTAATTTTGTTTTATTTTATTTTATTTTTTATTTAAATGTATTTTATTTTATTTTTTAAAAGTAAACGTGAAAAAATAAACTGCTTTCATAATTTCTTGCATTTACAAAGAAAAGAAATGAAATGCGGAATAAAATCTTTATCATCAATTTTATTTAAAAAAAACTGCATGGGGGCTTGACAAAAAAAAACTAATCAGATTAGCTATTTTAATTTTATGCATAAATGATTGAGATTATATAATTATCTATTATGCATACATTTTATGCATGGATTTTCTTCACTCACTCCATTGTCAAACTTATTTTTGGGACCCCTCTGAGTGTGGGCTACTAACCAAAACCACCATCATCTTTGCTCACATTCCAACTTCCTGTGTACTATGAGCTTTCTGTCAAAAGCTGAGTACAGACAGACTGACACAAAGCAGATCTGCAGATGCTCTGGAGGCCTCAGAGAGTCAGAGATCCACACAGACAGAAAGAGCAGTGGGTCAGTGTTCCTTTTGTTTATCGTGGCATCTATCAGCAGCTGTCAGTGCTGAGTGCATTAATCAGGTTAGCTGGTGAGACGTCTGCAGGGCTCTGACTGCATCAGGCAGGTGATGAGGGCCCAGCTCTGTCCTCATTGGTTAAAGTGCGCAGGCAGACTTTGTGTGACCGTTGAGCCCAGAGAGGCTTTGATTGGCAGGTCTTTTCACAGTCTTGTTCTGCTGGCGCTACAGAGCGTGCTCAGTCCAGCCCCGTGGAGGTACGCTTCTCCCCGTCTCCGATAAGAGGGGAGACACAGGGTCCTGACAACACATTTATCTGTGCTTTGTAACACGATCGGCCTCTCCCTGCGGTGGTGCCGTATCCCCTGGCAACGACCTCTTGTGAAGGTCAGTATAGATGAGAATAAGTGAACAAGATGCTCAGAATAAAATATGTTAACCTTTAACCTAATGCAGTTAAATTTGAGTTTCTTGTTCTTATGTTTAACAAAAAGAAAGGGAAAAATAGATTGATAGTCAGAGAAAAAAATTGCAGTTTTATCAAAACTGCAATGAGTTTAAAAATAAATAATATAATGTAATATAATATAATATCAGTATTATATATATGTATATCAAGCCAACAATGAAATTCATTATTTCATGAAGACAGGTATGTTTTATTTAAATATATAAAAATATAGTTTTTAAATAAAATAAATATAACTCAAACAATATATTTAATATGATTTAATAATAATATATTTTATATACATAAAATATATGAAAATACATGTGGGTTCATGACTGCAAATCAAATTCTGCTTTTTCAGGGCAACAATAAAATCTATCAATTATTTTATCAAGGCAACCATTTTTAAAGTAAATATATAAAACACTTTTTTTCTAAAATAAAATAAAACTAAATAAAAAAAAAATATATAACTCTAATAATGGTGGTTCATGCAGGTGCAACAATCCATAAATCAAATTCTGCGTTTTTAATATTATTTTAAATATAAATTTATCAAATTCTGCTTTTTTTATATATATATATATATATATATATATATATATATATATATATAAAAACAATATAAATATATTGTTTTTATAAAATTAAGTAAAACTAAATATATGTATCTCACTAACTAAATATATATTCTCAAATTTATTCAAACTTCCAAAAAGTGCAAAAATTGTATTCAAGTGCAAAAATCAAATTCATTTTTTTTAAATGTAATTTTATATAATAATAATAATTTGTATAATAATAATAATAATAATAATAATAATAATAATAATAGTAATAGTAATGTGGGTTCATGACTGCAAAATTTAATTAATCAAATACTGCTTTCTCAGACAGAAATTAAATCTCTTTTATATCTTAATTATTTTACTAAAACGGCAATGTTTAAATTAATATATCAAATATTTTTTATAAAATAAATAAAAATAAATTAAATTAAATATAACTCAGTTCAAAGTAAATGTGGGTTTATGCAGGTGCAAAAATCCATGAATCAAATTCAGCTTTTTAAATATAATTTTATATATAGAATGGTAATATATATATTTAAAAAAAATGTGTATATATATATATATAAAATACAACTCACTTTAAAATACATGGAGTTCATGACTGCAAAATATCATGAATCAAATCCTGCTTTTTAAAGACAGCACTGAAATTCTTTGTTTTGTGTAAACTTTCCTCCTTAGAAAAAGATGCAGCATTCAGATTCTTTTAGATGAGATCTCAAACAGCAAACAAAAGTAATTTCACTACGAACTCAAACAACTTTCATCACATTTATCAAAGACCAAATCAGCTTTATATTCCTTACTTGTGTATTTTTATTTCTCATACAGTATAGATTTCCAAGAAACATCTGAGGCAAACATCTTTAAATCTTCTAAAAAGAGAAACCACTGAGCAATTAAACCCTTTGAGAGCACACATAGCGTAGCAGCACTTCATACTGCTGCAGTACACAATAAATAATAAAGGGTTCCAACACCAATAATTATTAGTCTGTTTTCCTGTCTGTGCAGTTGGCATTCAAGACATGTCTTCAGGGCATAAAGGACTGGTGTGCATTTTCATTAGCTCATCTGTATGCAAATTTAAGATCAAACAGAGGCCCCTCCCCTTTACCCGAATGGGTCAAACCTCTTTCTGATACATTTGAAATACATTAAAAATGTGTAAAACAAAAGAGGATGGTGATGAAAGCCAGAACAGTTTAAATTTAGAGCTTTTTAAAAACATGTTAACATTCTTGTGTATTATGTATTTGATTCAACTTTTAGTCATCAGAAGGTAATTCATTCCTAAAACATACTTTATATACTTTAAGAGAATTCTCAACAGCACTTTGCCGAATGTGAAACATTTGCCATTTTTCCCAGTTTTCATTAAGATCGGTCTACACTTGAGCTGTGAATCCCTGCTGGCTCTGTGTCTCTCTGTCTGTGTCCGCTGTGGACAGGAACTGTATTACGCTGGCCATCTTACCGCTGCTCTCCTGCCATCTAGTCTCCATGACTGAAAATCATTTCTTTTCCAATTACATCCACAGCACTGTGAAATGAAATCTCATCCTGTTTGGTGGTATTGGGCTTTCTGATCACAGTCAAAATCAACAGAACATTTGACAAGATACCAGAGGATTTAATGCAAACCTGCCACTGAAGTTTCTTTTCATCTCAGCTGTTTGAGCGAGATCACCTCACCATAACCCTTTTTTTAACCTTTCATAACATTGGTGATCTTTACAGTCTTTTCATTTCAGCTTTTTTCTGGTTTGTCCGGATTGTCTACACTCAGATTTTACACTTACAAATATGTTTTTTTTTAATAGGATTGGTTATTTTTCTTTTTGTTGGTACGTAAATGATGGCTTTTTACAGTCAAAGTTTGACCTCGCTATGAACTTGCTGTCTCACCGAGGGTTTGGTTTCAGTCAGTGGAAGCAGATGTGAATGTATGCTTGTGATATCTCACATTGATGCAGTGCTAATGTATCAGAGTGGGAAGAGAAGTTTAATTGTGTTAGACTTCTGATGAGGCAGCCTCATGGGAAAGCGCCGCTCGTTCGCTAATGTGTGTGCCCGTCAGCAGCCAGACGCTTCTGGGAAACCGGCTTAAAATATAACCTGTGGGCACACTGACATTCATCTCTACAGTTAGAAAAAATGAAGAGCTCAGTATTTAAAAGGAAATAGATGAAACTGTGGCAAACCCACATCAAATAATTACCAATATTCTCACAATCTTTATTAGTAATTGGTAGGGTGCACGATTCAGTAGTTTTTCTTCCTTCGTTTTCAAATATTAAACCATTTTAAACCGCAGGAAGCCCTCTGGGGTTCTTATGCTTCTTGTATGTCGATAAGCGCATCTCATTACAAATATGAGAAGATGTTGTGTTGCCAAATGCATAATGAAGCGACCCAAACTGCAGATATGGAGTTTGTACGGAGCAGCATTTACAGCATTATCGGCTCTGAGATGCTGAAAACACAGGCTCATGAGCTCCTCGTGTGTAAATAAACATTGGCACACTTCACTCTGAAACATGCAGTGCACAACGATTAATCGCAATTAATCCTGCCTGACAATAAAGTTTTTAATTACACTTTTGTATTGCAATAATTTCACATTCATGATTCAAATGAATGTAGATACAACATAAAGAATGTATATATTTATATCATTTGTTTAATACCATCTTTTTTATAACTGAAGGCAAGTATCACTGATTCCAACTGAAGTCTCTATTTTTCCTAATATTTAACCATTAAATATAACCATTCAACATTACAGTATAATTGAGAGCTATTACTTTAAAATTTCTCAGACTTTAAAAAAAAAAAACCTTCTAATTTAAGTGAACTTGAAACAATCTTCATATAAACCCATTATAATAAATGTCATATAGGCTAACTACCTGTGCCCTTCAACAAGAAAATATAAACTAATATTATCAAACACTAAATTATATAAAATTATAAAGATAAATCTTAAAACTACAGAAGTTATTATTTCACCAGGGGGTGAAAACTTTTTGAATGTAACTTATTTTGTCTTCTGGGAAACATGTAAGTGTCTTCTATAGCTTCTGAAGGGCAGTACTAAATAAAAAAAATTTGATATTTAGACCAAATAAGAAAAATGCACACATCTTCATTCTGTTCAAAAGTGCTCACCCCCTGGCTCTTAATGCATTGTTTTTCCTTCTGGAGCACCAGTGAGTGTTTGAACCTCCTGTAATAGTTGCATATGAATCCCTCAGTTGGCCTCAGTGTGAAAAGATGGATCTCAAAATCATACAGTCATTGTTTGAAAGGGTTCAAATACACAAAAATGCTGAAAAATTACTGAATTTGTGGGACCTGAAGGGTTTTTCTGAAGAACAGAGGGCAGTTTAACTGTTTAGGACAAACGAGGGACTCATGAACAACCACCACTAAACAAAAAAACACAGCTGTTGATAATTCAGGTCACAACACAGTATTAAGAATCAAGTGTATGTAAACTATTGACGGAGGTCATTTTTATAAATGTGGACTATTTGTAAACATTATGTGAAATATCTTTTTCAGGTCAGTACTAAATAAAAAGTAACATGCATTTTATATGATTCATCTTATTTTGATAAAATAATTAACATTTTGCAGATTTTGCATAAACTTTTGAGTAAGTGCTCAGTGCTAATTTACACAATGTTTTACCGCAAAGGTTGACTGAATTTACCTCAAATCATAACTTGCATTGACTGAAGAATCTACACCACAATCTTCATTCAGTATTTAACCAAACACAGAGGAGGTCTGGTTAGTTTTGGAACCAGCTGTGTGGACTCCATTTAAACTCATAATAGAAGATATTGCAGACTGCTATCAAATATTTATCTTTGCTTGTACGACTCATGCAAAATTTATAAGCTGGGAAAGGTGACATGCAATTCTCAGTGTGACTCCTCCCTGAACTGGGTCATGTTATGGCTGGCAGTTTCCTCCTTTAGGTCCTTCTTAGACAGCGTATTTATAGAACTCCAGGACAGATGACTAGAGCTCCAACAGCTTTCTAATTTGGACAGAAGCCATGTTAAGACTGCGCGAACCTTGAGATGAATATTTAATGAGAGAAAAGGAAGGGTGGTCAACTTAAATCTCATCTTTTAGTGAAAGAAGATGGAAGGATGGTAGACCAGTCTCAGTAAATGGTACCATTTGTGCATTAATTTATTCTCATTCTGAATCAAATAAGGTTCATTTTTAAACTTAATCTTGTCGATGAAATCAGTAGTAAGTCAACTTACTCTCAATCGTATCACACAGTTGGCACCATTTCCTGATAATAATGTGTACATCTATGTTTATGGCAGGGAAGGCTATTTATTTCCCCTCGCTGGGGTGGGGTCTTTGCTTGAGTTTGAGCTACAACCTTTCTGTTTACTGCTGCTCGAGCGCATGCTGCTGTGAGGTTGGTCTCTTTGTTTTTATCCCAGACCTTCCCAACCACAGATTTATCTCCTCATATCCAGCTTTAACAGCATCGGTAAATCGTGTCCAGCTCTACTCGCTCTCTACAGGCCTAGAAACCCTGTCGCAAAGTGGAGGGAGCTGTTTGTCTGTGAGCCTGTAAATTTCTGGAGCTTTTTAAAGAGCTGCCTGCCGCCTCTAAGACCCAATAAAGAAGAGTATCCAGAGTCGAATGAACAGTGAATGAGCTTCAGCCCAGCGGGGTAGAAGAGACCTTATACCCACTCAGATTCTTTTCTCAGTTTGACAGAAGTAAATGGAAGTTGGGGCCTGCTTCATGGTACACTGGGGGCCTTAGGGGCCCTTGATTTTAGGTTGCTACTATTCTCTGCAGGGTTTTTGCCCTCGCTATGACTCCCAGTGTGTGGAATCTGCTTTAGTTGGAAATTCTCATCAACCAGTCGATTGTCTGTTTTCTTGTGCCTCAGCGCTAACCTGAAATGGTCATGTTAGAGTTGCAGTTTGGTGTGGAAGCTTATTTCCGCCATAGAATAAAATTTAACTTATTACAGTTCTTTTTTTTTTCTTAGCAGTTGCAAATTTACATCTCTCAATTCTTACTTTTTTCTCATAATTCTAACTTTACATCTTGCAATTCTTACTTTTTTTTTTTTAGAATTCTAATTTCCCATCTTGCAATTCTTATTTCTTTCTCAGAATCTTAACTTTACATCTTGTAATTCGTTTTTTTTTTTTTCAGAATATTACGTTTACCTCTCGCAATTCTTCTTTTTTTTTTTCAGAATTCTAATTTTACATCTCTTAATTCTTAATTTTCTCAGAATTCTAATTTATCTCTCAATACTTACTTTTTTCTTAGAATTCCAAGTTTATATCTCTCAGTTCTTAATTTTTTCTCAAATCTTAAGTTTAGTCCTAGCAATTCTTACTTATTTTTTTTACTTTTTCTTAGAATCATGAGTTTACATCTTGCAATTATTTTTTCTCAGAATTCTAAATTTACATCTCACAATTCTTACTTTTCAGAATCCTAAGTTTACATCTTGCAATTTAGAATCATAAGTTTACATCTCACAATTTTTACTTATTTCTTTTCAGAATCTTAAGTTTACATCTTGCAATTCTTTCTTTTTTCTCAGAATTCTAAGTTTACATCTCACTATTCTTACTTTTTTCTCAGAATTATAAGTTTACATCGTTTAGTTCTTACTTTTTCTCAGAATTATAAGTTTACATCTCTCAATTCTTTCTTTTTTCTCCAAATTTTACACTTACATCTCACAATTTTTACTTTTCTTCTCAGAATCCTAAGTTTACATTTTTCAATGCTTTTTTCTCAGATTTCTAAGCTTACATCTTGCATCTACATCTCACAATTAATAACGTGCAATTCTGAGGGAAAAACAAATCTGAAATGTGGGTTCATAACTCTCATTTGGAAGTTTGCATTTGCAATTCTGACTTTTTCCTCCAAATTCTGTTTACATCTCAGAATTAATATCTTGCAGTTGCGAAATACAAACTCACAATTCAAAGAAAAAAGTCTGAATCGTGAGTTTATAACTCACAAGTCTGAGTTTTTTCTTTGAATTCTGAGTTTACGTCTTGCAATTAATAACTCGCAATAGCAAGATATAAATTCTCAAATATAAAAAAAAGAATAATGAGATGTAAACTTACAATTCTGAGAAAAATAAGAAGAATTGTTGGATAAAAAGTTGCAATTACCTCATTAATTTTATATTTTTATTCTCTGGAAATGATCTTTCATAATTTGATGACGTGGACAACAGTGGACAAACAGTGGCAGAGCTGACAATCTAACCATCAAACGGACTGTCCTTTCCAATCAAATCACACAGAAGTCTGGCCAGTAAACTCTAATGGCTCTGTCGATCCAAATCTCTAGTTTGTAGCATGTTCTTGTGTACCAAAGGATCAGGCCACCAGAAGGGGATGTGTGTACATGTCTGGTAGACCCTCAGGGTGTCTGAGAGTAGTTTTTGTGAGGTCCAAGCTTATGGCACTCACTGGTTCCCATGTTGCATTTACACCAGTGTAATGAATCACTCAACAAATGTTGCTCTTGGACAAACTAGTTGGAAAGGACGTAACAGAGGAAGAATATAACAGCAGGGAGGGCTCACACTGCCACCAAAACACATTGCCTGAACTGTACTCTAAACTATAATTATTTACATTACCGGACCCTGCTGAAAAGACCAATTTAAACCAGCGTGAATTCTCATGTTTCATGACCAGGTTGGTTTATGCTGGTTAAAGCTGGTTTGATGCTGGTCTGGCTTGTAAATATAGGCATTTATTTCATCAGAATTATAGTAAAACAGTGAAAAAAAAAATGCAGTTTACTCCAGCCTTAATGCAACTATTACTTCAGACTAGGTCAATATTAAAATTTCAATAATACATTTATGTTTTTATTAATTTACTTTTATTAATTTTGCGTTATGGTATTAATCACTATTATCACTAATATTATTTTCCAAAAAAAAAAGTTATTCCTTGCATATACTGTATATCGTAAATATTTTATACTGTATGTCCTCTAGCCATGCATAGGTAGAACAAACTATATCTAGATTTTTTTCTCTTTAAAATTGAGAAGTATTAGTACTTAGTGGACAGAAATGCGCAGAATGTTTCCTTTAAGAGCATAAAAGCTGTTCTGTTGTAAAAAACCTGATTTTGTATATAGTTTATAAGGGGATTAAAAGCCCACAGCATGCTCTGTGAAACCTTTCTGTCTGCTGTTATAAAGCAGAGCCTGTGGAGATGAATGAATGCTGTTCTCTGTTCACTCAGAGCCAGCGGCTGATAGCATCTCTCACTGCATGCTCTTTCACATTAAGAGAGAGTAAGAGCATGGCATGTGTGTAACGGACTAATGCCAGACAAAGGAAACCCCATCACTCCTCTCTCCTATAGTCTCTCACAAAGACATTTCCATATATGAGTTTTATGTTCACCTGCGTGGGATCTATAGATCTCTGTTTTGAGCTTTGCCAGCAGTGCTAAGGCTAAATCAGCTCTTTCTGTCTTTGCAAGAGCCAGATTTACACTATATATATGCTATTTCAAATATATTCAAATACATGATTTAAAAGTTTCAATCGAAATGAAATAAATGAAGGTAGACTAAAGCCATACTTCAGTGATTCAGAAAACCTTCTATAGTATCTTATTGCATTAAATAAATTTGAAGTATTATACATTTCCATTTACTTTTAAAATACCAATCAATTTGCTTTTCAAAAACATTACATTCAGTTTGTACTTCAGTGTATTCAAGTATATTATTTCCGTAAGAGTACACTTTTGTGCTAAAGTGTGCTTCTTTTTCCACAAGGTAGATATTAAAGAGATCTTATTTGTGATGTTCATTTCCATATGAAGCAGGATGCAGATACTGCAGAGAAACATGAGCAGCCGCCTTATCGAATGAGAGGGAACTGTGATTAAGTGGAGTCAATTGTATTAGGCAAAGTGCTCAACGCTTCGCTCATCATAATGGGAAGTGATGAACTTACTGCTCCGATGAGCTGAACTACATTGCTTCAGTGCTGAAATCCTGTGGAAGGCTCGAGGAACTTGATTTAAATACAGAACCCTCTTCAGCTTTTCAAAAAATCAGCACCTCCTGGAGTGTTTTTATCAGAAGTGTCTTATTCAGTCCATGACTTTGCAGGAATTTTTCATCTGCCTCTGCGAGCCAATCACTTTCAGGAGTTATTCTAAAATCTCATAGTGATGTTTCATTTACTTTTCCCAGCGTGAGATGATGGCTGTGGAAAAAGGGTGCAAATTGGCATTAGATGTCTGAAATATGAAACACATCTGTTTTTATACGCTTCCAAATCTCACATCAAAGATTTAACACAGTTTTTCCAGGTATTTCACCTGGTTATTAGTACACTATCATTTAAAAGTTTGGATAAACTTCTGCTTTTTACTCAGCAAAGACTCTTTTAAATAAATCAAAAGTTAAACAAATTAAATAAAAAATGTACTATACTATAAAAAATCTTGAAAAAATATCATGGTTTCCACAAAAGCAGCACATGTTTTTAGGATTGATATTGTGCAAATCAGAATATTATAATGATTTCTAAACAATCAAGTGACACTAAAAGACTGAAATAATGATGCTGAAAATCAAAAACATTTTTTAATATATTAAAATAGAAAATTGTATAATAATTTAATTTAATACAGTCTTAAAGGAGAAGTTCACTTCCAGAACAAAAATTTACAGATAATTTACTCACCCCCTTGTCATCCAAGATGTTTGTCTTTCTTTTTTTAGTCGTAAAAAAATGCTTTTTGAGGCAAACATTTAAGGATTTCTCTTCATATGGTGGACTTCTATGGCGCCACAAGTTTGAATCAAAATGCAGTTTAAATGCAGCTTCAAAGGGCTCTAGACAATCCCAGCCGAGGAAGAAGGGTATTAGCAAAACAATCGTTTTTTTTTTTTTTATTACAATTTATATACACTTTAACCTCAAGTGCTCATCTTGTCTAGCTCTGCATGTACTCTGTGTATTCCAGTTCAAGACAGTTAGGGTACGTCGAAAAACTCCCATCTCATTTTCTCCTCCAACTTCAAAATTGTCATACATTGCTGATTTATCACGTTTGATCTTCTTTGCACATTCACTTTGTAAACACTGGGTCAGTACTTCTTCAGCGATGTAGGACGATTTTGAAGTTGGAGGAGAAAATAAAATGAGAGTTTTTCAACATACCCTAACTGTCTTGAAACGGAATACACAGAGTACATGCAGAGCTAAACAAGGTGAGCATTTGATGTTACAAAGTATATAAATTGTCAATTGTTTTAGAAAATATCCAATCGTTTCACTAGATAAGTAGCTCTTCCTTGGCTGGGAAGTTCAGACTCGAGGGCACCATAGAAGTCCACTATATGGAGAAAAATCCTGAAATGTTTTCCAATTTCTTTATGACTCCTTTAAGGGACTTCCTTAAAAAAACATAAAAATTCCTATTGATGGAAAACGTTTTATATATCAAACCAATTCACCATCTGAACCAACATTGTAACAAAGTAGATTAAAAACATTTGTTGCAAAAGGTAAAACAAATGTCTAGTTCAAATGAAAATAATTGTTTTATGTGCACTAATATTACAATCCATCACCAAACAGCAGTATTTACATACAGTACAAATATATACTCTTTTTTTTTTTTATTAAAAAAAGATTTTAATATACTAAAATGGCATGCCGGGACTTCATTGAAAATATTGAGTATTGATGTAAATGAATTGTTTAATCAGAGTTATGAATCAGATTGAACTGAGTTTAAAGTGATTAATACAAAATAGCAATTTTGTGATCTTGATTAATTGTATATATCACTTGCAAGATAATGATTAAATCATAAATAGTTAAAGTACACCTAGACTTAACGTCAAGCCATTTCTCTGGACTTTATCAGTTTGCCAGACCTGAGGAGCAGGGAAATCTGTGACTTAGTAGCCTGTCAGCAGCACTTCCTGATTACAGACCAGGTTCCTGGCAGGTTCTCCACTTGAGGGACACCAGGGGAACTCCAGGAAGTGTAAACACTTGTATGCCATGACTATTTTTCAGCACCATCAGTTTCACTTACAGAGGTTTGAAGGTAAAACGTGCCCTTGGGTTCCAGATGTTTTTTTAACCTCTAAAGAATTGCTTATTGAACTCAGAATTGAAACACTGAGCATGGAAGGAAGATAATTAATCATTTAAAGTCAACCATATTTGCTTTTTTAATACACATGATCTGACTGTGCACGATTCCTCAGAGCACATAATTACAGTTGTCTTCAATTAATCAAAATGCAATAACTTCCTCCAGCTCTAAAGCACATAGATCACACAGACAGAGAAATGAAATGTAGCCCACAGGTAAGTAGCTTTAGGCATTCATGATATTTCAACATTTCAAAAGCCTTGCCAATATACCAAAGTGAATGTCGTTTGCACAATAAGTACTTAACACTTTCAATTTATGGCATGTAGCTCTTAATCAGAAGATCAAACTTCATTCCAAAACGGTATGCAATAATGAATTTATTGTAATTGTTCTTATTTCTTCCTCTCCTTCTCTCTGTTTTTAGGTATACCGCGGTACCTCAGTCAGCCGGAAGCTGCTTCAGTGCGGGTGGGCGACAGTCATGTGCTGAACTGTGAGGTGAATCCAGACCTGGTGTCTTTCATCCGCTGGGAACAAAACAAAGAGCTGGTTGAGCTGGACCAGAGAGTCTTCACAGTGCCCAGCGGTGCTCTCATCATCAGTAACGCAACAGAGGCAGATGCAGGCCTGTACCGATGCATTATTGAGAATGCTGGGCCCACCAAGACCAGTGAAGAAGCAGAAATACAGATACTACCTGGTAACTATTCTATGCTTCCATACTTATTCTAATTCCATGATTCATTCCACGAAACCGGTACGATTTGGACTTTTTTACCAAAATGTATTATTTGTTTGAACACCCCACAACATTTATGACATATTTAACGTCCAGAGAACACATTTTCCCACCTTAGGCATCAAATCCCTATTATTATTGGTCATTATTTTAAGATATGGGCACTATTAGTCTTCAGCCTTGTTATGGACAGTATGGGAGCTCTCTGAATATGATTCTAAATTGTATTTGTAATGAAATCAACATTTTTCTATTAATCAGATGTCCCTCACACTAATTCAGTATTTGCAAGTATAAAAGTTTTGCTATACTAAAGCCTGAAATGCAACTTTTTGTGACAGCAACCTCATCATTTTTGATCAAAAAAGTGGCTTAACTTCAAATTTGAATTCTTATGATTGCTCTCAAAATTTCAAACTGAGTTTAACAAACATTAAATTACTTAACATAAACTTAAAAAATAATTAATAGAAATGTAGGTGTGACGGAGATTGAGACTAGGGTAACGGGGTTGAAAAGACAAATACATCTTAACATATGTGACCCTGGACCACAAAACCAGTCTTAAGTCGCTGGGGTATATTTGTAGCAATAGCCAAAAATACATGGTGTGGGTCAAAATTATCAAAAACATTTTTTTGCCAAAAATCATTAGGATATGAAGTAAAAATCATGTTCCATTAAAATATTTTGTAAATTTTGTTCTGTAAATGTATTAAAACTTAATTTTTGATAAGTAATATGCATTGCTAAGAACTTAATTTGGACAACTTTAAAGGCGATTTTCTCAGTATTTTTTATTTTTTTGCACCCTCAGATTCCAGATTTAAAATAGCTGTATCTCGGCCAAATATTGTCCGATCTCAACAAACCATACATCAATGGAAAGCTTATTTATTCAGTTTTCTGGATATATAAATCTCAATTTTGAAAAAATGACACTTAAGACTGGTTTCGTGGTCCAGGGTCACATATAAATAGTTGTTTTTTACTCAAATTCGATGTAAGATTTTCTAAGGTTTTTTTTTTTATAAAAAAAAAAAAAAAAATATATATATATATATATATATATATATATATATATATATATATATATATATATTTTGTAATGCAACCAAGAAAGACAACAGATATAAATTGCAATTGAATTACTTAACACTGAGATATGTGACAATCTAGGCAGAACACACATGTGCGTACACACACACAGCTTTAAAGGGTACATAACATACGCAGTTTCACCTAATCTCATGTTGATCCTGAGTACCTATAGTTTTATCATATTTATAAAAGAAAAATACAGCTTTCCTATTTTCTCCGGAAAAAGCCGAGCTTCCAGAAGCGTGCCGCAGGCGGAGCTAAGTTCGACGATCACTTGCGCTGGGATTGCCAATAAAACAGATATTTGATGCCGTTTCACTTACAAAATGTATGGACCTTTTTCTAATTTTATTGTGTATATATACAAGTACACTTTCATAGAAGGCCATGAGGGACATGACAGAATAGGTGGTGTCAACTGAAAAAAACAAGATCAGTTCTAATGTAAAGATAAAATGTATGTCATGATTTTAAACCGTATTAAGGGAGACATTTCAATTAATACAAGAAGCTTTTAAAAATAGATTTTGGTGACCCAATAGATAAAATACACTTAAAAAGGTCAGAGGTTTTGTGGAATGACTCCCATACTTATAATCATATCATCAAAACATAATGCTGCAAATTAAATTATGTCCATGTTTTTTTTTTCTTTATCTGCAATTTAATATTTAGACTGATTTACTGAAAAAAAAATTAATTATTTTTTTTTAATTCAGTCTGGTGTGTCCCCTTATAAAGGTTTTATAAGGAAAAAGTCAATTCCCCTGGATTCCTGACAATAAAAATACAGGAGATTTTATTTTGATGTAATTTTTTTACGCTTTCCTGGAACTCTCACAATTGAGGGAAGAGAGTGGTTTAAAGGAGGTCTGGTGCAGCAGGACAGTCACATGTGGTGGTATCAAAGAGAACAGTGTAATTTATGCTAAAGTTAAAGAGGTCTGAGCTCCTTTGTGGCAGATATTCAGAATGCAGATTTATTTTTCTAGGCGGTCATGAGCTCAGAGAGAGATATTAAAGAACATAAATCAGGCCTGAAGCACCGTCACCTGCTGAGGTTATCACACTAAACATGGAGCACAAAGCAACGTGATGCAGCAGCATGTAAAAAGAAAAATAAACACATTTCTTTTTCCCTCATTGAGATAAATAAATAATGAGTATTAAAGAGAAAGCTTTTCAAAAGATTAAACCTAAAAGGTGTATACTCTAAATGTTACAATAAATTCTATAAATAATGTAAGTAAGCCTTTTGTAGAGTTTTTTTTTTTTTTTTTTTGCCCAAACATTGCTCTTTGTGTAAGCATCACAACATATCAGCCTCAGGCCCAACTGATAGCGTGAGTTTGGGGTGAGGCAAACTGTTTATCTGACCAATAACAGCTGGTTTCATTCAGTTTGTTGCAACTAGTGGCACAGAAATTATTCACTTCATTTTAAATCTATCACTCTAAAGTTAAATGTCCAACAAGGTCACACTTTTCTGATGGAGAATTAAAGTTTACTTCTTCAATAATCAGTATTTTTCTTGTTTCCCAGTATAATTTAAAATATGTATAGTAAGGATTTTTTCTTACAGAACTTTTGAGGCAAAAAAACCCTTCAATTATTTAACATTTATATTTGAGATAATCCATCCATGACAAATTCTGTCATCATTTATATTTAAAGTTGAAGTCAAAAGTTTACATACACCTTTTTTTTTTCATACAAAATGCTATTTTATTTTTTATTTAGTACTGACCTGAATAAGATATTTCACATAAAAGACGTTTACATATAGTCCACAAGAGAAAACAATAAATGACCCTGTTCAAAAGTTTCCATACGCTTGATTCTTAATACTACGTTGTTCCCTAAATGATCCATAGCTGTTTTTCAGCTGATCCACAGCTTTGTTTGTCTTGAACAGTTAAACTGTCCACTGTTCTTCAGAAAATTCTTCAAGTCCCACAATTTTTTTGTTTTTTCAGCAGTTTTTTGTTTTTTGTGTATTTAAACCCTTTCCAACGATAACTGTGTGATTTTGAGATCCATCTTTTCACACTGAGTACAACTGAGGGACTCATATGCAACTATTACAGAAGGTTTAAATGCTGACTGATGCTTTCAGAAGAAAGAGTGTTTTTGAAAACGTTTTGAATTTGAAGATCAGGGTAAATTTAACTTATCTTGTCTTCTGGGAAACATGTCAGTATCTTCTGCAGCTTCTGAAGGGCAGTAATAAAAAAAAAAAAAAAAACGATATTTAGAAATAAGAAATAAGTAAAATAAATAAGAAAATAAGAAAAATGTACACATCTTTATTCTGTTCAAAAGTTTACACCCTTGGCTTAATGCATTGTGTTTCAATCGTGTTTGGAGTGACATGAGGTTAATTAAAAAGTACGGAATTTTCATTTTTGAGTGTCAATTTTGTCAATGAGCTAAAAAAACATAAACTTAATAGCTCATTTTTTTTCTCTAAAGCTTGTAATATTGTGTGCAATAGAAGGAAACACTATGGCATTAAGAGACAAGGATGTAAACTTTTGAACAGAATGTTCAAATGTGTACATATTTCTTATTTTGACTAAATAACATGTTTTTTTCATTTAGTACTGCTCTTCAAAAGTCACAGAAGACAAAATAAGTTAAATTTAACTTGATCTTCAAATTCAAAAATTTTTATGCATCATGTTTCCTTCTGGAGCATCACTGAGCATTTGAACCTTCTGTAATAGTTGCATATGAGTCCCTCAGTTGTCCTCAGTGTGAAAAGATGGATCTCAAAATCATACAGTCATCGTTGGAAAGTGTTCAAATACACAAAAATGCTTTGACTTTGTGTTATCTGAAGGATTTTTCTGAAGAACAATGGGCAGTTTAACTGTTCAGGACAAAAAAGGACTCATGAACAACTATCACTAAACAAAAAAACAGCTGTGGATCATTCAGGTAACAAAACAGTATTAAAAATCAAGTGTATGATTTTGAACAGGGTCATTTTTATAAATTCAACTATTCTTTTCTCTTGTGGAGTATGTGTAAACATCTTTTATGTGAAATATCTTATTCAGGTCAGTACTAAATAAAAAATAACATTTTTGGTCAAATAATTAACATTTTGTAGATTCTGCAACTATATGTTTACCTTGTTTTAAGGATGTTTAGATATTTTTGCTGAAAACCAAAAATCTTATTGAAAGATAAAAATTGTGAATTGAAAGATGTGTATTCACTCCTCTGTTTTCTGCAGAATCGGGGGAAGAAAGGACCATGGAGTTTCTCCTGGAGCCTCAGCATGTGTCTAAAGTTGTTGGGGAGAGCGTGCTGCTCCCCTGTGTGGTGACGGGATATCCCACAGTCTACGTCACATGGATGCACAAAGACCAACCCATTGAGTACAGGTAGAGAATGCATCATCAAACAGCATTTCTTTCCTCACAGATCTCCGAAGTGGATGGATACTCTGCTATTAATAGATCCAGAGCTCTGCACCCTGAATCAGACAGTGATTTCCACTAACAGGTCATTGATTCCTCTGTGTGTTGCCAATGTGACGAACATGAGCTTAGAGTCCCGCTGTGGCAGCAGTGTCCACTTTTAGGGATCACTCTCTGTGTACGTCTGCTGTTCTGCTGGCATACAGCCTCGGCCCAGCTGCCCGAGTAAATAATTAGAGTGACGGCGCCTGCCTGAGAGGTGTAAATGCCAGTCAAGACTGCAAGCGTCTACACCACACACACTCGCACCTCTTTCATGAGAAACACTGCCAGGCTGTTCACAGATTAAACCTGGGAAGCCACTTTTCATGCTTCATTCTCATTAGCTGCTGGGTGTCCAAAGGGCACGTGTGACCCAGAGATTGGGATCAGCTGATGTTCTCAACTCTGCATACTAACAAAAAAAAGTGCAGACAGTGTTTCCACAGCCATGGAAAACCTGGAAATGTAAGGACATTTTAAAGGGTTACTCCACTCCAAAATGAAAATGTTGTCATTAATCACTTACCCCCATGTCATTCCAAACCTGTAAAAGCTTTGTTCATCTTTGAAACACAATTTGAGATATTTTGGATGAAAATCAGGGGCTTTGTGGCTGTCCCATTGACTGCCAAGTAAATAACACTGTCAAGGCCCAGAAATATATGAAAGACGTTGTCAAAATAGTCAGTCTGCCATCAGTGGTTCAATCCTAATTTTTCGAAGCTACGAGAATATGTTTGTACGCAAAAAAAACTAAAATAACGACTTTATTTTTTTGCGGCATGTTGGAAAGCATCCAGCCACAACACATGGATACGCTTTCAGTGTTTTTTTACAAAAACAGCATATCCGCGTGATGCAGCTGACAGAGAACAGCCTACACTGTTTACGTCCATTTTCTTCAAAATGGCGCTACGAGGAGACAAATTGTTGAATAAAGACGTTGCGTTTGTTTTCTTTGCGTACAAAAAGTATTCTTGTAGCTTTGTAAAATTATGGTTGAACCACTGATGGCAGATGTACAATTTTGACAATGTCTTGACAGTGTTATTTACTTGGCAGTCAATGGGACAGCCACAAAGCTCCTGGTTTTCATCCAAAATATTTTAAAATGTGTTCTGATGAAAAAAACAAAGCTTTTACGGATTTGGAACGACATGGGGGTAAGTGATTAATGACAAAATATTCATTTTGGGGGGGAGTAACCCTTTTAACATCGTGTTATCATGGCTTGGAAAAGTCTGGAAAATAATACAAAATATGGGTGCACTTATAATACATTATTTTCTTTCTTTCTTTTTTTGTCTAATGAAATTAAAAATATACCACTAAAAGTTTGTTTTAAATGCTGCAGGTGGGCATTTGAATACATTTTTATGAGATTTTCTAAAATTACATTTAACAGTGTTATTAAAGGGGTTAGTTGACCCAAAAATGAAAATTCTGTCATCATTTATTCATCCTCATGTCGTTCCAAACCCATAACACACATTTTATCTTCAGTGAAGATATTTTCAAACTTAAGACACTTTGAAACCCCAAGACATTTTTATGCCTACACCAAATCTTTGACTGTTCAAAGTTCAAGTTCTTAAAAACGTTGTAAACGTAACATGATACATGAAGGCTTTATTTGAAAAACAGGTTTCATTTACGGTTTTATTCACACACAATATAAATACTGATCAACGCACATACAGTTGAGGTCAAAAGTTTACATAAAAATGTTAATTATTTTACCAAAATAAAAGGGGTCATACAACATGCATGTTATTTTTTATTTAGTACTGACCTGAATAAGATATTTTACATAAAAGACATTTACACATAGTCCACAAGAGAAAATAATAGTTGAATCTATAAAAATGACCCCGTTTTTCATACAGTGTTGTTAGCTGAATGATCCACAGCAGTTTTTTTTTTTTTTTTTGGTTAGTGATAGTTGTTCATGAGTCCCTTGTTTGTCCTAAACGCTTGCTACCTGTTGTTCTTCAGAAAAATCCTTTAGATCCCACAAATTCTTTGGTTTTTCAGCATTTTAGTGTATTTGAACCCTTTCCAAATATGATTGTTGATTTTGAGATCTGTCTTTTCACGCTGGGGACAACTGAGGGACTCTTACAGAAGGTTCAAATGCTCACTGATGCTCCAGAAGAAAACTCAATGCACTAAAAGCCAGGGGGTGAAAACTTTTTGAAATTGAAGTTCAGGGTAAATTTAGCTTATTTTGTCTTTTGGGAAACATGCAAGTATCTTCTGTAGTTTCTGAAGGGCAGTACTAAAAGGAAAAAAATATAATATTTAGGCAAAATAAAAAAAAACAAGTGTACAAGTGTGAATCATTCTGTTCAAAAGTTTACACCCCTGGCTCTTAATGCATTGTTTTTCCTTCTGAAGCATCAGTGAGCGTTTGCAACTTCTGTAATAGTTACATATGAGTCCCTAAGTTGTCCTCAGTGTGAAAAGATGGATCTCAAAATCCTACAATCATTGTTGGAAAAGGTTCAGATACACAAAAAATGTGTTCAGAAGATGAACAAAGGATTGGAACGACATGAGGGTGAGTAATTAATGACTAAAACTGATATTCTGACCCCTAGTTATAAGGTGTTCCTCCTTCAGAGCAACCATATGCTTGTTCACCAATTTTATTGTCCAGATTGCTTAGAAAAGTAATAGCACACCTCTTCTGAACAAGCTTATTTGAAGGTATCATTGCAGAAAGGCACAGGACTAGTTACATCCCAAAGTTATGTAGTTTGTTTAGTGGTTTGCTCAAATCCCTAACCGTTAGCATGAGCAATTCTAATAGCATTGCTTGCCTTAGTACACATCACTACTAATTGCCTTAGAGTAAGTTTTTATAACAATAATTACCCCATTCACTGGCTTGAATGTAAGCATCCCTAGAGTTGCCATCTTCACAAGATTACTTCATTAATCAAAAGAGCTGCTTGTGGAAAGGGCTGAGGTAATTTCAACACTGAATGCACTCTCAAACTAAAAAATATGTTTTGTTCTCACAATTCCTGTGAGATTTCCTGAGGATGGGGTTTGGACTGTCAGTCAGTAATTGGGAATGTTAAATGAAAGAGCGATAGGGAATATTTGTATCTGACAGTGATAGAACGAGGCATTCAAGCCCCTGCTTGACATACAGTACCCGAATTTATGAAAACGCGCTTTGCGTGCCATGCAGCAGCCTCGCCGCCTCTGAGAGTGGGGATTAACCACAGTAAACGGACGAGTCAGAGAGGCAGAACAAGAGAGAAAAGATAGATGAAAGGGTACAGTGAGAGAGACTGTTGATTGTCTCATATTGGGGTCTGTATGAAGTGTGGCTTCAATCCCCCAAACCTTAAGACACAATTTAAATATGAACAAAGCGTGTTCACTTTCCTTTGATCATACTGTGCAGTATCTATCTCAGAATATTTCTATAGTACAGAAGAATTTGGTTCATATTGTGTGAATATTTTATGATGCAAGGTGTGTTCCTATTTGGGCTCTATATACATAAAATAAACTGAATGTAACATAAAGACCCCAAATAACAACCTGAACGAGATTTTGATTATTTATTCTACTTTTACAGTTTACCTAAAAAAAAACAGAGTCATTTTGGATGTCTTTTTAAAAATCGTGTAGCTGGTCCAACTATCCCTGAAGGTTTGTTTTCCACACCAGCTCAGTAAAACTTAGTGAAATACTGATCAACTGTCTAGCTATTCATCCTTTCCCCTTGTTCTCCTTTGCTCGACTCTTTGCAACCCCATTTAGAATCCAATTTGGGGCTGATCATTGTCTGCTGCTTTCCCGATCTATAAAGGTCGAGGGAAATTATTGTGGGTTGGCCACTGGCAGAGTTGCTTATCAATGTTAATGGCCTATAATTTCTCCAGCCTTTTGTTCAGGATATGTATTAACAAGATTAAATGCTGTTTTCAGCTCACACTCTCCTGATATCAAATTTATGCTGTTGCTAATAGAGTCTGGCCTTGTAATGTTCAGCCGGAGGGAGGGCGCTGATGACCCAGCACAAACTGCCTTTGTGAAAACGAAGTACACTTCTAGGAAAAATGCAATAATATAGATAATATATTTGTGGTGAACCAGAATATACGTTGATGTAATTTCTATTGAAACTATTGAAAAAAAATGCAATTAGACAGTAATGATGAAGTTGCAATTTATTTAATTTAAAATATATTTAAAAATAATAAAAGTTTAAAGATGTTCACATGAAGTTCTTAGCAATGCATAATACTAATCAAAAATTAAGTTTTGATATATTTATGGTTGTAAATTTACAAAATCTCCATAGAACATCATCTTTACTTTATATCCTAATGATTTTTGCCAATAATTTTGACCCATACAATGTATTTTTAGATATTGCTGCAAATATACACATGCTATTTAAGACACTCAGAATCTGTAGCCCTTATTGTGATATTAAATGTTAGATCTTTACATCTTTTCCCTTTCTTTGAACAAAACAAATGCTTAAAAATGGTGGGCTCATTATTTTTCTAACATTAACAATAAAATAGTACAATGACAAACTTATGTTAAACATAGAACTTACGTTAACAAAAATAAGACTAGTGATGTACGAAGACCTGCACAGGATGTGGAGAAAAATAAGACTATGTATATATTGTGGTCACAAATTAATAATTCCTATGACTTAGTTTGTTCCCTTGTTAAATTAAATTGTGGCCATGATGTTGTAATTCATTCCCTCACTCTAATTTAATTATAATGAGGGAACAAATTAGTACAGTTTGGCCACAATTTAATAAAACGAGTGAACAAATTCTTAATTCATAGCCACAATTTAAATCAAACGAAGGAAAAAACAAGAGAGAAAATGATGCTCAGAATCTGTAGCCCTTTGATATTCAGTGTTAGATCTACATATTTTCCCTTTCTATTTAGAAAACGAATGGTTGGAATGCATCAACAATAAAATAGTACAATGACAAACTTATGTTAAACACAGAACTTACATTAAAAAAATAAGACTGGAAAAAAGTAAGTATATATTATGGTCACTAATTAATAATTTGTTCGTTCCCTTGTTAGATTAAATCATGGCCACAATGTTGTAATTCATTCCCTCACGAGTGAACAAATTTCTGAATTCATAGCCACAATTTAAATCAAACGAAGGAAAAATGATTACCTTGTAGGATGCTATTCTTAATTTGTGGCAGATATGGTAACATAAATAAATGGAAGATCTTTAGATTTGACCTTACTTCAAAATGCTTAGTTTGTGTTTCTTTATTCATTTTAATGAAAAACACAACAACAATGAAACAAATAAACCCATATGACAAAAAAAAAAATCTGTTGTAGTAAATGAATTCAAATAAGCTATATTTTTGAAACTGAAAATATATTTATTTTCAGCCTTTATATACAAAAATAGATTTAAAAATAGATTTCCAAACCTATATTTAACAAAATGTAAATGTAGATGGAATAAATTGCCAAAGATCAAAACTAGATATATAATAATTGATTTATTTAATTTTGTATTTTTGTTCTTTTTCAAAATTGTTATATGTTCACACATGTTATATACAGCAATGAAATATGAAATGTAAATGTACTTTTTAGATTAAAATATATAGAAGGCAAAATGTAATATATTTTTTCTAAACGTATTTTAAACATATATTTAAACATATTTTCAAAAATATAAAAAAAATCCCCAAAATATATTTGGTAGAAATTATATTTATGTAAAGATATTTAGAAACAGATTTTAGCAAATATATATATATTTGTGTGTGTGTGTGTGTCTGTTTATATATATATATATATATATATATATATATATATATATATATATATATATATGAAAATATATCTTTTTGCTTTATGGAAAAGCAAACTTATTTACAGTCAAACCGAATTTATTTAGACACCAGATATAATTTGTTATATTTTTTTACTAATTCATTTAGGTAAGTGAGGATAGCAAAATAAAGTAAACTGTGACATATTATAGACAAAAATTCTTCATACAGTGGACTCCCAATAAAACTGATACAAATTTGGGACCAAAAATCATTCAGACTTTGACCTGACCATGTTTTGCTTTAATTGCTAATGTGACCTTTTTTAGACCACAGACTGAACAAAATTAAGCATTGCTTGGTAATTGGTCAACAAAGTATTAATAGTTGTGTAAATATTGCCATACTAACAGTTGTCGGAAAAATTTTCGGTCGATTGTAATCCATTACATACCTTTCTACCAAAGTTATCTGACATTATCAAGATAAATTTGCTCTGACACAGTTTAACTCTTGAGTTGACCATTTTGTAAACAATAGAGAATAAACTTGACTGTATATTAAACATTGCCAAATGTTTTGTTTTGACACCAGTTCTGTCCATCTGAACTAAATAATTTAAAAAGCAAAGCAGCAGTGGGGAATCAGTATATGTAATCAGTATATGTCCGAACACTGTGTAACACCGGTAACACTGACTTCCATGGTAAGCCTAATTCAGTGCAATTAAGCACACTTGTTTTTCTCTAGAGCAGGTTGTATTCACATCGTCTGTGGCAAGGTGATTAGCACTACTGTTTATTTCCATGCTCTGATCTTTTACTGTTTATAGATGCTGGGTTTAAACCCTGCCGAATAGAGAAACAACACAGTCCATCAGTCAACACAGAAGGAGCCTCTCGAGCTCCCTTATGTGTGTATTGGGGGAAAAGTGTTTTTCTCATGTTGAAAACCAAACAGTGCTCTATTAACCGTGGAGTCACACCAACTGCTCTCAGACGTTGGCACTAACTGCATGCCCATCTCTCAGGCTGGGTCCTCTTCAGATAGACCGATGATGAGTCACTGGGCAGAGAGCTGAGAGATATAATAGCAGGTTTTGAGACACTCGGGTTTCTTAGTGGGAGTGCAACAACAGGCTGGATTCACTGATGGATAAACACTGAAGACTGGCACAAAGAGCTGGTGGGAGGGAGGAGAGGAAAGGAAAGCCAGTCAGAGTGTAAAAGAGACATTGAGAACGAAAATAAGATATTGCTTTTTGGATCACAAGCAATATAATTTATAGTCTTGTGTTGTTAGACCATAAACCTTCAGCATAAGACCTAGTCCACATTACAGCTGAAATTGGCCAAGAACTGAAAAAGGAAGGGGGTGTCTGATTTGATATAAAGCGAACAACTACTTTGCTGTTTATTTTTTCCGTTGTATTTTAAGCAAACCTCTTTATTTTTTCTATTTTAAGTATCTTTAAATGATTCAGTGTCACGAATCTTGCAAACATTTGCAAATATGCCAAGTTTTTTGTAACAGTCTGGAAACTTCTAAGCACGTTTTTGTTTTTTGGTGCACTGATAACAAACAATGCACCATGACTCATAATAATTGATTTTAATAACTGAATGATTAAATGAATGGATCGATTAATAAATAAATAATTAAAAGTAAATAAATAAATACATGTATTTGTTATTTTAGAAATAATAAACGGAAGCCATTTAAAAAATATATTTGTTATAAATATTTGCTAAACTTTTTGTTCCACCTAAAGTAATAGTGTGCAATTACTTTTTCTAGCTTGATATTTCTGAATTAATTCATGATTTTCAAAATATATATTCAAAACCTTTTTTTTTATTATGAGGATGCGTACATTCACATTTAAGGTAAAAACAAATATTCATGTTGATTATTTATTTTAGAAATAAAATAAGTAGGCAAGCAATTAAAAAAAATAAAATGTTATAAATATCTGCAAAACATTCTTCCACCAAATCAAAGTAAAATTGTGCAGTTACTGAGGGCTTCTGAAGGTTTTTTTAGCTTGATATTTCTGAATTAATTCATGATTTTTGAAGAGTAAGAAAAAAAACACCTTTAAAATATATATTTAAAACCTTTTTTTTTTTATTATGAGGATGTGTACCTTCACATTTAAGGTAAAAACAAATATTCATATTTATTATTTATTGTGGAAATAAAATAAGTAGACAAGCAATTAAAAAAAATTATAAATATCTGCAAAACGTTTTTTTCCACCAGATCAATTACTGAGGGCTGAAGGTTTTTTCTAGCTTGATATTTCTGAATGAATTCATGATTTTTGAGGAGAATGAAAAAAGAGATTTTTTCAAATGTATTAGGATGTGTACATTCACATTTGAGGTGTAAATATATATATATATATATATATATATATATATATATATATTAGAGTATATATTACTTATTTTAGAAATAAAATAAGCAGGGAAGCATTAAAAAATATATGTATATTTGTTATAAATATTTGCAAAATGAAATCAGTGTAATATTGTGCAATTACTAAGGGCTTCTGGATGTTTTTTCCCTAGCTTAATATTTCTGAATTAATTAATGAATTTTTGAGGAGAAGGAAAAAATCCTTAAAACTTATTTTAAAACTGTTTTTGAAAATTATAAGGATGTACAAAAAATAAGCAAAAAAGTTTTCCAAAAAAAAAAAAAAAATATATATATATATATATATACTAAGCAATACAAGGTACAAAAATCTTAATTAAGTTAAAATATTATTATTGTTTTTTGGAAGTCTTTTTTATTGCTATTATTTTTAAATTATTTATTTATTACATTTTTATGGTTTGGTCATTGGCTTTTCATTAACAATCAGGGGTTTTTGAACCCCACATTTGGGTAACATTGTTTTAAATAAAAGTACAGAGTTTATGGAAAAAACAGGTATGTGAAGCATTGGGATGAGGACATGTTGGACTCAAAGATTGAAGCTTGCCATTTTGCAAAAGTCTGTGCCATTTTTGCATGGAGCATGCATCAGAGGTTCCATGATTGGTCCGTGGGTGGGCCCTCTGAGGCTAAAACCGCGTCATTTATGACTCGAGCACACTGCTGGAATGAAAAGTGAAGGGTTGGAATGCATTGTACTGGATGTCTGTTTTACTGGTTGGCAGGACATCACTGTAGCAGGATTCATTCAGCCGAATGTGTGCCAGCTGTTTTTGTTACTGAAACATATGAATTTTGTGGCTACCTCTCCATTTCTGCCTCTCTGTCCATTTTTTTCCCCTCTCCTACTGTATTTCCCTCTGTGTCCCATCCCTTTAGGAATAACGGTGGCCTCTCTATGCACTCAGAAGCTAATGACACATCCAGGACTAAATCCAGCCTCACCCGCCAGTTCATTCAGACCTCTAATGTGCGCATATTACGCAGACTGTGGCTTTGGGCATATGTGTAGTAATGTGCTAATCAAAATATTGGTTAACCATTGGAGGCACCTGCAAAACAAATAAAGAAAGGTATGATGATGGTCCATCTCAAACCAGCTGGGAAAAACAAACGCTCTGACTCATTGTAAAGATGGAGCTCTTCGTATTGATTTCATGCTCAGTTTTTCCCTCGTCTGAGGTATTTCATTTGAAGCTCAGTCCTTGTTCTATAAAAGAGCAGCATACATCACACTAGAGAAACCGCAGCTGCGAGAACGTAATATTCAGGATTTAGAAAATAATATGACATTAGCTCATAAGGTTTCTTGACTTGGAATGTTTTTCTTCTTTGAACTCAATAAACATGTGGTGTAGTCAGGATGCAGGTCTGTCCAGAGAGGATATTCAGTCTATTTCAGAGCCACCTGCACATTACTATCCTTTATAGCTACTCGTTTGCTTTGCAAAATGTGGATTATTTAGCAATTCTGGTAAATTAATACATTTGAACACAATCGTTTTTTGCTGTTCTTAAAAAAAGCAGTTAATTCCTAACTGAGTAAATACTATTCATCTGCCGGTAATGCTTGACCTAGAATTGTTTAAAACGTGCCAAGTTCCTTAATAATGTACCCTTTGTATTCATGATGGTTTATGAATATGTTTCAAAAAATAAATTAAAGAAAGATTTCAAATTCTAAAAATATCATATGGTGTTAACAATCAAGTAAAACATATTTTCTTTAAAAAACAATTTAAAGATTGACACATTTAACACATTTGTGATTGAATGATTGATTAAGGATACATATAATTTTTAATCAGTAATTAATCATTTATTCACAATGTTTTTTCACATTATAACATTACACTACATTTTACAACCCGAACTTTTCTTGCTTTGTAATAAAGAGGTAAGATGATGTGATAAAACGCACAGTCATGAGCTTTTTTTTTCCACATGGCTTTATTGATAAGACCATACTTTGGTATTTATTTAATATATAAATTTACAATTTTTCCCCAAATATTTATAAGAGGTGAAGCGGATTTTACTTTACCTTGATAAAAATAAACTTCATCTAATTTGTTTGTAACACTGCGGGTGCCGCACTACCAGAAATAAATAATAAAATAAGAAATATATAAATATTATATAATTATGTGTCTGTATATATAATATATATTTGAACCTATATATATATATATATATATATATATATATATATATATATATATAAAATAGTGGCTCTGACAAAAACATTCTTTAAATGCTTTTAAATTATTTTATCGGCAAGTCGGTTTTGAAAATGGCCGACAAGATAACCAATAAAATGCTAAATATTCACGTTGATTATCGGTCAACCGCTTTTGTTTATGAGTCCCTTGTTTGTCCTGAACAGTTAAACCGCCTGCTGTTCTTCAGAATCCTTCAGGTCCCACAAATTCTTTGGTTTTCTAGCATTTCTTTGTGTTTGAACCCATTCCAACAATGACTGTATGATTTTGAGATCCATCTTTTCACACTGAGGACAACTGAGGGACTCATATGCATCTATTACAGAAAGTTCAAATGCTCACTGATGCTCCAGAAGGAGAAATCATGCATTAAGAGTCAGGGGTGAAAACTTTTGAACAGAATGGATATGTGTACTTTTTCTTTATTTTGCCTAAATATCATAAATATCAGAAGATGGTTATGTTTCCCAGAAGACAAATCCTCAAATTCAAAAAGTTTTCAGCTAACATGCATTTTGTATGATCCCCCTGATTTTGGTAAAATAATTTGCATATTGCAACTTTTGACATATACTATATATGTGTGTGTGTGTGTGTGTGTCTGATAAATATGGCAATCTATTTAATAAGGTTTTATTTTTAGGATTTTCTCTGTGTTATGAAATATAGATTAGATCACTGATGTTTTTTGATTTTATGAGGGTAGAAACCATTGGAATTTCCAGTGGGGGTAAGACATGACTTTTGCTGGTGGCATCAGATGGAACAATGTCACTACCCTCATTCAAGTCTTGGCACAGCATTAGTAGCTGCTCTGTTTGGAGTCACAGCCATGGAGCTGAACAGTTAAGGGTGGAGACCATGCCAGAACCTTCTGAGCTGTTGACAAGGCAGCCTTTCATCTCGCTCACTTGTATCTTATGACGGCATCAATCACAGGCTGGCTGCTCTGAGGCAAGTTGGGTCAGAGCCACCGGTAGTTTGGTGTTGGATTTCTGTTGACGGATGCCAGTAGTTTGGCCTCAGAGCTGCACACTGGATATACATCATGGCATATGCAGCATTAGCTGTTAGCCCTAACCTCCCTGCAGTCATGGGCCTTTTTCACATTAGTTCTGGGTTATTTGAGGTGACTTTACACACAGAACGAAAGCCTAAATGAAGAATATGATGTGTCCAACTTACACAAGTGGAGGAATTTCAAAGAACCCTATAAGGTGGAGGAAACAACGCAATTCTTTGTGTAATATAGGTTTATTGAAAAATATTTTATCATTAAAAACTGCTACTCTGTATATTTTATCATTTGTTTTTCTCTAATTTATATTATTTTTAATTATTAATCTGCTGCAGTTCCAAAGAGTCTAGGTGATTTAATCAAGTGAAACTGCACACTGACAAATGCAAAGGATTTTGTCAGTAAGTCACCAAGCCTGTGCCTCCCTCACATTAAAGTTCTGAAGGCACTTGACTAAAGGCACATGCAGAGATCATAAGACAATTGCAGCTGAGAGGCACCGATGTGTGGAACTTCAGCATTCATACCCTTAAAAGAGCATATGAGTAATAATGTCATAGTCAATGAAAGAAAAACATGAAGACTGAACGTGTCTTAGGTGGAAAAGCTCTGCAGTGGGCCTACGTGTTTCATTACGTGTTCTTTAGCCCAAAAAGGACAAAGACCTCCTTTATGAGACCTGCTGGTTTTCCTTTGGGATGAGGTATGTGTGATGGTTGAGGTAGGGTGGAGTTTCTCTGAGCACAAGGCTTTTGAGTTACTCTCTCTTATGCAAGTCCTGTGGTCTGGCGTGTGTAATGGACACGGTCAGGCTGCCCTGTCAGGACTTCAGAGCACTGTTCCATTTGCTGAGCTGCTTTTACAGATTACAGATTTTGGTATTGGCAGTGGTGTAGGAATGTCTTGCTCTAATTGATATATTTTTGGCTCATTTTATAATGCTTATATAGTACTCAATTGTTTGCTCATCTCTGTTGTTTTCACTGTTTAAATCAGTCCTTTAGAATTCTGCAGTTTTTTTTGAGGAGACCCTCAGAGAGCCCATGCTTGTTGTGTCCTAGAAAAACCACAATTTTGAATGAGGCACATGGTTCAGGTTACTGCACAGTGGAGACAGTGAGACAGGCAGAGAAATAAAAATAGGGAATGTGTCAGTGTGAGGATGCTGGTATTAATGTTCTGGTGTTTAATGCCAATCAATGGCTGACGGATCAGGTTGAGCGGAGATTCTGCGATCTCTGCATCCCTGTGTTCTCTGTGCAGGAGACCATCCTGCTCCTCTACCTCTTACTGTGGCCACTCTCTTCTTCTTTCAAACTATTGATTCCTTGCCCAGTATCACAGCATGCGCCCTATGTTGAAAATTCACTCATCTGAATGTTGATAGGGCAAAGGAAAAAATGAATTGCTGGAGAAATCACTTTCCCAATTTCTACCCAAATTGTGGTGTTAGCTGCATTCATAAAGCACAGTCATTCAACCCTATTAGCAAGGTTATTGTAAGAATAAATAAATATATATTTTTTTATTGTAAAATTTAGTAATTGCTACAAACAAACATTTGGTCTTAAACTAGCCCCATTGAACCCTGTTGGTTACAACCATTTTGTAAAATGTATATACTTATATATTTCTGTATATTTCTTTATTTAATGTTTATTACTATAAAACAAACAGGCTATTCACACATGTCTTTTGTATCCAGGCAACTTTTGGTAACAGGGATGAAAATCAGTAAATAGAAAAGTTCAGACATGTATTTTGTACTCAGAGAATTTGTTGTAACAGGGATGAAATATAGTAAATAAATTTAGACGTGTCTATTGTATTTAGACAACCTTTGGAAACAGGGATTAAGCATAGTAAATACATTCAGCCATGTCTTTTGTATTCAGGCAACTTTTCGTAACAGGGATGAAAATCAGTAAATAGAAAAGTTCAGACATGTATTTTGTACTCAGAGAATTTGTTGTAACAGGGATGAAATATAGTAAATAAATGTAGACGTGTCTATTGTATTTAGACAACCTTTGGAAACAGGGATGAAGCATAGTAAATACATTCAGCCATGTATTTTGTATTCAGGTAACTTTTGGTAACAGGGATGAAAAATAAAAAACAAGTAAATTCATACATGTATTTTGTATTCAGAAAACTTTTGGCAACAGGGATTCAAAACTAGCTAAACTAACTAAAATAAATTAAATCAGACATTTATATTGTATTCAGACACCCTTGGGTAACAGGGATGAAAAATAGCAAATAAATAAATAAATTCAGACATTTCTATTGCATTCAGACTATTTTTCTTAACAGGGATGAAAAATAGAAAATAAATAAATAAATTCTTACATTTATTTAGTACTCAGACAACATTTGGTAATGGATGAAAAAAATAAAATAAAATAAATGTAGACATGTATTTTGTATTCAGACAACTTTTGGCAACAGGGATTGAAAACTAGCAAATAAATTAATTCAGATATTTATTTTGTATTCAGACACCCTTGGATAACAGGAAAGAAAAATAGCAAATAAATAAGTAAATTCAGACATTTCTGTTGTATTCAGACAATTTTTCTTAACAGGGATGAAAAATAGAAAATAAATAAGTAAATTCATACATTTTGTATTCAGATTGTATAACAGGGATGAAAAATAACAAATAAGTAAATTCAGACATTTCTTTTATAGTCAGACAATTTCAGGGTAACAGGGATGAAAAATAGTAAATGCATTCAGCCATGTCTTTTGTATTCAGACAAGTTTTGGTAACAGGGATGAAAAATTGCAAATAAATAAATAAATTCAGACATTTATTTTGTATTCAGACAACGTTTGGTAGCAGGAATGAAAAATAGAAAATAAATAAGTAAATTCATACATTTATTTTGTATTCAGACGTGTTAAAAAATAGTAAATAAATTTAAACTTAACATGGATGGAAAATAGCAAAAAATACTGTAAATTAATTCAGACATTTCTTTTTCAGAAATCTTTTTAGGAATGGATGAAAAAATTGTAAATAAATTTAGATATGTCTTTTGTATTCAGACAACCTTTGGTAACATGGATGAGAAATAGTTAATAAGTAAATAAATTCAGAGATGTCTTTGGTATTCCAACAACTTTGGTAACCGGGTTGAAAACGTGTAAATAAATTGAGACGTGTCTTTTGCATTCAGCCAATGTTTTTGATAACGGGTTATAAATAGTTAAGTAAATAATATCAGAGATGTCTTTGGTATTCAGACATATTGGTAACAGGGTTAAAAAAGAGTAAATAAATAAATTTAGACGTCATTTGTATTCAGACAATGTTTTTTGTAACATGGGTGACAAATAGTTCAGTAAATAATATCGGAAATGTCTTTGGTATTCAGACATCTTTTGGTAACAAGGTTAAAAAAGATTAAATAAATTTGGACTTGACTTTTGTTATGAGCCAATGTTTTGGTAACAGGGATGAAAACACATATAAATACATAAAAAGAGCTAATATAATAGTTACCTTGACATTTTGATGTGAACTTACAATGTTTTCTTCCTAACGCTACCCTCTAAAATCCGTTTTATACAAAGCAACATACAGTGCAATTATGACCTGGACCATCCACCCGAAGCATTCTGGGTTTAAGTGCCTTGGTGACCACAAGGTCACAATAGTGACCCATTCAGTGTTTGCCCCTGGTGGGGATCAAACCAGAGACCTTCTGATTACCAAGCCTGACCTTTAATGACTAAACCACACTACCACAATGTTGAGGCTGCCCTTTTCTGCTAGAATGCAGCCTTTGCAATATAGATTTCATTTTGTGCATAGAAGAAGGAACATGTGTACTGCAGTTATTGAATTAGTATTGGGCTAAGCATACATTTAACTTTCTGCGGGGAGCGTATTGACATCGCCCTTTTCTCTTCTCCGCACAGCAAGGGCCGCTTTGAAGTGCTTGGCGGAGGCAGTCTGCGGATCTTCAATCTCACTGAGAAAGACGCCGGTGTGTACAGCTGCATGGCAGACAATGTCAACGGATCCATTGAGGCCCAGACTGAGCTCACGCTGAAAGGTAAGATTAAACCTCACTGCTAAAGAACTAGTCAAGTGATGGTCACGTCACACTTTAAAGCTCTTTCCTCTAGTGCTGTTCAGCGGAAATGTCGCATTTTTCCGGTGACATTAAGTTCTGTAATTTGATTGCACGCTCTGATCGCACTTCTGACACATTTACAAAAACAGGTATAGGATTCGCAGTAATTGCACAAGCTGTAGCTTTTGGCCGGGACTTATAGTCGTGCATGAGATGTGATTGTGTGATGATGAAAGGGACGTGAGATGGTTCAGACAGGTGTGAAATCACAGAGAATAGAATAGAATCTGGGCTGTAGATTTCATGCAGATATGTAGTGTGTAATGAGCTTTGGCCATCTGTCCATCTGCCGAGAATTGATCCTACACTGTGACGAGATGAAAAGATAAAAGATACTGGAGGGCAACCAGCCCCTGTTTTCAGGCCCTTTACTTTGCCTTTGTGGGAGGGAGAGGTATTGTGTTGGAGCGATAGTACAGTAAATCCCGTAGCTCGCAGAAGAGGTGCAGTGCCAAACTCAAACTGAGCAGCTCCCAGAATCCAAGCGAGTGTTGAACACTCTGTAGGTTTTTCTTTCATCGTGAGGTATTTGCTAATCATTGTGCGTTGTAGCAGCACAATTTGGATTTCAGAATTTAGGGTTTATTCTTGAATAATATGACAAAACTAGGTACAAATTTGGTTTTACTTCAGTGTTCAATAGAGATGCTCTGGGATCCAAAATTAATTGCTCATGAATTACTCACCCTCATGTCGTTCCAAACCCATAAGACATTCGTTCATCTTCGGGACACAAATTAAGATATTTTGGATGAAATCTAAGAGCTTTCTGACCATGACGCATTCAAGGCCCAGAAAGGTAGTAATGACATTGTTAAAATAGTCCATGTGACATCAGTGGTTCAACCCTAATGTTATGAAGCTGCAAGAATACTGTTTGTGTGCAAAAAAACAACAACAACTACTTTATTCAACAATTTCTTCTTGTCTGTGTCAAGGGCTAATTAATTACAACGTCAAATTAAAAGTTTCACTTTAAAGTATATTAAAGTGTTTCTCCCCTTTTGTCATTAACCACTTACCCCCATGTCGTTCCAAACCCATAAAAGCTTTGTTCGTCTTCGGAACACAATTTAAGATATTTTGGATGAAAACCGGGAGCTTTGTGACTGTCCCATTGACTTCCAAGTAAATAACACTGTCAAGGCCCAGAAAAGTATGAAAGACGCTGTCAAAATAGTCCATCTGCCATCAGTGGTTCAACCATAATTTTATGAAGCTATGAGAATACTTTTTGTACGCAAAGAAAACAAAAATAACGACTTTAGTCAACAATTCGTCTCCTCTGCGTCACCGTAGTGCCGTTTTAGAAAGTATCCACTGGACGCAAAAAACAACGTACACTGTTCTCCATCAACTGTGTCACGTGGATGTGCTGTTTTCGTTTGAATCAAAGCATAAATAAACATAGAAAACGTATCTGTGTGCTGCGGCTGACAGAGAACAGCATACACTGTCTGCTTCCAGTGGATACTTTCCAAAATGGTGCTGCATTGACGCAAAGGAGACAAATTGTTGAGTAAAGTCATTATTTTTGCATATTTTTCTTTGCGTACAAAAAGTATTCTTGTAGGTTCGTAGCTTATGTTAAATACATAAGTCAATTTAAGCCACATCGATCTACACTTCATACACTATAATGACAAAACATGAAACAGGTTTGTAACAACTTTGCAGATTTATTAGAAATAAACACTGAAATGATTGAATTCTGGGACACTTGAAATTTAGCTCAGGAGCATTCATATTGCTTGTAGATGTTACTACACTTAGAGTGAAGTTAACCTGTGACAAATTCATTAGAATGAGTATGATTTGGAAAGGCACAAACTAGTCAATAAAAGGTCTAACTGCTGAGACAGGATTGTGTCAAGGCACAGATCTGAGGAAGAGTTCAGAAAAAATTCTGCTAGGGCTGTGCAATTAATCGCAATCACAAAAAAATCGCGATTTAAGCACATGCAACTTCTATATCGCATAAGGCAGCAATTTTATCTAATAATTTATTTATATTTTTATTAAGAATACATTCTTTTGCATGTTTTTAAGATGTTAACCAATCAGAGCTCACTCCGTGCACAACGAAGCTTAAAACCAGAAATGGTGGACATGCTTTTTTTCTTGCAAAAAACATTTAAGAGAGCAATCTGTTTTTTGGTTTTGATTTATGTTAGTTTTTATTTATTGTTATGACTGGAGTTGAGGTTAGTTAATCTTAATTTATTTCATGTCTGTTTTTAAGACAATTTATTACAGTTTTGTTTATCAAGCAGTTAGTACTACTGTACAGTATGTTATTTCATTGTGAAGTGTGTGCACTGAAAAAAAGTTTTGAGGTTTATTTATTATGACTGGAATTTAGTTTAGTTAATCTTAATTTATTTTATGTTGTTGTTTGTTTTAAAGACAATTTTACTACAGTTTTGTTTAGTAAACTATTAATACCATGTTATTTCATTGTGAAATGTTTTATTATGCACTTCTTGTGCACTGAATACATTTAGAATGTATGTAGCATGTTTGAAAAAGCAAAAACAATTGCCAAAATCGCAAATAAAATCGCAATCGCAATATTCATTCAAAAAATCGCAATATGATTATTTTGTCCATATTACACAGCCCTAAATTCTGCTGCATTAAAGGCCTCAATTATCCATACTCTTGCTAGAGCTGGCCTCTTGACCAAACTGAGCAATTGGTGGAGACGAGCTTTGGTTAGACTAGTGACCTGATCATTCTAGTTGAGCTTCATGATCATATATGCAGATGGGAGAATCGTGCATCACTGCAACACTTCACCAATCTGGGCAAAACTGAGTCCTCTCCTCAGTGAAGACAAATGAATCCACACTTGGAATTTGAAACAAAGCACCTAAAAAACTCATCAATAACAATATATCTGGTCTGGTGAACCGCAGTTTCAAGCATCATATATGGAGGAAACAAGGCCTTCTAATCACCTGCACAGTAGCAACCCAACAGTAAAGTGTGGTGGTAGCAGCCTCATACGGTGGGGCTGTTTTTCAGTGGCAGGGACTGTGGGACTCGTCAGAGTTGAAGGAAAGCTCTGCAAACCAAAATATAGAGATGGCCTTAATGAAAACCTAGTCTAGAGCATTTAGAACCTCAGACTGGGGAGAAGGTTGGGCAGGACAATGACCCTAAGAACACTTATATGGCTTATAGACAACTCTGTGAATTTCCAATCAAATATTTCTGGAGAAGCCTGAAACTGTCTGCCAGCCGCCATCCAAGCTGACAGAGCTTGAGAGGTGAAGAGGTGAGGAGAAGAGTGTCAGATATTTGCCAAATGCAATGCAAGTACAAAGATAAAAGTATGGATACTTATGCAATGTACAAATCTGTTTTGTGCTTTGTCATTATGGTGTATGGAGTGTAGATTTATGTGGGAAGAATAGTAATTTAAAGCAGTTTAACATAAGGCTGCAACATACAAAATATGAAAAAAATGAAGGAGTATAAATACTTTTGCAATGCACTGTACATAAAGACAGGCCATAAATTAAAAAAAATCCACATAGTTTTAAAAAAATAACCACAAGACTTTACATTATGCGTGTTGGCGTGAGACTAGTGTGATAGAATTGCTGAATAACCTATGTAATATTTATAACTACACTCACAGGAATTACATTGGTAGCACACAACCAGAAGTTAATTTGCCCAGAACAATAGTCCCACCTCTAAAAATGCTTTACAGCTCAAACAGTAATAGCTTGTGCTGAATAATGCATGCTGAATAATTCATTCTTTAGCAAAAATAGATTCATATTTCTGCTTGTAAACCCTTTTGACCCTCTTGTTTACTCCTATTGCAAGATATTACTATTTTTTTTTTGACAAATAAAAATTGTTTTGTTGTAATCAACATAATGCTATTGATAGAGCAGGTTGCATTGCATTCAGAACTAAGGTGTGTTCCTGTTTCAAGCATGAAATAAAACAATGACATCCGTGTCTTGTTTGCTCCGATTTTAAATGTCAACCTGCACGCAGAGTACAGTTATGAATACATTCTCTTGTGTACATTACTAGTCAACATGCAGAGGTGTGTGCTAGTGTGAGCAGGTCAGATTGATCTGGGAATTTCTGCACTCTCTCTGTTTTGTTATACTGTAGGTGAGAAACCCAGAATCCTATTAAACTTTAATAGTCTGTTTTTTTCTGTGCTACAAAGAACATAAGGGAGAGTAGCTTGTAGGTTGCTGTTTCTTAGCCTACTCTGAAATGCAGGGTAGATGAATAGAAACAACAGTGTGCGTTGAGCTTTGACATTGTCTGTAATATAGCGGGAAACCTGAGACGTGCTCCTGAATGCAAGCGAGGCCGTGATAAGAGCTGTGTGGTCATTTGAGATGGTTTTATCATCGCTATAATCTCTCTGTAGAATGTATAGGGAGTGTAACCTATAGAAGCTTGTTTCCGCCACGGACTAAAAAAATAAAAAAAAGTCACTCTTATCTTACAGTTCTGCCTTTTTCTTGCAATTGCAAGTTTATATCTCAGCATTCAGAGTTATCTTTCTCAGAACTGCAATTGAATTCTTAGTTTACATCTCACAATTTTGTTTTGTTTTTCCTGAGCAAACCTTCTAGATTTAGAAAACCCATCTGTAAAAAATGCTTTTCTAATTTAGGATTTTTGTCTTGTTTCCAGCCAAAATATTTAGAAATTCTTAAATCAAGAAGGATTTTCTAGACAAGCAAAAAATATTGTCTTGTTTTCAGCAAAAAGAAGTCATAATTAAGTGAGTTTTTGCTTAAATCAAGCAAAACAATCTGCCAGTGGGGTAAGCAAAATAATCTTATTTCAAGCAGAAAACTAGATTATTTTGCTTACTCCATTGGTAGATTAGTTTGCTTGTTTCAAGCAAAAACTCTCTTAATTTTAATTTATTTGTTCTGAAAACAAGATAGTAATTTTTACTTGTTTAGAAAATCCTTCTCGATTTAAGAATTTTTAGATATTTTGGCTGGAAACAAGACAACAAAATCTAAGTAAGAAAAACTGTTTTTGCATTGTATGTTGTGCAAGGAACATTAGGCTTTCTTAATCAAAACTCTGGCCCTATAAATCATACTTTGTGTAAAAAGTAATAAAAGTTGTGTGTGTTTTTCTATGCATCTGGTGTTCATTTCAACTGTAAATGTACATATAGGTACGTTACCTATATGTACGTTTTGCAGAAATGCCATGTATTTCCAGTTAAACTATGTAGCGCATGTCTTACAATTTTCACAATTCTGAGGGAGAAAAGTCAGAATTGTGAAATAAAAAGAACAACCTTCTACTTTTTTTTTTACATTTTTAATCCCATGGTGGAAAATGCTTCTATAAAAGCAGTCTTTGACCATGAAATACATTTTCTTGCGTTCTTAAGCTTCTTTTGTGTTGTCTCGGCACTCTTTTCTCACAGTTTATCCTTAAAGTCAACATGAAATCACAATTGAAATTGTTTACTTTCTCAACTCACATTCCTGGTCTTGTGTTATTAATTAAAGCACTTTATTCTCAAAGAATATCTTCATTCATCAACTTGCCTGACGTCACCTAGAATATGTGAACGGGGAAAATAATGTTAACCTATAGCCAAGTAGATATTTGAAAATGGATTTAGGCCACATTTGTAGACAATACAGCCTTTGTAAAATATTGACAATAGTTAAAGCAGTAAATCAACACTGGTGAATGTTAATGCAATCCTTCACAATCCACTTCAAACAAGCATTCAGATCTGACTTCATTTTTGGTTTGGAACACCCAGTTTTCATAATCCAGCCAGTTCCTGATTATAAAGCCGTGTCCTGCCATAACATATTTTATACTTGGAAGTACATTAGACTATGGAAGAAAAATCAGTTGTTTTGTGTTGACTTTAATACAATGGCTTAGGGAGGTTGTGTAGCTGCGCAACAAAAAGGCAAAACTATGTGCAGTTTTTATCTGTATATTTGCAGCTGATGCAACATTTTTACAGTCAGTGGCCACCGATGTAAGTGCTGCCCTGGGTATGTGCTACTGGGTTTATGTGTGCGAGATATAGTGAGTGATTGAAACATGAACCATCTGTCCCGTGTGGAGCTGGCGTGAGCAGGAACCCAGCAGTGTGTGACAAGTGTTTTTCAGCAGGTTGTGTGTGCAGGCCTCAGCAAACTGCAGGAGCACATACTAATAGCAATTCATCACCTTACCTCTGTCAGTTTGGCCCTGATGCTGCAACTTATGTTAGATATACTAGTTCCAGATATTGTAGAACCCAGCTCATCTGGAAAGCATCCAATAAGCTTCATTTTAGCTCAGCTTTTATAGCTTAATGTAGCCATTCTGCTTTTGGTTGGTTTTCTACTGAGAATTGTTTTGACAGTCTTATAAATATTTATGCTAATGACAACCTGTAGTATTTATTTGCTATTTTTACCCTTACCTCATTTTTCCATTCACTTCCATACATTGTTTTATGACATTAAATTGTTCTAAACATTTTTTGGTTTTATAGATTTATAGGTTTAATAGATGGGTGGGTGGGTGTGTTGTTATGCTAATTTTTAATTCAATTAACCTTATATAACCAATGTATTTCCTTATGTAAATTTAGATGTACACTACCAGTCAAAAGATTTTTATTGTTTTTAAAGAAATCTCTTCTGCTCACCAAGCCTACATTTATTTGATTCAAAGTACATCAAAGACAGTACAATTTTGAAATATTTGTATTACTTAAAATAACTGTTTTCTATTTGAATATATTTTAAAATGTAATAAATTACTGTAACTTCAAAGCTTAATTTTTAGCATCACTACTCCAGTGACATGATCCTTCAGAAATCATTGTAATATTCTGTTTTGCTGCTCTTTTTAAATTATTATTATGATGTTGAAAACAGCGGAGTAGATTTTTTTCAGGTGTCAGTTCAGAAGAACAGAATTATTTTTTTAACATTATAAATGTCTTTATCATCACTTTTGATCAATTTAAAGCATCCTTGATAAATAAAAGTATTAATTTCTATAATTTCCTATACACGACCCTGAACCTCAAAACCAGTCTTAAGTCACTGGGGTATATTTGTAGCAATAGCCAAAAATATATAGTATGGGTCAAAATTATTGATTTTTCTTTTATGCCAAAAATCATTAGGATATTAAGTAAAGATTATGTTCCATTAAGATATTTTGTAAATTTGCTACTCTAAATATATCAAAGCTTAATTTTTGATTAGTAATATGCTTTGCTAAGAACTTCATTTGGACACTTTAAAGGCGAATTTCTCAATATTTTAATTTTTTTGCGCCCTCAGATTCCAGATTTTCAAATAGTTGTATCTCGGTCAAATATTGTCCTATCATAACAGACCATACATCAATGGAAAGCTTATTCAACTTTCAGATGATGTATAAGTCCCAGTTTCAATAAATTGACACTTATGACTGGTTTTGTGGTCCTGGATCACACACACACACACACACACACACATATTATTTATATATATACTGACTCCAAGCTTTTGAACGGTATAGTGTATAATGTACTGTTTTAAATATTGATGATAATAATAAGAATAAGAATAATAAATGTTTCATGAACAGCAAATTAGCATATTAAAATGATTTCAAAAGGATCATGTGACACTAGAGACTGGAGTAATGGCAAGAATAGTCATCATATGCCAGTGATGTTTTGCAAATGTGCAATTCGTATAAAACATACAGCAACTGAGCGGTTGTGGTTGTGTGGTAGAGAATCAGGCACAGCAGAAAGCAACAATCCAATTACATCCCAGCAGACAGGCTCGAATCATTTTGGTGTCACTACCTTGTTATTGAGATGATCTATGTCCTGTTTATCTCCTCCAAGATCAAATAACCTCATTTGCTAATGGGAAGCCTTTGGAGGTTTTGCATTTTCCTCTGGCTATTAGGAAGTACAAATTATAGCCACATCCTGGTGTTTAGGGTATTTTTAGAGGTTGATAAAAGGCAAAAGCAGCATTTTCTTTTCCTAATAAAATCATATAGTTTTCCCGAAATCATTACTGGCATTACGTTATACAAACATTTGAAGCATCAATTTTTTTAAGAACTAAATGTTTGGTTTCTCATGCTCACATGATTTGTTTTGTTTTATTGCTTTTCTTCTCAGCTTCCCCTCAGTTCCTGAAGAAACCAGCGAGCATATATGCTCATGAAGCCACAGACATCATCTTTGAGTGTGAGGTCACCGGCTCGCCCGCTCCCACCATCAAATGGGTGAAGAACGGAGATGCCGTCATTCCCAGCGACTATTTCAAGATCATTGTAAGTTGCCAACTAGTTCTGTTGACCTTCTGCATCTACAGAATGCACTGTGAGTGCAGGTAAATATTTCTTCTAGACAACAGCGATGTTCTTGTGTATCTTTTTACAGAAGGATCAGAACTTGCAGGTGCTGGGCCTGGTCAAGTCAGATGAAGGTTTCTATCAGTGTTTAGCAGAGAATGATGCTGGCAATGTGCAGTCGAGTGCTCAGCTCATCATAGTGGATCAAGGTATGTTTAGATTATTTTCTTAAAATCTAAACAGCATATTTGCTTACATGCAACTTTCTGGAAATGTTTTCCCTTTGTAATACCAGTAAAATCCAGCTAAAATGGTGGTAGCTGGTTTAAATTGTTTCCAGCTGCTTCAAGCTGGTAATTTATGATTAGTAGCTGGTCTAGATGGTTAATCAGAAGGAATACAACTGCTGGGGCCAAGGTTGACCTGGTAGACCTTCTTAATTAAGCTTGTTAGAGCTGTCAGACCTGGTCCTGGACCTTGGGGTTCCAGAAACCCTTGGTATCACCTGGTTCCTCCTAGGAGGCTCCTGTATTAGTTTTAGTACACTCTTAAAAGGATAGTTCACCCAAAAATCTGTCATTAATTACTCATCCTCATGTTGTTTCAAACCCGTAAGACCTTTGTTCATCTTTGACACACAAAATTAAGATATTTTTGTTGAAATCCGAGAGCTTTCTGACCCTGCATAAACAGCAACATAACTACCACATTCAAGGCCCAGAAAGGTAGTAAGAACATTGTAAAAACAGTCCATGTGAGAAGCTGAAAGAATGCTTTTTATGCACAAAGAAAACAAAAATACAAAAACCCGCATCAAAGATTGACACCTAAAAAAGGAAATTGTTGAATAAAGCAGTTATTTTTGTTTTCTTTGTGTACAAAAAGTATTCTTGCAGCTTTATAAAATTAAGGTTGAACCACTGATTCACATGAACTATTTTATCAATGTCCTTGCTACCTTTCTGGGCCTTGAACATGTCAGTTGCGCTGCTGTCTGGGTGAGAAAGCTCTCGGATTTCATCATAAATATCTTTGTTTGTATTCCGAAGATGAACAAAGGTCTTACAGGTTTGGAACCACATGAGGGTGAGTAATTAATGACAGAATTTTTTAATTTTCGGGTGAACTATCCCTTTAAATATTGCTTAAATCTCATAATAAAGTGTTTGTGACATCTCATTACAGTCTTGTAATACTGGTGCATTTAGTTTTGCACAGGTGTATCACAACTATTTTAGTATTTCATTAAACAACCTTAATCATCTCTCAGAAACTGGAGGATTTATCCATGTAGTTGATCTTTTTTTAATTCAAATCTAATTGAAGGTATAGTAGTGTTGGTGTAAGTCAGGTGCATGATGCCATCTGCTGCAGCTTCCTCTCTGGCAGTGCCACCTGTTCGGTGTATGAGTGTGCGCTTATGGGCATGTGTGCACCAGGACTAGAGTTTAATGTTAAATGGTTGGTTGAAATGTTGCTCTGGGTGGTTGCTGGGATATTACTTACTGATCAGAGGTGCATTTCCCAAACAGTGATGCAACCCGCAGCTTGACCTAGCCCTAGCATGATGCATCGTTGTTGAAACTAACTAGCTAATCATGACTGTCTCATGAACACGGGTCTGTTGTTTGAACCACGTTAGTTTTACAATATAGGATGGTCGTTAATGTCATAACTTCTACTAATTCATTGAATCGAGGTCTCAGAGAGGCCTCTGTAATGAAAATAGCAGCTGATGACCACTGCACTATTTTTTTTTCCTTGTCTAACATTCTGCTCCAGGGTTCCCTTACAGATTTCCACACTTGCGCACTCTTCAAAAATGGCAATTATTGAGGACAAGCTAACATATATAGATTAAAATGTATATACAGTTGAAGTCAAAAGTTTACATACACTTAGTCCACCAGAGAAAATAATAGTTGAATTTATAAAAATTACCCCATTCAAAAGTTTACATACACTTGGTTCTTTATACTGTGTTGTTATCTGAATGTTTGTCCTGAAAAGTTAAGGTGTCTGCTTCTTCAGACCCTTTCCAACAATGACAACGTTCAATGATTTTGAGATCCAACTTTTCACACTGAGGACAACTGAGGGACTCATATGCAACTATTACAGAAGGTTCAAATGCTCACTGATGCTCCAGAAGGAAAAAAGATGCATTAAAGTGCTAAATAAAAAATATTGTTTGTTTGTTATTTTGTTAAAATACTTTTGATTTCAGCTGTATATTTAAATGGAATTAAAGATGCAGATAGTATGCATGTTAGCTTGCTTATTGCGCTCAAGAGCATGATTTATTAAAGTCCACGTCTTACTAACAAGAACATATGCTTCTAACCACAGTTTGAAAGCTGTAGTTCCAACCACGTAAGTTTGCGATGTTCATTTGAACTATGGTTTCGGGAAACACTGAATCACTAAACTTTCACCATATGTGATACTTTTGGGAAATGCACCCATAAGAGCCCACCCCCAAAAAGTCTCAGTGATGTTCTGGTCTCTAGGCTTGCCAGGCAAAACACGTATTCCTGTACATTTATGACTGTGAAGGACAAGAAAACCAAAGCTAACAATACAGGGCTTAGTGATGATTACAATAGCAAGCAGCTCTAAAAATTTTAATCCGCCATATACGAGTACTACTGAATGAGCAAAAAAGTTGTCACTCTGTTTCTGTGATATTTGTGTCTTTCTGAGACGAAGCCAGAGTCTCTCTGAATTCTCTTCGGGGCTTTGCTGTACTCTTTGCTCTTCTCATATGAAATGGCTGTAAACACTTTATTTTGGCAGGCTTCTCGGCTTGTTCTAGTAAAAGCTGCTAGACAGGTCTGATTGGAGGCTGTTTGAAGCCTCGGTTCTCGCTGCCATCTGGACAAGCACATGGTGAATGGAGAAACACGGTTGCCTATCTTCACTTATTGTTAGAGCTGATTGCTGAGTTTATTAAGTTACAGACTGGAAGTTTGTGAAATGTGCTCATTATATTTTTTTTCTGTAAGGGAATATATGCTCCCATTCTCATTAGTGTAATGCAGCCCTGTTCCCCATAGTCAATGCTTTAGATTTAACATGCTGTGATTTTCCTAAGCAAAACTGTAATTGCAGAAATTTTTATGCAGAACTAAAAGAGACCTAACAACACCTAAGCAACTAACCATAACACCTTATGAAATATGGTGGTGATTTTTGCACAAACAAGCATAACATAAAACATTTTTAACCATAGAAACTACATTGTCATCAACAAATGTATTGTTTTGAATTTTTGTTGAGTTTTTGTGGAGCAGCAAAGCAGCACTATGAAAAAATTTGGGTCACGACAAGCATTAAAAAAAGCGTTAGTCATATAGCTGGTATGAGATCAGGACGTGACCTGACAATTTGATGCTGTCTCACTGTTTGAGCTTGTTTATTTTCCCCAGATTAATTTTAATTCCATATTTGCATTTGAATGCTTGTTTTTCTGGCAGTGACTTATTATTATTATTAAGGATTCATGACAACTGGGAAAAAACATTTATCTTTCTTCCTCAATTTTTCATTCCTGGGCTCTTTTATCGCTCACTTCCAAAAACCTTGTATGGCAGAAACACCCCACAAAACCATTTCCCAGCATCTGTTTCTAGACAGAGCTGCATTTTTCTGTGGGTTAATCTGCAGGTTGTGTTTGCAGCAGCCACTCCAGCAGTATAAAGGTTGATGGAGCGGAGGAAAGCTGTACAAGAGCTTGGACACAGTGGGGGGTGATGGTTGCTTCACTATAATGGTGGTCGAAGTACACATAGAGTGAAGTACACCCAAAATTCTGTCATTAATTACTCACCCTCATGTCATTCCAAACACGTAAGACCTTCGTTCATCTTCGGAAAACAAATTAACATGTTTTAAATACATTAAATACATTAAATACGAGAGGTTTCTGCTCCTGCAATGCAAGTACCACATTCAAGGGCCTTAAAGGTAGGAAAACTAGTAAAAAAAATACTTAGTTACTGTCCACCACTGGCTGTAGTTGTTACTGCGGGCCTCTGTCCCAGGTATGTTTGTAAAAAAATGATAGATGAAGCTTTGATGTGTGTCTAAGTACAATGGCAGACAGGGTGATTGATCTTAGAGCATACAATGCTGATTTGGGCTATATTTGTGTTTATATCTCGGCTGCTGAGCCTGTGGAGCCATAAAACATAAATAGTATGTCTCCGCTGAGGCCTCTCACTGTGTTCATATGACACTTTAACTAGGCCTGTGTGCCAGACACGGCTAACAGCAGAGCAAATATGCTTCACTTATTTATGGCCACAGAAAGAGCCCTCAAGCTGCTTTCCAACATCTCTGCTTTGTTTACAAGATTCATCATTCACTGGCTGGAATATTGATGTGATTTAGTTGACATTATAAAGCCTGTAGCTGTAACTAAACTCAAAGGAATTATTCTGTTGGAGAATCTAGAAATTAAATTTAATCAAAATAAAGAAATAAGCTGGTCTTAAGATGTGCCAAAAAACATTTTCAGAATGCAAAATACTAGATTACTGCTTCAAGCTTATACAGAGTGCAAGTTTCTTCAACTTCAGACATAAGAATTTATTATAGATCACATTGATTTGGATTTGTTGGTCATGTCGTCTTCATTCTTTTTTGTTTGTTTTGAATGGCCTTTTATGTACTTTCAAGTATGTTCAGTCTTCAAATGCGCATAGAAGACTGAAATGGAAGAGAAGAAATTGTTGAATACAGTCGTTATTTTAGTTTTTGTTTGTGCACAAAATATTCTCATAGCTTCATAAAAGTAAGGTTGAACCACTGATGTCACATGGACTATTTTAACAATGTCCTTTAGGCCTTGAAAGTGGTTAAGTTGCTGTCTATGCAGGGTCAGGAAGCTATTGGATTTCATCAAAAATGTCTTATTTTGTGCTCTGAAGGTTTTATGGGTGAGTAATTAATGACAGAATTTTCATTTCTGGGTGAACTATATACAGTATTTAAGAACAGTGTATGAGACGTGAGGTATAAAGAAAAAGAAAAATTAAGGTAAATATCAGATGTGTGTATAATATTTTTTGGTGCCGCAGTGAGTTGTGCACTTGCTGGGAGCCTCTATAGCCCTGAGGCTACAGCCACAGTTCAGCTCCAGTCTGCCTCTCATAGGATGCCATTTTAATAGGGTGTGAGTTCTGTTATTCCAGCTCACCGTCTCGTCTTAGAGAACTCAGTGGTTGTTCTCGATTCTATTGCTGTCTGAACGGCAGCTTCCTAGTCACAAGATTCACAATTACAAGAAATCATTAGATTAATCACGATTATTTTATTAATTAAAATTTTAAATCAAATGCATCAAAACAAAGGGTATTTCACTCCATTTGTCCGCTTGGACTGTGTCAGAAAGTCTGTATACTGTATCCAAGGTAGACAAGATAGCGGCAGTGATTGTAATTTCCTATGCCTATGGTGAAAAGATGACTATTCGTCAATGCCTTGCTCTGGAGGTAGTGTTTATGCAAATGTTTGTGCCTAGGTGATGCCATCTTGCACCTCAGATCCAAACGAGCCATTTTTGGAGCTTGCACTCTAAAAAATGCTGGATTAAAAACAACCCAACTTGGGATATTTGGCAACCCAGCGCTGGGTAAATATTGGACAGAAGTCGGTGCCAATAGCCTTGTGGGCAGTGCGCCGACATACAGCGCCGTTGCGCTACGGGCGTCCCGAGTTCGAATCCCGGCTCGAGGACCTTTCCCGACCCTACCCCCTTCTCTCTCTCCCACTTCACTTCCTGTCATCGATGATCTGTCCTATCCTAATAAAAGCCAAAAAAAAAAAGGCCAAAAAAAAAAAATCAAATATTGGACAGAACACATGCAGGGTAATTTTGACTCAGCTAGTTGGGTTCAGCAGAAAATGAAGGTAGCAGAGTGCTGGACTTTCGGCATCAATATTAATTAATATAATGTAATAATTTTGTATATTGGTTTGCCCTGACCTATACTAACAATACCTATAATACGCATCAATCATCCTTAATATCAAAACTTGTATAAACAGTATTCTATTAGCTTAAATCAATGGACTAAAGTTCCTTTTAGAATCTGGTTTAAAGAATGTAAATCACCTTTATTTGAAAGACACTCAAGACTATTGAGATGGGTCACCTTTGACCCTGGCTTCAGACCAGCACAGTCTGATGGGAGGTTTCAAGCCTGGTATAGGCTTGGTATCACTACTTTTAGCTCAATTTCCTCAAAGGGAGATTTAGATAGTTTTCAGGAGATATCAGATACGTATGGTCTGGAAAAATGGGATTTTTTTAGGTACCTACAAACCAGGACATATTTCAACAGTGATATAAGATATCTGGAGAAGCATGACCCTAATTTAGTAGATTTATTCATTGATGTGTACAAAAATAAGAGTAATAAGAAACTTGTTTCAAAACTATATTTATCTATTCAATCTAATAGAGATCATTCAACTAAGGAGGTTAGACTGAAATAAAGAAAATAAAAAAGCTAATCTTGCTATTTCAGAGGAAGAGTGGTTGAATATCTGTTCTGTTCAAGCTACTTCCACTAGCTCTGGTATGTGGAGAGATTTCTGCTGGAGGAATCTTATCAGATACTTTATAACTCCCAAGTTAAAATTCATTCAGAATGGTGAGACGGCTAGTGGTATGTGCTGGAGGGAATGTGGCGAACAATTAGCAAATCACTTTCATGTATTTTGGAGCTGCCCAACCATTCAGACATACTGGCAGGAAGTAGCTCAAGTAATAAACAATATTTTTGATTATGCAGTGGATTTTTCTTTTTCCACAACGTTTAACTCATTTAACAAGCATTTTAGAAATAAAAATGTAACATTTAAAAGTATAATTTTAATTCAAGTGTGTTTAGCTGTTCTCTGTAATCACATTTCACCGAAAAGTGAACCAAGCTGGTGATGGGCTACTGTTCGCCAGGAGAACTACAAATCTCAGACCACCGCTTCATGTTTCACTCGTAGCCGAAAGATGCCATCACTGATTCCAAAACCTGGCCATAAACAAAAAGTTCTGAGCTTAGAGAACAAATTTTAACATCAAACTAAGTTAAATTCAGTATTTGAAAGGAAAAAAAAACATGTGAAACGATATCTCGTCCTTGTATGTTGTGTTTGCATATAATAATATTATTGCAACATAATAATATTATTTACAGCACAGTAAAGACTTTATAAACGAAATGTATACAAACCTTTATTTCGTGGAAGAAGCACAAAAAGCCCACACACTGACTGTAACTTAGCAGCTGGGTTGTTTCATCTGAGACAGGCTCAACTCAGTGGTTGGGTAGAAAAAATAACCCAGAATTAAAAATGAGAAGCACTCAGCACCTGAGTACAAAATATTAAAAATAACCCAAGAAACTGACCCAACAAGCTAAACCCATCATTTGAGTTAAAAAAAAGAACCCTGCATTTTTTAGAAAGTACAACAATTTCTTATATGCCAAAAGATCAAGGCAAATTGATTTGTCATGACCCTTTAAATACATAAAAACTTTGAATTTGTGAATTCTCATCTTGAATTCCACTGTGATGTGGTGTGATATAATAACATCATGTTTGACGTTAGCTTGCTATTCAAACAAAGTGCTGTTGCGGGTACTTTTTTGTGTACAAATACCCCGAGCCAAAGCTTCTCAAAGGAGCACAGTGATATTTTTGGTATTGGGACTGAGCATGACAAATGGGACTAAAGTGCATGTCAGAAAATAAATTATTTAGCTGACGGACTTGAGCGCAAGGACCAGAGCTCTTTGATGAAGCGGGCGGAGGTTTAGCAGGTGCAGGAGGGAATGGGGGCTCTGCTTGCTGACCCAGAGGGCCGGTGTAGCTGGGCGGAGAGGGTTGGGTATAGACATACAGTAATGACATGCCAGATGGGCGTCTGCCTTCCCAGCAAACACAGAGGAAGTCCCCTGCCAGCATCACGCTGCGACCCATAATCCTGTGCTTTCGTGCTGGGCGGTACGTCCCGCCGAGGTGCCCGTGCCTCCCCCTAGATCTGCCCTGCTGCTCCGGCTTTCATCTCTCAGACTATGGAAGCAAGGCGTCTCAGGAGATGGTGTGCTGCTCTCCATCACGTGAGAGACCTGTTTAATCTCAACAGGGGTGTTGATGGCCTTTAATCCATCATCCTCTCGTATTCATGATGTTTACTTTGAAGAGATAGACTGCTGTCACCGCTGCAATGGTGCCCGCTTCAGATCCAATGCAAAATCGCTGCAGGCCAGCCATATCTCCAATAAAAAATGACAAAGACTAGCGTGTACTTGGCTTCTTGAATATCATAGCAACTCCGCTTATTAAAAAAATGCCTCTTTGTGCTTCCTTCGCTTGCTTTGTCTTTATTTGCTACAACAATACAATAAGTTATATAGTCAAGAAAAGCCTGAAGATATCATGAAATATCTAATGAATCTTTAACTTTACATACTAAACGTACTGTGACTTTAAACTCAAAACATTCTGCCCACTCCATTTAGCAATTTCAAGCTGATAAATGGCTCAGAAATCACTTCTGTTTTGATGTCAAAACTACAGATACATTAACACATGACGGCTATGCATAATGGTTGGAAAAAGTGTCTCTGATCATTTCAATGTGACCCAGATAGTTTATGCAGAAAATTGCAGTGGAAATTGTATTGTAATCCTGACACATTGTAATGCAAAATTATGCAAATAGTCCTCTTTTCTTTTTATTCTCTCAACTTTTTTGTTCTATTCAAAATTTTCTTTATGTGGCTGAAGTTAACAACGTACCTAACTGTATATGTTTTATGATTCATTTTCTCTAATATCCTCTGTGCTCACATAATGTATAGCACATTGTCTGTGCTGTCAGAGTCAGAGGAACATTATAAAGACTGGCACTTATTAATAATTGTTACGTCATTTTGTGTTTTTCAAAGTTGTTTTTCCAAAGATCTTTGACAACCAATCAAATTTCTCTCACCTCAGGCTCAAACAGGGACATGATCTAATGACTAATGACAATGATCTATAACTAATTGCCTTGGAAAAAAGATGATGTCCAAAGATTATGTTTGCTTTTTACCATGGAAAAACAGGAATTATATGTATATTTAAATAAATAGTTGAAAGTACTTTATAAAAATTCCTCAACCAGCATCAAATGTAAGATTTAATTTCAAATGATCTGTGATTTTGTCTTTTTAATATTGTATTTATCATTTTTATTTATTTTTTATATTTATTAGTTTTAGTTGATTTAATTTGAAATATTTTACTAAATGAAAAAGTGAAAAATATAGCTGCAAGCAACGATTACCAGGGTTCACGCACTTTAAGACATTTAAGCACGTATGAAAAAAGACAATTATTTAGCAAACCTGTTACCACCAAATCAATGATTTAAAAAAGTTTTTTTATGCAAATCCAGGTAATTTACCATAGAAATATATAGTTGTTTTTTTACCATTTATGACTGTTACACCGCCAGCTGCAGTCCGATCCCCTTAAAACTTTGCATACTTGTTGAGAATCAACTGTCACATGTGCTCAGCTAGTTTCGTGAAGTTTTGAGTTTTCCTTTAGGCTTTTTAGGATTTTGGGTATCTAAATTTCTAAACGACCCTGTTATAGCTTTCCAAAAGGTAAATTTCAACACCTTTTTTTTCAAGACTATGCGAAAAAACCTAGGACTAGTTTGCAAAAGTTGTTTTTTTCCACCTTCTCAATCATTTAACAAATTATTTGATTGACAGCAGTGGTTCTAAAGGCACATTTTTCCAGAATGAGGAGTTCTATTGTATGATACGAATATCGTACATATGTGCAAAAAAGGTGTGATGTACAATTGTTTATCGTATTTGGAAAAAAAGCGATATCGCCCCCCAGTGCCTGATTTCTTTCAATTTCTCTCAGACCTTTGGAGTTGTGAGTCGACCAGGCCCACTGAGTTTCATTCCGATCGTCCTCTGTTAACCATATCTAACAGGTGCTCAAACTTCGCTGGCCAATGGCAGCCATGTTTTTTGAGATACACAGATTTAGCTCTTACATAAGTGCTCTGAGTTTGGTGGAGATATCTCATTCTGTTCAGGAGTTATAGCCATTTTACTAAAAGTGGCCCTTTTGAACGTTTTGGTGCCCTTTGCGATGGTGAGTCGAAAGTTAAACTTTTTTGATTATTATTGATATTCACTCTCCAGAGAACCTTTCTGCACTGCTTTGGTTCCGATCAAGCGAAAAACCTAGAACCATTCGCAAAAGTAGTTTTTTTTTTGGAAAATGTAAAATACCCAAAAATTTCACTCATGATCAAATCTGAGGCAAGTGTTTGTCTGGCTTGACCCAAAGGTTCCAATGACATAATACACTTGAACCTGCGACTGACAGTTTAGGGGTTATGAGTGATTTCATACCTTTGATCGCTGTAGCGCCCCCGTTGGAGACCATACCTCTGAGTTTCAAGTCTCTACGACTTATGGTTTGGTCTGCACAATCAGTTTTACGTGGAAATGGCTGATCCATGACTATTGCTGCTGCTGCAAATTACGCTAACAACCCGTCAACCTGCGTCATCTAGAGTTTCATGGCAGAACTAGGTATTTGTGTAAAACTATAACTGTAATACTGTAATTGGTCCAAGAAACCTATCATGGTTGTGACCATTAACACCACACAGCTTTACAAAATATATAGAGAGAGCAAAACCTATAGATATGTGTGTGATTGAGCTGCCCATTTCTCCTCTTCAAAACACTCATATGGGGCTTTTAGCTACTGTCTATAGATCAAGAGCTGCTCCACATTTCAGCAGTAGTCAATTCTGTCATGTTATGACATGAGCAGTGAGAATGAATGAAATAACCCAGCTTTTATGCCTCCGCACAATATGAGGAAGTCCTCAACCCCTTCCAGTCCCCTCACGATAATAGCATGTTCCCTCAGATCAATAGTAGAGAGGGTGTAAAATTTAGTGCCAGTGGATGAAGTCTTTATGTGTGCAGCAGGAACTGTCACATCTCCTGTACCGTGGCCATTTCAGTCCATACCCATCTATGTAAGATGAAAGCAGGAGCTTTTAAGTGGTCATTAGCAGTGCACTGCGCTCTCTCTCTCTCTCTCTCTCAGACAGCGACATCATAAGTACATCGAGGTGAATGAGGCAATCTTTCCTACATTTATGTTTTTCCCATATCCTCATGTACAATTGCCTATTTTTTGATTCTTGGTGACCTACATAGTACATAACTATTATTGCTCTGAGCAGCCATTGAGGAACGAATTTGCATATTCCAGAAGTACCATTTGGTTAGTATTAAAATCATAATTACATCGATTTACAGCAAACATGGAGTTAACTATAACCCTTTTACATTTGCATTTTAACACCAAAGGCCTTGTGACCTTTTTGCTTAGCTGCAGTGTGTATCATTAATAAGGAGAAGTCACCATCTGTTCCAATGGCACCAGCTATTGCTCTATGCTATGAATAGAATCGGTATTAATCTTCTGCTCCTCTCCACCGTACATCACATGACTGCATTCACCATCAGACAGACACTTAGGAGACTGTTGAAGTTGATGGTTGTGATGATCCTGATAACATCCTAGTTGACAAATGTATGCTTGAAAAACATTTTCTAAGCATTCCATTTTGACCATAAGGACATTAAAACTTCAGCTTGTTGTGTTTTTTTCTTTGTATTGTAAACATTTTTGTCCTTCGTACCACATAACCTTGTCACTTTAGCGTCTTATGCTGTTTTTGAACATAATAGACCCCTACGAATGTTTTTTCCTCAAGGCCTGTTCACACCAAAATGAATATTCAGTATGAAAATTTGCTGATAAACATTGTAATTTGAATGAACGGTTGTTAATGTGTCTATTGAGACTGGTACAAACATTTACATGCCGTCAATGCAACATCATTTTTTTCTAATTTCTGTTTCATCACAATGTGAAGAAAACTGGCCAACCAATAATATTTGGTCAGAAGCCCAGAGCTGCTGCGGTTACATAAAACTACAACATGGTGACGCTTAGGATCAATGTTTTGCTAGGTGACAATCTCTGGGTTTCAATCCAAAGTTGCAAATTTCACTTATATCTTAACTTATGAAATATTTGCGAATAAGCAGTTTCCATTCAATGAGTCAAAGAGAACAGAATTCCCAATAAACTGGCACTAAATATCTCTAAAAAAAGTAAGAAAAGCCATTGAATGTAATAATTTACTTACACAATAAACACAATAAATGTTTTCGGAGGTGGATACCTGCTGTTTGGTAATTCATTGTGGAAGGCAATTATACAGAAATACTTTGATGACAGACTTTCATTAGTTGTTCCTAGTGATAGTTGTTCATGAGTCTCTTGTTTGTCCTGAACAGTTAAACTGCCTGCTGTTCTTCAAAAAAATCTTTCAGGTCTTACAAATTCTTTGGTTTTCCAGCAATTTTGTGTATTTGAATCCTTAGCAACAATGACTGCATTGAAGACCAGAGGAAATGTAACTTTTTTGTATTCTGGGAAACATGTATCTTCTGTAGTCTCTGAAGCGTAGTACTAAATGAAAAAATATGATATTTAGGCAAAATAAGAAAAAAAGTACACAACTTCATTCACAGTTTTCACCCCCGGCTCTTAATGCATCATGTTACCTTCTGGAGCATCAGTGAGCGTTTGAACCTTCTGTAATAATTGCATGTGAGTCCCTCAGTTGTCCTCAGTGTGAAAAGATGGATCTCTTACAGTCATTGCTGGAAAGGGTTCAAATACACAAATACACAGTGTCAGTAACGAAATTGCGCTATGCTTTCACTCATTTCATTCAGCCTATCTGTAGTTTTTTTATGCATTGTTCACAAAAATAAGATCGAACATTGTTGTTGGTGTAAACAGGCCTTAAAGGAACACTCCACTTTTTTTAGGCTCATTTTCCAACTCCCCAAGAGTTAAACAGATGAGTTTTACCGTTTTTGAATCCATTCAGCCGTTCTCCGGGTCTGACGTTAGCACTTTTAGCATAGCTTAGCATAAATCATTGAATCAGATTAGACCATTAGCATCTTGCTCAAAAATGACCAAAGATTTTCGATATTTTTCCTATTTAAAACTTGACTCTTCTGTAGTTACATTGTGTACTAAGACCGTCAGAAAAGGAAAAGTTGCGATTTTCCAGGCTGATGTGGATAGGAACTATACTCTCATTCTGGCGTAATAATCAAGAAACTTTGCTGCCAGTGTAACTACAGGAGAGTCAAGTTTTAAATAGGAAAAATATCGAAAATATTTGGTCATTTTTGAACGAGATGCTAATGGTCTAATGCTGAAAGTGCTAACGGCAGACCCGGAGATTGGCTGAATGAGTAAAACTCATCTGTTTAACTCTAGGGGAGTTGGAAAATGAGCCTATTTTTAAAAAAAGTGCAGTGTTCCTTTAACATTGTGAAAACTATCATATACAGTATTTAGGGTATTTAATTTTGAAAGACAGCATACTCCTAAAACAGCTATTGGCTGGTTTAGAATATGAATGCAGATTAGCTGGAGCCTGTTTTGAGCTACTTTTATGATACACTTGATTTTATTGATAGTTTGACATGTTTTTGAATGTAAGTTCATTCCCTAATCAAGTTCATAAAAGCTGTACTTGACTATACATGACTAGAAAACGGCTGCCTCCTTATGTTAGCAAAATGGCTGCCAAGTGAACTGACTGAGCCAGAGGGAGAAGAAAAACTACAGAGAGAAAGTCACGCACCACACAAAGCTGAACCAGAGATAAATGCTGAATGATATAATTTTTTTTTCTCCCTGCGGCTAGACAGATGAACATTGATGGCTCGTCTTTGTGGAAAACTGTAATTGCTACAACTAATGTTTAATTTGCTCTCCGTCTAATGGATCTTGTCATTTAGGGGAAACTATAAGCTAATGAGTGCTGCTATTAGTGTATATTATACAGGTCTGCATTATCAGTCTCTTCTCCCACTCACTGTCTGTGGTTCAGAATAAAGTAATTCAAAGAGCACATCTGAACATAATGCATCTTGCTGTTCTTTTTTTCAGCATTATGTGGTACTTTTATACCCTCATTTAACTAGCAAGAGGGAAACTGTATTGTTCGGAGTTTGCTCTTTCATATCGTAGGAGACTTATTGGAAATGTATTTTATGTTATGTTTCTCCTAAAATACATTTTATTGATCTTTTTGACATTATTTTTTTAGATGTAAATAAGATATTTTCTCTGGTGCTATGTGCTTATTGTGTTTCAGTCTGGTTAGCATTGAGTAAAAAGGACTATAGTGTTACTTGTTTTAGACATTTTATTGCCAACCACATTCAGCGAATCACATTTGAATGACACTGTACATCAATCATAAACATTATATTTACTTGATGTTCAGTCCTTTCACTGCTGCTTCTTTTGGCAGATGCAAATGAAACACAGTTTGTTTAATTCAAAGAGCTGCTGTTGCCAAAAGCGCAACTTTATTGCAGTCCACAAAAGCAAATAATCTTGACACGTTTTTTAGAGCTGCTTTGTGTCTTGAGTTTCACTCCACTGGTAGAAAACAACAGTCCGACGTCCTTAGATTTAACCACAGAGGCCTCAGCATGAAATATTTTGCATATCTGTGTGAAGATCATAAAGCTTTGGACCGCTAAGCGTATGTTAGTGATTAAAATGGATGGCCTCCGTGCCTCAGTATTCTTTGCATCAGCTTGGACTTTTCCCAGCCACACTTAAATGAATAGTTGTGTAGTTTACACAAAAATAAATATTTTTATTTTGTACTCACCTACATATAAACCCATATGATATTCACAGTAGAGGTCAAAAGTTTACATACACCTTGCAAAATGTTACATTTATTTAAAAAAAAAAAATAGTTAAATGTTTAAAAATTACCCTGTTCAAAAGTTTACATACACTTGATTATTAATAGTGTTGTTACCTGTGCTTTTTTGTTTAGTGATAGTTGTTCATGAGTCCTTTGTTTGTCCTGATCAGTTAAACTGCCTGCTGTTCTTCAGAAAAATCCTTCAGGCCCAACAAATGTTTTGGTTTTTCAGCATTTTTTTCTTCATTCTGTTCAAAAGTTTTCACCCCCTGGCTCTTAATGCATCATTTTACTTCAGTGAGCGTTTAGACATTCTGTAATAGTTGCATAAGAGTCCCTCAGTTGTCCTCAGTGTGAAAAGATGGATCTCAAAATCTTACTGTCATTGTTGGTAAGGGTTCAAATATACAAAAAAGCTGAAAAACCAATTTGTGGGACCTGAAGGATTTTTCTGAAGAACAGCGGTCAGTTTAACAGTTCAGGACGAACAAGGGACTCATAAACAACTATCCCTAAACAAATAAAAAAAACACAGCTGTGGATCATTCAGGTAACAACACAGTATTAAGAATCAAGTGTATGTAAACTTTTGAACAGGGTCATTTTTATTAATTTAACTATTATTTTCTCTTGTGGACTATATGTAAACATCTGATGTGAAATATCGTATTCAGATCAGTATTAAATACTAAGTACGTCAACTTTTGACCTCAACAGAAAAATGTTTCTCTTTCATACAATCAAATATGCTGCAAGATTGATCATTTCAGGTTTTTGATATCATTGATGCTGAAATCTCATTTGTGCATATGTACAGTACATAATTATGAAACCTTGGCATGTATGAGTGCATTTAGATGCAATAATTGAAGAACATTGTACATTTAGTCTAATTTTGAGGTGAACTACTCTTTTAAGTCAAAAATATGCCTCCTGCAGTTCAGCTTTCCATCATTTTTTCCACTTGAGTCGTTTTTTTCCAACTACATGCCTGACATTCTTCCATTGTGATTGCATTTTTCATGTTTCTTTGTGATTATTTCACTGTTTTGTTGATTTCCTGTCATGGAAGCCATTGTGTTATGGTTTTTGTTTTGTTTTTTCTTTTTATGTGTTCCCTCTGTTCTGTTCTCCTTTGTTTTGCTCTCCCTCCCTCCCTGAATTTCTGTGTGACTTCACTATACACCCGCCTCCACCCTTTATTTCTGCTTTCACTCACCCGCTCCACTCATGCCACCCCACTGTCTGCAAAGATGTAGCCATCCCCTCACCCCCTCCCACCTTACTGACCCGTGCTACTACTGACCGTCTAATACCAGGCTCCAGAGGCAGCGCCGGTCCCACACCCTCCGCCCCACGTGACGTTGTGGCCTCCCTGGTCTCCACCCGCTTCATCAAGCTGACCTGGCGCCTTCCTGCTGAACCGCATGGAGATGATGTCACCTACTCGGTCTACTACAGCCTGGAGGGCAATAACAGGCAGGGCATTTATGTCATTTATATACACTACAGTTCCAAAGTTTGGGGTCATTTTTCAAACTAATTTTATTCACCAATGATTCATTCATTTACTAAAAAATACTTAAAATGTTGCAAAAGAATTCTATTTAAAATGAATGCAGTTTTACTTTCTATTCACCAAACAATAATGGAAAAAAAACTACCTGATTTCATGACGAAAAAATACCTGTGGGAGATTTTTCTCGCAAAGCGTGAAATACATACCAATAAGTATATATCACTGCAGTTTCCAACAGAAATTAACACTTGAGGCTGTAAAACAGTGAGCACTTGTAATCGTTTTCATATAATTTATGATTACAGCTACATATGTCTTACTTTCTGGACCTAACAAGCTTGCTTTGTAGCTCTGCGCAATTGTTTTTAATATTACTAATATTAAATATGTCTTATGCACAAAACAGCATAATACAATGATTTCCAAACAATTTAATGTGACACTGAAAATTGGAGTAATAGCTAGAATAAATTATATATTTTTAGGAAAAAAATTATAAGACTGTTTTTCATTATCCCCCATTCTCTCATCTCATTACGTTAAAAAAAATCTAATAATGTAACTGTCATTACTGGAAGGTAGTATTTAACATTTAACTTGTAAATTATTTGTTGTATTGCCTTGAATGTATATTTAAATGAATATATTTATTGGTATTTATTTTACAATTTAAAAATTACTAATGAGAATCACTATTAAGAATAATGGGGAAAAACATGAAGTAAAAAAGTAAAATAAGTGAAGTAAAATGCATTATTTGAAATATATTAACAAATTAATTGCACGATATATATATTATAATATAATACTAAGATATAATACATTGAATTTTGACTGTGCAGTGAAATGTGGCCCAGATGTTTTCATGACATTCACCCTCCAAGAAGCCTTTAATTATGAATGCTATTGATGCTTGTATTCTGTTGTTTTTGTTGCCGTTATTTTAAGTCACATGTTGTTCTTATTAATATTTATAATGCCATTCTGTATGAGCTGTTATTGACTACAGAAGAATAAGAGAAGCTTTGAACCAATGAATCAGCAGTTAGCTCCTGTTTCAGTCTCATATCACGTGTGTTTCTCTGATGCTCTTTAGGGAGAGGATAGTGAATACCAGTCGTCCAGGAGAAATGCAAGTCACCATTCAGAACCTCATGCCAGACACCAAGTACTCCTTCCGCGTGGTGGCCCACAACAGAAACGGCCCTGGAGAGAGCTCAGTGCCTCTGAGGGTCGCCACCCAGCCTGAAGGTAAGATCTCCACTTCCTGTTCAAATACTTATCCAGTCAGAATGTGTTCAAATGAGATTTATGGACTAATTTAAATGTGATGTTTACTGACTTAACACAGCTGCGCATTAAATTAGGCTCTTGACAAATTTCAGAAGGCAACAATGCGTGAAATCAAACTTGCGTTTATGCTCACACGCTTGTCTAGAATATGTTTTGGGCCTGTGAGATTATGCTGAACATTTTCTCTGGAGGTTTCTTTCCCCGATGCCTCAATGTCAGTTTAAAATCTCATTATATAGGTAAGCACAAGTAAACACCTGCTGGCTTTTAAGCAAGCACACCTCTTGAACATCGCTGAAGGTATATGGCCTGACTCCATCAACATGAAACATTATCAGCCCAAACACAGCACAGGAGAAGCTGTTTCTGGGTCAGACTTGCTCCTCTGTGCGTCCTTGGCGCTGACTGCTATAAGCACTTTATAATGTGTGTTAGCGGGATTCTGGCACTCCCAGGAATCCTGCTGCGTGGAGATCAGCCTCTGAGGCTGACACACATATTGCTACGAGCATTATGAATGAGTCTGAACATGCACACATACACACTCGTAGAACACACTTAATCCGGTGTAGGCGCCCCATCCCATCCTGTAAGACATTGGTATCAAAAGCAAGCGTTGATGTTGGACAGAATGGAGGTCTGAGGAACTGAGATAAAGTGATTTCTCTCAGTCGTTTGAGATGCCAGAAACGCGTGATCAAAGTTTGTAAATTGATTCATGTAAGACACCAAATGCAGTTTATATTAGAGCTTGAGCATGATAGATGGTTCAAGGTAACTATAACTGGATGAATGTAATCAAACATTCATTTTCAACTGGGAAAGTGGCTAGAACTTTAGCTAGAACTAAAAGGACACTGCTCATCCCCATACAATCATTATACAATTGAGGTACAAAAGTTTACATACACCTTGCAAAATCTGCAAAAAGTTACATATAGTCCACAAGAGAAAATAATAGTAGAATTTATAAAAATACCCTGTTCAAAAGTTTATGTACACTTAATTCTTAATACTTGTTGTGTTGTTACCTGAATGATCAGTTTTTCAGCATTTTTGTGTATTTGAAAGGTTCAAACACTCACTAATGCTTTAGAAGGAAACATAACGCGTTAAGAGCCGGAGGGTGAAAACTTTTTTAATTTTATTATCGGTTAATTTAACTTATTTTGTCTTCTGGGAAACATGCAAGTATCTTCTGTAGCTTCTAAAGGGCAGTACTAAATGAAAAAATACATTATTTGGTCAAAATAAAAAAAAAGTCTTCGTTCTGTTCAAAGGTTTTCACCCCCCTGCTATTTTTATTTTTGCAAATTCAACTATTATTTTGTCTTGTGGACTATATGTAAATGTCTTTTATGTTAAATATCTTATTTAGGTCAGCACTAAACAAAAGATAAAATGCATTTTTTATGATCCCTCTTATTTTGGTAAAAAAAATAATAATAATAACATTTTGCTCGTTCTGCAAGGTGTATATAAACTTATGTAGTAACCTGAGACTGTCATGTTCCAGAAAGGACATAAAAGCACCACAAAGGCAGTCCATACTATTAGAAGGCTATATTTCAAGTCATATGGTCACTTTGTGGTGATTTTAGCAACTAATGAATGTATTTTAGTCTGTTCCTGACATGAAGCCATTGTATGACTTCAGAGGACTGGGAATATAGTCAATGAAACAACCACTTTTATGATACTGTGACGCTATTTTATAATGGTTCATGTCTTTGTGAAAAAGAAGTGTGCTTGATTGTATTAAAAGTGCACTTGTAGTGTACTTCAAATCTTGAAAATATATTGATAATTTAATATTAATAAAATAAAAGGCCACTTAAACGTACTTAAAGAGAGCACACTTCAAAGGCATGTTTCATAACACACTTAAGTACACTTTAAAATAATGTTAAAGTGTTAAGTGCACTTTGTAATATTGTTAAAATTAAAAGTTATTTTAAACCATTAATCTTATGTGGTGCTTTAAAGGAGTAGTTCACTTCCAGAATAAAAATTCCTGATAACTTACTCACCCCCATGTCATCCAAGATGTTCATGTCTTTCTTTCTTCAGTCGCAAAGAAATTCAGATTTTTGAGGTAAACGTTCCAGGATTTTCCTCCATATACAGTAGTGAACTTCAATGGGAGCCAATGGTTTGAAGGTCCAAATTTTAGTTTCAATACAGCAAGAATACAGGTCTTATGTAGCAAGACATCTGTCAAAAAAAAAAAAAAATTAAATGTATATATTTTTTTAACCACAAATGGTCGTCTTGCACTAGCTCTGTGATGCGTGTCCGTGACTTCACGCATAATGTAATCCGATGGAAAGGTCATGCGCAGTTAGTTCTTCGTCTGTGTACTCCTCTCATTTTCTCCTCCAACTTTAAAATCGTCCGACATTGTTGTTTTACCTTTTTTGTAAAGGGTGCTTAGAGTGACTTTCTTTGCATGTTTGCTTTGTAAATGGGTTGATACTTCTGCCTTTTCTGCTTAATTTAATGTCATTTAACATGCAATTAAGTGTCTGAATGTGTCATAATTTCTTCTTTGGGGTTGCATGGAAGAAATCCATGGTCACGCGGGTAATAAATTATGAAAGGATACATTTTTGGTAAACCATTCCTTCAACGCCATGTTTCCCCAGTGGGATTGTTCCTGTGATAAGTGTATCGTGAGTCGCATTAGATAAAAGTGTCTGCTAAATGACTACTTGCCAGCTAACTTAAATATTGGCCAGTTGTTTGATGTTCGTGCTATTTAAATTATATTATATTTCATTTAATGTAGAGCTCAGTTTAGATTGGCCCTACATGATGACTCCCTGAAGGCATGTCAGTTGTGAGCGTGTTGGAAAACAACTGATTTAACGGACACTCATCGGAGCCTATAATTGAATGTAATGATTCATGACCCTAGCAAGTAAACAAAAGTTAAGCAACATAGAATCTCATTTCCATTCTCTCCGCTCTGCTAAGCAAATTAAATCACGTCAATCCTGCAGTTTGAGCTGGCGTGTGTTAGTCTGCATTCTGCCAGAGGTGTCTGCCGACACATGCCACTGTCATATGCTCAGCTTAGAAGAGATATCACTCCCTCTATTCAAGTCAATTTCAAAGCGCTTTATTGGCGTGACTGTTTTACGAATGATATTGCCAAAGCATCAATGGAATTATCAAAGACCAACAGTGACAGGCAATAGGTGCCAGTAATAAAAAATCTAATAAAATAATGTTGTTTTCAAATTTTTCTCTATTCTTTCTATTTAATAGTCCAAGTACCTGGTCCTGCTCCAAACCTACATGCGGTGGTCACATCTCCCAGCACAGTGAGTCTCAGCTGGGACATGCCCCTCATAGGCAATGGCGAGATCCAAAACTACAAAATCTACTACATGGAGAAAGGCATGGACAGTGAGCAGGTAAAACCCCTGTAATATCATGTATAAAAACATTGAGGTACTTGATAATGCATGTGAAATATTCATGGTGAAGAACAGATGGAGCTCTGTGGTCTGTCCTGAACACAAGCTGAGGATCAGTTTTATTATTGCTAACAAATTTAAATAAAAATGAAAACTTTTAGCCCAATTCCACATAAAAGTATAAGAATGTGTTTTTTATAATATTGACATACATCTGCATTTTCATGTATTTCATTGCGTTCTTGGTCCATAATTTTGTCACTGGTGTCGTAATTTAGCCTGTATCTCTAATCTCTCTCTTTGCTATCAGGATCTGGATGTGAACACACTGTCACACACCATGACTGGACTGAAGAAGTTCACAGAGTACAGTTTCAGAGTGGTGGCCTATAACAAACATGGACCTGGAGTGTCCACTGAGGACATATCCGTTCGCACATACTCTGATGGTAATTATATTTAGTCTTTTTGCTTGGTTTTGCTAGTCAGTTTCCTCCATTCTGCCCCAAACCCCTGCAGTTGTTTTTGCTTCTCAAAGTAATCAGAATAAGCGGTCTCATACACAAACTCTACTATAGGCTTTAAACAAAGCCAGCAATAAACCTGCTATCATCTATATCCCTGTTGTTGTTACATCAACAGAGCAATATCACCAGGGTCCAAAATTAACTTTATGCCACACCTGTCAGTGGTGAGTGAATTAAAAAATACTGGGCATTAAGATTTGTTACCACCTATGAAACTTTATTTTGCAGTTATTACAGTATACTTCAACTGGGGACTCATGAGCTTCTAGCCACCTGTTAAAAGTTTTATGCCCACTGTAAAATTAGTCTTCCTAGGCCATTTTTCTTACAGTTTCTGCGATATGGTGTCATTTCCCTTTTCTAACTTGAGTTGGTGAAAATGGCATTAAAATGCCACGATGTGGTGTTTCGAGAAATATGAAACAACTGAAATATAGCGTTTAGCGGACATTATATAAAATATTTGGCTGTTTAGTCCTGGTATTAACCAGAATCAGAATCCAGTCCATCCAGAGAGTTTTGAGATTTTGACTTCTTTTAGTCTAGTGGAACGAAAATATCCAAAATGTACATTTATTTGTTATGTTATTACACTTTAGCTATTTGTTTCTGTGGATTTCATTTAGAATACACATCTTTATAGGCTATTTTCTCAAAATGAGTTTGTTTTCATACAGTAAGCCAGAAATATAGACAGTTTATTGTTCTGAAAACATATGCAATTAATTGCATATTTAATTATATAATAATGAAACGTCTCAATATTCGAACATAAAGTTACTGTGGAAGCCCATTTCCACCACTAAATAAAAAAGGTAATTGCTTTTGACTTTGACTTGACTTGACTTTTTCAGAATTGTGAGATATAAACTTGCACTTGTGAGTTATAAAGTCAAAATTGCGAGATATAAACTTGCAATTCTGAGAAGTTAACTCGCAAAATAAAGTCAAAATTGCATGATACAAACTTGCAATTGTGAGAACATATGAGTCTTTTTTCCCCTCAGAATTAGACTTTATAACTTTTATAGCAATTATATCACACAATGCTAAGAAAAAAGTCAGAATTGTTTTTACCTTGCAGTTCTGACTATAACTCGCAATTGTGAGTTTATATCACATAATGCTGAGAAAAAAGTTGGAATTGTGAGTTTATATTGTGCAATTCTGACTTTATAACTCGCAATTGCGGGTTTATATCACACAATGCTGAGAAAAAAGTCTGAATTGTTTTATTCTTGCAATTCTAATTGTGAGTTTATATCTCACAATTCTGAGAAAAAAAGCCAGAACTGTGAGTTTATATCTCAATTTTGACTATAACTTGCAGTTGTGAGTTTATATCATGTAATGCTAAGAAAAATTCAGAATTGCAAGTTTGTATCACAATTCTGAGGAAAAAAGTCAGAATTGCAAGATATAAACTCGCATTTGCAAGAAAAAAGTCAGATTTGCGAGTTTATATTGCAATTCTTGTGACTTGTGAGTTTATATCACACAATGCTGAGAAAAAAAGTCAGAATTGTGAGTTTATATCTTGGAATTCTGACTTTACACCTCACAATTGCAAGTTTATATCTCAATTCTGAGAAAAAAAATCTGAATTGCAAGTTTGTATCACAATTCTGACTTTTTCTGAGACTTGTGAAACTTGCAATTCAGAATTTTTTAGTTTATATCTCGCAGTTCTGGGAAAAAAGTCAGAATTGTGAATTTATATCTCACAATTCTGAAAAAAAAGGCAGAATTACGAGTTTGTATCACATAGTACTGAGAAAAAAAGTCACAATTGTGAGTTCATATCTCACATTTCTGACTACAACTCGCAATTGTGAGTTTATATCACGCAACTGTGAGATAAAAAGTCGCAATAACCTTTTTACATTTTTTATTCAGTGGAAACAGGCTTCCATACATTACAAAAAACACGTCTTAAAGGCTTCATTTGCCCAAAAAATTCAAATTCCGTAATAATTTCCTATCCCTTAAGTTGTTCGAAACCTATTTAGAGCACAAAAGAACATATTTTGAAGAATGTAAGTAACCAAACAACTGAAGGTAGTCATTGACTTCAATTGTATTTTTTTTTCCATACTGTGAAAGTCAGTGGCTATCATCAACTGTTTAATTACCAACATTCTTCAAAATATCTTTTATATATAATATAATATAATTTTATATATATATAATTTTCATTTTTTGGGTGAACTATCCAACAATGTATTGTGAATGATAAACTGTGGAAAGTATTCTGTTAGAAAAGTTTACAATTTGACCCTGTTCACCTTTGGTGTCTTGCCCTAATAAAAGCTGAGGATATGTAAACTAATAGTCTTCTCCCTCTGTTTAGTCCCCAGTGCCCCGCCACAGAACATGACGGTTGAAGTGCTGAACTCTAAGGTGAGGCTTTTTGACTGTCAGGTTGTTTGGGCTCCGGCCGTGTGCCACCAGCTGCTGCTGGGCGAAGTGTACAGTAGCTTTGACAAAGGCACTCATCTGTTGCTGTGATTTAAACGTGATGAGCAGCACATCTGTGCTTGGCTAGAATGCTGTCACAAAGCTTTACATCCTCATTCATTCTTCCTCTGTGTACACCTCCCCCTCTTTCTCGAGATACAATTTATATCTGTCTAGCTGCCGGGGAATACGAGTCTTCCTCCTGTTGTTTTTATTCATGAGTCTGTTTATATTTCTAGTCATATGTAGACAAGTGTCTTGGGCTTCAGTAATGCATTTAGCACTTTTATTTCATGGTGTTTGCTAAGGCAAGCATGACTTTTGCTTTTGCACATCCTGGGAATTTCAACAAACCCCTGAGCTGAAGTATTAAAGTCACCATGTAATCAAAACTGACAATTATTTGACGTAAATATGTTTTATACAATTTTATTCAAAATAACTACTGTTATTTTAATAGCATTAAGATACTATAATATTTTGTTGCTGAGAAAGCTTAAATTTGGGGGGGTTTAGTATTTTTTGAAACACCTACTTTTGCAAAGTGGTCTTAGGTTTGCCATATCGGAACCAAACGAGTGCAGGAAGATTCTTTGGAGAGTGAATTTCAATAAGTATCAAAACAAACCTTGAACTTTCGACCCTCCGTTGCAGAGGGATGCTAAATAGTTCAAAAAAGGCAGGACTGCCTGTACTAAAATGGCTATAACTTTTGAGCGGAATGAGATATCTTCGCCAGACTCACAACACATGTAAGAGCTAAATCTGAGTTCACATTTTTTAAAAAGTCATGGAGCTTGGCCACTTGGTGGAGCTATAAGAGGGAAAAACCATAATAATGGTTATAACTACACAACCTATCAACATGAAAATGCTTCTTGGTCCACAAGTATCTATAAGTGTCTATCGCATTTTTCAAGGTCGTAAACAATTGTATATTGGACGTTTTTTCACACATATGCATGATATTCTCATTCTGAACAACTTTGCCACTAGAACCACTGCTGTCAGTCAAAATGTTTATTAAAAGAATAATACTTTTGCAAACTAGGTTTTTCGCTGGAAAAAACACTGTGGTGCAACTGTCTAGGTCAATAATTAAAATGTTGAAATTTGCCCTTTGGGAAGCTATAACGGGGTCGTTTAGAAAAGGGGGCCTGTCCAAATATACTCAAAACTCAAAATTCAAAACTTCATGAAACCTGAGCACATGTGACAGGTGATTCTAAACAAGCTTGCAAAGTTTTAGGGAGATCAGACCACAGCTGGAACTATAACGTAAACGTTAAAAAACATCATATTTCTTTGTCAAAAAAGCTTTTTTATCATTGATTTAGGTTGTTACAGGTTTGATTAAAAAAATATGTTAAGTCTTTTTTCATATGTGCTGAAATGCCGTAAAGCACTTGAACACCGGTAATCGTCGTTTAAGTTTAGTTTTAGTGATTTTGTCAAGTGTTTTGTCAAGTTTTCTTGTTTTTTCATTTTTATTTCAGTTTTAGTTTAAGAAGTTATTTTAGTACATTAAGTTAAACTAAATAAAAATGAGAATTGTTGTCTGGAAAATTAGCTAAAAAGTTTTTTTTTTTTTTTTTTTAAATGGTTTTAGTTTTGGATATCTATAATAACCCTGCGATTTGGGACAATAGTCTCTCTCCTCCAAAAACCTCTCACTCACATTAAGATCGCAGCAGTTAGCAAACAACGATCAATAAATCCAGTCAAATCCTGATGAACAAAATTAGGTTCTGCCCTATATTTTTTCTAATTCGAGACGCTGTTTCACTTTGATATGTATACGTCACAATAATGTTTTTTTGCCTAATTTTGAGCACAAAACCATTAATGCTACAGATATGAATGTTCTTCTTAAAATGTTCTACTAAATATATATATATATATATATATATATAATAAAACTATAAATATTAGCCATATTTTGGGACCACAACACCATAGATTTATTTCTTCATATGACTATTTTACAGACGATTAGTAATTATATGAAGAGTTCAGATTATTTTATTTTTGACCAAGATGGCTGGTTTTGCATCTGAACTCTTCATATATACATACATATATTTGTACATACAGCATAAAAACCATTCAGAACATCTTCAGAACTACCTAACAATATACTAGCAACCACCCAGCACACCCTAGCTTCATGACAGCAAATTTTGCACAGGCACAACTCGTATTTTCTTTCAAAACTGTAACAATCCAGTTTAACTGCAGTCTCTGTGCATTGTGGGTATACACAGATCCACACACTTTCAAGCCTGTAATGGGTTTTATGGCTCAGTAATTAGCGCTGAATAATAAAAAGGGTTTAAGTCCCAGACAGAAGCTATTTTTTTTTTTTTTCAGTTTTGTATATTTCATGAGAATACGGTTAATTAGCGGGCTCCTACGGACTGTATCAAGACCCCCTCCTGTGGTCCTGGGGTGCTATGCTAAAGACAGGGGGAATTGGGTCTGGGTGTGTATAATGAACACAATGACTTACCACATGTGAGGCCCCTGCTGGTACCACTGTGCACCCCTGTGACCCGTAAGTCAATTAATACAAGTTTGTTTGGCTGAAAACGCAAGCAGTAGTTAGCAAGGTAAACTGGAATTGGTAGGAAATTGAAATACAGTAATTGCATACATGGTGCAGATTTAATTCAGTTTATTCCCTCATGGCCCGCGAACACGGCAACTGTGGATACTGTTAATTAATTCCCCACCCACGCTGGGCGGCCCCTCTCCCTGCCTTCATTATCCCAGCAGGCACCGCGGGCCCTGCAGCTAGCCTCCTCCATCCATCCTGAGCCGCATTCCCGCAGGCTCCTCTACACTTCACAGCTTTATCTATTATTCATGGGTTCGGTGTGGGCCGGTCTCTGCCGCTCGCCCAATGCCCTCTGCTGCAGGACTGATATACTCGCACATGCTTTATGAGATGATCACGTTGTCTAATGGATGCCTTGGGGAGTCGATGACTTAGGTTAGATGCCTGCACTCAGGTTTGTTACTATGGTGACTTTGCATGTACTGTAGGTGCCTGGAGGAGGTGCAGCGCTAATTCTCCCCTTTGATACACTGTGGTTATTGCTTTGGAATAAAATCTGAATGTGTGATACTGAGGATGTTTTTTGGTTTCTCTCAAATGTTTTAACTTTGTAGAGCATCATGGTCAGATGGCAGCCTCCACCAGCAGATGCTCAAAACGGTGAGATCACCGGCTATAAGATCCGCTACAGGAAGGGGACGAGGAAGAGCGAGGCGGCCGAGATTACTTCAGGATCGCAGCTCTATCAGCTCATAGATGGTAAGCTGAATGACATGTCAAACTCAGAAGGACAGACACATATTTGTTTTTTAAGCTGACAGACAGACAGACAGACAGACAGACCTGTCAGTTTAGTTGCTTAGAGTTTATTTTGCAAACAGGAAGATCAAAGTTGCCACACCACATCTCCAAAGATATAAAAATACTTATTTATGTTCTCAAGGGTGACTTTTTGAGACTAAAAGCTCTTCATCAGACGGGTTAGGGTAAATGAAGCATCACCTGTGTGGTGGCTTCCTGTTTAAAAAATGTTTGTGGTTGAGCACCCACATTGAGCTTTTGGCCTGTTGCATGTGCACATTTCGATTGTAATTTTAGAGTTTATTTTGTACAATAATTTAAAAATAAAAAATTATTGTTACAAAATAGACACATTTATTTTTGCACCCTGACCCTTTTTGAATAATTGAAAAAGTGTGTCATGAAATTTATTAATAAATAATAAATAAATGAAAATATTTACATATCATATTTTTTATATAAGGTCCTTTTATTATCTATTGAAACACAGTAATATTTAAAATATCAGTAAGGTTAATATATAAAATCATCGTTTAGTGGGTGCTTGCAATTGGAAAGTGGCTGTCCTAACCCTAACCTAAATTTGAATTTATGAAAATGATATTGAAATAATTTTGGCATTTTATTCCATTGTTGTTTTTAGAAATATATTTTAGATTTTTTTAAGTGAAGTAAAAAAATGTGTCCTGAAGTGTATGTTTTAGTCCATTGGCTAAGACTGATTTTTTATAATTCCATATTCCATATATATTCCAAATATTCCATCTCTGTCATAGCTACATGGTGAGTAGATAGGCCCCATCATTTTGAGGTAAATGTGTTCAAAAGTATTCAAAATCTGTGTGTAACTTTAAACAATGTCACTACCGAACACCATTTTTCTATAATTAAACATTTTTTGGGAGTTATTCTGTAACAGTTTTTATATGTGTACAACTGTTCAGAACTGTGCTAGCTAAGCATGTGCTGATTAGCATCTTTGAGCTAGGTTTAAAAGTATCTAAAATTGTCATTACCGAAACAGTCAGAGTCAGAGTTTCGACAGTGGCTTTGTTTTTTTTTAGGTGTTATCCCATGAAATTCTCACTACCATAACAGTCATGAACGAATCATGTCATCATTGTTTCGGTAGTGATAAAAGGGAACACAATAATCCTTTATTTGGGGGAAATAAACACAATTTTAGCACAGTTGTGCATATTTTTAGGATTTTAGTATGTGGGTTAAAACACTTTCTGTAATGTGATGTGATCGCTTCCTAAACATTACTGTCACTACTGAAGATGTACTGTCATGAGCAAAACATGGGATGTTTTGTCAAATATAAAGTATACTGAATTATTAACTATAATGTTATGATAGTGTTTGGTTTAGTGTATATTCAAACTAATGAATGCTTAAGTTTGAAATCATTATGCTCAACTTTTTTGCCTTTTACAAAGCATTTGTACCTTGGATATCATACAATTTGCATACATGTAAATTTTGTGGAAAAAGACCTTTTTTTTTCTGAATGGCTCGTATATGTATAAATTATAAGATGATATTATAGGCCTGCCAATTTAGTTTCTTCAAGTTAATTTAGCACAATTAATTGCGAAAAATAATGAACAAAACTGACACATTTATTCATCTGCCATGATCCTATTTGAATAATTAATTAGTGTGTCATGTAATTAATTTGATTAATTTTTTTAAACTATTAACAGTGTATCCGTCCCTGGCCATCCTACTCTTGATACTGGTATAAGGCATCAGTAAATTTTGTCCTTACCCATGTACACAAACAGCTCTGGAAATATATATTTTTCAGACAGTACCAAATAGATGAGACTGCAAAAAAACAAAAAAAAACAAACCTCAAGTGACAAACTCACATTAATGAATCAAAAGTGAGAATTATATTGCAAATAGATTTCAACAGCATCATGGGTGTCATGCTGTGGTTGGCATCAAAGAGCATAATGGTTGTTTTCTGTTCCAGTTGATTTGAGATGAGGTGTTTGTTAGTTCAAAGGCTTGAAGTGGAGTGTTGCTATCTCCCACAAGGCTGTAGGAACAGCTCTGACTTTTGCATTCAACACTCTAACTAAGCAGAAGCTTATTAACATTTTAAAGCAATTACTACCACTGGCTTATTTAAAGACAGCAGGCATTCCCTCATCTGTGAAAACCAGATCATGCCCCTGGCGTCAGACATGTAAAATTATGAACGTTTTTTGCTTTTCCCCTCTGGAATCAGTCAGTTCTCAGGTTGTTGTTTGCGTCAGTCCAGTGTGATACAATTTTGTAGAAACAGACCTTTATAAATCAGCACTCTAGGCAATGCTGTAACGTGTAGGTCAGTATGTTGTACAGCAGAGCCAATGATGATGATGCGGGGGTGGTTATCGATTTTGTCTGTGTAAATGGATTGAGAAATGTTGTGAAACGTCTTTCTGTTGGTTTCCAAAGAAATGAGCTGCCTGGTTGACTGAGATGTGGTTCTTCAAATTTACTATTGCTCATACTTAGTAATTTGAATTAGTGCCACTCTAGGAACTACCCAGAACATCCTAGTAAACACTGAGTGATATTTGTGCACTTTTAGCTGAAAACCCTGTTGAAAAAAACAGCAGACATTAATGGCCAAAAATATCGGCACCCTTGCAATTCTTTCAGAATATTCAACCCTTCTCTCAGAAAATTGTTGCAGTTGCAAATGTTTTGACACTCACATGTTTATTTTTTTTTTGTTTGCATTGGAACAACATACAAAAAAAAAAACTGAAAAGAAAAGTAAAATCTGATACAATTCCACACGGTACAAAAAAATCTGGACAGAATTATTGGCACCCTTAACTTAATATCTGGTAGCACCTCCTTTGGAAAAAATAACTGAAATCAATCACTTCCTGTAACCATGAATGAGGTTCTTACACCTCTCTACTGGAATTTTGGACCACTCTTCTTTTGCAAACTGCTCCAGGTCATTCAGATTCAAAGGATGCGCTCTCCCAACTGCTGTTTTGAGATCTCTGCACAGGTGTTCTATGGGATTCAGATCTGGACTCATTGCTGGCCATTTCAGAACTCTCCAGTGCTTTGTTTGTAACCATTTCTGAGTGCTTTTTGAAGTGTGTTTTGGGTCATTGTCCTGCTGGAAGACCCATGACCTCTGGTGGAGACGCAGCTTTCTGACACTGGCTACTACGTTGCGCCCCAAAATTCTTTGGTAATCATCAGATTTCATGATACCGTTCACACAGTCAAGGCATCCAGTGCCAGAAGCAGCAAAGCAACCCCAAAAGACCTGTGAACCTCCATCATATTTGACTGTATGGACTGTGTTCTTTTCTTTGAAGGCCTCATTTCTTTTTCTCTAAACAGTGCCATGATGTCCTTTCCTAAAAAGCTCTACTTTTGTCTCATCTGTCCACAGTACGTTCTCCTAGAAGGATTGTAGTTTTGTCACGTAAGTTTTGACTAAAACCAAAAATGTTTTTGAATATCAAAACATTTGCAATTAAAACTATTTTCTGAGGGAAGTGTTGCATTTTCGGACAGAATTGCAAGGGTGCCGATATTTTTGGCCATGACTGTATGCTGGTTAGGTACGTTTTGAAATATGGCAGCTTATTTTTTACCAACAGGGGAAGCTTTGGAGTATGTACAGTATTTGTAGAACCATTGTGAATGAAAAGCAGGTATTAATGTTCGTCTTGTATTTTTCAGGTCTGCAGCGAGGCACTGAGTATATGTTGCGAGTGTCGGCTATTACGGTCAACGGCACAGGTCCAGCCACAGATTGGACTACTGCTGAGACGTTTGAGAGCGATCTGGATGGTAAAAACAGGCAGACATCTTGTGAGCACTGGTGTTTGATTAGGACAACAAAGTGCTAAATGTTGCTTATTCTTTGGTTGCAGAGACAACTGTACCAGATGTCCCGAGCTCCTTGCACATTCGGCCACTTGTGAACAGCATTGTAGTGAGTTGGACTCCACCAGAGAACCAGGACATCGTGGTGAGGGGTTACACTATCGGCTATGGGATCGGCAGCCCTCACGCCCAGACCATTAAAGTGGACTACAAACAGAGATACTACACCATTGAGAACTTGAGTAAGATCCTTCATTAGAAAAATGATGCTTTGAAAAAATACTTTGGTTATGAAAATATATAGTTTAAAATCTGCTTTGAGAGGCAGGAAAATACATTTTAAATGCATCGTTATATACATTTTGGTAAAAGTAATTTTTAAAATGCTTTTTAGTAAATTAATATTTAATTTGAATGTTTGAACATTTATATTTGTTGTCAAAAGTACATCCACCTTGCAAAATCTGCAGTGCATTGTTTTTCCTTCTGGAGCATCAGTGTCCATTTGAACCTTTTGTAATAGCTGCATATGAGTCCCTTAGTTGTCCTCAGTGTGAAAAGATGGATCTCAAAATCAAGCAGTCATTGTTGGAAAGGGTTCAAATATACAAAAATGCTGAAAAAACAAAGAATTTGTGGGACCTAAAGGATTTTTCTGGAGAACAGTGGGCAGTTTAACTGTTCAGGACAAACAAGGGACTCATTAACAACTATCACTAAACAAAAAAAAACACAAAATAGCTGTGGATCATTCAGGTAACAGCATAGTATTAAGAATCAAGCGTATGTAAGCTTTTGAAAAAAAAAAAAAACATTTTCTCTTGTGGACTTTGTAAACATCTTTTATGTGAAATATCTTATTTAGGTCAGTACTAAATAAAAAATGATATGCATTTTGTATGATCCCCCTTATTTTGTTGAAATAATTAACATTTTGCAGAGTCTGCAAGGTGTATGTAAACTTTTGACCACAACTGTAAATTGAATATATAAAAAAAAAGAATAAAACACATATAAAGAAAGAAAAAAAAGGAATTAAATATAATTAAAATGAATCAAAATATATTATGTTAATATGTTTCATATTTTTTCAGAAAATTAATGAATTAATTAATTTTCTTTTATTTTTTGCCATGTACAAAAAAGGAAAAGCAGTTTAGATGTAACTATATGAAGATAAGAACTATGTGACTTGATACTTGGTACTTAATTCAAAGAATACTAAGGTATTATAATGACACAGTCTTATTGTAATGATACATACCCAGTTTTACCATATTACTTTATCCTATACTACCATGGAACTATATTATCCACTGAAGCTCAGTGGAAACTGAATTTGTCATTTTAATTTACGTTTCTAAACATTCATTCACACCTTCATCAGACAAACATGAAGTAGCAGCGAAGAAATAGCTCCGTTGCCTCTAAAAGTCAATTAAAGTAAACAGAACTGGGTAAATGGATTGCAGGTACTCGAGAGTGGGAGATTTAGCCCGCTCTCCACCCTGTTGTAATTACATTTGAAGGAAGGAGAAAAATAATCATCAGTAGAAACAGCATAATTTAAGTTTTCGTAATTCATCTAATTACACGAGAGCGAGAATCAATAATGGTGTTTAAATATGCACCCCTGCTAGGATGATGAATATGGTTGAAGCTCTCAGAGGAGCTGCGGGCTTGATTAGCTAAATGATTGGCTTTCTTCCTGCCAGATCCCAGCTCGCACTACGTTATCACACTGAAGGCCTTCAACAATGTGGGGGAGGGAATCCCTGTGTATGAGAGCGCCATCACACGACCCCAATCAGGTAGGTCACGGCCAGCACCGCTCAACCTTATAACACGCCACACCTACAGCTTCCACATACTCGTCTTCTTTGGCAGTGCTGTAGTCATAGTATAGAGCGAATGATATCACGTTTACAGTAAAATAACATTGTGTCTGTCTGTTGAACAAAAGATTTTAATTAGAGCTTGAGGTCTCACTGAAGTCCAGATTTCTTCTTAAAGTGCATTTCTGGTTTATCATATTAATATTATGGAAATGCATAGTGGTTGAGTGTTTGTTCTTCTCATTAGAGACCATCCTAAGAGTTCTCCAGTAGACTTGTGGTCTCTAATGCTTCTGCTTCCTAGCAACCAGATGAATTCTCATGATTATGAGATAAAGATAAAGCCATATGCACTTCACAACTGAAGCGCTGCTTAATAGCGCTGCGCATGATGGAGATGCAGAGGTTTGATTAAGCAATGCTCTTATCCGACATACAGGAACATCTTAACATGACAGGAAATTAGTCACTCCAGTGAAGTGAATGTTGACATGACATGGCTTGAGTAGCACTGGTCAAAGATTATAATTAATGTTTTAAAACAGTGGTGATCTTATTGTTGTCCATGGTGAAGTAGCCATTTTTATCATCTGCAGTGCTAAAATGTTTAGCAGCTAGAAGCATTTTGCATGTTGTGCAAAATTAGGGTTAAGTGCCATCTTAACCAGTAATTTATCAACATGCTTTGGTTTTATAATTCATCTGAAAGGGTTAGAACACACATAATTTTTCCCTATTGGAAATGTTTGACTACTGAATGGGTGACAATTTGGCCAACATTTTGGGATTATATATATCAATGTGGTTAAAAAAAAGTTGAATTATTCCGAAAATAAAGTCGAAATATTCAAAAAAAATAAAGTCGAAATGTTTCAAGAATAAAGTCAAAATATTTTGACAATAAAGTCAAAATTATGAGAATTAAAGTCTAAATGTTGCGAGAATAAAGTCAAAATTATGAGAATAAAGTCAGTGTTTTGAGAATAAAGTCGAAATTACGAGAATGAAGTCGAAATTTTACAAGAATAAAGTCTAAATATTTCAATAATAAAGACAAAATTATGAGAATAAAGTTGAAGTGTTTCGAGAATAAAGTCAAAATATGTCAACAATGAAGTCACAATTATGAGAATTAAAGTCTAAATGTTTCAAGAATAAAGTCAAAATTATGTAAAAATAAGGAGGACAAACATTTATAATTTGTATTTTGTGATAAAATTGACAGAATTTGAAAGCTGAGCTGTATTATATTAAAAGCAACAAAGCACAAAATTATGGCAATTACTGGGTGGCTGGCATGCTACAAATAATGAATGGAAGACATTAAATATTATTTGTAATCATTTACTGCATTATAATGTCACTTTTGTATCTCAGAAAAGACAACAATATAACTTATGTTAAAGAGTTGGAGACCACTTCAACCTTTAGAACAATTTATTGTTGTTTTAATTAAATACATGTGAGGAATGAAAGATTAGATGCCACAGACATTTTTGCGGAGTAGGTGGTAGAATTTTCACCAAAAAAAAACAAAAAAAAAACTGTATAATTGAATGAAACGAATGTCTCATTGTAATCAAAAAGACAACTGATTCACATGAATACACATTAAATAGCTTAAACATTATTGCAAGACACATTGTTTGTATTTCACTATAAAGCTAACAGATTTTGAAAGCTGAGACATTTTATATTAAAAGTACCAAAAGCACAAAGCTTATTGCTATTATTGGGTAACTGGCGCAATACAAATAGGCCTAATGAATGCAATCAACGATGTGACATATTATTTCTAAGCATACTGTCCCTGCGAGTATAACATTTAATATTCCCACATATATTCAAAGAAATTCCGGTGGCCTGGCAACCTCTCACGGTGCTCCCAATCCGGGCCATTTGCCTGCGCAGACTATACTCTCAAAATATTAAAACTTTAATTGCTATTATTTAATTCTCGTAATTTCGATTTTATTCTTGAAACATTTCAATTGTATTTTCAAAACATATCTACTTCATTCTTGTAATTTCAACTTTATTCTTGTAATATTTCAACTTTATTCTCATAATTTTGAATTCATTCTCGAAACATTTTAGACTTTATTCTTGAAAGATTTAGAATTTATTCTTGTAATTTGTACTTTTATTCTCATAATATTTCAATTTTATTCTCATAATTTTTACTTTATTCTCTAAACATTTCAACATTATTCTTGCAATTTCGACTTTATTCTCGATAAATTTCAACATTATTCTTGCAATTTCAACTTTATTCTCGAAACATTTTGACTTTATTCTTATAATTTCAACTTTATTTTCAAAACATTTCGACTTTATTCTCAAAACACTTCAACATTATTCTTGCAATTTCGACTTTATTCTTGCAATATTTTGACTTTAGTCTTGTAATTTCAACTTTATTCTCAAAGCATTTCAAATTATTGAAATATGTTGAAATATTCACTGTTTAATGAATCAATTTCACTGTAAAATGAAAAAAAAAAAAAAGCATTAATGAAAAATACACTACCACTGTGACTACTGCTGCTACTACCACTACTATTAATTAATTTTACACTACAGCTGTTCTTCTGTATACTACTGTAACCTTTACTGGCTAGTTGTTATCAGCATCCAATTAAATGTGGTGTCTATGCTCACTAAGATCCATAATATGACAAATATTACATTAAGAGTGCCAAGAACTTGATTCACACTGCAAGGAATGAAAGATTGAAAAACTGTAGCTGACTACTTTCTGAATTTTTCACCTCCCGTTTTGATCAATGTTACAATCTTAATACCTCCCAGCATGTAATGTGGTACATGGCATTTCTCATTTCTCCTGGTTTACCTTTAACTGAACTCAAGAAAACCTGCTGCAGGGGTTTTGAAGATCTCCTGCAGAGTTTATATCTGCTCACACACCTATTCCTTTATATATAAGCATATCTTCCACCATTAGAGAGAATGTTGTAATCTATACTAACAGGTAAAGGTGACCGTTTTACCTCTTCTGAGAAAAACAGAAAATACATACACATTATTTTTTTTCTATGAACTCTGTGATTGAATTACTGTATGCTAAAGAGTGTTACTTTGTATTGTTTTGTTAGGCATTCAACAGTCCGTTTACATTCTGCTCTTTAACAGAATTCAAGAGAACAAGCAGAGCTCAGCCTCACGTAGTGCTCACTATGGGGCTGCTTCAGCACTATGGAAAATAACCTGTTTTTTCCTCACTTTGCCATTTGAAAACAGTTAAATGTTCAATTTAGAAAGAATGTGTTCTCAGTTTCACACATATAAAAGCCAGTGAGCCTATTTTTCCCCTCCAAATTGTTATTCTTGGAGGGAGTGCTTAGGAAAACAGGTGATTTAAGGCAGGCAAACAGCTTTACATGTATAAAAGAATCACACTTCTAGGCATATTTGTTGTGCTGGTATTTGGCACTATCGGATCAGTAAAACCAGAGGTGCATCATACATCTAAATTATCTGAAAGCTTTGGTGAATAATCAAAAAATGCACATTTCCAAAACCTTGACTCAGACAAGGTCATCAATACCACACCTCAAATAAAAAAAATAATAGACAGGAGAGAAAAATGTAAAACATTTTTCTCTCCTTTCTCTCTTTCTCCTTTCCCAAGATTTTCTAACCCTACAATGAATATAAGGTGTAATAAATTTAATTACAGTTTTAACATTTGATGTTGGCATTTAGAATAAGATACATAAAAGACATTTACATGTAGTTTGGCGACATATATACATACTTAAACATACGTTTAGTGATAGTTGTTCATAAGTCCCTTGTTTATCTTAAAAAGTTAAACTGCCTGCTGTTCTTCAGAAAAATCCTTCATGTTCAACAAATTATTCGTTTTTTCAGCATTTTTTGTGCATCTGAACCCTTTCCAATAATGACTGTTTAATTTTGAGATCCATCTTTTGACAACTGAGGGACCCATATGCAACTATTACAGAAGGTTCAAATGCTCACTAATGCTTCAGAAGGAAAAACGATGCATTAAGAGCCAGGGTGTAAACTTTTGAACATTTTTTATTTTGCCTAAATATCATATTTTTGTTTATTTAGTACTGGCCTTCAGAAGCCACAGAAGATACTTACATGCTTCCCAGAAGTCTAAATAAGTGAAATTTACCCTGATCTTCAAGTTTTCACTCCTTGGCTCTTTATGCATTGCGTTTCCTTCTGAAGCTTCAGTGAGTGTTTGAACCTTCTGTAATAGTTGCTTATGAGTCCCTCAGTTGTCTTCAGTGTGAAAAGATAAATCTCAAAATTCTACAGTCATTGTTGCAAAGGGTTCAAACGCACAAAAATGCTGAAAACCCAAAGAATTTAGGACAAACAAAGGACTTGTGAACAACTATCACTAAACAACAACAAAAAAAACAGCTGTGGACTATTCAGATAACAAGTATCAAGTGTGTGTAAACCTTTGAACAGGGTCATTTTTCTTTTGTGGACTATATGTAAACATCATTAATGTGAAATATCTTATTCAGGTCAGTACTAAATAAAAACCAACATGCATTTTGTATGATCCATCTTATTTGGGTAAAATAATAAACGTTTTGCAGGTTCCACACGGTGTATGTACACTTTTGTACTTAACTGTAAGTGTAATCTAGAAGCATTATCTTTTGCACTTGATTGTAAAGACTATAGTGTATCATTGTTTTTATCCGTATAAAATTCTAGATGGGGAGTCTAATAATCTATCAGCAAAATCCTAACTGTTTTGCTCAGAATTCAACAGCTGTTCTCTGTATTCCAGACTTTCTGTATATGAACTCTCACTGTCTGATCATTTTCCTCCTTTATTTGTAATGTACCTGGTAGTGAACCAAGCTGATGTAGTTACTCGACTCATTGTAGATGTAGTTCTCTGTAGATCTGGATGGATTTGTGACTGTCTTTTGATATTCTGTTCTAATCCAAGATTTCTCTCTTTCTCCTTTCCCAATCCCACCTCCACAATCCTCCCCTCCTCACCTCCCATTTTAACCCATTAATCCGCTCCCCCCACCCTTCGTTACGTGTCTCCCGTCCTACAACCCTCCCCTTGTTCGTGTAATCGCGCTCACCTTTTTCACCTTTCACCTTTTTATTATTTTGCCATGGGACATTGTGTAATTTGCTTGCAGACCCCATAGACCCTGATGTTGATTTGTACGAACTTTTCCATGCTCCATACACTCCAGTACCAGACCCTTTACCCATGCTGCCTCCTGTGGGCGTTCAGGCGTCCGTTCTGAGCCACGACACCATCAAAGTCACCTGGGCGGACAACTCGCTGCCCAAGAACCAGAAGATCACAGATGCACGTTACTACACAGTGCGCTGGAAGACCAACATACCCGCAAATACCAAGTTTAAGGTATGAATCTAGAATCTAGGCTACCTGCAGAACAAGGAAAGAATTTATGGTTGTTATAGCACTGACGTTGATTTGTTCATTTTAGGTGGCTAATACCACCACGCTAACTCACACGGTGACGGGACTTAAGCCTAACACCTTGTATGAGTTCTCAGTCATGGTGACCAAGGGCCGGAGGACCAGCACTTGGAGCATGACTGCACATGGAACAACTTTTGAAACAAGTACGTACTCTAGATGGGACAGGTTGTGCCCTCATTGTTTCAGTTTAATGAATCAAGTAGTTAAAGAGATAGTTCACCCAAAAATGAAAATTCTGTCATTATTTACTCGATTTACTTCGATAATCTGATGAAATCCGAGAGCTTTCTGGCCCTCCATAGGTAGCAAGGGTCCTTCCACGTTCAAGGCTCAAGGTACTCTTTAAAAAGTGCCTAGGGTGACGCAGAGGAGAAGAATTGGTAAATAAAGTAGGGTTTTTTGGCACACACAAATTATTCTCATAGCTTCAAAATTACAGTTGAACCACTGATATCACATAGATTATTTTGCCGATGTTCTTGGTACCTTTCTGGGCCTTGAACGTGGAAGGACCCTTGCTGTCTATGAAGGGTCAGAAAGCTCTTGGATTTCATCAGAAATATCTTAATTTGTGTTCCGAAGATGAACAGTTTTGCTGTACATGTAAATGCACTCAATAAACAATACACTTTGCATTAACATAAAGTGTGAGAGAATTTCTAATCTAGAGTATTTGTCTCTTGATTCATTTTGTCTTTCTCCCCAGTCCCAAGTTCTGCACCTAAAGATGTGACTGTAGTGAGCAAAGAGGGACGACCACGAACCATCATCGTCAACTGGCAGCCACCTTCAGAAGCCAATGGCAAGATCACAGGTGACAAAGTTATATTATACATATGTGACCAGTTAGAGTAATGACTTAAAGGGATAGTTCACCCCAAAAATTAAAGCTACCCCATTTACTAACTCTCAAGCCATCCAAGGTGTATATGACTTTCTTTTTTCAGATGAATACAGTCAGAATTATATTAAACATGTCCTGGCTCTTCCAAGCTTTATAATGGAAGTGAATTGAGGTTGAGATTTTGAAGCCCAAATACGTGCGTCCATCCATCATAAAAAGTACTCCACACAGCTCCGGGGAGTTAATAAAGGAAGCAATGTATTTGTGTAAGACAAATATCCATATTTAAAACTTTATAAACTCTAAACTCTAGTTTTAAATCTGTATATTTTTCTCATGCACATGCATCAATTCGCTTCAGAAGGCCTTTATTAACCCCCGGAGCGGTGTGATAATGGATGGATGTACTTTTTTAGGCTTCAATATCTTAAAAAGCTTGGAAGAACCTCTGATGTGAAAACACATCTAGGATGGCTTGATTGTAGGTAAAACAAAGGGTATTTTTCATTTTTGTGTGAACTATCCCTTTAAATTGCCTGATTTATCATTACAATGTGCCTCTGTATCACTTCTTTTTCTTATTTCCCAGGTTACATCATATACTACAGCACTGATGTGAATGCAGAGGTTCATGACTGGGTCATTGAGCCTGTAGTAGGGAACAGGCTAACCCATCAGATTCAAGAGCTCACCCTTGATACCGCCTACTACTTCAAGATCCAGGCACGCAACTCTAAGGGAATGGGTCCCATGTCTGATGCTGTCCAGTTCCGCACTCCTAAAGGTAAACCAGCTGATTCATGGAGACACTTTTCAGCTGATGAATGACAACAACCATTGCTGCCTGCTGAAAAGACCAGCATATGTTGGGTTATGAATCTGAAAATACAATGGCATATGGCTTAACCAGCAACCACCAGCTTGATCAACCAGATAAAATAATGAACAAGCTAAACGTGCACCAGTATGAAAATCATCCTGTTCTTTTCAGCAGCATTTGGTTGCTAGTTATTAGTAGGGTTTGATATTGGGAATATAATCCCTTACCATATTCACATACGCCATTTTTAACCTAATCTAAAGCTTAACCCTTTGCGTTTACCCTGACCTCACCAATCTTTCATACTGGCTCATGCACAAGCCGCCCGTAGGGTCCTGCTTAGCTCTGACTGCACGCCTCTCTCCCTCTAACCTGTCTCCTCTCCTTCTGCTTTGTCCTGCTAGCCGAATCCTCTGACAAAATGGCTAATGACCAAGGTAATTGCTCTCTCTTCTTTTATTCCACTAATGTCCTCAAATTGAAGTGAGCAGCTTGTTTTCCCTGAACACCTTGAAATTCATCAGCAGCCACGAAAAGATCCAGCTGGTGTATAGCAGGAAAAACCTCTTATTTGCTTGCCTGACTGCCATTTACTAAGAGTTTATCAGCAAAATGCACATGTGGCTAAAACTTCATACTACTAACAGTCTTTCCCCAAGCACATTTCAGTCAAAAGATGAGTGTCATGCTCTGCTCTGAAGTACAGCTGGTGGTTTTTCTGTTTAAACTGCATGTTATGGGTGGAACGTGTCTTAAAGGAGAAGTTCACTTCCAGAACAAAAATTTACAGATAATTTACTCAAGTTCATGTCTTTCTTTCTTTAGCCGTAAAAAAATAGTATTTTGAGGACAACATTTCAGGATTTCTCTCCATATAGTGGACTTCTATGGTGCCCCTAAGTTTGAACTTCCAAAATGCAGTTTAAATGGAGCTTCAAATGGCTCTAAGCAATCCCAGCCAATAAAGAAACAATCAGTTATTTTCTAAAAAAAAGACAGTTTATATACTTTTTGACCTTAAATGCTTTCCTTGTGTAGCTCTGCGTGAACTATGTGTATTCCAGTTCAAGACAGTTAGGGTATGTCGCAAAACCCCCCAAATTAAAATCGTCCTACATCGTTGCAGAAGTACCAACCCAGTGTTTACAAAAGTGAACATGCAAAGAAGATCAAATGTCCTTTACAAAAAAAGGTAAAACAGCGATGTAGAACGATTTTGAGATTAGAGGAGAAAATGAGATGGGAGTGTTTTGACATACCCTAACCACTTTTTGAGGTTAAAAAGTATATAAATTGTCTTTTTTTTTTTAGTAAATAACAGACAGTTTCGCTAGATAAGACTGTTCTTTATTGGCTGGGATCATTTAGAGCATTTTGAAGCTGCATTTAAACTGCATTTTGTAAGTTCAAACAAGGGCACCGTAGAAGTCCACTATCCTGAAATCCTGAAAGGTTTTCCTCAAAAAACATAATTTCTTTACGACTGAAGAAAGAAAGTTATGAACATCTTGGATGACAAGAGGGTGAGTAAATTATCTGTACATTTTTGTCCCGGAAGTAAACTTCTCCTTTAATGTGAACTTTACATGAGAATTGTGCCACCTGCTAATTCTTCTTATCTGACCTCTTGTAGCTCCAGGTATGGCGGTGAAACCAGGAAGACCCTCTGCACCAGAAGGATCAGTTGGTAATTGCTGTTTTTTGTTTCCAAACACGACAAATGTCTTGATGATATACCATAGCAACAACCATGAAATGACATAGTACTGTGTCTAGTACCACCTATGAAATCTGAGAGCTTTCTGACTCTGCATAGATGTTCAAACGTTGAAACAGCCAAGAAAGGTACTAAGGACATTGTTAAAATAGTCCATGTGACATCAGTGGTTCAACCATAATGTTATGAAGCTATGAGAATACTTTTTGTCTGCAAAGAAAGCAAAAAATCACAACTTATAAATATTCTCTCATAGCTTGGTTGTAACCACTGATGACACGTGGACTGCTTTAACAGTGTTCTTACTACCTTTCTGGGCCCTCAGGAAGCTCTCATATTTCATCAAAAAATATCTTCATTTGTGTTTCAAAGATGAATGAACTTCTCATGGGTTTGGAGCGACATGAGAGTGAGAAATTAATGACAGAATTGATCCCTTTAAGGCTTTAAAAACTTTCTAAAACTTTCAGACAAGAATTTGACAAACCAACATTTAGTTTGCTTTGACAAATTTTCCTTTTCTTGTAACATTATAACCAGAGAATTTCCATGTTTCAGGGAAGACAGATATATCTAGCACTGGTGATAACCACATCCTGATTATCGTCATAATTGTGTCTGTGGGTGCATTTACCATCATCCTGGTGGTGGTTGGCGCCTTCCTGTGTACACGCCGTACCACAACACAGCAGAAAAAGTAAGTTCAGATCTCCAGCTGACAGTTCTAATACTTAGTCTTTGGCTGAGGGTAAATCTGTTTGCCACAGCCTTCCCTCAAACTGTTTGATTTGATCTCCAGGAAACGTGCAGCCTGCAAGTCTGCCAATGGATCCCACAAGTATAAGGGCAACTCCAAAGATCTAAAGCCACCAGACCTTTGGATCCACCACGAACGTTTGGAGCTAAAACCTATCGACAAATCGCCTGAACCCAATCCAGTCATGACCGACACACCAATCCCCCGAACCTCCCAAGACATCACCCCGGTGGACGGCTCTATGGATCCTATGCTCCAGAGACGTAACTCCTACCGTGGTAAGAACTTTGATTTAAAGACCCCATGAAATTAAAACACAGAGTTTTGTTTGTTAAGGCCATCTATATACTAGCGAACCTCCAATCTTCAGGAGATTTTTGACATAAGTGACCCTGAACCACAAAACCAGTCGTAAGTTGCATTGGTATATTGGTAGCAATAGCCAAAAATACATTGTATGGGTCAAAATTAGAATTTTTTTTTTTAATGCCAAAAATCATTAGGATATTAAGTAAAAATCATATTCCATAAAGATGTTTTGTAAACTTCTTACTGTAAATATATCAAAGCTTAATTTTTGATAAGTAAAATGCATTGCTATGAACTTCATTTTCTCAATATTTAGTTTTTTTTTTATAAGATAATGTATAAATCTCAATTTAAAAAAAATACCCTTATGACTGGTTTTGTGTTTCAGGGTCACCAATGTATAGTATTTCTCTTTGAGACCATCTACAGTTGACTATAAGTAGCAAGTAGGGTAACCATGATGTAAACCTAAGGATATCTAAAAAGTCCCTTTGATATGTCCACCCCCAACTTCCTGTTTCAGTTGGAAAACAACCATTAACACAGTAAAAAAAAAATTGTTACCATTTCATGGGGTCTTTAAAATGTCATCACCTACTGCATAATCCATGACATCATTTCAACTGCTGCTTCTGAAGGATGCTTCAAAGTCATGTCTACTATTTGTCATTATTGCTTGTGATTGGCATGTAACTTGCTTAAAATGGAACAACTTGCAGCCCTTTGTTTTCGTGGCATGAATGGTGATATCCATCTGCTGCTGCCTACTCCTACAGCTCTCCTGATATGTGTGTCTACACTGCCCCCTAATGGACAAACAATAGAATTCCACTGAAATAGTGAAAACATCACATGATCTTGGCAACTGACTCTAGGAAGTCAGCTGGTTGTCTTCATATGGCTCTTGTATTGGGAGCCTGTTGGGTGGGTAAGCCTGTCTCAATTTGATTGGCTGGTCACTGTCTGATTTACAGGCCACGAATCAGAGGACAGCATGTCTACACTGGCAGGCCGTCGGGGATTGAGACCTAAAATGATGATGCCCTTTGATGCACAGCCCCCTCAGCGTAAGTGTGCGATCCTAAACCAAGGACCGGACACCCTTAATTTGGCCTCTTTTCTTCAGTTAGGATATTAAACATTTTATGCTCTTTGAAATAACATGCAGTCCTCAGGTTCCCTGAGTTCATTATTGTAGTTTTAGGCCAAAAACATGCTCTACTCAAGTATACAGGTGCAAACGACTCTATGCATCAGAATATTCACATGGTAGAGCAATGCTCTTTTGCCCAGCAAGTAATAATTGCACACATTTATTAAAGTAAGCACCACAGCAGTGAAAGAACATGTTGGCCAAGAATTTGCATCTGCGTTTGCATACTTGTCTAGAGTATGTTTCTAGCCCTACAGTACTTCTTTAACCTAGCTACATAGCGTGTCTTTCAATCTGTGTTGTTCTTTGTTTGCATGAGCAGATGTTATAGATGCACCATGCTTTCCATAATCTCATAGCTTTGTGTGCAAGGTCTAAACCATGGCGGTCTATTATTTGTGTCCATTCGCAGCTGTGATTAGTGCTCACCCCATCCATTCCCTCGATAACCATCACCATCATTATCACTTGGGCAGCCTGGCCTCGCCAACACGCAGCTATCTCCACCACCAGAGCAGCACGCGGTCCATCGCCACCCCCATCTCTCATCTAGACAGGGCAGAGTCCACAGGTGAGAGCGCATTAGTGGGGCTTTGGGAAAGACCTTCATCGTGCCTGGATACAAATGTGTTAACCCCCATTCAGTCACTCCTTACAAAGTTAACGTTCACTTTCAGAATGAAAATTTCCTGATAATTTACTCACCCCCATGTCATCCAAGATTAATGTCTTTTTTTTCTTCAGTCAAAAAGAAATGAAGGTTTTTGAGAGAAAACATTCCAGGATTTTTCTTCATATAGTGGACTTCAGTGGGGGTCAACGTGTTGAAGGTCCAAATTGCAATTTCAATGCAGCTTCAAATGGCTCTACACGATCACCACCTGAGGTTCTCGTTTTCTAAGAAAAATACAAATTTATTTACTATTTAACCACAAATAGTAACCTTCCCTACCATTTTTAACCAAAGTACACAGGCGAAGAACTAACCACACGCGACTTGACAATGCGTGAAGATGCACTTGCGCATCGCAGAACTAGTGCTTCTTTTTTCAAGGTTCTTTGATGAATAACAAGTTAAAAAGAACACCATTTATTCAAAAACTATGCTATCACATTTTATTAATTTAACACATCCTTGGTGAATAAAAGTATTCTTTTTTTTTTCAAAAAAAGAAAGAATAAAAATTTACTGAACCCAGTAACAGTTGAACAGTTTCCAGCACTGGGAATAAATCAGTATATTAGAATGATTTTTGGAGTAATGATTTCTGGAGTAATGATTCTGGAAATTCAACTTTAATTACATATATAAATAAAATTTTTATGTATATTAATATAGAAAAACATGGATTTACATCATAATAATATTTCACAATATTATATATTTTATATATATATATATATATATATATATATATATACTTTTTTTTTTTTTTTTTTAAGAAAATGACAGATCGTTTTGCTAGATAAGACCCTTACTCCTCGGCTGTGATCGTGTAGAGCTCTTTGCATTGAAACTGCAATTTGGACCTTCAACGCTTCGGCCACCACTGAAGTCCACGATATGGAGAAAAATCCTGGAATGTTTTCTTTAAAAACCTTTTTTTTTTTTTTTTTTTGAAACTGAAAAAAGAAAGACATGAACATCTTGCATGACATGGGGGTGAGTAAATTTTCAGGAAATTGCAGTTCTCCTTTAATGTAATAAACCTTATGGCAATAATACCAAACAACAACTTGAGAAAGAAACATTAAGGTTGGGACTTTTTCCTTCAGTCTCCACATCCTGGTCAAAAAGATTACTCAAAAGTGGTGCACTTTAATATGATATTACCTTTTTTCTCCAGCAGACTTCTCATGATCTTTAAGGTTGCTTGTATGCAACACCCACATGTCTAGTGTGCAGTACACACCATGTGCTGACCCATGTGCTGTTGTAATTACAGAGTCAGTTAGGAACACCCCTAGTGTTGACCTACACCCTCCGTCTGGGCAGCCGTCCTGCACCACTGACCTTTCAGAGACAGACGTTAGCTACCACAGCTCAGCCGCTGAGGAGGAGCCAGTGTTCAGTACACCCACAGCGCATGTTCGTCCCACACACCCACTCAAGAGTTTTGCAGTGCCTGCTATCCCAGCTCATCCCACGTATGAATCAGCAGCATTACCCAGCGCTCCACTGCTGTCTCAGACAGGTAGGTTCCCCTTCACACAAGATATTGTGTGATCCAGTCTGCAGTGTCTAAAATAATGATGTTTAACAAAAAATTTAAATGCAAGCTAATGGTAATTTCGTTGGTAGAGTTAAAAGGATGTAAATATCTTACCAGCATTTAGCTTAAAAAAAATATTTTCAACCAAAATGTGTCTTCTTCCAAGTTAACAAAGTAAAAGCAATTATAGTGTAAGAAAAGTTATATTGAGCCTAAATGGTACATAGAGTCAAACCAAAATTTATTCAGACACCTTTAACATTTTTCACATTATCAGTTTATTCGCTATAGTTTAGAAAATGGTAATAAAATATGACAAGAACTGTCATAATCTGTGTCTGTGTCAGAACAAATTCATCTTGATAATGTCATATAACTTTGATAGAAAGGTAAGTAACAAAACAGTCAGGTCAAAGTGTCAAATCAAATCTGTATCAATTTTACTGGTAGTCCACTGAGTGGAGAATTTTTGGGTATAATATGTCACAGTTTACTTTATTTTGCTATCCTCACTTACATAAATGAACCATGTGTCCTGCACCCACTAGTAAAAAAAATCAAAAATTATATCTAGTGTCTGAATAATTTTTAATTCGACTGTATCCACTGAGAATTTAATAGGACCTAGAACAGAGCCTTGTGGGACACCACAGTTTTGAGTGGCTAACAAGGAAGACAAATGGACTAAATGGAAAAGATTATGTTTTTAAATAGAAAACTAATTTATTCCAGTACCTTAGATATAGTTGTCACACTCCAAGTGTTCTAAAAAGAGCTTAATGGTTTTTGCAATAGTACAAAGTTTCATGGTTAAAATGGAGAAGGACAGACACTGACTTGTGCGGTTTGTTTTAGGGCCTCACTCAGTTAAAACAGCCTCTATCGGTACGTTGGGAAGGACGAGAACTCCTATGCCTGTCATAGTTCCAAGTGCACCGGATGTCTCGGAAAGCAGCAGACTGCATGAAGATGCAGGGAGCGTGAGTACTATAGTTTTTATAATGCTCTGTACTACATTTCTTTGTACATTATGAATTTCACAGGATTAGTTCACTTCCAGAACAAAACTTTACAGATAATGTACCCCCTTGTCATCCAAGATGTTCATGTCTTTCTTTTTTCAGTCGTAAAGAAATTGTTTTTGGAGGAAAACATTTGAGAATTTCTCTCCATGTAGTGGACTTCTATGGTGCAACTTCCAAAATATAGTTTAAATCCAATTGAAAGGGCTCTAAACGATCCCAGCGGATGAAGAAGGATCTCATCTAAACGATCAGTTATTTTCTAAACAAATTGACAATTTATATACTTTTTAACCTCAAATGCTCGTCTTGTGATCTAGGTCAATACAGTTAGGGTATGTCGAAAAACTTTTTTTTTTTTTTTTGTAAAGGGTGTTTGATCTTTTTTGTATGTTCACTTTGTAAACACTGGGTTGGTACTTCTCTAGTGATGTAGGACATTTTGAAGTTGGGGAAGAAAATAAGATGGGCGTTTTTCGACATACTGTAACTGTATTGACCTGGATCACACAAACAACACATGCGCATCGCAGAGACTAGACAAGACAAGTATATGAGGTTAAAAAGTATATAAATTTGTTTCGAAAATAACCAATTGTTTTGCTAGATAAGACCCTTCTTCCTCAGCTGGGATTGTTTAGAGCCCTTTGAAGCTGCATTTAAACTGCATTTTGGAATTTCAAACTCGGGGGCACCATAGAAGTCCATTATATGAAGCGAAATCCTGCAATGTTTTCCTCAAAAAACATAATGTCTTTACGACCAAAGAAAGAAAGACATGAGCATCTTGGATGACAAGGGGTTGAGTACATTATCTGTAAATTTTTGTTTTGAAAGTGAACTAATCCTTTAAGGTCCTTGCACACTGAGTCCGAAATTTTCATATATTTGTCATTCTAAAAATATGTCACGCACAGAAACCTTGCACACTGAATCTGGTGCATATTAATTAATCTGTTAATTAATGGAGTCCTCAAGCAGAAGATGATTCTGTTGTCCTGTCTCTTCTTAAAGGGATAATTCACCCAAAAATGAAAAAACTGTCATTAATTACTCACCCTCATGTTGTTCCAAACCCGTAAGACCTTTGTTCATCTTTGGAACACAAATTAAGATATTTTTGATGAAATCTGAGAGCTCTCAGACCCTCCATAGATCGCAAGTGTCCTTCACATTCAAGGTCCATCAGTGGTTTGTTTGTAATTTTATGAAGCTACCAAAATACTTTTTGTTGCACAAAAAACTAAAATAAATTTTATTCAGCAGTTATTCTCCTCTGCATCACCCTAGTGCCTATTTTGGAGAGTACCATGATGCTTTGAGTTACGCGTAAACAACGCATGCACATGGTGCTGCTGATGTAGAACATGCACACGCTGCACCTTGTTTATGTTCAGAGCAGTGCTTCCTAACCACATTCCTGGAGGCCCCCCAACACTGCATATTTTCCATGTCTCCTTAATTGAGATCATCAGCTCATTAGTAGAGACTCCAAGACCTGAAATGAGTGTGTCAGACAAAGGAGAGATGCAAAATGTGCAGTGTTTGGGGCCTCCAGGAACATGGCTGGAGATCACTGGTTCAGAGGAAAGCACACACATCTGAACTAATAATTTAAAAAGAGAAAAAGAAAGAGGAAATATTGGGTCCATCTAATCCTGAAATTGCATAGAGAGGAAGGAGAATTCAAAATATGTTTGCAGAATTGTCAAAATACCTCTCAAAATGCTTGGTACGGATGTGAAAACAAAGATTAATAAAAAATATATAAAATATAAAAATATATATTTCTATCATGACAACTCTCGGAGGGATTTGCATGGTAATGTACTTGACAACGTTAATGTATTTGGTCTTGACGGAATAGATCTGCTACGCAGCTGCTGCGGCAGAGCAAGTACAGAGACTTGCTACTGCCAATACATCCACAACATGCTGCTGTACATATAAGATATATGAATAACCCCCATAGCATACATGAATCACCTCATAGCAGATCTATACAGGTGGAGCTGGGGAAGGTGGAGGGTTTCTTAAGAATGGTACAAACTGCTACATTTAGCACTAGTCATGTATTTGAATGTTGAGCAGTGAGCTCATTGGCTACTAATACAGGAGAGAACCAATCGGCTGTGCCATGTGATTATGATGTCATGTTGTCAGATTGATGGCATCGGACTGCATTCTGAATTTCATGCCAGAACTGTATTTGTTACTTTTTTTTTTTAATGTAATTTTTTTTTATGACTGATGAAAGTTTCAGAGGCAGTGTGTAAACGTGATTTAACGTTTTTACTTGCAAACATTTCAGACAAGACTCGGTGTGCCAGGACCTTTACAACAAAACCATAAACACTTGAGTCATTTCTGTTACGCAGTAACTTGCACTCAAAACATTTAAAATATAAAACAAAAAAAAGCTTGTTCTAGATGTGTTTTTGATAAAATCTAGAAGCTTCAAGTATATGTGACCCTGAACCACAAAACCAGTCATAAGGGGCTTTTTTATACTTACACATAATCTGAAAGCTGAATAATGTATGATGTATGGTTTGTTAGGATAGGACAATATTTGGGAAAGAAATACAACAATTTGAAAATCTGGAATCTGAGGGTGCAAAAAAATCACGAAAGAAAATCACCGAATTAAGTTCTTAGCAATGCATATTACTAATCAAAAAAAAAAGTTTTGATATATTTATGGTAAGAAATTTACAAAATATCTTCATGTAACATGATTTTTGAAAAAATCGATAATTTTGACCCACAGAATGTGTTGTTGGCCGTTGCTACAAATATACCTGTGCTACTTCCAACTGGTTTTGTGTTCCAGGGTCACATATAAAATGTAGTTTGATTATTTATACATTGGCAATAACTTGTATCTATAACATGATATCAGTAAGAATCCAAGTCAGCCAAAAATGTGTTCTTTATTTGTATTATGTACTGCATAGTAGAAATGGCCTATTTATGACATTTGGCATTGCATTCAAGGTATACATTTGATCATTATACATCAAACTTATGACCTTGGCGTTGCTGGTGATGATGCACTATGTTACTTTGTTCTAGAGATACTGTTACACATTGAATATATTTAAATCTACAAAAGGCTAATAATAAAATGTTTTCATCTTTTTCTTCCCTCTCAAACCTTTACCCGCTTTTCCCTTTTAACGGCTGTATTTATTGCCCGCATTTTATAATTATTACTATTTTGCATTTTTTTAAACTGAATTAAAACTGCTGATCGGTTCTCGTTCATCCTGCATAATGCGCAATACTACCGTACCCCTTTATCCATTACCACGCATGTGGCTATGCTATTTGATTTCCTGCTTTTTTTCCGCAGTACCATTGACCATCCCCTCATAAACCCCGTTCCCCAAACCCCAGCTCACCCCAACCCCACCCCCCGCAGTAACCTTCTTCATCTCCCTCAGAATTACGAGACGGACGAGTTGACGGAGGAAATGGCCCATCTGGAGGGCTTAATGAAGGACCTAAACGCCATCACGACAGCCTGAGCACAATCCTCACAATAACACTAAACCTCACCTGCCACAGGGAGGACGTACAGCATGGAGGAGTTCTCAATTATTCGCTAAATGGAGAGAGAGAAGAGAGTGAGATTGTGAGGGGGAAAAAAACGAACATTTGGCATACCTTGCTTACTCTCAGGAAGGAGAAACCCATCAATTGAGGACAGTGGACATTCTGAGAAAGGACGTGGTAACTTCATGCAGACGATTGCGATTTTTCTCTGAGCATCCTAAAATGTTTTGGTTTCAGCGGAGAGCGTTTGAAAAGACACCATTTTATTATCCTAGGAAAAAAGGAAAACTACATTACGCTGGTGTACGTGTTGGTGCTTGTAAGGCACAATTTACAGTGTTTCATTTGTGTCTTTTCTTTGTATGTTTTTTGTATCTATATATATATTGCCCCCGTTCCAGTGAGCTGAACGTTGGACATCGTCCTTATGTCCTTTTTATTTCTCTGACTCATTTTGTATTAAGCATTCTGATCGATGTTTCTTTCATATAATGTGCCATGTCTTATTTTCTTAAACATGTTTTGTATTGTTTTATATGCATATACACTTATCAGTTTGTATATATGTTTGAAACAGACTCATTTCGTCACCACAGCAATGTTTTTGACCTCTCACCACAGTTTCCGTTTAGTCAGAGACATGCTGCTTTTTCATGCTATTCGAATGGATTTCAGTGGACGTTACTTCCCACTTCTGCATCATGCCAGTTTTAAATGGGAGTTCCCTTCAGATATGCCTTATTAAATTTGTGTGGAATGGCAGAATTCAGTACAACTGGGAAATGTTTTCAAAATGTTTATCACACAACACTGTGATATTTATTCTGTAACGTTGAACTGTTACTGGTCGGTAGAGGACGTAGACCTCCATCACGCATGCTGTCAGACTTGGTGCTGAAACTCAAAACTTCAGGTTCTACACATGAAACTGCTAAATGAACAAATTTGGTACATTGGAAAAAGTGCTTTATATGGTTTGTTTCCTCTTGCTGCATTGGTCTGAATTCTTGTATCATAGCTCAATGAATGAATGACAGCATTCACTGTGAGATTTTACAGACCACATTCTTGGCACTTCACGCAACAAGTGCAAATGCAAAACTTTTATACAGAACTCCCCATGATCATCTTTATTTTTCATTATATTTCTTGTATTTGTTTCATATGAAGTACTTGTATAGAATTTCAATGTGTGAGGCAAAAAAAACGCAACTGTTTCTCCCCTGCTGGATATGGTTTTGATCTGTACTTTTACCCAAAGAAAATATGTAACAGCAATCATAATTTTATTTTATGAATTTAATGTCTCATTTTCTTGAATGTCATTCTGACTGTAAGAAATTCTGGGTAACTATAGGAAGAAGCTTGGTTAAAAACAATTTGGGATAACCTATCAAGTTGTAAACAGTCAAACCTTTATTGCACTTTTTCAACAATTTCAAGAAAAGAAAAAAAAAAACATTTTTACATATCTTGTGTTTTGAATATAAAGCTCTATTTGTGTAATGTAGTGTCATAGTTTAGCATAGGCAGCTGGTCTTATTTGTTCTTTTGCCTCTGAAATAATATTTGAGCGGCAGGTTTTACTGTGTTGCATATGCAGAATTCTGTTGTTGCTTATTTCTGTACAAAGATCTTCTTGCTGTCTCTAGAAATACTCTGTGGCTTTTTAAAAAAAAAATTACTAAAAACACTGCCTTTGGTTCTTATTTACTTGCACTTTAAATATTTTGATTTGCGCTTTTGTTTTCCAGGACCTCCCCACTGTTTAAAACACCCCACTTTTTAAAAAAAAAATTGAGCATAAATGTTTCCATGACTTTATATTTCCATTACTATGGGGAAAGTTGGTTTTCATATAATAGATACCTGGCATAGGTTAAGTATTTAACACACACTGCCACTCGATTTTTAATGGCGTTTCTTATGCTCATCAAGGCTGCATTTATTTGATCTATTGTGAAATAGTTCAATTTTAACTGACAAATAACTGATTTCTATGTGAATATATTATTTCTGTCATCATTTCACGATTTTCCAGAAATCATATCTAATGTGCTGATTTATTTTTGAAAACAGTTGTGCTGCTTAATATTTTGTTTGAACCTGTGATTTTTTTAAGAAAACGTTGAAAAGAACAGTGTTTTTAAAATAGAAAACTTTTGTAACAATATAAAGTACCATCTAAAAGCGTGGGGTCAGTACATTTTTATTCTTTATTAAAGAAATTGATACTTTTATTCACCAAGGATGTGTTCACTGATAAAAAGTGATAGCAGAGACTTATTGCTAGTATAGATTTATAGTTTGAATAAAAGGTGTTCTTTTTAACCTTTTATTCATCAAGAATCCTGAAAAAAAAGGAATGATAGGTTCCAAAAAAGAAAAAGCACAACTGTTTCCAACATTGATAATTCAGCATATTAGAATGATTTTTGAAGAATCATGTGACACTGAAAACTGAAGTAATGGCTGATAAAAATTCAGCTTAGCATCAGAAATTTATTTATATAGAACATTTTAAACTAATATTTCACAATATTTTTTTTTCTGTGAGTAAATTCTTTAAATGTGACCCTGGACCACAAAACCAGTCTTAAGTCGCACAGGTATATTTGTAGCGATTGCCAAAAATACATTGTATGGGTAAAAATTATAGATTTTTTATGCCAAAAAATGATTAGGATAAGTAAAGTTCATGTTCCATGAAAATATTTAGCAAGTTTCCTACCATAAATATATCAAAACTTAATTTTTGATTAGTAATATGCATTGCCAAGAACTTCATTTGGACAACTTTAAAGGCAATTTTCCCAATATTTTGTTTTTTGGAACCCACAGATTCCAGATTGTCAAATAGTTGCATCTCAGCCAAATACGGTCATATCCCAACAAACCATATGAGCTTATTTATTCTGATTTCATATGTATAAATCTCAATCTTGAAAATTTAACCCTTACAATTGGCTTTGTGGCCAGGGTCACAAATGTCTTTTTTTTTTAGTCATACTCCGTTGTATAGATGTTTTTAGACTGTGCCATTACTGTTAACATTTTAGAAACTAGTTTAAACAAGTTTTAACAGGGTATAACAGCATTATATTACAATGTGAACAAGCTACATCTACGGTGTTATGAAATGAGTATCATGAAAACAAAATGATCAGAAATGACTGGTTCAAACAAGGATGTTCTTTATTATTCTGAAAAATTACATATCTAGACTCCTCTGGGAGTCTTGAAGTTCATTCCAACACTTGGCTGGGTGACCTGCAAGTTGGAGATGTTGCCGAAGTCCTGCGAAGAGAGAAAGTTCCTCAATTCAAGTCAGAATATAAACACTGAAATGAAACCTTTTGTTTTGACATTTCACATCAATATTTTACATTGTTTACAGAATATTTGACTGCTGCTTTCTCAATTTATTCATCATGAACCACTGACTTTTACCACTGCTGTAAAATATAGCAACACATCACTAGAAACCCAAAGGATTAAGTCTTTTCAGTTCATCTTCTACAAAAATGAAAGGAAAATCAACTTACGAAAGACTTCAACATTTCCTTTGTATCTGGATCAACCTCAATAATCTCCTGATCCAAAGCAGAGACCTGAGAACAGAGCAAACAAGCACATGAAATAAAGCACCAACACTGTACTAGTGATGTCTAACACAAGTGTCAAAGGTGACAAAGACTATAGAAACACAAAGATGGTTCAATCCTATGCGCATGAACAGGAGAAACTGCAAAGCACAATATGGCGACACGGTGCCGCCTTCGAAGTAAAAGCCGATCTCTGATTGGTAAATCATTGCAGCGGTCATTAGGAGCACCGGTTCCCATAGAAACCTGAGGCTAGACCGGCTAATGCGCAAACAGTGGATATTGCTAGGGCTGTGCTGATTTTCAGACGCGATATCATGCGCATCTCATCAGTAATGTCGGTTGTCTGATTAGTCGTAAATCTCATTCATCTGTTGATGAAGAATCATCAAGTATCGCTTTCAGTATCGCAGGCGATACATATCGATTCTGCACGTGAAACTGCGTAGCTTGTCGGCGAACTACGGCTCTGTATAGTAAACGCGGCTGCATGAATGAACAGGTGAATGAGATTTACGGCTAATCAGAGAACCGGCATTACTGACGAGATGCGCATTACAATTCGCATCCGAATATCGGCACAGCCCTAGATATTGCATTATCAAATTTTTGAATTCGATTAGATGCAATAATTTGGCAAAAAGTATTAAAGTATTAGTTCACTTCCAGAACGATTTTACAGATAAATTTACTCACTACCTTGTCTTTCAAGACATTCGTGTCTTTCTTCAGTCGTGAAGAAATTGAGGAAAACGTTTCAGTAATTTTCTCCATATAGTGGACTTCTATGGTGCCCATGAGTTTGAACTTCCAAAATGCAGTTTAAAAGCAGCTTCAAAAGGCTCTAAACAACCCCAGCCAGGGTATAAGGGTCTTATCTAGCAAAATGATCATAGTTTTCTGAAATTAAAAGGAACACTCCACTTTCTTAAAAAAAAAAAAAAAAAAAAAAAAAAAAAAGCGGCTAACTGATGACTTTTACCATTTTTAAATCCATTCAGCCGATCTCCGGGTCTGGCGGAAGCACTTTTAGCATAGCTAGCATAAATCATTGAATCCGATTGGACCGTTAGCTCGCAGTTATCTCGCTCAAAAATGACCTTTTTTGACCTCTTTTACTATTAGCTTAGTGCTGGTCACGTTGGAAGTTACCTAGCTGGGGACCATTTTCAGGCACTGTGTAATATTGCGCCTGCTGCACCCATGGTACGACAGCAAAGATCCTTAATTATTACACCAGAATGATAGTATAGTTCCTAATCATCAGCCTAGAAAATCACAAGCCTATTTCCAAAAAAGTGGAATGTTCCTTTAAATTAATATTTATAAACTTCTTGTCTAGATCTGCGATGCGCATGTGTACTCTGTGCGCTTCAGTTTAAGACAGTTAGGGTAGGTCGAAAAACTCGCATTTCATTTTCTCCTTCAACTTCAAAATCGCCTACGTCGCTGCAGAAGTACCAACCCAGTGTTTACAAAGTGAACATGCAAATGAGGTCAAACACTTTTTATCACTACTGCACACTTTTAAAGGCAAGTTTTTAGATTTTTCTGTATGAACCTAATGATGAGTATGAAGTGTTAACTGACCTCTGGGACGTAGTTATCCCTTCTCTCTCTCTCCTCCTCCTGCAGCTTGATGGAGATGCCTCTGACAGGACCCCTCTGAATGCGCTTCATCAGATGAGTCACATACCTGCAGAGAAACAATATTTGTTCAAAAAAAAACAAACAAAAAAAAAAAAACACACGAATACCTACATAACTGCCCATATTTTAAGACCAAGACCATATTTTTTGTACAGCCCTGATTACCATATGTACTCACCCCGCGATCCTGTTGCGCAGAGCTTTGCTGGGGATGATGGCGATCTCCTCGCACACCCTCTTGTTGATGTGGAAGTCATTGCCCAGCCGGGTGTAGTACTTCTCTATGACCACCCGAGCGGCTTTCTTCACGGTCTTGGTTCTTACACCTCCCTGTCAGCACATAAACTAAACTCAGTCACATAACATGGGACATTTTTGCACTTTCGACTGCAACAACATAATCGCGGTAAGAACACAGAAAATAGTATCACGTGTGCTAGTTTAGGACATGCGCTAGGTGAAGAACAGCTATGGCTTTTCAGTTTTAATCAACAAATTAACATTACAGGTTAAACGCTTCCCTTATGTCGTGAGGCATTTACATACGTTTAAAGAATCAAAATAGTTATGTAAAATTCAACGTGATATTGTCTTTTTGAACGTCTGAACTGATGTTGTAGCAAATAATGCTAACAGCGGCTTCCGTGGAAATTCTGAAAAAGCTGTGAAACGGTAGATTATGCAGCTGCTAAATGTCAAAATACTCAGTATAAATGAATCCTGGGAATGTTAACAAAACATTCTGGTGCTTTTAAAAGCCCGATGCCATGATAAAACACGGGATTGATTCGGATTCACTGTGAAAAATACCCACCATATTGAGTCGATCTAGAGGAAAAGGGCTAAACTCGGCAGAGCGGAAGTTTATAAAGCTCTTCCGGAAATGACATAAAAGTCTCTGAACGAGAAACATAACCTGCTTTAAATCAAATAAAAAACTGCAGTATTGTTATATCAATATTTAAAAGAGTTTAAATATTTTTTTCTGGATTCCATTCAAAAGCCATTATCATTTTTTTGGAAGAAATTTATAGAAATTAATACTTTTATTTAGCAAGGATGCTTTAAATTGATCAAAAGTGATGATAAAGACATCAATAATGTTGGAAAAATTATATTTGAGATACATGTTGTTCTTCCGAATCTTTCTATTCATCAAAAAAAAAAAAAAAAAAAAAAAAATGAAATAAATCTACTCAGCTGTTTTCAGCATGATATAATAATGTAATAATGTTAATGGTAATGTTTTTGAGAAGCAAATCAGAATGTTAGAAGGATTTCTGTGACGATTATGTGACGGGAGTAATGATGCTAATATTTCAACTTTGAAATCACAAGAATAAATTAATATTATTTTAAATTGTAAAAATATTTAACAATTTTTACTGTTTGCTGTAGATTTGAACAAATAAATGCAGGCTTGGTGAGCAGAATAGACTTAAAAAATCTTTTGACTGGTAGTGTATATCTGAATTATATATTTATATATTAAACAGGCTCATTGGAAACAAACAAAAATATGAATTTATGAGATCTTGTAAACCAGTATGCTTTCCAAGTTCTATTAATTAACAAATAAACTTTAATGCCTTTGTTAATAGTTGGCTGCAATATCAAAGTAATGAGAATTAGATTCATCTGCTAACAGCAGCTCAAAACATTTTATCATTGCACTATAAATATTAGCAAAAAATAAATAACAAACCATGAACAAACTATATTTAAAAATGTATTCTTTGCATGCAACTGTATTTCCCCGTCTGTCGTTCACGTTCTACGTTGTGTCGAAGTGACGAGACTAGGGGTCGCTCTAGGGAGCCCAAACACCTCTGACAGCTTTGAGAAAAGGCCAATGGGAATTGGTGTGCAGTATTTGAATAGCCAGCTCCACCCCGTCCATCCGGGTATAAGAGGAGGTGGCTAAGCACTGCTCATTATTCTATTTCTTCGGAGCCGAATGCAACGTCTCTTTGTTGAGAAGCAGCATTTCTCACCTCTTCATCGTTGGATCACGGGCAGTGGTCTGTTCCTTCTCAGACTCAGCAGCAGTGAGAGTTCCCTGGGTGCTTCGATGGCGAATCTCGAAGAGCAGATTTCTCTAAAAGAGTCAGACACGGTTGGTTTGTGTGTTTACAATGCCTTTCCTTCCGTGTTCTTCTGGTTGCGGTTTCTACTTCTCTCAGAGCGATTGGCACAAGCTCTGTCTTCAGTGTTTAGTTGTGAACACGCTGAAGCAGCGCTCGCTAATGGGGGATGTTCTGCTTGCGAGGATATGCCCCTCGGCACGAGCCGAGCCGTTCGCGAGCCGTGTTCTTCGTCAAAAGACCTCGGCTCACATCAACCGCTTCCGCTGCTGGTCCTTCTACTTCCGGGTACGAGGCCGCTGCGGCGCGTGTTGGTGAAGAACGGGAGGGAGTGAGTGGTTCTTCGCCGGGTAAATCCCCGCAATCCTCCCGCCCTGAGTGTCCGCCGGTCAAGCTTCCAGATGACTTTGAAAATTCGTCTAAGTACGGATTGGATTGGTTATTCAGGGCTCCTGCTGGGGAAGAGGAAGTATCCACAGCATCGGAGAGTGGGCCGCCATCTGAAGCGGATACCCTGTGCGCCCGCTGTGGGGGCAGGCTCTCAGTCAGTGGCAGATGCGGAAATGGCGGCCATGCTTGAACAGGCAGCCAAAGTGATCGGACTGGAGTGGAATTCTCCACCCCGTCCCGAGCGTTCGAGGCTGCATGATTGGTATCTGGGTAACGACCACGGTTCTCGGCCGCGTTCTACCCCAGTGCCTTTCTTTCCGGAAGTGCATGAAGAACTGACTAAATCGTGGAAGACTCCTTTTTCAGCCAGAACGCGATATAGAGGTTCTTCCTCTCTCACCACCCTCGAAGGAGGTCCAGCGAAGGGGTATATGGGGGTTCCCCTGGTGGAGCAGGCGATCGCGGTGCATCTTTGCCCACAGACCGCCGCCACCTGCGGGACCGCCCGAGACTCCCGTCCAGGGTATGTAAGGCTTCTTCCACTCTCGTGGGGAGGGCTTATGCTGCTTCTGGGCAAGCTGCGTCCGCCCTTCAAGCTATGGCCGTTCTGCGGGTCTATCAGGCCAAGGTTCTTAGCAAGATGCACAAAGGTGTTCCCAAACCAGAGCTGTTGCAGGATCTGCGTTCGGTGACTGACTATGCTCTTCGGGCTACGAAAGTCACGGCGCAGGCTCTGGGGAGGGCGATGTCCACAATGGTGGTCCAGGAGCGCCACCTTTGGCTGAATCTGGCAGCCTGAATCAGGCTGGCCTCTTCGATAACACTGTTGAGGAGTTCACTCAGCAGTTCTCCACAGTGAAGAAGCAGACGGAGGCCATCAAACACATCCTGCCTCGCCGTCCTTCCAGACCGGCTCACCCTTAGGCCGCTAAGAACCCTCATCAGGCTTCGAAGTGCTCCTAAAACAAGCAGCCCGGAGGAGAGAGATCTGCTGACCTGTCTGGATCCACACTCAGCGAGGGGACGAGTGTGGGCTTCGGCTCCACCCTGGCTGTCTGCCTCACGGTGGACGGCCACAACATGGTCAATAAAAGAGCAATTTCCCTCTTCTCTGGGCTTAATTCCCAGCGTGCTTGGATCTCTCAGGGGTACCCAGCCGCTGAAACACGTCAAAGCATGCTTAACCGCACACTCTGCGCTTCCGCATGCTTTGACAAACCAAGTGCATCCTTCAGCCAATCCCCTGAGCTCAGGGGATCTCCTGTTGGATCCTTGCCTGTCGGTTATGACGATCAAAGCACCTTGTGCCCTCCGGGGCAGCACTCCTCCAAAACAAAGGGCTTTCCTTAGTCAAGTCAAGTCAGCTTTATTTATATAGCGCTTTTTACAATACAAATTATGTCAAAGCAACTTTACAGTATCAAATGAGAAAGTAATATATCAATAATTCAAAAAGAAACTGTAAACAATTTTAGTTAGAGGAAATTAATCAATAGTTCCAAATTAATAAATTGTTTGTCCCCAATTTAGTTGTTGACTAAATTGACCTTACCAACCAGTCTATGCCAGGCTATGTTATCCAATTCGCACGGAACCCACCCAAGTTCAGGGGCCTCTCTACTGAGGCTTGGGACGAGAGTGCTACTGTTCTTTGGGTTGAAATTGCGGCCCTTCTGGCGATAGAGCCGGTCCCCTCGGCCGATATGAGGAAAGGGTTTTACAGCCCCTACTTCATTGTACCCAAGAAAGGTGGCGGTCTAAGGCCAATCCTGGATATGAGGATTCTGAAGCGGGCCCTTCACAAGCTCCCCTTCAGAATGCTAACCCTCAAACACATTTTTACGTGCATCAGATACCAGGATTGGTTTGTGGCGATAGACCTGAAAGACGCATACTTTCATTTCTCGATTCTTCCAAGGCACAGGCCCTTCCTATGGTTCGCCTTCGAAGGTCAGGCATTTCAGTACAAAGTCCTTCCAGTTGGGCTCTCCCTGTCTCCCAGCGTCTTTACGAAAGTCGCAGAGGCTGTCCTTGCCCCTCTCCAGGAGGTGGGCATCCGCATCCTCAACTACCTCGACGACTGGCTGATCATGGCACACTCTCAGGAGTTGGTATGCAAACACAGGGACATGGTTCTCAACCATCTGGCCCATCTGGGTTTTCGGGTCAACTGGGAAAAGAGCAAGCTCTCCCCCATGTGGAGCATCTCTTTTCTCTGTGTTCAACTGGACTCGGTCGCTATGAACGCACGGCTCTCCCCAGAGCGTGCACAGTCAGTGCTGGGCTGCATCCAGAAGCTCTCACACAGCTCAACGGTTCCCCTCAAACAATTTCAGAGGCTCCTGGGGCACATGGCATCCTCAGCTGCCTTCATGCTGCTGGGCCTGATGCACATGAGACCGTTACAACACTGGCTGCATACCCGAGTCCCAAGATGGGCATGGTGCCAAGGTTCATACTGGGTGCACGTCACACCCGTATGTCTCAAAACCTTCAGCCCTTGGAAAGACATTTAGTTTCTGTGGGCAGGAGTCCTCCTAGAACGATTGTCCAGACGCATTTTGGCGCTGTGTGCAAGCAGCCTTGGGGGTCTGGACGAGCCCTCAGCAGCATTGGCATATCAATTGCCTCGAGCTTTTGACAGTGTTTTTGGCCCTGAAGAGGTTCCGACCTTTGGTTCAGGGCAAACATGTGCTGGTCCTGTCAGACAGAACCGCGACTGTAGCTTACATCAACCACCAGGGTGGTGTTCGCTCCTTTCGCATGTCACACCTACCCTGCCATCTCCTCCTTTGGTGTCGAAACAATATCAAGTCTCTACGAGCCACCTACATACCGGGCAAACTCAATCGGGTAGCTGACGTGCTCTCCCGACAGACTTCGCTCTGGGGCAAGTGGAGACAGCTGGTTCAGCTGATTTGGAGTCTTTTCGATCAGGCTCAGATCGACCTGTTTGGCTCGCTAGAAACCACTCACTGCCAGCTGTGGTATGGTCTGGCCCCAGGGCCTACTCAAGTATGCGTTTCCCCCAGTGAGGAAACTTCAGAGATCTCCCACTGGCAGTGGTAAACACTCTGTTGCAGTCTAGAGCCCCCTCCACAAGGCGGCTGTACAACCTCAGATGGCGCAAATTCACAAACTGGTGTTCTTCCCGGGGGGGACCCGCGGAGATGTGGCATCCGAGCAGTGCTTTCCTTCCTCCAAGGAGGACTGGATAGGCACCTTTCTGCTTCAGTGCTAAAGGTTCAGGTGGCCGCTATCACCGCTAACCACGACCTAGTGGAAGGCAGATTGGTTGGGAAGCATGACTTGGTTAAATGATTCCTTAAAGGTGCCCGTAGGCTGAACCCCATCAGGCCGCACCTTGTCCCCCTTGGGATCTACCTGTGATCCTCCGGGGCCTACAGCTAGATCCCTTTGAGCCTCTTCAGTCAGTCGAACTCAGTGCTCTCTCCCAAAAGACGGCTCTCCTGACTGCGCTCACTTCTATCAAAAGAGAGGGAGACCTTCAAGCCCTGTCCATCAGTGACTCGTGCCTCGAATTTGGGCTGGCTAACTCTCACGTTATCCTGAGACCGGTTACGTGCCCAAAGTGCCCACCACTCCCTTCAGGGACCAGGTGGTCACTTTGCAAGCTATCCCTTCTCAGGAAGGCAACCCCAACCTCTCCTTGTTATGCCCAGTCAAGTCAAGTCAGCTTTATTCATATAACGCTTTTTACAATACAAATTGTGTCAAAGCAACTTTACAGTATCAAGTAGGAAAGTAATATATCAATAATGCAAAAAGAAACAATTAAACAAATTTAGTTAGGAGGAAATTAATCAATAGTTCCAAATTAATAAATTGATTGTCCCAAATTAATTGTCCCCAATTTAGTTGTCCCCAACTGAGCAAGCCATAGGCAACAGTGGCAAGGAAAAAAAAAACCTTGGGAGAAACCAGGCTCAGTCGGGGGGTCAGTTCTCCTCTGACCAATAAACAAGTAGTTTATACTCCCATACAGACCTGTAGAGGTGGTCTATATGTACTGACCCACCATCTGGATACAAACTGGATCAGGGAACTGCAGTGGCCAACTGTTCAGGATTCATACTGGATCTAACCTCAGAAAAAGCAGGAGACAGACAATATTAGCATAGATTCCATTCTTCTTATGATCCAGTCCGTGCCCTGAGCATTTACTTGGAACATACTCAAAGCTTCAGACGATTGGATCAGCTCTTTGTCTGTTTTGGTGGACAGCAGAAGGGAAAGGCTGTCTCCAAACAAAGAATCTACCATTGGATCATGGATGCAATTCATACGGCCTACAAGGCCAGAGGTGTGCCCTGCCCGCTGGGACCTCTTTAACAGACATTTGCAGAGCTGCAGGTTGGGCTACACCTAACACGTTTGCCAGATTCTACAGTCTGCGCATGGAACCAGTAGGGCTGGACTAGAATATTTGAATATTCGTTCAGTGGGTTGGCATTCGATTTTCAATTCTGAAATTCGAATATTCTTTTTTTTTTTTCAACACGTGATTTCCCCCGCAAACAGTTCTCATTTGCGCTTGAATGGCCCATTAGTGGAGGGGGAAGAGCTCTCAGCAAGCAACGGAGAAAAGAGTGTACTAGTTTTACTATACTATACTATACTATACTATACTATATTTATTTTGAAGTTTGAAATATAAAGAAATATTTTTGTTCATTAAAAATGTGAGCTGTCACTTCTATTCTGTTGTTGGACCGCACCTGATACGTGCGTATTCCGCAGGCAGTGTGGCTGCTCTAATCTGTTAACATAGGCGAGGAAAGGAAAATCAACACGCAACAAATCTGTGACGCATCCGCCACGCAGTCTATCCTATAAAGAACTCATAGATATGTCATATAGCCTAATTTGCGCGCATTGGGGAGTTGTTAAGTTTCCTGGCGTGAACCCTGAATGACACTTCCATCATGCTGCACCTGCAACGTAGCTATGTTCGGCGGAGATATCAGAATCTAATATGAGGTTAGGTTACCTCTTGTGAACTCTCATATTAGGTTGGTGCTCCACATGTAGTGGCTCCTAACGTGGCCCCATATGTGTATTTCTACCTATATTCCCAGAGATGCGGTGTTTCCCTTAAAGACAAACTTGTCGCTGATCCTGAGCCCAGCAGTCTCTCCTTTTGTGGAGCCTGCTTCAGGATCTTCCCTTTGTCGCGCTCCCCTAGTGTGAGCCCTTAGGTGTACTCTCCACACAACGACCTCCCCTCCGGGCAGGGTGTGGCCTCCGTAGTGCCCGCCCTTTTCTCAAAGCTGTCTGAGGTGTTTGGGCTCCCTAGAGTGACCCCTAGTGTCATCACTTTGACACAACGTCTCCGTTCCCTCCATCAGGGAACGAGGGTTACCATACGTAACCAAGACGTTTTGTGTGTACCTGTAATTACAAATAGGTTGTACTCATAAGCCACAATAGTAACGTCAAAATTAGTGCGTTAACGCAGGTGATTAATTTTTTCATATCAACGCGTTAAAAAAAATGGTGTCAAAATTACCGTGTTAACGCAGGCAATACATTTTTTTATATAAACACGTAAAAAATATTTAACGCAATTAACGCAGAGGCGGGGCTAGGTTTGGCCACCCCACTCATAACTGCTTAAGAAATGCATTTATTTAGATGCACAGAGCATCTTTACAAGCACATCAAACGGGAGACTTTTCAGACATGCGCTACAACTTCACTTCAGCACCAAACGCGAGTCAAACGAGTGAGGAAACGGTAAATGTGCCACCACGCAGTGTAGGCCTATATTAAAGCGCTGTATCATATTCAGACAAAAATAAAATTGCGGATTAAAGCTGCCTCAAAACTGCATGTAAGTATTATTATTTATGAATCGCATTTAAAGGAGTGTCAGATCCGCAGCAACTTCAGCAGTGGCAGCTTTTAAAGTAACAGCAGCCAAAATATCCTAATAACCAGCTGCTGTGATGTCTGTTAATCAAAGAACTTGACTGAAAACTTTAGGCTATATTTTCTTGACAAAGGGCACAGGTAGATAGCCTACAGTGGATATAAAAAGTCTACACATCCCTGTTAAAATGCCAGGTTTATGTGATTTAAAAAAAAATTTAAATACCACAAATAATTTCAGAACTTTTTCCACCTTTATTGTGACTTATAACTTGTACAACTTAATTGAAAACAAACTGAAATATTTTTTTCTGTGGAAAGTAAAAATAAAAAAATAAAATAATGTGGTTGCATTAGTGTACACACCCTTAAACTAATACTTTGTCGAAGCACCTTTTGATTTTATTACAGCACTAAGTCTTTTTGGGTATGAGTTTATCAGCATGGCACATCTTGACTTGGCAATATTTCCCCACTCTTCTATGCAAAAACACTCCAAATCTGCCAGATTGCAAGGGCATCCCTTATGCACAGCCCTCTTCAGATCACCCCACAGATTTTCAATTGGATTCAGGTCTGGGCTCTGGCTGGGCCATTCTAAAACTTTAATCTTTTTCTTATGAAGCCATTCTTTTGTTATTTGAATGTATGCTTAGGGGTCATTGTCGTGCTGAAAGATGAAGTTCCTCTTCATCTTCAGCTTTCTTGCAGAAGCCTGAGGGTTTTGTCCCAATATTGACTGGTATTTGGCACTGTTCATAATTCTCTCCACCTTGACTAAGGCCCCAGTTCCAGAAAAACAGCCCCAAAGCATGATGCTACCACCACTCCTCACTGTGGGTATGGTGTTCTTTTGGTGATGTGCAGTGTTGTTTTTGTGCCAAACATACCTTTTGGAATTGTTTGGAATGTTTTTCTTCGTAAGAAAAGGCTTCCGTCTTGCCACCCTACCCCACAGCCCAGACATATGAAGAATACAGGTGATTGTCGTCACATGTACCACACAACTAGTACTTGCCAGAAATTCCTGCAGCTCCTTTAATGTTGCTGTAGGCCTCTTGGCAGCCTCCCTGACCAGTCTTCTTCTTGTCTTTTCATCAATTTTGGAGGGACATTTTCTGAAATTATTTATCATGGTCTAATTTTTTTAAAATCACATAAACCTGGCATTTTAATAGGGGTGTGTAGACTTTTTATATCCACTGTATATGACATTTATAATAATGGATTTATGTGAAGATTGTTTCAAGTTAGAAGTTGTTGTTTTTTTTAAGTCTAATAAATGTTAAAGTGATAGCTCTCAATTATATTGTAATGTTGAATGGTTATATTCAATGGTGAAATATTAAGAAAAAAAAGACATCAGTTGGAATCAGTGATACTTGCCTTCAGTCATAAAGATGGCATTAAACAAATATTAAAAATATACATTCTTTGTTGTTTCTGCATTAATTTAAAGCATGAATGTGAAATGATTGCAATAAAAAAGTAGAATTAAAAACTTTAATTTTGATTTTTTTTATCTATATATATATATATATATATATATATATATATATATATATATATATATATATATATATATATATATATATATATATATATATATATATCTATCTATCTATCTATCTATATCTATATCTATATATATATATATATATATATATATAGATAGATATATAATAAAAATTTCTTACAGGCCACAAAGGATTTAGGACCTCTAAAAAAGACAAACACTCTCACTCAGAGGTTAAGAGACATTTTCTTTTATTTTACATAAAAAAGGGTGCAAACTTGAGTTTCCCTTTAAGAGTGGAGGGAATAAAAATTTAATTTGAAAGGTTATGTATGGAATTTTATATGACTCCTCAGGAAAATAGGCATTTTAAATAAGATTAAGATTAAGGCCTTAATCTTTCTGCAACTTAAAAACAAAATATATTTAGAGAGAGAGAGAGAGAAAGAGAGAGAGGAGGAGAAAACAAAACGGGTCCATCACAGTTGAAGCCCTTGACAAAGTAAAAATCATTGAAATACATTTAAGCAACATTCATATTTCAACACAATAAATTCATAATACAATGAAATTTAAAGTATCTTTGTAAGTATGACCAGAACAAGAGAATGACTCCTGCAGTACTGTACAATTTAGTTTTTCATATGTTCGAAGTACAGAAACATCCTTACTGAAAGAAACACTACAAAAAACGTGAAAAAGAGAATTCAAATATTGCAGTGCTTTCCTACCAGACTCTTGTAATATAATCATTCCGAGGTCATTAAAAATGAGCAGTTAACCAGATCAGACTGTTCATTAAAATAAAAAAAACAAAATAAAAAACAAGTTCAACAAGTTCCCACATTAACTAAAACCTTGAGACAGGAATGATTACACTTTTCAGGGAGAAAAAAAAGCTATGACTGTAGCAGACACAATGGAAGGGCAATACAGTATACAGCGGCAAAATAGTACGCAGTGGACATTTACCTGCTGAACTCAAGCGTACAGAGGGGTCAGACTTGCAGTAGCATGTTTAAGGCATTATGCAGCCACAGAATAACAGTGTATCAACTTCATGCCCACAATGTTCTTCAGTGCCCCATTTACAAGTAGTTTCCATTGCTTTCGGAATCAAAAGCCATGCACATAAAATCTGCATTAATGTCACTAACTTCAACTTTAGGAGAATAACTATTTACCTCTCTGTATGGAAATCTGCAGCACAGTAAAGTGACCGGAACCGTGATACAAAAGCAAAGGCAATTCAAAAGAAAATGGAATGGTACACAAACGCCTCTCTAAAAGACCCAGAATGCTTCCTGAATGACTTGACTTTGTTTGGGGGAATCAATCGCTTTTGTGGAATAATCGTATGTTTATATACCTCAAACGGACTTGGAAGGCCGTAACACCATCTTTATTAAAACAAAAGCTACAAAAAAGGTACAAAAACATATGGTACAATCTTAAAAAAAGAAAGAGAAAATTAAAAACAAAAGATGGGTTGAAATAGTCATCACCTTGCAGTTGACAAGAGAGCCAGTAGTCATAATGATCGCGTTAACCAAAATTCCAGTAATAACGTCTGTTCTAGCCATCCCTCATCAAACTACTTCAAATAGCATATTTAGAGTGATTTCAGTGTAGTGTTTTACATGGACGACTCATTTTCAACCAGCAGATGGCGCCTTAATCACTATCCGCTGCTTCATTCATTAATCCAAAGCAGTTTCACATTCTGCGTATATCCAAAAAACTATTCCAAATGGCTCCGGAACAAACCAAGGCCTCCCGTTTTGACTTTGGAATAGTCCACAAGAATTAAGGGGTTAAATCCTGCAAAACCATACTCCTCAGAGCCAGACGCACCTGGCGATAGCAAGCAGTGCACATCCAGAAATACTAAACCGTCTTCCAACTCTAGCGAGGCACGTAATACATATCGTTAAGAGAAGAACGTTAAATAAAATGCAGCCTCGCCGCTTGTGCGACGAGACAGCTTTCCAAGAGTATTATTCAAGTACTTTTCACAGAATAATTTAGACCCAAAGTGACTCGCATCACAGTGGACAAGCATAAGCAATATCTATTAAATAACCGTCACGTCAGAAATACATGGAAAGTTTTATAAGCGTTTGCGAAAGCGGCCGGTTGACTTCGCATTTGAACGCAACACCCGTTCCTAGATGGTGGAAATCGTTCAGTGAGAGCTCACCAAGTTACTATTTACATATATAAACGAGTGGAAACAAATGGCTGGATTACTCAACTGACGAGTTAAGAGGTGGAAACATGCTAATAAAGAATCTGCGCCCATTTGGTCCAACACGCTCATTTTGTAAGAACATTCAAAGCACGCCATCCGTAGAAACATAACATAATGGGCATGGTAGATTCTTCAAACAGCCGTTTACCTCCATGAAAGACGAGTTCAGAGGTCAGTAGAATACAGCAACGCACAGGCTGAAGTAAACAAGGGCCTAAGACAACTTTAGTGCAGTCACACACTCCTATGGCTTCTCTCTCAACTTGTACGGTGATCAAAATAAAATAATAGTTATATAATTTATCTTACATTAATTCACATTTACTATACATTAGAAAGATCACAAAATAAAAGCATGGGTTTAATGCTGTGAATAGGTGAACGAAAAGCGAAAGCAAAAAAATGAGCAAGGCAACATCACGACTGAGATTAGCGATTCTCTGAAGTAAAAACAAAACGACGACAACGGAACTACAGCTTCGCATATAACCCCAATTCCGTTCAGGACTGCCTCATCCATGCAAGAGGTCAAGGGCTGCCCCGTCTCAGAATCCGTGTATGGCCACTATACAACCCCAAGAGCGTTTACTGCCACATAATCCGATTCGTATTCGATTTTCGGGTTCCTAAATGGAATGAGACATGTATCAGGTCAGTACGAAGGCATGGGAGGAGTTTCATAATGTCCTATTGCAGAACTATCTGCCGAGTAATGTTAAGGCATTAAAATCGTGATGTTTCGCAGTGGCAGTCACTACCGTCAGTCTGCGTCCTCCCAGGTTCCACCTCATGACTACTACTCAAACAAGGAAACGCCTGCCTTAATATGAACATGTGAGGTGTTTTCCAAGCCACTCTGGCACATGAAACGGTTATTCTCATCCTGAATAATTAGCAGTTTTCAGGCATAAAAAAACAACATCTATTAGGAACTGGTCGTGGGAATAATAAGTGACTATATGGACAGAAAGATACAAAAGCGCAAGGAAAGTCTTACTGGCCACCTCAGCCAATAGAAAAGCAGCCAGCTGTACGTCAAAGCGATACGATATCGTAGGAGGAGAAAGCAGCATGACTGGCTGGTGGGTTGAAGTGGGAGGAGTGCTTTAGAACAAGCAGCTTAAATACTAGTCAGTGGAACGGAGGCACGCTCGTCATCACCACTGGAAACAGCTGCTTATGTCACACTTTCACAAAGGTCACGTGTAAAGGCCAGCTAGCATCATTACGACAGTTATTTGTTTTGCGCTTTGCCCATGTACGTTAAATCACTCCCATAGATACGACGAAGAAATCTGCTAGTCATATTCTAAGGCTTCGACCACTTCCTGGCAGCATGAGAACCAACAATCAGCCAACAAATACACAAACAAACATATCGAAAGGGTTAAGTAAAATAAAAAAAAACAAAAAAAAAAACGCCATCTCGTCTCGTGTGGAGTGGAAGTGGGTGCTGGGGGAGGAAAAGGTCTGCGGTTCGAGCTCCAGCATGGGCGACTTTGTCGCTCTCCCTCCCTCGATGTCACACAAAGGGCTAGAGCTGTGGAGGAAGAGGACGAGAGGGCACATTCAGAGACTTCCTCCCCGGCACGTCCACCGCCGAGGACGAGGAGAAACGAAAAAGAAGCAAAACAGCAAATGAAGTGCAGTGCTGTTCCAGTGCTTTGAGATCCTTAGGTTTGCGTGAAGATCCTAGAGACAGTCCGAGGATGAGAGCCCGTCGCTGCCTAAATTAAGATGTGGAAGAAACAAAAACGAAACGAAAAGACAATCCCCACAGAGACAACGTGTGCATGCCTCTTCGTTTTCATACACTCGTTTGGAGGGCTTGCTGTTGTCGTCTTGTACAATTTCTTTATTTGAACGCTCTAAAAACAACCAAAGGAACGGACTGCACGGAGAGGCCGGAGGTTCATTTGTGCCGTTGAGTGTTCTTCTTCCTCTTCCTCTTGAAGAAACAGCAGCACCTGAGGACGAACACACAGGTTAAGGTTAGCGATGTTAATGAAAGCAGCCGATTAGCTGATTCTTCCAACCTAATAATGAAGCATCTGCCCTTTAGCTATTAATGCTTTAATAAAGCAGGTATGTGGGTTATGCTACATATTGTCAGCACTCTCAATAATGCATTAGTATATTCGTACCAACCTAAATGCTACATATAACTGGTCGAAGTTAATCAAAAGGAAACTTAAAGACATTTAGGTTTCGTTAAAAGCATCAACAACAATGTTAAACGGCAACAACACGACAGAATGGTTCAGGAAAAACAAGGCACATGCAGTGGAAGAGAACAGCTCCAGACTGACACATTGAAAAGTGATAGACTTCACTAAACAGGTTTCTAAAGGATGCTGCTAAACAGCCAATAAATCTGAGGGTCAGTCGCAGGTGGACACTGGCCATATCGTTTGGGTTCACCGCATCTTTTTTAATGAAAAGTCAGTGTCCTGCAAGAACATGCAGATCCTTAATCAGTAACCGCCAACTTCATGGCTGTGTAACTGCAGAAAGTAAACCAGAATTAAGAATTAAATCAGAATCAATTCTGACTGTGTTTACCAATTACATCAAAGAAAAATAACGCCATGGTATAAAATATGCTGTTTAATGCTGTAAAATATCCTTAAAATATTAAATATGTTATTATAAGATTGGTACACCAGTAAAATATAAGATATTTATAGCTGGGAAATTACCATATAAAATAAATAAATAAATACAAGTCTGTCATGGACTTCCTGTTAATATAAAATTGATATGTGATATTTTGACTGTGCAATAGCAAAAAATGAATCTGCATTCATTCTGATTGCATCAACCAATCAAATCAAAGAAATTAAATAATGTTGTGGTATAAAATCTGAGATTTAGTTAAGAGTCTGCATACTTCTGTAAGGAACTGCGTATTTGCATTTGACCTTTACATCCTCATTCTACAGTTAAGGTCAAAAATGAGCAAAATGTTATTTTATCAAAATAAGAAGGATCATACAAAATGCATGCTATTGTTTATTTAGTACACGATGCATTAAGCCGGGGGTGAAAACACTTTGAATTTGAAGATCAGGGTAAATTGAACTTATTTTGTCCTCTGGGAAACATGCACGTATCTTCTGTAGCCTCTCAAGAGCAGTACTATATTAAAAAAATATATTTATATTTAGGCAAAAAAAAAAAAAAAGAAAAATGTACACATATCCATTGTGTCCAAAGTTTTCACCCCTGGCTCTTAATACATGTTTTTTCCTTCTGGAGCATCAGTGAGTGTTTGAACCTTCTGTAATAGTTGCATATGAGTCCCTCAGTTGTCCTCAGTGTGAAAAGATGGATCTCTTAAAAAACAGTCATTGCTGGAAAGGGTTCAAATACACAAAAATGCTGGAAAAATAAAGAATTTGTGGAACCTCAATGATTTTTCTGAAGAACGGCAGGCAGTTTAACTGTTCAGGACAAACAAGGGACTCATCACTCAAGGGAACAACTATCACTAAACAAAACAAAAAATACAGCTGTGGATCATTCAGGTAACAGAGTATTAAGAATCAAGGGGATGTAAACTTTTGAACCGGGTCATTTTTCATAAACTCCTATTATTTTTTCCTGTGGACTATATGCAAACATTTATGTGAAATATCTTATTCAGGCCAGTACTAAATAAACAATAACATGCATGGATCCCTCTTTAAGTAAAATTATTAACATTTAATGATTTGGAACAGGGGATACACAAACTTTTGACCTCAACTGTATCATTTGGTTTCTATAAATGATCTAAAGTTGGGCCATTAAAGACTTCTCAGCGTACCTCCAATCAACTTTAGTGTATTTCAGCCTTTCAAATCTCAAACAGACCTCCCTCTTTCTGTTTCAAACTTACAGACCATGAACAGCTATGTTAGCCTACAACTATGTTAGTAGATCTTGGTGTAAGCGCAATCTATATGGCCACAGTCTAGGCTGGTCCACTCCCCTTGGGTTTGATGTGGACTGGAGAGAGGGACTCACCACAGGTTGAGCATTTTCACGCAGCTACAGAAGAGTGTGAAAAGAGAAAAGACAGAGATTATTACACAGAGGTGAGACGATGAGACAAACCTAATGTCGGCGACAAAAGACCAACAGGAAGACACAAACAGAAAGAAAGAGAGAGAGACAGACAGGGGTAGTGTAGATTTAAATCATCTGCTCAATTCATGGTCGCCTTTGATAAAGTAATATCATAAAACAGGTATTTTCTGTCTCCCTGTTTGTAAAATTCTAAAACAGATAGGCAACAGAAAAAAAAGAAGAAGAATGGGAGAAAAAGGGGCAGAGAAGAAAAGGAACAGAAAGGGTTTGGAGAAGTGTAGTGTCGTCCTCAGCTCACCAGCCCACTGCTCTACTAGTGAATATGACACAACATACACATGCTTCAGTTTGATCAATGGGTCTCTGTCAGTATGACTTAACTATAACTCCAACCATCACTGTATCTCTGTAGAGACAGCCTTAAGTGGTTTATATATAGTTTATTAGGCCGTAGGCTTTTTAAAAATTGTCAAAAGCCACTTCTTTTAATGGGAAGATATCCAATAAAAACATTTAAAAGGAACGGTTTACCAAAAACGAAAAATTCTGTTATTAATTACTCACCCCCATGTTGCTCCAAACTTGTAAGAACCTTGTTCATCTTCAGAACACAAATGAAGACATTTTTGCCAAAGTCGCTATTTTTCTTTTCTTTGTGCACAAAAGGTATTGTCGTAGCTTCATAAAATTAAGGTTGACTATTTTAACGATGTCCTTACTGCATTTCTGGGCTTTGAATGTGTAAGTTGCATTGCCGTCTACTCAGGGTCAAAAAACTCTGATTTCATTAAAAATATCTTAATCTGTGTTCTGAACATGAACAAAGGTCTTACGGGTTCAAAACATGAGGGTGGGTAATTTATGACAGAATTTTCATTTTTGGGTGAACTCACTCTTTAAATATCTAACATGTTTAGATACAAGATCAGATCACTAGAGCACAAAACAAAACGTTTGACAATTAAAATGTTTTACACTCATGATGCAAAACACTTTATAAATTAAATATTACTCTAGAGTGCTTTACAGTAAGGATAACTGTTTGGCAAAATGATTCATTTTCATGAAAATACAACAATTGCAATGCAAACTTTATAGTCCTAAAATATGGTTATATTCCATATATGCCTATTTTAGGACTAGGAAGTTTGTAAGGCTTTGTAATATTTTTATGTATATACACATGCATAAATACATATTTTTAAAATATTTAATATATGATTTAAGTAATATGTTTAAGTGTAGTTAAAGAAACTTCATTTTCTTTGAAAATAGGCTCATTTTCTGTAGTTACATCGTGTACTAAGATCGACAGAAAATGAAAAGTTGCGATTTTCCAAGCTGATATGGATGGGAACTATACTCTCATTCGGGAAAATTAATTAAGGAACTTTACTGCGGTACCATGGGTGCAGCAGGCGCAATGATATTAATGCATCTCCAACCATAGTTTTAAACCAAAGCTATGTTTATAACACCGTTTTAAATCTGCCACTCAGTAATGATAATATATGTACATGATATATAAAGCCTTAATTAAAGATTAATTGTTCGTACTTTCTGGGTTATTCAACTCCAGCTACAGACTTTTAATATTTTTAAAAATTCATGTGAAATGTCTCTAAATCCTGTGAGCTTTAACACCATATTTGCAGTTTATGTGTTTAACTACATAACCAACTGAATGGATCTACCTGGAAAAGCAAAAATCACTTATTAAAGTAATTTTAATGCTTGTGTTTTCTCTCTCAGAAAAAAGAATAAGAATAGCTGTACTTATACTCAAAGGCATTTACTGTATGATGTAACACTTAACAAAATATCAAATATGTATAAAATATAAAATAAAAAGGCTAGGGTCATTCCATGTGAACTCAACCAGAGGCCCCGGCTCAAATTATTTACTTTTCTAATATTTTTTCTGAAGAAAGATAGGCATATAGTTATGAAAGCCAAAATATTAAATGTCATGGATGCTAATTTACTGAGTAATCCACTAATTTGCAGAGGGGGATCAAAATCCCCCTCTGCAAATTGAAACAGCATGTTTCAACTTTTTTTTGCTCCAATGTTTGCATGGCTATAACTCAAGAAGTATTAAAAGTATCTTAATGCCATTTTAGATATCGGGTCTTGACAAACTTTCCTTTTGGCATCTTTATTTGTAAGGCCCTATATGGTTCGGTTTCATATATACAGGAATTTAATATGGTTCCAGGAGTAAATTGTTAAAACGTTTCAGTGGTCAAAAACCAAATGTGGGTCAATTTTCAAAAAAAAAAAAAACTTTTCTTTTAAAGAGGAATGTCAAGAACAAATAATATTGAAACTAGAAATGTATCTGGTTTCTTTCAGTAAAGACAACTGCATTGAACATACCTGTGTGAGTGGCATAAATATTCTTTTTCCAAAGTTTGCGTGCCTATAACTCAAGAAGTATTAAAGACGTTGCAATATGATTTTACATTCTAGTTGTTAATAAACTTCTCTTTTGGAATCTTAATTTTCAAGGCCCTACATCATTCAATCCCAGGATCTCAATCATGCTCCATGTCCAGATTGTTGAATATTACCCATTTTTAGTGGTTGAAAACCAAATGATGGTCACTTTGTATTCAGCTGACACTTATTTGATTTAAAGAACAATGTCTGAAGAATAAATAATGTTGAATCATGCCTATCATCACTACATGTCTATCTTTCTTCAGAAAAATATTAGCCATATTAAAAATTTGAGCCTAGGAAATTTGATGGATTTGACACAGAATGACTCTGTACTGACTCATTTGCTCCTCGACCTCTATGCAAAGCAAAACAATCCATCACTCGGTATTCAGTAGGAAGACACAGTCATGAGCTAAGCATAGGACCCATCTGATGATTGTGAGAACTGTGCATTTGTGTTTTGGGCTGAATTTTTCCTTTGAATGTAACGTTGTGTAAAGTAGAAGATGCTACTGTAGTTTAAGTGGCATTACAGGCTGAATCTTTAAATGATACGTAATGATAAAAACCAGTCAACAGGTTGCTATATCCAAGAAAACAAGAAAATGCAAAGGAGAAAGACATCAGAGAGATTAGAAGAAAGACCTCTGGTGAGCATTAATACTGTGTAATAACCATGGCGACCTTGTGTGTTCGTGCAATCCTGTTTAATTGATAAAGGCTGCTGCTGTCTGTGCCACTTTCAAGCCTGTGCATCAATAAATCAAAGACAGAGGGCTTTTTAAGATATCAAAGAACTACAACAATAAGTGTTTAAAATGATATCAGACAGGACGTTTTATAAGACTGAAACTCAAACGAACATCAGGTGCTTTAGAAGAATAGGAAACTAAATAGTGTAATCGCATCTGAATTTTTAACAGTGGCCTTTCAAGATACCATCTTTGAAAGTACGTTTGGAACTAAGATTTTTCACGTTTTTGAAAGAAGTCACTAAATGCTTAACAAGGCAGTAAAAACAATAAAATTGTGAAATATTACCATGTAAAAGAACAGTTTTCTTCTCGAATGTATGTGACCCTGGACCACAAAACCAGTCTTAGGTAGCATGGGTATATTTGTAGCAATAGCCAAAAATACATTTTATGGGTCAAAATTATTGATTTTTCTTTTATGCCCAAAATAATTAGGATATTAAGTAGTGTTCCATGAAGATATTTTGTACATTTCATTTTTTTTTGTACATTGTAAAAATATGAACATGTAATAAAGAAAAAAGCTAATTTCTCAATATTTAGATTTTTTTTTACACCCTCAGATTGCATCTCGGCCAAATATTGTCCTATCCTAACTGACCTGACATCAATAGAAATCTTTTTTATTTAGGTTTTAGATGTATACATCTCAATTAAAAAAAAAAAAAAAGACCCAAATTTGATAAAAAAAAAATAAAAAAAAATAATAATAATTAAATACATAAATTTTATATATATATATATATATATATATATATATATATATTTATATATATATATATATTTATATATATATATATATATTTATTTATTTATATTTATTTATTTATTTATATTTATATTTATATATATTTATATATATATATATATATATATATATATATATATATATATACACACACACACACACACACACACACCCCCCCTTGGTGAGCATAAGAGACTTCTTTCCAAAGCATAACAAAAATCTAAATTATTCCAAATTTCTCAATGGTACTGTACATTTTTATTTTTTTTTTTTTATAACTGACAAGTGCCAATTTAAAAATAAATAAATACATAAATAATGACTTTACCCAATATACTATTCTATTCTATAATATAATATAATATAATATAATATAATATAATATAAGTACACTTTGGGTACACAGAACACTACAGGGTAGCAGATGGGAATGGACCAGAGAGGGCAGGGGTGAAATAATGTAAAGACCCAGAGTGCAAAGAACAGCTTGTGTCAATTCGACACAAGGGTAAGACAACAGAAACCTGTGAGAAGTCATGTGCACATACTTGGCCTCATCCACCACCTCCACCTCTGCCTGCGCTGTGATTGGTGCATTTGAGTGGGCCGCCAGCGGGTCATCTGCATTCAGTTCACCATTAGTTGAGCTCACCACCTGTGGCAGAAAAGAATCAATTAAAATAAAATCAAATTAATGGGTGGCCTCAGTGTGACAATGTTATTTCAATTAACATCCAGTCACTCTACAGAAGCTGTGTACATGTATCTGTGCTAGTAACTACTGGAAGGCAGTAACTGAGGAAAGCCATTTACTACCATACTTGCTTTTGAAAAAAGATGTAGAGGTTAGTCAAATATTAAGTAAATAAAACTTTACTTCCACTGAAAAAATTTCATTTTTCAAGTTTATGAAAAGATGAATGATTTTTACAGTAATACACTTAAAATGGACATCTATAGGGCCATGTACTGTACTGCTGTGTTTTCTTATTGTATGTAAATTATACAAAATTCTTTTTACCGAGAATATTTAAATGTTCATTAAAAATGACTGCAATTAGCAATCCAAAAAAAGTGTACCCAGATTATGATATTCATGTTATCATTTAAAAGCTAATGAGCTGTGAAGTCTCACCAGTCTCACTAATGTACAAAAAAAAGTTTACTGAAACTGCCCATCTACATTACATCTTAAAATATATCATCATTAGCCATAATGTTCTCCAGCAGGGTTATCATCATTAACTAAAACCACTGCGAGAAAAAAATAAACACTTTTGTTACTTGAAAGACACTTAGAAACATTTACAGAAAAAAATATATATATATTTTATTTTAGCTAGCTAAACTTAAAAAGGTACAATTAAATATGATTAAAAGTTATAAAAATTGATAAATTACATATTAATTATAAAAAAAATAGTGAAAACAGAAATATATATTTATATATAAATATATAAGAATATATTATTCAACCATCAATACTTTGTTGACCAATTACCAAGCAATGATTAATTTTGTTCAGTCTGTGGTGTAAAAAGGTCTCATTAGCAATTAAAGAAGAAACACTTAAGCAAAACATGATGAGGTCAAAGTGTCTGAATAATTTTTGGTCCCAATTTTTTTTTTTATCAATTTCACTGGTAGTCCACTGTATGAAGAATATTTGGCTAAAACATGTCAGAGTTTACTTTATTTTGCCATCCTCACTTACATAAATTAACTATTTTGGTGTCCTGCACCAACTAGTAAAAAAAAATTTAAAAATTGTATCTGATTGATCAAAATTGTATTTTGTCTGAACAATTTCCACAGTTCAGTTAATAAAGAAGCTCAAAGACTGTCAGCAGCATTTCCGAGTCGCTTCTGAGACACCTACTGGATAAAAGTGAAGCAAGCAGCACAAGGTGGTATTTCTGCACGTTTGCCGCCGTTTCAATCAAATACATGCATCACAATGCATTGAACTGTGCTTTGTGTAGCATATAGTGAGGGAGTTTGTGATACTAGGTACTAATATCAACTCTACCAAATTAGCACAACAGCAGCTACATCATATTTTCCTGATAATCTCTGCCTCTGTGTGACATCTAATGCTGTGTTTCATTCAACTCAGAAAGTTGGAATGTACACCCTCATATTTGGAAAAGTTATGAAATATGAAAATGTCACATTTCCAACCTCCTACTTGGAAAATTCCAATAGAATGTCACTTGACAATGCTCTTCCAACTTGGACAATGGGATGCTATATGGTCAGAAATATTAAGTAGGAATATCCCACACTGAACTTTGAATGAAACAACTTTTTTTTAAATAATAAGAATTGCTTCAAAAAAGGGGAACCCATAGAGCAAGTGCTGCAGATGGCCGTAGACATGAGCACACAAAGGAGGAGGAGTCGAGCGAGGGGTGAAGCAGTACCTGCACTGAGCCTCCGTGCCTGTCCGCTGCCAGGTGCGAGGTCAGGTAGGAGGAGTTTGTCTGACGGTTGGGCTGTACCTCCCAAGCTCCTCTGCGGTCGGAGATGGCCGTCTGCGCGGATGGAGGTGCGGGAGGAGGCGCAGGAGGGGGGGAGGTGTGGTGAGTGAGCAAGAGCGGGCGAAGTGAGGCCAGGTGGCATGCAGCACAATGCAGGAATGGAAATCAACAAGAAACAAAAAGAGCCAGTCAAAGCCAGGAAACGGCATTAGTGACTGTGGACCAGTCGTCCAATCAAACCAAGAAGCAAACACCACAAAATAAACAAGACGACATTAAAACAGAGGAAACTGAAGAGAAAACTTTCTGAAAGCTGTTGAATGCCAAGTGGAAACTACATGTAGCAAATCAGGCATCCAACATAGAGATCAGATTGGAATATTTCGCATAATGTCAATAATTAAAAGGATAGTTCACCCAAAAATGACAATTCTGTCATTAACATTTACTCGCCCTCATGTCGGTCCAAAACTGTAAGACCTTTGTTAATCTTTGGAACACAAATTAAGGTACTTTTTGAAACTTCTGACCCTGCATTAACAGCAACACAAATGACACATTCAAGGCTCAGAAATGTATTAAGGACTTCATTAAAACAGTCATTTGTGTGACATCAGTGGTTCAACTGTAATGTTAAGAATTTACGAGAATACTTTTAGATACTCTTGTGAACGCAGATTGGATACTAGTCTCAGCCTCAGACGTCACAGCCACGGAACGCTGGCTAAATGTCTGAGGCATATGGCACACTTATCTGGAAACACTTCAGGAGTTTTGAAGTCGTCATCAGATTGGTTAGATTATACGGGATTTCCGGGAGACGCGAGTGTCGTGTTCTTTACCGTTACGCCTGGAAACAAAAATGCTGTGGCGGCCAGTCCCCTCATGAAAGATAAAAGCCATCGTGTTTACAACTGTGATGACGAGCACCTATTAGGATCCACTAAATGCTGGATTGTCAAAAGAATGAAAAATTTTACGTTTGCGGCATAGAATCTTTAAAATATGTCAGAGTTTCACACCGGTCTGTTATTGTGGCAACATTTCCACGCCCTAAACATGACGCGACACAAAACCAAACGTGATTGATTGCATTACCTGTCAGTGACATGGCCTAATGGGCGGGCCAAAAGTTCCCAGACCTGCTGTCGTCAGTCTGAAAATTTGGCTACGCGAGAGTAAGTGGATATTGACACGGAAGAGAAGAAAATGTTGAATAAAGTCGTTATTTTTGAATTCCTTGCGCACAAAAATTATTCTCATATTTTCACAAAAATACGGTTGAACCACAAGGACTATTTTAATGTCTGTACTACCTTTCTGGGCCTTGAACGTGGTAGTTGCTTTGCTTTCTATGTAGGGTCAGAAAGATCTCGGGTTTCATCAAATATCTTAAGTTCTGTTCTGAAGACAAAAAGGTCTTACAGGTTTAGAATGACATGATGGTGAGTAATTAATGACAGAATTTTCATTTTTGGGTGAACTAACCCTTTCAGAGACCTACAGAACTATCTACAGCTACATATTACATAAAATTCAACCTGATGGCTCATATCCTGACATTTCTAAGCGGACAAGATGCCATCAACAGAGAGCTCAACACATTCTGAGTCAGACCAGAAACAAGGACAAAATTCAAATTGCAGTGTGCGGTATACAGCTTCAGGATGACCCCCTGGTGCGTCACTAGTGTGAATCTGAAAGTGTTTTGTGGTGGACACGATAGCGGATAGTGTGAAAAATATAGCGGAAGTTCACTTAATTACTTGCATTTTGTGGTGGGATTGAAATAAATAACTTATGACTTAGTTCTTTAATAAGTTAACTTTTAAGTTATGTTTATTGATCCATTCTGTTTATTTGCAGAGTTCATTTTTAAAAGTTAGAGTCCTAAATAAAGATGAACACTAAGGAGTTAAATATTTAAATAAAACATATATAGTGAACAGTTCCGTGTATACCTCTGGAACATCTGGACACATGACCAAAAAATGTAAGATACAATGGAGTTAAATGCACAACTAGCTCAACTTTGAAAATGTGCTTTTCAGTACTCCCACAACATACAAAATACACACTATATGGACAAAAGTATTAGGTCACCAGACCCTTACATCAACAGGGACTTTAATGACATGGCTTTCTAAATATATGCTATAACAGCTTCCACTCTTCTAGGAAGGATTTGCACAAGATTTGGGGAGAATTTTTGTGGGACATTGTGTCCATTTTTCCAGTAGAGCATTCTGAGGTCAAGCCCCAATGCTGGATGAGAAGGTCTGGCTCATAATCTCTGTTCCAGTTCTTCCCAAAGTTGTTCAATAGGGTTGAGGTCAGGGCTCTGTGGGCCAGACAAGTTCTTTCACACCATACTTGCCTTTATGGACCTTAATTTGTGCACTGGAGCACAGTCATGCTGGAATAGAAATTTTTCCAGCAAAGTTTTAAACATAGCATTGTCAAAAATGTCCTGGTACGCTGAAGAATTAAGATTTCCTTTTACTAAAAGTAAATGTCCCAGCCCAACCCATAAAAAACAGCCCCGTACTATTGTAGCATCTCCTCCAAACTCTACAGTTGGCACATCGGTCAGTTAGGCAGGTAATTTTATTCTGGTATCCGACAAACCAATACTCGCCCATCAGACTGCCAAACAGAGAAGCGTGATTCGTTTCCAAACGAATGTGCCCCAATACATTTGTCCACTGTATGTTTTTACTGAACAATAATGAAGCAACACATTTTGTGGGAAAACAAAATCACATGTAATTTTTGTTGTTTAAAAACCATATCAATTTAAGATGTATAATTTATAATATTTAAGTTAATTGCACTACAGCAAAGTCTGTTATTCTGAACAAATATATTTTTGTTCAATAAATATACATCACTGAAATTTAAAAAAATACAATTTAAGTCTATGTCATCAACAAATGGGAAAGTCAGCCAGCTATTATTATGATCATGTCAATTATTTTCTTTAGTTCTAGCGTTTTCACCTTAAATCGATTGTTCCCCCCAAAATGAAAATTCTGTTATCATTTACTTCCCTTCACATTGTTCCAAACCTGAAAATGAATTTCTTTCTTCTGTTATAGTCACTGACTTCCATATTATGGGGGAAAAAAACACTGTGGAAGTGTTTTTGGTTATTTGGTTACCATTTGGTTACCCATATTCATCCAACTATCTTCTTTTGTATTCAACAGAAGAAACAAATTCATATAGGCTTAGAATAGTATGAGTCTGAATAAATGACAACGTTTTCACTTTTGGGTGAACTATCCCTTTAAATACCATACTTTTACATATTCTGTTACTAAAAAACTTTTGATTTAATTACCTTAAAACCAAGACTTTTGTCTCAATTTATTTGGTAATTTTCTTACATTTTCCTTTGCAACATAAACACATAATATTTTAATTGTGATCGCATCAATAAGCAGCCAAATTTCAGCATTAAATGTATTTTACCCCGTGCACCTTTAAAACTGCTGTACTCCATAACTTAACGGCAAGTCTATCCACCTTTTTCTTCAACGTAGAAGTAAGCCTATGGGTGAGATTTCCAGTTCATTATCAGCAACAGGGAAATAACGAGAAGAATAACAACATGCAGTAAACGGTAAAACTGTTTGCACTACAAACTAGTGTGTTCATAATTAAAATAATACATTTAAATAATATGGTAAGACACACCAAATTGCAATATCAAGCAGCAAAACAAGCCGTTTTGTACAGCTACAAATATATGGATGTAGATGAGACCAGAAGCCAGACCCATAATATTTACAAACGGCTGCAACCCACTCTTATGGGAAGAAAAAGGTGGATAGAAATTAATTGTTTTTTTTTTTTTTAAAGACAACTGTTTTGAAAATCCTATGAAAAGGTTTTGATGTCCCCCAATTAGTGTTGTGGTGCCCTCTAAACAGATTCACTAAACAACAGAACCTCCACCAAACTGATGATAAGGCAGTTTACAGGACCCTTGTGTCTTTCAGCCATGGATTTCTAAAATTATCTGCACTTCTCTTCCCTCACAAGAATCATAAGAATATAGATCTACACTGTGAAGTGAAAACACTGAGAAGACCATAAATATATGATGTCAAGACATCTTAAAAGAACTATTCAGCTAAAAATGAATGCAGTCATTACTTCATTATCTCACCCTCACCTTGCAAAACCATCTTTTTTTTTCTCCTTGTGTATCAAATAGGAAAGATACAATTTTTGACTTAAATCCTTGAACTTACAAAGCACTAATTAGAGTGCATCCCAAATTCAAAAACTTCAGCGAAAATCTTTTATGAGCCAAAATTAAAATTTCACTTCAGCAGATGAGTTTGATAGAGGGCAAGTCTGTGAAATGTGCAAAGCGGATTGGCTCTTGCAAAACGTAAGAGGCAGAAAAAGCGCTTCACAGAAACTGGCAAATAAATCAATATAAAAATAGTCCTCAGTGACATAAGCATAAATATATAGTTTTAGGAACTTCTATTCCCAGCATGCACTCTGAGCCATGATTTGCTAAAGCAGTGCATGCTGTAGCAGCCAGCTGCTGAGTGGGCGAGTCTAATGATTTTGTTTTAAGCTTTGTAGTGCTGCAGAAACCCTCTAAAAATCAACTCCACCTCCACCAGCTCTGTTCTATTCTTGAGATGATTTCATGAAAACACATCTAGGCCAATATTTCACTCAAAAAAACAAAATAAGGAACTTTTTTAACTGTAATTTCTGAACATTTTAATGTGCCCTTGCTGAAAAAAGTATTTATTTTCTTAAATAAATTATATAATTTCTAAATTAAATAATTTCTTAAATTTTTATTTCTTGTGATCTTGAGATGAAATAAGACCCAGACTTGTTTTGTGAGATCCACCCTTTTGGTTCAGAGGAAATATTATCTACCTTTAATAAATGGGTGTGTGGACTGAATCGTGAACATAGGGCATTTTCTCTTTATGTTCCCTTAATAAAAACAAGGTCCACCAATCTTAAGCTTCCTTAATGAACAGCAGAAGATTACCTGATTCCTTAAGGGCTGGTGCTGGGAGGGTCTGTCTCTATGTGCGTGGCTCTCACGCGTGATGGCAGACGCCCCTGAGTCCACATGGACCGACCCCACTGGTGTGGGCTGAGAAAAACGCACCAAAACACAGACAACATCAGTGCAAGGTTAACTAGCTGTGTCTGAGCAAACATTACATTGACTTGGAGAGACTGGTAAAACTGGCATTACAATGTAAACTTTATATTTAATACTAAAACAAACCGATAATAGTCATGTGTTTTTATGCTAATAACATTGCATTATTAGCAACATGATAACGTCACATTTTATTGGAGTCAACTGAAGGCACAATTAATGTGGTACACAGAGTTGCCATCCATGTGAACCGTTTCAAGGTAGGTTTAATTATAGTTGTGAGTGGAATACAGAAATTCTATATGAAGAAGACATGATGACTCACAATCTGTCTGCCAACCCAGTCATAAGAATAATCAAAGGTATATCCTTTTCGTTCAAACAACTCCGTAAACAAGGTCCGCAAGTATTCGTAATCTGGCTTCTCAAAGAAATCCAACCGCCGGACGTAGCGTAGATAGGTGGCCATCTCCTCTGAAAATACAAATGAGGATAAATCAATTCATAAGAGCAAGGGGAAATCTGGTCCTAAAGTTAACATGAAACAAGGCTTTTTAATGCAGGCATGGAGATTTTCCAGTCATTTTGGTTTATATTGACATGATAGCATCACATTGCAGCTGTATTATAATTATCGGCTGCATATCCATGATGCGAAACTTCCATTCCACCATTATCCAAACATGCTCTATGGGAATGAGATCTGGTGACTGTGGAGGCCATTTGAGTATAGTGACCTCACGGTCATGTTCAAGAAACCAGTTTGTGATGATCTGAGCTTTGTGACATGACACATTATCCTGTTAAAAGTAGCCATCACAAGATGGGTCATAAAATGATGGACATGGTCAGTAACAATTCTAGATTGTGAAATTTAAATGATCCTCAATTGGTACTAAGGGGCTCAAAGTGTGCTGATCAAAATATCTACCACACCATTACACCACCACCGGCCTGAACTGTTAATACAAGGCAGGATGGATCCATCCTAATACTTAGACCTGTCCATCTGGCACCAATAACCATGTCATGTTCAAAGTCACTTAACTTTCATTCTTTTGCTCTGTTTGAGCATCTTGACCATGTCTACATGCCTAAATGCAAGGAGTTCCTGCCATGTGATCAGCTGATTAGATATTTGTGAACCTAGACCACGAAAATCAGTCATAATGGCCAATTTTTTGAAAATGAGATTCATACATCATCTGAAAGCTTAAATAAATTTCCATTGATGTATGGTTTGTTAGGATAGGGCAATATTTGGTCGAGATACAACAATTAGAAAATCTGGAATCTGAAGGTGCCAAAAAAAAAAAAAAAATCAAAATAGTGAGAAAAGCCTTTAAAGTTGTCCAAATGAAGTTCTTAGCAATGCATATTAATAATCAAAAATTAAGTTGATACATTTATGGTAGGAAATGTACAAAATATCAGATTCCTAATGCTTTTGGCATAAAAGAAAAATCTATTATTTTGACCCATACAATGCATTTTTGCCTATTGCTACAAATATACATGTGCTACTTAAAGACTTGTGGTCCAGGGTCACATTTTAATACAATTTTAAGTTCAGTCGACTCGAAAAAACTTTAGTTAACTTGAAATGTTACATTTTACTAAGTGAAAACTTCATTGAAAGATATTTGAGTTGATTCAACTTACAATTTTAAGGCAGCCGAGTAACAAACACAGCTGTTAAGTTTAACCAACAAATTTTTAGCCACTTAGTACAACTTAACATTTCAACTTGAATAAACTTTTGATTCTGAATAAAATTAAGGCAGCAAGCTAACAAATTATTTTAAGTTGACTCAACAAATTGTGTTTTTTCTTTTTTACAGTGTAGGCAGCGACCAATAAGCGCAAACATATAAGTCTGTTATTAAGTACATGTATGACAGACTGCAAAAAAAAAAAATTACAAGAAAAACTATTATTTAACCAGCAACTAACATTGTTTAAGGAAATTCTGTTCATTAGGTCATTCATATAGGATCTTTAACATGACAGTAATTTGAGGCAGCAGTATTGTTTAGATGACTAGTCTTGCACAACCCCATTACAAACAAACACTATATTTCCCTTAGTGCACAAAACCAGGAATGTACATGAAGAACATACATTTTATGTTTACTATAAGATTGGCTGATACAAGAGAAGCAAATGATGTAGGTCTCACCAGGAAAGTTCTCACAGAGAACCTCAATGGGAGTGTTTCGCTTTGTGTCCCCAATCTTCTGGTAGCGTTCTTTCAGTGTGTCAGCCTGCAAAGCACAAAACAACGTCTTATTTTCAAGAACTAAATTAGTAACAGTTTTAATGGCTTTAACATGATAGTCCAACATACTTTTAGTCCCTGCCAAGGGAGACTACCCCGGAGGAAGTACATGAACATGTGACCCAAGGCCTCAAGGTCATCCCTCCGACTTTGCTCTGCAAAAAAAGTGAATATAAATAGTAACATGATGTATACAATAACATGAAATTGACTGGACAATAGGGATGAGAATCAGACGGAATTTTGGTTCCAATCTGATTTACTTAACTATTTATATATTGATCATATTAATAAAAATCATTCCATGATTTGACCAACTAATTGATCAAAACAAATATCCATGTCTTCCATTTATATACAGAACAATTTTTGCCCATGCATTTTAAACACAACCATGCTTGCTTGAGGAATTATTGAGGTTTGTTCCAGTGCATCAAACACATGCATTTGAGCTTCTGCATTCACCATATTTGATGTGCTCTATGTATGTGCACTGATTCATGTTTATATTTGAATAAAAGCCAAAATTAAAGCAATTTCTGAACAACTCTGTTGGGAGTAGATTGGACCGAGCACCAAACACACACTTAAAGCCAATTTTTGGAGTGAGTTTGTTTTGGTGATTTCAAATATCACTGTTTCTCACCAAATATCTGTTCATCATATGAAGTGATCATGTCTCTTCAGATGACTTGGATTATGAATATAATGTCTTTATGAACTTTCAGAAGCTTAAAACTTCAATAGATTAACAAAAATCGTAAGTTTTATTATTTCATGTCAAAGATGACACAGTAATGACTTACGATTCAGTTCAATTCCATTTGACTGATTCAGTGCGAGTCATTACAGACATCACTGTCCAGGCATTTTTCCTCTCGTATCACATTCAGTTTATACGACATGCTCACAGCTGAGGTGCAATAGACTCAATACAACATTATAAGAACCAAACATGAATATCAAGTTCTTTAAAAGAACTGGTTCATGATTCCCAACCCTATTAAACAGTCAATCAAAAAGCCACACAAAGTGTGAGGATAGTGTCATGCTAAATTTAATGTTAAGTCCATTTTAGGATCAGACTACGGAGGTATCCAACACTTACCTTTCCCTAAGTGTGTATTAATAGACATGTATCGAGCTGTGCCGGTAAGGCTCTTGTGCTCCCGGTAAGGAATGTGTTTTTTGGTTTCTGGGTCAATGTATTCTTTCGCAAGGCCAAAGTCTATGATGTGAATGATGTGCTCCTTCTTGTTTCCTTGTCGACCGATGAGGAAGTTCTCTGGCTTCACGTCCCTATAGATGAGGTTTTTAGAATGCACATACTCCATGCGGGAAATCTGGGGAAAGTAAACACAGGACCTCTGTTACACACTCTGCAAAGCATCAGACCAATGATATGCAAGCACTTCTTACCCAGGTGGCACACTGCTCTTAAAATACAGCAGCTTCTCAGAAGGCCAGTGCACTCACCAGCTGAATGGCGATCATCAGGACGGTCTTGAGGGAAAATGTTCGGTCACACAGGTCAAAGAGATCCTCAAGACTGGGGCCGAGCAGCTCCAGAACCATGGCATTGTATTTCCCACAGGGCCCAAAGTAGTAGACCTGAGGCAGACCCTCTACTTTAAAAGAAAAATACAAGAGCATTAACTACACTAGTCAAAACATTCGCTCTTTAATGGTCAAGTGTGCATTTTTAATGAAACTATGACTGAAAAAAAGCTGATCCTAGCTGATTATGGATTAAAGCAATTTATTCCTCCAACTACTAGATGGCAGCACTGTGAGAACTATGCAAATGGGTGAATATGTAAATAAAGCTGGCTTTGCCGCAAGTCACTTTGAATGCGTACAATCACACATGCATTATGCCAAGAAACCAGCACATTTGGTGAGTAATGTAGCTGATTCCCAAGTTTGCCTTGTAAGTCAATACTGTGCTGCAGGGATGATGTATTTTTGTAGGCCAAAACCTGAAGTTAGCATTTTAACACTTTTTTTGAATGGGTTTTTAATGCCTGAAATACAGCCATTGATTCACACAAGCTCAATATTTTCATGTTTTATTCATCTCAGTGTGATTGGAAATGACTGGTTATGTTTGGCTGTGATTGGTTCATGTGATAAATCCTGCCTTAGGGATTAAAAAGAATAGCTAAACATAAGTTCACAAATAAAATATATTAAATTGTTACTGCCTTGAGTTATTATTTTGGAACAAATGTAAAATGCCTAAACACCAACTAGATAAGATTCATACTTGACTTTAATAAATAGAATATTGATTACATTGTTAATGCAAAACTAATAATTTTTTTTTCCTGACAGTGTAATTACTGTTTATTTAACTAAGAAAATGAGACTGGGAAATAAATTTACATTTGATTAAAAAAAAAAAAGTTTTTGAGAACTTCTCATTTCAGAACAACACCGTACACCACTGGGGTAGCGTCATATTCATTTTCTGTGAGGGACTGAAAAAAAGACACCTGCAGACAATATATTTAATAGCTAAAGCATATACATGTGTTTAAACTGTATGCATCTTCTTAGGGTGATGTGGGTAGTTTTAGGCAAAGCCTACACTGCTCATTGTGTGGTGGTGTTGTAACACCCCTGAGAATAGTGCGCACTGTTGGCCTGCCGATGACTCATCTTGTGTTCAGACTGCACATAACATATTCAGTTGCTGGTTTCTATCTATCGCTGCTGATTAACACTTTCACAAGCTTTCTATCAGCACTCCACTGCTAGATGCTACTGGAACACGTGAGTGGGAATTCAAAGAGTGGGAGGAAATTCATGTAGTAATACATATAGACATGTAATTGTTCAAAAAGTGGCTTATTATTTGAAAAATCATCAATATTGCGAGCTTCAGGGCATCAGTCATTATGCGTTTTAAGAAAAAGTACCAGAGAATTTGAACAGCTGTTATTCACTAAAAGGGCCTTGCCCATTTATTATACATTTGTGATGCGACCTAGGAAAACCACATGGTGAAATTTGACCTTTTTTAGGTTTTGATACCACATGAAAGCTGGGTTCAGGCCCTTTCCAAAACTGTTGAACGTAACAAAAGTTATGGCTGTCAGCTATGATTTTCAGGAATGGAATTTTGAGAAAAACGGGTTTAAAGTGAGACGGTTTTACTTTCACTTCACAGATTAAACAAGAGCTGTTTGTCAAGTCAGGAGCGATATACTGCATCATTACTTAGATTAACTTCTGTTTTCCATTGTTTATCATTGGCACAGTCTCTGAACTTTTGATCACCCCTTGTGTGTTTAGATCAAGCAGCAACCTCCCTCTCTCTCTACTGAAACCAACACAGAAGTGACTTAAACTCCAATTCATCACAGGCCTGTGCAATTAATCGAAATTCAGATTCGATTTTGGCTTCAAACGATTACAAAAACACAATCGATTTGATTAAGCGATTATTGATCCCGATTCTGCCCCCATTTCAAGTGGTGTGCTTTCGCTCCTCCATTACGGCCCAATTTTACATGCAAATCAGTAAAATCATGTAACGTGACTTGCAGAAAATTGGACATGCTTGATTTATTAATATTATTTAATATAGTGTTTTTTTTTTTTTTTTTTTTAGAGTTATTTTTGGCCTTTTTGGCTTTATTACGACAGGACAGATCTTTACTGACAGGAAGTGAAGTGGGAGAGAGAGAAGGGGGTAGGGTCGGGAAAGGTCCTCGAGCCGGGATTCAAACTCGGGACGCCCGTAGCACAACAGCGCTATATGTCGGCGCACTGCCCACAAGGCTATCGGCGCTGACGATATCGTGTTTTTAAATGCTGGAATTATATGTCTTATTCGTGTAATCCTTCGTCACTTATGTCTCAAGTTGAGAATGAAAATACGTGCGTAACAGTATTTGTGTAACTTAAGTAATCAAGTCAAGTTTATTTATATAGCGCTTTTTACAATACAAATTGTGTCAAAGCAACTTTACAGTATCAAATGGGAAAGTAATATATCAATAATTCAAAAAGAAACTTTAAACAATTTTAGTTTGAGGAAATTAATCAATAGTTCCAAATTAATAAATTGTTTGTCCCCAATTTAGTTTTCCCCAATGTAGTAAGTAATATTCCTTCTGCCGTCTCTGGTTAACGTTAATCAAAAAACAAAAGACAAAGAAAAAGACAAAATAACTCAATGCTCTTGATGGAGGGATTTTTGTAGTTTTTATAAGAAACAAAGCTTGTTTAATTCTTACAGTGAAGACTATGCTGTTTTATTTTACATTCAAACAAAAACAACTTTCATTTGTATCTTTTGTTTCTCTATGTATTGCTATCTTTAAATGAATACAATCATATAAAGTTCCGGACCCACTCATAATTGTGTTAAATAATCGTGATTACAATATTTGACCAAAATAATCGTGATTATGATTTTTGCCATAATTGAGCAGCCCTAATTCATCAACTGGCCGCTAGACTGGCTCCAAAAGGGAGTCAATCTTATAGACTCCCCATGTTAAAATGACCATCTTTACAGCAGTAAAAAAAACTTGTTTACAGCCTGGTACAAAAAGTGGTTTTGGTCTATATAGCTAATTCTGCCCTTCATGTCAACTGTGAGGGGATGAATTTTTTTATAACACATCCGTTTAAATTATATTAAGCCTTAAGGTTCTGCATAATTAAGGGCATGGCCACTTGAGTGACAGGTGGATTGCCACTGCAGTCATCACTGTTGTGCTAGGCGGGCGTCGTTTCAGTAACCAGCTTCAGGCGATAGGGAAAGATTCAGAGAGTGTAAATATGCTTTCCGTTGGGGCAAATAAGGTCTGGTTTCGCGTTGTGTCACACAAACCGCGGCAGCGCGCAGTCTACTCCAGACTTTGGCACTGGGCCCGAGAAGCGATCGCACAGAGATGATCATATGTGCGAGTCAGCATGTATTAAACTACACAGCCTCAGGATGATTATGATCACCATTTTGTTTTAGTAATAGTTTAATTTTGAATCTAGGGGGTAATCTATTAGACTGTGGCTGTCATAAGTTGTCAAATGCAGCTTTACTGAGCTCAACGGCTCTGGCCCGAGCAGACATAAATGGAACGCTATTGGCCATTTTAAAAAGTGGGCAGGGCTTCTCGATATGGCTCGCCCTGTTTTCCTGTTTCAGTTGAAATTACATCACCACATAGAATAATGCTGCATGTTTTAAGGCACTTCAGGGAACCTTTAACCTACAAATAAATAAATACTGATTCTGACATTTTAATTTCGGGGGAAAATCAAGTTTATTTGTTGCTTGTGGCAAATTGGATGCCATGGTACCAGGGCTTGGTATCACACCAAAACACCACAATCCATGTATTTTAATGGAATGGTGTACTGCAATCATTGCAAAAAAAAAATAAAAAATAAATAAAGTATAACAAAAAGATTCCATGGAGGGCTAGGTCTGACTAAACCTAGTGTAGTGTAGTTCTCCCAGTCAGTCCCACTCCCAGTCCTCAGTGCTCCAACAAACCGCCATCTGCCAGCAGATTGAGAGTTGGGCCACCTACGCCTGCTCGAACACGGATGTCTGACTGGAGAGGAAAAACCATGTGACACTACTGCCTCCAGATCACATACACCGGCCTGCAATGACGCAGCTCACTTCTGCCACACTGCACACTTAAACAAACCCCAGTTCAGCCAGAGAATCAAAGACAAAGACTGGGAGAGTCCAGTGAGCTGGATTTATCATGCCTGAGCTGGTTGATCAGTAGCCAAGCCATTCCCAGCCAAACTCAGAGATTCAAGTCCCGATGCCAAGGCTGCCCGGAGGTGTATCAGAGTTCAACACGATACAGCTACACATTAACCACTGACAAAAGAGAACTACACTTGACTTTCTAGAGGAAGAGACAGAAGTGTGACCTTCGTTTGGCTGGGTTCTACCAGCGTGATGGGAAATTATGGCGTGTACAAGAAGTTGTTAAATATTAATGGTTCATAAGGAAGTATTTTCCAAAGGACGTTAGAGTAAGAGTCATCTTTATTAATGATAATGATAGTGGAATATTGAAAAGTCATCTCTTAACACAAAGTGCTATGGCATTTCAATTGTTTTTGAAGATGCACTATGATAACACCATTTTTGAACTACAGATGTTGTGTAAACAATTGTGTATAAGTTTTGTAAATCATACAGTACCATGGTATATCTCAAACTAACGCTCCATCCCAAATAGGGGTGTGCCGATCCGATATATACAGCCTTTTTCTTCCAGATTGGTTATCAGTCAAACAAGATCAAATCCAAATCTGATATTGCGCATATATTATTCTGTGTTATTGTTAAGCCCCACGAAAGTCACAAAAACCTTATAAAGCACCATAAAGTTTTTGTGCACTATATTTCAGGTGCTCTGAATCTTTTCCACGGTTTAATGTGAGATACAGATGAATATTAAAGTCAAGTTCACGTAAAATCTTCTCTCCGCTGTGGCTTTCTGTCATCTTGCATTTAGCATTTAAACTGCGTGTTTTGCATCTTGCTGGAGTTTTGTGCCATTTCTAAATTGTGTTAATTTGATCACAACACTGTTGTAGAGAGCACTATGAACTGTTCTTCATGAGCTATTAATAACCTTTCTTGTTCGTCTCATCTAGGGGTGTGCGATATGACAATTTTTGATCAGGGACAATTAAAACGTCTCCACGATCTGCTTTTGAAAAAATACCGTAGTATCGTGCTACAGCGAGCCTCCGTCTTAATATAACACAACACAACATACATTCACTCACAGACATTGCACTTATTTGCTTATTTGCATGTGCTTTAAAGTATTGCCGTTAAACGTAATTTTCGTCCGTGCGCTGCTCTGGCTTAAACAGCACCTGATTACTGATCTAAACTATCTTTGCCGTCTGATTCGCTAACACTGTCAAAACTACACAAGGATTACATATAATATATATATATATATATTATATTATATTATATTATATATTTATATTATATATAATTATATATATTATATAACACAGTTGGTTATGTCTAAAGTAAAAAGTTGCGTGGGGATGCGTGTCTGTAGATATTAGATCCGTGCAGTTCTTAAAGCGACAGAACTAAACATGCTGCCCATTAAAGTGACAGTTCACCAAAAAAATTAAATAAATAAATAAATAAAAATACTAATTTGTTGTCCCAAACCTATTTTTTTTCTTATGCTAAACACAAAAGAATACATTTTTTAGAATGTGGATTACAGTACAGTAACTGGTCAACACTGACCAAAAATAAATACAGTTTTTAAAACAGTTAATACAGTTGCTTTAATAAGAGTCAATTTATAATTTATGTATATAGTGTTTTATTTTTATATTTGTTAATTCAATATTTTGAATGCTACTGCTAAATTCACCTACTGTACCTGAAAATTAAAGTCTGTAATATGTAGCCCACCTTTGTTATTTTTTAATAACAAAGATAAAAAAAAATAAAAAAAAAAAGACAATGATTTTTTATCTTTGCCCAATTTGGCCTAATCATCTGCCATTCTTTTTATATTTTGTTACCTTGTAAGGCTTTGGTTTTAAAATACAGAAATTAGTTTGGCCGTACTGCTCAGAGTAGTAAAACCAACAAGACAGATTCGTGATAAAATGTTTCTGAAAATCGTGATATGATATTTTTGCCATATTGCCCATCCCTAGTTTAATCTATCATATGCTGCTGCCTCATTACTGTGCTATACATTTAAAAGAAATTAATGATTTTTTTTTATTTTACAGTATATATTTTTATAAACATATTACTTGCTTTTCATTAATGTATTTTACAACAATACAAGAAGCTATATGTAACATTTTAGTAGATTTAGTCTTTCACATTCACTTTTATTTGTTCGCCACAATTTTATTTGTATTAAATTATTGTGCACTCATGATTTTTCTAGAGTAAATTTTGCTACTGAATTATCCACTAACCTAGTTTATAATACGATTGCTGTCATAGATTGAGAGATAGATAGAGATATATATATATATATATATATATATATATATATATATATATATATATATATATATATATATATATATATATATATATATATATATATAAAATATTTTTATTTCTTTTTTCTTCCATTTGGCATTTTTCTTTATAATGAGGTTGTCTAAATAGTAGATTGTGTGTAACACACAAAAGAGTGATGATCTGGTCAACACATACTGAGGTAAAGAAATCCTACAATGATTTAAAACATAAATCGATATCGGTATCGGAACGATATTGGTATTGGCCGATACTCCGAATTTTTGGTACTGGATCAGGTTCAGTTCTGAAAAAGTGGCATCAAGCCACCTCTAATCCCAATTCACCCATTTATACGATGCCCTAAAAGTAAGAAAAGAAGAAAAAGTTCATACTTTTGATTTTGTACCAGAATAGTAGGGGAGCTTTTGGATATACAATTTTGTCAAAACTATGTCTTTAATGGTGTGTGCACACCAAAAGCGAATTTAATTATTTGCGCAAGTAGATTACATAAGTCAATGTACAGATTCAAATGATGCCAATTTGGTGACATGATTGCAGCGAATGCAACATGCATTTGCCTCAATTGCGTCTTTACAAAAATTTCAACTCAAGCTGAAAATGTCCAATCAAATCCAAAATGAGCCAATCAGTTAAGAGCTTATTGACAAGTCCAGTTTGACACATCTGGATGCATCACAAAATAGAGAAAAGCATGCACGAATGACATGAGAAATATCCCACAAGTAATCTAGAGTGAGTAACGTGATGTGAATATTTGCTTTGCTTTTGGTAACCAACCTTGTGTGTTGATTATTTTAGTGCATCCAGTTACCACTTAAACTTCCCGGTCAATTATCTAGTCACATTTAAATTTGGTTTCATTTAGACCCTGTTTACATTAATGCATTTTCATTTTAAAAACGGCATTTTATAACGAAAAGGATCCTCACCTACACTGGTGTTTTCACTGCGTTTCAGAAACGATCTCAGTCCACATTACACAACCAAAAACTAGGGATGCACCATATTATCGTACCGATGACGGAATCAGGCCAATAAAATGCATCGTCCCGTTATGAAAAATGCTGATATGGCTTGCCAATAAGAGGAATAACTCACATATGCTCAGTGTGTGCTTGCGATTAGATCATGTCAGCAGTGTGGCTCATTCTTGAAGCAAAGTTTTGCCTGAATGGTGATTAGATTCACTGTTTTGGATCGCTGCATTTAATCTGAGAATGCACATACAGAATGAGCATTGGGTGTGTGAGAGTAAACAGTAATAAGCACATGCAGTGGCAGCAGCGGCTGCCTCCCCTGGGTTCTAACGCCTGTTCGGTAAGGTGTTTTAATTCCGTAGGGGGCACTGTTGGCCTACTTCTAATAAAATGAAAGTAAAATACACAAATAACATTTAGACTGCGTTTCTGATTAAGTAAAGCAGTAATTGATGTCATAAAAGCCATAAAATTTGATTTACAGGTCAGACACTATAGCTTACATGAATAATAATAAAAAAAAAAGACAAACTTGACACTTGTAAATTAAATAATTTTATCCTGATTTGTTCATTTGTGTGTAATGTTTTGTTTTTTAAATAAATTATGAGCTCTAAAAGATTTTCAGAATTTTTACAACTCCTTAGCTTTATACTATCTACAAAAGTTAAATCCTAAAATAAGTGTTAATGTTATCACAGTGTTTTTCTGGAAAAAAATAAAAAATAAATAGCGATTGATATATAGTTTATTTATAGTTATTTTCAAAGGTTTAATGTTCTGTCATTATAAATGACGTGATGCAATAACGACAATAAGATGACAGAGAAATTTCTCTCCAAGCTTCTTTTTCAAAGGAACAAGTTGTGATAATCACTTGAAGAATTGTTAATTCAGGGTATCCGGACATTGCCACTATGAGCGCCTCCTCCACCATGTTGCCGTCAAACAGTTGTCATGCCAACTTGCTAATGAAGCAACGCTTGCCCCGCCTCCGAGTTCTTCTGATTGGTCCACTGCTTTGGAACTGACATTGATGAGTGGCACTGTGTGTAAAAGTTGAAATTCTTTTCACTTAACACGGCGTCTTAAAAACATGAGCATGATGTTATTGTACAGTCATCAAGGATACGCAGATACGCCATTGTTTTCAAAAGTTTCCGTTCGGTCCGGTTACACTCAAACGCAAGACCACAGTTTTCAAACTAAAATGGGGTCTGCAGCGTTTTCGAAAGGGTGGAAAATGCCAGAGTAGTGTAAACGACAGTCATAACTGTAGCAAAAGTTGTTTTTAAATGAAAACAGACTAGTGTAAACTTCCATTTCAAAAACTTCCATTTCAGCCCTCCAAAACCCTTTTGCCGGAAATTTCAGTTGCCATCACTATATGAGAAGAAATTGTGACTAATCCTTTCCCGGATAGATCACTGTACCATTAGTAATGCCAGTATTAAAATTATGATCACTATTAAAACTTAATTTCGTGTTTAAGTGGTCTGAACTCACTCATGATACAAGAAAAGCATTTAAGTTCACAAATCCCTTGGCATTACATGAGCCTTTATCGAGCCTGAAGAACAGAGAAATGGAGAGGAGACAAATAGGATGGACGTGGATTACATAAGCGCCATGGGCGGTGTTATGTCATTCACAAAGCTGCGCTTGAGGATGGAGAGACAGAGGAACTCTACCTCCCACCAGAACATCCTGCCCTCAACAGCACCACTCCTCCGCAACACACGCAGCGGTCAGGACAGCGTGATTAACAAATTGCCCACTTTGCTGGAAGCGCTCATGCGCAAACATTCACAGCAAGCACCACTGGAACAGCAGCAAAACAAGAGGCTGGAGGACAAGGTACGGCTGGTGATCAGGTTGGAGGGAAGAGTGCGGCCAGTCACGTTTACAGACTGGGGCACTATGCGATTACAGGCAGGTGGTATTATCTGCTCGTTTTATCTGCCTGTGTGCGTGGGATACGCCTGGCCACAGCTCAGACTTCCTGTCAGCTCCCTTCGGCCAACCCTGATGTGCTGAGAAGACAGGGGGCGGTGTCAAAAACAAAGTGGCGCCATCAGGACAAACGCAAACCCTCCATTGCAATCTAAATCAGAGTCTTTTGTCATAAATGCACCAACAGCAACGCAATATTGTGAGACAGGAATCTTTGCCATGATATTTGCTCTTCCTGTCTGTCAGCCCAGGCGCTGTAACATGACCTGAACTGCTGTGATGTCCATGAATGTGTACCCACATGAAAGATTTCCCTCACTCTCTTTTGTACCTGAGCGGATCGGATTAAAAGGGATGATCTCTAGTGCAAACAGAAGAAATCATTACAGCTGAATCAGTTTGTGTAATCTGTTGACATCATATGCAGCAAATAAAAACCATTCAGAGAAACTGTTCTAAAAGGGCTGTGCCATCAAACTACAAACTATTTACTCAACATTAAGGCTGGGTAATACAGATAAAATATGAACATGTTTTAGACATTAGACTGTATTTAGCATTAGAGCTGCAAAACGGTAGTCGTGATTAATCGATTAAAAATAAAAGTTAATGTTTACATACTATATCAGTGTGTACAGTATGTACAGTACACACACACACATACATGTATATATTAAGGAAAAATATGTCAGATTTATATGCAAAATATATATAATATAAAATATAAACAAGTAAACAAACAAAAAGTATTTACACAAATACATTCATATATTTGTGTTTATTTATATATACATAAATATCCACAGTGTACACACATAGTATGTAAACAAACTTTTTTGAATCGATTAATCACGACTAATTTTGCAGCTCTAGAAATTAGGCTGTATTTAGATTCTTGATATTTATGCATTTGCACCAAGCTTAAACCAAATAGGATAATGCAGTACAAATGTACTTAAAGATATAAGGCATGTGTTTTGCACAGCTAAAAATAGCTAGACGCAGATGAGACCAGACCCATAAAATTTACAAATGGCCATGTTACACCCTTATGTCAAAAATAAGGTGGATTTATTTGTTTTTATGCAAACGCATTTTAAACTGATGTAACACAGGGACTAAATATTTTTGACTGATGATGCAAACGAATTTAAAACAGTGTTCTGAATTGATTGACAGAATTGGAGAGTTCAAAAGATTTTAATCTGACAAACAAATTCAGCTTCATTTGCATTTTATTTATGGGGAGGGGGTGAAATATATGCTATTATTAAACATTATTTCTCTCTTAGTTCAATTATACTCAAGTGCAAGTCACTACATTAAAAATAGGGTGGAAATGGCCAACTACAAAACTCTAGGGCTGGTTCGAATATCATTTTTTGAGCTTCGAAGCTTCGGTGGTAATCATTATCGAATATTCTAAGCTTCGGTGGGAGGGGCTAAGCATATAATAATGGCAGAAATCTCTGTGTCTTTTTGCATTTGTATTATGTCGGGAATTGTTCATCCAAAGGACTTCAAGCGCCGCGAATGTGTTGCTGCAGACCCAAGGGAGGTCCGCTCCGACACCGCTCACACAGGAGTCTAGGGCAGTGGTTTTCAAACCCTGGGTCGCGACCATCCTTAGGCTATATGACATATCTAGGCTTTATAACTATTGCTGTGAGTTCTTTATTGCATATAGACTGCGTGGCAGACGCGTTGCAGATTTGTTGCATGTTGATCTTCCTTTCCACGCCTATGTTAACAGATTAGAGCAGCCACACTGCCTGCAGAATACGTGCGCATCACGTGCGGTCCAACCACACCGCAACCGCGGCCCCGCGACAGAATAGAAGTGAAGCGGATTTTTCTGCAGCAGTCACGTAACAAACCTGCTCCACGTCCACCACGCAGGCAGTGTGTCAAAGGCGTACGGCTTCGGTTGAAAACGGGTTTGCAGCTCCGCTCACATGCTCTGTTAGGCAGGCTAGACAGCTCACATTTTTAATGAACAAAAATCTCTTTATATTTCAAACTTTAAAATAAATCGCAACCAGGTTGCAAGCTAATGTCCCTCCACTAATGGGGCATTCAAGCGCGAATGAGAACTGTTCGTGGGGGAAAAAAAATCACGTGTTGAAAAAAAAGAAAGAATATTCAAATCTCAGAATTAAAAATCGAATGCAACCCACCGAACGAATATTCGAATATTCTAGTACAGCCCTACAAAACTCAAACAATATTAAAGAGTATGAAATGAAAGTTTGTGTTGTATGTATTGTATATTCTATGCATTGTAATAACTAATCAACCAAATACCAATGACTTGTACATACACTATATGGACAAAAGTATTGGGACACCTCCTTCTTTAGAACAGAAAAAGGCACTTCCAAAACTGTAGCAACAAAGACGGAAGCATAATTCATGTATTTAAAAATTGTATTTCCATCTCTGTTGCTTCAGTTACGGAAGTGTCTAAATTGACTGTACCCATATGCACAAGTCACTGGTGTTTGGTCTGAGTTCTTGGCTCAAGGTCTACATTTAAAGTCACATCAGAGGTGTTCAGCTGGGATTAGGGCTTGGCTTTAAGCAGACCAATCAAGTTCTTCCACACTGACTGAATCAAACATTTCTCTATGAACCTTGCCTTATACACAGAGCCATTGTGATGTTAGAATAAAAAGGGTCCTGTCCAAACTTATGGCATAAAATTAGAACACAATTCCCTTGAATATCATTATATTCTTAAACATTAAGATTAGTACTCATGGATATTACTGGTAGTCAAACTAGTTTATTAGAAGGGGTGTCCCAATACTTTTGGCAATATAGTGCATCATAAACATGACTGCATGAGCCACATTTGAAACCACATTAAAATAATTTGTATCCTCACACTTGGAAACCTGTTACACTGTGAGTACATCTCAGTTGACTTCCACACTATTGTGGCAAGTTTCAACTTTGCTTGGGAATTATAAACAACATACAGTCATACTGGGCCTCATTTATGAAACGAACGTATGACAGAAAATTGGGCGTACGGTCGTTTCTACGCAAAACTTGGAATTTATCAATATGGACGTGAGTGTTGGCTATGAACAAATCTCACGTCAGGTCTGAGCTCGTGTACGCAAGTTTTTGAGTTAGCCTGAATTTGCGTGCAGCCTAGAAACTTTCGGAGAATTGTATAATGACAGCATTTTGTTGATTTAGATTATTTACCTGGCCGATAAACAAAACTTTTTTTATTATTATTATTATTATTATTTTTTTTTTAGGGTGTTAGATTTGTATGCGCAAATGACAAACAACAGACCATGAGGATGCACATCATCCAACTGAACGGAGAAAAACAAATTATAAAAAGAATAATTTAATTAAAGAGGGCTAGTCTACACAAAATGTATTTCTCTTAATTAATTAACAGATTTTAAAAAGGAGAAAAAACAACTCTGCGTTTTTGTGACACTCCTAATGCATTTTATTTGTTTTCTTTATGTCTTTATTAAATGTAACTGATCGTGCAGGCGCCTCACGCGCACATACACTACATTTCAGCATTGCTAACTTGACATTTTAGCCAATAATCAAACTAAAATGCAGTCAACCAAACTTAAAAGTTATTTAAAAGGTAAAGTCAGCGTGCAGCCCCAAAATAATAAAAACAAAATTGCACGTGTAGGGTGTTTTACGTGGATATTGGAACACAAGTGAAAAACAAACACGTGTTTAGCAATCAAATGTTACATGGCAAAAAAAATTAAACATTTGGATGTGGATGAGAGAGGCTTAGAGGACAATGCCATTTAGTTTCACTTTGCTCATTTATTCGTTTGAGCTCGATATTTGTATTCTGTTCTATTCACTAGTCTAATTGGTGTTTTACTTTATAGTTTAATATACAATTTTATAGCTACTCATTTTTCATTCTTGTTCTTTAATACCTTTAAATTTAAAGGGTTTGTTGTTGATTAAAGAGAACTAAATAGGCTACAATGTTTATAAATATTTCGTTATATTTATTGGTATTTAATAAAGGTATAAATGAATGTCATTGTTTGCAATTATAAGGTCAAAGGCTGTTTCAGAGTACAATATTTTTTTTTCCCTTCATAAGTTTCCTTCCTCTTTTTGGCTGGGTTTTGTTTCTCCGTGTCGTAAACTCTAGGGGCAAGGCTTCTAAAGCGAGGTGTTTTTAGGGGCGTGATATTTAAATGACGATCACTTTCAGCTGCCAAATTTATCAACGTGTGATCATTCGTACGATGGGATTGGCGGCATACGAATGTTTCATGAATCACACGTGAACTCTGTCGTAAGTTGATCTGTACGCTCGAATCTACGCTCGTTTCTACGTTAGATTGATAAATGAGGCCCACTGTGTTTACACTGGACATAAAACTAATCCAGTTTCATTAAAATCAACTAAGCTGTCTATGCTTGATGGGCCTGTCTGTGACATAAACAGTCATTTTATTATTCATTTTAAAATCACAAATCGCAGATACACCACTGTTCAGCATAATCACTACCGGCTGACGCTGGTCACACAGCATATACCGTCATAGCGCCCAGCCTAAGCCCTGACGTTCAACAGATCTTCATAAGAGCATTACAAGTGCAGTTTGAATATTAATGCTTGTCTGTGTAATCATAACACGTTAATCAGAACAGATGGGATGGACCGTGATCTCTGGACCAGTGATGTCACTTCTCTCCTCATTGATAAGAGCTGCATGCCCAAGCATGAGGGTGGAGAGAGAGAGAGAAAGGGAGAGAGTGCACTCATCACACCATCACTTTGGAGTGGCGCAGCAGAAGATGAGTAATCATCACTAACACCCTTGTCACCGCCTGTGCTCCGAACTTACATTAGAGAATATTCCATTTACCTTTACGGGAAAGAAATGTTTTCTGAAGGCCCCAATAGACCACTGAATGGCTACATTTAAATGTCTATTGTTCAGTCTGATGTTCCACTGCTGCTCTTTTAATATCACAGACCTCCTGAAAGGTCATTTCATCTGGCAGAAGCAAGACTGCTCAGAATCCTGCATGACGCGTCCTCTGAATGGATAAGAATCAGCTGGAAGGGCTGTGACATCACTGCACGATATTGAGCTGAGTGATGCTGCTGGAAGCAGACCTCTCAGAGAATCATGTCTGGGCATGTCTTTAGCAACCTCCTTGCTCAGCCACAGACAGACTAGTGTTTCGATGTCCGACTCCTTTCCGTTGGTGGTTATTTTAGTATGTTTGTGTGAATTTTTTACACTGAAAGGCCAATCTTTAATCAAAACTCTAAATCTAACAGTGATAGTAATAGTAATATTTGGAACCATTTGTCTTTCCAGTTTTCATTTCTGATTAAGCTTTAGTCATTTTATGTGTTTGTCATTGATTATTTTTTGTATGAGGTTTTTTGGCTTTATTCGTTTTTTGTCATTTATCATTTAATAAAATTTTATTTTTATAATTTAAGAAATTTACCATTTGAATTGTTTTTTATTATTTGTTTATATAAAAAATATTTTCAATTTATATATTATAATAGGGTATAGTGAACAGAATTATATTAGCAGTAGGCTGAATAAGATTGAACTAATTAAGGCTACTGCTGTAAATAAACAGAACAAATTCCATAATAGTCCTCACATTCTCATTCATATTGCTTAATTGCAATATTTAATTGCAGGTTCTCTCTCACATCCCATCTACACACAGTTCTAAAGCTCTTACACACATGCATTCTAATTCATTCAATCTAAAAGACGTGAATTAAATTTAGATTAGGGCTGTCCAGCGATTAATTGTATGCAAAATAAAAGTTTGTTTACATACTGTGTGTGTGTGTGTGTGTGTGTGTGTGTGTAATATGTGTGTTTCTCTCTTCAGTCACAAAGAAATTATGTATTTTGAGGAAAACATTTCAGGATTTCTCTCCATATAGTGGATATCTATGGTGCTCCCAAATTTGAACTTTCAAAATGCAGTTTAAATGCAGCTTCAAAAGGCTCTAAACAATCCCAGCCGAGGAAGAAGGGTCTTATCTAGCAAAACAATCTGTTATTTTCTACAATAAAAAAAAACAAATACAAATAAAAACAAAAAAAAAAACAATTTATATCTTTTTTTAACCTTAAACGCTCATCTCGTCTAGCTCTGCGTAAACTTTGTGTATTCCAGTTCATGACAGTTAGGACAGTAATTATTTTCTTCTCCAACTTCAAAATCTTCCTACATCGCTGTTTTACCTTTTTTTTGTAAAGGTTGATCGTCTTTGCATTTTCACTTTGTAAAGAGTTTTTCAACATACCCCAACTGTATTAAACCAGAATCGGCTAGACAAGATGAGCATTTGTGGTTAAAAAGTATATAAATTGTCTCTAAAGAGCTATACTGAAACTGCATTTTGGAAGTTCAAACCCAGGGGCACCACTGAAGTCCACTATATGGAGAGAAATCCTTAAATGGTTTCCTCAAAAAACAATATCTTTACGACTGAAGACAGACAGACATGAACATCTTGGATGGCAAGGGGGTAAGTAAATTATCTGTAAATTTTTGTTCTAGAAGTGAACTTCTCCTTTAATAATTTGACAGCCCTTATAGAATGATGCATGAACAAGTGAAGTTCACATGTAACGCAAGAAACTAAGGGTGTGTTTACACTTGTCATGTTTAATTAAAACTAACTCTGGTGCTCCGTTAGTGTGGTTCATTTGAGTAATTTAAGTCAAACACACATTTTGTTTTGGGTGTTTGGTGAATTCCACCACAAAATACACATTCAACCCAACCAATCAGGTTGTGAACGTTTCATTATGCCGTTATATTTGGATCGCTGTGAAAAATGCCAGTGTGAACACTAAGCAGACCAGGACCAAATGTATTTTTTTCTTTTTTTTGGTCCAGACCAAACAAACTAAGAGAACCAAACAAGCGTGAACGCGCCCTAAGCTTCTAACCTGCAGGTTTAAGTAAACAACTTTACGATTTTGTTTGCTAATGTTTGTATGTTATTAGGAAACACCAAATCATTGAACCTTGCGATCGTAGTTTCTTAACACCGCTCTTGGAAAACACACTCCAGAACAATTCAATCAACAACCTGGTAATTTGAGAGCTCAGAAGAACATTTGGTTCTTGAATCAGACATTATTAAATCAAATCTCCAGAACACTTACTGCTGGAAACATCACCTGTTGAAACACTGCATTTTACAAAAGTAAAGGTTTCAAGAATTCCGACTGATAAAGAATGAATGGCATCTCAAGTTTTTGGTACAATTTGGTCCTGGATGGCAACATAAGGTCATAAATGAACATACCTAAGCTTAAGCTCAAAGGAAGATCGCAATCTCTAGGGAAGATATCAAGCCAACTGACTAAGTCTGTTATGTAAATAGATTTAATTATTGCATATACAAGGCTGTGTTTGTGCATTATGGGTTCTACTGGATTCCTAACAACAGAAAAACCACGACTGCCAAGAACAAATAGAGACTGAATCAATCCGCTTTAAATAATGCACTAATATTGTCTCAGAACACGCCATCACGAACCAAGCATTATAAACCATCCAAACACGCTGTGCAGAAAGAGGAAGGTGAGAATCACAAAGAAGAGGCCGCGACTCTCCAGCCCTTGTCACCCCATCCCCCCCATCCATAAAGCATGAGCTGGGCTCAGCGGGTGGGCCCAGCGGAGGCAGCCCACCCTCCAGACACATACAGCACCTCCTCCACTGAGGCTACGCCTCTGAGATGCTCTTTGTACTATGGCTAGGGGGGAATTCAATTTACCAGGACATCATGATTGCTTTCTCGAATCATTCTGCAACGATGTACAAAAATGCATAATGCATAATGCAAAAATGCATAATTTTTCACATTGATCCAAATTATTTATTTGTACTGAAAGCATAACAAGATCACAGATGCCAATCTCCCATGTTAAATTCAAGCTTTCGCACACCTTGAGCAATAAATGCATGACTTTGCAATCATTCATGGATAACTGGATTACTGGGTAAGGACTGTTAATCATTTTATAGATTCGCAAAAATACATTTTTGTTGTTGTTCTGTTGGCAACAGGGTAGAGGATCAGCTTTATATTTGTACTTCCCATATGTTCTCTGACCACACCACCAACAAATTTTGTGATTTTGTATGTCTAAAACAAATATTTATAGTTTTCAGCAAACATTTAATACATTTTTGTATAAAGATTTGAATTTATTATAAGAAAATTAGAAAATATTCTCTACAAAATGTAATTTTGAGGGGTTGAATAATTTTGTATATAAATATATCATATCAGCTTGTGGAAAATGGGCATCTGATGACCCCTTTAGAAGCCAGTTGGATTTTTCATCAACTACACATTTTCAAAATTACTCAAATGTGACCCTGGACCACAAAACCAGTCATAAGTGTCAAATTTTCGAATCATTTTCGGTCATCTGAAAGCTGAATAAATAAGCTTTCCATTGATGTATGGTTTGTTAGGATAGCCGAGATACAACTATTTGAAAATCTGGAATCTGAGGGCAAAATATTGAGAAAATCGCCTTTAAAGTTGTCCAAATGAAGTCCTTAGCAATGTATATTACTAATGAAAAGTTAAGTTGATTTATGTACAGTAGGAAATTCAGAAAATATCTTCATGGAACATGATCTTTACTTAATATCCTAATGACTTTTGGCATAAAAGAAAAATCAATCATTTTGACCCATACAATGTATTTTTGGCTATTGCCACACATATACCCCAGCGAATTAAGACTGGTTTTGTGGTTCAGGGTCACAAATATGTATTAATAAACTTTATTTAATAGTTTATGATGCTTTGGTTGTTTTTATATTTTCTTTTTTGCATTATCTTTTTCATGTCATACAGGTCAAGGGGGTTGAATAATTTTGATATTTCATTACAATAATAAATTAAATCGCATAACCCAACTATAATAATGGCTAAAAACTTAAATCCACTTTTAAATGAGCATAACACCAAATTGAAATGTCTATGATTTTTCTTCCCCATTTTTATGACTTTAAAGGGATAGTTCACTCAAAAATGAAAATTCTGTCATTAATTGCTCACCCTAACGTTGTTCCAAAACTGTAAGACCTTTGCTCATATTCGGAACACAAATTAAGATATTTTTGATAATAATCAGAGAGCTTTCGGACTCTCCATCACTCCATAGACAGCAAGGGTCCTACAATGGTCAAGGCACGAAACTGCAGTAAGGACGTCATTAAAGTAGTCCATGTAATATCAGCGGTTCAACCGTAATTTTATAAATCTACGAGAATAGGTCAGACGAAGTTGAAGGAAGGTCTTATGGATTCGGAATGGTATGAGGGTGAGTAATTAATGACAGAATTTTCATTCTTGAATGAACTCTCTCTTAAAGGCATCAATGCAGAAAAAAGAATTTTGTTCTCACTGAAGTTAAGCATGCACAACACGTGCACAAACACTGGCCTAATCGATAAAACTTCTATACTTTTTCATTATTGATTTTTAGCAATTAGTCATTGCAGCTAGGGATGTAACGATAACCGGTTTGAAGATAAATCATGGTAAAATTCTCCACGGTTAGTATTACCGTTTCATCTTTTAATTATCATTAAAACCGTATTTGATTACCACGATTTGAACAACTTATGATAAATATATACTGTCCAGCGTAAAGCAAAGTTTAAATAACAGTCTCAAGTGCGCAGAGCACGCAGAGTAGTTTCGTTTTGAATGAAAGCAAGACGGAAAGATTGGAGGTTTTAAAAGGGTGCTGAGGGAATATACAAATGAATATATAAATGAATGAATTATATGAATGTACCTCTGATGGTTCTGACTGTCTTCAGAAAGATTCGATGGCATTGTGTTTTGATCTTCATTCCATGTAATGTCTAATAAAATAGTGTTCTTAATCGCAATGCTGCTTTGTCCACGAAGTTTACGGAAACAGCTGTAACTTTGCTGTTCCACAAGTGCCGCCTAGTGGCAGAGAGTGGATTTACATTGACTTACAATTATGTTCAGCCGGTTTGCAGTTTTTGTCTAGCTAAAACGGACCGAATTTTCATGCACTGCTGTCATCTGACCTTTTGACTAAAAACAAGGATTCTACAAATTTAAACAATTCAGATAATACATCTAGAATTATTTAGATAAAATACATATAACATTTATTGATTTGGCTTAACCACTTTCTCTATTTAAAGGCTGAAATGTGAGGTTTACCATTTTATAAAACCTTTTCAAAGCTTTATTTGAACATTTCGAACATGTTATTAGATAACTGTTGAAGAGAACTGTTGTCAGTCATGTTGTAATATAAAATCTCATTGGTAATGTTATTGTTTTAGTGTTTGTGCAAACAAAAGTCATTTTATATGTTGTTTGTTGATTTTAAATATAAAACTTGGTGAAACAATTTATGTGTTAGTACTTTTTAAACATCTCCAGCATATTTTAACAATACCGTGATAATATTGATAACCGTGATCATTTTTGTCACTATAATCGTGATAAGAAAATTTCATACCGTTACATCCCTAATTGCAGCCCTAATTCACATTATATAAAAGAGAAAAGGTCAAAAGACTGGTGCTTGTGTGTCATTGTTGAAAAAAAAAACATTTCGAAATGCAATCATTTTGCAATCATTGAAAACCACAATTAACCAAAATTAAATTTTAAGGCAAAACACAACAGATTTACAAAGGCACAACCAGCTACATCCAGTTTCAAGAGGAACATGAAGAACCTCTCCCTTGTTCCCATGATTGACAGAAATAAGGGGACAGACAGCATGCAAGGGCTTGAAGTCACGTCTGGGGGAGGGTGGACCTCAGGGGTCGGGTTGCACAGAAGAGGACGTAAGGGGAAGCACATCCTCAGGATTTCATGCCATAGTCACAATAGCAACTCCTTCACCTGACCACCCCAGTGCCTCACTTCCTTTGGTCCTTTCTTTGTGGAGTCTAGCAAACAAACATGCTCCCCAAAAAATAAACACAATAGCCTGATTCTAGACTAAATGTGCTTGGGTGTCACATGGCACAAGTCCTACATTATAATGTAATACATAAGTCAAAGAGTTATATTTGTTACAAAGACTATATTAGAAAAAAATAAATAAACATTTTATATACACTACCTGTCCAAAAAATAATTTCTATAATAAAGAGTTTTTAAGGTTTTGAAAGGACTGCATTCACATGGCCATACTACAGTAAAACAGTAATTTTGTCAAATATTATTATAATTCACAGTTTAACATTTTTTTAATATATTTTTTTCCTGTGATGACAACACTTAACTTTCAACAGCCACTACTTCAGTCTTCAGTGTCACATGATCCTTCTGAAATCATTCTATTATGCTGATTTGGTACTCTATTATTGGTGCTGAATTATTAACAATGGTTCTTATTACTATTAATGCTGAAGACAGCTTTTGCTGTGTAATATTTTTGAGGAAACTCATTTTCTTTCAGCAATATACTCCTATTAAATTTCCTTGCAATCATAACATTGATTATAGTGTTATTCATTAAGGTGTAGTCAGAGTTTAACAACTAGCTCTGAGAAACCAAGTCTGCATATTGCATCCCAGTAGCCTCTGTGAGGGGTCAGGACTTCAGAGTTTATGTGGGACCCTGCTGATTCGGTATTACTCCAGTGTGGTGCTCAAGGAGCTGAGCAAGGCACCGGTGTAGAGTTACACAAGCTCGGCTGCCAGGCAGTTTAATCAGCGGACTGCTTTTCAGACGTCATACGATAACAGCGCTAAGTGAACATCCTGGAAACGCTTGTGGTCAGAGTGCCACCTTTCCTGAAGTGCTGATTCATCACTGAGACACAAACCCTGCTGCGGGACACATACAGAGCCGCACGGCCCGCATACTGTCCCCAGATATGGAACAGGAAGACGACTTATACACAGCAGAAAGACTCAAAGCGCTTGCACATACAGCCTTGCTTAAACCAGCAGTAGGCTTACACACAGCTTTACTGAGACACTCATATAGATGCTCACTGTGCTGTGTGCTGAATTATTGATCAGCTGCTGCTGCCACCCTTTTCCTGTCTCCTCTGGTCCAACACACTCCTGAACTACATATATCATTACAAACACATCCGCTTGACTTATACTTCAAATGTAAGAAGGGCAAATGTTTACTATACTTTCATTTTTAAATAGACTTTTAGGAATGCACGCTTCTGTTCAAATGTTCGAGAATGTTATGATTTTCTTATGGCGACCACGGCTGCATTTATTTGATCAAAAATACAGTAAAATGATTACAATGATCTATTTTAATACATTTTAAAAAGTAATTTATTTCTGTCTTGGCAAAGCGGAGTTTTTAAAAACCCTTATCGGCCATTTGCACAGAGCCTGTTTTTTTGATCCACTGCACTGCTTTTCCATTGTTTTTTGATGTAAACACACTAGATAGATGCTGAGCTTGCGTTTTGTGCACAACACATTCTAAAACATGGCGCTCAAGTTAAAGGGATAGTTCACTCAAAATTTAAATTACCCCATGATTTACTCACACTCAAGGCATCCTAGGTGTCTGACATTTTTCTTTCAGACGAACACAATCTAAGTTAAATTAAAAAATGTCCTGGCTCTTCCAAGCTTCATTATGGCAGTGAATTGGTGTTGAGATTTTGAAGTCCAATAAACTGTATACATTTATCATAAAAAGTACTCCACACAGCTCCAGAGGGTTAATAAAGGCCTTCTGAAGTGAATCAATGCATTTGTGTAAGAAAAATATAAATATTTGCAATTTTATAAACGGCAATCTCAAGCTTCCACTAACTGTTGTACGCTAATTCAAGAGAGAGTGGCGCTCCAGTGGATTCCAGTGAGAATATGCTAGTCTTACAAGAACCAAGTTTTCTTTACAGCAAAAAAAAAAAAAAAAAAAAACTAGACTTATATCGAAATCCTTGTACTTCTAACTTGTGACCGGTGTTTTGTTTTGCTCTCTCCGCTGCGCCTCCACATTCGTCACTACTCATCAGAAACTATTATACACCTACTTTCTACACCATACATTGGAGCGCAACTCTGTTATATATATGCATTCAAAAGTTAGCGGAAGCTAGATTACGGTTTATAAAGTTTCAAAAGCATCAATTTGCTTATTAACCCCCTGGAGCCACGGGGAGTACCTTTTATGATGGGTAAATGCACTCATTGGAGTACTCAATCTCAACAGCCATTCATTGGCATTATAAAGCATGAAAGAGCCAGGATATTTTTTAATATAACACTGACAGTTTTCATCTGAAAGAAGAAAGTCATATACACCTAAAATGGCTTGAGGGTTAGTAAATCATGGGGTAATTTTCATTTCTAGGTGAACTCTCTCTTCAAAATCATGCAGCTTTGTAACAACAACAACAACAACAACAACAACAACGCGTCGCAAGACCTTTTTTTTTTGCCTCCCATTTCATTGTCCGTGTCTCGCGTTTTTTAAACCACCTCTAAGAATACCTACCTCAGATGAATTAAAGGGCACCTATTACGCCCCATTTTTACAATATGTAATAGAAATTCCAGGTGTCCCCAGAATGTGTTTGAGCTCAAAATACTCCACAGATCATTTTGAAAATGCCTATTTTAAGTGGAATCAGAAACAGGCTGTTTTAGTGCATGTCTCTTTAAATGCAAATGGGCTGCTGCTCCCAACCCCCTTTTTCCAAAGCAGGGCTGTGACATTTCAGCTCATATCTCAGAACTCTGCCAAAAAACATATGTTTGGTTTTGAATTATCACGTATATTCTGCTGAAATGATGTGTTTTAAAGCCATAGCAGTTTAAAATTTCTAAAATACATTTCTGGACGCACACAGCCAAAGCACGCAATCAGGAAGCGGCTGTCACGGCATTTAAGGACTAAACTAAGTTCTCTTTCACAGACAAGTTTATGTTAAAAACATGCACAAGTTACAAAAACAGTCGATTATGTCTGTGAAGTTAAACAGATGGGAAAGAAATTGCATGTTTATATTAAATTGGTGTATTAAGTGACAGCAGCGTAATATACAGTACCTATACTGCTGTTTGGGTCTACGCTGTTAAAGGAATAGTTCACCCAAAAATTAAAATTTCCCCATGATTCGCCAGAGCATTCAAAAGCAGCATTCAAGTAAGAAGTGTCAACTTATTTCAGCTATAGATGTTATTCAGTCCAGAGCAGTGAGTGATTTTCTTTTTATTGTTTGGGTCATATTAAAGAAATAGTTCACCCAAAAATGAAAATTTCCCCATGATTTACTCACCCTCAAACCATTCTAGGTGTACATGACTTTCTCCTTCCAGAAAAAATACAGTCGGAGTTGTTTTAAAATTTATTCTGGATCTTCCGAGCTTTATAATGGTGGTGTCTGTTATTTTGAAGCTCCAAAAAGCGCATATATCCGTCGTAAAACTAACTCACACGCCTCCAGGGGGTTAACACGTGTCTTCTGAAGTGGATTCATGGGTTTTTGTAACAAAAATATTTCTATTTTTAAAATTATAAACTCAAATCACTGACTTCCAGCAATGGCCATCTGCACGTTCACGAGAGAGTCAAGTTCCTGGTCGGTGTAACGTTACTCAGGTTCAAACAAATAAGGCAGTGCAAAAAAACTCAAGCTCATCTTCTCTTATAGTGAAATCCGCTGACATTTTTTTTTTTACTTCTCGTTTGACTTTTAATTCATTGTCGGCATTTAGTATTGCTATCTCCTTGTTCAGTTTATTGCCACCTGAGCTTACACTACGAATGCGGCTTACATCATACATCAAGTCATAGGTTGGCGAAGAAGCCAGAAGTCGACTCTCGCAAACGGGCATACGCCGTTGCCGGAAGTCAGTGATTTGAGTTTATAATTATAAGAATATAAATATTTGTGTTACAAAAACCCATGGATCTGCTTCAGAAGACATGCGTTAACTCCCTGGAGGCGTTTTACGACGGAGCTTTAAAATAACAGCCACTATCCACCACCATTATAAAGCTTGGAAGAGCCAGGATAAATTTTAAAACAACTCTGACTGTGTTCATCTGGAAGGAGAAAGTCATTTACATCTAGGATGGCTTGAGGGTGAGTAAATCATGGGAAAATTTTCATTTTTGGGCGCACTATTCCTTTAATATGACTCAAACAATAAAATAAAAACAGAAAATCACTTACTGCTCTGGACTAAATAACATCTATAGCTGAAATAAGTTGACATTTCATACTTGAATGTTGCTTTTGAATGCTCTAGCGTGAAGATAAACATGGCAGATTGTGTGCGGCTCTCTCAGGGCGGGGTCTATGCCAATACAGCTATATCAGTCAACTATCATGGGTGGGGCTGGTAAAGTGTGATGTCACACTTTACGGATTGTGTGACCTGCTCATGATTTATGGGGATTAAAAAAAAGGAGTGGGCGGATTTTTATTATTATAGGGTGGTTGTGCGCACACAGCCAACACGCATTTATGTTCAAACAACATGTAAAAGTGAATTTTGCATAATAGGTGGCCATTAATGCCACTAACTTCACATTTAATTTATGTATTCATTTTACAGTAATGTACGCGAGTAACAGTTATGTTCACATACACTAATATAATCAGTTGTAATGGCTGTCAAATGAGGCTTTTCTCAGTTTGCTTGACTGTGAGAAGCAGAAGCATTTGCCTTGATTAAAAACTGCGGACACTGCAAATCAGTATCGTGTCACTGCATAATTACATTTCTATAAAGAAAAAAAAGGCAGATAAAAACGCATCACAATGTAAATTCAGTCCAGTCAGCATAAGAGTAATATCCAATATGTGATTTTATTCTGTGTATGTTCAGACCTTAGACACCAGTATGTGAACAATACGCACCATGTCTCAAAATCTACGCTTAAAAAAAGCTCTAAAAGACATCGGAATGTCCTTGTTAACATGACCCCTGTGAAATAACTGACACCCAGATCTATTCGGCACTGCATTCTGAACTCCCTCTCAGATGATAATGAAATTTCTATCTAGCTAGCTATCTATTAAATGCAAACATGAGAAACTGCCTATACCTGACAAGGAACGGTCTTGCTGACGCAGCTGCTGCTGAGTATATTTCTTATACTAATACACTCATATGAGATGTTGACTGAGGAATGACTGTGTGTGAATCTCAAAGTGGAGAGTCTCGAGGCCACACACCCTGGCCTGTCATCATCCAGACATTAAACAGAGCATTTGCGTTATGTTACCAGGGTAACACCATCACTGTGCTGCTCTGTGACGCTCAAGCTGCCACTTCCTGAATCAAAGTGCAAGGTGGAAGTTAAAACCTAGCAGCCACTACACGAGCAGACAAATGCTTTACTATTAGTTTGAGTCTTGCTTCAATATGGTATCCATCTAAAAAGGCTAAAAGATAGAGCCGAACCACTGCCAAACCAAAATCACTGAGCAATTTCTAAACTATGGCAGTGCGGTCTAATAGCTTTGAGGTTGAAATGGCATATATTTACATACAGATGCAAAGAGAACTAGCATGAATAAACAGATCTAGAAGTAAAGAATAATATGATGTTGTTAAAACAATAACAACTTGCACAAACACACTGTACTGACCAATGGATCCAACGTTTGCTTTCAAGTTATAGATTTAAGTTATGCAGAAAATGTAAATTCTGGGAAATAGAAGTACTTTCATCCCACAAACTTAAAATAAAATCAATTTGAGCAAAAATGTTATCGTTTTTTATTTAAATTAACAAATTACTTGTTTAAAACTCACTACAGTAGATAAAATATATTTTCGTATCATATAATTATTCATATGACTTGTGATCTATTTGGTAAATGGGTTTCCATCATAGGAAAATGTATTTCCATTTTGAAGTTTCCATTCAGCATTTTGTTTCATGCAACATTTTAACATTTGCATGAAAAGACATGGATGGAAACTCTAATGTTGGATCACATTATATCTTCTTCATTTGTGCCTTAAAACTACTTGAAAATTGTTGGGGAGAAAAAAAAAAGGAATCAAAACAATGAAGTTCAAATAGCCTACAAAAGAGATGAAAATTATAAGGAACAACATCACAATGAGTTTGACATTTTTGTGAGGTGACATTTCACTGAGACAAATATACAATGGAAAACCGCTAAAGAATCTCTTTGTCAGAAGGTCTAAATATATTTTTAACATGATCTAATCATTGCTGACAAGTTTTCTCTATTCATCAACCACTGGTAAGGGAGGCAAAACATGAATTTTGTAGCAAGCGACTTTTTTCTTTTTTTAAACGCCTAGGCTCAGTAGTAAAACAAACCATTCTGTACGATCAAAACTGAAGCTATGACTCAACATGTCAGATACTCCAGAGGGGAAAAAAATCCTCAATCCAATACAAAGGAAACATTCTTACAAAACCTGCTCGGAAACTGCAGGCTTCAAAGCAAAAAAAAATAACGGTAAATCCCTGTCACAAAGCCTACTCGCAGTATAAACAAAGTCATGCACCTGGATATGAAGATTAAGGCTAAAGGTAGATGAGATACAATGGGAAAATACCCTGATGTGAATGCAAAAATCTTAAACACAGCACATGAAAACACATGAAATGAATATTTTCCAAGTAAACAAAAAAAGATAAATGCAGCAGTGCTGTTGCCGATTCTAATCTTACCTGCACTGCCTAATGTTTTGTAGAACCGGTACTCCAAATGTAGCTGTGGGGCCCTCGATTTCACAGGTTCCTTTAGGAGTGACAGAAAAAAAAAGTTTATTAAATTTAATATTCTTGTAGGTTTTTTGTCTAAAATACATTACAGTCTGCTTTTATAATCACTTGGTAGAAAATAATACTTACCAACTTTATTGCAACGTACTCATTTGTATAGAGATTCTTTCCTAAAAAAGCAAAACAGACAAAGACTGACCAACTGCAACAGAAATAAGACTGCTTAAACATGAACACAACAATACTGACATTTGGCCAAAACTTCATTTATTAGATTTCTGCCTATAAGTCATCTTTACAAAGCTGAGTTAAAGGGTTCATTCACCCAAAAATTAAAATTCTGTCATTATTCGTTTCAAAAATGTAAGACCTTTGTTAATCTTTGGAACGCAAATTAAATTATTTGTAATAAAATTTTAGAGCTTTCTGAGTCTGACCCTGCATAGACAGCAACACAACTGATATGTTTAAGGCCCAGAATGGTAGTAAGGACGTTGTTAAAATAGTCCATGTGACATCAGTGGTTCAACCTTAATATTATGTAGCTATAAGAATACTTTGTGCGCAAAGAAAAAAAAAAATGACTTCAACTATTTAAATTCAACAATTTCTTCTCTTCAGTGCAAGTTGCCATGCGTTCACGAGAGTACAATGACATCAGAATGCCGGCTCCTGCGTCAGTATTAAGCCTAGTTTATACTCGACGCGTCCGCCGCACCGCATGCCTCCACAGAGTTTGCGCGCGCATTTGCGCACTGTGTTGTCGTTTTCACTTGACGCGTTCGCCGTTTGAATATTCTTTGTGGCGCAAGGGGGTGTTCAAGGGAAAGTCGTCCTTAAAACCTGCTAGATGCAACAAAGAAGAAGTATTTCTTGTAATAATTGACTGTAATAATTGTAATAAAAGACTGTAATAATTACTACAATACGTACACATATGCAAGTGCATTGTGTGCTATCAATGTTGTTTTATATTATGTATTATTAGACATATTGGTACGCTTCTTCCACAGACTTTTTTTTTTGCTTTCACAAATTTGTCTCTAAGGTTCTTCCACACTTTTCGACAAGTTGCTTCTTCTGTCCCGAGTGTTTTACCGATTTCTTTCCATTAATTCTGTACCATCTGACTGTCTCTATTCTCCCGCATTGATGGGTCATAGAGATGACGGTACAGACGTACCTGTTCGGCAACTGTCGCTTCAAACTCGTACATCTTCGGATGCGGCGCGGGGGACGCGGAGTCACAAAAAATGACGTGCACACCGCCAGGCGAAAGGGGGTCATAAGCGCTCCACGCGCAGGACCGCCCACACACCAATGACGTCATTTTCGCCTCACGATCAAGCGGACGCGTCGAGTATAAACTAGGCTTTAGGCTTGCTGCAATAGTCGGTGTTGGTGGTGATACCGGTGTGAGTCCACAACACTGGTTTAGTCACTTGTTCACCGCGGCACCGGCCCCACCGTTGTGATTTTTTATAGTAATAAAAATCATTTAGTTCGGTTAGAGAACAGACAATACACTTAAAAATGAATGCGGCTGATCAATGCAGTGTGTCGAACTACAGTCGCATCACAGATCAGATTTCATTTATCACGTGAAGAGAGTGAGTCCAGCTAACTGACAAGAAGAGAACGGTGAGAAGAACGGCGATGGCGGAAGAGTTTCAAAACGAAATGCAAAAGCGCCCGTTTTAAAAACATTTTGGATTTTGAAAAGCCTGTTGACTTCTGCTATTTATCTAAAGTGATAGTGGAATTTTCATATTTATTTGGCTCCAGTGTTTGCTGATTTGTATTTATTAAAACTGTATTTTTTATTTTATATTACATCAAGGTGTATGCCGAGCCTCCAAGCCTTCTTATTTGTTTTGCTAATAAACGTTCGGTTTTTCTTATTTATTTGGTTGCAGTGTTTACTGATTTTCAGTTTTGTACACCCATTTAAACTTTGTGTAAGTATTCCTTATTTTATATTAGGCATGAAACAGTGCATTTTATTCATTTTGTTAATAAAAGTTTGATACGTTAATGCCGCTAATTTGAAAGTGAAAGCAAAATGCGCACAGAGGAAAAGAGGGAAAACTCAAACGAGCTAAAAACAAACAGTTGCTATACACTGAATTGCTGCTAATTTGAAATTGAAAGGAAAACTCAAACTACTAAAGCTACGCAATATCGGGTTCAGTTTCGCTTTTCAGTGATCTACGGCTCTGTGTATTAACTGGCGCTCCATTTGAAAACAGGTGATGGAGATTTACTGACGAGATGAATTTAATCGATCAATATATAATCACCCAGCCCTAGTCCTTACTACCTTTCTGGGCCTTGAACGTGTCAGTTCTATCGCTGTCTATTCAGGGTCAGAAAGCTCTCAGATTTCTTTAAAAGTATCTTAGTCTGTGTTCTGAAGATGAACAAAGATCTTACAGGTTTGCAACAACATGAGGGTGAGTAATTAATGACTTTTCATTTTTTAAATGAAAGTTAGCCCATGATGTACTCACCCTTGAGGCATCCTAGGTGTATATGACTTTCTTCTTTTAGTCGAATTCAATCAAAGTTATATTAAAAATTGTCCTGGCTCTCCAAAGCTTTATAATGACAGTGGGCTGGTGTTTCTGTTCAACAGTCCACAAGAAGTCCAATAAAGTGCATCCATCCAAAATAAAATGTGCTCCACATGGCTCCAGGGGTTAAATAAAGGCCTCCTGTAGCAAATCACTGCATTTTTGTAAGAAAAATATCCCCATTTAAAACATAAGAGTCACTTGTCTCTAGCTTACACTAACTGTTCTGTACACAGAATCTGTTCCGGGTGGATGACGTAGGACGTATGCGTTGCGCATGCGCTGCTGAGAAGTGATGAACACAGAAGCGGAGAGGACAGAGCAAAACAAAACACTTGTTACGATTTACAAGTAAAATGTTGGAGGATTTTGATATAAGCCGAGGAGACCGGTTTTTCTTTGCTAAAGTAAGGAAACTTTGCTTCCTTTGCTCCTGTAAACAAACGGTTTTCGCAAGATCAGCCGCACATGCGCAACACATACGTACTACATCATCCGCCCAGAAAAGGCTGGCATGATTAACAGTTGGTGCAAGCTATAAAAAAAAAAAAAAATGATAATTACGTTTTAAATATGATTTTTTTTTCTTACAAAAATGCCACAGTTCGCTACAGGAGGCCTCTATTCACCCCCTGAAGCCGTGTGGAGCACTTTTTATTATTGATGGATGCTTTTTATTGGACTTCTTGTGGGCTGTTGAACAGAAACACCTGCCCACTGCCATTATAAAGATTGGAATAGCTAGGTACATTTTTAATATAATTCCGATTGCAATCGATTGAAGAAAGTCAGTTGAATACACCCAAGATGCCTTGAGGTTCAGTAAATCGTGGGCTAATTTTCATTTTTGGGTGAACTATACTTTAATGCTGTCTATGCCTGCTTAAAAATCAGTGAAATTCAGTGAGCACCACTCATCTGTGCCACCTTTGCAGTGTAAATTTGGCATTATATTGGAAATCTAATGGAGATTTTAAGGAATGTAAAAGGTAAAGAAATAGACATTATATAACTGAACTACTATAAAAACATTGTCTGCATCTAAAAATCTAAAGAAAAGTGATATGGTATTCCTATTATAGAAGAAATTATTGATAGAACAGATTAAAAGGCCCCAGCATAGTGTGTATAACAACTGAAATATCATCCTGACAGAATAAAAAAAAAAAAAGCCCAATACTGCTATGTTCATGCTATGTTGTGCAGACCTTAAAAGTCTTCCTTAAAAGCCAAGTCCCTCTGTTTGTTTGAACATCACAACCCCAAACAGTTCTACTCAACCAATTTGTTTGTTCAACTAATAGATCAGGGAGGCTTCTGTGACAACATTATTTTTGCAATACAATTTGTTGCCACTAGCAGTGCACAAATTACACACTTCGGCTTTAAAGACCCTTCACATGACTCAAGTCAGCGTTCCCCAATGGACTGACTAATGATGGTGACCGAGGAACTCCAGAGCTCCTGAGATTCGCTCCTGCTTGGCACCTTCACCCCTAGTTGCTCCATGGAGACTTTTGTGAACAATTAATACACTAATGGCTTCTCTTACCGAGCTTTAGCTCTCCAAAGTTGCCACAGCCGATCTTCTTGCCAACTCTGAAGTTTGGTCCAACCATAAGGACCCCAGAGGACGTGGAGGAGCTGGAGGGCCGCGAGTGCCCGCTGCGCCCCTGGGCCACTTTGCTGCTCCTGACTGGCCTCTCGCCCTCCTTCTCTCTGGGGTGATCCATGACTGCGGTGCCGGAGGCACAGAGATCCAGACGAACCAGGCCGGAGCCTAAAGCAGACAGCTCAGGCCAAAAGAAAACTCATGGGACGACTGCTGTTGGCACCGCTGCCGCTGAACCAGTCACTGCTGCCAGCACACTGAGGAAAGGAAACACTTGATCTGAGTATGTTTTGAACACCATTACATCTCTGAAACAATAACAGTGTGTTAAAGGAAATTACTTTTTCATTACATCAGGTAAAACATCATGAAATCATCAATGTTTTCTTACTAAAACATGTTTTACACAAAAAGCAGAAGTATTTCACTCTGAATAGCAATGCCAAAATTCAATTCAAATAATCTTTCTCTGGAAAATCTATAGCGCCACAGCTAAATAAATTACATTTTACCAGTGAGTATTTGTCGGAAACAGGCTTCATCCAGGGGTGGAATAATTGGTCAGCGACAGATAAAAATCAGCCAATTTCCTTTCTAATTATACAATCAGCCACATCACATTTGGCAGACAGTGAGAGCAAATGTATGCTGCTAAATATATCGGCCAATATTTAACCTTTTCTTAGAATAGCAAATCTGATCTACATTGTGCCATTAACAATAGCAACATTTTGCTAACTGGAACTGTAAATATTTTCCAATTATTATCATGATGAAAATTTTTGGAGGTATTACATTTAAAATGAAAAAATCTGTGTTTGTGCACAGATTAATTGTTCCTAATAACAACAGAAATGTGTACTAAAAAAGTAAATATGGTTAGTTACCCGGATACGTGGCCATACTGGCGATACTCAGATGTAAAAAACAGCATGGATTGCACATTTAATGTACAACTGAATACGTTTGTTCTGCTCTTTATGCTGTCTAAACCATGAGAAAAAATGTAAATCATATAGAGAAGGACTTAGTAAGCCGGAAATAGAGCAATATTTTGACAAACTAAAGTTAATAGCTGGTAAAGACATGTACGAGCAGTATTAAAAAAGATATTAGCCTAATATTTTACCTACCTGACTGGAAATTATAAGAACAAAAAAGAATGTTGTCAAGATTCTTGCCCTGAAAATCCTCAGTCTGGACAGCCACAAACATCTTTTGTTCCTCATCCAGTTTTTTTGCAATCTTATCCTTGATTTGTTTTAACTTTTGGTAGACTACAGTACTCCAAAACATTTTCCCGGTCCGATCGATTAGTACAGCCAAAAAATTACATCACAATCTTTTTTGATATTGATAATTATCACGATAAATGATCGTGTAATTTGTATTTCTTTCAAGATTAAAGGCAGATTTTTGCTAAATGTAAAAGCTGTAAATACCAGACAGTTAAATGTGGCTTTAAAATATTCTTTATGGTCAGAACATGACAAACATTTCGTGTTTTTGGAATTCTTCACAATTTTTTCCAGTCATTTTTTCTTAACAAAATAAGTATCTTAATAGAAAAAAATATTTCTTAGTTCTGCATGCTTTAACGAGTAATACTGTTTCAAATCAAGAAACAGGTTTGTGTTTCCTGATAATATTATTATCAATATTATTAATAATAATGACAAATTTTCATCAGACATTCTCTCAGAAACACACATTTGGTAGTAGCTAGATTTAGAATGCAGATGTATTTTTATGTTCATTATCAAAATCAGTAATATCAGGAAAAATTGTAGCAATCTCATTTTATATGGTGAAATTTTGAATTTTATTCTGGCTGTTTGAGTTTTTTTTTTAATGAACCATTGCTCTTCCATAGCACCATTCATAGATCATGATAATAACAAATATAGCACCCTAATACCATGGTAAAAATGTAATATGGTTCCTTGGTATTGGTATGAAAATCAGTAGTCTAAATACAATTAGTATAAATGCAAACGCTGTAGCTTAATCACAAAAAAATACTGTAATTATATTCCATTACTCCTCCTTGAATACATTTAATACACGTCTACATTAATAATATAATAAAATTCGGCACAAATATATCCACATTCTGACACAATACCACTGTGCAGTTAGAGTAAATCTATGGTAAATGATGGCGACTTGTAGATTTAAAAGCCTTCTGACTGTATCGTTGAGTACAGTGTTTCTCTTGTTTGTTAGCGCCGTTTCATTTGTGTTCTTTACAAATGAATTCAAACTGAAAGCATCTGCTCTAGTAAGTTCGCGCTGTACTGCAGTTTGAACTTTGATCCGAGCAGCTAAATGGTCCGAGTGGCACACTTTGCCTAGCGCTCTTTTGTTCCACCTTTGCTGCACAATATATCGAACATATATCAAACTCTTGTTATAGTTTATCGAGGAAATTCATATCGCACAATAATTATCATTACTGAATTATCGCCCAGCCCTAGTACAGCCCAAAAAAAATTACAATAATTGACCATTTTCAACAGCAATAATCAACAAAATATGCAAGTTTCAGTTCAGTGGCATTGTTTACATTCAGATCCTCCAATATGGTCGATTAATGATGCGTCATGAAAACACTATAGTTTTCAGTATTGACCTTAAAATGTCTGTCAGTAACGTTTTAAGAAAAATTCTACGGAATAAGCTAAACAGCCAAAAAATACTGTTCAGTTTTAGCCAAAATTATTGATCGAAAGAATAGCGTTTCATTCCAATTAATGCTTCTCCAATGAAGCGTTTTGACTGTGTTAACATATTTTGTTCATAAAAGTTTATAACCTATGGCAGGTAAACATGTCAGCAGTGTGGACAAGATCACTGTAAACAAAAAGGACGCTAAAATAACAATTTGTTTAGATGAAATATTGAGAGTCGCCTTGTTGTCTTTTTGCCAAATAAATTTACTATGATTGTGTTGAATTATCACCTGAGAATAATAAACAATAAACAGCATACCGAGTAAAATTCACAAAAAATGTACACTAAAACCTATTTACTTCATTTTAATTACTTAAACTAACAGTGTTGTGGTTAAAAAACTATTTGGTGCAATATTAGGCTTATAATTTGCAATCCATGAGGGGCTGTCAAGCAAATACGGTGCTTTTTGTCATCATGTGTGCATGCAGGCAGAGCACATGATGTTGTTTTGATAAATGTGCACATGTAGGTCTGTTCACAGATGACAGATATGGGTCACTTCCAAACTTAAAAAGCAACAAAGATCTGCGAACAACAAAAATCAGTCACAACAGCAAATTACCGCTCACACAAGCAACAAGGCACAAATCAAGGGCAGCTGTTGCGACATAAAACCCAACACAAAACATGACAACGAAACCACAAGACCTAACTGAGGAGCCTTAAGCTTCCATTAGAAGAATAAGAGAAGTTTATCTTGATGAATGAAGCTTAAACAAAAAAAAAACGAAGTGCTTCTGACTGACCTATATGACATACAGATCTATTGTTCCTCATGTCAACCACACCACAGCCATGCTAAACAATAGTGGTTGGAATTATACTAAATATATGCCCACAAACGTGCATACGTTTGACGTATTTCTAATGCCCATGGCATTATTATTTGTGATTATCGGTGATGCAGCACTAATGCAATATGCTGTATCCATTAGATGTCTCATCTCAAATCATTAACCTTTTGAAAAGAGATTAGCTCAGGAGGAAGCCAGGCATCAGGGAGGGATTCCTATTGTGACACAACCAGTGAGGAAATGCTTTCCTGAATCCCTAAGTAAAAGACAGCACACTCTGTGCTTTGGGGGGGATCACTGAGGCGAAAACCTTCAATATTGACATTCAAAATCAATGGCTGAGTCAAAAATCAGCGAATCTCAAAACAACACAGAAACATTGACATAATGCCTATTCAAACCAAGAACGATAACTATAATGATAACTTTATTAGTGCCCACACCAACAGATAAGGCGTTGTTTATAATCACATTGTGCGGTCACATCATCTCCCATTTTAAATTCTTAAGTGCTTTAAGGCTAGTTTATGATAACTAATGATATAATGATAACTATGAAGTTTTAATAATCATTCAAATTTTTGGAGAATTGGGTAAGTCCACACTCCACACCATATATAGAGGGTTTGCGCTTACACCACGATTTGATCAGTTACCTTTTGTTCCTCAGACATTTTTTTGCACTCTTTTCCTTGATCGTTACACAGTTTATTGGTGATTGAATAGACTACTCTACAAGTTATATATAATGACCATTTTTCAGAAGCAATAACCAGTAAAATATGCACGTTCCATTCGGCTCAGTGGCATCTGATTCTGATTGTTTACATTCAGTGCCACGAATATGGCCGACTGATGACGTGTCGTGAAAACTCTGTATAGTTGGAATCCCTTTAGAATTTTTTTTTTTTTTTTTTAAATGGAGGAACAATAATACTTTCCAAGTATTAAAATCCACCCAACTGCTCAAGTATTTAAAGCAGCAGACAACATAACTGCATAATAGCAGAACGCTATTTTTTATTGTCCGTTAGCGTGGATGCTAATGTTGTTATCATTACAAATATCCTTATAGTTATTCTTGATGTTAGAAGGCCTTTAAAACCTATGTTTTATTGTTCATCAGCTGGAAAAAAAAAAGCTCAGAAAGTGAACAACCAAATTGTTCCGCTGCATCTTTATTGTTATGTTATTATAATCTTTATTAATGCGAACATAGCTTTAAAGTTGGGTGGATTCTGATCGGCAGTCGTTTTTATCAGCTGGTAAAAAACTTTTGTGCTGTTATAGTTAATAATACATAGGTGTGGACTTGCCTAATCTTGTAATATCAAATGATTATTAAAATTTATAGTCATAATTACCTTATAGTTATCTTTGATGCAAGTAGGCCTTTTTTTCAGTCATTAATTTTCTAACATAAATTAGCCATAAGCAATTGAAGAGTTCAGGTGCAAAACCCCTACTGAACTCTTCAGTTGTTTTCCTAAATGCTGAATATCTGCACACAGTTAATGGCTGCTGTCAAACTACAAGCACCACCTGTTACAACCTAAATTTATATATTTAGGAAATTGATACAGAATTGTATTCATTTGAATTGTATTTTAAATTGTATAGCAAACACATTTAACAAGGCCTACAATTCACTGGTCAATGAATGGTTACACAGCCACTGACGTGTAATTATTAAATTATTAAAGAATCAGCTCACCTAAAAATTAAAATTCTGACATCATTCAGAATAATGTCTCTTGTTGATCCAAACGTGTAAGTCCTTCTTTCTTTCTTCAGCGAGAAACAAAAAGGTTAGGTACTTATGTTTGACTGACAGCCACAATTGCATGAATAAAAATATGCTATAAAAGTGAAAGAACTAAGGCTGTCAAGCTTTTGGTATTTGTGCTGACAGAATTTTCATTTTAAGGTGAACTAGCGCTTTAAACACGCATCTTTCTACGAAGACCATAGTCTCAGACCAGTGTAATGGATTCTCTAATGGTCCCCCAGTGAAGACAAAAGCCTTCTAAAATATAATACATAAAAACACAAATGAGAAAAAAAAAGTAAATAAAAAAATAAAGATTTTAAAATATTAAACAACAGATATATCCCTATATTTGATACAACTAAATAAACGTAAATAAAAATACACAGTAAATAAATAAATAAAGCCTTCTCACGACATTGAATGAGCTTTCCATCCTGCTGCGGGCCAGAAGCCTTAATGTTCAATGTTTTCAGCCCTTAACAGGAAGAAGGAACACGATATTTCACAAATCACCTGCCAGCTGTCCAGAGCACCAATAAATTTAACTGCTTTGTTGATAATCAATCGAGCTGGTCAGGTATCGATACCCATCTCATCTAAACAGCGAACAGAAACATGAAGTTATTCATTTCTGTCGCTAAAATGAACCACAGGGCGAGTCGTGATGCGCAGTTATTGTTCAAACACTGAATACAGATCACAGCCTCAATCGATCAGTCAAGATTACCGTTAATTATAAGCAGGATTACCCGTCAGCTAACCAATATGAACTAATGGAGCTAACAGCTTGACAAACACCTTTAGCTCGTTAGCTATAGCAGCTTTATTTCTTTCACTCACTTCCACGATGAACTTCGCCAGAGGCTTCAGGGGGAGATGAATAGTGAGATACCAGCGTCTGTAGATTATATGACACCTTTTCTGAATAAAATCAGTGTTGATATCCGCTACCCGCTTTTCCTCCTTTCTTTAGTGTTCCTGCAAGTAACGTGAACCTTTCGCTGTCGCCAAATGACTTCCGCTCTCGGACTCTAAGGAGATTTCAAAACAAAAGTCCGTGCACTAAAGTCATTTCTGCTACGCAATACGTTTTTGAATTTTGTCATTCTTAAACAACATGTCTGTGTTGTCGTTTCTATAAAAAGTACACCAGACTTTCATATATACGTTATGTTCGATCTTAAGTATTTAAGCTTTATTAAATATAGCCATTAGTGGCGAGAAAATGAACAGGATGCTTAACAGGATGAAAATAAAGATCTAAAGTTAGCCATTTCTGATTACAGAGCTGAGTAACAGAGCTAACATGAGAATGTTAACAAGAAATTATCGTAACACCATCTTTTGACACTTTTCTAAAATAATTTCTGCACATGCAATTTTGTCTAAATCTATTTGTCTAATAAAACCAAGGACAAACCAATGTGACAAAAAAACAAATAACTCACGAAATCTGTTTCTAAATTGCTATTGCTATTGTGTGTTGATATGTTGCTCTCTGGCAAAAAATACATCATATTTAAGACCTGTCATTTGCTAAGTAAAAGGATATTACAAAAGTAGGGCTGTCAAGCGTATGTTTACATACTATATGTGTGTTTACTTTGTATATTTATTATGTACATATAAATACACACACATACATGTATATATTTCAAAAAAATATTTATATGTATATATATTTACACCTGTATACAATTTAGATTATAAATAAATATAAATATTTTTAAATATAAATCTAAAATATTTTTCCTTAATATATACATGCATGTGTGTGTATTCATATATACATAATAAATATAGCCTACACAGTACACAGTAGGCTATGTAAACATAAACTTTTATTTTGGATGCGATTAATCGCGATTAATATATATATATAGCCTATATATATATAGAAAGGAAAGAACAAACAAAGAAATAATCTTAAATATTTTGTAATAAATTGGTAAAAAGTTTGAAGTGCAGCTCAAGTACGCTCAACATATATAAAACTTACCAAATAAATGTTAGAGTTCCATCAAATTAAAATTGAGTAACTGATTATATGATATGATTTCTGGTTTTACAAATTGTTCGTTTTATTTTATATTTTCCACCATATTATATATAAAATGGACTGCATAGTAGGAATGACCCACTAAGCAAAAAAGCACATTCCTGAAGTGTTCATAAGGCACTTAAATTTCAAGTGAAGTGAAGTCATCGTCATCGTCATCATCATCATCGTCATCATCATTATCATCATAAACAATAATAATAAAATAAAAAATAGACATGCTCTGTCTGTTTACACTTAACACTAGAATTCATTTTATTGTATGTTTCTTAAATAAGAACAGAAATTGAAATAAGCATCACATTTAATTAATTTAATTGACATCTAACTTAACATTTAGGCATGCTATGCTGCTATAAATAACTGGAGACAATACATGAAGATACCCAAACGTTACAGAATTTATTGGTGATTGAATAGGCTACTCTACAAGTTATAATGTTGTGTGTAGCACCTCCTGGTGGATTTATTGTAAATGTTAAGTAATGACGAAGCCATAAACTATAGAACATATTTAAAAAGTCTCTTCTGCTCACCAAGCTTGCATTTATTTGATAAAAAGTACAGCAAAGTACATTTTAAATATTTGACATTTTAAAATTTTACTATTTAAAATAACTGTTTTCTATTTATATTTATGTATATACAGTGGGTACGGAAAGTATTCAGACCCACTTAAATTTTTCACTCTTTGTTATATTGCAGCCATTTGCTAAAATCATTTAAGTTCATTTTTTCCTCATTAATGTACACACAGCACCCCATATTGACAGAAAACACAGAACTGTTGACATTTTTGCAGATTTATTAAAAAAGAAAATATCACATGGTCCTAAGTATTCAGACCCTTTGCTGTGACACTCATATATTTAACTCAGGTGCTGTCCATTTTTTTCCTGATCATCCTTGAGATGGTTCTACACCTTCATTTGAGTCCAGCTGTGTTTGATTATTGGACTTGATTAGGGAAGCCACACAAGACCTTACAGCTCACAGTGCTTGTCAGAGCAAATGAGAATCATGAGGTCAAAGGAACTGCCTGAAGAGCTCAGAGGCAGAATTGTAGCAAGGCACAGATCTGGCCAAGGTTGCAAAACAAATTCTGCTGCACTTAAGGTTCCTAAGAGTACAGTGGCCTCCATAATCCTTAAATGGAAGACGTTTGGGACGACCAGAACCCTTCCTAGAGCTGGCCATCCGGCCAAACTGAGCTATCGGGGGAGAAGAGCCTTGGTGAGAGAGGTAAAGAAGAACCCAAAGATCACTGTGGCTGAGCTCCAGAGATGCAGTCGGGAGATGGGAGAAAGTTGTAGAAAGTCAACCATCACTGCAGCCCTCCACCAGTCGGGGCTTTATGGCAGAGTGGCCCGACGGAAGCCTCTCCTCAGTGCAAGACACATGAAAGCCCGCATGGAGGACTCCAAGATGGTGAGAAATAAGATTCTCTGGTCTGATGAGACCAAGATAGAACTTTTTGGCCTTAATTCTAAGCGGTATGTGTGGAGAAAACCAGGCACTGCTCGTCACCTGTCCAACACAGTCCCTACAGTGAAGCATGGTGGTGGCAGCATCATGCTGTGGGGGTGTTTTTCAGCTGCAGGGACAGGACAACTGGTTGCAATCGAGGGAAAGATGAATGCGGCCAAGTACAGGGATATCCTGGACGAAAACCTTCTCCAGAGTGCTCAGGACCTCAGACTGGGCCGAAGATTCACGTTCCAACAAGACAATGACCCTAAGCACACAGCTAAAATAACAAAGGAGTGGCTTCACAACAACTCCTTGACTGTTCTTGAATGGCCCAGCCAGAGCCCTGACTTAAACCCAATTGAGCATCTCTGGAGAGACCTGAAAATGGCTGTCCACCAACGTTTACCATCCAACCTGACAGAACAGGAGAGGATCTGCAAGGAGGAATGGCAGAGGATCCCCAAATCCAGGTGTGAAAAACTTGTTGCATCTTTCCCAAAAAGACTCATGGCTGTATTAGATCAAAAGGGTGCGTCTACTAAATACTGAGCAAAGGGTCTGAATACTTGGGACCATGTGATATTTCAGTTTTTCTTTTTTAATAAATCTGCAAAAATGTCAACAATTCTGTGTTTTTCTGTCAATATGGGGTGCTGTGTGTACATTAATGAGGAAAAAAATGAACTTAAATGATTTTAGCAAATGGCTGCAATGTAACAAAGAGTGAAAAATTTAAAGGGGTCTGAATACTTTCCGTACCCACTGTATGTTAAAATGTAAATTATTCTTTTGATTTCATTGATCCAGTCTTATGATCCTTCAGAAACCATTCTGATCTGCTGCTCAAAAATAATAATAAAATTTGTTATTATTATTATTAGTTGAAGTAGTAGTAGTAGTATGTTGAAAACAGCTGATTTTTTTTTTTTACGTTTCTTTGATGAATCGAAAGTTCAGAAGAACAGCATTTATCTGAAATAAAAATATTTTGTAATTATAAATGATGTGATTATAAATGTAATTATAAATGTCTTTATCATTACTTTTGATCAATTGAACGCATCGTTGCTAAATAAAAGTATTAATATCAGCATATTAAAATGATTTCAGAATGATCATGTGACACTGCAGACTGGAGTAATGATGCTGAAAATGTAGCTTTGATCACAGGAATAAATTACATTTTAAAATATATTCAAATAGAAAGCAGTGATTTTTAATAGTAAGAATATTTCACAAGAGTACTGTTTTTGCTGTATTTTGAATTATAAACAAAGAAGAGGATTCTTTAAAAAACATTACAAATCTTACTGTCCAAAAACTTTTGAATGGGAGTGTAGGCTACCTAAATTTGATATGTATTTATTGTATGTAAATTTGGTTGGCTGGTATGTTTTTCAGTTGTTGCTATGTGTAATTTATGAAATAGCCTATTGATTTTAGCAAGCTGTCAGGTGTGTGTCATATATAAAATGGAATTTTAAGTATATTACGGAATGGACAATGGTTTTTTATTCCCTCATAAATGTTTTTAATATGTTTAAAATTAAATTAAATTAAATTTAATTTAAAAAAATTAAATATGTTATTACAGATACATGTTTAATTATTGATAATAAACATGGTTCTTGGACAGTTTTTTTGTACCGTTTGCATGTTAGATTTAATATTTTAACTGATCTGAAAAAATAAAAATAATAGGCTGGCAGGCTCTGTTGTGACAACTTACCCCCATATAGTGTGACAACCTGACCTGTTGTATATTTAACAGACTGTACATGGCAATAACTGTGAAAGTTCAATAGTTTTTTAGACTTGGTTTGTCTGTTTACATTCATTTTTTGTCAAAGTTTCTGTCAAAAAGACGCTCTGGTGATGAGAAATGTGACCCTGAACTACAAAACCAGTCATAAGTTGGTATATTTGTAGAAATAGCCAACAATATATTGTATGGGTCATTAAGATAAAATCATTAGGATATTAAGTAAAGATCATGCTCCATGAAGATATTTTGTAAATTCCCCTGACATTGAAACGAGTTAATATCGTCTCTCAGCCTATAGAGGGCGCTGTTGCTCTTTTTAATACTAAGTAACAGCAAAACCCTCAAATATTATTTATCTTTAGTACTTTGTAAATCGATTTACTTCACATTGTAATGAGAGCAGTATTTACTAAGGTCAGAAAATGCAAGTACATAAAACCCTACAAGCACAACTACTAAAATATTCCTCCGTTAGTTGTTTGAACCTGAAAGGGTTAACTCGTGTAATTGGATCAATGGGCATAATGCGGAGCCCCAGCATCTAATTTCATCCGTGAAGACTCCTCATACGCGCCTGCTGCTGTCGCTGGAAATGGAATAAACGCTATGAGTTACTGTTGATGATGGGCCTGTTTTCTAAAAACAACCTGTTGAAAGTGCTTCTCCATGATCCTGCCTCCTGGTAAATGTTTATGGGAGATATTATTTCGCCGCTTGGTTGCCATGGCAGAAAGGGAAGGTGTCTGAGCGGTGTCAACTTTTATTCACATGGCGCTTTTCTCGCTCTGAACGCAGTCTGCATGTAAATGTACTGGAGATAAACCGCTTCACATCGCACTGAGGAACTCCGGGAGAGTTTGACGACGTGGGACATCGACTGCATAACTGTTTTCGCCTGAAAAAGAGCAAAACAGCGAGTAAGTGGACTTCAGTATTTGAATCGGTTTCGGTGTCACGTTATCTCTTAAAAGTAGACACATTTTTGCCTCAAAAATGTGTGTGACGCTTTTATTTATCCAGGGCATTGTAGAAAAACGACAAAGAGAATAAACAAGTCCGAAATAAGTTTTGTACCGTAGTTATCTAGCGGAATATTTGAAAGGCTGTTCTGTGCCACCCAAAGTTCGTCTAACATCCGTTTCCTTTGACACTACAGTCATACAAATCCCTTGAAATTTGATGAGGCGTCACGAAGAAAGGGGATAATGTCTGTAGACTACTAATATTACCTGTATTGTGATTAAAATCAAATATACATAGGTGTTTCTGTAAATGTTATTTTGTTAATTTTTGCAAAATAAACTTTTAACCCCCCCCCCCCCTCCATTTAAAATTATGTTGTTGTTGTTGGCTAGCGTATTTTGTATTCTAAATACACTACCGGTCAAAATTAATATTAATAAATATTTTTATTGTTTAAAAGAACTGCTTTCTATTTTAAAATGTAATTTATTCCTGTGACCAAAGCTACATTTTCAGAATCATTACTCCAGTCTTCAGTGTCTCATGACCCTTCAGAAATCGTTCTAATATGCTTTATTTATTTATTTATTTATTTATTTATTTATTTGTTTGTTTAGCAAGGATGCTTTAAATTGATCAAAAGTGATGATATAGGCATTTATATTACATAATATTTCTATTTTAGATAAATGCTGTTTTTCTGAATGTTCATATTCATCAAAGAAATCTGAAAAAAATTCTACTCTGCTGTTTTCAACATAATAATAATGTTTTTTGAGCAGCAAATCAGAATATTAGAACGATTTCTAAAGGATCATGTGACTAGAGTAATGATGCTAAAATTCAGCTTTGAAATCACAGAAATAAATTACATTGTAAAAAAATATATTAAACTAGAAAACGGTTATTTTAAATAGTAAAAATATTTAAAAAATGTACTGTACTTTAGATCAAATAGATGCAGGCTTAGTGAGCAGAAGAGACTTCTTTAAAAAAACATTAAAAATGTTACTGTTCAAAAACATTTGACTGGTAGTGTATGTCAAATGCAGTTCAATAATATTTATTTTAATTTAATTTTAAACGCATCATATCTGTCATATTTAATCTCAGACATGTTCTTCACTGATAGTGTCTCTTGGTAAAAAGTACTCTATTAGTACATTAGTACTAAAGTACAAGTATTAATATCAGTACTTAGTACTAAAAGTGTGTTATTATTATTGGGCAAAATTGTTGGCTTTGTTACAGTGGGGCAAAATTCGGTTGATCTAAATAATTTTCTCAAATATTGAAATTTCACTAATTTATATTGATATATGATTAAAAGCCTGGGTCAAGGTTAAAATGACACTGATAAGTAGCAAAATAAATGAAGGTATGGTGAAAAGTTCCCATGATGTGACCTTCATATAAATAAGAAAATGGCTGAAAGCTATTAGTTTTGGTAAAAATCAACCCACAGGACTTCAAAAGTTAAAGAAACGCCCAAATACAATTATATTCAATACAATTATATTATATATTTTTTTTAATAATATTTATACATGATCTGAAAGATGAATAAATAGTTGTTAGAATAAGACTATATTTGGCTTAGATACAACTATTTGAAAATCTAGAATCTGAGGGTGCAAAAAAAAAAAAAAAAAAAAAATCTAAATATTGAGAAAATCGCCTTTAAAGTTGCCCTAATGAAGTTCCTAGCAATGCCTATTACTAATCAAAAATTAAGTTTTGATATTTTTATTAAAGTGATTTCACAAAATATTTTAATGGAACATGATCTTTACTTAATATAAAAAAATGAGGCTTTGCCTCCTCTCACGTGACTTTCCTCCGTTCATTCTCAATTACAACCCAAAAAGTCTCCACACACTTAGGGGGCCTGTTTAAAGTTAATGGGCTCAGGGGAGGCAAGAGAGATGCGGACTCCCGCTTAAACTTTACCTGCTGGTGTCGCAGTTTGGCAGTGTTTCTTTAGAAAAACGAGTGATTTATACATTTTCTAGTGTTATATTTTGTAGTATTGCTGGTGGTGTTTTATTTTTGTTCTACAATTTTTTTTTTTTTCTCATTCAATATTTTGAGAAGACACTGCCTCCCTTGAAATATACCCATGCTACTTAAAGGATTAGTTCACTTTCAAAACAAAAATTTGCCAAGATGTTGCCATCCAAGATCTGTCCTTCTTTCTTCAGTCGTAAGAAATTTTCAGGATTTCTCTCCATATAATGGACTTCTATGGTTCCCCCAAGTTTGTACTTTCAAAATGCAGTTTGAATCCAGCTTCAAATGGCTCTAAATGATCCCAGCTGACGAAGAAGGGTCATATCTAGCGAAACAATCTTTTTTTTGTTAACAAATTGACAATTTCTATACTTTTTTTTTTTTTTTTTAACAATGCGCGTGCGTAGTCTATGTGATCTGGGTCAATGCAGTTAGGGTATGTCAGAAAACTCCCATCTCGTTTTCGTCTTCTACTTCAAAATCGCCCTACAATGCTGTTTTACCTTTTTTTGTAAAGGGTGTTTGATATTCTTTGTATGTTCACTTTGTAAAAGCTGGGTTGGTACTTCTGCAGCAATGTAGGATGAATTAGAAGTTTAAGACAAAAACGAGATGGGAGTTTTTCAACATACCCTAACTGTATTGACCCAGATCACACAGACTACGCATGCGCATTGCAGAGACGAGACAAGACAAGCTTTTGAGGTTAAAAAGTATATAAATTGTCAGTTTGTTTAAAAATAACTGATCGTTTTGCTAGATGAGACCCTTCTTCCTCAGCTGGGATCGTTTAGAGCCCTTTGAAGCTGCATTTAAGCTGCATTATGGAAGTTCAAACTTGGGGGCACCATACATATCCCTTATATGGATATTTGTGGTCCAGGGTCACATTTGTTGTGTCTTCTCACTCCAGATTGCAGATGAATGGCCTGTTAGAATATATCTAACCCTGTTTTCTTACAGCTGTTTGTATGAAATACTATGTTTTTTGCAATTGATTAGACTGCCAGAGCAAATATTACGAGTTTAGTGAAGAATGGTTATTGTACAACGGCCTCTAAAATCACTCTATAAGTTACTTTGGATAAAACGTATCTGCAAAATGTCAAAGTGCAGTAAAAGTTAAATCAGAGATTAGACGGTGAGTTGTTTTGAATGCAGGCCAAGGGCTTCGTGCTCTTTAGTGATTAGGGTTCCGCACTTTTAAGCGAAGAGGGTTAAATTGCAGATATGTGAGCTCAGGTGATCCCATTCAGCTTGCGTTTTTGTATTCCCATGAAGTAAGTCTTATGCCTAGATGTTTTTGTATTGTATTTTATTCTTATATTTAATCATGAAGACCTTTCGTGGATGCTTAGACTAAACTCACTGGGGCAAATGTAGGAAACTATCTCCGTTGTTGTGCGTGGTGCTGGAGGACACTGGGTGGAGAACAAAACTGCCTTTGTTTTTTTTTCATGCCTACACAAGGACCCAGAGTGCACTGAGCCTTTGAGAACAGGGCTATATTGAGCTGTCCCGGTGCCAAATTCAGGATTCTTTGACAGATCAGTGTTCCTGGGAAGATGTGTGGAAGGAAGGAAAATGTGGGGTTTTTAAAAGTGAAAGAGCTTTCAGTCTGGTCATTTTGGTCCAAATAGTCTTTCTGAAAATTTGCATTATGCTTTTAAGGGAATGTTATGGGTTCAATAGAGATGCTGTTGAAATAAGCAGATAAATATAAAAATAATAACATGGTGAAGACTTTAAAGATTGTGTGTCAGGGTCAGTAAGATAATTTGACCTTTTTAAGTTTCGGTTGTAAAAATGTTATGTAATGCAGTTTCTTTAAAATGTGATATTTACAAATTAATAATTGATAACTAAAACTATACTTTACATTGAAAACTATATTAAAAATGAATTTTGCAATTTTGGTTATTTTTGTAGTTAATATTCGGTAGCTCTTAATGTTTCAACACCGTATTGCCAATATTGTTATAATAGATGCTATTTTTAAATGATTTAAAATATATACTCTACCAGTCAAAAGTTTTTATTTTTTAAATATCTTTTTTAATTAAGGTTTTTAATGTTTTTTTTAAATAAGTCTCTATTGCTCATCTGTCACGAACTGTGCTGCTATGGCTCCCTCCGTCCGCCTTTTGAGGGAGCCTTCAATGTATTATGGACTTTTCACTACATTTCCCATAACCCCCTCTCATGAACTTCCTGTTACCTTTCACCCCTCACCCCAGTCGGCCATCTTGCTCCCACTGCATAAATAGCCCGGTTCACCTCAGTTTGATCGCGAAGTTTTGCATAGTTTACTGTGTCAATTCCGAGCGTTTTTCCCTGGTTGCCCTCCCGTTGCCGAGCTCCTTTGTTCCTGGTTCCCTGACTGTTCTCCGCCCGCCTATCGACCCCTAGCCTGTCCCTTGGATTACCCTGCTCGCTGCCTTCATGCTCGGATACTGACGCTTCTTTGTTTTGTCCTTCGTTGTCCATGTTTGTTCCTGTCTGACCCCCTGCTTGTCGACCATGATTATTTCTGTTAATAAAGCTTTGCACTTGGATCCACCTGTCTTCGTCATCGTTACATCATCAAACCTGCATTTATTTAATCCAAAATACACAAGCAGTATTGTGAAATATTTTTACTATTTAAAATAATTGCTTTGAATAGAAAGATCCAAAAATCTGCTTTTATCTGAAATAAAAGGCTTTTTAATATGATACACTATACCATTTAAGAGCTTGGAGTCAGTATAATTATAAAAATTAATACCTTTATTTAGCAAGGATGCTTTAAATTGATCAAGTGATGATAAAGACATTTATGATGATACAAAAGATTTATTTTTCAGATAAATGCTGTTCCTCTGAACTTTCTAAAGAAAGAAACTTGAAAAATTCTACTCGGCTGTTTTTAACGTAATAATAATAAAAAAAAATGTTTTTTGAGCAGCAAATATGAATATTTGAATGATTTCTGAAGGATTGTGTGACTGGAGTAATGATGCTAAAAATTCAGCTTTGAAATCATAGGAATAAATGATATTTTAAAATATATTCAAATAGAATAGCTATTTTGAATAGTAAAAATATTTGAAAATGTAAATGTTTTTGTTGTATTTGGTCAAATAAATTGTATATATGGACATTATAATGCCCATCAGCTCTTCTGCTGTTGAAATATTGGCATCTGTATTAGCCAGTAATTTACCTTAATTTTTTCTCATGAGCAGTAAGTCTTCTCACAGACTTGAGCTTAGGGCATAACATTTACTTCCTTCAGTCTGCTATTGTCAGTCATCCATTTATGAAATTAGGCCATGGTTCCCTGTAAAATAATCCACTGCTTCTGTCAGTTCAGCCCTGCTGCCCTGGATATATGCCATTAGCTGTAACAGAGGGCCTTTTCACGTTTCACGCAAGTGCTTCCAAATCCGTTATGTTTCGTAGTCTGATCATTTTATGCAACATTTTGGCTCTATACATTTACAGGAGTACTGAGAATATACTAGAGCTAAACAAAGTGTCTGGGCGAGTGGAGCCTTGTTTAGTTGTGTGGGAGTGTTTAGAAGCTTGGGAGGGACTGATGAGGTGAATACTCATGTGCTCCATGTCTAATTAGAGCAGCATGCCTGAACCTGACAGCAGGAATGTGCTATATGTCATAAGTGATGTCACATTCCATAGTGGACTTCTTTTTGGAAAGGTGAAAGTGTAATCTACAGATGTTCCGTCGTAATTAGTGGAAGTGCAATATTTTCAGCACATATAAATGTGTTCCTTCGTTTTTAGCAAACATTTGTGCTGCTTAATACACAAAATACAATTATGTGATATGCTTCCATTTAAAAGTTTGGGGTTAGATTTAAACCAAAAAAAAAAAAAAACGTATTTGAATAGAATGCAAAAAAGTAGTTTTATTTGGCAAGGATGCATTAAATTGATCAAAAGTTAAGACATTTAAAATGTTATAAAAGATTCCTATATCAAATAAATGCTGAACGCCCTATTAATTAAAAAAATCCATTAAATAATAAGCACCAACAGCTCTTGATACTAACATTGATATTAATAAGAGCTGATATTAATAGAGTATGACCAGATCGGCATATTAGAATGATTTCTGAAAGATTGTATAACACTGAAGAATTAGAAGACTTAAGTAAAAATGCATCACATGAATGAATTACATTTTAAATTATTTGACCGTGGACTACAAAATCATTAGGATATCAAGTAAAAACCATGATCCATGAAGTAATTTTGTACATTTCCTGCTGAAATATATCTCAATTTAATTTCTGATTATTAATATGCATTGCTAAGAACTTCATTTAGACAACTTTAAAGGCAAATTTTATTTTGATTTTTTTTTCAATATTTTAAAAATTGATACTTATGACTGACTTAAACAGTTATTTTAAATGGTAATAATATTACACAATATTACTTAAATACAAAAGGCTTCTTTATACAAGATAATTCTTGCATAAACTTTTACAAAATTATTCCAAACCTTTGATAGATAATATACAGTGCCATTCAAACGTTTTTTTTTATTTTTTTTTTTATGCTCATTAAATTATATTTATTTGATCAAAATTAATTTTCATCAGCCATTACTCCAGTCTTCAGTGTCACATGATCCTTCAGAAATGATGATCACATGATCCTTCATTCTAATATGCTAATTTATTATCAGTTTTGAAAACGGTTGTTTTTCGGAACCTGTGATGCTTTTTTTATTCAGGATTCTTTGATAAATAATTTCATTTCAAGCATTTATTCAAAATAGAAGTCTTTTCTACTATTGTAAGTCTTTACTATCACTTTTTATCAATTTAACACATCCTTGATGAATAAAAGTATTACTTTCTTTCAAATCTTCTGACCCCAAACTTTTGACGGTAGTATATATTGTTGCGAAAGATTTCTTTTTTAAATAAATGCTGCTCTTTTTAATCTTTTATTCATCAAAGAATCATAAAAAAGGTTTAACGGGTTTTAAAAAATATTAAGCAGCACAACTGTTTCTAACATTGAAAATAAATCAGCATATGAATATGATTTCTGAATAATCATGTGACATTGAAGACTGAAGTATTGATGCTGAAAATTCAGCTTTGCGTCACAGGAATAAATTGTATTTTAAAATAGAAAACCACTATTTGTCAGATTATTTCAAATTATTACTATTTTTTTCAGTTTTTTTTTTTTTTTAATCAAATAAAAGCAGCCTTGATCAGCAGAAAAGAAAAAAAAACAGACTTTTGAATGGCAGTGTGTACATTTAGTATTTATCTTTCTTTATTGTTGGTAAAGCAGTTATATTAGTCTTTCAGTATAAAAATGTTATTTAAGCTATGAAGTTGTAAAAATTGATCTCAGGGGTGATGGGATTTCTATTCTAGATGTATGAACATTGGTTATGTGTGGGTGGAAATTTCTCTATAAACAGTCTCTTGTTGTTAATGACGTATTGTTCGACTTGTTTATTGCACTTTTTTTTTTTTTTTTTCTCAGAGGGACGAGATGAAATATTTTCTGTGGTAGTCATGCTATAGATGCCCATAGTGCTTAACTTATATTGAACCCAGGACATTCCTTAAATAAGGTGTTGTCTTAAGGCTAGGTCAGGTTTGAGGCCAGCAGTGCATAGCTGAGGTGTTTTACAGTGTCCTCATGATTGCCTCTTCAGGTCTTCTATGTGTGGCATTTCACTCTCCATCTCAGAATGTGCCACCTTTGAGTGCCTGGGTTTATATTAACCTGCTGCTTTCTTTACCGTACTGCCATTTAAACTGAACCAGGAGACTCTTTCTGCTGCTTACAGTACATCTTCTCTGGCTTACTAAAACCTGACAGAAGCCTAACATCTTCTTCCTCTCACAGGGCCACCGAAGAGGCCGTTTTCTTGGGCAAAGCACCACTAATTTCTAACATTCTTCTTTGCTTGTGGTAAGTTCCTCGTTTTAAGCTTGTTTCTCTCTGGTTTTGCAAATGTTACTCTGCATTTCCATATATCTATGCCATGTGTGAATTATTGTGCATATCTTTTAGTGGTCAAACCAGGGTTTTTCAATAGCTGATGTTGATGTCTAGATGCATGAATAATATAATTCCAAATAAGGAAACATTGCTGAAATGAAAGCTTATTTTACTGTATTTTTACTGTATGTTCCAGTGTGCTAATCTCACAATGGCCAAATATTGTGCGATTAATCAGCGTGGCCAATATATAGGTCACTAATCTGTTTACAATTTGAGATCATTTGGATTGCATGATTTCCCTCATGAGAATAATCTGGCCTTGCTGTTTGTATTGCCTATCTGGAGTTTAGTTTCCTCTGTTTCCATGTTGTTTGTTAGTTGCAAAGGAGTCAGATCCTATTTGGAAGGAATGCCCTTGAGAGGAAAAAGTGTGCTTGGATTAATGGTCATTTTTGGAGTTGAATTATTGTAGGCGCTCTGTAGTCTTGTATACATTAATCAGATTAATGACTGTGAGTTTCCAGCCAGGCTTATGAGAGCTTCAACCCCTCCTTCCCATGGCCTCATTCTGCTCAGACGGAAGCCATTGTTTTCATGGGTCTGTGGTAGCAGGTTATCCAGTATTTGTCATTTATTTGCTGGCTTGGCCAACAAGTCAAAGTTTTTTTTTCTTGTGTACCATTGAGGCTGACATGCATTCACGCTGCTTGCGAAGGTGTGTGTGTGTCAGAGAGATCTGTGTGTGAGAGTCGTACAAACAAATGCCACATGCCGTAAGTTGTATTTTTAAAGCCACATCTAACAACTAGAGTAAATGCCCAGCTAATCGGTTCCAAATGTGCTGCCAATGCACTACCCAACTTTTGTTAAGGATGTTGGCACTGTCAGATTTGTTTCACCTTATAGGTGTAGTTTACCCTAAAATGAACACTTTTACTTTGCTTTATTGTGTTTCAGATCTGTTTGATTCTTTTTTTAACACACATGAACCAGAGATGTTTGCAGATTGTTCATGGTGCTCTTTTTCCACACAATGAATAAGGAAGAATACTGTCATAAAAAGCACACTAAAAAAGTATTTTCTTATATCTCCTGGAGCTTTGGAGCAATTCAAATTGTTGAGTAACAAGCAAAATATGTGAAGTTTTGATGTTCACATACTAAGAAATTTCAGTGGCTGTAGCATTTCTGTCATTAAAAAACATTAAGTGAATCTAATACAAATTATCTAATACAAATTATGTTGTTTAGTTGGTAGTAAACAAGGATAGATCGTACAGTAAAGTGTAAAAACAATAGTCAGGCTGCAAAGTAGTTCTGTTGTTTATAATACATTATGTATTTTAACAGTTTTGTTCAATAAAACCATATGATTAGTTGCTTTTGATACTTTATTTGAACTAAATTATTGCCCCTGTCATTTTGATTAATTTGAGTAAAAATTTGTTTTCTTGACCAAGAAAGTGGCAAGATGAAAACCAATATTTTCGGTTTCAAACTTTCACATAGCATCTTTAGGTTATAATTACATTAAAAATTCAAATCCAGATTTTGATTTTCATCAAGGTTTATTATAAACACACACACACACACACACACACATACACACACACACACACACACACACACACACACACACACAAAATTCCCCCAAATGCAATAAATCCAGCAGGGCTCTATGCTTGCTTTTCTTTAAAAAAAAAAAAAAAAACAGTCAATTTTAGAAGCACCTTTTAATCAATAATTGAAAAATCTGGTTTTTACCTTTTGTAATGCATTTTTTCTAACTTTATTGTGTGTCATCTTTTATGTCACATTTTTAATATATATATATATATATATATATATATATATATATATATATATATGTATATGTATGTGTGTATATGTAATATTATAAGCATTTTAATCTTTCCAATTAAAACAAAAGAATAAGATTAAGTTGCCGATCAAATGAAATCAGCATGAACAAAATTAATTTGAACTACAGAGGTGGCACAGAAGAACCCCAAAGTGGCTTTTTAGGTGTATTTTCATGTTTAATGAGGCTCAGAGGTGGCATGCGTGCAATCAAATTCATGAATTCATGTTGAGAGAAATGTTTTGAATATCACATTTTGAATATAGAAATATTAAGTGATTTAAATTACTGAAACTATACTTTTAAAAATGAAACTAGGTGGCGTCAGGTCACTTATTTAATTACTGAATCATATTCATTTGATTCGTTCGAATGGCTGATTCATTGAGGAAAAAGCAGGTGACTGTCTTTATGAATGGGAAATTGACTCACTAGATTAGTGAAAAAACGCATGTTCATTCATAAATGAAACACCACTTTTCTTCCCCACCGCAGAAACCACCATATGTTCATCAGTGCAGTCAAAATTGTTGATTTTTTTTTTTGTGTGTGTGTGTTTGTTGATCTCATAGTACAAAGTAGATGAGGAAAACTAAGATGCTGGGTGTATTCAAAGCACCACTTTTACTTTTTACAATGCGTAGAATGGTGCGCTGTGATTGGTTGAGCAGATCCATTGCATTTTGCAGAAAAAGGAGACTGGCGTTTGTTGCGGTTTGGAAAAAAAGGGAGAAAGCATGACAGAATAACACTGCGGATATTGCATTTTGTCTAAAATTAATAAAGGACTTTTCAATACCGACCAGATACAATACTGATGTTGGAAATAAATAAATAAATTATTATTTTTTTTTTTTTTTAATGGCGTTTATTGTGCTTTGGAAAAGAGCTCTTCATATGTATTTACATAATTTTAAAGTCTATTGTTCACTTAGGTCTATTTTTATTACCACAAGAAAATTATTATAATTATCTGATTACTCGATTAATCGCCAGAATAATTGACTAATTACTCAATGACCAAAATAATTGTTAGTGACAGCCCTAATTAGGACTTTAAGTGGTTAACTTTGGTCATTTTAAACCCCAGCTTAAAGGAATCTTAGGTTATCTTATTTCACGTTTCTCACTGCTCATAATTTACATGGGGTTAACAATTAATCCTGGGTATTCATACGCTGATGTTTCTCACTGTACATTCCTAAAACTCAGGTTAACGTTCTTATTTGCGCGTTTGCAGTGTTGTGTAATTGATTTGATATGTGTAGTATGTGACCTGGCTAAAGATGCACCAGTCGAACGGACGTAAATCAGAACTGCATTGCAGCCATTTTCCAAAATGTAATTTGTGTGGACGTATTACAAAGTCTGCAAGCGGCCAGTAAAGGCCAGAGATGCTGACAGACAGACTCAAAGAGGAGACGGAGAAAGCTCACTGTTAACAATGCACAAAATATTGGAAGAAAATTTTAAATATTGATTTGGGGTGTTATATAAATCTGTCTGAGATAAACTGATTGTCTTCAGAAAAGTTTAGATAGTGTTTTCTTTCCATCTTGCCTCCGTGTAGTATGGAGACACGGAAGCCTGTCAATCAGCGTCAGGGATGGGTCTATAGAGCGCATTTAGGCCACGCCTACACAGGGGAGAAAACAATCTGCGCGCTCTGAAGCTCTTATTTTCTTTCATATAACCTATAGTGCTGTCTCCTACTGCAGCACATTTTTTTTTTTCTTTGTGATATTTAGCGATTTTGTTCTCTTCATCTCACTGGAAGGAAACAGTGCTTTATTCGCAAATGTTTCATGCGTTATTCCAATTTTGCCCATAAGTTTAGTTCGGAACTTTGGATGTAAACTTATTGGCCATGGAGGACGGGCACGCACTGCGCAATAAGGATTCACGCCGCATCACATCATGCATCACATGCAAGTCAGTTTCTCTTTAAATTCGGTGCATAGAGAACATGGAACGTTGGATTGTTTTCTCCCCAGTGTGGGCGTGGCCTAAATGCGATAGACACACCCCGATGCTGATTAACAGGCTTCCGTGTCTCGGAAATTCAAATGCAAGATGAATTGCGATTGCATTTGAGTTTTGGCCGACTACAATCGTGATGCAGGGAAAGTGAAAAGGCTAACGTGGAAATTGAGATTGCTATTTAAATAAGACGGGGTCATTACTCGTAAGTCATAGGAAATGCAGCTGCAAATGGACTTTGCATTTTCATTTGAAATTTGGCAGTCACTGTGCGTTCGCGAAAGCAAAAACGCAAACGATAATGCAATACTTGCATTTGGGTTTGAATTATGGCACAGTTTATGCATCCACATATGGAAAAAACAATTACAAAAACCATTTGCAATTCCTTTTGAAAATTGTCCACAATATTACTCCATAGTGTAGTGCATATAGGGCTCTATGAAATCAGTTTATTTTTTCCCAAATTGAGTTTTAATTTTTTCTAAATTGTTTAATTTCTCTGCATTCCGTTTAATTATTTTTTTGACTGTTTAATAGAAATCATAACTTAACACATTTTAACAGCAATTTATTAAGTTTAACAAAAATGGCATTTTAAAGCCCTATGAAATGCATTTTTTTCTTAAATACAGTATTTTTTTTTTTGTTTACCAAATTCTGTTTTACATTTACATTTAGGAATTTAGCAGACGCTTTCATTCAAAAGCGACTTACAAAAAAGGACAATGGAAGCAATCAAAATCAACAAAAGAGCAATAACATGCAAGTGCTATGATAAGTCTCATTTAGCGTAGCGCAGTACATGTAACAAGGTATTTTTGAAATTATATAATAAATAAAAAGAAAATAGAAAAAGCAAGCTAGTGTTAGAGGCTTTTTTTGTATAGAGAGGAGCTAATGTTAGTTTTTATTGATTCCATTTGAATGGTTTTCAATTTAATTATTAAAAGCATTTTTTTCTATTTAAAAAATAATACTAGTTTTATATTTCACTATATTAAGTTATATATTTCTGTCACAATTTCAAGTTAAACCGAACTTTTATTTTGACAGGGTGCTGTGAAGAATTTTAAGTTTCTGTTTGTATATGATAAGATGATAAAAAATCGGAATCAGAAAGCGCTTTATTGCCAAGTATGCTTGCGCATACAAGGAATTTGTTTTTGTGTCATTAGCTTCCAGTGCACAGAGACAACAACAACAACACGAGACAATAAAAATAGGATGAGAATAAAAAAATACACGCATGTAAATATAAACAGACAAAAAAAAAAATATATATATATATATATAGTAAAATAAATTCAGAAATAAATAAGTGGTATGTACAGCTAATTGATAGAATGGAAAGAGATGCAGGGCTGTATTAGGATGGAGGTGTAACAAATAAATATAAGGTTATTGCACATTTTTATTGCACAATGGGGTGAGCATTTAACTGTTCATAATGTTGCCTGAGGGGAAAAAAAACTGTTCTTGTGCCTGGATGTCTAGGTATTTGGGGCTCTGTAGCACCGGCCAGATGGCAAAAGTTCAAAGAGGGGATGGCTTGGATGTGAGGGATCCAGGGTAATTTTCCTCGCTCTTTTCCTCACTCTGGATGTATACAGTTCTTGAAGGGTGGGCAGGGAAGCACCGATGATCCTCTCGGCAGTCCGAACTGTTCTCTGTAATCTTCTGATGTCTGATTTTGTAGCTGAGCCAAACCAGACAGTTATTGATGTGCACAGAGCAGACTCGATGACAGCTGAGTAGAACTGTTTTAGCAACCCCTGTGGTAGGTTGAACTTCCTCAGCTGGAGAAGGAATATTCATGAACTGGCAATCGGAGCGTTACTAGAGATTTTTATGTACTCGAATATTGACGCGGCAGAGGCTGAAAAACAAGCACTGATTCTGTCTGTGTTTTCCACATTGTGGAAATCATAGGGCAATATGCATATTAATGTAGACTTATAAGCGCAGCTACTTTGTTTACAGTAAAAACCAAGGAAACGCTAAATTGCTGCTGTTCAATAAGCGCTATCTACTGTCAGAGAGATTGAATTTATTAACTAATTCAGCCCATCTGTTATTTTTGTTTTGCAGATGTTTTATTTAGTATAATTTCCCAAAGCTAAAGTCAAATAATTCTCTTTTTTCTTCAGATATTGAAATTATACAACCTAATTTAAATGAAGAAAATGCTCATGCTCATGTTTGTAGCATTAGTTGCCTCTAATTTAAAATACTTCAGCTTCTAATAGAGCAAATAAATGTCTTGTTCATGTACTCATTTTCATTCTTTCTTGTCTCTTGCTTGAGAAACTAAGCAAATGGAAACAAATATTGAAAAATTGGCAAGCAGTATCAGAATTGGCCAATTTGCATGTGAAAAATTGGCAGTTGGTATTGCCCATGAAAAATCAAGATCAGTACATCACTACGGTTTACATAACGGTAAACATCTTTGTATTATACATTGCTGACTGTATCTTGTTTTCCTTTAACTATAAAGGTAAAAATGAAGCAGGCCTCTTCGCTGCAATTGATGCATTTTCCATCAAATTCACTAAAGGTTTTGCCCCCCTACAGCTCTCAAATGATGTTGAGCTCTAAAAACAGCAAAACATCACTATAAAAGTAATTTCTCTCATGCTTTTACCTACATTTAAACTTAATGTAATATGAGACTCCTGGGAACCGATGGAATTTTGCATCGCTGTGAACCTGACCAACATTAAATTTATATGCCATGTACAGGGCAAGATTTTCAGTAAACATTGTGTTCTGTTCTGCAATCAAAGCTGTTGTATGGCTACAGAAGATTTTGTGTTATATGGAAAAGAGCAGAAAGAACATTCTTTAACACATTTATATTTGTGTTCCATGAAAGGAAATTTGTCATATGGGTTTGAAACGGCATGAGAATCCTTGCACTTTTTGTTCTTTCCGCTCTTAAATGGGTTACTCCACCCTGAAATTAAATTTTGTCATCATTTACGCACCCTCATGCTGTTCCAAACTTTTTTTACTAAAACTAAATGTGAAAATTTTAAAAGACTGAACTTTAAAACTCTCTAAACCCTTTTTCTTTACAACCAACAGCATTATATCTCTCAATAATCTTATAGTCCTGTCTTTTTGCCTGTTAAAATTTGGTTATTAGATTCGACTAAGAAAATGGTCTGCTTTGTAGTTATCTAACTTGACAGACTTTAGCACTGATCTAACGAAAACATCTAAACAGAGTCAATGACCTATGAAATGTAAACTTCCCCAAAAGCAGGGCCCCTGACACTCAGTTAGTCTCTGAGCAACTTGTGCAACAAATTGTGAAAGGCGTTTATACAAATGGGAGTTCAGCGCATCTGTCTCCTCTTGGGGAAGGGGGTTGCCCGGTTTAAGCGGTTACACTAGATTACAAATACCATGCATGATCGGCCATCTGCTGCTGTCTATTTTTCATCTGGGCTGATTGGTACAGTTTTCTATATCAAAGGAATTTAAATTGTTGCAGAAATGCAATGGATTGTACATTTTAAACCAAAGCCTTGTCAAGGATATGGACGTGTTCTAGGACAAGGAAATTAAGTAAGTCTAAACAACGCTAGGAAGGTTTTATCGTGGTTAGTCATGGATAATGTTAATTTAATCGGGTTTTGAATTTCACAAAGTTTTTGTCCTTCTGTGCTCCAAAAGCTGGTTTGGTATCCTAGTTCTCAAGGTTTCTTTGTCAACAGCAGGAATCTGTTAATACGTTTGTGCCACGTTGTTCTGTACAGTGTTTCAAAGGTCAGCAGGCAAGCATCGCCATTACTTTTGTTCATAATCTGGTATGAGAGAATGTTTAAATCCCTAACTTTAAATATTTAACTTCTCTGCATAACTCATTTGTGAACTTGTGAAAAAAAAAAATAATAATAATAATAACAGATTAACGTTAAAGGAGGGATCCAAACCATATCTAGGGACCAGAATTAAAATAATAAATACCATTTCGACAGCCTTAAATGTGGCGTGACTGATCACTGCTGGACCTCAGTTGAAGTGACAGGGCAGAGTGCCAGTCTCTTCCACTTTACTACAAGTTATAGCGCAAAATAGACATGCATGAACATCAGAAGTTCTGTTTTTAAAAAAACAGTACAGCTTACCGAAAAGTAGCTGTCACTTCCTGAAATAAATGCAGTGTTATCTATAGTGTTCACAGTTGGTTAGTTAGCTATAAAAAACACTGAATAGAAGATGAGCTTTTATGAAATCTACCTTATGTGCAATTGAGTTGTATACAAACATTTTTGGGTGTGATTATTATGTTTGGAAAAAAAGTATATATATAATATTGAATATAGTATTTTAGTTGTTCATTTTAACCTCTAATTGTATGTACCAAATGAGAGGGCTCCCTATAGTTTACAGAAATATTTGAAAGAGGTTTAGATTTAGGGCTGTCAAACGATTAATCGGGATTAATCGCATCCAAAATAAGTTTGTTTACATACTATGTGTGTTTACTTTGTATATTTATTATGTACATATAAATACACACACATACATGTATATATTAAAACAAAATATTTATCTGTGTATATATATTTATACCTGTATACAATTTAGATTATAAATATATATATATAAATCTAAAATATTTTTCCTTAATATATACATGCATGTGTTTGTATGTATGTATACATAATAAATATACGCAGTACACAAATATATATTGTGTAAACACAAACTTTTATTTTGGATGCGATTAATCGCAATTAATCGTTTGACAGCCCTATTTAGATTTTTTCTTAAGAAAACAAAACTAACGGTATCTATAGCTTTTTTGAATGCATTGTAACTGCATCGTAGTGGTCAGACCACTTTAAAAATGCATCTACTTAATAACACCTTAGCAAACATTTGTGGTTTTGCAAGATGAAATGGCTCATTTATTTCCCTGGATAATGGTGCTGTTGATTTTTGCTGTCGACATGCACTGTAGTTTGCTGTTTGTCATCCAGGCTGTCCTACACATCTTTTGCGTAGTAGATCTGAGAGCTGGCTGCTCTTCCCCCAGCGTTTTTCACTGACACAGCCGTGTAATTACACCCGTCGTGGTCACGCCTCTCCCTAGACATGCTCGTTTTTAGCTCGGATCTCCGTGGGAGTGCTGAGCTCTTTTACATCGACGTGATAGACCAAACCATAAGCACTGCTGTATGCAACAATAGAGCCCTGCACAAAGAAAAGGGGAGCCACACTCCTCCCTGCTTGTATTTCAATTTTATAGCTCTAGAATCTCTGTGACCACATCTATTGTGTTGATTTACCTGTTGCTAGGCTCTTTGGGCTTTGACTCTGACATTGGGCATTTGACACGTCAAGTCTATGCCTAAAAGGTCCTCTCTTCCATCTGCTCTCAGCTGTTGAAAATTGTTGCCTGCTAATGGAAGAGGGTTATTAGGATCTGCTGTGTTCTTGCTCCAGCTCAGCAGGATCTCTGGGGCTTTGATTATTTCTGGAGTTCAACATGACACAGCTGCTTGCTGCTGTACTTACAGTGTGACATGCTCCATGGGGATGGGTGTGTCTGGCTTCTTCAATGCCTTGTGCAGACACAGACTGTTGTTGGGAATGCTTTGTGCTTTTTTTGCTCTTGCATTTCCTTGTACTTTTCACATAGTTTCTGGAATATTCAGTAAGCAACCTTGCTTTCCTAATATGTGGTACAGAGTGATGCAGTGCACAGCATAAATGAGTACACCCCCTCTAAAACGCATTCAGCAATTACTCTTTATTTAGCAGACATGTTAGGGATCTTGATCATTTACCAAAGAAGAATGTCAACATTATTCAGGAAAATAAGATTTTCTTATCAAAGTGATAAAATGTTGTTGCAAAAATGAGTTCACCCTCCTGAAAGTTACTCTAAAACTAAAAAAAAAAAAAAAAATGAGCATATTGAACCAAAACTTTTCAAGACAAGTCATTTCCTGACAATTAAAAGTGTTATATAGCCCACTGAATCATACTCTGGTTTAATGCTGGCAACAATGGAACCACTTGAGAGAGAACTGCCAGGTGACTTATTTCTTAGCACAAAAGAGGACAATGGTACAAGAGAAATACCAAATTATTGTTTTAAGTGTGAAAACAGCAGAAGCAGTGGCGTATTCAGGGGAGGGGCCATGGGGGCACTTGCCCACAACTGATTGCCCCCCCAAGTGTGCCCCCACCCTTTTACTTGTCTGTCACTCAAAAAATTCAAAACATATCTTTCTGCATTTGAATAACGATTCCGCGAACCGGGACTAATAGCAAGCTGCATTCCACTGAAAAAAAGCACATTGAAGTTGACCTATTTTATATAATCTTAAATTATCTTTCAGTGTTAGGACAGACCAGGTTCGATGTTGGCTCCTAGACAAAGGTAATGCATTTACATTTATTAATTTAGCGTATGCTTTTATCCAAAGCGACTTACAGTTGAGGAATACAACAAGCGATTCATTATAAAGAGGCAAATAAACATAATAGCATTCTTAATAGCCGCCTTTTTTCCCCCTTCTCCCAAAACAGCTTGGCTAACTGTTTTAGTTATTAAAATAGTTTTGTTTTGTATGAAATGGAAAAGTTATAGTTTCGTTATTTTATTAAGTTAATTTAGAAAAGGTTTAGAGCATTTTTTTTTGTTTGTTAAATGTAAGTTGTTGTTGTTGTTGTTGTTGTTTTTAAGTAACGAGCAGCCGGCGGCAGACTGTGAATTGGTCATAGCCTATGTTTGATCAATTTAGCTTTTTCAAATCATCACTACTTGCCTAAAATAAAATCTATAGATATAAAACAGCTTAAGCATACCACAATGTTAGTTTAAACAACAGCCTATATAAATGTGCACTATTAGACGCATATCCAGTTGTTTGTGCGGAGTGGAGGCTGAGGCGTGCTTTATAGGACATAGAGGCGCGATCACTTGCATTGGAAACATTTTTACGCCATCATTTTTGCTCATGTAAGTAAGATGCATCATTCAGAACTGTAGAGGGTCTATTTGTGTTATCAGTAGCCTACAAAATCAGCACTCGTGTCATATTGCTCTTGCTGCCCGTGTGATATCCTGTGATATGTGATGCCTATATATAAATATGAGGGAAAAAACACATACAGTGGCTTTTTTTTTTTTTGCACCAATATCTCAAATTTTAGGTCATAACTGCATTTATAGAGTTGTTGCCCCGCATCATATGTCAACATTCAGGTCTAGGTCTGTGACGTAATTTCCTATGATGTGACGCACGTAAAAGAACCACATACTTGTTTTTATCTCAAAATATCTTAAAAATTAGTTGAGTATTGCAATAGGAGAGATATACATATCACTCATCTTAAAATGGTATAACTTTCAGCAATTTTGAATGGATGATAGCAAAGTTCTTGTTGTCAAAGTTTGTTTTGAAATTGTCATAGGGAAACATAGGGTGTCTAACAACGAAGGTGAATCTCACTCATGCTTTGTATATTATTAAGAGTTATTTTTTTCCCTTAATTTTTGCTATAGACACATTTCTGGTTCTGTAATTTTTTTTTAACTTTTTGTTAATTGTATAATAAACTCATTTTACCTCTTCCAAGGCCAATATTTACAAAATATAGACTTCTGGAAATTCATACTCTGGTTTCAAGAGTGCAAGTCAATAATTTCAGATCCAAAAAAATCCAAAATGTTATGGTGTTGCTAGAGAAGGAGTACAGTGGTAGTAAAGCTCTTATATAGGGATGTACGAGTGCTGAAGGTGTGAGGGAGTTTTGCTTCATCAACGATGTCACTGTGTGATGTAATGCAAAAACCTGAAACTGAAGATGCTATCCTCTCCTTATTCCCTGCATTATTAGGTTTTTTTTTTTTCAACATGACAATGAAGATATTTATTCTCTGAAGGTGAAAATCCTTCAGTGGACATGTATTTCACTCAATCTTGTTGCTCTTGAGAAGTTGTTGGTGATTCTGTAGAGACGAGCTGAGCAACACTCCCCATTAAAGACCAGGGCATTTAAGGAGGTTGTTCTCCAGGAGTTAAACAGGGCAGATATGAAATTTTGTCATGAACTTGTACACTCCGTGCCAAGAAGGGTCAGAGCAGTATACTTGGAGTTCTAGAGGACATATTAAGTACTAGAATATTATACATTTGGTGAATTAAATCTAGGGTGTATTAATTTCTGCAATCCTTCATTGAAACAAAATTGGCTAGTTTACTTATTTTATAGAAAATATTGGTGTGTGTATATATATATATATATATATATATATACCAATGTTAATTAAATTAGTGTTCATTAAGAAAATACCTCTTTTATATTTATTCAGAGAGGGTGTACTCATTGTATGTGGACTAAATACTGAATACTGGCCTTTTTTGTTTAATGGTACACAAAATGACAATTCAGTATGTGCCTCAGATTTGAAGTCATGTTTTTGGTACAACTGGGTAAAGTAAAATGGCCTTTTTTTATTAAAGAGGTAATTTTTTTTTATTATTATATTAATATATTTCTTCAGGTTTACTTATGTTAAAGTCTTTTTTTAAAATGCAGAAAAAAAGATTATTCAACCCTAATTCTAACCCTATGTGTGAAATGATCCATTTTTAAGGGGTGGCTCCTTTAAAGGTGCAGTATGTTAAAATAACAGCTAGCAGTTGAAATGGGTACTTAAGTCCAAATTTGAAATATTACAAATGAGAAAGTTGTTTCTCATTCTCAGACTCGAGCCCACAGAGCTCCCATCAAACTAACTTTTTTTGGAGCATGATTAAAGTATGCCAACAAAATATTTTTAAATATTTAATTGATAATGCAATGTTTGCATATTTGTGACCCTGGACTACAAAACCAATTGTAAGTAGTATGGGTGTATTTGTAGCACTAGCCAACAATACATGTGGTGTCTCACTTCATGTGTCAATTGACAATATTTCAAATGTGTTGTTATGTAATGTGAACTGTTTCATACTTTTTAGTAGGCGATATACAGTGCATACTACACTAAAAACAATATGCTAGTATTTCATGCTAATTCTAGTATTACAGACTTTGATTATAAATTAGCAACTGTGGTTCAAGTGAAGCTCTCATATTAGCGCTCATCCTGGCATGTTTGTGGGAAATACCATCATCAGAAGCTGACTTTCCACTCCCTCCCCTGCCTTCACCTCACTGGGAGGAAGTTCAGGGGAAGTAATCCAAGCTCTCTTTATTTGCTGGAAAAAACAAAGACTTCTCCTTATTTGCCCTACTGATCTTTAAGGATGTGAATTCAGATTTGGGTGCAATTTGTGTTGAACTGCAACAAACAGCTGTGTTAAAAGATCTGTTTGAAACTAGTGATGTGCCAAGACGATGGACAAAAAATCCTATCTTGCTATCATGTAATCATATCTTGTTACTGGCACTCAATCTGTTTGACAATTATGTGCACTCTGGCCTTTAGCCTTGAACTGTTGTTTTTAAAAATATATCAGTATAACGTACTGTACATTTAAAATACTGTCCAGCCCTACCTTTGTGTCAAATTAGAAAAATATTTTTTAAACCAGGATTTAACCATATTGCCAAAAAGTAGAACATCCACAGCAAATGCTCTTTAACACTCTGTTAGTTCCCAAGTCCCCCTTGAGGATGCTAATTTTCCATTAGCATAGCCAGTTTGGCCTGAATTAGAAGCAGATGCTTCTGTGAGGCCGATCCCACTCTTTCCTCCCGCTTGTTGTGTCTGTTTGAGGAAGCTATACAACCTTGGCTCAGACAATACGAAGAGAACCCAAGGCCAGGAGCAGTGCTAAATGTATACAAGCACGGGAAAAGCGTGTACAAGGTTCATTAGGTGTACACCTACTTGTGTTGTTTGGACTAAATATAGTTTATGCAATAGCCAAAGCAGTTTGTGTGTTAATAAACAGGTTATTTTAAGGCTATGATTAAGTGCCCTAGAGGCATAGTGTCCCTATGAGCAATAGCAAATGGACACTTCCATGTCATTGGATATATTTGTACCTACATTACTCGCTTGCTACACTTTTAAAAATAAAGGTTCCATATAAGGGGATTTTCCACTTTATCTGCAGTAATGGTTCCGTGAATAACCTGTAACATCCATTGAACCTTTCCATTGCACAGAAGCTTCTATGTGGGGGAACGGTTAGTCGACATTATTAACAATGTCAACAATAAAAGATTGTAGACACAATTTTTTGTTGTCGAGCAGTCGTTTGATCTAATATGACCTAATGCAAGAGCCTGCAATAATGCGGTTTGACCAGTGTGGCCAGGGTTGCCAGGTTTTTACAACAAAACCTGCCCAATAGCTACTCAAAACAAGCCCAATAAAAATTGTTCCGGGGGGTAAAATACAAGTTTTCTTAAATGGGTTTCCCCTGGTAAAATTAGAATTCCAGGGGCTAAATATTAAGTTACTGGGGTAGCTAAATCCTGCGGACATGGAAAAACAACCCGCAGCAACACTAAAGTAGCCCAATTCCATGGGAAAACTGCAAAACGTTAATTCAGCCCTCCTGGATGCAATTCAAGAGAAAAAGACACACAGCACTTCAGAGCAAACACAGATTTACGGTATTTAACATGAAAAACCTGTCTCTTTCAGTTAGAATTACAACTTGATTTCCTGTTATAAAGCAGCTCTCCAGTGTGGAGCTAGCTAATGAGAAAATATTTTTATTAGTGGGAAAAAAATTATTTCATTATGATGTGTAGGCAGAATGATGTGAAAAATTTTGTCATCTCATTTTGTGTTCCAAATACATACATTTGTATAATGAATTGGTAACACTTTACAAGATATAATTTGTTAACATTAGCTAATGCATTAATTAACATGAATGAACGATACAGTTTTTACATTTATGTATTAATCTTTAATGTTGGTTAATAAAAATACAGCTGTTCATTATTTGTTCATGTTAGTTCACAGTGCATTTACCAAATGTTAAAAAACACAACTTGTGATTTTTATGAATGCATTAGTAAATGTTGAAATTTACATTAACTAAGATTAATAAATGCTGTAAAAGTTTTGTTCATAACTAATGTCAAGTACTGAATTATTATAAAAGTATTACCTATTAATTGTACAATAATTGTAATTACATGATATGCTTTTACTAATAGCAAAAGCTGAAATAATCAGTTTGCTGATTAATCACTGAAATAATCGATGATTAGGCGATTAATTGTTCTAATAATCATTAGATTAATCGATTAACAAAATAATAGTTTGTTGCAGCCCTACTTTAGATTATTTAGATATTCTTCTCTCTAGGAAAAAAATGGTTCTTTTAAGAACTGAAAGGTTCTTTGGTGAAGCCAAAATGTTTTCATAGTTCCTGTAACTATAAGTGTAAATACACAATTTTTGGAGTGTTCGCCACCCAGGAACAGTGAATGATGTCATTTTATAACACCTTTAGCTGAATACCTAACTTAATTAGTCTGGTCTAAACCAGCACAATAGGAAATCCCAGTGACATAACTGTACAATGATTGACCGAACACATGCCATACGAAACAACAGCACCCACCATTTTTAAAGAGGACATTGGATGCCAATTTTACACAAGTTGGTGTGATTCTTTAGCGTCCTAATTCCTTAGTGATTTTTACCTTGTCTGAAATGGCTCTTCACAGCAACCTATTTCGGTGCATGTCTCTGTAAATGATAATGATGCTAATGCTCACTTCACCCCTCTCTTTTTTTGTGTGTGTACTTGGTGGCGCGTTAGCATCAAAAACAAAACTAATCAACTGTGTCCTCAGTGGCTCTCATGTCAGAAGAAAATATAGAGTAAGTGTGCCCATTAAGCCCACTTTTAACTTTTGAAGACAAATTAAAAAAAGGGGAAAATCATATTTTATGCTAATCATTATTTTAACCAATCCAGTGATTTGTTAATTGTCTAACATTTTTTATTTATTATTTTTGTTAATTATTTTTAATTATTAATGATTTTTTTATTAATTATTATTATATAATTATTGTATACTGACCCAATCACTTTTGGCAATGTTGAGTTAGCCCCACTTATGTGCATTCTGTCTCAGGGAACCTAATGTAAAGAAACGCAAAAACTTTGGTGTTTTTAGACCCTTCAGAAATCAACACAATTCTGCAATTTACAGTTATTTCTTTATTAAGTACATTGATATGTCAAATAAGAGATATTTGTATTGTTTTTTGTGTATGAACAAATAGTACTTTATCATTTTATGTAACCTTTCTAAAAATGGAAAGATGAGTATTATTGGCTTGCACACAAAGCTAATCTCAAGGTCAAACCATTAGCCTTACTGAAAGAATGAATCATGTGAACTCTAAACCCCTAATGTTGTTTTTTTTTTTTTTTTTTAAGATTAATTCACAAATAATTGCATCCTAAATTGTTTCCTAAAACATTTTATTTATTTTTATTTTTTTAAAAGATGGGCTTAAATGGTACAGTGCCACAAAACGCATGCAGACTACGCAACACAAGCTGCGCTTGAACGGGAAAAACTTAACATTTCTTAATGTGGGCACAATGAAAATTACTATGATGCTTAGTCCACAGTATAGCTTCATGCATGCCTTTGTGAAGATATTTTTTTTATTTTTTTTTTTAGATTATTCATTGGAACCATTTAAGCATTTGTGTTTCAATTAGGAATACAAACTTTGATACATTTTCTGAGTAAAAGTGTTTAATAAGTTTTACCTTACTAGCCTTTTACCTTACTTACTACTAGGGATGGGACAATAAATCGATTCGTGGATTGATACTGGATCGTGGATTGATTCCTCTGAATGCATCGTGTTTGTCTTTGGAATTGATTCTGAGCTTAGGTTTTACCAGCAGATGGCGCTCTAATCTAGTGTTTATCTGTACACTCAAATGCTCACTAAGAAGAGTGCTGAAACTTCATTTCACCTCGGCTCAGAATGCTTTTATGACGCAGGATTTATATAAACACAGCCCACTGTGAACACCCTTGTAATTCGCTGCAATTTCTTTGAATTGTATGAATGGTTATTTTCAAGTGTGTGTAAGGATTTGGAAACAAGCAGAGCTCGGCTTTTTGTAAAGCAAGCAGTGCCATCTGCTGTTCAAAACTAAGCTCAGAATCTATTTGAGAAAGAATCGCAATTCATTTCTTGATTCGTGTTGCAACGATTTATCATCCCATCCCTACTTACTACCTTAATTTACAACTACTTTTAGATATTTAGGCCTTTAAATTACACACTGTGTATCACAATTATATAATGGGTGTCTGCTGATGTTTGATAATACAAAAATCATTGAGGCATGTTGTCTTTGACAACATGAGGGCACAATAAAAAAAAAAAAATAATAATAAAAAAATAATAAAAAGCAAAACAGTTTGGAGTGGACAAAATCTTTTCGGGAGTGAGTGAAGGCCAAGATCAGAATGAATGCTGATCAGGGATGGGAGACTTCCTCAGTTCAGTGGTAGATGGCAAGATTTCAGAATGTCTATTAAGTAGACTCTAAACAAGAATCCAGATAGGATAATTGTGAAATGAAACTACCCAGGTCAAAAGCCCCTAATAATCTAATGATCTTGTACAATGGAAAGGTTCCATTAAGGGATCTTTATAAAACCACAAATGCCAAAAGAGAACATTTAGTTTTTAGTAGGATACTCAACATTTAACCAGAAACAAATTAGTGGGAGGACCTGGGTGACAGTGGCATCATTTTTTTATTTTTTTTTTTGTGACTCCACCCAGATTGGTGCGAAGAAGCTTCTACCTCACCTAGGTTGCCTTAGGCAGTCACAAAGCCGCTCAGAAGTGAGATTGGCCTACGCTGGCTTTCTTTCTGTGTTGGAATACAGGATTACTGTTCCTGGACGGATGTCTTAACTGTAGAGGCCGAGGAGTGGCGGGTCACAACAGGTTGCTGGCAAAACTGTATATGTCTATGGAATATATTTTAAATTATTTGCTTAGTTATTTGGATTGAACTTGAGGGCCTATGCCATGTAGAGCAGAGACCGGATGAACTAGTTTCTTCTCTGGCAAGACTTCTGTCTTTGGTTGTCTTAATTTGATACATCAGACTTTGGCTGTTACTTACCACAGTTGTTTGCTCTATTTGATATTTCTTTATTTTCTTATTTCATGCTTTGTCCTTCACAGTTTGACAGACAGCCGCCATCATTCCGTGCTGCAAGGGCGACCCTAAAATGTCTTCCAACGGCGATCTGCAAGACGTTGGGAGCTGGGACAGCTTCTGGGAGGTAAGTATCCCCGACCGCAAATGCATATATGCACACAGATCTTCCTGGCAGAGTGAGCCAAGTACTGTGGCATCCAGCCAGGGAGTTAAAGACTACAGGAATGGATCACTGCAGATCCGACATTTCCATGAGCTGTCTAAGAGGTTTCCACCCTTTGCGAGATTTGTAGTAGTACCTACCCCTTCTCCACTGTTTCTTCAAGCATGCTTGGTCAGGTCCATACTTGCCTTGGAGAAAACTAACAGACATGAAGTGCATGTAGATAGTAAAGTGAAACGTTTATTTTCCTGTCAGTCTTGTTGTCAGTGTAGTACAGAGAGTAATTTAGGGCAGAATGAGGGAGTTTGTATGTTGTCCCCTGAATCTAACAAACTGTGCTTATTTTTTTGCATCATTATGTGTTTATTAATCTGGCCTGCAATTGAAAGGTACACATGAAAAAAAAAAAAAATTATATATGCTATAAGTTTGATATAGTATCAATTTTATGTTACAAACGGGTGTAAAAAGTTATATCAAATGTATTGGTCAATTGACATAAAACTGTAAAGATTTAAAGATTTGCCATTACATTTTAAGCTCTGTCAGTGGCTCAACTAATAGTGATTGTGAGCTTTGCATTCAGATGATAAGATTGAGTCAGTAAGTTAAACTTGAAAACCGGATCAGTCAGATTCATACAGTTGCATTCAAAATTATTCAACCCCCTTGACCTGCAAGACATTTTGCCTGCATATAAGAAAATGATCTGAAAACTATTTAACAAAGGCATCAGTACACTAGAAGAAAAAGCTGATTAATACACATTTGAATAATTTTGAAAATGTAAGTTGATGAATAATGGAAAACATTAAAAGCTTTAAACGTTCATTTTCAAAATGATTCAATCCCCAGAAGTCATATTTGGTGCAGAATCTGTGATATTTTAAAATCACCAAAAAAATCTGCTTGGAAGTGCTTAGAAGCTTCTGCCACCTCTCTATTGCAATCTTGGCCAGTTCCTCAGCTGAAAAAGCTTTTAGATCACTGGTAATCTTTGGTTTTCACTTTGCCACTGCTTTCTTCAAATTTAACCAAATATTTTCAATGAGAATTAAAGGGTTAGTTCACCCAAAAATTAAAATTCTGTCATTCATTACTCAAGTTGTTTCAAACCCGTTTCATCTTCGGAACACAATTTAAAATATTTCTGATGAAATCTGAGAGCTCTCTGACCCTCCCATAGACAGCAAGGGTCCTACCACGTTAAAGTTAAAGCAAAGTAAAGTACCAAGATGATCAAAAAAGTAGTCTGTGACATCAGTGGTTCAACTGTAATGTTACGAAGCTGTGAGAATACGTTTTTGTGCAAAGAAAGCTTTGTTAAATTGACACATGGGCTTTGTCAATCGTCTTGGTACTTTTCTGTGCCTTGAATGTGTTAGGACCCTTGCTGTCTATGGGAGGATCAGAGAGCTTTTGGTTTTCATCAAAAAGATCTTAAATTTTGTTCCGAAGATGAAAGAAGGTCTTGCGTATTTGGAACAACATGAGGGTGATCAAATAATGACAGCATTTTCAATTTGAGGTGAACTATTTAAATCTGGAGACTGAATAGGCCACTCAAAAGCATTCTACGATCAATCCCTGAACCAAGCATAAGTAGATTTGGATGTATACTTTGGGATGATTGTCCTGCAGGAAAGTCCATTGATCATCAACTATAGTCTCTGCACCCAAGGCATCACAATAAGGCTGCCAGATGTGTCTCTAGGAACTTTCAATGTTTTGGAAATCTTCATATAGCCTTACTCTTTCTAAAATAATAAAATCATTTCTTTTCTATAGCTTCCTTTTAGCTTTTGTGAGAGCTCTGTTGTATGTGTAACAGCTCAAGCTAATTCTGTTTTTTAATAAAGCTTTCTAAAGGTCTATTTGTGTTTTAAGACAATTTTACAATTACAATTTTACGAAAGTACGGCGACTTAGCTCCCATAGACAGCAAGGGTCCTAAAGTAGCTTGCAACTGTAAATAAAATATTCTGACTCTGTGTGCAACATTTTAGTATGACTCTCTAACATAACTTTTGTTGGTCAGCCTGGGAACTACAAGAGGACGGTGAAACGCATTGACGATGGCTACAAACTATGCAATGAACTGGTCAGCTGCTTTCAGGAGCGGGCCAAGATTGAGAAGGGATATTCCCAGCAGCTGAGTGACTGGGCCAGGAGATGGAGGGGTGTTGTGGAGAAAGGTGAGTATGACTTTGAGACTCTGTTCATCCTCCTAAAGTAGATGCGTCCCTCTACAGTTACATCAACACATTCTATTCTGATGAGCTGACAAGTGCTTCTGTCAAACCCTTAATAGCTGCATGATAGTTTCTATGTTTGGGGAAGAGAATAAAAGTGCGATATAAAGTAAAGCCACTCTGCCACTTCTGTTGTGGCGTGTTATTCCTTTATCAACCAGTCTATATTGGATTTTGACTCCACAACCTGCATGCATGGATGTGTTTTGAGCACTTGCAAAAAATAACAGCAAAAACAGTAAATTCAAAAAATTTGATTTAAAAAATAAACTGTAAATGTACGCAGTGTAAACAAAGCCATGCCATCTTGTATTGACCTTGAGAGTGACCTATTATGCCCCTTTTTACAAAACGTAATATAAGCCTCAGGTGTCCCCAGAATGTATCTGTAGGGAATTTTGAGCTGAAACTTCACAGATCATTTATTATATGATTTTGAAAACACCTATTTTGAGTGCAAGCAGAAACACTGTTTTCATGCATGTCTCATTTTTTTCACATACTTGCAGAGAAAGGCTACCAAAACAAAGTTACTGGATTGTCCTTTTTTATTTTTTCGAGGTTGGTAGATGCACTGGGGACCGACTTAAAAAGGGAAAAAGTCAGATTTTTATGATATTTCCCCTTTAAGAAAAGTCAAGGATATGAATGAATTACCTCCCAATGATAGCCTCAGGCTGGCCACGTATTTACTAACCAAACCATGTGACCTTAAAGAGGCAGACACGCTGACCTACAGTTAGTATAGACGGTGCAGATTTTATTTTTTATTTTTGACTTGGACTTTTAAGTAACTATCTAGTGTTATGTGCTGACAAATAAAGCTTAATTCTGAATTCTATCCTACAGGCCCACAGTATGGGACTATGGAAAAGGCCTGGCATGCTTTCATGAACGCTGCAGACAGACTGAGTGAGATCCATATGGAACTAAAAGAGAAACTGGTTATTGAGGACAGTGAAAAGATTAGAAACTGGCAGAAAGATGCCTTCCACAAGCAAATGATTGGTGGATTCCGTGAGACCAAAGACGCAGATGAAGGCTTCCGCAAGGCCCAGAAACCCTGGGTCAGGAAACTGAAGGATGTGAGTCTTCTACTGTGCAATATACAAAGCCATTTGAATGGTTTCCATTCATTGAAGGATTAGTTCACCTCCAGAATAAAAATTTCCTGATAATTTACTCACTCCCATGTCATCCAAGATGTTCATGTCTATTTGTCTTCAGCTGAAAATAAATTAATGTTTCTGAGGAAAACATGACTTTTTTCCAGTGGATTTCAGTGCGAGCCAACGGGTTGAAGGTCCAAATTGCAGTTTCAATGCAGCTACACAATACCAGCTGATGAATAAGAGTCCTCTCTAGCAAACCAATCCAAAACATTTATGTACTTTTTAACCACAAACTGCAATTTGGAACTTAAACCTGTTGGGCACCATTAAGTCCACTATATGGAGAAAAATCCTGGAATGTTTTCCTCAAAAACCTAAATTTTTGTTCAACTGAAGAAAGAAAGACCTGAACATCTTGGAAGACATAGAGGTGAGTAAATTATCAGGAACGTTTTTTTCTGGAAGTGAACCAATCCTTTAAATGGTGGCTGAGAGAGAATTTTTTTGGTTGTTTGTTTTTTTTTTTTTTTTTTTAGTTTAGTTTAGTTTGGTTTTGTTTTGTTTTGATTTGTTTTTAAATGGCCAGCTCACCCAAAATTATTTGATGTTATCATCTACTCATCGTAATGGCAGATGAACTCGTTTTTTATGGAATGTAAATTTAGATGAAAGGCTAAAGTAGATGATGATCAGTGACCAGTGACTGTCAAGCTGACCAAAATGACCAATGACCAAAAACATAATTTGGCTGGCCAATATGATTTTTGTATTGATTGTTTATTATATTCCTAGTCTTCCAAAGCCAGGTAGCTTAGTAAAATGGCTTGACCACCATACTAGTTTGGGGTAGCATTATGATGAATAAATGATGGCAGAATCGTTATTTTTGGGGGTGAGCTTTTTGGGTGAGTGTTTAAAGAGAACCTTGTGTGTATTTGGTGTAACAGTGCGTTTAATAATGAATATGTTGTGTAAATATCTTCTCTGGGGTAGGTGGAGTCTACCAAAAAGAGTTATCACCAAGCCCGGAAGGAAGAGCGCACTGCATTGACCCGTGAAACTCATGCCAAGGCTGACCCCACCAAATCCCAAGATGAGGTCCAAAAGTTCACAGACCGCTTGGAGAAGTGTACCCAAGAGGCAGAGAAGGTAGCATGAGAAAAAGCACAGACGCAACTGCTTTTCAGTTTAATTAAGGATTATAGTCATTTCAGTTTTTAAATCTCATCATTATGTTGGTAATTACTGTATTAGTTTGTCTACAACTATCCATGTCTAGGTGGAAAGAGATGGGTGGGGATTGGGCTGACAGAATTTCCATAAACTAAGACAAGATGAGGCTTGTTTGTTGATTATGCCATTAGTAAGGCCCCTGTGATGATGCCTTTGGACCTGTTGTTACAGTTCGAAATTATAGGTGTGAATAACGTGTTGTTAAATGTGTAGTTTAATTCACAAAAAATATACTCCCTACAGTTTCTGTCTTCTCATATGTGTAAAGAGAAACCTCACCCAATTTTATTTTGCTTTAATTTTTCTAAAATGTATAGACAGTCATGAAATTCATATTAGTACATTTGCGTTTTTGTTTAGCACATGCTTTGATCCAAAGGGACTTAGAAATGTGACCCTGGACCACAAAACCAGTCAAAAGTAGCATGGGTATATTTTTAGCAATAGGCAACAACACATTGTATGGGTTACATTTTCTTTTATGCCAAAAATCATTAGGACATTAAGTAAAGATCATGTTTCATGAAGATTTTTTTTGTAAATCTACCGTAAATATATCAACTATCAAAATTTTTCTGATTAGTACTATGCATTGCTAAGTACTTAATTTGGACAACTTTAAAGGCCATTTTCTCAATAATTGCATTTTTCTGCACCCTCAAATTCCAGATTTTCAAATATTGGCCAATTATTGTCATATCCTAACAAAACATCCACCAATGGAAAGCTTATTTATTTAGATGGTTTCAGATGATGTATACATCTCAATTTTAAAAAAATGGACCCTTATGACTCTTCATTTGTGAGCCTGGACCACGAAACCGAAGTGGTACAGCTTGCTCTTTCAGATTGGACAACTCTCGATCCAAACATTATGAATATGCACTGGTCCATTATATGTATTCCGGGTATTCTAAACAGGAAATTATGATCTTTGGAACTGACCTTGTAAACTGTGTCCCATGACTCTGTCCCGTGAACTGGTGCTTGTGTTTGGACATTTTCCCTCAGGCTAAGGAGCGTTATGAGAGAGCCCTGGATGAGCTGAATCGCTGTAACCCGCGTTACATGGAGGACATGGAGCAAGTGTTTGAAATCACACAGGAGGCAGAAAAGAAGAGGCTGCGCTTTTTTAAAGAAGTGCTGCAGGACATACACCAGCACATGGACCTCTCCAGCAATGATGGGTTAGTCGCTCTGCCATGCCACTGCTACACTGTATACATAGACACTTGTCTTCTAGAACAGCATCCTAATCAACATATGTGACCCTGGACCACAAAACCAGTCTATGGGTCAAAATGATCAGTTTTTCTTTTATGCAAGAAATCATTAGGATACTAAGTAAAGATCATGTTTCATGAAGTCATTTTGTAAATTTACTACTGTAAATATATCAAAACTTAATTTTTGATTAGTAATATGCATTGGTAAGAACCTAATTCGGACACATTTAAAGGCGATTTATTTTTATTTTTTCTTAATATTTAAATTTCAGATGGTTGTATCTCAGCCCAATATTGTTATATCCTAGCAAACAATTTATTTATTTGTTCAGCTTTCAGATGATGTAAAAATCTATATTTCAAAAACTGACCCTTATGACTGGTTTTGTGGTCCAGGGTCACATATTTGATTTATGCTGGCAACAAATCACATGCACCGCACCACTTGATTCAGAGGGCAGCAAAAATTTGGCTTCCAGTTGTTTTGTGCTGCCTTGGTGCTGTCTACAAATGCTGTCTAGTTTGGTGGCTTACTAGAGTTTGAAACCAAGCCAATGAGAGATTGACAGGTACAGATTTCGACACCGTTGTGAGTTGTTCAATTAAAATGACATGAGAAAAATGGGGAGTTCTATCTCAAACTTCACTTCTTTTCTTTGCTTTTTCTTTCAGTGTCAAATCCTGATTTATATTGCCAATTGAGTATCCTCAAATAGTTTCTGGTCATTTATGTGTCCCATAGCAAAAACCTGAAATAAATGCAGAATGTTAACCATTAATAAGTGCTTATTTGTTTTTCCAGACTCTCTGCTATCATTATGTTTACTTAATGAGGAATTCTGAGCATGCCGTTGACTATTAACCAGGGTCGTTTCAAAAGAGCTGAACGCTTCATCTGTTCATTTGTTTTTTAATCAGTGAACACATACCTCCTTTCGTTTTGTGTTTCGGTGGTAGCTTAAGCAGCGTAAAGTTACATGTTCAGAATAGCAACAAAAACAACACCCTACAAACCTGTCCCTGCAGTTTTGCACAATTGTTTACTTTTGTTGAACTGTAATTACAGGGCTGGTGCTGAGCTGTGTGGTAATCATATATAGTTTAGCTTCATGTACAGGAATCTTTGTGTTTACTCTATCCCTCCCTCATTCTTTGGATTTCCATGGTACGTAATGTTCCTGGCTCTTTTGTTCTGGTAGCAGTGGTTATGAAACTAAAAACTAGATTGTATCATTTTTTTCATTTATCATTTTTATATATATATATATATATATATATATATATATATATATTATTTTTTTATTTATTTTTTATTTTTTTTATCAAGTCTTTGTCTGAACAAAACTTGTCAACAGAATACTGTAGTGGATGGTTTTAGCATATTACTATGCAGCCACTAGGGCAGGGGTGCCCAAACTTGGTCCTGGAAGGCCAGTGTCCTGCAAAGTTTAGCTCAAACCCCAGTTAGACACACCTTAACTAGCTAATCAAGGTCTTGCTAGGCATGCCAGAAACTTCCAGCCAGGTGTGTTGAAGCAAGTTTGAGCTAAACTCTGCAGGACATCGGCCCTCCAGGACAGAGTTTGGGCACCCCTGCATTAGGGTGTCCAAGTCTCTATTGCTTTTTTTTTTTTCCTTTGGCACACTTTCAGGAAAAATAATGTGCAAAAATTTTACCTGTAGGGGTACAACAGCTTATGATTGGGCGGTACCTTCAAAAGGGCGTTCTTTAGGCGAACCTAAAAGGTTTATAGTAGTACCTAAACTAGGGCCCTATGATTTATGCAATGTGGAAAACCCAGACAGAATTGCAGAATCTAGTCATGAAAATGTAATTTACTGTATAACTAGGAATGTCACAGAATTTGCCAAATTATGGATGAATACATCAAAAGTAGGTCAGTACACCTAAATCAAAAATGTGATATGGAATAATGTCTGTGAATGTTAAGCCACAAAATGACTATTTAAATGAGTTATGCGTTTCTCTGTGGGAATGAAAAGCGCAGACGCGCAGTTTTGTTTATTACGCTATGCATAGCAGGTGTTTTCAGCCTTTACCACCTCAATATATGAGTACATTATCGCATAATCTCTAGAAATGCTCAGTCATTCGTGAACATTTTACAGTTTCTTTTGAGAATATCATCATATCATACTACATACTACTAATAGATGTTTTTGAAAACTTTGACTTCACTACGTTCCAAAGCAGAGTTTTGTACATAATTTTACAGCATAGTCTGCTATATTTCTCTTGCTACATTGAACTGAAGAAATCACCTCCTCTGAAACGCAAGAGCAGTGAACCTGTTCTTCTCAAATGGCACTGAACAATTCGATTGTGTATTTGAATGATCTGATTGCAGCTGTTCAATGATTCATCGATGACTTTACTCAAAATGAGCCAAGAATATTAGAACTTGAGTATGTTTGTGACCAAAGCTGATTTTTAGTACTGATTATTGTAAATGAAAATCATATTTAGGTCATGGAAAAAAAAAAAAAGAAAAATCAGATTTCTGCTGTATAAATAGTGAAGTTTTATTAAAAGCTCATCTTACCAGTGGTGAATTTAAGTGAATATATTACTACTACAACAAGTGACAAACAGTTGTACCACTAAAGGAACAATTTTATTTTACTTTTTTATGGACACTGCAGAAAATGTCTAAAAATGTCAGGTGTTGGAAAGGTATAATCAGTACTAATAGTGATGTTTGTCTTGGTAAGAGCCATCAACTATAGTTGATGTTGGCTGTGTGTGTTTTTTTTTTTTTTTTCACATGCACTTCCTTGTGCACAAATAAAACCTGTCCTAACAGAGTATGTGGAAAATTCCCATGCAGATTCCGAGCCCTGTACCGAGACCTCGGCCAGACCATCAACACAGCCAATGACACGGAGGACCTCAGGTGGTGGAGGAACACTCATGGGCCAGGCATGAGCATGAATTGGCCCCAGTTTGAGGTATAGTAAATTCTCCGCTCTGCAAAATGCTGTTTTGTTAACAATATTTACTACATCACAGAATGCCAGGAAAGACGTTTACCAGACTACAAACTTGAATGCTAACATTTGCTTAGAAAAGATGAGATATTTACAGATCCAAACGCTGCTGTGGAGTTGTCAACCATAGAGCTGTTTTGGGCCCCGGGCTCCAGTGGTGGTGAATTTCTAATGGGCTGAGCGTGAATGAGCTGTTGTCTTTGTACGGCCCATGAGTGGGTTCTGGAATGTCGGATCCCTCTCCCTAATGGCAATCCTTCCCCCTCTTCCTTCCCAGCCCTCCCCACAGCACAAACACACGCAGACACACAGTGGCAGTGTCAGCATCTCCATTTGTGTAAATGAGGTCTGTACCATACACAACTGTGTGTGTACGGATGTGTCGTGGAATCTGAGTGTGTCCGAAATTTAGAAATCCCCCATAGTGTGAATGTGTAATTGAGCAGTAGGAGAGGGAATAGCAGTCACAGAGCTAAAACGAAGCTTTTAGTCAAGTTTGCCCAGGTAAGTGACACCTCCAGAGGAATCTTCTGGCATCCTCCCTGTTTTGCCAGCACACTGGAGTCCTTTGTATGGCTGTAAATAGTCACAGGCTCTCTCTCTCACAGTGGTAGAAGGCTGACTGGATGATGGTCCCACATGTGACTGTGAATATAAGTTATGTCACAGTCACATTGTGTGACTGATCTGTATTCTTGTTCTGCTTTAACACAGATTAGTGTTAGTTAATTTTCACATTTCTTGTTTTAACAGGAGTGGTCACCGGAAGCAAACCGATCCATCAGTCGAAGAGAAAGAAGTCATTCTGATGATGTGGTCACTCTGACTAATATTGTCTCAGCGGGAGACGAACCCCCAAAGACTCCACAGGAAACTACAAGGTACATCTGCTACTGCATAGTCTCATGCTTGTGCACAAAGAAGTCATGTATATACAGTTGAAATCAAAAGTTTACACACGCCCTGCAGAATGTGCAAAATGTTAATTATTTTTACCAAAATAAGAGAATGCATGTTGTTGTTTTTTTTTTATTTAGTACTGACCTGAATTAGATATTTCACATAAAAGATGTTGACACATAGTCCACAAAAGAAAATAATCAGTGAAAGTACAAAAATTAGCCTGTTTAAAAGTTTACATATGCTAGATCCTTAATACTGTGTTGTTACCTGAATGATCCACAACGGTGTTCTTAAGTCCCTTGTTTGTCCTAAACATCTGTTCTTCATAAAAACCATTCAGATCACACAAATTCTTTGGTTTTCTAACAATGACTATTTGATTTTGAGATCTATCTTTTCACAACAAGGACAACTGAGGGACTCGTATGCAACTATTACAGAAGGTTCAAATGCTCACTGATGCTCCCGAAGGAAAAAATTATGCATTAAGAGCCAGGGGTGTAAACTTTTGAACAGAATGAAGATGAAGTATGAAGTACATTTTCCTTCTTTTGCCTAAATATCATATAAATTCATTTAGTACTGCCCTTTAGAAGCTACAGAAGATACTTACATGTTTCCCAGAAGGCAAAATAAGTTACATTTACCCTGATCTTCAAATTCAAAAATCTTTCACCCCCTTACTCTTAATGCATTGCGTTTCTTTCTGAAGCATCAAGTGAGCTTTTGAACCTTCTGTAATAGTTGCATATAAGTCCCTCAGTTGTCCTCAGTGTGAAAAGATGGATCCCAAAACCTAAAAAAAAAAAAAACTATTGTTTTCTCTTTTGGACTATACGTAAATGTATTGTGAAATACCTTATTCAGGTGAGCACTAAATTAAAATGACATGGATTTTGCATGATACCTCTTATTTTGGTAAAATAATTAACATTTTTCAGATTCTGCCAGGTGTATGTAAACTTTTGACCTCAACAATATATTATAATATTTTTTTGTAAAATATTATAAAATATAGTTAATAGATTGAAAATTGTTGTTTCTATTTCTTTCAGTAAAAAAAAAACAATCATATATATATATATTTTAGATTGTTTTTTTTACTGAATGAAAATTGTTACAAATGAAAGAATTTTAGCTGTTGTTGTTGTTGTTGTTGTTGTTGTTGTTGTTGTTGTTTTTATTATTATAATTATTATTATTATTATTATTTAATTATTATTATTTTTATTTTTTTGCTGATACCAGTATGGAGAGCGTTGGATGGCCAATACAATGACTATATAATTTAATGATATCAAATAAGATGCACACAAAATTGGTGCAACATGGTATTTATTTCCTCACGTTTCACACAAGAAACATTTACATTTATCAACCAACTAAATATAGATACCCAGATTCCCGAGTTTCATATTCTGCTACAATAACTAATTACAGTGTTGTATAACTGTTATTGTTTTGTTTTTTTTAATTATCCTGGCAACAGTTCTTCCCTCAGGGCTTCACTCACTGCTTTTAGTACCAACTACACCAATTAGCACTGAGTCAGCGCATTTAGACTCTGTGTGTGTGTGTGTGTGTGTGTGTGTGTGTGTGTGTTAGGGTAGCATGTTAACACAGGATCAAGGGAGGTCAAAGGTATTAGCTAAATGAAGTGCCTGGAAAGAACTGAGAAGGTCTGCTACAGATACTATAGCTGGCTCATGTTTGTGTGGTGTATCTGAATCTCTCTCACAGGGAACACGGGCACACAGGAGAATGCCTGTTAAATTGCAGTATTAAGTGTGGCCTTCTGCAGCTTCCTGCTTATTAGTCTGGTCTCTGTTGACTCTTAAACCCACAGGTGGCTTGAGGCGGATGGCTATTACGAGAACCTAAGTGGCTATACACCGGGAGTGTCAGTGCAACAATTTTTTTTTTATTGACCTCCTCTCTCGGTGTACAAACAACAGCTCTGTTCTAAAACCTAGTTAGCAACTTACCTAGACAGTATTTTAAGGAATATTGGTTACGCTCCTGACATTTTCATCAGTCATTTTGATAAATGACACCTTTCTGCTGATTTCCACAGATGTGTGAACAAAACTTCTAAGTTAGGCATTTTTGAGGTTATATTTATTGTAGCTGCCAATGTAGGCAGTAGATGGCAAGGTGTCTCACTAGGTTGTGGAACAGAGATAACCAGATCTTCAAGACAAGATCATTTTGAGATGATGAATCGAATTAACCCCATTTGATCCAGACCCTTGTGAGGGCCAATCATTTGTGAACATTAGTTACAAGCTAAAAATAATAATGAAACGTTTTGATCTCTTTGCCGTTTCCTCTTTTAAAATCAATATACATCCTCCTCATTTCTTATACTGCTTTACACTATTTTTCTTTGAGTAAATATTGAAGGAATGTTGAGGGTTCAGCACAAGTTGACAACATCTGTTGTGCAAGACATTACACTCAGATAAACTTTTTACACATAGTTTTGAAAGCTTTGTTACAAAACTGAAACATGGTTGCATGTGGACGGAAATATGTTGGAGATTGATAACCAGACGTTCATCCACCTGGAAAAGTAGTTCCACCACTAAAAGGACAATTTAGACACTATTATGGCACAATAACCAAACACATCTTGTAACACATTACAAGATGTGTAGTCAGATTACTTTTTTCAAGTAACAAAAAAGTCGCCAGTTACTTTTTGTTTCCTTTATTTATGTAATCCCATTTTATTAACCAATGTCTTTGCTGCTGACCTTTTGTTGATCCAATTCAACCATACTAATAAGCAAAACTTACTTTAGATTAACATTTTCTCATTGCTGAAGAGTGTTGGACTCCTCCTTCTGCATTCTACTACATAGATGTGAATTTACTTTTCCCTCAGCCTTAGGCTTTTTTACTTTTGAGTGTGAAAGGGCTTTTTCGTTTGCTAAAAATGTTAACTTTTTATAGAGACAGAGCGACACGCGTCATAACCTGAAAACCATGCTTACGAGGGGGGGAAACAATCCAACGCTCTCCATTGACTTTATAGTGCGGGAAGCTGCCTCCTTGTCATTTCTGACTTAAAATAAAAAAACAGAGCAATGTCTAAAAGCTGCTATGTGACAAGGTGTACAGTAAACAAGCTAAAAAAAGACATAACTACGTTTTTATAAGCTGTCGACCCAAAAACGAGCGTTTAAGGACACAAAAGTAGAGCGCAACGTGTCATATTACTAGAGAATACGCCCATTGGTGGGAAACTTAATGGGTTAAGTAAACATTCATTATTTTTAACGATGTCAAAGGATTATTTCACCACCCTGAGACGAGAAGATATATTGAGAAACTACATGGTATTAGTCTAAGTCAGTGCTTCTTTTCCTTACCTTCCTTTTGCTGGAGAAATGATCCAATGGAATGGCCCAACGTGAAATACCCTGACATCTACAACTATTTGTGCCCTTAAACACTCGTTTTTTAGGGTCGACAGCTTATATGAACGTTGTTCTGTTTTTTTTTTTTTTTGTTTTGTTTACTGTACACCTTGTCACATAGCAGCTTTTAGAAATTGTTTTGTTTTTTGTTATGTAACGCATTACTTTCCATAAAAAGTAACCAAGTAACATAATTAGTTACTGTTTTAGGGAGTAACGCAATATTGTAATGCATTACTTTTAAAGGTAACTTTCCCCAACACTGTTAATAATAAACACATTTTAGTATAGAAGAGTTCATAAGTGCTTCAACAAATATAATATTTGTTTTTTAAGCCCTCTGGAATGTTTTCTTCCTTACACCCAAAGTACATTTCAGTTATGACACAAACGCTTGGCATGTGCATACAGCCAAATGCATAGCATTTCAAAATGTGTTCCATTTGATAGCATGCACAAACACAGGCTGTTGACATTTTAAAGTTTTATCCTTATCTAGTATCTCTGCTCTTTCTCCAGACGTTATCAGTGACAGAATGTCTTTGAGTCTTTAAACTCATATCGCATCTATTTTTGTTGCATCTTCAGAAGTTAAATTAAAAATAAGTTATGTTTCTGTATGTCTGTATGAACTGACAACATGCTGACAGACAAGACAGAGCAGGTTACTTCTGGTATGAAACAAGTTCTTAGATTTAAAATGATAAATACCGATTTGTGGCTATTTAATGTGTCGTGAGCAGTGTTATTACTTTTAAGAGTAATGCATTACAATATTGATTTACTCCCTAAAAAAGTACCATTACTTGGTTACTATTTATGGAAAGTAATGTGTTGCGTTACTTTTGTGTTGCTTTCTTAATTTGGGCAGGGCTGCTTGTTTGTTTTTAATATAACAAGTGATATTTTTGGCAAATTTTAAAGCCCTTTCACACACCAAAAGCCTCAGGCTTAAGGAAAACTGACTTCTGTACAGTAGACTGCAGAAGAAAGTTCAACATTTTTCAGCAATAAAAATAAAATAAAAATGTTAGTTTATCTTGAGTAATTTTTGGTTGTTAGAATGGTTGCATTGGATCATCGAAGGTCAGCAGCGAAGACACTGGTTAATAAAATGGGATTGAATACATAAAGTATATTTGTATTATTTAACATATATAATACATTATTGTAGGTTTGTGTTATATTCTGAGTTGCGTTTCAGTGTGTTTATTCATTTTGAGGAATACTGAATCTATTTGTGAATGAGAAGAGTAAATGCATGTTCACATTTAGTCTAACTGGCATTACTTTAAAAAAAAAAAGTAACTCTTATTTTCTTGTAAATTAAAGTAATGTTACTTTACTTGAAAAAAGTAATCTGATTACATAACTTACGATACTTGCAATGCGTTACCTGAAAACAGTGGTTGTGACAGATCACTTATTCACTTATCACAGATTGCCTTATTAGATTAATGACATGTAAACTGATCGTCTTTTCTTATTCACAATATGAACACATCAGAACGTATTCTATTTCAACCACAGAAAGACATCAATACACACAATTTTTCAAGTTTAAGTCCACCGAAGTTAATCTAATCTCCTGTCTGATTTGTTTGTCAGACAGAATGGTGGATTTGTCAGTCAAGCTGTTTGCAAAAGGTCAATTTACCCTTAACTGAGTTTTTGATTGACAGGCGATCTGACTAATCATAATGCCAAATCAGCCATATTGTCTGATTTAAAAAAAAAAAAAACAGACAGGAGAGTAGATTAATGTCGCTGGACTTAAAATCTAAAATGACGTCTTTATGTGGCTGATACCTTATGATGTAATTTGTTTATTTTGTGCTATTAAGAAGAAGATATGATATGAGGCCCTACATCGATCTGTTAAAGGATTAGTTCACTTTCAGAACAAAAATTTACAGATAATATACTCACCCCCTTGTCATCCAAGGTGTTCACATCTTTCTTTCTTCAGTCGTAAAGAAATTATTTTTGAGGATTTCTCTCTATATAATGGATATGTATGGTGCTCCCAAGTTTGATCTTCTGTAATTAAGTTTAAATGCAGCTTCAAAGGGCTCTAAATGATCCCAGCTAAATAAGAAAGATCTTATCTAGCAAAACAATGGGTCATTTTCTAAACAAATCAACAATTTATATACTTTTTAACCTCAAATGCTCATCTTGTCTTGTCTCTGCAATGCATGCGTAGTCTGTCTGATCTGGGTCAGTACAGTTAGGGTAAGTTGAAAAACTCGTTTTCTTCCCCAACTTCAAAATTGTCCTACAATGCTGCAGAAATACCATTCTAGTGTTTACAAAGGGAACATACAAAAAAAGGTTGACGAAAACGAGATGGTAGTTTTTCGACATACCCTAACTGTATTGACCCGGATCATACAGGCTACTCATGCGCATCGCAGAGACAAGACAAGACAAGACAAGGTTTCAGGTTAAAAAGTATCGGAAATAACAGATCGGTTCCCTAGATAAGACCCTTTTTCATTGGCTGGGATCATTTAGAGCCCTTTGAAGCTGGATGTAAACTGCATTCTGGAAGTTCAAACTTGGGGGCACTATAGAAGTTCATTATATGGATAGAAATCCTGAAATGTTTTCCCTTAAAAAAAAAAAAAAACAATTCCTTTACGACTGAAAAAAGAAAGACATGATATCTTGGATGACAGTGAAAGTGAACGAATCCTTTTAAGATGCATTAAATGTGTGATGTGAAAGCGCCATGGCTTGTCAGACATAGCAACAGTAGTGAAAGGGGGTGGGTCAGTTGGGCTGATTTTGTTACAGAGATCTGGCAACCCTAAACTTCCACTCTCACTCAGCAGTTCAGTCCAGAGCAGGATAAAATATACCAAAATATACTTTGGGCTTAAGACTTCAACTGTGAAAGTGATTTTAGAAGGACTGAGGGACGGTGAAATTAGCTTCTGTAATAATCCACGGCATGCTACATAAAAATTCTAATTTATTTCCTTCAGTAAATTTGAGACCTTTCAAATGTTTTTAGCTGAACTATCACAGATAACCTGATTAGTATGGAAGCCCATTTCCACCACTGAATTAAAAAATTATAAAAAAGGTAATTGTGACACTTACCTCACAAATCTTTTTTTTTTTTTTTTTTGTCTCGCATATTTTCATCTTGCAATTCAGACTTTTTTTCTCTAAATTTTGTGCTACAAACTCACAATTTAGAACTGTGAGATACAAACAAGCAATTCTGAGAAATATTCAGAACTGTTTAAGTCTCGCGATTGTGACTTTATAACATGCAATTGCAAGTTAAGTCAGAATTAACTTTTTTTTTTTTTTCCTTAAAATTGGACTTTATAACTTGCAATTGAGAGTTTGTCTCAGTTTTTAGAAAAAAGTCTGAATTGTCAGAATGTCGCATTTACCTTTTTGTTTTTTTCGGAAACTGGCTTCCATAGATTACCAAGTTGATTTTTGGAGTAAAATCTTCTACCTTCTATTAAAATGATTCATCCATGAATTATTCTTTTTTTGTTTCTAATTCCTCTTCTGTCCACACAGGGCGGGTAAAGACTACTCCTCGGACTGGTCTGATGAAGAGAGCCCCAAAAAATACATCGCAGCCAACGGAGTGGACGAGGAGGAGAAGGTAGCCGGGGTTCGCGTTAAAGCGCTGTATGATTACACAGGGCAGGAGGCTGATGAGCTGAGCTTTAAAGCAGGTATTAATCCCTACTAATGCTTATTAATGCCACACACATGAACATACACATGGCTGCGGCTTGTGGATTCATCAAACCCCTTTTCTTTGCTCGTCCTTTGCTCTTTCAATGCCTCGCTGTGCATGGTAGTGCAGTTGTTTTAAAAGGCATTGTAAAAAGGATGAAATTAAATGGGGTTTGTCAATTGAAGCATGTGTGTGATTAAACGTGTTACATGGGTTTATTTGAGACTGATTCCTCACATTTAGACAAAACCCATGAAACCGCTTTGGAACTAGTGAACTGACACAAAACAAATCTACTCATTTTCAGTATGGCTTGAAGATGGTAACAAAACAAGGGAATTGTTTGCTTCTAGTGGAAAAAGGAACTGAATTCACAAAAAATGTGAAACTTTGACCTTGTTTTTAACATTCCCCAGTTTTTTGCTTCAGAATGAAGAAATCAATAGTTTCCTTCGGTGATCAACTGATCCCTGCATGTAATGATTATCTGACTTCCCAAAAGTCACTAAATGGCATCAGTTTGGACTGTGTTAAAACAGAGTCCTAAACTCTGATTGGCTGGAGGCTGTTTGGATCCAGCTTAGTCTGAGTTTAGGGTGACACAACTGACTCTAATGCTAAATATCTTTGGTCTGCTGGCTAGATTAGTGTCTGCACTGTAGGAAACTGTGAAGCAGGCACATTGGAGTAATGTAGAATTGGGGTAAATTAAATCTTTTATGGGTGGCACTAAATGGGCAGGGCAAGAATAATGAATCATTTAGTCTCGTAGAAATTAACTGCATAGACAAGCAGGTCCAGGATCCACCTGGAGGATTTTTGAATCAGTATGCATACTTTAAATATTATATAAAGCTTAAATGATTCATTCAGGCTATTTATGAGGCCTGTTACCCAAGAAACTGTCAAACTTTATGATGCCAAATAGCAGCTCTAACAAAATGTGCAATAGCAGACGTGCCAAGAGTGACACCTGGTGGTCATTTACTGAAGGGTTTCTTTCACTCAAGTAAAGTAGATTTAAAGGTTTACTTGGTATTTGTGTTTGTTGCACTGCCTGATATGAGTAATCTTGGATTTATACTGACACCTAGTGAAAGTGGATGTAGCATGATTTTAAAGCTAGTATTTTTGATTAACAATGCCATTGTGGAATCTAAAAACATTTTTATGTGTGAAACTTTCGTTAATGACGAAAAAACAGTGCTCCTACAAGTTTTTAAGTTTATTAAAGTACATTTTACAAAAAACTTCAAACTTTCACATTTAATTTAATGTCACTTGACTTCCTTTGTAATTATTTGTGAAGTTTGCTATCAATTTTAGTTAAAATGGTTTCAAAGTAAACTGCTTTTTTAGTGCTGTCAAACGATTAATCGCATCCAAAATAAAAGTTTATTTATTATGTATATATTTATTATGTATATATAAATACAAACACCTACATGTATATATTAAGGAAAAATATTTTAGATTTATATATAAAATATTTATTTATAATCTAAATTGTATACAGGTATAAATATATATACATATAAATATGTTGTTTTAATATATACATGTATGTGTGTATATTTATATGTACATACTATATGTGTGTTTACTTTGTATATTTATTATGTAAACATGAACTCTTATTTTGGATGTGATTAATCGCGATTAATTGTTTGACAGCCCTACTTTTTTTTTCAGTGTTCCTCCAGCAAACTCTCATTAGGTAAAGGTTTTTGAGGCAGTTGAATATTAAAGTTGCCTGAATACACACTAGAATATTTTAGGCATTTTTAAGAGTATACAATAGTTGTATAGACAGATTAAGCCTGAAGCCTGTTTTTTGCTTGATGTGTCTGTACAGGCATGAGGGTGTGTAAAACAAAGCGGTGACATCATTGCAGCACTTGCGATACTGCACGTTGACTCTGCAAGGCTTGACTTCACACAGTCATGCACACCTTAGTTTGGAGCCATTTGGCTGAAATGATAATTAGGGATTCACTGATATTCAAATTGTGTCTATTAACAGTAAGCCTGTAATTATTTTCATGACTGTAAACCCATAAATGTTGAATTTAATTTTAGAAAAAAAAAAAAGAAAGAAAAGGGGAAAAAAAAAGAAGAAAAAAAGTAGAAGGCTAAAACCAGGGCTCTGAACCAGTTCAGGGAATGAAAACGGAAATTAACGAAATTTTGACAGGAACGTAACCAGAAACGGAAACTAAATCAAATTTAATAGTTTTTTGAAACAGCCATTAATTGGTTAATAACGTTATTTTATTGTTCTGTTTAGTATTTTAATTTTGCAATCGACCAATCACAAATTCAAACAGTATGTTTTTTTTGTTTTTTTTTACCAAAAAAAATAATGCATCCAATGAGTGATAAAAGTTTAAAAAGTTAAAAAACTTGGTTATTAACTGTTGTTTTTCCTCCTTATAATGGTTTTGGAACGGTAATAATACAGAAGGAACAAATGAACAGCAACTTAAAATACTGATTCTGCTCTGAATTAACTGTTTGTTCACTATTATTTATTTTATTTATTTATTTATTTTTATGTTTTAAAAAGTCTCTTATGCCAACCAATGAAGGCACTAAAATTAAAAATACAGTAAAATTAATATTATGAAATGGTATTACAATTTAAAATAACTTGTCTATTTGTATTGTAAAATGTAATTTATTCTTTTGATGCAAAGCTGAATTTTCAGCATCGTTGCTCTAGTCTTCAGAGTCACATGAAATCAAATATGCTCTAATTTGCTGCTCAAAAAACAATTCTGATTATTATCAGTGTTGAAATTTGTCTTCCTAATATTTTGTGTAAGTCAAAATCAAGTCAAGTCACCTTTATTTATATAGCGTTTTTAACAACACAGGTTGTGTCAAGGCAACTTCACAGTATTAAATAAGACAGTAGTGTGTCAATAATGCAAAACAACAGTAAACAATCAATTTTCAGTTCATTGTTCAATTCAGTGATGTCATCACCATCTCAGTTCAAATAATATACAATATCACTGGAAATTATTTATCTTTAGTAAAATTATAAATGTCTTCATTTAAACACTCCTTACTGAATAAAAGCATTAGAATCATTGCAAGTATTTGATGGCCCCAAAAAGTGTTAACTTTAATTAAAATCTGATGACCCCGAACTTTGAATAGTAGTAGTGTACAATATGAAACACTGCCCTTCAAAAGTTTGGTTTAGTTTTTTTTTTTTTTATATATATATTTTTGTATTTTAAACATTTGGTTTTCTATTTTATTATAACTTCAAATGTAATTAATTCCTATGATGCAAAGCTGAATTTTCAGCATAATTACTCAGTATTCAGTGTCACATGATCCTTCAGAAATCATTCTTATATGCTGATTTATTATCAATTTTACAAACAGTTGTGCTGCTTAATATTGGAACCTGTGATACTTTTTTCAGGTACCTTTATTAATGTTTATTATAACAGCATTTATTTAAAATATAATTTTTTTATAACAATATACGCTACAGTTCAAAAGTTTGGGGTCAGTAAATTTTTACTTTCTTTCGTTCTTTCTTTGAAAGAAATGAATACTTTTATTCAGCAAGGATGTGTTAAATTAATAAAGTGATAGTAAAGACTTATACTGCCCAGATTTGGCACCCTGCGACTTCTGGCTTTTCCCCAATCTAAAATCATCTTTGAAGGGGACTGAGGCTTCATTGTCCAATGTACAATGCTTTTTTATCTTCTTTAATAAATGTTGCTATTTTTTGTGGCTAGATAGTTTCTGGACAGCCCTTGTATAGTGTTTCCCTTGGAGAAATGTAGGTGGCCAATTATAATAACAGAAACAACTGACTATAGTATATACACTCATGGCCAAAAATATCGGCACCCTTGCAATTCTGTCAGAAAATGCAACCCTTCTCTCAGAGAATTGTTCCAATTGCAAATGCTTTGATATTCACATGCTTATTGTTTTTGTTTGCACTGGAACAACACAGAAAAAAAACAGAGAAAAAAGTCGAACTTGATAAAATTTCACACCGAACTCAGAAATGGACTGGACAAAAGTATTGGCACTTCTTCAAAATTGTAAGAAATAATTGCATTTTCAAGCATGTGATGCACCTATAATTTGTATTTAGACCCACCTATGCCAAGTAACAGGTGTGGGCAATATAGTAATCTCACTTGCAACCAGTTAAAATGGAGAAAAGTCAACCTTTGTGTTGTGCGTCACACTGAGCAAATGTACAGCTTTTTGGTAAAGGATATCATGGCACTGTTTACAGAAAAATAAATGAGGCCTTCAAAGAAAAGAACACAGTCCTTACAGTCAAACATGGTGGAGGTTCAACGATGTTTTGGGGTTGCTTTGCTGCTTCTGGCACTGGATGCCTTGACTGTGTGAACGGTATCATGAAATCTGATGATTCCGATGCACAGTGGCCAGTGTCAGAAAGCTGCATCTCCACCAGAGGTCATGTGTCTTCCAGCAGGAAAATGACCAAAACACACTTCAAAAAGCACTCAGAAATGGTTACAAAAAAAGCACTGGAGAGTTCTGAAATGGCCAGCAATGAGTCCAGATCTGAATCCTATAGAACACCAGAGGAGAGATGTCAAAACAGCAGTTGGGAGAAGGCATCCTTCGAATCTGAATGACCTGGAGCAGTTTGCAAAAGAAGAGTGATCCAAAATTCCAGTAGAGAGGTATAAGAAACCCATTCATGGTTACAGGAAGCGATTGATTTCAGTTATTTTTTCCAAAGGGGGTGCTACCAAATTTAAGTTAAGGGTGCCAATAATTTTGTCCAGTGCATTTTTTTGGGGGTTCTGTGTGGAATTGTATTAGATTTGACACTTCTTTTTTTTTGTGTTTTTCCAAAAAATAAAAAATAAATAAATAAATAAACGTGAGTACCAAAACATTTGCAACCGTTTTCTGAGGGAAGGGTTGCATTTTCTGACAGAATTGCAAGGGTGCTGATATTTTTGGCCATGACTGTATGCTGGGCTGCTGGATTTATTTTGTGGTTATAACTGGTTTTATATTATGTCTCACTGAAAAGTAAGGTCTGGTATTATGAAATATGTTTGTGTTGTACAGGTGAAGAGTTAATGAAGATGGGTGAGGAGGACGAGCAGGGCTGGTGTAAAGGACAGCTGGTCAGCGGAGAAATAGGCCTCTACCCTGCTAACTACGTCCAAGTCATCACATCTTGATCACCCGCTCCGCCCTGAATGAGACCCACAACTTTTCTGTGGCAGCCGTAAGGTGACGTCACGCTGAACTACGGCAGTTGTGTCGAAAACAGCCACGCAACTGCATGATGGATTGAATGCCACGATACATGAGGAGATAAGAGAGGAGCACGCAGTTCAGTGTTTTATTTTTTTTATTTACGCTGACATGCTAGAGGACTTTAAGAATAGATAGCCCCCCTTTGTCCTTGAGCTTATTGAAAGATCAGTGCCTTTATTGTAAAATGCCACAGACATTCACAACATGGCTATTAATGCAGCACACGGCCGAATGGACACATCGTTTGTCTGAATGATTTTGTTCACAGGAAAACGCTTGAGTCGCCACCGTTTTGATAGATAATCACCTTAGTCCTTTTGTTTTAGTATTTCACATTTCAGTTACGTATCAGAATCATTTCAAGTATTTGATCAAATCTACGTTGACTTTATATATTCAGGTTTTGCTAATCTTTCATGAGAAGCGTGTTAGTGTGTTGATGTATTTTGTGTAATATGTTAGATCGTTCTAGTTAAACTGAACATTTCATTGGCTGTAGTTCAGAATTGAAGGATTCTTCATTGCATATTTACCTTTATGTTTTCACAAAGATATATGGATTTCTAGTATACAGACTATCACTGGGCAGATGCTCTTAGTCGCCCTTTAGAATCGTGATTCTTGGGTTCTTGTCAAGGGATCCAGGAGGAGATTCTAAAAGCTTGTTTGGTGGGATTGTTTTACTTTTTTAATTTATCTTTTTGTTTTTATTTGGAGCGCAGGAAAGTTTCTGTTGTCAAATGATCTAAAAGAATGAGAGAACGGGCAAAACCTCTGGGCTTCTTGTGGTCTTGTAAAGGTGCGTGTGTGAGTGCTCATGGGAAATATTTCCATTTCCACATGCTTCTGCCTCTAATGTGCCCCACTGTGAACATGGTTTTACATGAAACTACTGTAACAGCCAATACTAATCAATGTAAAAATACCAAATAAACGTGAATGAGATTCTTATTGTTGTATAGTAATTAACAGTCTTAATTGTTTGTAGGAGTTTTGTGGTTTGTGAGGCCAGGACAATTGAGGTGCATTCTGCCATATACTGGAACATTCTGGTAATTCGGTTCTCTTCGGTAATTCTCTTTAGGTTTATGAGATATTTCATACATTTTTTATTATCATCAGACAGTGACTGGGTGGCTGACAATTCAAGCAGTGTTATTACTGCATTAAAAACAATGTAACTTTTTTATTTTCTAAATCTTTAATAATTATTACTCTGCCGTTCCAAAGTTTGGAATCAGTACGATTTTTTAAGCAGTTTTTTATGCTCATCAAGGCTGCATTTATTTGATTAAAAATACAGAAAAAAGGTACTTTTGTGGAATATTATTGCAATGTAAAATAACACACATCTATTTGACTATACATAACAATTTAATTTATTCCTCTCATCAAAGCTGAATTTTCAGCATCATTACACTTACTTCTTCAGAAATCATTCTAATATTCAGATTTATCATCATTTTTGAAAATGGTTGTGCTGCTTAATATTTTATTGTAATATTTTTTAAGGATTATTTGCATAAAAAGTTCAAAAGAACAGCATTTATTTAAAATATAATTAATTTTTTTCTAACAATAAACATTACCGTTCACACATTTTTGAAAGAAATTAATACTTTAATTCAGCAAGGATGTGTTAAACTGACAAAAATTGATGGGAAAGATTTTTATATTTTGAATAAATGCTTTTTTTTTTTTATTCATCAAATAATCTTGAAAAAAAGTATCACAGATTCCAAAAAAAAAATTCCAAAAAGAAAAATAAATCAGCATATTAAAATGATTTCTGAAGGAGCATGTGACACTTAAGACTGGAGTAAAGGCTGATTCAAAAAAATTCAGATTTGCATCGCAGGAATAAATTATATTTTAAAATATATTAAAATAGAAACCGTTATTTTGTATTGTAATAACATTTCACAATGTTAGTGGGTTTTTTTTCTGAATTTTTGATCAAATAAATGCAGTCTTGATAAGCACAAGAGATGAGACATTTGAATGGCAGTGTATATTGAGTCTACTGCAGCGATTGATATTAGCACCCTTGGTAAATATAAGCTAATTAAATATAAAAAATTAAACTTACATTGAAGTAAAACATTTGAAAGTGGGGGGAAACTCACATTATGAAATAAATGTTTTTCTCCAATGCATGTTGGCCACAATTATTGGCACCCCTAGAAATTCTACTATGAGTAAAATATCTCATAGTAGAATATATTCTCATTCATATTAACATTTTAGCAGGGTGATTTAAGAGCATGAAGTTGTTTAGCCATGACGTCCTGTTCCACATGATTATAATTATGAGAAACACAAAGGCCAAATTCCCTTAATCATCCATCACAAAGAGTAAAACCAAAGAATAGGTGTAGTTCTGGTGTGCAGAACAAGATTGTTGAGCTTCACAAAATAAAAAAAGTGAATGTAAGAAAAAGTTCCAAATCATCTAAAGATGTTACAAACCTGTCTGGAAGAGGACATGTGTCTATATTGTCCTGATGCACACTGAGGAGGAGAGTTTGAGTGCCCAAAGACTGTGAAAGGATCACAGCTGGAGAATTGCAGAGGTGAGTTGAACCTTGGGGTCAGAAAGCCTAAAAATATACATCATCCCATGTTGTTCAAATGGGTTTCAAGAAAAAAAAAAAAAAAAACTGACACGACAGACTGGCTTCTATGGTCAGATGAAACTAAAAAAGAGCTTTCTGGCAGCACACCCACCAGATTGGTTCGGTGCAAACGAGAATAAAAAGTACCCCATGCCCACGGTTAAATATACCGCTGGATCTTTAATGTTGTGGGCCTATCTTGCTGCCGGAGGTCCTGGGGGGTGTTCCATAAAACAAGTTTACCAAATAAGCCAGGCTTATTTCAGTTAGTTCTGACTTATTTTGAGCCAAATCAAGTGACAATAATTCAGACTAACTGAAATAAACCTGCCTTATTTGGTAAATTTGTTTTATGGAACACCCCCCTGGACGCCTTGTTCAGATACATGACATCATGGATTCTATCAAATACCAACAGATAAAAAATCTAAACCTCACTGCCTGTGGACCATGTTTGGATCTTCCATCAAGACAATGATCCAAAACAAAGATCAAAACCAACACAAAAATGTGTCACTGAGCACAAAATGAAGCTTCTGCCACGGCTGTCTGAGTTCCCTGACCTGAACACTGTAGAAAATGAATGGGGTGAACTGAAGAACTGGGAATCTGAAGGATCTGGAGAGATTCTGTATGAAGGAATGGTCTCTCAGCTCTTGTCAGGTGTTCTCCAAACTCATCAGGCATTATAGGAGAAAACTCAGAACGGTTAGCTTGGGAAAAGGACATTGCAATAAGTAGGCGCCAATAACTGTGGTCAACGTGAAATAGACAAAAACATTTATTTCATAATGAGATTTTCCCCCCACTTTCCATCGTTTTACTTTATTGAAAGGTTAGAATTTCGTACATTTTTTGAATGAAACATCAAAAGCATAAACAATGCAGATTTATTTTCACCTTTGCTCAAATTTACCAATAAAATAAAATAAAAAGTGATTTATTTTGGTGAAAAACCTAACACAAAAAAATCTAAAATAAGTTATGGGTTACTCCACCTCAAAATGAACAATTTGTCATTAATCACTTACCTCCATGTCGTTCCAAACCCATAAAAGCTTTGTTCGTCTTCGAAACACAATTTAAGATATTTTGGATAAAAACCGGGAGCTTTGTGGCTGTACCATTGACTGGCAAGTAAACAACACTGTCAAGGCCCAGAAAAGTATGTAAAACGTTGTCAAAGTAGTCCATCCACCAGTCCATCAGTGGTTCAACCATAATTATACGAAGCTATGAGAATACATTTTTTACATAAAACAAAAATAACGACTTTATTCAGCAATTATGCTGCGTTCAAGTCCTTCTGGGACGTTCGTACTTACGAGTTGACATTACGTCAGGTGCGTTCAAGAAAAAGATGGCCTTTTCTACATTAAATTCAACATTTTTTTTTACTCTACGTCTACAAAATGATGAATAAAGAACGTGCATTGTTGTGCTTTTGCTTTTATTACATTTATGAAGGTGATGTAAACGGAAACCTTATATATTCTATGGTAATTATACAATAATATAATGTATATGAAACTCATAGTTTTATTGTACGTTACAAAAAAAAAAAAAAAAAAATATTTTAAACGAATTTACGGTCAATACAAGCGCTACAAATCTATATAGTCTTTGGCTGCGTCCCAGTGTTTGCAAGTCTGCAGCTTTTCCGTGGAATTGTGCTTTATTTATACTGTTGCCGCGGGTAGTTTTTGATGTCCGCGAGTTGAATGTCATATTTAGCCCCTAAAATATGAATTTACGAGGGGAACCCTGACAAAAAAAACATGTATTTTATTACCTAGAACGCAATTTTTTAAAGGGGGACCTCCTCAACAGCCATTGGGCTAGTTTTAAGCAATTGGGTGGGTTTTGGTGCACTGTAAAACCGAACAGTGAAATGAACTAAATGAAATGAGTTATTTTCACTCAAATAATAATGAAAGTTCATTGGACTTAATTGAAATAAGTTATGTAACCTCAAAATGTCGTTGTAGTAAACTGAACTTGAATGATTGAGTTTTCTAGTTCCCATCATGCTTTGCATCAGACAATATGGAAAATAAATGTTGAAAGTTATTTTGTGTTTTTGCACAAGATTAACACAGGGAGACATAAGTTAGTACTTAAATGTTGTTATGTTAGGATTTACATAGGTCTCTGTCATTTTGACACTGTCGGTTTTGTAGTGTTACCGTTGTGGTAAAGAGTAGAGCCTGTGGTTAGGTTGAGGATGGACAGTCAAATTTGAAGACTGCATATACAGCATGTTCTTTGACAATTTAAATGCAAGTATATATTGAAAGTCTTTCTGATAATTACATTAGCATGTGCTGATGTGTTATAGCTAACTAGTGCTTAGCTATAAAGGTCTGAATGAATGTGACTTTTATGGAAGCAGGTTGTATAATATAATTATGATTAGTGGGGTGGGACCATGGAAGCAAGGCTGGGATTGGCTCCCATGGCTTTCAGCCCCACCACCAAAAATCATAAGAATTTTAAGCTCTATTAACTTAAAAAATTGAGTTTGATTACTCAAATGTTCTCAAAACCAAGTTAAGTGATCATTTAAGTACACTAAATAAGCACCAGGTTTGGTGAACTAAATTATTTAAGTATAGTCTACAAAAAGTTAAACTTAAATATGCAAGATTTGTGATACCCCATTACACAATCAATTTAGTTCAGTCAACTTATTAGGGTTTTCAGTGTGTGAAAACCTGGCAACCCTGCTGCGTCCATTGCATCCAACTCGAGGCTTAAAGAAAATATCTAGTTTCCCACTACAAAATGACAAATAAAGAACGACTTTGTGGTGGCGACTCGTAAATACGATCTATCCGATGTGACTTGAACGCACCATAAGTCTCCTCCGCATCACCATAGTGCCATTTTAGAAAGTATCCACTGGACGCAAACAGCATACGCTGTTTTCTGTCAGCCGCAACACACAGATATGTTTTCTGGTTTGTTTATGCTTTGATTCGAATGAAAACAGCGTATCCACGTGACACAGCTGACAGAGAACAGTGTTGGCTGTTTGCGTCCAGGGGATAATCTCCAATATGCCACTACAAAAAAGTATTCTCGTAGCTTCGTAAAATTATGGTTGAACCACCGATGGCAGATTGACTATTTTGACATCTTTCATATTTCTGGGCCTTGACAGTGTTATTTACTTGGCAGTCAATGGGACAGCCACAAAGCTCCCAGTTTTCATCCAAAAAATTTCAATTGTGTTCGGAAAACAAACAAAGCTTTTACGGGTTTAAAACAACATGGGGGTAAGTGATTAATGACAAACTATTCATTTTGGGGTGGAGTAACCTTTTCGTAAATATTTGAATATACATTTATTTTTTTTACACAAGAAAATATTTTAGCTTAAACACTGCTGCACTAAAAAAAATTGTGGCTTTTGAGAATGTAGGATATGAGCATTTGTTATTAAATGTATTGCAATTTTGGGAATTTATTATGGTTGCTGTACACACTGATAACTGTAAAGCAAACAATTCACTGATCAACAGCAACATAAAATCTAAGCATTACGAACTATTACATGAACCGTGTTTATGAATGAACTGTTTTAACCAACCGGGGTTTCCCAAAAGCATCATAAGCCTGAAAGCTGAATGAATTATTGCTCCCATTTGCAGTCTGGATTACTTGAAGCTTGTCTGCAGATTTTGGACAGTTGAGAGATTTCACTGAAAACCATATAGTCATGATTTTTTTTCTTTTTGGCTGTAGACTGTGAATCTGTCCAGTCTGACAAGCCTATTTTAAAATGCTTATTGTTTTCATTTGTTGTGTTGACTTGTGCTTCTGAGTTTGTGGTGTTCAGTGGTTTACTGTATAATGCCTAACTTTTCTTGTATCAGTGTAACGAAATTCAGCAAATACATGATTCCTAGAGTAATGTTTGTTTAGATTTAGATGTAATCCAGCCTTTAAGTAGACTGTAGACACCACTGGCAGCAGTGGTCTCCATTCAAGCCATTTAGACTGTCTGACGGCTTTTGGGAAACTCACCTTAAACCAGACAGATGAGATGACTCAAAATAAACTGTTTCCTAATAATGCAATCTCCAGAAATCTTTCTGGTGGAGCTGAGAAGGCATGTCAGGTGACTCCTTGCTGTAACATGTTGAACATGCCTCTGTGAGGCAGTTGGAGGGTGAGCACTGAAGTCTTCTGAGTAATCAACTTCGCATTGACAGCATATTTGAACAATATTTAAATCTTAGGATTCTATGGAACAAAATGGGGTAATGTATAATAGATTGAGGATTTCTATACTGAAGAATAGAATAACATTTTGGCTCAAAACGTACAATGAGGTACAATGTTCAATCATACATCATTATCCCTTTATTCCTTTGTACGTGTCCATAACTCCTTAGACAAAATCAGCAAATACAAGAACAGTGTTATGAGTATGTTCTGTAAAACTGAAAACTCTTGCTTCACAAGGGTGAATGAGAACAATGTCTAATAAGACACTTATTCAATAGATTTCATTTTCATTCTCTGCAATATCATTACAAATGTAAAATATATTCTATATCTATATCTAAATCATGTACGATCTGTAAACACAGTTTAATTCAGTTCATTTGCATGTCAAAAAGAAATTCACATTATTAATACCAAAAGGACCAGTGCTTTTTACTGTGCTTCAAGCTCTCTGAGGTTTTTCTCCACCAGATCAGCGGTGAGGTTCTGTTTGCAGTCCCGCAGAGCTGTAATGAGATCCTGCACTCTGGCGTTTTCTTTCTTCATCTTCATCCACTGTGTGATGAGCTCCCTCACCTGCTCCTCCAGATCACGGCTGTGCTTCTCCTTAATGCCTTCCAGCTGAGTGGGCGCAAGTCCAAGTTTTCTTCCAACCTGAAGCCACTTTCTACCCAAATGTTCAACAATTACATCGGTTGCAGTGTTTATTTTTTCTAAAAAAGAGACACAGAAACAATCTGAATTAGAATCTGAATAAAACTCACTGAATAAAAGACACTTAGTTCATCGCATAAAAAACCAAGCAGCATTGCAAACAAATGACACAAGATCAGAACTTTTCTCAGAACTAGTCTCACTGTAGTTCATCACATGAATGCATCTTTCTTCAAAATTAATGCGACTTTGGTGTAACATTTTGTTACTGAATGTGATGACATTTGTGGAGTTTTAAGTGTGGCATAAGGTTAAATTTACACGACAACAGTTTTCCTTCAGTTTTTGAGAAATTTCACAAAAGTGTCAAAATGATACATTCGTAAAGAAACACTACGCAATTGCACACATATGGAAATGGAAGGCATCTGAACTGAACTCGTAATGCACATTTTACTAGTTTATTTTGTAGTTTTTGTGGAGATGACAACAGTATCATTTTAAAAACAGATTCCAAAAGTTTGCGTTTGTCCAGTAAATAAATGAATGGCCAAAACGCATATGTTTTTTGGTTTCTAGATACTTTTTTGGAAAATACTAAATCAACATCAGCATTATTTGGCCAATGTGACATCAATTACTGTGTACAATGCCAAATAACAATGCATTTGACCTCCTATTTTTGTTAAATGTTCACAATACAGTTTTTGAAAATTAAAATAATTTAGAATATGTGAGTAAAATTACTTAACCAATTTTGTGTACAACTTCAACCCTGTGAGGTCTTACATATGACATAAGAAAAAAAAATTAGCAAAACATTAAAGAAATTGGCTTTCAGTATGATACATCAGGCTTTTATGCCCAATATACAGATGCAGCTCAAAAAGTTAGAATATCATGAAAAAGTTAGAACTAGAATTTTTTTATTGAAACTGAAACTTTCATATATTTTAGATTCATTACATGTAAAGTAACACATTTCAAACGTTTTTTTGGTTTTTAATTTTGATGATTAGAGTTTACAGCTCATGAAAGTCAAAAATCCAGTATCTCAAAATATTAGAATATTTCCTAAGATCAATAAAAAAAAACGGATTTGCAAAACAGAAAAGTATCTTTAAAGTATGCACTCAATACTTGGTCGGCAGCACATATTACAGCAAATGACTTGCTCCTAGTACAAACTACAGCATCAGTGAAGTGTGGCATGGAAGTGATCAGCCTATGGCACTGCTGAGGCACTACTGAGCCTTCAGATCATCTGTATATTGTTGGATTGACTGTTTCTCATCTTTCTCTTGAAAATATCCCATAGATTCTCAATGGGGTTAAGGTCAGGGATGTTGGCTGGCCAATAAAGCACAGCAAACTACGTGGAAGTGGTTGTTGCACTGAAAAGGAAATCAGCATCTCCATAAAGCTTGTCAGCAGTTGGAAGCATAAAGTGCTCCAAAATCTCTTGGTAGATGGCTGTATTGACTTTGCACTTGATAAAACACAACGGACCAACACCAGCAGACGTCATGGCACCACAAATCATTACTGACTTCAGAAACTTCATACTGGACTTCAAGCAGCTTCTGTGCCTCTCCAGTCTTCCTTCAGACTCTGGGACCATGATTTCAACATGAAATGCAAAATTTACTTTTATCTGATAAGAGGACTTTGAACCACTGAGCAACAGTCCAGTTCTTTTTCCCCTCAGCCCAGGTAAGATGCTTCTCACATTGTTTCTGTTTCAGAAGTGGCTTGGTAGTCCTTTTCCTGAAGACCTTTTCCTGGTGACTCTTGATGCGCTGACTCCGGCTTCATTCTGCTCCTTGTGAAGCTCTCCCAAGTGTTTGAATCTGCTTTACTTGACGGTATTCTCAAGCTTGTGGTTATCCCTGTTGCTTGTGCACCTTCAACTTTGTCAACTTTGCGTTTAATATGCTTTGATACATCACTCTGTAAACATTCAGTAATAACCTTCTGTGACTTACTATCTTTACAGAGGGTCTCAATGATTGTCTCCTGGACCATCACCAAGTCAGCAGTCTTCCCCATTAGTGTGGTTTCAAAGAACAAGAGATACCCACTCTACTGTAGGGATGGTCATTTAATGAAACTCAAATGTAAATATTGTAATATTTTGAGATACTGGATTTTTGACTTCCATGAGCTGTACGCTCTAATCATCAAAATTAAAACAAAAAAAACTTTTGAAATGTTTTACTTTACATGTAATGAATCTAGAATATATGTAAGTTTCATTTTTTTTTAAATAAGTAACAAAAAAAAAGAACTTTTTCCACGATACTCACATTTTTTGAGCTGCACCTGTACTTTAATACAACAAGAACATTTAAAGCTAAAAAAAAGTCCCATACGGAGCAAAAATATGCTATTTGGTGAAGACGTTTTTTGTTATATGGCCAATCAGTATGAAGTTCTCATAGATTGTAATCTATAAATCTATAAGTTGTAAAAAAATATCTTCATGGAGCACGATCTTTACTTAATATCCTAATGATTTTTGGCATAAAAGAAAAATAAATAATTTTGACCCATACAATGTATTGTTGGCTATTCCTACAAATTTACCCATGCTATACTGACTGGTTTTGTGGTCCAGGGTCAAATATGTCTTAGTAAGATGATTTTTCAATACTTAATTTTATGAACAACGCTCTGTAATTTTTTATGGGGCCAAAATATACAATGCAAAGCAATATAATGATGACTAAGAGAAGTACAAAAAAAAAAAAAAAAAATATATATATATATATATATATATATCCTCAAAAGCCTCTTGTATCATATTTGAGACTTACATTTTAACATGGTTTTTATAAAATATAATGTTTGGTTAAGCAAACCAGCTTCAGACCAGTAAGTGTCTTATTAATAACAATATAATTCAGATTTGTACTTGTAACCAGTAAAGATTTCACCGCAAAAATTCATGTACCATAACTTTAAGTTGGATACTTTTATTATTATATGCTAGTAAAAGGCCTTTTACTTACTAAACAAGTATCACTTAGACGACAGAAGGCATGTAGTAGACTATGTACAACAGGTTTTTCAGCAAAGTTCTGATCAGGTTGATTAAAGGCCTTAGAAGTTCATGTATTTCTGGCATAGGCTGGAACAGTAAATAGCTGTCATTGCTTTGATAGTCTCTAAAGAATATCTAATAAATACACTCATTAAATAAGTACTACTAAAATGTGAAAGATATTTGTTCGTTTAAAGGAATAAATGTTAAACCGGCTTGCCATAATTAGTTTGCATTTCACATACTAGTGATAAGACGGAAGCAACAGAGTAGTAAATATCACCTCAGTGAAACAGCGGTACAAAACGATAGAATACGTAGAAAACTATACTTTAACCTGTCCTTAAATCATCGTTTTACTTAAAAGGGCATTTAGAGCGTGAGGCGAAAAAATAAATAAAAAAATGTACAGTTGTCCACCTGCATTCACTCTTTGCTGTCAGTGAACAGCCTCAATGTAACATGAAACGCAAGTGTAGACAGTAGAAGTATACAAACCTCGCTCTTTTGCGTCCAGTTCATCAGCAGGGCTTCCTATCGCTCCTCTCTCGTATTCATCTATTATTTCCAGAAGAACTTGTTGATCGACCTTGTTTAAAAGGTATCGCAAATGTTCCGTGTTATCAGGCCCAATAGCCGTTTTTTCGATCAAACACTCGAAGAGATCAATCCCCTTATTAATTTTCTCAAGTTTTTTCTTTCCGATGTCTAAGCACAAAAACTTTAAACTTTTCAAATTTTCTTCAGAAAGTTTATCAGAGATGTCTAGTAACATCGCTCTAAATTCACGGTTATCCATGATGTGTTTGAACGCTAACACAAGTCCAGCACTAAGGGGCGACGTTCGGGCGTTTCGCCTCCCACTTTCGCTTTCAGCTCCGGCTCTCAAGTTTAGCAAACCATCGTGAAAATCCCCTGCCCTGCGTCCTAAAAGTCACACGACTCCACTGCTTTGGTGGGTCAGCTAGAAACCAAAAATGACACCCCTCCAACAACTTTAGACCTTCTGAACAAGTCTTTTTGTAATAGTGAATCGTGTGGACGCGTATAGCGTTGTCCGATTCGTGGGCGAATTGTTCATTTGAGTCGACTGTTCCGAGGTTCGATTGATTCGCGATCTATGGCAAGCCGTTTTAACTTTTATTTATTCGCAGGAAATTAATTCTTGATATCAACAATTACATTTTTTTACTAGTTTAAAATGTTAATTCTTGATATCAGGAATGCGATTTTAACTAGTAGCCAACAATGGCTATTATTGATATCAGCAATTACTACTAAAATATTTCCACTACTAAAAATATTAATTCTTGATATCAACAATTTAGTTTTCACTAGTTAATATGCTAATATGCTACTTAATATCAGGAATTACATTTCAACTAGTAAAATATATAATTCCTGATATCTGTTTGTATTTTCACGTTAAATGTCACCATAGACTGCCATTCAAATTCAATTGTTGATGTCAAGAATTCATTTCTTACTAGTTAAAATTCGAAAAAACAGACATCAGCTTTGTATTTCTTACTAGTAAAACTAATTTTTGATATCAATAATTGAATTTTTGCAGGTAAAAATGTGAATTCTTGATATCAAAAATGTAATTGTTACTAGTTAAAATGTTGATATCTGTACACATTTATATTTGTATTTCTAATATCAACAATTAGGAGAGTAATTTCTGAGATCTAAATGACTGACTTTTCTTACTAGTAAAAATCACATTCATGATATCAGAAAGTAACATTGTACTAGTGACAATAGAACTGATGTCAAAAATCAGCAATTTTTACTAGTAGCAATTCAATTTGTTAATTTCAAGAATAGACATTTGCACTAGTAACCATATGATTACTGATACCAAAAATAAAGTAATTGTATTTCTGATACGTGAAATTGGAATTTCAACTAGTAAGAAATCAATTTTTGAATAGCAGTTTATACAGATATCAAGAATTATAGTTTTTACTAGTTGAAATGTAATTCCTGATATCAAGAATTAGCATTTGAATTAGTGAAAAATGAATTGTTGTTATCAAGAATTAACATTGTTACTAGTGGAAATGTATTGTTGATGACAATAAATATACCCAATGCTAGTTCTTGATATCAAGCATTACTATTTTAAGAACAGAAAGTTGAATGGTTGATATCAAGAATTCATTTCCCGCGAATGAATAAAAGTCAAAATGGCTTGCCATACACGAACCAGACGGTTCTTGAGTCAGAATAACTCTCGGACTGATTAGAGCTTCAAACTAAAAGCTGCGCCAAAATAATTGTAAGAATTCAGAACTAAATCGCCTTTTTATTCGTAATAGCCGAACAGCAGAACACTTTAACTGTGCTATCATTGTATGACCAACACACATACGAAACGGTGTTGTTTTGTTTTTAATTACATAAGTAGCGTTACAATTGACGCACTCATTTTTTTCCCAGAGGTATAAGTGATTCAGACGACTCGTTTTTTCTGAACCAAATTAATTCGCCAGATGAATCGAATTTCGCAACACTGAAAGAGAGAACTGAACTTACGTACTTCCTATTATTGCTCCTCCTTCCCCGTTTAAGCCAAAAGAGATGCAGCAAACAACATTTCACTGGCTTTCCACTCAGCAAGAGTCAACAAAAGGTACACATGCCAAATGTATAGGACATATTTATTTTAGAAACATAATTCAAAAGCAAAAGTACAGTAATAACCTCCCATTAGCAGTTTGAGACACAAACTCCACAATGACATAACAGACATTTTAAGGTTTCTTTCTTTCACAGAGGTAAACAGTATGTGGATGATGTAACAGTCTAAAAATGGGTTTACATTGTACATTTATAATAAAAGTAAAACCAAGGCCTTTTGGGGTGGTACATGATTATTTGAAAAAAGTGAGGAAATACAGAGTTTTGTGTAATAATTAAATGTTACCAAAAAATGTCCAAACAGAGTTTGTCTTGATATTTTATATTAATATCATATTCATTTCATTTTAAGTAAATAAAACCACTCTTAGACATAGTTTCTGTAAATGGAAGACACATGCAACATACCAATATATAGTTTCCATCATCACTGCCATTCATCAAAGTTAGAACGTCACAAATCAAGACAACAGAGAAAACATTCAGATAAGCAGACACAAACTCTGACTCATTATTAATAAATGCAGTGCATTTTCATGAATATTAAGGCCTCTTGAACATCATGGGTTTATATACAGCGTACCTTTTCTCAGCACAAAGGCATTTTCAGATGCACTACCCAAAAACCAAGCACTTGCATGCTGCCAAAAAATCCCTAAGATCAATCGAAATCCTGTTAGAATCTCTCCACCGCATATAATAGAAATTCTAGAATACTAAAAAAAGATCAAGAGTGAGGATTGTAGTTACTTTGATTAATTTGTAGTGTCTATTGTAGTGTCTATATTTTATATATAGACAGCTAAAGGCTAAACAGACAATTATTACAATGACAGAACAGAACTACTAAAAATGATACTGATAGTTGCTAATTCACTTGACTGGAAATATTCTGAATGAAATGTCTAATATTAAATAATTTAAAAAGCACTTTAAACGAGTTGGTTCAGAATTCAATCCTATTCTATCAATATCGAAAACATAAACATTACATTTCCATGTTAAAATTCATATAAAAGCTTTGTATTGTCAAATAAAATGCTCGTTAGCCGTCTATAAATGCTAAAGCAGCGATGCTTCACAAAACTACATACAATATTCATCAGTCAACAGATAAAACGATACAAACCCTACAGCCCTCTTTCCAAACAAGCCTACCAGCAGAAGTTGCATATAGCTCATAGAAAAAGATCCAAGAGAGTGTTTAATTCAGTAACAGACAAAAGAAATAAAAAAAAGAGAAGAAGAATCTTTTTCTTGTAACTTTTTTCTGGTATACCAATGAGGTGGCAGTCATGTAACATTCTTTGTAGCAACATTGATCCTTACAGCAGTGGTCCTCCAGGCCAGGCCAGGCCAGTCCTCTACAGCTTTTCCGTTCTGTTTGAGCAGGTCACAGAGCTGGACTGAGTGATAAACAGGCCCTGGAATGGACCGTATTACTGCTTCCATCACAGCACTGGGATCAGAGCGAGCGCTGGACTAAGCTTGTGAGCTGGGACGCGAGCGGAGCGGCTGGGGGCTTGGGTCACCGATGGTATTCCTGTACTTCTTGCCCCGTTCCGCTTTCATGAACAATTCCACAACGAGGTTCCTCTCCTTGTGTATCTGAACGCTAATGTCCTTGGGAATGTCTGGGATTAGCCAATCCACAAAGTCACTCATCAGCATTACCACATTCTGTACAGAGAGACCACAGAGAAGTAACATTCGTATTAGAGAGATTTTTTTATTGTTCTAAAATATTGTTAATCTTCGCTCAAAATTTGATATTAGCTGTAGGTATAGCACTGTTCTACTAACATGTTTGACAAAATAACAAAGCATTTCAACAAAAACCTTCATTTTGTGGAAAACCCAGTGATCAAAATTAGAGAACAGATTGCAACTAATATCTCGGAGGGTTATACAGGGTTCCCACTCTAAGCCAAAAGACTTTCACTGATTAAAAAGCTGGATTTCATTGACATTTAATGAATGGATCTATCCATTTTCAAGCTTTGTTTACAGATGTTTAGTACAAAACATTGGCTTTTACCTGTTAAATTTTTCTGTACTATTTCAAAACGCATGAAACAACGCAATGAAACAAAATGCGGTATAGAAAAATTACATTTTGAAAAAAGGAAACAAAAAGCTTAAAGCAACAAACAAAAATCCCTGATATTCCATGACTTGGACAAAATAAATATAAAATTCTCAGACTTTCAATATCTGGAATAGACCTTTTAAAATTCCATGATATTCCAGAAATTCCATGACCTGTGGCTATAGCTTTCATAAATTAGTAGGAAGTGTAGTAGCCCTTGTTTTGAAGCACTTCAGCACATCTTCGGCTGCAGGACATTGAACTGGTGTGATCCACTCTCTTCTATAGTTTGTTAACTGTAGTGGGTTTCTTAGTTTAACTTTGTCAAAAGATTTTCAATCGAGATTAGATCAGGACTCTGGACCATTATTTCAGTGTTCTTAGCTTCTTTGCAGTGTGACGGAGCATTGTCTTGCATGAAAATTTCAGGCTGATTGGGAGATGCTTGCTGGAAGGGAACTGCATGTTGCTGAAGGAGGTTCAGATAAATATTTGCATTCACTCTGCCATGTAGCTATATAAGAGGCCCAACTCCATGACACTTCCTCCTCCACCTTTCACTGACTTCTTTACACACTTGGACTTTGGAGTATTTCCACAGTTTGACACTAAACAAAAGGTTTCAGGTTTCAGACCCAACTAAATTAAACTTGCTCTCATCACTAAAGTGAACTTTAGACCAGTTCTCCTCTTGGTCACTGCAGAGTGTGTTTTCAGTCCGATTTCTCTTAAACATGCTGAGACGGATGGACTTGAATGAATTAGTGTCATTGTAAACCTGCAGTATGATAATGGCTGAAAGGGTCATCTCTTCGGCCTTCATCTGAATAACCTCTTCCTGCCATATTGAAATCTCAGTGAAAATTAGAGGAATGCTGCCAGTTAAATAGAGTTTGTCATATAATTAAGGAAATTAGCACCAAGTGCCAGATTAACACCAATAACTTGAAAGTATCTGTAAGTGTTCTCTAATTTTGAGTGTTTTTTGTCAAATCTCATTTAATTTCTTATACTGTGCTTTAGAATACAATTCATTTATGAAATATGCTTAAAAAAAACTGCCATTCTACTCCTGTTAGGATAACTTTGAAAAAAAGGCTAAGCAGTGACCTTGAAATGTAAGAAAATTTTAGGTTGTTCTCTAATTTTGTTTTCCACTGTATATATTACCAATATATACACACTATATTGGGGGCAGCCGTGGTCTAATGGTTACTCCCCGGGCACCGCAGCGACAGCAATATGGCTGCCCACTGCTCCGGGTGTATGTTCACGGTGTGTGTGTGTGTTCACTACTGTGTGTGCACTTGGATGGGTTAAATGCAGAGCACAAATTCCGAGTATGAGTCACCATACTTGGCCACATGTCACTTTTTATATACATAACGTATGTAAACTTTTGACTTCAACTGTATATACATACAGTTGAAGTCAAAAGTTTACATACAACTTGCAGAATCTGCATGCAAAATGTTATTTTACCAAAATAAGAGGGATCATAGAAAATACATGTTATTTTTTTTATTACTGACCTGAATAAGATATTTCACATAAAAGACATTTACATATAGTCCACAAGAGAAAATAATAGTTGAATTTATAAAAATTAGCCCGTTCAAAAGTTTACATACACTTTATTCTTAATTCTGTATTGTTACCTGAATGATCCACTGCTGTTTTTTCAGTCCCTTGTTTTTCCTGAACAGTTAAACTGCCCGCTTTTCTTCAGAAAAATCCTTCAGGTCCCACAAATTCTTTTTTTTTTTTTTTCAGAATTTTTGTGTATTTCTTTCCAAAATGACTATGATTTTGAGATCCATTTTTTGAAACTGAGGACAACTGAGGGACTATACAGAATGTTCAAACGCTCACTGATGATTCAGTGCTTTTTAAAATTTGAAGGTAAGAGTACATTTTTACTTATTTTGTCTTCTGGGAAACATGCAAGTATCTTCTGTAGATTCTGAAGGGCAATATTAAAGGAAAAAAATATATCATATTTAGGCAAAATAAGAAAAATCTGCACATCTTCATTCTGTTCAAAAGTTTACACCCCTGGCTCTTAATGCATCGCGTTTCCTTCTGAAGCATCAGTGAGTATTTGAACTTTCTGAAATAGTTGCATATGAGTCCCTCAGTTGTCCTCAGTGTGAAAAGATGGATCTCAAAATCATACAGTCATTGTTGGAAAGGGTTCAAATATGCAAAAATGCTGAAAAAAAAGATTTTTTTGAAGAACAGCAGGCAGTTTAAGAGTTCAGGACAAACAAGGGACTAATGAACAACAACAAAAAAACAACAGCTGTGGATCATTCAGGTGACAACACAGTATTAAGAATTAAATGTATGTACACTTTTGAATGGAGTCATTTTTATAAATTCTACAATTATTTTCTTTTGTGGACTATATGTAAATATCTTATTCAGTCAGTACAAAAAAATAAATAAAAATAACATGCATTTTGTATGATCCCTCTTATTTTGGTAAAATAATGCAGATTCTGTGAGGTGTATGTAAACTTTTGACTTTGATTATATAATAATGTGAGAATTATGAGTTAGGAGCATTTTAACAATTTAAAAATATAATTTATTTTCTTTGTTCTAATTAAGAATATTATCATTATTATTATTAGTAGTAGTAGTAGTAGTATTGAAGTGAAATTATGACCTGTGCATTTCTTTTCAAATTAACCCAGTAAATGATCAGCAATCAGAAAATTTGATATTTTATGACTTAAGTTTTAACTGACCTGAAAGACAATGACGAAAGCTAATCGGGCCGCCAGAATGGCCCAGAATTCTCTTGAGAACTGGTATGGCGTGTCAGACCATGGAGGATCCCTGTAATCTTTATATCTGTGGACAGTGTAAACATAATGAATATAATACACAGTCATACACCACATCTAAATAGAAAAATGATTCAGACACCACAAAAACCTAGTACCTGCAAACCTCCACTTTGTATCCCAGGTGCATTGGCTGCAAAGGCTCTGTGCCAGGCTGGAAGTGACTAACATTGAAGTATGAAAGGGTGTGATTGACAAAGCCATGAAGAGTCCCGTCTGGACTGTACATGTACTGATAGACCAGGCGTGGGATGAAGTCAGAGGTGAATGAGATCACAAACGCCTGAAGAGTGACACAGGAGGATTAGCCTTCGCCAAACCTTCGTAAGGAGTTTCTATGCATTCATTAGGGTGTTCGCTAACTGGCCCTGTGTTCTAATCTCTAATACTGATTTGTGTCTCGCATTAAGTAGCTATGAGATTTTTTTCACCAGTTTTATAATCCACCAGCTGAAAATCATTAGTCAGATTGCTCAGAAAACAGCACACCCCTGCTCAGTAGGTGGGACAACTGAAGGTATCACTCGTGTTCGCAGAACAAATTTTAAGCAGTTGTTCTCCAAGGATTATTGCTTACTTTTGAAAAAATGTACAGTAAATCTAAACAGGAACACAATTAGTAGTGATGCTTGCCACTAATAATTACTTTCAGTGATCAGTAGTTTACATAACAGGTACATTACAGTACAACAGGTACAGCACTTATTTGTTTCATAACAAACACATGGAATGGAAAACCTACATTAACGATAACAGCCACTTTACTGAGTCCTCTGAGAAGAGTGTACCAGATTCCTGAAGACAAAGAAACAGAAATAAAGAGACATTGAGTTACACATATTTGTATTTTAAATGTAGTTATAGTTAAAGTCACTAAATAGTGCTGGGTAAGGCTGAATGTCATCCCTAAATTGTCATGAAAGTGAGTAAAATATACTTAAAAAAAGTGTGTGTATATATATATATATATATATATATATATATATATTCTAAGCAAAAAAACAACAACAACTAATAAATATAAGAGTACTCATAAATCAAAAAAACAAAACAATGTTTAAGCAAAATCTCCTTTCTTCTTTAGATATAACCACATTCTTGACAGAATTTGTCACTTAATAAAAATGCGTATTACCGCATAAAACCACTAGGTGGTGATAACGTTGTGTCATAAAAAAAGTCCAGTAGTTTACATCTAAAACTTTTTAAAAAGCTGTGTATAATCATGTCCAGCTCAATCTTGCTTAAAGTTGTAGATTGTAAATTCAGTGTATTGCAACGAAAACATGCATCTGCCCTTTTCTCAAAATTAAGACATTAGATTGTCTATAGAATACCTCTTGACTTGACCATAAATAAGCAAGTGTACATTTCCATTACTGTCCAGAAAATAAGATACAGTTCATTTACCATACTTTGACCTACGCTGAGCAGGGCATATTGATAACCGAAGTCAAGTTTGCACAATAAATACATATATAGACATCAATAATTTACTAACAGTGATCAATCATACAGTTGGTGTTTGCATGAATGGCTGTCTGTGTTATTTTATAGTGTTGCTTTATCTAACCATTCATATACACACACACACACACACACACACACACACACACAAACTGTTTTAAACCAACATAACCACTGTTAGACAGAGAGAAAGAAAGAAAGAAAGAAAGAAAGAAAGAAAGAAAGAAAGAAAGAAAGAAAAGGAAAGAATGCAAAGGTCACTTTAAAGTGACATCAGGCCTTCACATTTACAAGGTCAGATCACTGATAGAAATTAACTTTTTTCAGAAAGGGGATACATTTTACCCCTTAATTTGATTTCCAAAGGCATTTTTTACTTTTATAAGGGCAACTTGTTTTCTAACCTTATTAAACATGTCAACTTTTATATCAAATTCCTAAATGTAATCAATAAATTCAGTTAGAAGTATAGCTGCAAGCAGCAATTACAGGGCCAAACACAAAGAAGAAGAGGCAAGTCATGCTAGCATGGCTGGCAGCATCAGACCAGCTGCATCAATGAGCAATTAAAGACTTATTTATGATTTTAAGCAAAAAGGCTGAAAAACCAAATAAAATCACCATTAATATGATTGAAAGATTTATCACTGTCAACCAGTAGGTGTTGCTGTTACGAGATTGATGTGGCGTGGTCGGTGTAAGGTGACAATGGCACATACAAAATTTGGTGTCAATATGTCAAAGCTTTACAGAGATATAGCCTTAGATGCAGTTTGGCATCTTTCCAGCAAATTCGTTGATGCGCTAAACAAAAACCGTTTTGTGTATCATCATGAAATCCATAACTTTTTGCCAGCATGGTCTGAAGATGATCTGAGTCAATTTTGTCAAAATTGGTCTAATGGTCTAGGAGGAGTTTGAAAAAGAAGATTTCGAAAAGATCGAAAAGTAGACGTTTTTGTAGTGTTACGCCAATGTGTTCATAAAATATAGCATTTTTTAACAAAATTAAAAATGGCTGATGACCAAAATGGCTGACATGGGAAAACTTGGTATGTTTTGACTCTGCATCAAATCTAGAGACCAGTTTTGTGATTTTTAGCAAACCAGTCAGAAGTTATTAGCAAAAATATAGATTTTTTAATATCTCCTGACCACTAGGTGGCACAGTACCAAAACACTGCAGGTAGCCTCATGTGATGCTTTTCATAATACACAGCAAGTTTGGTCTCAATACACCAAACTGTTGCGGAGATATAGCCTAACATGCATTTTTGCGTGTTCTTCGTAAAATTGGTCATGTTACTCGAGAACGGTTTGACAAATCGACTTGAATTCCATTACTTTTTGTCGCCATGGTCTGAAGATGATCTGGTTCAATTTTCATTAAAAAATTCGGAGCAACAGCCTAGGAGGAGTAGGTTTTTCAGAAAATTCAAAATGGTGAAAAAATTTTCATGGCGGAAAATGACGTCATATAGTGCAATTCAGGTATTCAATTTAGTCTCTAGCCCTTACGGTTCAGAAGTTATTAGCATAAACATGAGTGAAATTTTGGTGGTGGTGCTAGAGAGTTTTAGAGACTCCAAATTTGCTATGGTGACAGTTCAGACTGTCCTCTATCAGTGTGTCTAATTTCACAATTTTCCCACAAGCAGTTCTATGGGCTGCCATAGACTCAATGGCTTAAGAAGAAGAAGAAAGCACTTTTTATTATGGGTGGATGCACTTCTTTTGGACTGTTGAACAGAAACACCCACCCACTGCCATTACTATGCTGGGAAGAGCCAAGACAATCTTGAATAAAACTCAGATTGGATTCGACTGAAAGAAGAAAGTCATATACAGCTAGGATGCCTTGTGGGTGAGTAAAACATGGGCAAAATTTCATGTTTGGTTAACTAACCCCTTAATATTAATGAAAGAGACAAGCAATGTTTTTATTCAGCTGCTGTATAAAATCAGTATCACTTTTGGAGTGACTTAGTTTTAACTTGGACATTTATCAGTTCCCATGATGAATCGAGCCCATGACCTTGGCATTGCTAGCACCATGCTTTATTGTTTAAGCTACAGGAATGATATAATTATGTGTATAAACATTACATTATTATTAACTTAAAATATAGATATAATGATACACAGAAAATCAGTGTGTACAATAGATACTGACCAATGTCCTTTGCTCTTACAGCAATCGGCCTTCTCAGCTCCGTGACAAACTTTTTGGCATCAAGACGGATCTCGATGACGTTATTCAGTAGAGCAAAGAGGGGAGCCAGCGGAAAGGAGGCCACAAATAAGGTCACCATCCCAAACTGAATGACTAGATAAGAAAAAGAAACACAAACACCAATAAAGAACAGAAGGTTCTACTAAAGCACAACTCACAGAATTACTGAGAACATCTTATCAAACGTAATGAAATAAATCAGACATGGGTATGCTGGGAAGCTTGGTCCTAAATTAAAAATCAAAAACACAACACCACCCACAGAGTAATTCACAAGAATTGAAAACCTTTTTGTCTTTCCAAGATTGACTTTTTTAAAATCGTATTATTTTGAGCTGGTGCTCCTGCATGTTACTAGTTTAGGGTCTCCGGAGGAGATTGGGTAGTGCTACGCTCAGAGATGAAGGAATGGGACAGGAGAAATAGAAGGATAGAAGATATAAGTATGGATGGAGGATGGTAGATGAGGGGGTGGGATGTTATTAATGAATTCAAGCCAGAACTAAAGCTCATAATCTCACGCTGCTCTGCCAGCCCCCCTTTGGACCCATAATGCCTCTCTCTTAGCAGAAGTCCAGCCCACGCTGTAGCAGAGATGAGGCGAGATGAGAGGAGGGGCCAGTAACACACCAACTCCACAAATAATACTGCAGATCCTTCACAGAACGGACGTGCGTGTACCCTGTTTACCATACACTCTGTCTAGGTGCTTGAATTAATCTCATATAACAGTGCTTTGAACAGATGAGGTGTATAAATCTGTGTAGTTGTGTTTAGACGTTTCAATTAGTGGTTGTGGACAGCATGAATTTAATATTTCATCATAATCAGAATATGTAATTACAATACATTTTTAATGATGCCGTGTTCCTACACGAGTGCAGAAAACAGAGCCAGCAGGACCAGGAAAGAATACAAACAAATGTTTATACGTCTGTATGTGTGTGTGGGCGCGTAGTGTGTAGTGACTCACTCATTTCCATGTACTCTGGGTTGAGTCCGACAAAGGGCCCAAGGAAGTGGTCCTTCTCGTGACGATGAAGCGTTTTGTTTAACTCTTCCTGATGCTTTTTGTCTATCTTGCGTTGTCGGAGCAGTTTCTTTATTTTCCTGTGACACAGATACATTAATAAACACTGTGGATTTTGCATATATCTAACTTGGTGAAGTCAGGCATATCTATTACATGATGCACATTTACATTGGATCGGCCATCATTCACAATGTTGTTGTAAGCCACACGTGTTAGTTTATTCAGTATTTTGGCTAATTGGATTTACCTAAATTAGGTATCTGTATTTTTTGCCCTTTTTCACAACATACATACATACATACTGTACACAAACATACAGACACACCTATTGACTTGATATTTATGTATTTGCTCTGAAATGGGTTAAGAAAGTTTTTTTTTTAAATTCAGAGAAAAATGTATTTCAACCAAAGCAGCAAGTAGATTAAAAATAATGCAAAATGAAGTGAAATAAGGAATAGTCCACCCAAAAACAAAATTCTGCCATCATTTACTTACCCTTGTTTCATTCCAAACCTGTATGCCTTTTCTACTGCGGAACATTAACATTAAAACTTGCAGTTTTGAAATTACATGAGGGTGAGTAAATGACAGAATTTTCATTTTTTGGACTATTCTTTCAAGGAATTTTCCAAAAGATGGCACAAACGAGAACTGAAATGTTTACATTTATATGCATTGACATAATGATAGTTAATAACAAACAACAGTAATTTCTTAAACATTTGTACTTTGGCTAAATAAGTTAACTTAGTTTTTCTGGGGCCATTACATACAGACTCGTTGGAATGAAACAACACTGATTAATTCCTCAATGAAACATCTGCTTATTCTGTGTTTATAATTATACTTAATAATATAAACCATTAATGACTCTCTTAAATAAAATGATTAAAAAAAAAAAAAAATAGATAATAAAGAACGCTAACTGGGTAAAGGGTATGATGGCATTTAAAAAAAAAAAATCTAAAATTACAAGATTAAAGTTTAAAATTTCGAGAATAAATTCTAAATGTTTTAAGAATAAAGTCGAAATGTTTCAAGAATAAAGTCGAAATGTTTCAAGAATAAAGTCGAAATGTTTCAAAAATAAAGTAAAAATTATGAGAATAAACTCGAAATTTTGAGAATAAAGTTGGAATGATTCAAGAATAATGTCAAAATGTTTCGAGAATAAAGACAAAATTACAAAAAATAAACAAATTACGATAATAAAGTCGACATGTTTCGAGAATAAAAAGTCGTAATTTTGGGAAATAAAGTCTGAATGTTTTGAGAATTAAGTCAAAATTACAAGAATAAATGTGAAATTACGAGAATAAAGTGGAAATTACAAGAATAAAGTCAAAATGTTTTGAGAATTAAGTCAAAATTACAAGAATAAATTTGAAATTACAAGAATAAAATTGAAATTATGAGAATGTCAAAATGTTTTGAGAATAAAGTCAAAATATTTCAAGATTAAAGTAAAACTGTTTTGAGAATAAAGTCAAACTGTTTAGAGAATAAAGTCGAAATGTTTCGAGAACTAAATGAAGCAAACAAAGCAATTAAATTTATAATATTTTGAGAGTATAGCCTGTGCATAAAAATAGCCCAGACTGGGAGCACCTGGAGAAGTTGCAGGCCACCTGAATTTATTTGAATATATGTGGAATTATTAGCAGAAATCATACAATGTGTTATACTCGCAGGGACAGCTTGAAAATAATGTTTCACATTTATTCTCGTAATTTCAATTTTATTCTTGAAATATTACGACTTTAATCTCGTAATCTTAGATTTTTTTTTTATTACGTGGCACTAAAATGCCACCATAAAGGAAATACATGAGATAAAGCAGAAAATAAAATAAAAATATTACGCAAATATTACACAAAATTAGACATATCAGAGAGTGGATTTTAAAACTTTGGGATTATATGAATAATTTTTAATTGTTTTCATTTATATATATATATATATATATATATAAATAAATAAAATGTATATAAGCATATATTAATAATAAATTATTTGAACCTCATGTCACAGGCACAACAATATTTTAATAAAAAGTGAAATTACTGTTTGACCAGCTAAGATTTACACTAGATTCTGCACATTTCCCCAGAAAATCGGGTCAGAAAATAGTTTTCTGATTCTGTTTAGACCTGCTCATGTATTTCTTTTACCCTGTATTACTTTCAGAGGCATTTGCCTGAACTGTGCTTACAATTCTTTATGTTTGCATTTGACCAAGAGAAACATAATATGTATTTGCAAGCAAAACACAAAAAGGTCAGTACAGTTCATGAAGACCAACAAAGTCTCATGGAAGCTATTTACAATGCTCTCATCGAAGTAAAATTATTCCCTAAAGCAATCACGTCTAGAAATCTGCACCACACCTAAAATGCTCAATGGGAATTTATCAGATTTCGTTCATCTACTAATGTGTTCGCTATGCTACATGTACTTACGGAACACCTATCTCAAACAGGTTATTCTGGATGAGCTGTTTGCCAAGCATGGTGATGCAGAGCTGAATGCACAATTCCATCAGACAGCCGGCATGGGCGCACTGCAGGGAGAAACAGAGAGAGATTTCACTCAGTTACTATGGAGTTGACTGGCTACACACCTCCGAAAGTGTTAGTCATCAGGACTGAGGTAACTAGGACAATCTGTCAAGTTATTTTTCATATGATGATGCGGTTACAAGACTCCAAGAATAGAGTATGGTTAAGAATGGATATTGCTTATACATACACACACATGTACACCAGTGGGTCAGTGAGATTCATCATTTATTTGAGTTTTTTGGTATATGCCTTCCATGACACACATATAAAAGGAGGAAGCTGAATACTAGATATGTACCTCTTCCATCCGGTAGGACCCCATAACGTAGATATATTTGCCAGGACGTCCTATGATTCTGGAGGAATTGGATAGAAGAAGGTCAAGAGCTGTGTTAAACAGTCACAAATGCAAGTGGAGATTCACAAAACAGACATTACAGTAAAAGTGGGGGATAGGGCGTTGCTCTGTTCCTCAACCTAGTGAGCGATATTATATTGGTCAGAAACATACTGTATGTCACGTGTGTTGTTCTTTTTAGTGCTGATGTTTTAGTGTCTCCACACAGCTTCTTCACAGTCTCCTCAGGAGAAATTCCTTGGTCAATCAGGTAGATCAGCATTTTTGGTTAATTAACAGATGTGGATCCAAGCCAGCGCTATTTTGCATGAACCAGCATGGAGGGGCACAAAAATTCATGTTGGTCTGAGATTTCCACCACAGGTAAAAAAAATAAAAAAATAAATAAAAAGGTAATTGTGACTTTGGTCCCACTTTATATTAAGTGGCATTAACTACTATGTATATACATCACAAATAAGTACAATGTACTTATTGTGTTCATGTTGTATTGCAAAACACTGCTGCTCTTGCTGAGGTGGGATACGGGTAAGGTTAGGGACAGGTTTGGTGGTATGGGTTGCTTTAAGAGTGGGTTAAGCAGTAAGGGATGGGCCAACAGTGTAATTATAAATGTAATTACAGAAATTAATTACAGATGTAATAACATGCAGATATTTGTAATAATAAAAGTACAACATAAAAACATGTATGTACACAAGTGCATTGTATCAAATTTAGGTACATAGTAGTTAAGGCCACCTAATATAAAGTGGGACTGCGACTTTTATCTAAAAATTATGACTTTTTCTTTGTAATTCTGAGCTTAAATCTCATAGTTTTTACTTTTTTCTTAGAATTGCAAGATATAAAACTCGTAAATTTGCGAAAAAAGTCAGAAAAAAGGTGTGAGATAAAAAGTTGCAATTATCTTTAATACTTTTTAATTACATGGTGGAAACATAATTGCAAAATGTAAAATCAGAGTTCAGAGGGGGGAAAAATAAACTCACAATTGCAAAAAAAAAAAAAAAAGTCAGAATTGTGAAATTAATAATAATAATAATAATAATAATAATAATAATTCACTATTATTATTATTATTATTATTATTATTTGTTTTTATTCTGTGGTGTAAAACAAGATGCCATATGTATTCAACCAATGAGAATACCTAATTTACATTATGACAATACCTACTTTTGGCCAGTTTATTTTTTCCTAGCAATTCTGAGTTTATATCTAGTTTTATCTGTTTATATCCAGGGTTCGTACAGATACTGTAAAATGAAATTCCAAGACTTTCAAGGACTTTTCAAGCATTTCTTTTTTTCAAATTCTAAATTCTAAAGACAAATAGATAAACAAAAAGCATGCTTTAGTAGCATGTGCAAAGTATTACTATTAAAGTATACTACACTTTTACTATAGTTAATTTTTCTTTTTTTTTTTTTTCTATTGAATCACTTGAAATTAATAATCAAAGTCAAAGTTTGAATCAATTGGAGCGGTTCCAGTGTAAATGACTACTACTGGCTTAGCTCACTGGTTTTATGACATTAACTGAAATAAGCAAAAAAGGTATGATGTTTTTTGAATTGCGTGAATTTTGCATGAATGAAAAGATATGTGCTTAATGAAAAAAATTAAACACTTATTTCATAGATAAACTGACTTTCAATAATTCAAGCACTTTTAATTTCATGCTGGTAACAACAACAAAAACAGAATTGCTAGATGTAAATTCAGAATTCAAAAGAAAAAAGCAAAAATTGTCAGTCAGAATTGCGAAATTAAAATTGTGAAATTATTTTTTTGTTTTTTTATTCCATGGAGGAAACAAGTTTCCATATGTATTCCAGCAAGGACGATACCTAATTTATACTATGACGATATCTGATTTCGGCCAAATTCTAAAGCCGTGTTCACACTGGCAGCCATACGCAATGACAAAGCCACACGACATCATTGACTTTTAGTGAGCGATGACAACTTCAGGTGACAATTTGTGTGAAGTGACAACCAAAGGAACTGAAGATGGAATCACTGAATTGGATACCGTTAAAGAGTAGGAATGCCAATTAGAAACCAAGAATGCAATGACTCACTATGTATGCACCATAAAAGAGCATCAATGTGATCTGTCAGTGGAAGTCTGCAGTAGTAATACATTGTTTCTTTTGTGTAGAGCAGGGGTGCCCAACCCTGTTCCTGGAGATCTACCTACCTGCAGACTTTAGTTCCAGCCCTTCTCCAACACAGCTGTTTGTAATAATCATGTGCTACCTAAGAGATTAATTAGCTGGTTCAGGTGTGTTTGATTGGGGTTGGAGCTGAACTTTGTAGGATGGTAGATCTCCAGGAACAGGGTTGGGCACCCCTGGTTTAGAGTATGACATGATCCTAAATACAGTAGCTGTTTGTGTTGATCTGTATTAACTGCACTGGTACTGTAGGGTGGCAGCAGTCCTGCAGCGTTTTTGCCAGTCTTTGACGTTATACGCTTTATATTGTTAATCCAAAAGGCGTTAGCTATTTTTACTTAATTACAGGTAAGTCTTACTTGTTAAAAGACCTAATGTATGTAATTATCTGTACCTGTACTTTATTTCTCCCTTTATTTCTCTTATATGTGCTCGTCATTCACCAAACATACAACCCCTCGTTAGATGCAAAATACACTACAATACGACAAAGCTCTTTGGCACTTCTTATCATTCTAGAACTGCAAGTTAGGAGTAAACAAATCAGAGAGAGCTCTTAATAATCCCTTTGAATTCCTATGACAAAATTCCATTGTTAGTTATGTATCGCTCTCTAAGTCAGCTGGAACATTTTTTAAAAGAGCTGGATTTGCTACAGATTAACCTTCTTCTGTGAATTTGGCAGCCCAATTGTGGTACTTTGTTATTTAAACGTTCACCCGGATATGCCTCAAGGTGTTGACTTCTAAGATTTCCTAGGTCTTATCTTACAAATCAGCAAACTTACTGGGCCTCATTCACACAAGTAACTGTACCACAGACAACGTGTTGTGATTCCCACCTAGCCTGCTGCACACTCGTTGCTGATTTTCTTCCAACATAACCTCCACTCCCGCATACTTGTTTCTATGCTCGCCCACCTCTGTTCACCCAGCTAAAAGCTCCTCCTCTCTTATGTAAATGATGCATTTAAATCCACTTGAACATCTTGTCTAGACAGCATCTGTTCTCTCTCCTCCAGGCCTGCTTTGTGCAAAACGCCCACTAACCCCTGAATATCCGATGTTCTTCGTGAAACCAAACTTTAAGAGAGAAAATGGTACCAATCGAAGGTTCCTTGGTGAAAAGAGTGGCATACGTCAGTTTAAATGCAGACACTCAAAAGCAGAAATTAATCAGAGTCACTGAAGCCCCACAGCTGGATTAGCTGTTTTCATTCTGATAGACCTCTCTGCAAGTGTAAATCACCAGATCCTACTATTTATAAGGTATCTCTGAAGTGAGCAGCATCTAAATCACAACAACTATGCTTGGAGGTACCCCAGGGCTCAGTGCTAGGACCCTTCCTCTTTTTGCTATACATAATCAGTGGAACCCATCATCAAGATGCATCAAAATCTTTCATGTTCTTCATGTGAGGAGCACTATCTGTGGGGAGTTGATCTATAGAAATTGTTCCAAATCAGTAATTTTCGGTTAAGACAGCAAAGTAAATAGTAGACAACAGTGCAGCTCACTAGGTTTGGAAGCACAGCTTGTTGCTCTAAAAAAAGTATTTGCATTCAATTTCAGATTGAATGCTTGCCAAAAATACTCTCACCTGCCTCTGAAGAATGCCAGGTACACAATAGGAGTAAATGCATTTGCGAACTTCAATACGAACGTCTTGAAGATCAGCCTCTCCTCAAAACTCTTGTCAGTTTTTGGCACCTCTGATGGGTTGAAAACAACAGCGAGTTTTTGAAACATAATGTTTTGCAGCACAGCTGACAAACAAATTGTTTTGAAACAATAACCAGACATACCCATAACAGTGAGCCAACGTGCAATCGCTCCATAGACCTCATCCATGATGATGATGATAATGAGATTGATAATAGCGGCAGTGGTTTTAACGGTGGCTCGTATATTAGTGCGGACCGTAGGAATAGAACTCATGTGCAGGGCAGTCATGATGGAGACTCTGTATAGCACCACACCAAAAACGATGGCCAAGGTCACACAGATCTGCATTGGGTACACAAACACAGACAATTAAAAAATGAGTAATCTAATCACTTACTGACACAAATTGGATGCAGCATCACGCAAAAGTCAACATTTCTGGTTGCCAATGCAATTACAGAAATACCCTCAAATGTAAGTCACCATGACTACTTTATTATGCAGCTGAACATGTCTGTTAATAGGGGTCCTAATGAGATAAAATGAGTGGTATTTGTCTGCTAATGTGATTTGGCCTTCCATTAAAAAAAATTAAATGACTGGTTGTTGACTTCTAAGTAAACTCTATAGAACTAAATCAACTATGAAACTAATTAAAAACCAGTTTCCACCACTGAATAAAAAATAAAGTTAATTGCTACATTTTCTGTCACAAATCAGACTTTTTTTCTCAGAATTGCATAATACAAACGTGCAATTCTGATTTTTTTTTTCTTAGAATTGTGAAATGTAAACTCTCAACTCTCAGAAATAAATATGCAATTCAGAGAAATAAAGTCAGAATTGCGAGATATAGTCACAGTTCTGACTTTTTTTTTTCGGAGAACTTTGTAATATAAACTCACAATTGCAAGTTTTGAGGGGGAAAAAAAGACTCATATGTTCTCAGAACTTTGAGTTTACCTAATTCGTGTCACAAGATATAAACTTGCAATTCTGAGAAAAAAAAGTCAGTTGTGAGATTATAAACTCACAATTCTGAGATATAAACTCAATTCTCAGAAATAAATATGCAATTCAGAGAAATAAAGTCAGAATTGCAAGATAGTCACAAGTCTGATTTTAATTCAGAGAACTTCATGATATAAACTCACAATTGCGAGTTTTATTCAGTTTTGAGGGGAAAAAAAGACTTTTTTGAGTTTACTTAACTCATAATTGCATGCCACAATATATAAACTTGCAATTCTGAGAAAAAAGTCAGTTGCAAGATTATAAACTCAAAATTCTGAGATATAAACTTTCAACTCTCAAAAATAAATATGCAATTCAGAGAAATAACGTCAGAATTGCAAGATATAGTCACAAGTCTGACTTTTTTTCAGAGAACATAAACTCACAATTGCGAGTTATATCCAGTTTTGAGGGAAAAAAAGACTTTTTTGAGTTTACTTAACTCATAATTGCGTGCCACAATATATAAACTTCAATTCTGAGAAAAAAGTCAGTTGCGAGATTATAAACTCAAAATTCGGAGATATAAACTTTCAACTCTCAAAAATAAATAGGCCTATGCAATTCAGAGAAATAACGTCAGAATTGCAAGATATAGTCACAAGTCTGACTTTTTTTTCAGAGAACATAAACTCACAATTGCGAGTTATATCCAGTTTTGAGGGGGGGAAAAAAAGACTTTTTTGAGTTTACTTAACTCATAATTGTGTGTCTCAAGATATAAATTTGCAATTCTGAGAAAAAAAGTCAATTGTGAGATATAAACTCACAATTCTGAGAAAAAAAAGACAAATTGTGAGTTTGTCTCGCAATTGTAACTTTATAACACACAACTGTGAGTTTATATCTCACAATTCTGAGAAAAAAAAGACAAATTGTGAGTTTGTCTCGCAATTGTAACTTTATAACACACAATTGTGAGTTTATATCTCACAATTCTGAGAAAAAAAGTCAGAATTGTGAAATGTAAACTTGCAATTGCAAGAAAAAAAGTCAGAATTGTGAGATAAAAAGTTGCAAACACCTTTTTATTTATTTATTTTTTTTATTTATGGGGGAAACAGGCTTCCATAAAAACCTATGTATTATACAAAAAAAAAAAAAAAAGCAAAAACAATAATCATATGAATAAATCTTACCAAAAAAACCATCATGACGATAATAGTCATGTAAGCTGGCATCCTGTCTGTACATGTCAGCTTCACATTTCCTGCCTAGAGAAAGACATGAATTGTCAAATGTGAGATTAGAACATTATTTATCATCCAGACACACCCTAATACATACATCTTGCAACAGGAACTTGTTGGAAAATCAGATGTGTAGTCTCAGGCCTCTAGCATGCTTTGGCCTCAGAAGGGACAGTGAGGGTCAAGCAAAGCAGAGCAAAAACAAGCCCCTAGACATGCCTCACAGCTGTGCTGTCACATACCGTTCAGTATACTGCAACTGGGTCAACATCTACTGAGCGCAATACGTAATACCCAGTAATCCAGACATCCTTATGACAGCAAGGATGGCATGCATAAGTCAACAGACAAAAATACTCCTAGAATCAGCATTGCCTGTGTTGTGCCAGACACTACAAATAAAGCCAAAATTATTTATCAGCATATGGTCCGGTCCACATTGTGGATTAATCTAGCCAAGAACAACCCACTTGGATATGAAGGGGCCTATTAATCAACATGTAAAATCACAAACAACAGTTCGCTATTTCATGTGGCATTACTGGCAGTCAAAAGTTTGGAATAATTAAGGTTTTTTTAAGTTTTTGAAAGAAGTCTCTGCTCACCAAGGCTGCATTTATTTGATGGAAAAGACATTGTGGAACATTATTACAATAAAAAAATTGTTCAATTTCAGTATATTCTATAATATAATTTATTCCTGTGATGGCACAACTGAATACATACTTTATTCATATATAAAAAGTGACAGTAAAGTATAGAAGCCTGTTCCCGCCCCTAAATAAAAAATAAAAAAGATAATTGACTTAATATCTCACAATTCTGACTTTTTTTTTAAGACCTGCATGATATAAACTCACAATTCAAAGAAGAAACATCAGAATTGCATGTTTAAATCTTGCAATTCTGATTTTATAAACATGCAATTACAAGGTATTAAGTCAGATTTGAGAGATATAAACTTTTTTTTTTTCATCTCAGAATTGGACATTATAACTAGTCAGAATTGTGATTAAACTCACCAATTGTGAGAAGAAAAATCAGAATTGCAAGATATGAACTTGTTTATATCTCGCAATTCTGACTTTATAACTCACAATTGCAAGTTTATATAATGCAATTCAAAAGAAACAAAGTCAGAATTGTGAGATAAAAAGTCGCAGTTACTTTTTTAATCTTTATTTGGGTGGCAGAAACGGGCTTCCAAAGTAAAGACACACTGCAAAAAATGCTTTTTTACTTTGATTTTTTGTCTTGTTTTCAGACAAAATATCAAAAAATTCTAAAATTAAGAAGGATTTTCTAGACAAGTAAAAATTATTTTCTTGTTTTCATAAAAAAGAAGTCACAATTAAGTGAGTTTTTGCTTAAAACAAGCAGAATAATCTGCCAGTGGGGTAAGCAAAATAATCTTATTTCAAGATGAAAACTAGATTATTTTGCTCACCCCATTGGGAGATTATTTTGCTTGTGTCAAGCAAAAACTCGCTTAATTTAACTTTTTCTTGCTCTCAGCACCACAAATACATATTCCTTTTCACATTCAGCAGCTTTAGGTTTTATTCTTCATCTTCTCATATGCAATTATTACAGAAGGTTCAAATGCTCACTGATGCTTCAGATGGAAAAACAATGCATCAAGAACTGGGGGTGTAAACTTTTGAACGAAATGAAGATGTGTACATTTTTCTTAGTTTGTCTAAATATCATATGTTTTTCATTTAGTACTGCCCTTCAGAAGCTACAGAAGATACTTACATGTTTCCCAGAAGACAAAATACATTACATTTACCCAGATGTTCAAATTCAAAAAGTTTTCACTCCCCTCCTCTTATTGCATCGTGTTTCCTTCTGGAGTATCATTGAGCGTTTGAACCTGTAATAGTTGTATATGAGTCCCTTAGTTGTCTTCAGTGTGAAAAGATGGATCCCAAAATCATACAGTCATTGTTGGGAAAAGGTTTAAATATACAAAAATGTTGAAAAAACTAATTAATTTTAACTTTTTTTTTTTCTGAAAACAAGACAATTTTTACTTGTTTAGAAAATGTAAGAATTTTTAGATATTTTGGCTGAAAACAAGACAAAAAATCTAAGCAAGAAAAGCATTTTTTATTTTTTATTTTTATTTTTTTCATTCAACTGTCTGCACAAAACTATTAAGCAGCATATTACATTGATTTATGAGGATCATGTAACACAACACAAAATATATTAAATATAACATTAATACTACAAAATCAAACCTCAATGCAATGTACACTGTAAATGTACACTGAAAGAAAATGTCTTCAAACCTTAATGTGTTTTTAATACAAAATTGTGCTAGCTGTGTTGTAAAAGTGTATTATTTATTTATTATTATTTTTTGGATATTAACCACCCTGACTTTCTAGAAATGGTGTAAATCCAACTGGCAGTTTGTTTGCAATATGCAACAGATGGTCAACGAATGGCGAGTTTGTGAGTTTTTCCATCTGAAGCTTGGATTCATAAAGACCTACCTTTGGGGGTTGCTCTTTCTTCAAGGACTTCTTCATGACATGGAACTCGTACTCTGCTCTCGGCTGACTCTGGGAAAAACAGAGAAAGCAATTCCCAACATATACAAGACTTAAACCGGTTTAAAAGTGAAGAACAGCGGAAAGAGATACTGGTTATGGAGCCAAAAGCAGCCATGTGCATGATCAGTGAACAGAACAGAAATTCTGGTAATAGCAACACAGTGACATTCAGTGAAAGTATAATCCTTAAAACCAAAAGCTCTCAGCACCACAAATACATATTCCTTTCCACATTCAGCAGCTTTAGGTTTTATTAGTTCCTCCTGCTGATTTTATCCACATAAACAGTGGCAAGCCTGGAAAGACTGTGACTGCCGAAAGGAAAGTGAGCAGCTTTTGACCTGTAAGGCCGGAGGAAGAGAGAACAGGAATCTCCCAGACCTCCACAGCAACAGACCAATAGATAGATAAGTGCTGGTGAAATACTTTACACAAGCAAGAATGTGACGACGATGCTTGAAGACAACTTTTAAGATAATATGAAGAATATGTTAGTACTAAAATGCAACTGTAAGGTTAGGAAGGAAATAAATTCAGTTAATACTGTGAAGGAACCGATTCCAAACCTTTTGTTCCCCCTATACAAAACAGGACAAAAAAACAAACAGTGAAAAAACAGTTTGATTTCATGGCACTGAATCAATAAAAAACCAGACTTCAATCTTCAATTCTATACACCCAAGCCTCAGGATAATACAAGTCTATACAAGAAAAATAATGGAGCACGCCTACAAAACATACATAAACCGAAAATAATTATTGTATCAACATGTACATCAATTGACACTTTCCTTGGTCAATATGGATATGCGTGACTAACCTCTGCGTCTTCAAAGCTGGTCAGGTCCCAGACGTAATTGAGCCTCATTTGCCTTCTCTTCCAGTGCTCCATGAACATGGTAGCTGTGTGACACAGAGCAGTAACCTTCATTAATAAACCCACAAACACAATTTACATAAAGGTTTTACCAAAATAAGAGGGATCTTACAAAATGCATGTTATTTTTTTTTTATTTAGCACTGACATGAATAGGATATTTCACAGAAAAGACTTTTACATATAGTCAACAAGAAAATATAATAGTTGAATTCATAAAAATTACACTGTTCTAAAGTTTACATACACTTGATTATTAATACTGTTTTGTTACCTGAATCATCCACAGCTAGGTTTTTTTGTTTAATGATAGTTGTTCATGAGTCCCTTGTTTCAGAAAAATCCTTCAGGTCCCACAAATTCTTTGGTTTTTCTGCATTTTTATATAATTGAACCTTTTCCAGCAATGACTGTTTTAATTTTAAGATCCATCTTCTCATATGCAATTATTACAGAAGGTTCAAACGCTGACTGATGCTTCAGAAGGAAAAACGATGCATCAAGAACTGGGGGTGTAAACTTTTGAACTGAATGAAGATGTGTACATTTCTCATTTCTCATTTAGTACTGCCCTTCAGAAGCTACAGAAGATACTTACACGTTTCCCAGAAGACAAAATATGTTACATTTACCCTGATGTTCGAATTCAAAAAGTTTTCACCCCCCACCTCTTAATGAATCGTGTTTTCTTCTGGAGCATCAGTGAGCATTTGAACCTGTAATAGTTGCATATGAGTCCCTCAGTTGTCCTCAGTGTGAAAATATGGATCCCAAAATCATACAGTCATTGTTGGGAAAAGGTTCAAGTATACAAAAATGTTGGAAAAACAAATCATTTGTGGGAACTGAAGAGTTTTTCTGAAGAACAGATTCTAACTTTTTTCTTTTCTTTTTTTTTTTTGTCAATTTCAGCTTATGTGTGAATCCCTTTAAAGAGAACTAGAATGAAATCATCTAACAAAGTGTTTTGAACACAGTTCACTTTAGGTCAGTGTGAATGAAAAGTACATTGACAACCGAAGTGAACTAGAAAGAGATCTGAATACACTTTCAGTGTGAAGCAGTATGAATGCAAAACTATTTATTTTTCAATATTCTTTTGTTAATTTACATGCCTGCTAATTTTGGAAAAAATCACAAAAACATAGGTGTTTTTCTAAAGAATGCTGAAAGTTTCTCCTACAGCATTGGGATGTAAAACATTTTTGGGAACCTGTATTTTAATGTTTTTTTTTTTTTTTCACACTGCATTCGTTTTAACGGTTGTGAGTCCAGCTCACAATTTTAGCTTATGTGTGAATGCTCACAACAACCTCAGAATACAGTTCAATTCAGGTCAGTGCGAATGGAAAGTGGAATGAGAACCGGTCATAACTAAAGTGAACCAAAAAGAGATCAGAGTCCAGCAGTATGACTGCAAAAATAACTATGTTTCAGTATTATTTCATTAATTTCCATACCTGGTAACTTTGGAAATCACTAACAGAGAGATGTTTTTCTAAAGCATGGGAGTTCTCTTAAAACATTGGGCTGTAAAAAACTTTTTTTGGGGAACCTGAATTTAACTGTGTTTTCACATTCGGCTCATGTGAACGGTTTGAGTGTGGTTCACAATTTTAGCTTATACGTGAATGCTCCTACCTGGTCTCATAACGAAAATGTACCTCTGGGATCTTTTCAAGACACGAAATACGTACCAATAAGTACATATCACTACAGTTTCCAACAGAAAGAAACACTAGAGGTGGCAAAACAGCGAGCATTTGTAATCATTTCATACACAGTTATGATTACAGCTCAGTAATTACTGCTTTTGCATTATTGTAAGGGGTAGGTTTAGGGTTGGGGTAGGTGTAGACATTAATAAAACACAATCTAATGCAATTTATTGTTAGTTTCTGGCTGCAGCTGTATCCCTTCTAGCCACTAACCCATATGTTTGGCTTTCCAGATATAAGAAGCTTGCTTGATAGCTCAGCCGGCACAGGATTAAACTTGGGATGTGGAATCCTTGGGTACGAATCCCGTGAAAAACGCCACTCATGATGTAAAACAGCATACTTGCAATTGCATTTTTATGCCACATTTGCTTTTGTTCATACTATCGGGTAGGTTTAGGTGAAGTGCAGATGGTTCGTTATTTTAAAACGTCACAGAGCATTAGAGTTATAGCGCCACTCATGGACATTTCAAGTCAGAACTGTGTTGACACGTACAAAACAAACGTCATATAAAACGTACCATATGTTCATCTGTTAATGGGAGAAGCGCCACCACGTGGACATTTCACACTGAATATGTCACAAAATGTACATGGCAGTACATATTTAGCATGTTCCGAAAAAGTTCCCAGAGATAAGTTTTCGTCATGAGACCAGGTTGGAATTCTTACAACAACCTCAGACCCTTTTAAAGAGAACCAAACTGAAACCAACTGAGGAAGTGTTCTGAATACGGATCACTTTAAGTCAGTGTGAATGTAAAGTTGATTTAGAACCGATCATAACCAAAGTGAGCCAAAAAGAGATATGAGCCCACTTTCAAGCTCAGCAGTATATCTGCAAAAAAAAAAAAAAAAAGACTCACTTTCTGGTTCACTTAAAAAGGACTCACTTTGATTCTTTTATAGAGAACTCAAGTTAGCAAGTAGCTTTGTCATATGGTGTCATTTTTCATTTCAAAGCCTTTAACTTCAGGGGATCAAAGCAGGAAAGGCAAATTTAGGGCTTTGGCTAAAATAATCAGCTTTTCAAGAAGCTCAGCATTTGAGTGGAGATAAATACAGGGGAATTAAAGAGAAGTGTAAAACCAGGGCACAAATCTCTTCAACATTTGTCAGAGCAAGTCTGCCCTCAATATGTACAGACACAACAGTTGGTGTACAGCAGCAACAAAGCGTGCGGGTAAACATGAAAGGAGAACAGAGCTGCTGACCCCATAGTGCCATAAAGATGGCGAAGAAGACGGTGGCTGCATTGTCGAACAGGTGGCTGGCCCTAGCCGTGCCGCAAGCGGTGACCAGTTTCCAGTAGCTGCAGGCTCGGTCACACATTGGGCACATGGTGATATTGTTTCTCTCGTCGCAGACCTCCATACTGAGTATACAAAGAACAAAACCTGATTTCAGAAATACATCACGTCTCCATGTTTCCCTAGACACTGTAAAACTATTGATTAAAGCTGCAGTGTATTTTTTCCTCATATTTTTTAGCTTTTATCTTTTTAGCTCTGAAAGAAAATGCATTTATTCTATATTCAGCTCTTGTTCCAAAACATAGTGAGTGGCTTTGATGTCTAAATAGATGTGATGGCTTATATGAAATGTTCTACAAAGGCAGCACTTGTGTGCACTGCACAAATAGTGATCTTCACATGAAATGCATAAGAAACTGTGCACTCAGTAGTTGCTATGCTAATTACTAGAGCTCCCATCTCGTTTTCATCTTCAACTTCAAAATCGTCCTACAATGCTGTTTTTTTGTAAATGATGTTTGATCTTCTTTGTATGTTCACTTTGTAAACAATAGATTGTTATTTCTGCAGCAATGTGGGATGATTTTGAAGTTGTGGAAGAAAACGAGATGGGAATTTTTCAACATGCCCTAACTGTATTAACCCGGATCACACAGACTACACATGCGTATAGCAGAGACTAGACAAGACAAGTATCTGAGGTTAAAAAGTATATAAATTGTCAATTTGTTTCGAAAATGACATATCGTTTCACTAGATAATGCTTCCTCGGCTGGGATTGTTTAGAGCCCTTTGAAGCGACATTTAAACTGCATTATGGAAGATTAAACTTGGGGGCACCATACATATCCATTATATGGAGAGAAATCCTGAAATGTTTTCCTCAAAAAACATAATTCCTTTACGACTGAAGAAAGAAAGACGTGAACATCTTGGATGACAAGGGGGTGAGTACATTATCTGTGCATTTTTGTTCTGAAAGTGAACTTATCCTTTAATACCAGTTTCAGCACAAAATAAACATGAATTAACATTCAAAGGTATGTTTAAAGAAAGAGTACAACTTTGGAATTTGTATCCCGCTCAATCAGTGTTTTAACCACGGAAAGACGTCAATATAACAGCTTGTCACAAAATGTCACATTTACCTCAGAAAAACAATGGTGACCATAAACTCATTAGTGAGCTAGAAAAATGAACTCTAGAGAGGAGCATTTTGCTTAATATATGCACCATATAAAATTTTCATTGTAATTTTACCGGTCTTCATTGTGTAATTTATGTTTGAAAAAAGACAGCCACCATTAAAATGTTTATATTTCAAATAATGAACTGGAGTAGAAATATAATTATGTAATTGTAACTTATAAATAATAACTTAATTGAGTGTAATTTAAACGTTTGTATAAAAATCAATTAATTTTAACCTTCGATATTATAATAATAGTACCATCCAGGGTTGCCAGGTTTTCACAACAAAACCCGCCCAATTACTACAGAAAACTAGTCCAATGGTGTTTTGTCCCCTGTTAAAAGACATTCCGGGGGGTAAAATTCCCCTGGTAAAATTAGTATTCCAGGGAATAAATAATTACGGGAAATAATTATTACGTTATTGGGGTCGCTTTAACCCGCTGCAACAGTGTTAAAGTATCCCAATTCCTTGGGAAAATCATGGACTTGGCAACATTAGTACCATCTGAATCTCATGTATATTTTACAGCATTAGTTGAGAGATTTTATTTTTTCCTTCAGAAAATTTGACATGTACCGTACCTGATATATACACAAAATAATCAATATAGAATTTAATAAAAATAAATCGGAAATTTAATCGCAAGCTTGTGAATCAAAATCAAAGGAAACACTAAAAACTATCAATCATCAATCATTTTAAATTTATTTTTTGGCAGCTCAATATTGCATTTGATTACAATTTCACAGTGTTATTTAATCATAACCCCTAGGGGTTTGTGAGGGAATTGCAGGGAGTTCAATAAAGAGCAAATAATTAAATAAAATGTAAGACTAAAATAAATAAATGGCTGTTATTATCAAATTAAAGTCTGTGATTTAATTAACCAAGTAAATAGTCTGCTGCACTGCCTGTTTCAGAGAGAAAAGCGGCATTATGTTATAGATATGTTACAGTTTTCAGTTAACAGTAAATGCTGCTATTCACAAACTCCACCTCTATATGTGCAGTGAGTTTAACATGCATTTTTTTCCATTTCTGTAGACATAAGTTTACAGCAATTCGCTGATATTCTGCAATAATTAAAGCAGTATTAATTTGCTGACTACTCTGTCAGTAGCGTCCCTATAATGGTTCAGTTTGTTTCCTAGGTAGGCAACGCACTAGGTTTTGGAACAGCTTGTTTTCAGCAGTGGCATCTGTGGAATTAATGAACGTCGTTGTGAGACGGCCAGCGAACACTGAGTCACTCTCATTATACACTGCATTACAGTCCATTACAGTCGCAGCATTTCAAACCCACTCTGAACTCCTTAATTACCACGCGCTTCGACGTCCATACGTTTTTCTTGCAAAGTGCAAAAAGCAGTGATTACTTTCGAAAATGGCTAGGCATATTCTTTGCTAAAAATCTTCCCACAAAGTTCAAAGTCATTGCGAAAGAGTATGCATTGCTGAAGGGAGATGTTGCTGAAACTTGTTTCTTAGGGGTGTGAGACAGTGGAATGTGTTTGAACTTGATGGCACAGATAGGAATGTGTCAATCAAAATGATGTGACAAACTAATTCTACATAATTGAACATCTTAATAGGCTGATAATTTATGTACATAATTGTCAACGGTTTAGGGAGGGGTAACATGTTAGTTTGCACACTTTGTACAAAAACAATGCACATAAACCAATCACATAAATTTTATAAGGTGACCTGGGGATGTTGTCGTCCACAGTGGCGCAGCCGTACAGGAACACAATAACTCCCACAATTGCTGCTGGGATTAGCATCTGAGTATACACACCCAGCCAGGCAAAATACAGGCCCACTTTCTCACCAAAATACTTCCTGAGAGAGATAAAACAGTTTCAAGTTGAGCAATAAAGGCAATTAAGTCAAGCAAAAGAAGTGAAAATTACTATCTAGTAAACATCAAGCAGAATACATTCTCTTCTGTAAACTGAATGTTTTGTCAGTCTTTTTAATGTGCAGTGAAGATTATGTCAACAAAAATTCTAAGATGTGTCATGTTATGTTATTTATTTTAATGTTTTAATAATTTTGTTTTTTTGTCATCTCTATGTTTTTTAATGTCTATATAGTTTGATATAATGTCTATATACTTTTAGAATTTGTATTTATTTTTTATTATTTTAGTTAAAATCAATTAACATATTTACTGACATATCGTTAGAAACGTACTTTGCATGATCTTTGAAAAATATCTGTCTTCAAATGCAAGATATTTACAGTGTACCTGAGGTACACTTGCAATAATTCCACTTTAGCACAATCAAATCTACTTCAGTTTATCTTTAGTCAGACTTCAGCACTACTTCTGCACAATTAAAATGCATTAGGTACAAAATTAGTTGTTCCAAGTTAGCAGACTTTAGTATAAGTGCAGGGTATTTGTTTTATGTGTAAATATATTTGTAGTATACTTAGCATGAAATAAATGTAATATGTATTTTATAAGTATATTTATTTTTCACTAAGGGTACTTTACGGAACTAAAAAATGAGAAATGTAGTTTTTTTATATTTAATGTTTAATTTTTGTATATTTTATTTTATTTCAGATAATGTTATTTTATTTTCAGTAACAAAACATATTTTTGTTTCCATTTTAGTTTTAGTTAACTATAACCCTGCAGTAAACACACTTATTTGTCAGACTTTAGGCATCTCTCCTCTAGTATGAACTGATGATAAACACTACAAACATCCACAGTTACAGTGTGTCCTTTTAACAAATCCTGTCTGAATAGAGCTTTTGACGATCTGACTCCTGAATAATGCGTATCAGCAGGGTATTTCTAAAATATCTCCTCTTGCTAGCTCATAATTCCACGACAAACATTTGTCCCGGTCTCTGGCAACGCATTTATTGTCAGTATAATACCTGATCAGTCCGATGGGCTGGTACTTGTAGAATATGCTGTAACTCGCCCACTCTTCATACAAGATCTGCAAAGACAGAAATAAAATTACATACATCCTGGAACAACGATTCAACATGCATACCATCCGTACAGTACAGCTGAAATACACAGTGGGTGCACTCAGGGGTTTAATGGAAATGGCAAAATAACTGATTATTGCAGTGAACACTGATGAAAAGGACAAATGAAGCCTCTCTACCATGATGTTAGTAATTTCGAACGTAATGACTTTGGTTCAGTGCGCCTAGGGATATAAAGTACAACAGTTATATGAGTAAGTGAAAGTGGATTTACAACATAGCTGCACGGAGATCTCCAGTCTCCAGAACATAGTGCAAAGATGCTACAGTAGCTGTAGTGTTTTGTCCATGAAAGTAAAGAAAGGGAAGGGCAAAACATTATGAAATATGCCATCTAATAATACACAACCCTGTAATAACAACATTTAACAACAGTGAAACCAGTGGATAAAGTCTGACAAGCAGACAGGGTCTGTTTTGTTGTCCTTGAGCTTTTTGTGTTCACATTAATTACACATAATCCCATTAATTTGGATTATAAAAGTTAGGTCAAAAGTTTACATCCCCCTTTCAGAATCTGCAAAATCTGTAATTATTTTACCAAAATAAGATGGATGCATGTTATGCAACAATGACTGTATGACTTTGAGATCAATCTTTTCACACTGAGGACAACTGAGGGACTCATATGCAACTATTACAGAAGGTTCAAATGCTCACTGACGCTCCAGAAGGAAAAACAATGCTTTAAGAGCTGGGGGGTGAAAACTTTTGAATAGTATGGAGATGTGTACATTTTTCTTATTTTGCCTAAATATCATATTCTTTTCATTTAGTACTGCCTTCAGAGGCTACAGAAGATACTTACATGTTTCCCAGAAGATAAAATAAGTTAAATTTACCCTGATGTTTAAATTAAAAAAGTTTTCAACCCCTGCCTCTTAATGCATTGTTTCCTTCTGAAGCAACAGTGAGTGTTTGAACCTTCTGTGATAGTTGCATATGAGTCCTTCAGTTATCCTCAATGGGAAAACATGAATCTCAAAATCATACAGGCATTGTTGGAAAGGGTTCAAATACACAAAAATGCTGAAAAACCAAATAATTTTGGGGTCCTGAAGGATTTTTCTGAAGAACAGCAAAACTAAATCACTAAACAAAAACAACAACAACAACAAAAAAAAAGGGGGCCTTAAATGGGTCAAACTAGTGAAAATGGATGGATTAATTACCAAGTAAACAAGCAGTAATCACTCATCTCAATTAAATAAATGGTACACTGGTATATTTTAAGTACTAATATGTACCTTTAATTTACCAGTATAGACCTTTTAGGTGCAAAGGTGTACCTTTTGAAAAGGTACTACCCCAGCTTTTATACAGTGTATAGTAATATAAATTTATTGATGGATGGATTAATAAACCTGAGCTACCTGCGATTTTCACAGGGCCCCAGACAGCTATTTTTATGGCAGCTCAATCATACTTGCTTGATGCATGAGAAAACAACCACCCAAGTTATTGAGAAAGCTCAAATGTGCTTCTCTGTCTGCGAGAACAGAGTAAGAAAAGGAAGAAGTTTGTAAAAAATTGTGAAATATTATTACAATTTAAAATAATGGCATTCAGTTTTAATATACTTTAAAATATAATTCATTTCTGTAATACAATGTGGAATTTTCATCTGCCATTACTCCAGTCTTTAGTGTCACACGATCCTTCAGAAATCATTCTAATATGCAAATTTAGTATAATCTTTTTGGAACCTGTGATACTTTTCTCTGGATTCTTTGATGAATAAAAAGTTAAAAAGAACAGCATAAAAAACGCTTGACATTTATACACCTACTAAGCTATGATTTAGTAAACACACTAAACACACCAAAGCTCTCTCCAAGGTCCCTTGAGGTTTGTTGTGGAAAAAAAAAAGCTGAAACATCTATTCTTTTTCAGTTCTTGAAAATAACCCTGATAAATTATTTTGAGAAGGGCTCCACTACCCACTACAACTCAACAGTAAGCCTGCAGGAGTGCTGCTCACAGATGGCTGAAGTGGGAAATGATCCTGTTGCCTTGGTGACCTGACAATTATTCCGAGCTTGCTGTAGGCAAGTCCAGAGTCTCACCAGGTCTCCTCTGCACAAGCTAGGTCTTGAGATTCTGCAGGCCATTTAATTGTTTAATTAAGTGGTCAGTATGAGATTCAATTACCAGATTCTAACAGAATGCCATTAAAGGGTCTAAACAGGTGAAACATGGTTGAAGAAATATTTAGAGGGTTGTAAAAAATGCTAAACCGTTTTAGAGAACAGATGTAGAGAGGATTCAATAATAACAACTCTTTTCTCTACAGATCGTAAAGTGAAGAACACAGACTGAAATGGAAGAATTTATCACTTTATATAGCTTATTGATTGTTCTCAGTTGAATGCTGGAAAACTTACTGCAGGCACGGGGCATGCAAATCTCTGAATTATACCTTCATTATCTCCTGTTGCCCAAGGTACAAAGGCAGCTGTTTTGTGTATTGTCCTACACTTCAAAAATGGCAGTCACTGTAATGTTTATGTAATAACTCAATGTATGAATACCGTTAGATACAAAAATAATGGGTAGTATATGCATAATAAAACATGTGTTTATAATAAATATTGGCAATTAGGAAAACTTTACAGTGTCTTGCGAAAGTATTCATATTTCACATTTTGTTATGCTTTAAAACTGCTTATGTTAAACTGCTTTAAATAACTCCCCACACATATAGACATAGCCTTAATGAAAACCTAGTCCAGAGCATTCAGAACCTCAGATTGAGTAGAAGGTTCACCTTCCAACAGGACAATGATCCTAAGCACACCGCAAGAGTGGCTTATAGACAACTCTGTGAATGTCCTTGAGTGGCCCAGCCAAAGCCTGTGCTCGAACGCAATCAAACATTTCTGGAAAAACCTGAAAATGTCTGCCAGCCCCTACCCAAGCTGACAATGCTTGAGAGGTGAAAAGGTGCGGTGAAGAATGGCAGATAATTGCCAAATGCAGATGTGCACAGCTTGTCACATAATACTCAAAAAGATTTGAGGCTGTAAAGGTGCTTCAACTAAGCAATGATAATACTTATGCAATGTACCTTTTTCAGTTTTTTTTTTATTTCAATACATTTGCAAAGTTGTCACAAATCTGTATTTTGCTTTGTAATTGTGGTGTATGGAGTGTAGATTGATGTTGAAAAAAAGTTATTTAAAGCAGTTTAACATAAGGCTGCAACATAACAAATCTTGAAAAAAATTAAGGGGTATTAATACTTTTGCAGGGCACTGAAAGGCACTCACAAAAATAAGTGTGAGATTAAAATATCTGAAGATATCTGAGATATGTGTATGTATTGTTATGTCTTTTACCTTTCTGTCATTTGTTTCAGCATTTACACCATCAATATCGCCCTGTAATTAAAATAATCAAATGAACTTACACAAGAAATGGAACAGTCAATCTGTGAGAACTGAAAGGATGTTTGTGCACATAAAAGAGAACAAAATCTGACGTCACTCACATCATGCACGGGGTAGGCCTCTGTGTAGATACCACTGCCGAGTAGACTGCTGATTCCTGTGAACATGAAATGTTCAATGTAAGTCGAGTTGAGCGCTTAATGTTGTGCTGTTAAACATAAAAGGGCTTTTCACACTTTAATTAGTTAACCCTGGGTCATTCTGGTTTTCTTGCTTCACGTTTCACAATGCTCATAATTTACCCAACAGTTAACAATAAGCTGATGTTTCACACTGTGCATTCCTAAACCTAACGTTCTTTTTTGAAATGTCAGTGTCATTGATTAGACGATCAATACCAGTACAGAACTAGTTTACATAATGGCTCTTTAGCATCCTTGCATTATACAGGTTTAGGTGCAGTGTTTAAAGCCCTAAAGTTTACTTACAAATCACCAATCTGTTCAACCAATCACTGTCTTTGTATATTAGGGGCAGGTTCATGTGTGAGTTGTTTGCTCATTATTTGTGGACATTTAAAGTTGTGTTGGTGACATTATGGTTCACATGTTACATAACTGTATACTAGGTGCTTTAACTCTAAGACAGCAATGCCTTAGTTATGGGATGATTTGGTTTCACTTCATTTTAAGATGTCCTTGTTACAGTGTAATTAAGCAATTAAGTAATGAGTAATATTACATGAGTAACATGTTCTTGCTATAAGGTTAGAATTAGGGCTTGGTTTACTGTTAGTTTCTCATAATTATGCATAATTTACTGTTAGTACATGTAATATGTAACAAAGACACTTTGAAATAAAGTGTTAACATTGATTTTTAATAATGTTTCAATTCAACAACATTGTTGGATTGGATTAATGTAGATTTGCACTAGTTTGTCAAGCAAAAAAAAATAAGAAAATGAGACTTACCCATGATATACTTGGCTCGTGTGCATTTTGTTCGTTTTAAAATCTCATACACCTGTTGATTATAAATAGATTCATTAAAATGATTATAATTAAAGCTGTTTACAAATATTATTCCTGATTGATGATACTAGACTCAAAATGTACCTGAAATGACATTAAACAGTAGACAACAAAAGTTCTAAATACCACAGGATACCTTTAAGAGGCCTAAAATAGCAAAAATAAATAAATAAACCCTGCTGAGAAAATCAATATGAGGTTGGACAGCATTGTAAGAGGCAGCTGACAGATCAAGTGACTGAAATTATTGTCCGCAAAAAGAACAACTTCGACGTCACTGACATTTTGGTGTGGAGCCACACAGGCCCTTTAGTAATCAAATCAGGGGATAAATGACACTGGGTCTTAAATCGTCCCTGACTAGGTAGGCAAAACACTTTTCTAAAGGGACCGGTACTTACTATTGAGCTCCTGGTTTTGCTGTCGAAGAAGGAATTTCTGTCTGATAAATCAAAGCTGTGAAAAGAAACTAAGGGTCATTTCACTGACTGTTTTGTGCCTCCCTATTCAATTTTTATAGGCAATAACATACCACAGAGCTGTAAAAACCAAAGGCACATTTACAGTACACTGCCTTTCAGAGGATTATTACTGACCATCCTTCATATTAAACTTGACCATAAATGTAAACTTTTAAAACAATCATGTACTGATTTTCACATTTCTAAAACAGCATTTTGCAAAATCATCTGTGATAATTTTCCTTCATTCAAGTCTACAACAGCTGGGAAAACTGTCTGTGAGGTCAGCAGTCATCTTAAACAAGAGCTTAGCAATGTGGCAATGACCATAGACTTACAGATGCTGCTTTTCTCGTGAGAATGGGTAGGAAAGGTGTTTCTCATTTTCCATCCGGTTTTCCCCAACTTTAGGTTGCAAGGGTGCAGTGACTTTCTGCATAAACGTGTTGACCTTCTCTACAATGCTGCTTCCTTGACTAACTTCATATTTCTGAAAAAGACATGAGTAAGTCATGTTTGTGTAAAGCGCACCACTTCTCTTTATCATGTGATAAGATGCAAGAGCAAATACCTTTATTGTTGGCATTTTTAACTTCATAAACTCTGCCTCTCGACAAAGAACTTCCCAAGGCGCATGGATCTTCAAAAATCCCACACCTGGTATTTTAGTCTGAAAAACAAAGATAAAGAAGCAACAGTATATAAATATAATGTTCTCAGAATTAAAGTCACTGTGAGGGAAGAAGGGTGATCTTGCAGATAATGTTTGAGCAACATGTCACTGGCTTTTTTGCCTTTTCTGAAGAAAACGTGAGTGATATTTGCACTGGCGAAACTTGCAAGGTTGCTTACTGGCCCAAGTTAAAAAGCCCACCCTCAAGTCTCCATGGTATTCTGGCACCTACATACAGTATCTCACAGAAGTGGGTACACCCCTCTCATTTTTGTAAATATTTTATTATATCTTTTCATATGACAACAATGAAGAAACGACACTTTGCTACAATGTAAAGTAGTGAGTGTACAGCTTGTATAACAGTGTAAATTTGCTGTCGCCTTAAAATAACTGAACTTACAGCCATTAATGTCTAAAACACTGGCCACAAAAGTAAGTACACTCCTAAGTGAAAATGTCCAAATTGAGCCCAATTAACGATTTTCTCTCCCAGATGTCATGTGACTCGCTAGTGTTACAAGGTCTCAGGTGTGAATGGGGAGCAGGTGTGTTAAATTTGGTGTAATCGCTCACACTCTCTCATACTGGTCACTGGAAGTTCAACATGGCACCTCATGGAAAAGAACTCTCAGAGGATCTGAAAAAAAACAATTGTTGCTCTACATAAAGATGGTGTAGGCTCTAAGAAGATTGCCAAGATCCTGAAAGTAAGCTGCAGCATGGTGGCCAAGACCATACAGCGGTTTAACAGGACAAGTTCCACTCAGAACAGGCCTTGTCATGGTTGACCAAAGAAGTTGAGTGCACGTGCTCCGCATCATATCCAGAGTTTGTGTCATACACTGCATCAAATTGGTCTGCATGGCTGTCTTCTCAAAAGGAAGACACTTTTAAAGATGATGCACAAGAAAGCCCGCAAACGGTTTGCTAAAGACAAGCAGACTAAGGACACGGATTACTGGAAGCATGTCCTGTGGTCTGATGAGACCAAGATTTGGTTCAGATGGTGTCAAGCGTGTGTGGGCGGCAACCAGGTGAGGAGTACAAAGACAAGTGTGTCTTGCCTATAGTCAAGCATGGTGGTGGGAGTGTCATGGTCTGGAGCTGCATGAGTGCTGCCGGCACTGGGGAGCTACAGTTAATTGAGGGAACCATGTATGCATGTTAACGACCCCAAACACACCTCCAAGACGACCGCTGCCTTGCTAAAGAAGCTGAGGGTAAAGGTGATAGACTGAGCATTTGTGGGGCATCCTCAAACGGAAGGTGGAGAAGCGCAAGGTCTCTAACATCCACCAGCTTCATGGCAGCTCTGGTGAACTCCATGCCCAAGAGGGTTAAGGCAGTGCTAGAAAATAATGGTGGCCACACAAAATATTGCCCTTTTTTGGGCCCAATTTGGACATTTTCACTTAGCGGTGTACTCACTTTTGTGGCCTGCGGTTTAGACATTAATGGCTGACCGTTCAGTTATTTTGAGGGGACAGCAAATTTACACTGTTATACAAGCTGTACACTCACTACTTTACATTGTAGCAAAGCGTAATTTCTTCAGTGTTGTCACATGAAAAGATATAATATAATATTTACAAAAATGCGAGGGGTGAACTCACTTCTCTGGACTCCATCCTGAGTCCATCGAAATCAATGGAAAGCTTTTCCTGTTTTATTGTATGGTAGGCAATATCCACAAGAAAGTAGTAGCATGTCTCTTGGTGGGTCAGTACATATAGACCACCTCTACAGGTCTGTATGGGAGTACAAACAACTTGTTTATTGGTCAGAGGAGACCTAACCCCCCGACTGAGCCTGGTTTCTCCCAAGGTTTTTTTTTTCTCCATCAGTGTCACAGATGGAGTTTTGGTTCCTTGCCACTGTCGCCTATGGCTTGCTCAGTTGGGGACAACAACTAAATTGGGGAAAACTAAAATTTGGAACTATTGATTAATTTCCTCAAATTAAAATTGTTTAAAGTTTCTTTTTGAATTATTGATATATTACTTTCCCATTTGATACTGTAAAGTTGCTTTGACACAATCTGTATTGTAAAAAGCGCTATATAAATAAAGCTGACTTGACTTGACTTTTCACCAAAATTCACAGTTTTACAGTAGATATCATTCACACGTGTTCGTCAAATGGTGTGATACATATTTTAATTCCTGGTTTCAAGGTTCACTAACTGGCGTTCTATCATTATGTACTCACCCTTACGTTGTTCCAAACCCATAAGACCTTCGTTCATCTACAGAACACAAATTAAGATATTTTTGATGAAATCCGAGAGCTTTCTGACCCTGTATAGATAGCAACTCATCTTTTGAGGTCCAGAAAGGTAGTTAGCACATTAAATAAAATAGCCCATGTGACATCAATCATTACTCTCCTGAACACACAACAAAGACTAACAGGGAAAATAATAAATTGTTGAATAAAGTTGCAATTTTTGTTTTGTTTGTGCATTAAAAGTCTTGTAGCTTCATAAAAATAAGATTGAACCACTAATGTCACATGGACTATTTTAATGAAGCCCTTACTACATTTCTGGGTCTTGAACATGGTAGATGCACTGCTGTCTATGCAGTGTCAGAAAATTCTTGGATTTCATCAAAAATATCTTAATTCCTGTTCCGAAGATGAATGAAGGTCTTACAGGTTTGGGTGAGTAATTAATGACAGAATTTTTATTTTTGGGTGAACTAACCTTTTAATAGTGAGTGATGCTTATTATTGATAAGCATTACTATCAATATCTCTCACACAGACTATTCTAAAAGGTAAACATGCAAACCATTCATAAACTACTCCAGAAATGGACAAGATCTCTTTTCAAGTGTTTAACACACTAGGCTTCCTTCTTCACGAAGGACCTTTTGAGAGAAAATAAATTCACAGAAATGAAAAAGAAAAACCTCAGCCATGAAGAGAAGGACTTGGACTTGGTTTTCTGAAGCTGAAAAGAGGGTTATGTAAGATTTGCTTCAAATGACCCACTCTTGTTATAACTCACATCCCACACACAAGGTCTGACCCAGTCTGTTCAATCCCAGCCACTGCTTTCAGCGCAAGAACAACACAAACAGGTATTTCTACTCTTAGACAGCATTATATACAAGTATTTACAAGCTCAATTTAACCCCCATTAAATTAACAATGACATCCTGATACCATTTTAGTTGTGAACGTGTTTCCACATCTTAGTGATACTTTAGTCTATAAAACAAAATAACTTTTGGGAAAAAAAAAGACTTCAGAACATTTCCATTTTATTTTTTCTCTATCAACCCAATGATTTGATGTTTTCTGACATCAGGTTTAGGGGAGTAATATTATTGTTTCTGACAATACGGTTCAAACAGAGTCTTACAGTCTTATCAGTCTTTCATTTTGTTTACATTAATATTGGCCTTGTCACGCTCAAGAGTTATGGGAAAAAAACAGTGATCCATTTTATACAGAGAAAAATATTGTTTTTGGCACAAAGCTGGGTCTGAGATGGACTAATATAATTCTTGAAGGTTCAATAATAATATTCATGTACTATAATTCAACTCAGAAGGAGAGGAAGCTAAAAATGTTATAATATAAAGACCTTGTGTTACATGAAACAATAATCAAAATATTAAAGTGAACCCAAATTATCATTACTATTCATACTTTATCTTAGTCCTTTAGACTAAAACTTCAGTTTATTATCCTCTGCATGATAAACACTTCACTTTATTGATGATTAGTCCCCTAAGACCTCTTCACCTAATTCTGGCTGAGCTGTCTATGAGAACATCCAGCGTAGTGGAAAAAGTTAAATCCCTGTAATCTGCGAACATTAAAGCAAATGACATGGGTTTACAGAAGCTAAGCTTAAAAGACAAGCCGCTAATCATAATAAAACTGCAAATTAGTGGCATTACACAGTAAAGTAAGTGTGAACTTGTTTTATGATTGCCAACAATCAAACGAATTCAGTCTTACAATCAGCAATTATAGTGTTGGCGGAACTGGGGAACAATTTAGAGAAATAATTTCATGTATCCTAAGGGTGACAACTCTTTAACATCAATAATATATACTTTATTATTTCTACAAGCTGTCTAGTTTTTCATGCAAAATAAACTTAAAATAAATTAAGAAATAAGAAAAATATTTCTTCATTATATTACTGGGAAAGATCACTGAGAAGATACCTAAAAAAATAAAACTATTAGTGTAGTCCTCCACAGCACTGAAGTGTTTTAAAACTGGGTCAACAACAGGGAATTATTATCCTGCTGTACAAGTGAATCACTTAAACCTGAATTAATTTAAAAAGCTAGAGAGGTTAAGAAAAATAACTAGTCATAACACACAATATGTAAGATGGAAGGAATGTATCAGCCTCAAACATACTGCTATTTCAACTGACTGGTCTTCGAATTTCATTTTCATGAGGACGCCAATTTCAAGTATCCAGACTGTTGAAAATCTACATGTCTGGTACACATTACAGCTAATTTTGGCAAAGAGCTACTCATAAGCCAATTTATCAGTTTCATTGCTAGAGTTGATGTGCATGGTTGCGTCTCTCAGTGGGTGGACGTTATCATTCACAGCGGCTCAATTCCAGCTGAGATTATAGCCTCGGTGACTGAAGCTTACAAAAAAAGGCACATCACAGTAGGCACTTTTCTCACACAGTATTTTCTGAAAAATTACTGCTAAATTAATGTTAGAGTTCATGCATGAGATCAATGCCTATTGAGAAATACCAGAATTAGAAGTTGTATGAATTTAGCGGGCACTTTTATCCAAAGTGGATAAAAAGAGGAACATAAACAATTACAGAGCCAGCAATACACATTGTATACAATGAAAGCTAGATTGGAAAACAAGCTTATGCTAAATGCATATATGTAAATGAAGCACTGTGTTATACTCCAGTAAAGTAAATTCAGCCATTTTAATGTTGATTTATCAGGTTTAATATGTTTAATCAGCTAATGTCTCCTAGTTTCTGAAATATAGCCTATCTGTCAAACCCCTGTGAACTGTCACAGTGGTTCTAGTGGTTCCTTTCATGTGTATGCCCATATTTGGTCTCCCTGCCCTCATTAACATTATCTCCATCACCTGTTTGTATTTAATTAGTGTCCTTTATAAGTTTGTCTGAGTTCTTGTCACTTTGTCCGGCTACAAGATTATTTTGGATTTGTATGTGTGTTTCTGCCATTCTGTTTATGGATTATTCTTGTGGATATCTTTAAAAAACTTTTCGTTGTGTTGTGCCGTCTCTACGTACGATCTGTGACAACATCCCATGATTCAAAAAAGTCCTTTTATTTTCAGTTTTCTATTTCAGTCAAAGACTTCAAGCCTGTTCACACCAAGGACAATAATGATGAAGGTATAGTTACAAAAAAAATTCTACACTTAAAAGAATAGCAGAAGAAAAAGAATATCAACAACCATCTATAAGGACATAGAGAAACTATTTTGTTGGAATCACTTTCATAATGTTTTTTCCCACCTGATGAAAGTCAGCAGAACTTGGTCTTAGATTCCCTAAATAACTGTTTAAATTAAATTATTAATAAATTAAATTAAATTATTAATAAATTAAATTAAATTATTATTAAATTAAATTAAATGTAAATTTTAAAGCACATAAACCATTTTAGCAAAAAGTTTAATTGAAAATTGAACATACATTTAGTAAGACCATTTACTTTAATGACAGCAGCACTTCACAAGTTTGTATCAAATCTAATGATCATATTGTATGATTTGAGAATAAGCCAAAAACCATTTTAAGCTTTAGTGGAAGCAAGAACATCTAATATTTAAAGATTAGTTCACCCCCTTGTCATCCAAAAATCTCCATATAACGCACTTCAGTGATGCCTGCGAGTTTGAACTTCCAAAATGCAGCTTCAAAGGGCTGTAGCCAAGGCCCACCCGAGGAATGAGGGACTTATCTAGTGAAATAATCAAACATTTTCTTAAATAAATGTATATTTATACACTTTTTAACCACAAATGCGCATCTTGTCTAGCTCTGTGTTGCGCATGTGTACTCTGTGTATCCCGGTTCAATACAAATGAGAAACTCCCATCTCATTTTCTCCTCCAACTTCAAAATCGCCCTACATTGCTGCAGAAATACAGACCAAGTGTTTACAAAGTAAACGTGCAAAGAAGATTAAATGCCCTTTACAAAAAAAGGTAAAACATCCATGTAGGACGATTTTGAAATTGGAGGAGATGGGAGTTTTCTGTATTTAAACTGCATTTTGGAAGTTCAAACTCATGGGCACTATTGAAGTCCACAATATGGACAAAAATCTCGAAAAGTTTTCCTCAAAAAACTATTTCTTTATGACTGAAGAAAAAAGACATGTACACCTTGTATGACAAGGGGGTGAGTGAATTATCTGTAAAGTTTAGCTTTGGAAGTGAACTAATCCTTTAACCATCTGAAGGAGCACATATGGTTATATCACTCTTTTAAGTCGTGCAGAATCTGAAAAAAAAATCGTATTAATTTTATGTCAAATTAGATTATGAATCCCCACCGTACATGATAAAACAGTGGGACTCACCCCTTCCTCTCTTTCCATCTCAAGGCCCATTTCACGCAGGTTCTCCTCAAACTCCTCCCTGCGCAGACGCTGGTCGTCCTCATGGTAATCCAGCCTTTGCTCCTGGGCTGCGAGTTCAGGGTCCTCATGAGCAGGTGGGTTCTTCCGGTTACGTCTGCAGCACAGGCAGGACTTGGACGACTGTTTGTGAGTGCTCTGGGGCTTCTGGACATGGTAGGTGAGGACATAATCTATCCGCCTTAGGCCATCCTGAAAGTACGGCGACAGTTTTGCATCCTTTGGTCTGTCACTTCCCTGCTGAGCTTTCCGGAGCTGAAAAAACAAACAGTTAATAAAAGGGTATTATATGCATCTGTATAGTTTGAATTTAAATGAGTAGATTATTACATGACTTTAAAGCGATAGTTCACACAAAAATTAACATTCTGTCATTAATTACCCACTCTCATGTCATTCCAAACCTTCGCTCATCTTTGGAATACAAATTAAAATATTTTTGTTGAAATCCGAGAGCTTTCTGAGCCTGCATTGTTATTTTTGTTTTTTCTTGCACAAACAAGAAAAAAAATGTAGGTTGATAAAATTAAGGTTGAACCACAGGTGTCATATGAACTATTTAATTTCTGTCTATGTAGGGACAGAAAGCTCTCAAATTTCATGCTAAATATCTCAATTTGTGTTCCAAAGGTGAACAAAGTTTGGAACGACATGACCGTAAGTAATTACAGAATTTTCATTTCAACTTAGAGTTAACCATCCTTAAGTAAATATCCAAAATGATATGGACAGAAGCGATAATGAGATCCGAAAATGACTTCATACAATAACAAAATCATAATGCTAACTGTGACCTTCAACCTTAAAACTTCTAAACCAAAAATAAATGCAATAAATAATATTAAGTAAACTTTACAACCATTGCAGACATAGATATAAACCTGCCTGTGTACTCAGAGAATGTAACAGACAACCAGCAAACTTCACAAGCAAATTCTAACATTTTATGAAGGGTGTGGCAGATTTCTGGCCCTTTAAAGGTGTATTTATGTTAAACACTATTCTATCCCAGCTTACTTCACTGAGATAACTATAAGTAAACCATTCATAGGCTGATTTTCCAGTATATGGTAAACACTGTGGCTCTGTGGTGCTTTGAATGTTGCTCTGTTGGCCTGAGTGCTGTGAGTTTGGGGCGTTATTAGTTTGAACAAGGACACATAGAAACATGGGGCAAGAGAGGTACTACCCACCAAACAAATCCTACTTAACAAATTACAGCCATTTTTTGAGGAAAAAGATGTTAAATTTGCTTTTCTTAAGAGCATAATTACCTATGTTGAAACCTATTGGTGCATCTACACTTGTGTAATTTTTGGTTAGTATTTTCTTTTTTTTTTTTAAGAAATAATTATTTTATTTAGCAAGGATATATTAAATGGACCAAAGGTAATAGTAAAAACTTTTATGTTGTTATTAAGAAAAAATATTTGTTAAAATTAGTCAGTTCTGCTCTTTTGAACTTTCCACACATTATAGAATAAAATAAAATTTAAATAAAAACATTTATACACAAACAGTAAGCAGCATAACTCATTTCACCATTAATAATAAGAAGAAATGTTAGTTGCACCAAATCAGCATGTCTGATTAAAACATTGTGATGCTGAAGGCTGGAGAAATAGCTGTTCAAATTCAGCTTTACATTCACAAGAATGAAATGCATCATAAAATACATTAAAACAGTACATGTTAACTTTAATTGGCTATAATATTTCACAATATTATTGGTTTACTGTTACTATTTTTGATCAGATAAATGCAGCCTTGCTGAGCATGAAAGACTTCTTTTTTTAAAAAATATTTTGCAATTTTACTAACATTAGACTTTTATAACAGTAGTGTATATTTGCATTCCAGTACTTTACAGATTACAGAAACTATAAAACAATTTACTGATGCATGCAAGTATTTACTAGTGTGTTTGTCTTACACAAAATAAGAGACATCTTCTTCGAAACCAATAACACCAAGGTGACTGACTGAAAGTCTACTTTTTTTCCCCAACAAATGAGCAGCGCAATAACCCATTTATCAGGACAAAGAGGCAATCACCCGAAGGTATTCGATTTCTATCCTGGTATTGAGCGGCACACACTCAAAGTTTGTTTCTTCTGCTTAAATGCGGGACACATAAGTCTTTTTTTTTTTTTGGTTATTTAGCAGACGCTTCCAACAACAAAAAAGATAGTCCTAGTAGAGTTTACTGCAGGCACAGTGTTTTCAGAACATTCAGTGCACTTTGCTTAAGAACAGGCTGGTACTCAGTAACTCATGCGTCATCTCTTGTGAGGTTTGATTCCAGGACCTTAGGGTTTCCAACCCATATATTAAACCACTTAAACCAGTTCTGCGTAATGAGGAAGTCAGAACAATGCTGGGATTTACGTCAACATCAAACATCTACAGGAATGGTACAAACAAACAAATGTTAGCTCAGAGCAAGAAGTCAAAAAGGCTAACAAAATTTCTCAATTTCCATGCCTTATTATACACTGAACAAAATTATAAATGCAACACTTTTGTTTTTACCCTTTTAACTTTTTCTATGTACACAAAAGGCCTGTTTCTCTCAAATATTGTTCACAAATCTGTCTATATCTGTGCTAGAGAGCACTTCTCCTTTGCCGAGATAATCCATCCACCTCACAGGTGTGGCATATCAAGATTCTGATTAGACAGTACGATTATTGCACAGGTGTGCCTTAGGCTGGCCACAATAAAAGGCCACTCTAAAATGTGCAGTTTTACTGTTTGACCACAAACACAACCTTGGTGACCACCATTTGCCTCATGCAGTAAAATATATCTCCTTCTCATAGAGTTGATCAGGTTGTCGATTGTGGCCTGTGGAATGTTGGCCATTGAATCTAAGACCCAGATGAGGACAACGAGCACGCAGATAAGCTTCCCTTGGACGGTTTCTGATTCTTTGGTTATGCAAACCGATTGTTGCAGCAGCTGTCCGGGTGGCTGGTCTCAGATGATCTTTAAGGTGAAGATGCTTGATGTGGAGGTCCTGGGCTGGTGTGGTTACACGTGGTCTGTGGTTGTGAGGCCGGTTGGATACTGTAAAATTCTCTGAAACCCCAGGAGATGGCTTATGGTAAAGAAATTCACTTCTCGGGCAACAGTTTTGGTGGACATTCCTGCCAATTGCACGCTCCCTCAAAACTTGCGACATCTGTGGCATTGTGCTGTGTGATAAAACTGCACATTTTAGAGGGGCCTTTTATTGTGGCCAGCCGAAGGCACACCTGTGCAATACTCATGCTGTCTAATCAGCATCTTGATATGCCACACCAGTGAGGTGGATAGATTATCTTGGCAAAGGAGAAGTTCTCACTTACACAGATTTAGACAGATTTGTGAACAGTATTTGAGAGAAATAAGCCTTTTGCGTACATAGAAAAAGACTTAGATCTTTGAGTTCAGCTCATGAAAAATGGGGGCAAAAACAAAAGTGCTGCGTTTATAATTTTGTTCAGTGTAATTTGATTTTTAAATGACTTTGTCATATTATAAATTATATTAAAAAAACATAAAAAGGTCAAATTAAACGTTTTTCTTTCCATTGCAGTTAGCCTTCAGACCAGAATTAGGTGTAAATACTTATGGTAGATTTCTGAACAAGATACTAATAGGCAAAACACATACTCAATAGCAGTTTGTGACTCAAAGAATTATAAACAATGAGACATAGTGGAGGATGCTGTCAAAAGCTTATTAAGATGCAAAATTAAGTTTACTGCTTGACAAGTGCCTTTTTTGTGGATGATTTGTCATCTTAATCCTGAATATGTGGATACATCCTTATAAAGGATGAGTAACACACCACTCAAAAATTACCAAATGCACCCAACACATGGTCGAATACATTTGTATAAAGTCATTTAGGATTAGTAGGGTATTTCAAAGTGACCAGCCTGTCCTGCAGATTTGCAAAGACGTTCAAATACGCCCTCAGCATGCAAAATAGTTTTGCACACCCAAAGGGTACGCAAAATCAGCAGAGCTTAAAGTGTATTGCACCATCTGGAGTATGTGTTCTAGCCGAGATATGTTTGGCAAGCTTTAGCTTTCAATAAAATATATATTTGGTTGTTTTATGAATTATCAGCCATGATAAGAGCTAACAAAATTATTTATCTTTCATAAACAACAAAACTACAATTACAATGCAAATGTGACATTTTATGTAATTTAACCTCCCTAGCTTTAATATCACCTGTTCCTGACCAAGGTGTCAACTGAAGCATTCAAATGTCCAAATATTTGTCCATACTTTGCCTTGCAAATTACGCTGTACTAGTAAGACAGGAAAACCAGGTAAGGAACTGGAAATACGTCTATATCCCTAAAATAAAATGGACAAAATGTGTAGAGAGGAATGTTTTTTTCCGGTTGCTGTGACTTACAGCAGTCTGGGGGTATAGAGAATCTGTAGTGCCTTTAGAATTGTCTTCATCAATCCCCTTCACATCCAATGGGACAGTTTCATACTTCTCATTTCGCCACATGCTGTCTTGTCCTCTCGGGCCTGATGGCTGCTCCTCTGTGCTGTTGAAACCCAAGAGCTTCTCACCTGCTAAAGAGTAAACACAAATTTGCCAACGCAAATGCTATTGTTTTGCAATAGAAACCTAAAGTGCAATGCTAAATTAATCTCAGGAACTATTTGTGTCACACAGAACTGCACATAACCAGCTGGTATTAAGTTTAGCATGACTTATGTTTAAAGGGAACCCCGGGTATTAAGACTTGTATAGGTTCATATCATGTAAATGATGTCTCTTACTAAAACATGTAGTAGAAAACCCATGAAAATTAAAAAAATCTACCTCATTTTATACACATGTTGGACTATAGGGGGCAACATTATATTAATGCCGTTGCTATTAATACCTGTTGCTATTTTTACTGCATACACAACTCGGAAAATACTAATACAATGACCACAGCTACTGAAAGAGCTTACAGGGAGTCTAAACGCCCCAGATATCGAGTGAAAACCACGCTGAGAAACTTGCGGCATCATGACAAGCGTTGGCATGTTTACATCCAGCCACGATGGCATGTAGCTTTTTTTTTTGTCTCTGCCATTTATAAGCTGTTTCAGTAGCTGTGGTCAACTAAAAGCCTCTAAAGCATCAGGGCTAAAGAGAAGAGAACAAAGACGTGGGTCTTTAGGACGTTTTATTCGTCCACATGCATCTTTCCATTCTTTTCGCCTCTTTTTATCACTAGGAAAGCAGTAAAGATTTATAACATGGCAAATAACCAGCTGGTATGAAGATTAGTTTGACTTATGTTTAAAGGGAACCCTGGTTATTAAGACTTGTATGGCTTAATATAACATAAATAATGTCTCATACTAAAATATGCAGTAGTAAACCCCTGAAAGAATTACGTTATTTAAAAAAAATACACATTGTTTTATACATATTTTGGACTATGGGGGGCGCCAGTATTTCAATGCGCAAAATGGTTGCACTCGGTGAGCTGTCAAAAATCTCACCAAGCTATTTTTTTCCTCTGCTTTTTGTAAGCCTTTTAGTAACTGTGGTCTACTAAAAGCCTCAAAGGCATCAGGGCTAAAGTGGAGAGGACAATGATGCAGGTCTTTAGGAAGTTTTATTCATCCACAGGCATCTTACCATTCTTTTCTCCGTTTCTTATTACTAGGAAAAGTAGAGAAGACTTGCATCTAGGGCTGTGAATCTCTGGATAAACAGCGAATCGATTCGATTCACGATTCATAGGATTTCGATTCGATTCAAAAATGATTTTTTTGCAGATGCAGAGCAGTTCGATTCGAGACGATTCACAATAAAATTTGATGCGATTCGATTAATGATTTGTGAAGTATATTCACAGGATTAATTAAATGCTTCCCCTAAATTCTTTATATGCTTAGTCAGGGGGCAAATTACACTTCAGCCTTTATGGAGTCAGAGAGTAAGGACAAAAAAAAAAAAAAAAAAAAGTAAATAAAATAATAATACAAACACTTTTGTCCACTGTTCGATTTTAGTTTAATGATGCTATGGCATGACATATAGCATATGTAGAAATTGACCCTAGTGAAAAGTAATATATTTAAAATACATTTATTTCAAACAAAGTATAGTTCAAATCTGTGACAGGCAGTGAATGAAGCGCATGAAGGAGAGATGTGAGGAAACAAACAATGCTGTTCAAGGTCTCCGTTAATTCATGCTTGTAGTAATTTATATATTTTAAAGCACTGAATCGCTATAGAAATCACAATTCGTTCGATTCTTAGTGCTTTAAATAGATTATTATCTGAAATCAACGATTCATGATTCAAAAATCCATGTTTCAAGACTGATGCATATGCATCGTCAGGTTTTGTAATCGATGCATCGAGAAAAGGAGTGAATCATTACACCTTTACTTACATCGCTTGAAAATTACAACCAAAAGATGCATAATGTGGAATTGTATCAGTATTTTATTTTCTGAGCTGTGTATTTCGAGTTGTGCTGTGGTAAAAAATAAAAAATAGCACAGGTAGTGCCAATAGCTCACCAAGTGCAACCATTTCACGTCATCATATTTCAGTAAGAGACATAATTTACATGATATCAACCTATGCAAGTCTTAATACCCAGGAAAAAATCAAGTTTGAATGCAAATTAAAAATAGATAATCAAGAGCAACAGGCAGTAATGTGTAATTAAATAAAAAATATTAAATAAAAATGTTCAAAAATATTCCTATTTTCATGATTTTCAAAATGTGAAAATTTTTACTTTTCAATAAGGTCTCAACATTTTGGAACATGCTATATTTAATACCATAACAACTACTGTTGCTTTTTATAGATCAGAGCTCAGGAGAAAAAAACACACATGGCAGCAAGGGGTCAATATATTCTTCAAAATGAATGTTAAGCACCACAAAGGCCTGATAACAATAATGTCTTCCAACCTAATTACAGAGCAGCTGAGAACAAATGCAATTCATTTAAGACACTCATCGACAATTCACCATCCTAAGATCTTGGCTAAATAAATAATAATGTTTTTTAAAATGAAGTGGTAATGCGACGTTATTGTACTGTGAAACATAACATTTCAAATAAAAAATTAGCCAAAAACAATGTTCTATTGAACACATGCCTACATTTTCTTCCCTAGAATGCATATGTAGGTCATTGTAGGATACAAGTGCATGTGTGTTTGTGTGTGTGTGTGTGTGTGTGTGTGTGTGCGCGCTTAACCCTCGGATTGCTCCAGGGGGATTGTCACTGCAATAATGTCCGCTTGCCTTTTTCTTTTGTACTCGGTATGAATTTGAACATGATAAACAACACAAAAAATAAATAACCCAAGAATTGTTTAGTTGTTTTTTTTTTTTTGGACAGACAAGGGGTATTAATACAAACATCTTTCAATATTAAAATAGCATATTAAATGTGAAAATAATTAGTTTGCATGATCCCAGACACATTCATGTTATACTATATAATATTTACTGTAATAAGCAAACAATCTTTAGAGCAATTTTCATTTAAAGAAGTGAGTTTGAAAAAGATTTTGTTGAATTAGATCTCCGTTAATGTTTGTCATATGACCATTACCAAGATGGTCAAGTCGATTTTTGGAACATTTTATGGTTTTGGTTTGTTACTGCAAGGCAGTTTACCAGCTTGGTCAAAGTCTGCCAGATCAATCTCAGCCTTATTAACTGGTAGTCCATCTGATCCATCACCTACTAGATCAATGCAGACAGAAAAGCTAATAAACAAAACTGAACAGCAATTCCACCAAGAAGCCATATAAAATTAGCTGCCGTCCGAAGAGGAACACAAAGGCTACAACTACTGAATAGCCAGTCTGGTAATTTTATGCCAGGACATTATCTGTTTCTTTATAGAGGCATATGATTATTAGTACATACTCGTTTGCCAGTGGATTTTCCATTTGCTTTTAAGCAAATTAGTTAATGAAGCTTGATTACATTGTCAGGCAAATGCAAAAAAAAAAATCAGGATGATAAACACTGTCGCTGGATAATTTTCAAACAAATATGACAAATCTTACCGGTTTTATACATCATTCCCACATTCTACTATAAAGATCCCTGTAGATAATGTAGTAACATTCTCCCTTAAATCATTTCTTTTTGAAAAGCCATGCCTCCATATACCCCAAATGGGAAAATCCCCTCTGACAGTTCAGGTTGACATGCACCGCCCCCTCAGACCAGCATCTCTCTCCTCAGGTGAAGATGATGCTGCGATGGATTTTCCTCGTGTGCTCATTGTGTGTGTGTGCCTGAGGCAATACGTGACTGCACTAAACCCCCACAACAATGTTGCTCGCCTAATAACACAAGCCTCTTTATATCCATTCATCATATCTGACTTTAATATTAGTGTTATTTTATTACTAATATCACCCAGTCAACAGGTTATTGCTCAAATGCATTATTTACAACGTACCAGAATGCTATAAATACTGTTTTGCAAGAAATCTAAGCATTATAAACACGCGTTAGAAATGAATATGTTGTCTGAGTGGATTCTGTTTGGCAACGGAGCGATTCATTATCTGTCGATCTTTAATATTCATTGTCAGAAAAATAAACGCGCAATCAGTATTCTGTAAAACATGAGAAACTCACCCGAGCCTTCTGCCTCCTCATCTTTCCTCGCAGTATTTACATCATCTTCACCCTTCATTGGCGCAAATGTGCGTTTGATCTAGTTTCCAGGTGGATTTAGTGGAAGTTGTGTGTCGTGTACGCGGTGTGTGTGAAAGTGACGTCCCTCCGCGATCGTTTGTGGAGTATTTACATGAAGTCTCGAGCAGAGAGGACTGGAGCCGTGCGAGTGCGTTTTATCTCATCCACCAACCACACACATCTACATCACTATCAAAGACACGAGCTTTCCTTACATCAGATGCGCCTATTAGGGCAGTTCGTGAAGCAACACCAGTTGAATGCTTTGAGCTCACAGGACCTAAAGTCTTTTTATATTAGGCTATATTAGACAGGGACGCATACTCTATAGCGAAATTTTCGTGTGCATGTTTAAACATTAATAATGACAAAACATTTATGAAACAGAAACTTTTGTGAAATTGCAAAAACAAACCATTGTTTTCACAAACAAATACTGTATGTCCATGTAGCCTATAGCGTTTTAAAAATGGCAGTTTTTGCTACCATGAATTTGACACCATTTGTCACCGTGGACCAGAAATCCATAAGGGTCCATTTTTTTTACTATTTAAATTTATACATCATCTGAAGGTGAATAAATAAGCGTTCCACTGATTAATAGTTTGTTATGATAGATTTGATAGATCTGATAGATAGATGAAGTTCTTAGCAATGCATACTACTAATCAAAAATTAAGTTTTCATACATTTACGGTAGGAAATGTACAAAATATTTTCATGGAACATCTTATCCTAATGATTTTTGGCAATAATTTTGACCCATACAGTGTATTTTTGGCTATTGCTACCTGTGCTACTTAAGACTGGTTTTGTGGTCCAGGGGCACATTTAGAGTGTAATATTACAGACCATCACATATGATTACCTAAAATTAAATCATTTTAATAAAGATCATCAATTCAAAATGGCTGTCTTCGAGTAAATCTAGAATAGATTTCCCATCTGATTTGACAGAGGAGTTTAAAGTGGGCCAGCAGCACTGTTTGTATCACTTCGTTTGTTACATCATTAAACCTGTAGGTGGCGACAAGTGACTGTGTTTATTAGTGAGTCGTTGAACCATTAATTGAACCGATTATACTTATTCATTGAAGAACAACTAATGACTGTCTTTACTAGTGAGTCATTGAATCATTCACTTAATTGAGTTGTTCAAAATACTGATTCATTTGGGTAGGAAAGCTGCTGAAAATATTTGATCTTTGAAAGCCAGATTTCAGTGCTCAGTCAAGCCAAATCAGCTGGCACGTCACTCCATGTTGATCAATGCATTGACCAGCGCTCACGCGAGTGACCTGAAAGCTCTTCGAACCACTGTAAGTACTAAGTTATTGTATTTTTTTTTTCTTGTGAATGCATAATTTTGCCAGAAGAACAGGTAATTACACACTTTTTCTCTCTCTCAAACACACACACACACTTATCTTTTTTTACAACGAAACTTGGTTTCTAGTTCTAGTAACTTTCTATATCAGAAATATCACACACACACTATATATATATATATATATATATATATATATATATATATATATATTAGTTTTTGAGTTTTAATTAACGCATCATTGTTTTTTTGTATTGTGATTTTGAAGCAGGAACTCGTTTTTTTTTCTTCTCTGAAGACTGCATTTAAAAAGGAGGAAATTAAAGGAGATCTTGCTAGAAGATTTTAACAAGGGCTTGTCCGTTTTAAATCGTCTTTACGTATAACGTTAATACTTTTTAAGCTGCATAACCACCATGATTGGTAACAAGTGATTTGTTTTCTAGACAATTTCCCGGCTGTATGGAAACTGGCATACTGTATGGGTAACTGATTAGACTTTATAGAGATCAGCTGAGAGCGCACACATCAACAGCTCACACCACACCGGCAACACGCAACTGAATCCTGAGCAGGCTAGTCAGTACTTCCTCGAACGTGAGTAATGTCCTAACGTTTTCAAGTCACACTTAATTACATGCTGGAACTGGTCAGTGTCGCCTCGGAACTTGAGAAGAAGAATGAAAATGCTAAATCTTACTTGTGCTTAGAGAGGAAGTAACTCCAGCGCTTCAGCTCCTGACTCCTGCTCACCTGCTCAGGCACTTTGTTTATCTTTCAACCACTCAGGAACATGTAAATATCTTTCCGCCTTAAAGCTTGGAAAGAGCGAAGCCTTAACAATTAAAGTACCATAGTACTTTTCGTACAAAATCGCCTTAACGCAACGTATAGCTTATGCGCGATGTGCAGACAGCTTGTGCACAGCACTGATATGACGTATTCATAGGTGTTCCCCTCGCTATCAAACCAGGTCACAGGAATGTGGGCAGGCAGGGGACTGACTACAATTTTTATTTAGGCTACAGTTTAAATTGCTGGGTAAATATTTTCTCTTAGGTTAACGCACCATTGTAAAAAAAAGGTAAACACAAGGAACATGCACGCACACGTCTCTCATTGAACATCTCTGACCAAATGTCATGTCTTTACGTGTAACAGTTATGCAAGTCAGGTTCATCACAATAACTACAGATCTTCCACTGTCGTCTGGAAATATCATATATTATATGTGATTTTAAAACTCTGATTTCCAAGACTTAACAATGAATACCATCTTAAGTCGTCGACACTGTGAATATTATTATTTTCTAGCGATAAATTACTCTTTGTGGGTGTTTAAAATCTCTATAAAGCCTTTATACAGTAATTTTAGATGAAAATGAAAGTAATGAAAGTTAATTGAGGGTGTGGGATGCCCTGCAACCATGCTTGTGGTTTGTTGTGCTTGGCAGCAAGAAATTATCCAGATACTTTTTCTTCATTTTGTACAGTAAATCTCTTGGAATGCCAGTCTTAACCCAACTTGCACTCTGTCAACAGATTAATTTTTAAGCACATTTTTGCTTGATTTATTAATGATCATCATGATGATGATTGACGAACACCACTAAAGTGCTTGGGATTATTTCCAGAGGTGAGTATGTGGTTTTTGACTCATCTATTTTCCATTTATTGGTACACTATGTTCTGTTTGACAGCATAACTGATCCACCCTTTTGTTTAACAGTTGGCAAGGTGTTGAGCTTTAATTGCTTGTTCTTTGTTTATTGGCAGCTTGTGGCCAATCAGACCACAGTAGTTGGTTTCAGAATGCCCCAGGCTTATGTGAGGTTTGTGTCCCATGACAATAATGAGACTGGAGGTAAGATTTCTCTCCGATGACTCTATCATGTTCATTGTGCAACGCTTCAGAGCGAAGCACTGCAAACTACTTTAACAGATGAACTTTCCTGTGGATGACATACAGTGATATGTTGGCTTCCTGAAGAGGCTACAAGCAGAAATGACAGAGACCTTTACTGGTCTATGTAAATTAATTTTTTTTTTTAGTTCTTTAAACATTTGAATACAATTTTAGCCTACACGTGCATTGCACTATTTAAATGCAAAATAATTTCTTACCTAACTTCCCTGGTGCAAAAGTTTCCTCTTCTATGTATCTTTGCTAGCCATTATTCTCTCTATTATGTTGTGGCTTGGTTTCAGATGACTTCAGACAGTGTGGGAAAAGACTTGCTTCTTCTTTTGTCACAAGTTTTTATAGACAACAATGCTAATTGTTGGTATTGATATGAAGCTAACTTGATTAACAAGAGTGGTTAAGTTAATATGAAATAATGCAATTCTATGCCTAACAGAGTTAAATAATTAGTGTTTACTGTAACCTAAATTTTGGACAATAGTCACCTCCCCCTCCTCTCTTATCTCACTCATACACTCTCTATTTTTTAGTCAGCCTTTCTGTTCCATATCGTTGAAACATGCTACAAGTGAGGCCCCAAAACGTATTTGTAGTACAAAACACCTTTAGCCAGGCTAGTATTAGGCTGCATACATAACCATTCATCATGCTTTTATGGCTCATATGGTATGAAACGGGAATATGGAGCTCATACTCAAGGAAATGAAATGTTTAAATGGTATTGCCTATATTAAATTGGCAAAATTAAAATGATAGCTTGTAATGTGAATTGAGATATATTATAGCAGATTATTTTGGTTAAAATGCCACCCCCCCCCAAAAAAAAGTTTAATTATAAACCAAAACCATAAACCCAAGTTGCTTCAGTTCAGTAAGTGTTTATCTTGAAATGTAATAAAAGTTATTATTAGTTTTACCACATAAAATAACAGATTTCACAGAAACGATTTCATGTGTATCGCAACCTGGGGGAGAATGTTCTTAGAATTATACTAAAAGGAATTTATATTAAAAAAAGTATAAATTATAAAAAGTTTATAAACCATAAACTATTGATCAAAGGTCTCACAGCATGCAGAAGCTTGTGTACAGGTCTGAACACCAGTTAACTAATAAGGTAAATAATATTCTAATGCTGATAATTTACACTAAGGCCTTAGTGTAATTTTGCATATCAAATATGATAATAGTAGGCCTCTGTTACTATTACTATGCCACATCAAAAGTTTCCTGTCCACCATATCTCATGTTGGCTCACCACTTCCAAAACCATGTGCCACTTGTAAGATTGAGTGGTGTTGAGAATTCAGTTTTTGCGAATTCACACTTTGCTTGGTTATTCATGTGCACATAATGAAAATGATGATATTACTACTGAATATCTTCACCATTTGTCCGAGTCATATTTGCAATTACTTGTCATCCAGACTGATCCCAAGGACGTTTTTAGTCAACAAAGCCAGTTTCCCTCATGTTCCTAGCAGACTAACCACAGGGGTACTTCTTTACGTTAACTATAGACCAGCTTGACAAGTTTGACAAGTTTCCAAAGTGTAACAAGGATATACATTCTTTAGTAGTTTAAACTTGACAAACTATTTGTGACCCTGGACCACGGATGATCAAAATGATCAATTTTTTTGTTTATGCCAAAAATTATTAGGATATTAAGTAAAGTTCATATTCTTTGTAGCTATTTTGTAAATTTCCTACCGTAAATGTATCACAACATAATTTTTGATTAGTAATATGCATTGCTAAGAACATTATTTGAAAATTAAAGACGATTTTCTCAATATTTTTTTTTTTTTTTGCACCCTCACATTCCAGATTTTCAAATAGTTGTATCTCGGCCAAATATTGTCTTCACAAACCATACATCAATGAAAAGATTATTTATTCAGCTTTCAAATGATGTATAAATTGACCCTTATGACTGGTTTTGTGATCCAGGGTCACATTTGTGAAATCATTTGTTTAAAAAGTGTGCTTGTGATGTTCTTCTTCATAATAAATACCACTTGTAATACAGTGTCATTCATAAATTTGCTGCAGCTTACATGCTTTATTATTATTATTTTTTAAAACACACACACACACACACACACACACAAAAAAGATAACATGTATTAGACATTTTTACCTGCTGGTTGCATTATCACAAAGCTGCCTCTGTCAGTTTGTCTCTTCCGTCCTCCCTGTCTGTTTGAAACGTCCTCAACACAGCATACAAAAATATATACTGTAACTGTGTAAATGAGTGCCCCAAGTGCTGTGGGAGTGCAGAAGCCCCTCAGCCCGAGTGGGCCGTCTCAGGCCATGGTGGGAGAGAGACTCATTTGCATTGATTTGGAACTATCCTCCACCACCACTACCACAAAAAGATCATCATATAAGGAGTCAGTAAATTGGTAAGTACCAGTTAAGGGTTGGTTTTTACAAGTCTTTGTGGTGTATTACAACTACCCCTCACTACCACAATCCAAAAGATCACAAAATTTAATTTAAAAGGTATTAAGACTTGTATGACTTTATATAACGTAAATGCAACCTGGTCTCATGTACCAGTAAGTACGTATCACTGCATTTTTCCAACAGAAATGTCCACTGAGTGTCGCTAAAAGAGTGTGATGCTGTGAGAGTGATGTTGGTTTTGTACGTGTCAGCGCAGTGCTGACTTGAAATGTTTGTTGAGTGGTGCTATAAGTACAGCTCTGTGATGTTTTAAAATAACGTACCATCTGCGCTACACCATAACCAACTCATAGTATGAACAAAAGCGAATGTGATGTAAAACACTCATTTTAGCTTGTTTTTCAATTTCTTTCAGCTCTTTCATCGTGAGTGATGTTTTTCACAAAATTTGTACTCAAAGATTCCGCATCCTAAGTCCAACTCCATGCCGGCTGAGTTACACATCTGGTGTTTTGACAATCTGTGCTACCCTATCGTGTACACCTACCCCAACCTTAAAGGGGGCATAACACACACAGTTGCACCCAAACTCATATTAATCTTGAGTACCTTAGAGTAGTAATGCATCCTTCATATTTACAAAAGAAAGATGCAGCTTTATGATTCACTCCGAAAACAGCCGAGCTCCTGGAGGCGTGCTGTGGGCGGGGCTAAAAATTGACAAGCACTTGTGCGCCGATTGCCAACAAAACACAGACATTTGATGCTGTTTCACTTACCATCTGCAGTTCTGAATCATGACCGGGATCTTTTATAGCTGGGACCGCTTTCAGTATCAAACTATGTGCAAATCCAGTGTCAAACTGGGCCTTGTTTATAAAACGTTTGTCAACAAACACTTGCAAAACTCCATTTCTGCCCCGGAAAAACAAACTGCATCCACTGTGCACGTAACGCTTGTTTCTTCAGAAAGCTGAGGAAGGTTATCTTTGCCTTACAACCAAAACCACACTTTTTTTTTTTAGTGACACTTTTTCCCAAGTGAGTCCCGTGCAGCCGAATGAAGCACGTTGATGGGCCCGCTGATTCTCTCTCGCTCTGGGCGATGTGTGCGTGGACGCGCTCTTCCGGGAAAAATGCCTCCACCCTTCATGATGTCATTCAGAGCCATGATTTAAAAAAAAAATTTAAAAATCGAAATTTGTAAGTTGAAGTATGTCTTTGGCACAGAAATGCGTACAACTCGTTTTTTTGAAACTTTGGCCATGTTTAGCATGAGAATCCAACTCTTTAACAGTGTACATAACATACATGAAACAGCATTGGACACCCCCTTTAAACCTACCCATACAGTAATAAAAACAGTGTTGGTAGCATAATCTGATAGGCAGAACTATTTGTCAGAACAGTGGAAAGCTAAACATGGAGCTGTAATCATAACTGTATATGAAAACAATTACAAGTGCTCTCTGTTTTCTGCCTCTAGTGTTCATTTCTATTGGAAACTGCAGTGATGTATACTTATTGGTATGTATTTTGCATCTTGCGAAAAAGTTAATGTAAATGATGTCTCTTAGTGAAATATGTAGTAGAAAATCCATTAAATATTTAAGTTATTTAAAAAATCCACATCATTTTATACATATTTTAGACTACCTATTATTACCACAACACAAGTCGGAAAATAAAATACTGATACATCACGCTATGTGGCTTTTGGTTGTAGTTTTCAGTCGAAGGGCAACAAGAGAAGCAATGTAAGTCATCACTGCTTTTCTAGTGATAAGAGGAGAAAAGAATGGGAAGTCACCTGTGGATGAATAAAACTTCTTGAAGACCTGCGTCTTTGTTCTCTCCACATTTCAGTCCTGATGTCTTTAGGGCTTTTAGTGGACCACACCTACTGAAAGTGCTTACAAACGTCAGAGACAAGAAATGCTAGATGTCATCCTGGCAGGTTGTAAACCTACTGATGCTTATCATGACGCTGTAAAAATAGCAATAGGTAGCGCCAATAGCTCAACGAGTAAAACCATTTCACATCATCATCAAGCTGGTTGGACTTTAAAAGAGATCATTTGTCCAAAAATATACATTTGTTATTTTCTTCACATCTTTAGCAAAAACTATTCAAAGGGGCTTATTTAAGAGGAAAGTGCGTCTTCAGCAGCTGCTTGAAAGATCTGATGGTTTCAACAGTTTGGTGGAGTTTAGTAGCTCGCTCTATACCTGAGAGAGGATGAAGGTTTTGAAGAATTGACTTTGTGCCTTGTTGTGCAGCATTGCTCATTCAGTGACCTGAGCTGACCTAACCATTGCTCAACATGTCATTTCAAACCTGTATGACTGTTTCTACAGTGGAACATGAAAGTGGATCATGAACTGTCATAATTTCTACATAGCTCTTAAATGTTCAAGCCGTCAAACTTCCCACCAGTCTAGGGTTGACGTCAGTGAAGTCAGCAGTTCACATACAGTATATCTTCTAACAATACAATGTGCTAAATTGAGATTTGGAATCTAAGTGTTTCTTTCCATTCCTAAATGTTCTGTTCCTAGGAAATGTTATGTTAGAATTTTTAGATGGTGAGAAACAGTAAGGAGCTTAAATGATAAATGTTTGTCATTCTATTTATTAACAAAAGTCCATTTTAGTCCACCCAGCCTCAGTAAATAGTGGCCTAGGGCCACTGAGTTTTAAAATGCAAAAAGTTTATATGTCACTCTCATTGACAGCTTGATGCTACTGGATCTGCACTATGACCAAGCCAAGGAAAACATGATTTTGTTTTTGTGTCCACAAGTGATACTATATTTAAACTTCTAATCCTGTTCTCACAGTAAATGACAAACATTTGTGCTCAGAATCTCTGCTGCATGATGCACTATTAGATAAAGCCAGGAAGCTGATGGCTGAAGTATGTTTAAGGGGGAAAAATCCTTCCACTGGGAATTCAGCAGCAAAAGGGTCGCTAAGCTCCACCACCATTTCCCGTTTGTCAGAAACTTTGTCCTGACCTTTGAACCCAGGCCCTCCGTGGCTGTGCTGACATACCCCTCAACAATCTAACGCCATGTTTATTTCCGCCCTTTACAACACAGGGACATTTGGCTTAGCTTCTGTGTGCCCAAAATAACTAGATAACTAAATATATCTTTTGTGCTAATTTTTAACCAAAATATCAGTTTATAACTGGAATTAATTGCACAATGCTAAATACAGCTGTAAACCGGGTCTAAACCATTTTGAGCTTGTCCACTTTCAACCACATCCAAAAGTGGTTAGAAACACATTTTTAGGATTACTTTCAAAGTGTAGACGCTCATGTGTTCAAACAGCCACAAAAGTCCATGTAATCTCAGCCCACTGACCCAAAAGGTGAGTGTTATGGGACATGGTTTTCAGAAAGCATACCACAACAACCATCACTTTGTTGTGCCGAAACATCACTGTTACAATACGTATTGTTTTGATATGCTTCCTTTCCTGCTCACTCATGAATATTAATTTATATAATCATATTTGTGCAGCGTACTCAGGACTCTTGCAGAAGAGATGTAGTAGAGTGTCACAAAATAAGAAGGGTCTAGACAAAATCCAACAATAAGTTGTGACAGAAAATGTATTTTAAATAATACTAATCTTACAAGTTAGTCATCTTATTTTTTTTCTTTTAGACTGGTCATATTTAATCCTGTTACAAAAAAACAGATTAGTCTACGCAGAATCCAAAAAATAAGACTGATTACTGCTTGGCTAACTGCTAGTTGGTCAGACTAGTTCTAAAGACACTGTCTTAACACAGAGGCAACTGGTTTATTTATGTCTTGTCTGACTACTTGTGATTGGTCTGCCTTAGCAGCCATTGAAAATGTTTCTTTATGGTATCAAATGAGATAAAAATTATGTTGTTGAACTGTTGGCGTAGAAATGCAAACAATGGTCATGAGTGTGGACAAAGCACATAAACATCTTGTTTCTAGTTCTCCAGTGACTAATAAAAGGAATAATGTTTGCCTATTAATGCCCCACTTAGGGAAGTGAGTTAGATCACACAGTTGGGTTTGGTCAACAGACTCATTGTTTAATCATGAATGCCCTGGGAAATTATTTAACCTTAAAAGCTTACTATGGTGTCACTTGCATCTCGGTTAAAATGTTGGATTGAACACAACTAGTGCATATGTTCTGCACTGGTGGGAGAGGAAATAACTCTCCATACCTGCAGGTGGCAGTAGTCTGTATTTGTTATTCAAAAAGGGAAACCTAGGCCTGAGCTGGTGTTTTATTTTTATTCACTCACTACAGATGGATTTTTAATATAGCTTCTTCAGATATGTCTAAATTGCAAATAGCACTGGAGTTTTCAGCCCTTGAACTTGTGGAAGCAGAAAGTAGTGTGTCCACTTGAATTCCTTATTTGCTTGCTTGCTTCTATTTTCTTCTCATCCACTGATTTACTAAGCTAAACAGGCAGTCAGATCTCTGTCAGTGATGGGCTCCACCGCTGAATCAGTGTGTGCAGTTAGACTCTGCTATTTTGTAATATTGAGAACGATTTTTAGAACTATATCTTTATAGTTATCGTTCTTGGTGTGAACTAGCCTTTACGGGTTTTCTAAAGACATGCGGGTGAGTAAATTTTGGGTGAACTATCCCTTTAATGTTCATGAGTCCAGCATCAGGAGAACACTGAACAACCATGGTGTGCATAGCAGAGTTGCAAGAAGAAAGCCACTGCTCTCCAAAAAGAACATCTGCGGTTTGCTAAAGAGGACTATTGGAGAAATGTCTTGTGGACAGATGAGACCAAAATAAAACTTTTTTTGGTTTAAATGAGAAGCGTTATGTTTAAAGAAAGGAACACACTGCACTCCAGCATTAAAAACCTTATCCCATTTATGAAACATTCTGGTGGTAATATCATGGCTTGGGCCTGTTTTGCTGCATCTGGGCCAGGACAGCTTGCCATCATTGCTGGAACAGGGAATTCTAAATTATACCAGCAAATTCTAAAGGGAAATGTCAGGATATCTGCCTGAGAACTGGGTACCAAGAGGAAGCAGGCCATGCAGCAAGAGAACAACCCCAAGTACACAAGTTGTGTGACCAAAGAATGATAAAAAAGAAAAAAAAGCTTGATTGGCAGAGACCTTAAAGGAGTTCACTTCCAAAACATAAATTTACAGATAATTTACTCACCGCCTTGTCAAACAAGATGTTTATATCTTTCTTTCTTCAGTCAGAAAGAAATAGTTTTTTGAGGAAAACACTTTTAGGCTTTCTCTCCATATTGTGGACCCAACGATGCCCGTGAATTTGAATGTCAACTCAACTGAATGTTGAAATTTCTCATCTCATTTTCTCCTCCAACTTTCTTGACCTACCCTAACTGTCTTGACCTGGAATACACAGAGTTCACACAGAGCTAGACAAGAAGAGCATTTGAGGTTAAAATATATAGATTTAAAAAATAACCGTTAACCGTTAATAAATTGTTTCACTAGATAAGACCCTTCTTCCTCGGCTGAGATTGCTTAGAGCCCTTTGAAGCTGCATTTAAACTGCATTTTGGAAGTTCAAACTCGTGGGCATCATAGAAGTCCAATATATGAAGAGAAATCCTGAAAGGTTTTCCTCAAAAAAAAAAAAAAAACATTTCTTTAGGAGGAGCAGTACACAGGAGGAAACCCACCAACATCACACAGCTAAAGTGGCTTTTTTTTTTTTTTAATTGACATTTATACAGCATCTGAATAAATAAGCTTTCCATTGATGTATGGTTTGTTAGGACAGGACAACATTTGGCCGAGATACAACTATGTGAACATCTGGACTCTGAGGATGCAAAAAAAAAAAAAAAATCTAAATATTGAGAAAATCGTCTTTAAATTCATCCAAATAAAGTTCTTAGCAATGCATATTACTAATCAAAAATTTAGTTTTGATATATTTATGGCACGAAAATTTACTAAATATCTTCATGGAACATGATCTTCTAATCTCATTCTAATCTTCTAATGATTTTTGGTATAAAAGCAAAATTGATCATTTTGACCCATACAATGTATTTTCGGCTATTGCTACAAATGAAGAGTTCAGACGCAAAACCAGCTAAAAGTTATCTTGGTCAAAAATTAGATAATTATACTGAGTGAATGCTTTCGACACACATTATACGTCCATCAAATACTTTTACCTATACGTCGGAGCCTGATAAAAATGCATTTTTTAAAGGAAGATGTCAGATGGATTTAGAGGCTTTTGCATCTGAACTCTTCAAAAATACATGTGGTACTTAAAGGAGAAGTTCGGTGTGAAATGGACCTGGGGTGTATTAAAACATGTTACTGAGTACAATCATATGTCCAATTCCCACCTCCGTTAACCCCCAGCTTTCTGAATTACACCATTATTTGCCTGTGCTTCCATTAGGCTTACAATGTTAGTGCTAGGGGCATAGCGTAGCCTATGCAGCTAAATCACTATTTTTACACCATTAACAACGTTCAAAGTAACTCCACACTTAATTGGTGGACTTCTGAGGGCCTTGACATTTAAAACAAGACACTGAGAACTTTGAAAGTGCACAGGTAGTTTATTAAAAAGACAGTTTATACATACCTTCAGGGAAATTTCCAGTCGCCGCCATCTTAAAATTAAGACGCGATAAGTCGATTGACGATCACGAACGAACAAGTAGGACAGGGGAACTGACTGCAAAATTAATTCTGTTGAAGTGCTTAGATTCCACCTGAAAACATATGCTGACTGTCTACAAGACAATGAAGAGGACCATACCTTACATACATTTGTACATACCATACATTCGTCAATCGAGTTATCGCGTCTTAATTTTAAGATGGCGACGACCAGAAAATTGTCTGTCTGTATAAACCTGTCTGTCTTTTTAATAAACTGCCTGTGCACTTTCAAAGTTCTCAGCGTCTCGTGGAGTTACTTTGAACGTTGTTAATGGTGTAAAAATAGTGATTTAGCTGCATAGGCTACGCTATGCCCCTAGCACTAACATTGTAAGCCTAATGGAAGCACAGGCAAATAATGGTGTAATTCGGAAAGCTGGGGGTTAACGGAGGTGGGAATTGGAAATATGATTGTACTCGGTAACATGTTTTAATATACCCCAGGTCCATTTCACACCGAACTTCTCCTTTAAGACTGGTTTTGTGTTCCAGGGTCACATATAATATCTGATATTGTGTACTGAGAATGAGAACTCAGAAACTGATGACCACCAATTAATTATGGCCTATAAACATTGTGATAGTGGTAATGCACTCTCCATGGGAAATATGTCCATTACTGTCCTCACCCCAGTCTAAAACAGTTCCATTAACAAGTTCCCATACACTGACCACTTCCTCTTATCCCCCATATTTCCTGTCACAATTTTCAGCTTAAATTGAAACAGGCTGGTGGATCAGCTTGCAATCCATCCCAAACAGTCAAAGTGAAGGCTTGTCACGCAGCCTAGTTGTTCTTAGGATGGTCTGAATATTTTCTCACAGGCTCAGTCAAGTAAAGTAAACTGAGGGTCATTTGGAGACTGCAGATCATTTGAAGATGAAGGGTCTACACCAGAACAAAGAGAAACATCTTTTCCATTAACTGTCCACAGCTTCCCCTCCCACAAATCTCAAGGACTGTGATGACCAGAATTTTTTTTTTCTAACTTGGTTTGGCTCAAGGCAGTGTGTAAGTGTGTGTGTGTGTGTGTGTGTGTGTGTGTGAAGGTTACTGTTATGGTTATGACAATGCTGAAGACTGGCCGCCATGGGACTCCTAAGTTTGGAATTTTTCAAGGGAGAGCCTGTACATCCTGTGTGTGCTGGGGAGGATGTTTTTCTCTTAGTGGGGTCACGGAAAAAAAAAAAAAAATACAATAATGGGCATCAGTGATCTTACTGCACTCATTTTCAGTTAATCTTTTATTTTTGCATTTCAAGTTTTTATCACGTATAATTCAAAAAGATGTTTAAAGGAATAGTTCACCCAAAAATTAATTACTCACCCTGATGTTAGTCCAAATGCATTCATTTTCAGAACACAAATGAAGATATTTTTGATGAAATCTGAGCTTTCTGTCCCTGGATAAACGGCAACGCAACTACCACGTTCAAGGCCCAAAAAGGTAGTAAGGACATTTTTAAAATAGTCCATGTGACAACAGTTCAACTGTAATTTTATTAAGCTATGAGAATACTTTTTGTGTGCAAAGAAAACAAAACAATGATTTAATGTAATAATTAAAGTAAAGTCTAAGACCGATTCTTAAGTGTTGACTGAGGGGACACTTAAGTGTTGTGAAAGGACTACAATGATGTCAACCCAAAATGGCCGCCCTTGACCTCTGAAACAACCAGTAGTGAGCCTGCTCATGTGAAGTCACAGCAGCACAACACCAATCATTTAAGGTAACTACAATAAAATAATTTAATTAAGACACTGTTTAATTTTACAGTGAATTTTTTTAAATGCTTTGCATTGTGCAAAATGATCACAAATTTTTACTGATGTTTTTAGATCCTTTTCTATTGGTATGTCTGCTTGTTTACAGTTGGAGTTACATAACAGTTACTCTCTAAAAAAGTTACAATGTGTTACATTACTTTTGTGTTACTTTTTAAATCTGGGCAGGGCTTGCTTGTTTGTTTTTAATATAAAAACATCACATCAAAATGAAACGAAGGGAATAAGCCTATAGCTGAAGGAAAAATAAATTCATGCCTGTACAGTACAACAGTTGGAAAAGAAAGTTCAGCACTCTTCAGCAATGAGAAAAATTAAGCACAAATGTTAATCTAAAGTAAGTTTTGCTTATTTAGTACACTGCAAGAAAATGCTCTTGTTTCCAGCCAAAATATCTAAAAATTCTTAAATCAAGAAGGATTTTCTAGACAAGTAAAAATTATTGCTTCATGGAACATTCTTTTTCTGAAAACAAGTCAAAATTAAATGTGTTTTTGCTTGAAACAAGCAAAATAATCTAAAAATGGGGTAAGCAAAATAATCTTGTTTTCTGTTTGAAATCATATTTTTTGCTTACCCCATTGGCAGATTATTTTGCTTGTTGTAAGCAAAAGCTTACTTAATTTTGACTTTTTTTTCTGAAAACAAGAAAATAATTATTTACTTGTGTAGAAAATCCTTCTAGATTTAAGATTTTTTTAATATTTTGACTGAAAACAAGACAAAAAACAAAAACTAAATAAAAAAAAAGTAAGAAAGCATATTTTGCAATGGATGGTTGAACTGGATCAACAAAGGTCAGCAGCAAAGTCATTGGTTAATAAAATGAGAATAAATACATAAAGGAAGCAGTTTTTAAAAAAATTTACTTGAAAAAGTAATGCGTTATTTTACTAGTTACCTGAAAAAAGTAATATTATTATGTAACTCGCATTACTTGTAATGAGTTACCCCCAACACTGGCTGTCATACAAAGAAATTATGAACACATGCAAAAACAAGAGAGGACCAACAAAATATTAATAACTGATTATGCTGTAGTCAATGCAAGATGTATTTAAAAGCCTAGCAACAAAATCAATTTCTTGGACAAACCTTGTTTAGGACACTCTCACACTGATATATTTATATTTATATTGATCAGTGAACTCGCCATTATGACCTCATCCTCATCAGCTACATTTAGCGCTTGTTTTAGCTACTTTCAATTGAAAGCATTTAGCAACACTTTCATATTTTAATGGTTTCAGTGAAATGTGAGGTCATTAAAACCCTCCACACATCACTTTTGGCCACTGTTGTGTTTGGTGGGATTAGTGTCACAATATTTCAGACCCTGCTTACTGTGTCATCACCGGTGCATTGCTGCATTTTTCCAATTTTCCAGCGAAAAAACGTAATTACTGCTTTTATTTCTCAGTTAGAGCACTGATTTGTAGAGTGGAAGAAGTTATTAAATTTCTTACTTGGTCAGTTACAAAAAACAAATTTGCTTGATGATCAAGTTCGTATCATTCTGTCAGTTCCATATCATCATATAACTCTAATACGTAATATGTTCATTGGAAAGTGTGTATCTCCTCCTCTTTGCTGCCATCTTGTTACTCTTAACTAGGTTAGGAGACCTCTCCAGCTCTCTCAAATAATTTAGGAGCTGAGACCTAGTCTTAACACAGGAATCTTTATGAATCACTCTTAATCTTAAGTCTAGGAATAAGAGCAAATCTATTTGAAATTATTTTTTTTATTAAATATGAATAAAAAAAAAATAATTTAATTTTCATTTTATTACTATTAGTTTATTTACACTAAGAGTCAAACGTTTTTGAACAGTAAGATTTGTAATGTTTTTTAGAGAAGTCTCTTGCTCACCAAAGTAAACTTCTGAAATAATTTTACTATTTAAAATAACTGTTTTTCATTTAAATATTTTTAAAATGTAATTTAGTCCTGTGATTTTAAAGCTAATTTTTTAGCATCATTACTTCAGTCACATGACCCTTCAGAAATTATTCTAATATTCTGATTTGCTTCTCCAAAACATTTATTATTATTATTATTATTATTATTATTATTATTATTATGTTGAAAACATCTGAGTAGAATTTTTTTCCCAGGCTTCTTTGATTAAAAGAAAGTTCAGAAAAACAGCATTTATCTGAAATAATAATTTTGTGTCACATTATAAATGTCTTTATCATCACTTTTGATCAATTTAAAGCATCCTTGCTAAATAAAAGTATTATTTGCCTAATTTTTTTTCAAAAAAAAAAAAAAAAAAAAAAAAACAAACTTTAAGATACTTTAGGTATTATTATTAAGAATATTGAAAATAATAACAATAAAGACTGGAGTAATGATGCTGAAAAATAGAAATAGAATAGAATAGAAAACAAATAGAAAGCAGTTGTTTTAAATAGTAAAAAAATATTTTACAATATTACAGTTTTTGCTCTATGTATCAAATAAACATAGACTTGGTGAGCAGAAGAGCCTTTTTAAAAAAAAACAATAATATTTATTATGATGTCTGATTTGATTACTGGTTTTAATACAAGTCATCTAAAATCACACTATTAAAAATATTTAAACATAACCTTTGCAAATACCAATACACTGTATTTAACAAATATTACCAACACTTTCAAATTGTGTTTTTATTTTCATGTATGAAAACTGATTTTTACTATCCAGGCTTATTTTAAGTATGTAAAAAATAAAATAAAATAAATGTAAAAATGTAATTTTACAAGTCTAAATATTATTTATTTATTATTATTATTCACACTGTAGGCTACATATTGTGGTGTACTTTTCACCCATATGGTATAGCTAGTTTGGTTACATCCAAAGCTGTCTGTGGTGTACCAAACAGAGCCAACCCATCTTCCATGACTTAGTCAGTCACAGTAAACATTCTCACAGTGGAGTTGGAGTTTTTTTTGTGTGATATCACTCCATGATATCACCACTTTCAATAACATTCATCTCAGAAACAGTAAATGTAGACATTTGTCAATACAATGTCTGCCAATGTACCAAACGTATATTTCACATGATTGCCATATAACTAAAAGGACTAGAATAAGGACACATATTATATGTTACAAATAAAAACAAATGCTGGCTTTGAGATATATAATTGTATGTGATCTTACTAAATTAAAGAAGATGTATTTGTAGCCTATATACACTGAGAAACAGCCTGTACAAGTTAAGGGTAAACTAGATTCTTTTTCTACACCAGTATCATCTTTCTTTTGTGGTGGTAATCTAGCAGTCAGACACACCCATCCAGGCCTCTACTCTAAACTGAGTACATTGGTTAGGCTAAGCCTATCTGCTAATGAATTTCTGTATAGTCCAGTGGGCTAGGTTGGTTTTGTTCAAAAAGAACCTTGCAGGTTATTAAGAAAGTGCTGGTGCTTTTAAGGTGAGTTATCAACTGTTTTATTTATATGTTTATTAAATTTATATTTATTAATATATTTATATTAAATTTAATTTTAGTTTTTCAGCTAGCCTACTATCTCACTTTCTCTTTTAAGGGCCCTCACAAGTGCATGAATTTGGCAAAAAGACATGTATTAATTTTAGTAACACACGCATGACATAAAACCATTTTTTCTATCCTCCCCCTGCTTAGCTGAACGCTATATTTCAGGAAACTGACTGTTTACAAGGCTCAGTAAAAGGAACCATTGTTGTTGTTATGGTCCTCAGTCTGATGGCGACATCTTGTGGTGAACAATGTATTTTACGTCTATAAATTTTCAGTACTTCGCATATTAAAAACAATCAGTGCGTTTCAGAAGAGAAAACCTGTTGGGGGTCAAGAATAGGCTGCTTGTGCAAAACTTACAGAGGAAGAATACGTCTAGTGTGTCTAATAAAGTAATTTGGGAATATCTAGTATCATAATAAAGCATTTATTTTCTGCAGGCTCTACTTAAAACCAAATAGATAAAATACTTAGCTATTTCCCACAGGCTCTGAATAAACATTAACATAAAGCTAATAAATACATACATTAAATGAATAAATACATTTCAAGTGTGTGACCTATGCATTAAAAATACATATATTTTTAAACATACTGCCCCTCACATTCCCTTGTATAATTGTATTTTATATAAATATAGAGATTTTTGTGCATACATATTCTGTCTAGCTTGTCTATTGTGGGCAACATATCTCATTTTGCTTCTAATAAAAGTACATTTTATTTTCTGTGGGTTTTAATACTAAGACTCATATAGTAATGTTCTGTATTTTCTACACCCTAGAGGAACAACTTACCAAAAAAAAAAAAGAAGAAGAAGAAAAACAACAACAATATTTGATTGGTTTGTAACATAATTAATATAACGGAAAGATGCATGCTTGTGGTTCATTCTTGCCACAGCGAATCTGCACTTCAGTGCATTTGGCGGCTATCGCCTTCTCCATTTCCGCGTTATTTCCAGGTTTAAAGCGTTCCTATGGATTGGCGGAGCTCTTCTTAAAGCCTACGGCAACTTTTTTACTTGCATATCATGCTTTTGTCATTCTAATGGTTCTCCTGAGGAAGACATATAACCACACGCGTCGATAACTTGACTAGATTATGTTGTGTTTTGTTGGAAACTGTGAATTTAGCGGATTCAGAAATTGTTAGGCTGGTCCGGCTAGTTAGCAAGCTATCACTTGGGCCGCCGGTGTTTGTACTAACTAAAACCATGGCAGATGCGAACGATGGACAGAGGACAGAAGATAAAGAGTTGAAGGGGGCTACAGGTGGTGAAGGTAAGATGAGGTACAACTTTTATATGAATTAGAGTGACTTCTGTGAACTAGCCATCTATTTCGAGTTCTTTGCACTCGACGTGACGTCACACCTTTCTTCGACTGTGACTTGACTACTGAAGACTACTCTTTCGCCCAATCGTCTTCGTAGAGCTAAACATTAATCGATATTACGATAATGGCGTATGGTGACTGTTCAATTAAAGTAGCTCATAATGTAATAATTTTCGTTAAGTTATGGAACTTCCTGTGATGTCATACTAAGCGCGTCTGACGTATGTCGGGGCGTGTGAGGCATGTCAAAAATAGTGCTGGGGTTTTTGAGATGTTTTTTAGTCTCTTCACTAATATTTTGTTTAGTGACCTTACCGTTCCGCCAGTAGATGGCGAAAAGCGAGTATTATTTTCTGCCTCATCTTTTTAATTAAGTGTAAAGAGAATCATAGAGAGAATATAAAGGGAATAAAAAGAGTAAAAGAACCAGAATTTACTGTAATCATTTTTAACTATTTGCAAATGTATATTTATATATACACTCTTTTCAAACAGTAAGATATATATATATATATATAATATATATTTAAAGAAGTTTCTTCTGCTCACCAAACCTGCATTTATTTAATCCAAAGTACAGCAAAATTTTAAAATATTTTTATTATTTTAAACAACTTTCTATTATTCCTGTGATTTCAAAGCTGAATTTTTTGCATCGTTACTCCAGTCACACATTCCTTCAGAAATCATTCTAATATTCTGATTTTCTGCTCAAAAACATTTATTCAACGTTCAGAAGAACAACATTTATCTGAAAAAAAAAAAACTTTTCTAACATCATAAATTTCTTTATCATCACTTTTTTTATAATTATTATAAATATATATATATATATATATTATATATAATAATTTTTTTCTTCAGGTTTTTGAACTTTAGTATTTAATATTACAAAAACTTTTTATTTCCTATAAATGCTGATTTTTGGATCTTTCTATTCATCAAAGAGTCCTGAAAAAAAAAATGTAAAACCATTTTAAATATTATTAATAATAAAAATGTTTCTTAAACAGCAAATCAGAATATTATAATGATTTCTAAAGGATTATGTGACACTGAAGACTGGAGTAATGATGCTGAAAATGTAGCTTTGATCACAGGAATAAATTATATTTTAAAATATATTTAAATAGTAAAAATATTTCACAATATTATGGCTTTTGCTGTATTTTGGATCAAATAAATGCATGCTTGGTGAGCAGAAGGGAGTTCTTTAATTCAAAACTTTTGACTGGTAGTGTATTTTTTTCAATTGATAAAAAGTTATATGTTCATTTAAAAAAGTGTCTGGATAGCATTTCTGTTGTGAAGCGGTTGTCGTAAATGTTTACAAACATCTTGCCTCACGCTCTTTTCACCAATAAAAACTGAACCGTGGCATTGGATTTCATCCGTTTAGCTTCAGTGAACGGCAAAATCCACCTACTTTGATTTGGTTGTCCCATTCATTTTGACATTGACGTATTTAATGAGCCAGACCACCATAAAAATGCATTTTCATTAAGTTGACTGGTCCCCTTTAGTGTCAATGGTGGTTATGGCCCTGCTATTGAAAGAAATAATAAGAATTTTACCCAAATCTGTCAAAAAAGCGTGGAGAGCTGGTATTCCTTCACTTGGCCCAAGCAATCAAATACTCAGTCACATTCCGTACTTGAATGCTTTTGTCTTGTAAGACAGGACAGCGGGGGAAAAAAAGGCAGTTTACTCAAAAGAATCAGCGAATCATTTTCATGAACAAAACGCCCACCAGAAGAAATTCACATTCAGATACTTTAATAGCATTCGGAAACTAAAGGCTTAAAACAAGGCTGTTTAAAATGAAAACACACTTTGAAGCTACTTTTCTGTATTTAGATAATATTAAATAAACAACATTTTAACCAAGGTGTTGACAAGAAGACACAAAAACAGAAGTGAGAATAAAAAAAATCAATAACAGTAGGATACTTTGTCTACACCGCGAACTTTCTCATAAACCTGTGTCATGACCTGACTTATAAACCAGCCATGTATCAAAACAGGAAGTTGTTCACCACATCTATAATACCCACTGACCCCATTGTCACGCCCAGGAATACAAAGATTGCTTCCTGTACTTTGACCTTATATCCTTTTAAAATACTTAAAAAGTAATTATTATTAATCACATTAACTTGCAATATTTTTTCCGCTTCTTTTCAGATGTCATGGATGATCCGATCATTGAACAAAGTGCCGTTTTACTAAGAGGGTAAATTCATGAAATCCTTAGTTTTATATAGGCTGTCTGTGTTATATTTTATAAGCATGAATTTGTGTGAACTGTAAATTAATGCATCTGTCCACTGTGCTTTGGTTTCACATGAAGGTATGTTATTGAACGAGTTACCGTAGAGGATCCTTCCATGCGTGTGAGCCATGAGGATCTCGGAGGAAGACCTCAGGATGCAGAAGATCCTCAAATCAAAGAGGTTGTAGATCAACTTTTGAAGATAGCCGATGACCTTAACAAGAATGCTGAACTTCAACAGTATGTTTCTTCTTTTATTTCAGCTTGTTTTTTTATGAATATGAGGTTTTGTGATGAGGACACAAGTAAAGCATCTAATCTAGTGGTTCTCAACCTTTTTGACTTTAAGGCCTCCCATTTACACAAAATATTCAAAAGCCTCTCGTATAAGTTCTTATATTTTTCTAGTATGTTCACCTGTAATTATGACACATATGTTCGATTTTATTATTTTTTTTAATTAACAGAATCTGATTCTGTTGATATTTAATTACTTAATCACAATATATTAACATATTGAGGTCAAAAGTTTACATATACCTTGCAGAATCTCCAAAATGTTAGTTATTTTAACAAAATAAGAGGGATCGTACAAAATATGTTATTTTATTATTTAGTACTGACCTGAATAAGATATTACACATTAAAGACATATAGAACACAACAGAACATAATAGTTGATATAGTTTATAAAAATGACCATTTTCAAAATTTACATACACATGATTCTTAATACTGTGTTATTACCTTACCTTTTTTTATTTAGTGATAGTTGTTCATGAGTCCCTTGTTTATCCTGAACAATAAAACTGCCTGCTGTTCTTCAGAAAAAATCCTTTAGGTCTCACAAATTCTTTGGTTTTACAGCATTTATGTGTATTTGAATTTGTCTCAAGAATTTTTGGGATCTGAAGGATTTTTCTGAAGGAAGGAACTGTTCAGGACAAACAAGGGACTCATGAACAACTATCACTAAACAAAAACAACACAGCTGTGGATCATTCAGGTAACAACACAGTATTAAGACTCAAGTGTATGTAAACTTTTGGTCGGTTAATTGTTATAAATTCAACTATTATTTTTCTCTTGTGGCCTATATGTAAATGTCTTTTATGTGAAATATCTTCTTCAGGTCAGTACTAAATAAAAGAAAAACATGCATTTTGTACGATCCCTCTTATTTTGGTAAAATAATTAACATTTTGCAGATTCTTCAAGGAGTATGTCAACTTTTGACTTCAATTGAATATATTAATATTTCTTAAAATATTTATTACAATTTAATTTAATTTTTATTTTTTTTAATTATCTATAATTTTGATCATTTTAATTCATGCTATGGCCCCCTTTATAAGTTTGCTGAGGCCCCGGCCCTCTGGTTGAGAACTATTTGATAATATGATTTGTCTGATTATAAGGTAAAAGTTTTATCAAGTTTATATTTATTTATTGTGAAATAGAAACTGTAAGAGTGAGTGTTTTTAAGCCAATAGTTTGCCTAGGATTTTGTTTAAAAATGCAAAAATTTAAGCTGACACCTGACAGCATGAATGCAAAAGCAGAGGTTTTCAGTTACAGATGCTATTGTGGAAATTCTCTATTTATAGCCAGCCATGATTAAGTCATTATATATATAAAAAAAAAGTCTATTAAAAGGAGGTTTTCAAGATAAAGGAAGTATTATTCGAAAGGTCATGTGATCTAGAAAAAACGGAAACAGCTTTTATTAAGTGTCTCCATCTCTTCTGAGTAATCATTTTAAACATGTTTCAAAATAAGTATTCTTTTTTCTTTAATGAGGAACAAAGGACTGATGACTGGCCCTTAATCATTGCAGAAATCTGTGATTGTTTTTAGGCTAGCCATAGTCATAAAAGCCATTTCAACATAGGTTTTTTTTTTTTTTTTTGCACTGCACTCAGTCCTGGGTTATCATATTATTAAACCTTGAGTCAAGGGCAGTATTAACCCTAAGTTAGGCAGCCCTGCTCCAGATCAGGTTTATCACCACTTTTGTTTTTTTGTAAGGTTAGCCCTAAATTACACTATCAAAGTAATACTGTGTAGACCAGTGTTGCAGGTTGTTTAGAAAAAAACAACCAATTATAAACTTGCTCTGTCCTTGCCTCATTAAATATGCATGTGTGTAGAAATTTCCACGCTGGGTTTAGTTTCAGTGTGAGGAAAAAGTTGAACAGTGACGATAAATGCATTAACTGGCAGTGTGCAATGTTTTGTCATAGAATTGTTATAAACCTCATAAATGAGCAAATAAGAACATTGAGACAAGGTTTACAAAGCAACAGTGTGAAATCTCAAAACCTGACTACTCAGTATATTACTAAACCAAGATGGACAATATTCAGTATAGAACAATGTACAGTTTCAACAAGTCAAACGTGTAGAATCTGCAAAATGTTAATTATTTTACCAAAATAAGAGGGATCATACAAAATTATTTTTTTATTTAGTATTGACTTAAGTTAATTCACATAAAATACATTTACATATAGTCCACAAGACAAAATAATAGTTGAATTTGTAAGAATGACCCCGTTCAAAAGTTTACATAAATTTGATTCTTCTGTGTTGTTACCTGAATGATCCTCTTTTGTGTTTTTTTTTTGTTTAGTGATAGTTGTTCATGAGTCCCTTGTCCTGAACAGTTAAACTGCCTGCTGTTTATCAGAAAAATCCTTTAGGTCCTACTAATTCTGTGAATATATATATATATATATATATATATATATATATATATATATATATTTTTTTTTCCCTCAGCATTTTTGTGTATTTGAACCCTTTTTAACAATGACTGTAGGATTTTGAGAGCCATCTTTTCACACTGAGGACAACTCGTATGCAACTATTACAGAAGATTCAAACGCTCACTGATACTTCAGAAGGAAACACGATGCATTAAGAGCAAGGGGTGTAAACTTTTGAACAGAATGAAGATGTGTACATTTTTCCTATTTTGCCTAAATATCATATTTTTTTTCACATATGTTTCACAGAAGTTAAAAGAAGTAATATTTACCCTGATCTTCAAATTCAGAAAAAAATTCACCCACTGGCTCTTAATGCATCGTGTTTCCTACTGAAGCGTCAGTGAGCGTTTCAACCTTTTGTAATAGTTGAGTCCCTTTATATGTCCCTCAGTTGTCCTCAGTGTGAAAAGATGGATCTCATAATCATACAGTCATTGTTGGAAAAGGTTCAAATATCGTGAAACACCACAGAATTTGTTGGACCTGAAGGATTTTTCTGAAGTTTAACAGTTTAACTGTTCATTACAAACAACAGACTCATGTACAGCTATAGACATTTTATAGTCACGCCTTACTCTTAACCTGAAGAATGCTTTGCATTACTGGTCTCCAGTGTTTCTAGTCAAATTAGCGTATATTCCAAGCTGATAATCTAATGTTCCACCTATTAAAATGTTTTTAAAAAGCACATGGCTCCATAGCGCCATCACTTGGCAATATCGCAAAGACTGTTATTTATCAGTGCCTCACTCCTCAAAGTTTAATGAGTGTGTAGATGACACAAAGCTGCCGACTTTAGCTAAATTAAAAACAGATGGAGGCTATTTGAATGGGTTCCTATGTAGACCGGAACAGAAGAGCATCCAATGTGACATGTCTTCAGGAAAAAGGTCTATAAACTAAAATCTTAACAACATAGTATTAGGAATCAAGTGTATGTAAACATTAAAAACACTTATTTTTCCTTGTAGGCTATATGTAAATGTATTTTATGTGAAATATCTCATTCAGGTCAGTACCAAATAAAAAATAAAATGTATTTTGTATGATCCCTCTTATTAACATCTGAAAACTTTTGACTTCAACTGTAACTAGCCTTTGTTGCAACCGAATGTCAATTAATCATTTGCACTGAAAAACAGGGAGTGGTCCATACTGGTGTTGTGTTGTTTTGTTTAAGATGGTAAGGTTGAACAATTTGAAGCCCATAACATACAGCTATTTTTTTCCCCTCACAGTCTTATCAGCACTGTGCAAGCAAACTGCGCTCAAGATGTCTTCATGACTGTGGCCAGGAGCATCTTCGAGGATGGCATTAACTGGGGACGTGTGGTGGCTCTGTTTCACCTCGCGTATAGGCTTATTTACCAGGTGAAACTCTAATTTCATCTTTTAATATAGAATTGTAGTATTCATTATTCATTTGTTCATCTTCAGTTATTTTAATGGAAACTGAACATATTGCCTGACCATTTATTATTTGATCAAAGTGTTGTGGTATTGCATGAAATTAAAAGCTCCATCCATGCAGTCAAATTTATTAAGTGATGCTTATTCTTATGAGTAATATAGATGTATTAAAACATGATTACTTTTCATTCCTTTAGGCTCTGACTCAGAACCACTTTGAAATTATCAAGAGGATCATTAGCTGGGTTTTACAGTTTATCAGGGAAAACATTTCTGCCTGGATCAGACAGCAAGGAGGATGGGTAAGTTGTTGTTTTTGTGTGTGCTGTCTGGCCACCCATGTGGAGCCACACAGGTCGAGCCAGACATGGGCCACCACACACAGAGAGACGCACCCACTCGAGCCAGGAAGTACATAAGCACAAAGCCAGACGCATCTCGTCTAGGAATATCCAGACACACAAACCTGCTGTCCCAGCACGGCATGCAGCTAGATACCGATTATCTGATCTGTCTTAAAATTACATATTGAGAAAGCCAATTTTTGCTTTTCACTTTTCATGTAAGAGTTGACGTTGTCATACTTCAGTAAGATGCGGTTTGCATGTGTGCTGCAGAGCCTCCACCGGGCTGGCTGCAGTTCCTGGGGCCACTCAAGTTTAATAGCACACATATGATCATAAAGGAAGCAGAATGTGGGGTGCTGGGTTTAGACTTCAAACACTCAGGCGTCATGGAGCATACTGTGGCCCTGAGAACTGGAATACAGTGAACATGTGACAATATTTACAGTGTGCTAAGCAGCATGAGCCTAAAGAATGTAAACCCAACAAGGGAGAAGAAGGGACGCTTGTATGCTTGACCCACGTTTTTGGGGATTTGAGGAAGATCAGGCACCTGCTGTTTACAGTATTGTACTGCAGGGGAATGTGCCACCAGTCATGTATAACCATTAGGCAGTTGTGGCCGAATAGTTAGAGAGTCAACTTCAATGTACAGTGCCTTGCGAAAGTATTCATACCTCTTTTTCTGCCTTATGTTAAACTGCTTTAAATGATTTTATTCTCCACATCAATCTACACTCCATACACCATAATAGCAAAGCAAAAAACAGGTTTTTAACATATTTGCAAATTTAATAAAAATAAAAATCTTGATTCCATTGCAGAAGTATTCAAACAGTTGAAATTTAGCTCAGGAGCATTCATATTGCTTGTAGATGTAACTACACTTTGAGTGAAGTTAACCTGTTCCAAATTTAATTGAATGGGTATGAATGGGAAAGGCACACACGTCTTACTAAAAGGTCTAATGCATATCAGAGCAAAAACCAAGCCCTGAGGTAAAAAAAAAACAAAAACACCTGTAGTGCTCAGAAACAGGAGATGGGCCTTGGTTAGACTGGTGACCAAGAACCTGATGGTCACTGTAGTTGAGCTCCATGATCATATGTGAAGATTGAAGAGACCTACAGAAAAACAAACATCACTGCTACACTCCACCGATCTGGGTTTTATGGTGGTGTGGCAAGACTTAATCCTCTCCCCAGTGAAGACTCATTAAAACAATTGTGAATTTGCAACGAAGCACCTAAAGGACCCTCAGACTGTGAGAAACAAGATTCTTTGGTCTGATGAACCTCAATTCCAAGCATCTTGTTTGAAGGAAACCAGGCACTGCTCATCACCTGCACAGCAGCATCTCAACAGTAAAGTGTGGCGGTAGGGACTGAAGGACTCGTTAGAGGAGAAGAAAAGCTCAGTCCACCAAAATACGGAGATAGCCTCAATGAAAACCTAGTCCAGAGCATAGTCCAGAGAGCCTCAGACTGGGTAAAAGGTACACCTTCCAACAGGACAATGACCCTAAATAGCCAGAGTGGCTTATAGACAACTCTGTGAATGTCCTTGCGTAGCCAGAGACTGGGCTTGAACCCAATTTAAATATTTTTGGAGAAACATGAAAATGCCAGCCCCCATCCAAGCTGACACAGCTTGAGAGGTGAGAAAGCGAGGAGAAGAACTGTCAAATGCTGATGAGCAAAGCTTGTTGCATCATACCCAAAAAGACTTGAGGCTGTAAAGGAGCTTCAACTAAGTACAGAGTCAAGGGTATGAATACTTATGCAATGTACTTATTTCAGGTTTTTAATTTTTAATCAATTTACAAAGTTGTGACAATTGTGTTTTTGCTTTGTCATTATGGTGTATGGAGTGTAGATTTTATGTGGGGGAAAAAAGTAATTTAAAGCAATTTAACATAAACATAACGAAACATGAATACTTTCGCAAAGGCACTGTATATGCATGATTTACCTGTGGCACTGATGCACATTAACAAATATTAAAGGGATAGTTTACCCAAAAATGAAAATTCTGTCATTAATTACTCACTCTCATGTCATTTCAAACCTGTAAGACCTTTGTTCATCTTCAGAACACAAATTAAGATGTTTAATGAAATCCGAGAACAGCAATGCAACTATTGATTATAGATTATTGGATGGATGTCATTTAAAGTCTTGAGAATGTGTTTATATGAAAGGTGTATCTAATACTTTTTCTCCCTTATTGCAGGAGGGCATTTTCCGCAGCGTGTCAAGATGGCGTACTGTGTCTATCATTGCTGCAGTGGCATTCATTGTAGCTGCCGTTTACTGGAGAAGAACGCGCTAAGATGGAAGTGAAGGACGTGCCAGTTTCAAAATTCTCAAAAATGTAGAAACTTGTATCAAAAGCAATACTGTGTATAAGTGGTGGAATCAAGTGGACCAATAACAGGTCATACAGACCAATCATGTTTCATGCCTTGCTTTGGTTAAAGACTTAAATGGAAACAGCCACTCCAAAAAACACTGTAGCCTTTTATTTTAATGTTTTTTTTTTTTTTTTTTAACATTCCCTTTTGGCTGTTGTTCTGTCTATTGTTTGTATTTCAGTTAAGAACATCTTTTGCCTTGGTTTATTTATTTTGGGGATGTATTGGTATACTCAAAGATTTTTAAGACACTGCACTTTTTCTCCACCAGTGCCTTTTACGCTTTTATTTTTTTTTTTCTGGCTCAGGTATCATCTTTTTAATGTGCCACATAACATACCAGCCCTACCTCGAATCAGCTAAATTTGTGAGACTGTTTACCAAATGTTTTTTTTTTTAATTATTACATTAGGAAGACAGAACAGGGCTGAAAATGAGGTAGAATAAAAATATATATTAAATCTTATTTAAAGAAAGTTAAACCAACAGAGGTTTAAAATGCGGTTAAAGTGGTGTAAATGACTGAAAGGTTTAGCATGTTTTTGGTGAAATACAGCGAATGTGGACAATAATTCTTGCACACCTTGAAATAAATGACAATGAATTACTGTGAGATGTCTGTGCATATTCTTTCATATACAGTTGAAGTTTACATTCACCTTGTAGAATCTGCTAAATGTTAATTATTTTACCAAAATAAGAGGGATCATACAAAATGCATGTCATTTTTTATTTAGTACTGACCTGAATAAGATATTTTATATAGAAGACATTTACATATTGTCCACAAGAGAAAATAATAGTTGAATTTAAAAAATGACATTCAAAAGTTTTCATACGCATGATTGATACAGTTTTTTTTTATTTAGTGATTGTTTCTTGTTTGTGTATTTGAACCCTTTCCAACAATGCCTGTATGATTTTGAGATCCATCTTTTCACACTGAGGACAACTGAGGGACTCATATGCAACTATTACAAAAGCTTCAAACGCTCACTGATGCTTCAGAAGGAAACACGATGCATTAAGAGCCAGGTGTGCAACCCTTTGAACCCTTTGCCTAAATATATATATATATATTGTACTGCCCTTCAGAAGCTACAGAAGATACTTATGTTTCTCAGAAGACAAAATGTTAAATTTACCCTGATCTTCAAATTCAAAAAGTTTTTTTTTTTTTTTACCTCCAGGCTCTTAATGCATTGTGTTTCCTTCTGAAGCATCAGTGGGCGTTTGAACCTTCTGTAATAGTTGCATATGAGTCCCTCAGTTGTCCTCTGTGTGAAAAGATGGTTCATACAGTCATTTTTGGAAAGGGTTCAAATACACATGCTATTTAAATGCTGAAAAAACAAAGAAGACCTGAAGAATTTTTCTGAAGAACAGCGGGCAGTTTAACTGTTCAGGACAAACAAGGAACTCATGAACAACTATCACTAAACAAACAAACAAACAACAACAACAAATAAAACAGCTGTGGATCATTCAGGTAACAACACAGTATTATGAATCAAGTATGTAAACTTTTGAATGGGGTCATTTTTATAAATTCAACTATTATTTTCTCTTGTGGACTATATTTGTATGTGAAATATCATATTCAGGTCAGTACTAAATAAAAAATAACATGCATTTTGTATGATCCCTCTTATTTTGGTAAAATAATTAACATTCTGCTGATTCCGCAAGGTGTATGAAATTGTTGGACTTCAACTGTACATATTGATTTGTACGTTCCTGAATGATTATTTTTAAGAATGTACCATGTACCAAGTTACCTAATACTGAATCATAGTGCTTCCACTGTACTCCTACATGACCACTCAAGTTTTGCAGTGCTCTTTATGTCTCGTTTGACCCGGTCACTGTGTTCTCAACATGACAGCTCACTAAACAAGAGGGCGTATGAATGAGTAACAGTTGGTGATGGGTAGAGGGCTCTTATTGTTTCAATACTTCCTGTTGTAATTGGAAGCATTCATATTCATTCTGAAACATCTCTGCAATGGGATCCACAGGTCCGTTGTCTCTCAAACCACTAGAAAGAGGATCCATGTGTCAGACCGAGGAAAGCAGTTAACAGTTTCCTCAAGACTCTAGTTTTCTTCCAACCGGAGCTCAGTTTTACTCATAACCTAAAACATATGGGCTGCTGATGGGTGACATAAATAATGGTGTAAATATACAGTGCCTCCCCTACTTTCCCCCAAAAGACACTTAAGCCACAATGACTAATGTGTGGATTTCATTGCATAAATAAAAAAAGAAATCAAGTGGCATCTGCAGGCAAATTACATTTCAGATTGTCATATTTTGTGAAATGTTAGCTCAACACATCTAAATCACAGCTTTTATGTTGAATGAATGGACATTAAAAGGATGAAATGATATGTGTTACCACAAGATGTCATGGTAAACTCACTGTTAAAAGTAGTATTTTGTTCATTGAACAGCCACATGGATAAATAATATTGAAGCAGTGTTATTTTATAAAAATAATACATTTAAAGTTTAATATTTCAAGTGTAATGTTTTTTTTTCCAGTTAATATTGTTATTTAAATATTTTATTATTATTTTTTAATTAATGATAAGAACTATGTACTAAAAAGAAGTCACAAAAATGTAGTTTTAACAACTGATTGATCATCTTTGACAAAAACTTTTTTTTCTTTTCATTCCTTTTTATTTACAAGAGTCAACATTTGATGTGGATCAAAAATGTTCATCAAAGTTGTCCTAAGACAATAACAGGTATTGTTTTGGTTTTAGGACAACTGATGAAAGGTTTTGATCCACTTCAAATAAATTTGCTTCCCATTGATGTATGGTTTGGATAGGACAATATTTGGCTTAGATACAACTAGATTTAAAACATCTAAATATTGAGAAAAATCTTTCTTTTCTTTCGTCTTTAAAGTTGTCCAAATTAAGTTCTTAGAAATGTATATTACTTATCAAAAAATAGGTTTTTATATATTTATGGTAGAAAGTTTACAAAATATCTTATCCAGGGTCAACATGTTATAATGGCAGTGGGGGCATGTATCCAGAATAATTTTCTTTATTATATTGTTTATTCTTCTGCTTATTGCCCATTATCCTGCTACTACAGTGCACGTACCAATTGCTTTTTAGGATTTACGTCAATACTTCTTAGAATCCACCATAGTAGCTTTGAACCCATTGACGCCATAGGCATTTCAAGGGCGCTAGCAGCAGCCGGCCTCTGTCTGTGTTAGCTCAGCTGTTAGAAGACTACAGACTGGATCTCCAGCAGGACAATGACCAAAGTTTTCAGAACTCAGATTTCACATGTCGTTATGAACCTTTGCCAACTATAAACCATGTATAATCAGCTGGAGCGCATCAGAAGCTAGACACAATAAACAGCTTGGTGGTGCTGGGTAAAAAGACTATTTGTATGTACAGGATAAAACAAATGTCATTATACCACATGCTGGTTGTAGATTTCATTAGATGTTAATAATTCAGCATGCAATATAACACTGCATGGTTACCCCATCAGGGTCCAAATCAAATACTTCAGCTATTATTATGCTACTTATGTGAGTGTGCACATACCGTTGAAGTCTAAAGTTTACACACACATTGCAGAATCTACAAAATGTTGATTATTTTACCAAAATAAGAGGGATCTACAAAATGCATGTTATTTTTTATTTAGTACAGACCTGAACAAGATATTTCACATAAAAGATGCTTACATATAGTCCACAAGAGAAAATAATAGTTGAAAATGACAATGATCCACAGCTGTTTTTTGTTTAGTGATAGTTGTTCATGAGTCCCTTGTTTGTCCTGAACAGTTAAACCGCCTGCTGTTCTTCAGAAAAATCCTTTAGGTCCCACAAATTCTTTGTATTGTCAGCATTTTTGTGTATTTGAACCCTTTCTAACAATGACTGTATGATTTTGAGATCCATCTTTTCACATTGAGGCCAACTGATGGACTCATATATACAGTATCACACAGAAGTGAGTACACCCCTCACATTTTTGTACATATTTTATTATATCTTTTAATGTGACAATACTAAAGAAATGACACTTTGCTACAATGTAAAGTAGTCAGTGTACAGCTTGTATAACAGTGTAAATTTGCTGTCCCCTCAAATAACTGAACACACAATTAAATGTTTAATGTTTAAACCGCTGGCCACAAAAGTGAGTACATCTATAAGTGAAAATGTCCAAATTGAGCCCAATTAGCCATTTTCTCTTCCCGGTGTCATGTGACTCAGTGACTACTGGTCACTGGAAGTTCAACATGGCACCTCATGGCAAAGAACTCTCTGAGGATCTGAAAAAAAAAGTGTTGTTCTGCATAAAGACAGTGTAGGTACAGTGTAGGACAGTGTTTTAACAACTGTAGGCTCATCGATGTTCTGCCATCTTTTCACCAATATGTGGATGTTCCAATGAGGAAGGAAAACACTTTGGACTTTGCACGCGTCCACCCGCCACTTGGTTTTTCTGACCATAACGTTGTCTTTCTCCTCCCGCAATACAAACTGGAACTGAAACGGATCAAACCATCACCACACAGCGTCACCTTCTGGTCGGAGGATGCGATAGAACAATTACAAGGGTCACTTGCCTGTTTTGACTGGGGAATTTTCCAGGGCACTCCGGATGAGAGGGTGTCCACCATCACGGACTACATTAAGTTCTGTATCCAAACCACCATCCCTATCAGAACTGTTACAAAATACAAAACTCCAAACCCTGGATTACCCCTCACATAAAACACATTCTCAAGAATTACATCAAAGTCAAACTGAAATATAAAAATAAATTAGAGCAGGGAGCATTGGAGCAGCCATATGAACACAAAACAAGCATTCCAGAGAGTTAAACAACTTACAGGCCAGGAACAAAAACATCATCACCTACCATTTTCGGACCCCCGGCATTTTGCAAACTCCCTTAACAGTTTTTTCAACCCGTTTGACATCCATGACTACACCCCCACCTGTGAGGAACTTCTCACAGCCCTCCCCCCTCAAGAACTCCATTATCCACCTTTCACTCAAGAAGATGTGCAGCGGGAGATGGCCAGGTGCAAAATTGCCAAGGCACCAGGGCCAGATGGCATCCCAGCAAGGGTGCTGAAATACTGTGCAATGGAACTCTCTCCTATCTTTCACACCATCTTCTGGGAATCCTACAGGACAGCTACAGTACCCACTCTCTGGAAAACCTCAACGATCATACCTATACCCATGAAACCCCGCCCCTCAGAGCCCAACCACTTTCGCCCAGTCGCACTCACCCCAATAGTCATGAAATGCATGGAAAAAATCCTACTGAACCTCATCCTGCCAACTGTTAGTCCACATATCAATTTGCACACTGGCCGAGAAGAGGGACAGAGGATGCAGTGGCATGCCTTCTCCATTCCCTCCTTCATCATCTCCAGACTCCCAACAACTATGCTTCAGTTTTGTTTGTTGACTTCAGCTCCGCATTTAATACAATCCAGCGCCATCAACTCATTAAGAAACTCCAACACCTGAATGTCACCCCTCTACTTATCCACTGGATATACAACTTCCTTAGTAATAGGCCACAGACTGTGAAAATAGGAAAATAGGAAAATAGGGTACTACAAATACACAGATGACACAGCCATAGTAGGACTACTCACCGACAACAGTTCCATCACATCTTACCACCAGTCCATCACAGACTTTGTACTGTGATGTTCTGACAACTACTAAATATTATATACAACTAAATATCGACAAAACAAAAGAACTGCAGCACGGTGGCCAAGACCATACAGCGGTTTAACAGGACAGGTTCCACTCAGAACAGGCCTCGCCATGGTCGACCAAAGAAGTTGAGTGCATGTGCTCAGCATCATATCCAGAGGTTGTGTTTGGGAAATAGATGTATGAGTGCTGCCAGCATTGCTGCAGAGGTTGAAGGGGTGGGGGGTCAGCCTGTCAGTGCTCAGATCATACGCCGCACACTGCATTACATTGGTCTGCATGGCTGTCATCCCAGAAGGAAGCCTCTTCTAAAGATGATGCACAAGAAAGCCCGCAAACGGTTTGCTGAAGACAAGCAGACTAAGGGCATGGATTACTGGAACCATGTCCTGTGGTCTGATGAGCCCAAGATAAACTTATTTGGTTTAGTTGGTGTCAAGATTGTGTGGCAACCAGGTAAGGAGTACAAAGACAAGTGTGTCTTGCCTATAGTCAAGCATGGTGGTGGGAGTGTCATGGTCTGGGGCTGCATGAGTGCTGCCGGCACTGGGGAGCTACAGTTTATTGACAGAACCATGAATGCCAACATGTACTGGCCGCAGACTGGCCCGCAGGGCCACTGTTATACAAGCTGTACACTCACTACTTTACATTGTAGCAAAGTGTCATTTCTCCAGTGTTGTCACATGAAAAGATATAACATATTTACAAAAATTTGAGGGGTGTACTCACTTTTCTTATGGGGAACATGTAAGTATCTTCTGTAGCTTCTGAAGGGCAGTACTAAAAAAACCACTAGTTCATTCAGGTAACAACACAGTATTAAGAATCAAATGTATGTAAACTTTTGAACAGGGTAATTTTTATAATTTCAACTATTATTTTGTCTTGGTGACTATATGTAAAAGTCTTTTTTTTGTGATATATTATTCAGGTCAGTACTAAATAAAACTGGTAAAATAATTTTTCAGATTCTGCAAGGAGTATGTAAACTTTTGACTTCAACTATATTTATTTACTTATTTTTAACTGTTCATTTATTTAATACACAAAAAACTGTAAAAAATAAGGCACAACGTACTGTATTAATATAAATGTTCCATATTTTTAAACACTGTTTCTCATAAATGTGACTTTGCATCTAAAAATTGGCTTTATTTCTTCTATTAAACTCACAATAAAACAAGAAAGTCACATTTACAAGAAATAAAGTAAATTATTTCAGTGTTGCTTTTAATGTATTAAAATAAATCTAATATTTGACATTTTTTAATTATTGTTATTTTTTTATAATCATGAGTTTCAAAAATCGGATTTAAAAAGTCATATTGTGTGATCTCTGTGCTGACATTACAGGTCACGATTGAATAATCTGCCAGAGAGGTCAGTGTAAAACTCACGTGCGATGAGTGTATTGATGTGGCTTCAGATCACTGGCCTATCTCCAGCACACACAGCTGTACAAATGAGACCTGCACCTGAGCTCTTGCTTCAGATGAATGAACAGGTGGCTCCTATCATGCATCAACACACATCTGGAAATATTGTGTATCCAGTTATGCAATGTGCTTCTGTGTGTTTATTTGTCCAGTGTTTGCGCACGTGCTGAATTGGAAGTGTCCCTTCTTAAGCGTATCCGATTTTAACTTGACCTTTATGAGAATTACTTCATGTAGATGTGTAGGTTTGTTGACTTCAATATATTCTGGAAGCTTCATAATGGCATATTCATCTTAATAATAATAATAATAATAATATTAATAATAATAATAATAAATGTTTTATTTTTATAGCGCCTATCAAGAACCCATAAATGGTTTACAAAATAATCTTGAAATTAGTAATAACTTTAGGTTTTGAGTAAAATAAAGAAAAAGTCCTCAGCTAGATTTTACTTTATCTGAAGAAGAAAATTCTTGTCCATGCAAGTTGCGCCCATAATGCCATGGTGGTTTCCAGGGCATTGATATGTGGTTGCTATGATTTTCTGAGTGGTTTTTAGTGGGTTGCTATGCATTTGCTAGGCTTTTTAGGGCATATGTATAGGTAGATGCCCTATTAGTGGCTGCAGTAGACTTCAGCAAATTCTTTTTCTAAACTAACTCATACTTTAGATTAAATAATATTAATGTAATATTGAACATAAACCAACATATTCTTATCTGTGAACGTAAGAATATATATTTATATAAAAATAAATATATTTTATTTGGATATATTTGGATAGGCCCCTTTGCTAAACAGCCCCATTATAGCTTCCCAAAGGGAAAAATTTTTTTTTTTTAAATTAATTATTGACCTAGAGAGTTCAGAGAATTGTACTGCAGTTTTTTCCCCCAGATTAAACGCAAAACCTAGTTCGCAAAAGTAGGTTTTTTAACATCTTCTCAATCATTGAACTAATGGTTTGATTGATGGCAGTGGTTCTAGAGGCAAAGTCATTTGGAATGAGGAGGCCTATCATAAGATATGAATTTTGTGCATATGTGTGAAAAATCACGGGGTTGGGCACCCCAGGTTTACAGATTTTCCCTTGAAAAATCGTCCCCGAGTGGGCGATTTCTTTCAAATTTCTTTTAGATCTTCATGGCTGTGAGTCAAACAGGCCCTCTAAGTTTCGTTCTGATCGGCCTCCGTTAACCTTGTCTAATAGGTGCCAAAGGTGAGACGCAAATGTCCTGTTTTTATAGCACCACCAAGTGGTCCTTAGCTGGTTTATGCTAGTTCTTAGCTGGTTTAAGTTTGTCCTTAGCTGGTTTATGCTGGTCCCTAGCTGGTCATGTGGTGGTGGGGACCAGCACATGACCAGCTTAAACCAGCTAAGGACCAGCATAAACCAGCATCCTTGCATCAAAACCTACCTAACCAGCATATGCTGCTTTTTTCAACAGGGCTAGGACTAGTTTGCAAAAGTAGGTTTTTCCAAATAAAATTTCGCGGGATGAATCGGGACAATGATTACAATGACATAAGACACTTGAGCCTGTGATGAATGGTTTAGGAGTTATGAGCGATTTGGTACTTTTGATCGCTGTAGCAGCCCCCATCAGGCTGATTTGGGCCAGCCTGGTGACGTTGTAAACGGTCTGAGTACTACCATTCCTCCAAGTTTTAGGTCTCTACAACTTATGGTTTAGTCTGCCCAATCAGTTTACATGGAGATTGCTGATTTTTGGCCATTCTAACAATTACAATAGGGTTTCAGTGCTACATGCTTGAAACCCTATATTAAGCACATGCTGCAGTTATATCATTTAGTTAATAAGTTTGTAAAATTTGTAAATTTGACGTGTCTCATCCGTGTCCAAAACAGCTAATTTTGCTGCTTGATATTGCAAATTGATGTGTTTTAACATATTATTTTAACATATTATCTTAATTATGAAAACATTGGTTTGTAGTGCAAACAGTTTTGTCGTTTTCTACTCGTTGTTATTTTTCTGGTTTATTGCGGCTAATGAACTGGAAGTCTCGCACATAGGTTTACTTATGCGTTGAAAAATAAGGTGGATAGTGTCAGCACAGCTCATAGAGAAGTCACTTTCAAACCAAGTAGACTTCCCATTGCTTGGATTCCTAGTGAAATTACTGGATATTCCCGCGAAATTCTGTCAAATAACGGTAAGTGGTACTTAACTCAATGAGATTCTATCTTCCATAAAGCAAAAATTGCTTCATGTTTAGTGAACTGTTAGACTTAACGTAATTATATGTTTTTAACTTGTAAAAAGCATTCACGTTCTCATTCACGAATTAGTAGCCTACGTATTAACTTTGAGAGCTCTGACTTGTCATCTCCTAATTACGGTAATTCAGACGTGAAAAACATACAATATGAAAATAATGAAATCAAATAAAAATCATAGGGTATAGCCTACTATTTGGTAAAGACTCATATTTTAACAAAGTCAGTATCAGAGTCATTTATATACATCCCTTATCAACATTCATATTTACATTTTGAAGCGTCCTACAAAAAGAAAACAAAGCAGTTCATAATTAAGCCAACAGTCATTGTAGTCAGATTTATTATCATTTATAGAGAAATAAACAAGCCACCATAACTCCCTGCGTTTCTTGATATCCAAGCATAATCATTAGTCTAAGAGTCAGAGTCTAACGTTCAGACAGGCCTCATAAAGAAGAGTTATTTCCTTGAGGAAACTGTCATGATTTGTTATGGTCAGGTCTCTGTGGAGAAGCAGTAACCTTTCTATTGTTTGGGTGAAACTAGTTGTTGGTCAAAGGTTGTACTTAGCAATGACTCAGTGTAAGGCCCCTGTTGAGAGCGACCTCTGTAGTTGTCACTGTCCTTATAGAGCTGGACCCCCGTGGACCAGCATGCCGCCATCTCTGACGCAAAGGAGAGCCCACTGGGAAAAGAAAAGGGGAGAGTGTGGAACCCCAGCTGTGGATCTCTGCAGTGCAGGGAACCCATCTAGACAAACAACATGGCTTGGACGTAGCAGGTACTTTTGTCTCCGGTTGTTAGAAATGGAACGGTGTGCAACTTTCTCGCCACCCACACAGAGCAGGTACACATTGCCGTTGGGGTCCGACCTCATTTGTAGTGCTACAGATGGCCTGCTGTGCAGTGCATCATCTTTTACACTTATTTAGCAACAGGTCAACTCTGCTCAAGTTAACCTGGCTGCTACTGTGGATTATTTCACATCCAACAATAAACAAATGAGTCAGTGCTAGTGAGTAGAGCAACTTTAAAGTGTTTTATGACAACTTTTATTAACTTTAAACTACACTAAGTAACTTTTTGTGTAGATTTTGCTGGTGGATACAACATTGACCATGGACTTTACACAGACACCTATTGGCCTGGAAGCAGCATTAATCAAATGTCACCAATAATTAATTTGTTCTGCAACTAAATACAATACAATACAATATATATATATATATATATATATATATATATATATATATATATATATATAGTATTACTAAAATAAAATGTGAGACTGAATAAATAAGCTTTCCATTGATGTATGGTTTATTAGGATAGGACAATATTTCAACTATTTGAAATTCTGGAATCTGAGGGTGCAAACATTAAGAAAATTGCCTTGTCCAAATGTAGTGCATATTACTACATATCAAAAATTAAGTCTTGGTATATTTACTTTAGGAAATGTACAAAATATCTTCATGGAAATCAATTTTTGATGAACATCCTAATGATTTTTGGCATTAAAGAAAAAGTTATCATTTTGACCCATACCATGTTTTGTTGGCTATTGCTACAGATATATCCATGCTACTTATGACTGGTTTTGTCGTCCAGGGTCACAAATGTGTAGAAGACCGAATCTTCACCTCATGTGAGTCTACATCATTTTAAACATTTATCCAAAAACTATTAATTTCTATAGAGTTTAAAGATGTTTTAAAACATTTTCCTCCAGTTTCAAAGACAAGGCTTAATGGATGTTTGAGCTGTCTCAACGGAAAATATCTTAAAATATATCATTGTTCTGTCTCAAGATGCACACCTGAATTTTTTTTCTTCTAAGGCATTTTTATAAAAGCTGCTTAAATATCATAACTGAACTAAGGTCAGTCCTGGCTGTCTGTGAAACCGGGCCTTTAAGTATAAATTACTTCAATTTCTATACTAGTAATGCCTTTAGGGTTTTAAAATGTGTTTTAAAATATGACTGTAAATGCTTTTTTTTTCTTCATAAATACAATATATATTTGTGGTGATTATATTATATATCAAGTTGTAACTTTTGAATAATCTACACGTAGAACTGCAGCGACACAGGTGTAGACTGTGCAGGGCAAAGGCCAATGTACAAACCTCGAGTGCTGACCTCAGCACAGGGTCATGTGTGAACTTCAGTGAAGGGGCGCTGTAGTTTTTATGACATCAGAATGACCTGAAAAACCAGCATGCGGTCTGAAAACAAACAGGAAAAAAAACTGAATCGACCCTTTGGCAACAACATCTAATGTCACACAGGGTGGCAAAGGGAAACGTTCTCTTATATAAGACTGTTATATTTAATTCACTTGAGTTCATACATTAAGCTAAAGGAGCCGTGACGCACTTAAACAATTGGAGTGACGTCATTGCTGACATCTTAGCGCTGCTGAAAACCCCTCCAGATACATTTTGCCACAATACAGCAGACAGATGCCTATTGTAGGATTTACGCCAGCATGATGTGATTTACCCAAGTAGAACATGTTCGTGGATTAACTTACTTTGTTGGAACTACAATATTATCAATTTAGCCAAAATGTTGAAAGGATCTGAAGAAATGATTGTAAAATCAGAGTGTACAAATGTAATGCTGCAGATAAAAAAAAAAATTGCAACTAAAAATGTATTTTATTCAACTTTTCTTAGTAGCAAATACTTTTGTCTTCCTAAAGATTGCCAGCCTTTAGTTTTTGGGACCAATTCACAATATTAACTAGTTGCTTATTAGCATATTAACAGCATATTGGCTGTTTATTAGTACTTTTAAGTACGTATTACTGCCTTATTTTCCAGGACCACATATGACACTGGACCACAAAAACATGTGGGTCATTTTTTTAAATTGAGATTTATACATCATCTGAAAGCTGAATAAATAAGTTTTCCATTGATAACTATTTGAAAATCTGGAATCTGAGGGTGCAAAAAATCGCTTTTGAAATGGTCTAAATGAAGTTCTAAAGAATGCATATTACTAACCAAAAATTAGGTTTTGATATATTTACAGTAGGAAATTTACAGAATATCTTCATGGAACATGATCTATACTACTATCTGACAATTTTCACCCATACATTGTATTTTTGGCTATTGCTACAAATATACCCGTGCTACTTAAGACTGGTTTTGTGGTCTAGGGTCACATATTTTAGATCCCCTGATCCTACCCCATATCTAAACTTAACAACTACCTGGCTAACTATTAATAATCAGTAATTATGAGTTTACTGAGGCAAAAGTTATATCAATAAAACTATTGTCCCTAATCAAAGTACACTGAACAAAATTATAAACGCAACACTTTTATTTTTGCCCCCATTTTTCATTAACTGAACTCAAAGATCGAAGACTTTTTCTATGTACACAAAATGCCTATTTCTCTCAAATATTGTTCACAAATCTGTCTAAATCTGTGTTAGTGAGCACTTCTCCTTTGCCGAGGTAATCCATCCACCTCACAGGTGTGGCATATCAAGATGCTGATTAGACAGCATGATTATTGCACAGGTGTGGCCACAATAAAAGGCCACTCTAAAATGTGCAGTTTTATCACACAGCAGAGTGCCACAGATGTTGCAAGTTTTAAGCTTTTGCCCGTGAATTGAATGTTCATTTCTCTACCATAAGCTGTCTCCAAATGCTTTTCAGAGAATTCGGCATTACATCCAACCGGCCTCACAACCACAGACCATGTGTAACCACACCAGCCCAGAACCTCCACATCCAGCATCTTCACCTCCAAGATCAACTGAGACCAGCCACCTGGACAACTGCTGCAACAATCCGTTTGGATAACCAAAGAATTTCTGCACAAACTGTCAGAAACCGTCTTAGGGAAGCTCATCTGCATGCTCGTCCTCCTCATCGCACATTTTAGAGTGGCCTTTTATTGTGGTCAGCCTAAGGCACACATGTGCAATAATCATGCTGTCTAATCAGCATCTTGATATGATACACCTGTGAGGTAGATGGATTATCTCGGAAAAGGAAAGACAGATTAGACAGATTTGTGAACAATATTTGAGAGAAATAGGCCTTTTGTGTACATAGAAAATCTTAGATCTTAGAGTTCAGCAAATGAAAAATGGTGGCAAAAACAAAAGTGTTGCATATATAATTTTCTCATCTGAAATTAACCATAACACCTAAGTTCAGGGTTTAATACTTTATGCACATAAAATATGCACTTTGTATAATATAAGTACATTCATATAGAGCTTTTTTTTTCTTTCAAGAAATAAATAAGCATTTCAACACTAATAAGCCTTTTAAAAGTCTGTTCAAGAGTCTTTACATCAAATGATGCACTCTACGTTCCTTCAAACAAAAGCCTTGAACCACTAGATGTCACTATCAGCCAAAGTTCTCAGCAAAATGATCACTAGACAACCTGTTACAGATGAAACACAGGTTCAGAGATCAAATACTTTTCTAAAAGATCAGACCAAAGAGTTAAACGTAAAATAAAGCAGGCATTAAAGCAGAGATATTACACCATTTATTACATAATGAACTCTTCTAAACAATTACAAACACTTTAATCATCAATATTTCAAATCTGATTCCAGAAATAGTGGACTTCTGATCAAATGAGTATACATAACATCAAAGCCTACTTATTGTCTACATCAAGGCTCCTTGACAGTTAATGATGCATACTTGGACATCATAAGTAGTAATAAAGGACACACTCTAAGTAGAAAAGAATTAAAATACACTTACTTAAGAAAAATCTTATTTTATTAAGTTATTGTAAAATTTAAATAAATGTATTATTTATAAGTGAGCCAGCCTATGGCTGACTTTATAAGGATTTACAGTAATTGAAAATCATTATTACCTTGGGGCCTCAGCATATAGTTATTCATGTGATTTTAATTGACAACTGTTTGAATTTCTCTGAAAAAGTGTATAAACAGATGAAACGGAATATGAGAGAGACATTCATGGGGTGGACGACTGTTCTGTGGTCACTCCAAATTCCATTCTGACAGCAAGAGCTCTTTAAGAACTCTGAAGTGCTCATTCAGCATAGACCTACAGCAATGTGGGTTTGGGCAAAAGGTTTTCTTTTGCTTTCTTTTTCTCTTTTTAAAGGCAAGCGGTTCACAGCAGTTATTCTAGACAAATTATCGACACTGAGAAACCCTTCAACTCAGATGTCCTCTGAAGGGGAACTTTTAACCCTTTGTGAGTCCATACCGCCACCCACTACCCTGTCCCACTCTCAATAAATGTCCACAATGGGACGTCCCACCAGATCATACATATATTTAGGAGTGTAAACAGGTACAGGCAACTCCAGGTTGGAGTATTATATTTCAGCCGTATTAATGATGTGGTGCATGCTTTGTTTGAAAATGTTTGGTGTGGTTAGATTCAAAGTGAATGATCTTGTGTGACCCGTTATCCTGTGCTCTTCATATCTGTCTGCCTGTCTCTCTCTCTCTCTCTCCCTGCTCTGAATGGGCCTTGGGAGGTGGGCTGAGTGATTGGGGGAGTTGCTGTAGGCTGACTGAATCTGCTTTTCAGCCACTGTCTCTCTGCCTCTACCCAGCTGTGCAAGTTAGTGTTCGGGGATTTGGGATATTTTTTCCCCACTGTGGCCGGGCCTCCCTCCTGGTGGCAGAGCGCTAACTCCCAGACTAAAAGAGAATATGACCCCCTGCCTCCCACCAATAGTCCCCCAGCCGACTGCTGGGAGGCGATATGCTGCATGGTGGTCTTGCCCAACAGACCCTCCACTGCTTTCTCAGGTAATACCAACAAAAGGTCCTTAAATTGAGTTCAGGCCCTCTTTCTCAAATAGAAGCAATGCTTATGCTCTGTAGGGGAACAACAATGTTTCTTATATTTTCAGATGGGAAGAATAAGATCTTCAAACAGGCATACTTAAATAGACTGGTAAACCTCTTATATCTTTAAATAAATGACAAAAAAACAAATTATTTAAAATGATTCCGTTCATAATTCACAGCTGGAGGCTATTTGTTGTCGTCTCAACCTTATAACGACAATCTCTGTATGCTTTTCACTTGACAAGCGCAAACACAGGGATATACTCTTAATTCCGCTGAGTAAACATTTTTACAGCACTAAGCAAATCTGGATTTTCCCATTATTTTGACAAAAGGCCACTCACCTCATCCCCTCGTCCTTGTTGCTTTTTGTCCCAGAAAATCCCAAATCAAATGACAAAGCCTGTTCTAAACAAAGAGATTATCACACACCTAATCCCGACTGCAGACCCAGGAGACATACACCATGCCTCGTTGAGGCCATGACACAGTAAAGAAGCCCATGTCCATGTTCTCATGAGCTACAAAAGAATGACAGATTTTAAGGGATCAGTGGGAAATTTAAAGCAAAGGGTCCGAAAGTAGCCGTGTGCAGATTAGAATTTCCGAAGGGTGATTATGAGGTTTCCAGACTCCCGTCGTAGGCTGTAGGTGTTAGCTATGCTGCTTTGTTTCATATTTTTCATTTTAGCATAAAAATAAGTCAGAAATAAGATTTTGCACAAGATATTGGCTGTGATCTGGTATGAAACTTTTTTAGAATATTATCCTAGCAGGCAACACAATAGAAAAAAATCCTGTAGATTCACATTGAAGTATGGACCTAAGCCATGTCTAGTGACCGGAATATCAGTAGAAAGTTCAAAGTTATGTCTGTTTACAGCTTTATCATATGCATAATACATGTTATGCCAATTTAGTCATCAGCAGAGTATGCACAATGTGTGTAGCCAAAATTTTGTCAGCGTATGCATGTCAAATTGACTGCACTAAATGTTAAAGGGTTAGTTTACCCATAAATGAAAATTAGCCTATGATTTACTCATCCTCAAGGCATCCTAGATGTATATAATTTTCTTCTTTCAGACAAATCCAATTGTAGTTATATTCCGTGTTGGAGGTAATGCATTACAAGTAACGCAAGTTACGTAATCAGATTACTTTTTTTAAGTAACTGGTAAAGTAATGCATTACTTTTTCATTTACAAGAAAATATCTGAGTTACTTTTTCAAAAAAGTAGCATCAGTTACTTTTTGTTTTCTTATGTATTTAATCCTATTTTATTAACCAGTGTCTTTGCTGCTGACCTTTGTTGATCCAATTTAACCAATCCAATTTAACGTCCTTCTCCTACAGTTTTACTGTACAGATGTGAATCTACTTTTCAGCCTTAGGTTTATTTATTTCACTTTTTGGTGTGATCCTGGCTCTTTTAAGCTTTATAATGGCAGTGGGTGGGTGTTTTGGTTCAACAGCCCAAAAAAAGTCCAATAAAGTGCATCCATCCATAATAAAAAGTGCTCCACATGGGCTGAGAGTATGCTAGTCTTGTGAAAACCAGTGTTTGTTTACAGGAGCAAAGGAAGCACAGTTTTCTTACTTTAGCAAAGGAAAACCAGTCTTCTCTTAGCTTATATCAAACCCCTCTGACATTTTTCTTTTAAAAATCTTTGTTTTGTACTTCAAATTCGTGATAGTTAGTTTCATTAGTTTCTCAGCCGCGCATGTGCTCTGCATACATCCTACATCATCCGTCCAGAACAGCTTGCATGTGTGACAGTTAGCGCAAACTACAGAAAAGTAATTATAATGTTTTAAATATGGATATTTTTCTTACATAAATGCATTAATTCGCTACAAGAGTCCTTTATTCACCGCTCAGAGGTGTGTGAGGCACTTTTTATTATGGATGGATGTGCATTATTAGACTTTTTTTTGACTGTCGGGGGAAACACCCGCACACTGCCATTATAAAGCCTGGAAGAGCCAGTAAAAATATGAATATAACTACGTTTGGATTCGTCTGAAAGAAGAAAGTCATATACACCTAGGATGCCTTGAGGGTGAGTAAATAATGGGCTAATTTTCATTATTGGGTGAACTAACCCTTTAAGTATGAAACTTTGGTTTTGGAACACATCTCATACAGACATGACTGATACCTCAAACTGAATGCTGAAACTTTTACAGGGGATTAAACTTACTATATTCACCTAGCAGGCAACATAACTGGAAAAAATCCTGTAGATTTATATTGAACTAAGGACTTGAGCCATGTCTAGTGACTGGAAGTGTGTGTGTAGCCAAATTTTCATTTGCATATGCGTTTGGAATTGACAGCACTAAATGTTAAATAATCCACTCAGTCAAGGATGTCCGATCCTGCTACTAGAGGGCCAGCATCCTGCAGAGTGTAGTTCCAACTTACTCCGACGCACCTATCTTGAATTTTCTAGTCATCTTAAAGACCTTAATTCATTCAGGTGTGTTTAGTTGGGTTGCAGCTAAACTATACAGGATAGTGGCCCTCCAAGAGCAGGATTGAAGGATTGCACTATGTCTGGGGTGACCAAACCTGCTCCTGAAGGGCTGCTGTCCTGCTGAGTTCAGCTCTAACCCCAATTAAAAGCACCTGAACCAGATAATCAAGGTCTTACCAGGAATAATAGAAAATTCCAGACAGTTGTGTCAGAGATTATTTTACAGTTGGAAAATAAGAGGGGAGGGTATGTATTACTTACTTCTCAGCATTTTTTTGGTGTAAACTCTAAATATAGTTAAATCCAAAAGTATTGTTTAGTGTAAAACATGTTGAAGATTAGCCGATAGGCTGTCAATTCATTAAATGATGAGCTGTTTACTCGAAAAAGCTGTTTATTCAGCGTAGTGAAGCCTCTCCTTCACTGACATCCATTCAAGGAAAACAGCCTCTGGTCTCCTTTCCCAAACCAGAAGCTTTAACCATTACGCTTTTTTGGTCAAAAGTTGCAGGCACGTGTGTTGAGGCAACCTGGCCCTCCAGGACCAATTTTGGACACCACTGCATGTGGTAACATTCCCACTGCTTCTAAGAATTGAGAAAGCAGATGGAAAATGAAATGAAACAAGTGTGGAAACAACAGCAAGTCAGGTGATCACAAATCAGTCATAGTATTCAACCATGAAGCAATACCCTAGTCGCTATCCAGAAACTCCCTAGCTAAAGTTAAGTGGCATTTCTTCCTATACACCTGGATCATTTCCTCTTAAGAGTCCAGCCTTTCAGTCTTGCCACTGCAAGCTAAGGATAAGATCCCCAGGGGTATAATAAGTATTTTTAGACCTGCCATCGTCGATGCACAAACACCACGGCCTTCTGACAGGGCCTACGAGGCCTCCGTCAAATATTTTTAGAAGTAAGGGGCCTGCCCGCAGGCTCATGATCTGTCTCATGCACAGCAGATGGATTTGCAAGATTAAAATGAATCATAAAGCAGTAGATATGCCATCTAGACACTGTGTAGGCTGTAGTGAGAAAAGCATAAGTTTCACAGTCTCTAGATGAAGTGAAACAGTAGAAGCCGCCCACCGTAAAAGACTCAATAATCAGAAACATAAAAATCACAGGGAATTTCACGAAGCACTCAAGCCCTAATATTATATTCCTTCGCTCATTGAAATGTTGGTCGTTACAGCAGTCAAACATTTCAACGCTGGGCCACATCAGTGGAATATTTACAGTGTTTATATTTAGAGACTGAAGTTCAAGAGGGGAAAGAAAAGCGCAGCCGGCCTGTTGCTCAAGCTAACAGTGTATCATCGTGTCTGAGTGGCTGCCGGTGGCCCTCTGATCATTGTAACAACCGGTGGACATGCACTTTCCACCTTTCTGAGAACATGTGCTGATCTGATGTGGTCATTTGAGACAGCTTTTATCAATAGTGACTTGTTTCTCAAGAAGTAATGTACGATTTGCACACCCTTCCACGCACATACAAATCTGTCCCTGCAAACCAACAGCTTACTTATCTGTGAGTGACAACAATGCATGGCGCTCTGATATAATTTGAGCTGTGGTGAAGGATTGGATTGCGTTCATCAGATACAGTTATCTTTCCACTTTCAAAGAGTCAGGCTCCCTGAGCCGCCGGCACGGATAAAGGTGGCACCGTTCGCTCCGTGGCCGCCAGCGCATACCGGCAGGTCGCGACCTTGACAAGATCCAATGAGAGATCCAGAGTGGCGATCGCGACCGGTTTCCTGGGCAGAAATGGCTTCTTCTCCCCTTCCCCCATCAATCTCCACTTCCAACAGAACCTCAACAAAGACGACACAATTGGGAAACAAGAATGCCGAGGGTCAAAAAGAGAAGAAGAAGGAGGTGGAGGGAGGGGAGGGGGTCGAGACAAATCACATTTGATCCAAAGATAGTCAATGGCTCTTTAACTGGGAGCATGCTTTGGGAAGTATATGGACTGTGACTTTCAGGGCCTGTTTGCACAAAAGTGATGCGCCTTTGAAAGGGCCCCTGAATTGACAGCTTTTTCTTGCTCTGTGTGGTGCGGGCCAGGGCCCCAAGACACTCATATCACTGGGCCGTGACGGCAAGGAGAGGAGTTACACTTTGAAAACACACAGGGTTCCATCGGTCCTAGCTTTTGTTCCCCGGCTCGCAGGCCACTGTTCCTGCTCGTCGCAAGAAGACAATGAGAGGGCAGCCACTGGATTGGTCGCTCCCGAATCGAATAGCAAATGGCTGCCGATGCAGAACTAATCTGTGAAGAGGTCTTTCCTGTGTGATAACCACCCCCTACCCTTCGGCTGCCCTCCACCACCTCCTCGAACCAGCAGCGCAATCTTTGATGGCAGATCACACAAAAAAGTCCAACCAGCTTTAAGGAACACTCCGCTTCTTTTTTTTTTCGCCAGTTGCGAGGCTCCCATTCGTTCTTGTTCCTACTTATTTGATGTGGCAGCAATTAGTGAAAGACTTTTGTGCCTGGAGAAGATGGAGCAGACCACTTCAATGATCACGTTTATGCTCTGAATAGAAAACAAAAAAGCCAAGGGGACAGATAACATGTTCACATCAAACGGCCACACCGGTTGCACTTGTTACTGTTATGGCTCGTTCTCCTCTTTTATGGCGAGCCGAGCGAAGTGTTACTTTTCCCATGAGAAAGCTCGCTGGGGGCTGAGTGACATCATAGGGTGCCCCTTTTGCACCCACCTCTACAGGCGCTGAGCGCGCTCCCATTGATGTAAGCACCTTGCATTCCGGCGGCGCCTGACCCCTTTGATTGCTCCTGCTTTAATGGCCCCATTGAAAGATAATAACAATTAGAGAGTCCTTTCTGAGATGGCCTGTTTATTCTTAATGACAACATTTTTTAATCAGAAGAGGCAGGAGTTGGCCACCTCTGCTCCAGCCCACAGACGCCCCCACACAGATTTGCCGCTCTCGTCCCAAATAAAGGGCTGGGATTAGATTAGTCTGCAGAGCCTCCACTAAGGGTTTGTTTATTCCAGCGCATTGCAACTGAAAGTATTTTTCGCACCATTTTGCGACAGTAAAAATGGCTTTGTTTTAAAGTCATTCCCATAAATATTTCACGGCCATGGAGATGACTGTTCTCGAACCGCAATTATGATTCGCCATCGTGCTCCCTGCAACAATGCAATACGCATAGTTGAAAAGCAACTCATGTCACTGCGTCTGACAAAATGTCTGCTTACAATTAGGAAAATGCAGTTAAAGCAACATTATTTCATTTACAAGAAACCAGATTAATGATCGAGGGGAGGGAGAGGAGGATTTGTCTCATATAGAGGCAAATGCTTTACCAGAAATTCATACAAGCACAGCTTGCACCCTTATGTTCTTATATATGAACACAAATCTACAACGTTAAATTGTGACCTTGTTAAACCTGCTTAAATCACTCTGACTCCAATTAGGCCTCCAGAATGAAAGAGACAACTCAATTGGAGAGGGATCAAGGCAGGCCCCTTAATCACATAATGAAAGATTCAAGTGCCTTTGGTGAGCTCACAATACACAAAACACATCGCTCTGGCTTTGTTTTAGCTGTTAAATGTGTGTATTCCTTAACCACGCTGTGTTGCGCTAATTGCAAGGCTGACTTGTTTATTGTGCATGCACAATGCAATTGCCGTTGATTGAGCATTTGAGGGGTGGCTAGAGTAATGCGATAATAATACGGTTTGGGCTTCATAAAGCATTTTTATGATTAAGCGGGATCTAGCTCAAAAGTCTGTGGCTTTCATTCAAATGTTAACGCTTCTAAAATAATTACTGGCAGAGAATGGTCTCTTACATGCTTTAGGCATCACTTTATAGTAGTTTGCCAGGTTGTATCAGCTAAAATCTAATGTTTGGCTTTATTCCCATTGCTATTCTTTATATATGTGACTCTGAACCACAAAACCTGGTTCAAAAAAAGTCTTAAGTAGCACGGGTATATTTGTGGCAAAAGCCAAAAATACATTGTATGCGTCAAAATAGTCTTTTATGCCAAATTTCTTTAGAAAGATAAAGATATTTTGTAAATGTACTGGTTTTGTGGTCCAGGGTCACAAATATTAAAACATTTTTTAAATAATTAGTTTTAAATGGAAGGATTCCTCTAACCAAGTCTACAGCAAAGTGGCAAAGTGCAGCCATTTTTATGTACACTTAGCCCAAATCTAATTTTAGCTTTTAATAGGGTGCGAATGATTTAATAACCTCAAATCTTCTTTGTAGAGACAAGGTGAGGAATTTAGTGTTCACTCTGTAGAGTTGACAGTGTTGTCCACACATCTGTCCCATAAAGACAGGGCAACAATTCTTCAAATGCTGCAAGGAAATGACAAGTCAGTGAAAAGTCTTCCAGGGTGATCAATAAAAAGTGTTCAGCATTGTTGCCCACTCGGGACAGAAGGAGACGTATTGGGAACCTTCCCAGGTCAGGCCCTCAGGGGCTTCTCCTTTCTTTGATTGACTGACTGAAGTCTTCAGTAGGGTCTCTCTCTTTCTCTCGTCAGGGTTTAACGCAGCAATTTGCCACTTCATTACCAGCTGGATCCACATTGCCACTGCTGGACCCTGTATACTGTCTGGCACCGCAGGCCTGCCTCATCCTCTCTCTGTCTCTGTCTTTCTGTCTCTCCATCTGGGTGACTGGCAGGGGGAGATGCGCAGCATGCATGACAAAAGACCCTAGGCTTATTCCTGCTGTTTCTGCTGTAAATACATTTAAAGCTGCTCTTGACTGACATGAGAAAGTTTAAGGCAAATGTTGCTCTACAGCTTGGCCCACCGGACCAGACCAAGCAGTTACAGTACAATTTGTGCAATTTGTTTGTGCTTTCTACTAATAACATGAAGTGTGCTTTATTATAAGACACACTGAAACTTTACTCAATTGTCTATTCAAATTATAGTAAATAAATCTCAAATGTTCTGTAATTGGGTTATGTTATTTAGAATTTTAGTGTTAGGGCTAGCAATGACATATAACTACTGGTCAATTGCAAGGTTATAAACATATATTTAAAATGGGGATAGGTTAAGAATCAGCCATTGAAAAACCCGATATATTGCACGGACTGTGGAAAAAAAATACTATGGAAGTCAATAGGGACCATTCACCGTTCGGTTACCTGATATTATTTAAAGTACCTTCTTTTGTGTTTAGCACAAGAACGAAATTCATACAGGTTTGGAACAACATTAAGGTAAGTAAATGATGAGAAAATGTTCATTTTTGGGTCTGTGGTGGTTATGACTCTGGACAAGTTCTGGCAAATGGCAGCATTTCTTAAGAATGACCCATACAATCAGTGTGCAATATATTGTAAAAGCTAACCAGTTTGGAACCCAAAGCATACATTGTACAGTGATTTTTTCTTCCCAAAGATTACAAGACACATATGTCATGCACAGATTGTTCTCCAAACATTTTGCCACACCAAAAAAAATCCTTACATCTTGATACTTTCATATGCAGGCACACAACAGTGTACACTATTTCAAGTGGCTGTCTTTTGTACTTTGTGGCAACAGTCAAGTTTAGATTAAAAGGAGGTGAAAAAGATGAGTTAGCTTTGAAGAGCAGGTGTTATAAAGGCCATCTGATGTGCCACTTTGGAGTTCTTATTTACTACAGTGTATGACACCTCACAGCTGCGCACACATACACACACACACTCACAGTTTGTTTCAACTGGCATCTATTACTTCTATAATGAGCTAATTCTATTTTTATGTTCCTTATCCTCTTAATGTTTACAGAAGCTGTTTTTGTTTTATTTACTTTACTATGAAATCTTGATTTACCATAATACTGATTTGCTACATGATGCTGATTCATTGTTGATTAACAATTTTTTTTTTAGCATGTTTAAAATAGATTTTTTCTTTGACGTTTAAATTTTCGTTAACCCATTCTCACAACCCATGATCCAGCATAGTACAGTTGAGGTCAAAAGTTTACACACACCTTGCATAATCTGAAAATGTTGTTTATTTTACCAAAATAAGAGAAATCTTACAAAATGCATATTTCACATAAAAGACATTTCCATATAGTCCACAAGAGAAAATAATAGTTGAATTTATTTAAATGACCCCGTTCAAAATTGATTCTTAATACTGTGTTGTTACCTGAATGATCCACAGCTGTGTTTTTTGTTTAGTGATAGCTGTTCATGAGTCCATTGTTTGTCCTGAACAACTAAACTGCCAGCTGTTCTTCAGAAAAATCCTTCAGGTCCCACAAATTCTTTGGTTTTTCAGCATTTTTGTGTATTTGAACCCTTTCCAACAATGTCTGTATGATTTTGAGATCCGTCTTTTCACACTGAGGACAGCTGAGGGACTATAATGCAAGATTACAGAAGCTTCAAATGCTCACTGATGCTTCAGAAGGAAACACAAGAGCTGGGGGGTGAAAACTTTTTGAATTTGAAGATCAGGATAAATTTAATTTATTGTGTCTTCTGGGGATCTTCTGTAGCTTCTGAAAGGAAGTACTAAATGAAAAAAATATGATATTTAGGCAAAATAAGAAAAATGTACACATCTTCATCCTGTGCAAAAGTTTACGCCCCAGGCTCTTAATGCATAATTTTTCCTTCTGAAGCATCAGTGAGCATTTGAACCTTCTGTAATAGTTGCATCCCTCAGCTGTCCACAGTGTAAAAAGATGGATCTCAAAATCATATAGTCATTGTTGCAAAGGGTTCAAATACATGAAAATGAAAAATGAAAGATTTGTGGGACCTGAATGATTTTTTTTGAAGATTCTGGACAAACAAGGGACTCAGAAAAAACTATCACTAAAAAAAAAAAAACACAGCTGTGGATCATTCAGGTAGCAACACAGTATTAAGAATCAAGTATGTAAAGTTTTTATAAATTCAACATTTTCTCTTGCGTATGTAAACGTCTTTTATGTGAAATATCTTATTCCGGTCAGTACTAAATAAAAAAATAAGTAAATAACATGCATTTTGAATGATCCCTCTTATTTTGGTAAAATAATTAACATTTTGCAGATTCTGCAAGGTGTACATAAACTTTTGACCTCAAATGTAATTATTATAATTACTAAACAGTGTAGTAATTATGAACGCATCCACATCAATCAGGCTGGCTACTTCTTGTTTGCTGCTTTAACATGTAGGACAGGAAGAAGACTCCACTAATATCACTGTGGTTAAAGGGTGAGTGGAGAACAAACTACCAGCATGCAGTTGTTGTGAAAACATTGGGTTTTTATTAATTACCACCTATTGTGTGTGTAAAGCACCCTCAAAGAGTTTCCGGGAAAAAGAAGCTCTCAATCCAACGGGTACCACCAAAGATCTATGTGTCAACTTCCTAAAACAATATACTGATGCACCCGTGAGGAACAAGTGCACTCAGAATGAAACGGCCCACTTCACACGTGCAGCGGGTGAACTGGTGGCCGCTGCCATCAAAGAGCACACAATATACATTATCAGCTGTCTGATCAGCTGCTACATCACTCGCTCATTCTTCCTCTCTTCCTCCATCGCTTTCTTTTGCTTCATTACTCCTCTTAACCCTCATGTTGTCTTTGGGGTCTGACCCCAAACAATTTTTTCACAGTTCAAAAGATACTTAACATGGACGAAGCAGGCTGATTCTAAACAAATGTTCATTATAAAAAACATAATACATTTTCACATGAAAATTTCCAACATCTATAAAAAATATTTAAATTAAATTTTAAATAAGTAGTCTTAAGTAGCACAGGCATATTTGCAGCAATAGCCAAAAATACACTGTATGGGTCAAATTTTTGAAAAAAAAAAATCTAAATATTGAGAAAATCTCCTTTAAAGTTTTCCAAATTAAGTGTTTTTTTTTGGCATAAAAGAAAAATCAATAATTTTGACCCATACAATGTATTTTTTGGCTATTGCTACAAATGTTACGTGTTACTTATGACTGGTTTTGTGGTCCAGGGTCACATATTATTAAAGATATTTTGTACATTTCCTACCATAAATGTATCAAAACTTAAATTACTAAGAACTTCATTTGGACAGATTTAAAGGTGATTTTCTCAATATTTTGGATTTTTTGCACCCTCAGATTTCAGATTTTCAAATAGTTGTATCTTGACCATTGTCCTATCCTAACAAACCATGCATCAGTGGAAAGCTTATTTATTCAGGTTTCAGATGATGTGTAAATCTCAATTTAAAAAAATTGACTGGTTTTGTGGTAGAAATACATTTTTATAGTGTGCTTGTTGCTGTTAAATTGTCCAAACTCAACATTAAACAGGTTAAATGGATGGTTGAAGCCTTAATAATATTTATTAATTGGATTTTTATTAGAACAGAGGAAGATATTAAGAAGGAAGATGGTAAAATTGTAGCTAATAACTGATTTTATTTGAACGTGCAGCCTTGCGATTTCTGAGACCCAAACAGAAAGTAAAGTCAGTCTTAAAAGAATATGAAGGTTAGATATGAACCAGCTGAACTGTAAAATTTGTTGGACCACCATGTTGAACAATATTGGCATGCTTTACTCTTTCAGTACAGTCAGTAAAGACTCTGTGCTTACAACAATGAATAAAAGCCTGTTAGGAACAATTGCACAATTTGTTTTTACTAAAGTGAATGTTAGAGATGACAGACTCTTCAAAATTTCAGTTATAGCCCATTTGAAACCATGACAGGAAATTGAAACTTTATAACCTGTAAGAAATTTGGTCTTATAATGAAACTGGTATTTGTATCCAAACTTAAGATGCAGTGTCATTGGAAATATGTGACCCTGGACCACAAAACCATCATTTTATATGATTTATACATCATCAGCTTTCAATTGCTGTATGGTTTGTTAGTATAGGACAATATTTGGCTGAGATACAGCTATTTGAGTATCTGGAATCTGAGGGTGCAAAAAATCTAAATATTAAGAAAACTGTTGTCCTTTAAAGTTGTCCAAATAAAGTTCTTAGCACTTAGCAAAATTAAGTTTTGATATATTTACGGTAGGAAATTTACTAAATATCTTCATGGGACATGATCTTTACTTAATATCCTAATGATTTCTGGCATAAAAAAATATATAATTGTGACCCATAAAATGCATTTTTGGCTATTGCTACAAATATACCAATGCGGCTTATGACTGGTTTTGTGGTCGAGGGTCACATATACTGTAAAACCGAGTAAAGTTTATTTTTAAAGTTCAGTGAAATTAAGCAATAAGAGAAATCATGCATGTTTAATCTTGCTTCATATCCACAGATCTTTGTTTTGGAAACAAACGTTTACATGCATAACCACGCTTAACATAGATAACTTCCGAAATTTAATTTCACATGCAATTGTTTCAGCAGCTTTAAGACCTTTTCACCGCTTCAAAGAGCGTCTGGGACTGACGGCTCTCCAAAGGGCACGTTGGTCTTTTCTTTTTGCCCCCAGCCAATGAGAAAGTTGAAAAAAATGGCATTGGGTTGCAAGGTGGTCACATTTGAACTCCTTTGATGAATGGAAGGTATAGGGCTACCTTTGAATGCAGATAAAAGGTTGGGGGAGCCAAGAGATATCTGGCAAGGTGCCAGAGGAGGGGGACACACTTGATTCTCCACTGGCAGCAGTGCATGAAAATGGGAAGCTATGTGAAGAATCCCCCACTTTGTTGTCTTCCTCTCTCTTCCATTGGCGGAATGAGAGAGGGAGCGAGGGCTTTCTTTCCAGGGGCTGACACAGTCACTCTCCCATGCCATTGCCGGGTGTGAGGCATCTTGTAGGACAAGACTGATGACACAGGGAGGGGCGGCAGGGGTGAGGGGTTGGGAGGTGGGGCAGCACCGTGTCCATTCACTACAGAGCCCTTGTTAATGCGATCTGCTGATCGATTAGTGGAACAAGAGGAGGAACACACTGGCTCCGCTGGCAAAGGCCATTCAGCCAACCACCCACTCTCTTTCTCTCTCGCACAGATACACTGATGCGCACACACACCTCACCCACATGAGGTCAACCCTCTCAAATCATGAACACCAGATCTAAAGCTGGACTCAATTACTAGAGCAGGTTTCCTGCTTTAGAAAGCTTGACTCAGAAAAAAAAATGGGCAATTACTGCTCGAGGGGGCAGCGGCTGTTGCTCGCATTGTACGCAGTGGAATGCGTGTGATATTGGTGCTATTGTAAGTCCGCTGGGTTGTAAGAGAATGTGTGCAATATTCAGGTATGAGATGACCTAAATAAAGTTGAAAGACCACCAGCGTTTAGGGAGTCCGGGAAAGCTGATGACTTTCCCTGTATTATTCCTAAAGCCTGTGGAACAGAGCTCATGCCATCTGCTCTTAATGTGATCAGATATTAACTTCAAATGCTTTAATCAAGAGAAACAGGGTCATATTTTCCACTCTCGTTTCATGTCTGGGACTTAGGAGTTCTGTTCAGATTTAGACTATATTTTTAGAAAATCATACTACTCTCACTACTATTTAAATATATAGTGTGTACTAAGTATAGTGTGCAACCCACTACATTTGTTTGACAAAAGGTGCAGTACCGAGCAGAGCACTCTGCACTTCTACCATACCTCACAATGCAATGCAATAAAAATCACTTTCACATTTCCAGAGTAATGAATGAACAACAAGTAGCTTATTTACAGCCGCAGTTTTAACAGCTTTAAATGCATCTAAGGTCAGAAAACATTGTCATTTTTTTTTAAATATACATTTAATATTTGTCAATAATATTTGAGTCATTTGTCAATGACTTTGAAACGATTTGTTCGAAGCAGTTCTGAGCTTAACCCCTCCCTTCCATAAGCCTACTCTGTTCTGATTGGTCAGCTGGCCAAGTCTGTTGTGTTTTGTTACAGAGTTAGCAAGCGCTACCATTGACAAAGCATGCATCTTTACATAAAACAATAATATAGAGCTCAAATCTTCGTTCTTAAAATAATGACATAAAAACATTTTGTTTAACATTTATGCAAGCGAATCATGCACACAGCTAAAGTTTAGCCGCTTAAATACAGAGTTCTGGCATGAAACTCTAGAATGCAGTCTGATGGGGCTAACTCAATCTGACAACATGACATCATAATCACATGGCACAGCCGATTGGTTCTCTCCTGTATCAGTAGCCAATGAGCTCACTGCTTAACATTCAAATAAATGACTAGTGCTAGATGTACCAGTTTTGCAGCTTGCTTCAGAAACCCTCCACCTTCCCCAGCTCCACCTGTATAGATCTGCTATGAGGTGATTCATATATGCTATATGGGGGTTAATGATATATTTATATGAGCAGCAGCAGTATTTCTTACATGCTTACAGCAGCATGTTGTGAATGTATTGGCAGTAGCAAGTCTCGGTACTTGCTCTGCCGCAGCAGCAGCAGCGTAGCAGATCTATTTCGCCAAGACCAAATACATTAACATTGTCATGTACATTACCATGCCAATCCCTCAGAGAGTTGTCATGACAGAACTGTAAACACTTAACAAAACAATAACGGTGGATATGTTAGCTGAGCGTTAACATGAAGAACTGATGAAACATACCTGGAAACTAGATATATACATACCTGCATCACATATTAGCAAAAAAATTTGCTAATAGCATTGAAAATGTACACATAACATATCAAGCGTACTTACAGGCTGTGGTTTGGAGGCACTTGTTGGTCTAAATAAAGATGGTACAGGCTTATCTTTCATGGACAAGCGTTTAGCGAATCCGGTGTTGAACTCACCAAGATTAGAGAAGCAGTCCTCAGTAAAATGCTTCAAAAGGTTCGAATTGTATGGCTTTGGTATTGTGAAAATGTTAACCATTGATTCTTCACATCATAATTTTTCAGCAATGAAAACAAACTTGCTTTTATAGTGCAGAACACAGCGTATTCTTGATATGATGTAAACTAACTAACTAGCGGAAGTGTTTGTGGGCAGGCCAGACTGTTCATATTTCGTGGACAGGCGGGATTATGCTAATATGTTACCTAGTGACGTACATCGGTAACAGGCAAAAGATTTGAAAAGTACAGTACCAGTCAAAAGTTTGGACACACAAATGGGAGTGTACTATAAAATACACAAAGATTGTCGGCCGATATTTTAGTATCTGTCTTTTTTTTACTCCATAATATCGGGATCGGCATCAGCCTCAAAAAAAAAAAAAACATATTAGCCAGGCTCTAGCGAAAACATGACAACTCGTTAAAACAACTTTGCAGACTGCTTTCATTAAAGGATACCTACGTTGCAAACTGTAAAAGAGATATTTTTTAAAAACCCATATGGCCTGCTCTTTAACAGCAATGTAGCATGGCTACTACTGTTTTTGTTACACACAGCCTACTGTTTGACTTGCTATTTAAAAAAGTAGATAGTGTACAGTGTAAGCAAGTAGGAAGCTACGATTCCATTCTGAACACAGCCTCAGTTTTAAGTGTGTGCTCTCAAGTTTAGCTGGTTAGCATTGCTTTGTACTCGCTCATGGCTAAAACTGTAACTGTGTGACATCGAACACAAGCTGCAACACGATATAGTGCAGCAGCCCTGCAAATGGCCTCCTGCCGCTGCAGAGAAAAGAGCTGCAGACCCAATCCCATGTCTGTGCACTATACTGCCTCTTATTTATTTATATAGCATGTTAAACAGTATGCAACAACAATTTCAAACTGTACTATGGTATTTTTTTTCCTCACAACTTTATGTTGTATGTTTAACCCAGAAAGTGTGTCTACAGAAACATATATGGATATAATTTTTGGCAGTTCAGTCAAGAAGAATGTATTTAAAATGACTTTTGATTCACTTATCACTCTTGAAATAAACATCAAGTTGGCTGCATTGCATTTGGGGATACAGTATCATTTCTGTAGATGCATCCTATTTTGCATACGTCTGCATTATTCTATGTAATTTTGTAGAATAAGTAGTAAAAGTAATGTGTTAAAATGTGTGAAAAATGAGGTGCCTTTCCTGTTGAAAAAAAAAAAAAACAGCATATGCTGGTTAGGTATGTTTTGAAGCATGGCAGCTGATTTGAGCTGGTTTAAGCTGGTCCTAAGCAGAAGCTAGTTTCTTAGGACCATTTTATTACTACCTGAATCCCTGATGTATAGTATAAGGCCGCATTTATACTGCAGGTCTTGATGCCATAATACAATTGTTGACTACATCAGGTTTTTTTTACATTATCAGTCTACATTTTCATACTCAGATACTTCTTCGACGAGAAGAAGCTTGGTCAACCAAAATTGTATTAGTCGCAGAAAAAAAATCCACAAGAAGTTGCGAAGTCACGCAGTCCGTGATGGACAGATCAATAACGGCTGGTCTATGTGGTAAAATAACACATTGGGCAGAACATCCAAACGCTCACCTATTATTCATCAACCTCAAATATGGCTTCTCATGTAAAAGATTTATGTAGCAACAGAAAAATGTGCGCTATTGAAGTGTCTGTGTGATGCAATGTGATGCATACTGGAAACGTGTCCTTTGGTCAGATGAGACAAAACTAGAGCTTTTTGGCCATGGAGATGTTGTCTATGTTTGGAGAAAGTAGGGAGAGGCATTTAACCCCAAGAACACTGTTCCCACAGTGAAACATGGTGGTGGGAGTATAATGCTGTGGGGATGTTTCAGTGCATTTGGAACTGGGAATCTCGTCAGGGTTCAAGGAAACATGAAAAAAGAAGACTATAAGAAGATTTTGAAAGACCTCAGACAGTCTGCAAGAAAACTTAGTTTGGGTAGACATTTTGTCTTCAAGCATGATAATGACCCAAAGCATACCTCACTTCTGGTGAAGAAATACCTCCAAATGAGCAAAGTGAGTGTACTTGACTGGTCTGCACAAAGCCCAGACTTGAATCCAATAGAAAATCTGTGGGGCACACTAAAGTCCAGAGTTTGTGCCAGAAGACCAACAAATCTATAGGAGCTTGAGAGATTTGGTAAGGAAGAATCGACTGTCATTCCTCAGGAGACATGCTTGAAACCTGTTGAGAATTACAGCAAATGACTAAAGGCTGTTATCAAGCAAAAGGGATACACTATTGACTATTAACATCAGAGGGCTAATAATTTTGACCAGTAGACTTTTTAAAATTCTTGGTTATACATTTATTTCTATTTGTATTACAAACCCTAAAAGCTTCCTGAATAAACTATTATGTTTAAAAATGCTGTGTTGATAAAATCATCTTTCTGTTAAACAACACTTGGGAGTTATTTGAAAAGTAGTGAAATATTTTATAAGGGGCTAATAATTTTGTCTTCAACTGTATACAGAAAATTTGCTACTCCAGATTAGATACCTGTATGAGTAGTAAGGTCTATTCCCATGCTATTCCCAACATGATATTTGTCTCTCCTTTTACTGTATGTATGCAGCGAGAGAGTCTATCTGGCTGCTGTTGTGAGAAAACATGTTTTCCAAATCAAAGCCCAGCCCACTGGTCTAACAGATGTCAATGGTTTAGCCATCAGACTTGTTTGCGTGCAACATTTCCAGCAGCATTTCTGTAGATAACCATGGGTCGAGCTCCCTGCAAAATTATACCCTCCGATGGAACATATTGACAACAAGAATGTGGACCTATGGCCTATAGAAAAACACATCGCATGCGTGGGAAAAATGACTAAGCAATAATTGCACTCTGAGTAAGAGAACCTTGCAACTGTCCTCCCATTTAACGCCTGTTATATTTGGGACTTTTCCCCCTTGATTTAATTGCATGTGAAGTTGCCAAGCACATTTCTAGATTGCGGTGAGTGGCCAAAAGAACTTGGCTGTTTTCAAATTGTCGAGTAGTTTCTCTGGTTTTGGCAGAGTACCAGCTCAAATGTGGCGTAGCGCAGATCTAAGAAGCCAGCACTAAATCCACTTGCCTCTGGCAACATAATACATTGTTTTCAGAGCACTGAGACAGAAAATGCAAAAGATGACAAGGAATGAAATAAGCCCAGAAAATACTTTACAAATCTGCGTTGCCCAGACTGAAAATGTATTCCTCAAAGATTTCACTCATACAGTGCAAAAGACTTAAAGGGAGTCCTAAAATTCCTAAAGACAAAGAGAGAAAGAATGAAGAAGCAGGAGACTTTAGTAATTGCCTAGTTTTGCTCTCCATTTCATCTCATTAGGAATAACAACTGAGACTTCAAAGCTGCAATTTTTTCCTTCATGTTTTTCAGTGACCAGTCTTGTACATGTGTGTCGCTCAGTGCCGCACTGCTATGTTTAACTACAGACTTGTGAAGAGACGGCACCCATTAAGACCTATGAATACAGACCTCAAGCTTAAAGAAAACTGAATGAAAGAGTATACCAAAGGATCATTCAATCCACTGGGGCCCTAGAGAACACAAGAGGCTTGTCTTGTCTCCTCATGTCATTTCTTAGACCTTGAATCAAGCGAGTGATGTGCAGCCCCCAGATCTGACACCGTAAACCAAACTCTTTCACCCTGATTAACAATGTGTTCAACAAATCACAACATTATTAAGGGCTTATGTCTGAATTATCCCACTGAAAGATCCCGTAGCCTTGTGGACTGAGGTCAAGTGATCTGAATACCTGCTAACAGGCCACACTTTCCACTAGGGACGGAATGGCTGTCTTATCTAGAGGCTTCTGTCGGCGGTCTTATCCTCACCTAAATAAAGAGAAGGGGGGTGAGCAGTGACAGAGGGGTTAAGAGCGTGACACGCAGAGGTGTCTTTCTCCTCTTTCTACCGGCTAAGATAACGCTGCCTCTCAGTGATGGAGCGTTCCCGACCTCGGCTGCTTTTGTCCTTTTGTGTCTTTGTGTCCACTTATCTTGAGACATTTATCCATAGATGCTCTAAAGATCCTTGATCCCTCCCCCGCTTCCCTAGAGCTTTTAAAGACCTGTGAGTTTTTTATTTTAGCAGGGTAAACAAATAAGTACACCTTCAGAGGAGTTTCCGACCGAGACAAAATGGTTTAAAAAAACATTGTTTTAATGGTCTAACACATCCCCACAATGCCCTTGTGTTGTCTTGACGTGTGATGTCCAGTTAGAGAAAACATTAGGCTAGAGTTTCATTCAGCTCGGAGAGTCGGAAAGTCCAGCTTCTTACTTTAAACCTGAAATGCGGTTGTCTATGGAAATGGCGGCACCCGGGTTGATCAACAGTTATTGATTTACATTTGCTTAATAAAATTAATCAGTGAATTCAACAAGAAAAACCTGTTTAGCAAATGTTTGCAGGCGCAAGTGTGTGAAACATGATAAATTATGTTCACATTTGATATTCACACAGCTGCGAAACAGATGCTAACAATTTGGTTGCTTTATCCATAACCTTCTGAGAATTGGAAAACAGAATGTTTGATGGGTGAAAATATGAAATGGGATAATCCCACATCCAGCTGAATGTGACTCAGCTTTGTGAAAGGCCATGAACTATAAGCATATAACATATAACATTTTCTGTTTATTGTCTTTGACAAACAACAACAAAATCATTCTACCTCAAGATTAAACATAAGAGTATGTGTTTTTGACTTTTTTGCACTGGTCAAACAGTGAGTCATTTGGGAACGCTGATGCTCCTGAGAAGAAGCCTCATGCATGTTAACCTCAGCTTTGTAAGGTAAAAAACATCAGATTTGAACTTGATTAGTCCAACTGAAATGAGCTTTCCATAGATCACTGACTTTCAAATAAAATGTCTGTCATCTACCCCACCCACATGATGTTTTTTACCCATGCAACAACATGTAAATGCCACTCCTTTCCATGTAGAATAGAAATGCATGATAATCACTAGCTGCGTTTCCATCACCCTGTTTTTATGAAGTAACTTTTGAAGTATTGCATCAGAAATGAGTGATGGAAATGCCAAAATAGTTTTTACGCTCACTTGAGGTGGTTTGGCGAAAAAGGATTAATGCGAATAATGGGAGATGGAAACGCATTTTGCGAATAAATTCCTCCACGCACACTAAAAAAGTCATGTGAATTTGTACTATGGGACAGGATAACTTGACTAATCAGCAGACTGATCTCATTGCACAGCATCTGAAATGTTGTTATGGTCATTCTGAAATGCCTGCACTCCAAAAAAAGTGCTGGGTTAAAAACAACCCAACTTGGGTTATTTGGCAACCCAGTGCTGGGTAAATATTGGACAGAACACATGCTGGGTTATTTTGACCCAGCTGGTTGGGTTAAATGTTTTTACTCAACATGCTGGGTTGTTTTATTTGACTCCATAACCTGCGCATAAACAAACGGTACTGAGATTGGAGAACTACTGAGATTGCAGAACCACTGTGATTTTTTAACATCAAATTAAATTCAATTCAGCATGTTATGTATGGCAAAAGGTGTTTCCAACATGCGAAACAACCACTGCTGATGCAGCTGACTGACATCTTGTCCTTGTATGTTGCGTTGCGTAAAATAATATAATTAACAGCACAGTAAAGACTTTAGAAATTCAATAAAATGTATACAAAATGTATACTGAAGAATTACACAAAATCAGTGACGCTGTGAACCGCTCTCGCCTGTAAAGGGCTCAAAAAGCCTGCGGTCTGACTGTAACTCAGCAGCTGGGTTGTTTCATCAGAGACGGGCTCAACCCAGCATTAAAAATTACCCAACAGCTCAGTCATAGAAAAAACGACCCAGCACCTGGGCAAAAAATATTTTAAATAACCCAATAAAATGACCCAACTGGCTGAAGCCAGAATTTTGGTTAAAATAATAACCCAGCATTTTTTAGAGTGTGAGCAAAGACTGTTGTCAAAATATTTCTGTATAACTGCCTCCAAGAACTGTCTTACACAACTGCATTCCCAAACAGCTGGCATCAGCCTCTGAAAGCAGTTACTGCATTTATTGTGTTTTCGTCTGCTCCCTCTGAGGCGCAAGTAATTTATTATTTATGAACGATGAAACGATTATATTCAGTGGCTTCTCTTGCTTTTGAGGGATATTTAGTGCCAGTTGATCAGGAAGTGACGATTTTATTCTCGTTGAGTTGTTGCCTGGAAACGGTGCTTATTCACAAATGTTTGAACTTTGGAAGGAAACCTTTACAGACTATTGGCTGTAAAGTTCAGTAATTGCTTAGTTTATTACAAACGCTTTGTCTAAGGTCAGGATTTGAGACCTAATCGCATTTCATGTTAATTAAAAAAATGTATCCCATCTTACACATGTATAGAGAACTGCTATATAGTTAAAAGTGTTTCTTTTTTTTCCTTTAGTCATGTCTTATCTTACTTAGCACACCAAAATAAGGTGCATGACGTCTTTTCCCCTGAGGCAGCGCATGTCTGTGTCACTACTTCAACTGAGAGGAATGAAAATAACGGCACAGAAGCAGAGAAACAGTACGCAGACAGTAAACAGCATACCCTAACCACACTGATGGGATTCTGAGAGTGGGTGGGATGGAGGGTACCAGACAGGAATGTATTGCTGCTGGGGCCTTTGAGAAATGTGTTGACTGTCTCTGGAATCGAACAGTGCAACCGATGAATTCTCCACTTGGAGTCCCAGCAGGGGGATGGGAATGGGATGTGATTTAAAAGTCTGAGAAACAGCTATCCCGTGCAGGCTGGCCAAATCCAGTCTGAAGATGTGGGTTGATTTCTTCTGCTTTACAGAGTGACTTGACGTGGTAAGAGACATATTGAGGACAAGCCCTGTATGCAAGGCAGGGCAGCCCCACCTCATCTACTGTAGGCTCACAAAGGAAAGCCAGTCCTAGATGTCGGGAAAAGTATAAAGCAACCAAAATACAGGGAACCACCTATCATCTATAACTGGACATTCAGGAAAGATCTCCTCTAAAGTGTTCAGATGCAAGTCCAGATCTTCTTTGTCACTCTTTGCCAGTGACTCACAAGATGCCCAGTGAAACTGTGACGTCTGAGCTATTCAGGTCTTCTACACACCTTTTATTCTCGGTGGGTGCCCTTTGGAGTAATAGCCACAGTAAAACAACCTAATTAAAACAAGGACACGAAACTAAAGAGTCACCCAAATGAATGGCCACAGTCTTGTTGACACATTGAAAATACATGCAGTATCACTGCTTTAGCTTTCTGTGTCGTCCAGTTGTGCCTGGTGCGAACCATCTGTGGAATCCATGGCATCGTGAAGGCAAACATTGAATAGTATCTCTGTTTTGGAAAGGGTTGTTGTGAACTGTGGTTTCCTTGTAAAAGCACCCATTTGGCATAAATAGCACTGGTAAATGTTTCTATTGAGTGTGGTCGAGAGAAGTTTTTGTGCCGAACTGTTTGAGCAAGAAAGCTCAAAGGGGACTTGTTGATTGAGCTACTGAACAAAGTCTAGCCCCTAAAAACCTATGAGTGGTCTACTGAACTGAAGCTAGGTGGCACAGTATGTTTGCGCATGTAACCATGTGTTTACTGGGAGTCGGACCCTTGACTTAAGGCTTATGGTATCTGAACTGATTGCAAACATTTTGTTGAGAGCCTTTTTATGAAACTGGTTTGATCCGTTATACCTTTCTAGTGACCATTTTTGTGCATCAAATACAGTTGCTATACGGAAACCAAAACTATGCAACTGACCTGGTTTTGGTTTCCATTTGCAACCACTTTATTTGGAACCAATATAACAGTGCAAAAGCTATGTACAGCTGATGTTTAGGCATATAAATCTGTCAGGAGCTCTCACGACAGCTTGTTTGCATAGTATTAGATGCACTGGTAGAACTGGTATTGTCACGACAGAGGCATGCATGTTGTCGCTCCAGAGAACGTTCTGTGTAAAGCCCTCCTCTAAGATGTACAGCTGGGTAAAGCATTTATAAAATCTGCCAGCAGACACTCTTCCATCTCCAAATCTTCCTCTAGAGGGCCAAACTGTTCTTCTTTAGGGTTTCCAAAAGACTCCTACAATAGATGACGATAAAGAGCTCTAATGTCTCCTATAGCCACGTCTGCCCATCTCTCCTATGGTGCTACATGAGTACGAACTCAGGGAGATCAATGTCTTTAACACTCCTGGTCTCAGTACTTAATATTAAGTGCTTCATCCCAGCCGTGTGGCAGTCCTGAACCACCTCTTATGTTCAGCCATACTTCTAAATAGTAACACCTGCTGAAAGCCACAAAGCTGCAGCCCAGGGACAACACACAAACAAAAGGGACAAAATGAAGGAGAGGCCGTCTCCTGGAGATGAAAGACAACAGCAAGGAGGGCCTTTCTTCTTTTGATGAAAACAAGAATCATGCGATGGAGACTAAAGAGCCTGCCATGTCATGGCTTCGTTCAAAAGCCACACCTGCTGTTTGCAGTGGCTGTCTCTCCACTCCCGCCGCACAGAGACGAAACAACGCTGCCGGAAAAAAGTTCAGAACTTCAAACAGTTGGCTGGTTTCTGCTCATGCCGCCACACCCGGCTTAAAAAAACACTGTTTTTGATGCCTATATGTAGTGCTGTTACAAGTAAAGACAGGTTATCACTGAACCCCAAAGCCTTATTTAACCTGAATATGACACTGCTGATGAAATAGTGTTTATTATTGTTTATTTAATACATTCAATTGGACTCACTGATGTAAAATAGTTTTTTTGTAATATGCTTATGTGATACAATGATAACTTTCATATCTGTTTGTGAATATGTTGGCGCTGCAGTCTTCAGATTGCAGGTGCATTTTAGCAAATACCAATCCTTGCAACACATATATATATATATCTATGTGTGTGTGTGTGTGTGTGGACTAATTTGTTCTATTTTGAAAGAAAGGCTAAATTCTTTTACTCATCCTCAATTTTTAAAGAACACTCTGGCCATTATTTTCATTTAATGACACTGAATGAGGACTATGAATGTCAAGCTCCTAAATGACAAAAAACATTATGGAAACATCATAAAATTCTTGTTAAAATAGCATGATACATTTGTGAGGAACAGACTGAAATGTAAGCCTTGAATCACTAAAAACACGGTCTAGATACTAAAATTCATAGCAGTAAGTGTCATAAAAGTTAGAATGTGTGAAAATAAATGAATTTAATGTTTCACTAAATCATTCTTTTCAGTAATTGCAATAAATAACAACAGTATGATGTTTGTGTTTTAGGTAAATTGTTCCTTTTTAAAGAATATGGACAATCAGATGAAGATGCTAGTTTGGTTTGATGGTCAAACCAAAAATGATTTAGACAACAATTTTTTACTAGTGGGTGCAGGACACTATAGTTCATTTATGTAAGTGAGATAGCAAAATAATGTAAACTGTGACATATTATACCTATACACTGGACTAGCAGTAAAACTGATTGCTAATGCAACCTTTTTACGCCACAGACTGAACAAAATTATGCATTGGTTGGTAACTGGTCAATAAAGCATTGATAGTTGTGTAAATATTGTCATACTAACAGTTGTCTGTTTTTTTGGTTGATTGTAATCCATTACATATCAAGATGAATTAGTTCAGTGACAGTTTAACGCTGAGTTCCTGTCATATTTTATTACCATTTTCTAAACTATAGCAAATAAACCGTGATAATGTGTGGAAAAGTTGAAGGTGTCTGAATAAATTTTGGTTTGACTGTATGCATAGGGCTTTGGGTATGTGAACATTTAGTGATGTGTACATTTATAATAATAATAATAATAATAAAACAAAACAATAAAAAAACAACTGACAATGCATGCTTTGCGTTCCTTGCTTTAAGTCATTCATCAGGCTATGAGCTGCAGCATGTAAATGGAATTACTATAGAGGTAACCAGGTGGGCATGGGGTTAAGGGCCAGCTACCCGCCATACCATATCAAGAGGTATATTTAGCCTCCCATGTCCTTGTCCCCTCTGCTATGTCCCTTCACTGGCTACAGCTAACAAAGGGACCTATTCACTTGGATACACAGACACACATACACACACAGATCTGTCCAATGAAAGCCACAAAGCCACAGCAGCCTGACTCAAAGCAGCGACAAAAAATGTTTTGATGGAGAAATTCTTAGATGTCGATGTTGAAAATCAAAGATATAAGTCATAGCCTTGCACTTGCTGGTGCATTATGATGTGTTCTGTTCTGTAGACATAAGGAACGCGTGCTACGGCCGTGTTTTGACCACATCAAGCGCTGCTCATTTCAACAGTCAACAGACGACACAATGGAGGCAGACATCATCAAACAACAAGAGGCTGATTAACCGCTACAGACTCAAACGCAGAGACACAGGTGAGACACTTTACATAACAATCAAAAGCTTGAGCCACATGTCAAAGAGGGGGGGAAAAAAGGTTAACGCATCTTTCAGATCATTCCAGGTAAAATGGTGTTGAAAAGTTTTTCCTGGTTCAAAAATTCCAGAGTTTCGAGAAGGAAAAGCAGGTGAGATATACTTCTTTCTGGATTGGAAGTGGGTCAAATACTAACAAAAATTAAGGCCGGCGGCAGATCAGATACTAGCGATTATAGAACAAACTCTAGCGGCTCACACAAAGTTCATAAGTCTCCCAGGAATGCGATACTATGGAAACCACTCAGCTCTTTTGTCACTAAATGACGTGAGACCAGATGTACAACACATTTCGGCATGTCACCACTACAAAGGACTGTTAGACAACACACCTTCAAATGCTGATGTGTTGGACCTGTTGAGTTATCTGGACCCTGTGAGCTCCAGTGTGTAATATTATGACGGTCACATGCAGTAATTAACTGAAGCAGATGATACTGGGATCTCCTTGTGGTTTCTGGAGGAGTTCTGCTTGCCTTTGGGGAGGGAAATTCATTTAGCTGAACACTCACACTTTGAAACTGAAGTCAGGCTGGCATTGTAACTAGCCAACGGCCACTTATTAGGTATTTACTGGTTGCTAAACCCACTTTCCTCAACTGGTCAACCAACTGCAACTAATTTAGGCACCATGGGAGTTGTTCCATCATGAACAGCCAAAAACGTTTTACATTTTGGTTATGAGTTTTCAAATTCTCACTTCTCCCATTCGGTTAGTGTGCTTTGATTCTTTCTCTGTCTCATTCTGTTCTCTCCTGCATAGCTTTCAGTTTTTGTTCTGTTTCAACCATGTCAGCCATTGATGTCCCACCCAAACTTTTTTTTCTCTTTCCCCTTTTGATTCCTTTTTCATCCAGCACTACCTGCATGGAGCTGTGTAAAGAGAAGGGACAGAGGGAGGGGACACAGCGCTGACACATAAAACCCGCATTTCTCAGTTTTCAAATGTCTCATTGAGGCTCTCACAGGCTTTGATATTTTAAGTAGGTATCACAACAAAGGGGCAACAAATGGCTGGAAAGGTAATGCAGAATATTAAGGCAGCTAATGGCCCTGGCCCTCTGGAGCAGAGCTGGCCCAAAAGGAAAGCCCTGTCCCACGAGTCCTATTCGGTTTCCGAGGGGCGGACCCACCTGCCTGGCTGCTCCCTTGCTACTGCCCTCTGCATGACAATCATTTGGACATTCTGGTCCGTTTACCGTTGGACCACAAGACAATGAATTACACCAATGCAGACTGTGCCGTGCTTTTCTGAGCTCTGACACACTCTCAATATGGGTTGTCTTTTATTTGAAAAGTGTCCCTCAGGTGTGCTGTATTATAATTGTAGGAACAGGTTTGATTTAACTCAGGTTATCAAATTACATTCTGTACTAAGTGCAGATGACCTTATTATCTCAGGAGATATAACCAGATTTTGCCACAGTTGCGCAAAGCAAACACACTCTGGTTGGCTTTTTAACAAGCAAAAGAATTTGTGAAGAAAATGTGAGTACCTCACCATTCAAAAGTCTCTCTAAAACTTACAATTATTTTGGGTGGTTGCAAGGGTGTTGCTAGGGTATTCTGGGTGGTAACTTAATGAGTTTAGAGAATCTTTGTCCATTTTATTGTCTGCCATGCCAAATTTAAGGGGATAGTTCACCCAAAAATATCAATTCTGTCATTAATTACTCACTCTTATGTCATTCCAAACCGATAAGACCTTTGTTCATCTTCGGAACACAAATTAAGATTTTTTTTTATTAAATCCTAGAGCTTTCTGACCCAGCATAAACAGCAATGTAACTACCACTTTCAAAGCCCAGAAAGGTGGTAGGGACATTGTTAAAAAGTTAGTTTGCCCAAAAATGAAAATTCAGTCATTAATTACTTACCCTCATGCTGTTCTAAACCTATAAGACCTTTGTTTATCTTCGGAACAAAAATTAAGATATTTTTTGATGAAATCTGAGAGCTTTCTGACCCTCCATAGACAGCAAGGGTCCTCCCATGTTCAAATGAACATTGATAAAATAGTCCATTACTTTTTGTGTGCAAATAAATAAATAAAATAAACTAACTTTATTTAACAATTCTTCTCCTCTGTCACCCTAGCGCCATTTCGGAGAGTATTACGACGCAAGCACGTGCTTTACTCGGCACGTAAATAAAGTGCAGCCCACGCGTGTTCTACGTCAACAGCACCATGCGCATGTATTTTTGGAGGGTCACAAAGCTCACAAAAAGCCAAAAAAATCTGATTTGAACTAAGAGAGAAGGATGTTTTAAGTCAGAACACTGGCTCCTGCGTCAGCAGCACCACATGCATGTGTCGTGGTACTCTCGTGAACATTAGTCGAAGACTGAGTTTTGTAGACTCTACTTAAATCATTAAGTTCACCAAACCTGGTGCTTATTTAGTGTACTTAAATGATTGTGTTCACTTAACTTGGTTTTGAGAACATTTGAGTAATCAAACTCAATTTATTAAGTTAACGGAGCTTAAGAGCCAATCCTAGCCTTACTTCCATGGTCCCAGCCCACTAATCATAACAATAATATATACAACCTGCACATTAATTCAAATCTTTATGGCTAAATACTAGTTAGCTATAACACATCAGCACATGCTAATGTAATTATCAGAAAGACTCTCAGTATATACTTCCATTTAAATTGTCAAAGAACATGCAGTATATGCAGTCTTCAAATTTTACTGTCCATCCTCAACCTAACCAAAACCAACATGACAGAAACCTATGTAAATCCTAACATAACACAACATTTAAGTACTAACTTATATCTCCCTATGTTAATCTTGTGCAAAAACACACAAAATAACACTTAATTTCAACATTTATTTTCCATAATGTCTGATGCAAAGCATGATGGGAACTAGAAAACTCAATCATTCAAGTTCAGTTTACTACAATGACATTTTGAGTTTACAAAACTTATTTCAGTGAGTCCAAAGAACTTTCATTATTATTTGAGTGAAAACAACTGATTTCATTTAGTTCATTTCACTGTTGGTTTTACAGTGAAAGAAATTGCTGAATAAAGTCATTATGCTTGTTTTCTTTTTCTGCACAAAAATTATTCTTGTAGCTTCTTAAAATTAAGACTGATGTCACAGAATATTTTAGCAATGTCCTTACCGCCATTTTGGGCTTTGAACTTGATAGTTGCATTGCTGTCTATATAGGGTCAGAAAGCTCTAGGATTTAATAAAAAAATTTTAATTTGTGTTCCGAAGATGAACAAAGGTCTTACAGGGTTGGAACAGTATGAGGGCTAGTAATTAATGACATAATTTTAATTTCTGGGTGAACTATCCCTTTAAAATAGTCCATGGCTACATTCACACTGCGAGCCTGTTAAATTCCTGTACATTTTTTGCTCAGATCTATTAGTTTTTTTCTTTTTTGTATAGCTGTTCACATTTTTGTTTCAAATGTGGCCAATATCAGATTTCCAGTGTGAACAGATCATGGTTCTTAACTAACTCAATACGAAAAGTGTTGCCAGGTTTTCACAACAAAATACACCCAGTTGCTTCTCAAAACTAGTCCAAAACACGTTCAAGTGGGTAAATCTATCATTATTGGGGTCACTTCAACCCACAGAGTTGAAACCAACCTGCGGCAACAATAAAGAAGTAGCCCAATTTTGCGGGAAAACTGCAGCAACACTAGTTTACTGCTGTCATAAGCAAGTAAACATGACATGAAGTATTATGCGTTCATTTATCATGTGATCTGCCACAGTATGCAGCAAAATATATATAAAAAAAAGATGTGATAGAAGAGAACAGAGTTTTGAAACTTGTATATAGAGTTGTCACTTTAATACTTATGAGTTCTGACATATTACTGTACTTGTACTTTACCGTCTTGTAAAATCTTTGACATTTTAAAAAAGTTGCATGAATTCCGATGACTGTTCAGACTGTAGTCTGACCTGTATTGGATTTAGTATCACATATGGAAGTAGCACAAACCAGAATTGAAAAGATCAGATTCCATCTTGGATGGACGGATTCACACTGTCATGAGAAAAACAGATCTGAGTTATATAAGAGCAAAAAAAATCTGATTTGAAATAAGAGATGGACGTTCTACATCAGAACGCACCACATGCATGAACGTTTGTCGAAGACTGACACAAAAGAGAAGAAATTGTTGAATAAAGTCATTATTTTAGCTTTCTTTGCGCACAAAAAGTATTCTTGTAGCTTCTTAAAATGAAGGTTGAACCACTGATGTTCACCACTGATATTTTAACAATGTCATTACCACCGTTTTGGGCTTTGAAATTGGTAGTTCTGTTGCGGTCTATGCAGGGTCAGAAAGCTCTAGGATTTAATCAAAAATATCTTAATTTGTGCTTTTTTATGGGTTTTATGGGTTTGGAACGACATGAGGGCGAGTAATTAATGACAGAATTTACATTTTTCAGTGAACTATCCTTTTAAGTAGTTCACCCAAAAATTTTAATTCTCTCATGTTGTTTCAAACCCATAAGACTTTGGTTAATCTTCAAAATAATAAATTAAGATTTTTTTTTTAAACCATATGAATCTAGAGCAATGGTTTTCAAACCCTGGGTCGTGACCCTCGGATGGGTGGCGAGACTTAAAAAATGGGTCGCCAGGATGATCTGAGGAAACTACATAGCCTATATGTATGTATGTGTGAAGTTTAAGATTCGAGGAGGAAGAAAGCAGGAATCTGCAAAATTAACTTTAATAAATAAATAAACATAAACAACAATACGAAAGTAAGCGGCAGCTGCCTCACGCGGAATCCAACGTGTATTTTGCGCTGATTTGCAAAGTTGAACACTGTAGCCAATCACAGAGATATCTGTTGATTTCTGAAATGCAATGGCCAATCAGTTAGTCAATGTACTCGCCAAATTTTTTACATTTTTCATTATAACCAAGTGTAGACGCAATGTAAATAAGAGATTTTATTGTGCTGTGCAACGAGATTCATGGATCATAGCAGAATGAGATCACGATAAACTGAAATGAGCGTTGAGTGTCCGCTTTTTAGTGATTAAGCTTTGTGCACAATCCTGTCTATATATAGTCCATTCGGAATTTGAATACAAGATGTTTTTGATGCTGCTCAGTGGCATACTTGCTACAAGTTTCAGGAGTGATGCATATATAGATTTGCTCGAAATCTCTTTTTCTTTCTTTCTTATATATATATATATATATATGGGTTGTGTCAATTTAAAAAGGAAAAAAATAGGGTCGCTCTTAAAGGAGCACTTTTAGCATAGCTTAGCATAATTCTGTAGTTACATTGTGTACTAAGACTGACAGAAAATGAAAAGTTGTGATTTTCCAGGCTGATATGAATAGGAACTATACTCTTATTCTGGTGTAATAATCAGGAAACTTTACTGTTGTACCATGGGTGCAGCAGGCCCAATGATATTACGCAGCGCCTGAATATAGTCCCCAGCTAGGTAACTTCCACCGTGACCAGCACTAGGCCACTAAGCTAATAGTAAAATAGCTGGGGACTATATTCAGGCACTGCGTTATATCATTGCGTCTGCTGCACCCATGGTACACAGCAAAGTTCCTTGATTATTATGCCGGAATGAGAGTATAGTTCCTATCCATATCAGCCTGGAAAATCACAGCTTTTCATTTTCTGTCAGTCTTTGTACACAGTGTAACTACAGAAGTGTCAAGTTTTAAATAGGAAAAATATAGAAAATCTTTTAGTCATTTTTGAACGAGATGCTAATGGTCTATTCTGATTCAGTGATTTATGCTAAGCTATGCTAAAAGTGCTAACGCCAGACCCAGAGGTCAGCTGAATGGATTCAAAAATGGTTAAACTCATCTGTTTAACTTTAGGGGGGTTGGAAAATGAGCCTTTTTTATTTTTTTAAGTGGAGTGTTCCTTTAATAAAAGTTGGAAAACCACTGATGTAGTGGTTTAATTCAAATCTTGTGAAGAGATATGCTCGCTTATGCTTCATATGATAAACAGATTTAATTTTGGCTTTTATTTGTGGAGTGCACAGATATCACTGTAAAAAAATGTTGAGTCAACTTAAAATAATTTGTTACCTGGCTGCCTTAAAATTGTAAGTTCAGTCAACTCAAAGATGTTTAGTTAACTTGAAATGTTAAGTTGGACTAAGTGACAGCTTAGATATTTGAGTTGATTCAACTTAACTGTTAAGGCAGCCAGGTAACAAATTATTTTAAGCTGACTCTGCAAATTGTGTTTTATTTTTTACAGTTCAGTACAGTTTCTTTAAGAAGATGCTGGTTGATCAAGGAAGTCTTGTCGAGTGAGCTAGTCATGAAGCCAGGTACGTATACTGACACACTAGCCTCCAAAACACATGCTGGATCCCACTATGCTGCTCTATTTAGCAAGGTTAACATTTTGCTTCTTAAACCAAACAAAATTTGTGTGCCACGTAGGACCTTCAAGGGGCACGTCTGGATTTTCTACAGCTCCTACTGATCTCAATGTAACCTCATTATAACAGTTACTAGCTAAATGCCACCAGTTCCCAGAGACACTAATCAACACAAGACAAACATGGATGATGGCTCCTGCCGGCATGCACCCCTTCATGGAGGTGTAGACGCTGCTCCGAGCTCAGTTTGATATGGGAATAGAGTCTTCAAACAGGATGTCCTGGACTTTATTGGGGTATGCTAAGCATTACAGCATCACACTTCCTCACTGGGAGTTTGAAAAAGGGATTAGTAGCATATGGCTCATTGAACAAGAGCTCTGCTTTTCATTAGCTAACCCCACCACCCAGCATCATCCAACCCAGCAACTCAACTCATTTCTGTCTGTGAAAAAAAAAAAAAGCATTCCACATATGTGTGTGTGAGAGAAAGAGAGAGAGAGGGTCTGTTTTGGTGAGGTGGGGGTCGAGCAATAGGAGGGAAATCTGGTTTTAGTTTATATATTCATTCTTTTTCCAAAAGGCAAATGTGTGATTTTGACGCTCAGAAGGTCTCATTGTTGATGTATGGGAATATTAAAGACAATACGAGATTTTCTTTGGGGCACTTTACACACTAATGGCATTGTAATGCAAAATGTCTTGTGGAAAACAAGTGTTTTTTTCTCACAGAGGACAAAGCATGTCAAAACATTTCAACAAATATGGAACTGCTGAGTCTTTTGAAGTCTAAGGTTGATGAAAACTGACACTGTTTGTATAAAGGACATTACCCGAAAGCAATACTCAAAAGAATATACAAAAGCACACATTTGCGTAGGGCTAGCAGGATAAGCTACAAGGCTAACAAGTTGTTGTGGTTGTGGCAAAGAAAGAAAAATAGAGCATTGTGCTGAAAGTAAGAGGCAGTCTCATACCATACAAAGGCTGCGTCCCAGACTCTATTTTTGGGGTGAACCAACAACACTTAACCCTTCACCTTTGCTGATGTCGACAACGGTTCCCTGCCTCCTCTCAGTCTTAGTGTCACGCAAAGCGGAAAAGAGCAATAAGTAACGCCTCCTCCAACATGTCCGGCTCTACGTCTCTCTCTCTCGTGTCAAACTCTGCCATGACTGCACTGTCACATTTAATTACTCAAACATCCAGACACCACTCCACAAGGCGTATGGGGGACTTACCCAGCGTTTGGTAACAAATAATTAATGAGATCTGGTGTTGGAAAACATTAGCATTCCTGTGGCTAGCACTGCACAGAGTTCAATACCATTTCCAAAGCCATCGTAAACGCTGATCAGTTTAACTATCTGCATGCTGTATCTGGCCCTTAATGCTAAGAATTTGATTTTATTTAAACCCGATTTCTAGATTATATAACTTCAATCATAAAAGTAGCTCATTAAATGGAAGGATTGTGCGTTAGCACACACAAACGCATACTCTAGGGTTACCACCCAGCATGTCAAAGGTATCAGAGGATTTTAAGCCCCCCTCCCTCCTTGCCTCGAAACCAGAGAGCAAGGCCACTGGCCTCTAGCTTTACAGTCTACAGCTCCATAACACCTGTTCTTAGTCCAACTGACAAACAATTGTGTCATTATTCACTGCCCAAAAAGACAGCTTGACTGCATCCCCGCCACAGCCAGCTCCCATGCCCTCAGCACCATTTAGGCCACAGCAAGGTGACGCCGGCTGAGTTTACCAGCACTGTTTGTTTATTTAGTTGGCTCTCACATGTTTAGTTTTGCAAGAATCGTACTTACAACCAGGTACTTACAACAAATTACATTTACTGTGAACTTGGAATTGCTAAAGGTTAGCACATTTAGATACATTTTTAGCAATTATGCAGTGCTAAGTATTTTCCTTAACCCTTCCACTCAAGATCTATGATAGTGTTATAGTGCCACATAAAAAAAAAACACTACGACTATGAGATTAAAGTCGTGAAATTTAGAGTAAAGTCAAAATTATGAGAATAAAGTTGACTTTTTAAAGTCGACAATAAAGTAAAAATTATGAGAATAATGTCGAAATATTTCAACAATAAAGTAAAAATTGAGAATAAAGTCAAAATGTTTGAAGAATAAAGTTTGAAATTAGAGAATAAAGTTGAAATTACTAGAATAAAGTCAAAATATTTTGATAATAAAGTCCAAATACATAGACAAAAAAAGTACAAATTATGAGCATAAAGTCTAAATGTTTCGAGAATAAAGTCAAAATTACAAGAATAAAGTTGAAATATTACGAGTAAGACCAAAATATTATGAGAATAAAGTCGAAATGTTTCAATAACACAGTCAAAATTATGAGAATAAAGTTGAAATATTACAAGAATAAAGTAGAAACATTTTGAGAATAAAGTCGAAATGTTTTGAGAATAAATTTAAAATTACGTGAATCAAGTCAGAATTACAAGAATAAAGTTGGAATATTACGAGAATAAAGTCGAAATTATTAGTATAAACTTGAAATTACAAGAATAAAGCTGAAATATTTCAACAATAGAATCTAAATTACAAGAATAAAGTCGAAATGTTTAGAGAATGAAGTCAAAATTACGAGAATAGTCAAAATATTATGAGAATAAATTTGAAATTACGAAAATAGCCTAAATTACGAGACCTTATAAAGTCAAAATTATGAGAATAAAGTAGAATTTTTTTGAAAATAAAGTCAAAATAACGAGAATGAAGTCAAAATATTATGAGAATGAAGTCGAAATTACAAGAATAAATTAGAAATATTTCAAAAATAAAATAAAAATTATGAGAATAAAGTGGAATTTTTGAGAATAAAGTCAAAATTACGAGAATAAAGTTGAAATACTACAAGAATAGTTTAAATATTTTGAGAATAAGGTTGAAATTATGAGAAAAAAATTTAAATGTTTCGAGAATAATGTCGAAATGACAAAAATATAGTCAAAATTTTGAGAATGAAAGTCTAAATATGAGAATAAAGAAAAGTCAAAGTTATGGGAATAAAGTCGAAATGTTTCAAAAACAAAGTCAAAATTACGAGAATAAAGTCAAAATTATGAGAATAATTTTGTAGCAATAGCGAGATTAAAGTTATAATATTTTAATGGCACATTTTAGCCTACTGTGCATGCAAATGGCCCTGATTGGGAGCACTGTGAGATCTGTCCATTTTATAGAAACACAAACAATAAGTCTATCACAATAATGTGTTTTCCACACTCTTTAATGTGGCATGACACATTGCCCTATTTGCCCCAGTTTAAGCGGCACGTGAATCAGTCATCTTTCTGATTACAATGACATTCATTAAATTAGATTGTACAGTTTTTTTTTATTATTCCTTCTGATGTTCCTTCACATTTATATCATGCTGTAAACTTGAAATAAAGAGGAAAAACACATTTATAATTTGTATAAAACAGAATTTGAAAGCTGAGCTGTATAAGCAACAAAGCACAAAATTATTAAGATTACTGGGTGGCTGGCGTGAGTTGACTGCACACTAGACGATTTTAAGGCCGATTTTAACAATCGGGCTGGTCGGAATCGCGGCTTGTCACAAACGATTTGTTGTCTTTGTTGTGTGGTGTCATTACAATTATTTAACTGCTCCTGATCAAGACGGAGCATCCCCGAACTCAAATCGTAAATATCAAACGTGTTTGATATTTAGCATTCTTAATCAGGCTGCCTCTGAAGTGATACCCACGATAGCCAATGAGCCTTACCGGATGTTGTGTGCTTCTATAGCTGAAACTTGGCAGCCACAAAAAAATGATACGAAAGCAGAATACATCCCCATATTTTTTTTTATACATTGTTTTTCCCACTGTGAAACAGAACGCACGCCTGAGAGCCAGTTCTCTAGTAACGTTTGATCTCCCGAGTCTCAGTGAGATCTCGTGTCACTGTGAAATCGTTCCTACAGTCAACAAGTGTGTGGTCTCACTGTCTGGTCGAATCGTCTAGTGTGCGCATTCAGAGGTTATATAAGGCTAAAAATCGGAGGAAACTGTCTTCATGTCTGCGGTCACCCATGGTTTTAAAATCGGTTAAGATTTGAAAATCGTCTAGTGTGCAGCCAGCTTTAGTGGTGGAATTTTCAGATTTTCAGAAAACAGTACAATTTAATGAAACAAATGTCTCACTGTAATCGAAAAGATGACTAATTCACATAAATATAGCGATCTGTCCCGACACATTAAAGAGCGTGAAAAAGACATTATTGCAAGATACATTGTTTGTGTTTCATTAGAAATATTATTTCTAAACATACTGTACCTGCGTGTATAACACATGGCATGATTTCTGCTAGTAATCCAAATAAAAAAGTTTAATTGCTACGATTTAATTCTCGAAACATTTCGACTTTATTCTTGAAACATTTCAACTTCATTCTTAAAATATTTAGACTTTATGCTTTCTATATTTTGACTTTATTCTTAATATATTATGACTTTAATATCGTAATTTTTTTTTAACATGCCACTAAAACGCCGTCGTACAAGATCACTGGAACTATGGTAGTCTATAAATAATTTTTTTTTATAAACTGCATAGAATTTCAGGAGACACTTTTTTTGAAATAACATATTGAAGGGACAATGCCCTGGAGCAACCAGGGGTTAAGTACCGTGTCCAAGGGCATAATAGTGATCGGTCAGGAGGGGTAAGGAGTACAGAATAGGTTGTCCCTGCCTGGGTTCATGGCCTCCAACCTGAATAGTTTCTTCATTATTATGCCACTATCACATTATACAGTAACTTATTTTCTGTAACTAAGCACAGGATACTATTTTGCCAATAAATTAGCCAGTTATTGCAGCAGCATTAGCCATTCTTATAGTTTTGACAAGTGGCTATGTCTCCTACAAGAGTTCTAGGTCAAGTCTTTGTTAAAAAGTGAATTCAATGTTAATCCTAATCCCCCTCTTCAAAGCCAGCATTCAGGCCCGTATGGAGACAAAACCTCTGCTCTGCTGTTGCCCCTCGCTATGTGTCTGCATAGAGTGTATTTCGCATTGCAACAAGTGATTAATGGTTCACAGGGTCTAGGGGGTTTTAAATGAAATGCATTAATATATACAAAATGTTAAAGTAAAAATCACTTTCTTATACTGTACTTAAAACTGAGCTCCCCTAGTGAGGTAGGAAGGGGATCTTATGGCACCGCCATTTTGTTTTTGCGATTTCTTTCAGACTCAACCAACTGTTTTTTTGTAACTTGTGTTTTTAACATAAACCTGTGTGTATTTGACAGTTCAAGCACAAGAAGACATAAAAAGAAACTTAGTTTAGTAACCAAGTGACAACCGCTTTCTGTGCATGTGCTTTGGATGTGTGGGCTTCGAAAACCGTATATCAGAAATTTAAACCAATATGGCTTTAAGATGCATGATTTCAGTGTGATAGACATGATATTTAAAACCAAACAGATGTTTTTTGGCAGAGTACCTGAGGTACGAGCTGTAAAGGCACACTCCTACTCTGGAAAAGGGGGCAGGGTGCAGCAGCTTATTTGCATTTAAAGAGACATGCACAAAAACAATGTGCTGAAACTTCACAGATACTTCGAAAAAAAACCTTTTGGAACCTTAAGAGTTTCATTATCAAATGTATATTCATTTAGGTCAGTGGTTGTTCTGCAGGATCCAACAATTATTATTATTATTATTATTATTATTATTATTATTATTATTATTATTATTATTATGTTGAAAACAGCTTTGAAACCTTTTTCAGGTTTCTTTGATGAATAGCATTTATCTGAAATGGAAATCTGCTGTAACATTATAAATGTCTTTATCATTCTTAATCAGTTTAAGGCATCCTTGCTAAATAAAAGTATTCATTTCTATAATTTGTTTTCTATATATATATATACACTAGTTAAGCCTTTAAATTGCTCTTTAAGCTGAGAATTTGTATCTTGCGAAACAACTAGTAAAATAATATGCACTGTCATCATGGCAAAGACAAAATAAATTAGTTTGGACTTGAGAGAAAGAATTGTTCATTCTCATAAAGATGGAGAAGGATACACACATTTATCAAAGTGTTTTCAAGTGTCAAGAACTGCAGTGAGATGCATCATCAAGAAGTTTAAAGAGACTAACAGTGGAGAACAAGACAGGCAGAGGCAGGAAGTGAAAGATTTAAAAAAAAAATTGGAAAGAAAACTAGTGAGAGAGGTTTCTAAAGACCCAAGAACTGCCAATACACTAGTAAATGACCTAGCCAAGTCTGGAATTGATGGCTCAACAAAGACAGTCACTAGAGCCCTGCACAGGAATGAACTGTGAGGTTGCTGACCAAGAAAGACTCAATTTCTGAAGAAGAGACACCTCCATGCTAGAATGAAGTTTGCGAAGGACAACTTGGGCGAATGTGATGCATACTGGAATATGAGATGTTCCTGGCCATAGAGATGTTGCCTATGTTTGAAGAAAGAAGGGCATTCCAAAACATGGTGAAACATGGTGGTGGGAGTATAATGCTGTGGGGATGTTTCAGTGTATTTGGATCTCGTCAGGGTTGAAGGAAACATGAAAAAGGAAGACTATAAGAAGATTTTGAAAGATAACCTCAGACAGTCTGCAAGAAAACTTGGTTTGGTTCGACATTTTGTCTTCCAGCATGATAACGACCCAAAGTAAAGAAATACCTCCAAATGAGCAAAGTGAGTGTACTTGACTGGCCTGCACAAAGCCCAGACTTGAATCCAATAGAAAATCTGTGGGGCACACTAAAGTCCAGAGTTTGTGCCAGAAGACCGCAAATCTGGAGGAGCTTGAGAGATTTGCTAAGGAAGAATGGGCTGTCATTCCTCAGGAGACATGCTTGAAACTTGTTGAGAACTACAGCAAACGACTAAAGGCTGTTATCAAGAAAAAGGGATACAATATTGACTATTAACATCAGAGGGCTAATAATTTTGACCAGTAGACTTTTTAAAATTCTTGGTTATACATTTATTTCTATCTGTATTAAAAACCATAAAACTCCATATATAGACTCCAAGCTTTTGAATGCTATAGTGTATGTAAATTAGCTTTGATCACAGGAATAAATTACATTTTAAAATATTTCAATGTTTTACTGTTTTTGCTGTACTTTGGATCAAATAAATGCAGGCTTGGTGAGCAGAAGAGACTTCTTTAAAAACATTAAATATTTTACTGTTCAAAAACTTTTGACTGGTAGCGTATCTTGCATGCTGGTTTTCAAGGATGAGGGTCTGCACAATGCTAATGCTGATGGATGAATGTGTGCCAAAATACCATAGAGGCAGGTCTATTTAGCATGCTAAGCCTATTTATTTAGCTTCTCTTGGTATATATGATCACGGATTTGCATTTAGTATTGTTTATCCACAATTTCTTTATTACTAGACTTGCAGCCATTTTTTGGGTCGTGATCTACCAGTTCCACTGGTTTAGCTGTCATTAGCATGGATTTGACAATGCCTTCCACAGTCTGTTTGTGAAATATATTTAGGCCTTATGGATCAAAGGCTGCTACAACTATTTACCAGTGTCACACGCTGGAGCTTGAACGTTGTGACCGGAAGAGGCCAAGGAATGGGCCAGTGCAAGGTCACAAGTCATTGCTCCACTGCACTCAGACCTGCCAGACTCTTGCAGTCAAGACGTCTAATGACACTATATGATTAGAGAACAAGGTAGCTTTAACTTACTAACTAACTCGCATAGCTTACTGTGAGTTAAAGTATACAACATTGTACTACTACTCACAATTAAAGATATATTTTTTTATTAATAATATTTGCAAATAGGCATATATAGAGAAAGAGGCAGGGAGAGAGTCTACACCCCCCACATCTGCTGAACGTAAAAAGCAGTATATCCAGTTTCATGGTCATTACTGAGAGCCACATTCAGTCTGGTTTGCACTGCAGTGTTTCATGATGCCACAATGGATGGAGTAAGAGTGAACAGTCTCGTGTCTTGTTGAGGTTTAGAGGTTGTGTAAAACTGCGATTTGTCACTCATGTGTGGACAGATCCTGGAAGCAGATGTGCAAAATTCAACCACCAGTCAATCATTCTTACCACCTCAATCCCCAACAAACACATTCATCTGAATTTGACCCTTGACAACATGTTACAGTGGCCCAGATTCACTTTGCCCTCTGAGTGAACCAAAGTACTTTGCCTTTAACTTCATCACACACTGTAGGCATATAGTATTCAGCTGTACATTGCATAAGCACCTTTCTATGGAAATTCAGAATACAATAGCATCAGGTTACAAAAATACGAGACTCTTTAAATAAACATAGACACCGATCCTTGATTCGACACTCATTTTTGATAAATTAATACAATTCTTAAACTATATATGAATCTATTTTAATTCATTAAAATGTAATTTACAGTTTAGGTCAAAAGTATGCAAAATGTTAATTATTTGACCAAAATAAGATCCATATATGATCCACAGCTGTGTTTTTATGTTTAGTGATAGCTGTTGCTGAGTTAAACTGCCCACTGTTCTTCAAAAAAATCCTTCAGGTCCCAAAAATTCTTTGTTTTTTCAGCATTTTTGTGTATTTGAACCCTTTCCAACAATGACTGTATGGTTTTGAGATCTATCTTTTCACACTGAGGACAACTGAAGGACTCATATGCAACTATTACAAAAGGTTCAAATGCTCACTGATGCTTCAGAAGGAAAAACGATGCATTAAGAGCCGGGGGTGAAAACTTTTGAACAGAACAGCAACCAACATGCATGAAGACAAAACAGGAAATTAAAACATGAAAAAACAGGAACACTGGAAATTATTTTATGACTCTGTTTCAAGGTCAGTAAATAAAATGTCATGTGGTGCAACTCCTCAAAATCGATTTGTAACAATTACATTATATCATTATTTTAAAATGCATTTTAAAATAATGATCAAGATGTGCTTACAAGGTGTAAAGAACATGTGATTACACCACATGACATTATTCGGAGTCATTATATTGAAACCTTTCTGAAAAATGGTATAAAAGTTTTTGAAAGCCATATAAAACTTAAAAAAAAATATATATATATATATTTTCTTGATCTTATTAAATAATACATTTGCATGTTCAAGTAGAATATTTTTATTCATAATTGTGGGAAAGGCAGATTAACATCTGTTTTGGGTGATCCAAGTACAAGTGGTCAGCTGAGACAGACTGTCATTTACACCTGGTATTAACAAGCACCTTAAATGCGTCTCCTGTGACCACTTGTGATCGGACTTCATTGAGGGGAGGTTCTCTGATTCCATAACAACATCTTACCATGTCAGTGTGTCACTGAATGTTAATGTCAGGCATGCCAAAAATGCCCTGTGAAGTGTTGTGCATGTTAAGCCACAACTAACAAGAAGCATAAACATTACGGGGTCTTGGTGTCTTTTAGACCACTGAAAGACATCAGCAAACAATACCATGGTGTTAAGTGCTTTCAAGACAGGATTCTGTCAGCACTCCAATTTCGCACAGGGAGCATGCTCACGCTTTCCGATTAAGCTGGAAAACCACAGGAAATTAGATCAAATACAGATAAATCCATTTAATATGCTTAATGGCTGTTACTCACTAGATGATCTAATGGGACTGGCAACCATTATGAAAACATGGGTTGATCCTGGGGGTGACAAGCGTGTGGTGGCTGCACGTGGCCCTCTTTGGGTCACCGCGGGCTCCGTCATCACCCTTGTGAGACTGCTCACTTGTGTTGAATTGTAAGTCTGGGATTAAAGGACATTGATTTCTGTCTCACCAAAAGTTTACATACATTTGATTCTTAATACTGTGTTGTTACCTGAATAACCCACAGCTTGTTCATGAGTCCCTTGTTTGTCCTGAATAGTTAAACTGTCTGCTGTTCTTCAAAAAAAAAAAAAAATCTTTCAGGTCCCCCAAATTCTTTGTTTTTTTAGCTTTTTTGTGTATTTGAAACCTTTCCAACAATGATTGTATAATTTTGAGATCCATCTTTTGAAATGGAGGACTCATATGCAACTATTACAGAAGGTTTAAACACTCACTGATGCTCCAGAAGGAAACACAGTGCATTAAGAGCCGGGGCTGAAGCTTTTTGAATTTGAAGATCAGGGTAAATTTAATTGATTTTGTCTTCTGGGAAACATGTAAGTAACTTTTGTAGCTTCTGAAGGGAATTACTAAATAAAAAAATATATGAATTTAGCCAAAAAAAGAAGAATGTACACATCTTCATTCTGCTCAAAAGTTTATACCCCTGGGTCTTAATGCATTGTTTTTCTTTCTGGAGCATCAGTGAGCGATGAAACCTTCTGTAATAGTTGCATATGAGTCCCTCAGTTGTCCTTAGTGTGAAAAGAGGGATCTCAAAATCATTAAATTATTGTTCAAATACACAAAAATGCTTAAAAAAAACAAACAAAGAATCTGTGATATCTGAAGGACTTTTTTGAAGAAAAGCAGGCAGTTTAACTGTTCAGGACAAACAAGGGACTCACGAACAACTATCATAAAAAAACAGCTGTGGATCATTCAGGTAATAGCAGTATTAAGAATCAAGCGTATGTAAACTTTTGAACAGGGTCATTTTTATAAATTCAACAATTATTTTCTCTTGTGGACTATATGTAAAGGTCTCTTATGTGAAATATTTTATTCAGGTCAGTACTAAATAAAAAATAACGTGTTTTGTAAGATCCCTCTTATTTTGGCAAAATAATTAACATTTTGCAGATTCTGCAAGGTGTATGTAAACTTTTGACTTCAACTGTAAATACACATATAAGCGAAAATGTGAATTGCATTACCATTTTTCAGAGTTCATATAAACAGAACATTTCAGAATCTTAAATCGAACTGGATTCATTCAGATTCTGACAAAAATGAGTGCATGTAAACATACCTATTGTATGAACAAAAAACCCGGCACAGGCATTTTCCAAACTATCTTCTTTTGTGTTCCACAGAATAAAGAAAGTCATACAGGTTTGGAACAGGTTTGAGTAAATGCTGACTGAATTTTCACGTTTGGTTAAACTATGCCTTTAACATATATTGTGATAACAGTATGTGTGTGTGCGTGCAAGTATATTTAAGGAGGTATAGAGAAGAACAAAAGGTGTGTGAAAGTAAAAGCTCAGAGAGGGTCCATATAAATGTTGCCATGAAGTTTTCAAAAGGAGAAATGGGAACAATGCAGTTTGCAGCAAACACTCCTCTGCCATCCATCTTTTACACAATCAACATGGCCCTTTCACATGCACTGGCCCCTGCTGGGGACCCCATCCCCTCTGTCAATGGCCTTATATTTAAGGGAAATTAGGTGACATTGAGTTTCAAATGAGTCATCGACAGCTGCTTCGTCACTGTCGCTCTGAGCAGAGTGCTGTTCAGCGGTGCCGTGACATTGTTTTCCTGCTCCACTGGAGAGCGGAACAGAAAAGGAAGGAAGAGATGGTACTGTACCGGAGAAGATTCTGACAATAACGGCGTACGAAATCAATCGGTTTTGCCGCAAACTACAAAATTTGCTTCGCATGTGTTCGGTGAATGTAAAATGTGTGATTGTTTTCATCGCTCAACGCTCTCTCCCCCTCGCACCCTGAGCACTCAGTGTGACAACCATTGATGCCTTATACAGTTACAGGCCACCACAATCATTTTACTGTTGGAAGGTGCAGAGAAATCCACTGTCCTCCCAAAAGGTATTTGAGACCTGCAGCTAAGAATCAAAGGGCTGCAGAGGTATAAGGAAGACCTATCTGGTTTCAAGACGAAGTGTGGGAGAGGAATAGAGAGAGAGAGAGTGTGAGAGAGAAATTAAAACAGAGGGAGAGCAGCAGAGAGAAACGGAGGGAGAGCAGAAAGAGATTTGCTGCTGGCAAATCACTTTGAGCCGTCATTGAGATTTATGAAAAGTGTGTGTCATGAGGTAGATGATCTGTCCCTTGGGAAATGGAATCAGTATTAAGGGTGTTGCATTAAAATCAGTTCAAAGCAAATAAAAGTGTCCTTTGGCATGTTCAACCCTGACAGATAAATCGGGCGTGTCTTGACCACAGAAATCAATCCAACTCATCTGACATCTAGGCTATGAAATGGAAAAGCTGCAATGAGGCGGCACAGCCAGCATTTATAAAATCATCCTGTAAATCTCCCCTTTCCAACGATCTGCTGAAAAGCCGATGGCAGAGGATGTGATGTGGGGCTCTGTTAAGGGCTCTCTGGCAAGAGAATAAGACAAATTCACATCGGCGAGGAGAAATGGTTAACATACTCGTGAAAATGCTTTGTATTAATAGGGTATTTAAAGGGGTTAACGTTTTTTTCCAAACCAACCTGAGGTAATGAGGTATGAGAATAAAGTGGTTGCCAATTTGTTTGCAGTGCGTTGGGACTGTACGGGAGTTCTTTCTGAGCCCCTGACAAGCAGGTGAGATCAAAGTAAACCCGGACAAAAGGGGCTCAACAGTGATTTGTCAGGGGACGAGAGGCATTCCCGTCTGGCTCTAGCCAGGCCCTCAGATCACTAGCGCAAAAAAAAAAGCATGCCATGAGAAAAAGTACAGCAGAAAAGGTTCAGAGGTCAGCTTGATTTGGTCTAGATTGTGGTACCTCCTTTTCTGCAAAGGAGCCAGAAAGAAAAAGACTAGTGACTATTAAGCTTTGCTAAATGTCGGCATGGAAAAAAATCATACATTGCACAAAAATAAATCAGTTATTCAGTGATTCTATGCAGTGCCAACTGTTCAAAAAATATTTTAAACTGTATAGTGTTTTTTTTTTTTTTTTTTATAGATTAAACAAATAGTTCTTGGTATGTTGGTATGTTCTTTAAAGCCCCAGTAAAAAAAATGAAAAATAAAAAGTTCAAAACATTGGCTAAACCATTGAAGCTAAAAGGCTTCATCTATGGCATCAAGCTATTGCTTGGAAACTTTATTTACTATAACAATCTTTAGTTATAACATGCTAATTAAATTCAAATGATTATTTTTCAAATTTTAAAATGTTACAATTTTAACAGTGTGCAGTATGTCATTTTAATATAATAATTTTTGATGTTGTTGATGTTTATTTTGTATACTTTGTATAATAAAAAAATAAATATTTAGAGTAGTATTAAGTGTAAATACTTGTTCCATCCATTTGAACGGTGCTTTTAACACTAGTCAGTGTATTTATTTTTAACATAGGTGACCCTGGACCACAAAACCAGTCTTAAGTAGCAGGGGTATATTTGTAGCAATAGCCAAAAATACATTGTATGGGTCAAAGTTATCGATGCTTGTTATATGTCAAAAATCACTTGGATATTAAGTAAAGATAATGTTCCATAAAGATATTTTGTAAATTTCCTACTGTAAATATATAAAAACACAATTTTTGAATAGTAATATGCATTGCTAAAAATTTCATTTGGACAACTTAAAAGGCGGTTTTCTCTGTATTTTTTATTTTGTTTTTGCATCCTCAGATTCCAGATTTTAAAATAGTTATATATCTCGGCCATATATTGTCCAATATCAGCTTTTAGATGATGTATACATCTCAATTGTCCAGGGTCACATATTATCAAGTAACCTTTAAAAATCTGAAATCACATAATTTATTATATAACCATGCAAGAAGACTGGTGTCTAATACATTTCATTTAGCAGTGACGTGTGTAGTTGTGTGCCATGAATCTCAAACATTTATGTAATATTCCCATGTCTGTCTGCAACAAATTTATGCCATAAATTTAACTTATGCCATAAATGAATGACGAATACAAAGAGTGCCGGCTGCACTTCCAGGGTGGGCTGTAATGCTAATAGAAAACACAGACTTTTAAAATGTTATGCATGAACTTACTGTGGTAATAGAATTGACTTTTTCAAAACTATTATGACGCACCCTCATTTCATTTCAAACAATTGAATTCAAAATGGTAAACATACAGGAAATATTTTAATTCAACAAATAGTTGTCTCAGTCTTTGTATTTCTGCTCAACCAAATATTGTTAGATTTAAGCTTGCGTATATTATATATTATTATCAAATTTAACAAAAGGAACTGCTTATTCTGATGATACCAGTTCTATCATTTAACATTCATTTGTATACACACAAACTCCAATTATAATTCACCCCTCTAATTGGTTAAACTGTTAGCGCTACATCTCATCCAATTTTCCAGCAGTCCCCAATTTCCCTTTGTTTAATTTAAAAAGCAAAGGGTCGCGAAGAAGTTAAAGTGATAAATGAGGGCGTGATAAAGAAAACGACTTTAACATGGTACGATTTAACCGTTCAGCTTCAAAATAATCGGCAACATCCTGAGTGAACTCCCCCTCCTCTCTCTCTTGCTCTCTCTCTCTTTCTCTCTCATACTGATTATTACTGCTGGGCTTTGTGGGCGGCTGTGGGCCGTAATTAAAATACTTCCAGAAAGAAACAGCCGACCACATCAGAAATGCAACCCTCTGTCAGGATCAAACCACATCAAGAGCGTCTCTCTCAGAGATGGTCACCAGAGCGGCTCGTGATGTACATCAGTAGGCTCATATACTCTCCGTCTAGTCTGACACACACCGGGTCTGCAGCGACTAATAAGTTATTAGGAGCAGCTACCTGTTTTAAAACAGTGTGACAAACAGTCAGGGACGCCAAGTGGTGTATGGAAGGAGAAGATGAATGAAGGGTGCCTTCCCACGAGGTTTTCTATAGCATGCGCTGGTGTTACGCCAAAGGGCAGGGAGATTTGTAGATGATGGTGCTAATTACGAGAATGGTAACCATAATGCGACCAAGATGGAAGCAATTTAGGCAGAAGTCATTTGCGTGTTACTCTTCCACCCACTAGCAGCACACACCAGGAGCTTGAGTCTAAGTGGCTGTAGGGCTGTAGAGTCGCACTTGCAGTCTGGTTCCTGAGAGAAGACGCATGCCAGCTATCGCAGTTTTAGTTTTACCATGGCCTGCTAGGTTGATAAAGACAAAAAGAAATGGCCGTCAAATGTGTTTGAGAGGGAATGGAATATGTTTTACTTTCTTTTTTTATTTCAAAATCAAGAATTTCGGGAAACGGCACCTGGATTTCTTCTCAAATGACAGGGAAATATAGCTGCGTGTTTTCTACCGATTGCAGTGAACTGAAAAACAGGTTTTGATCGGTTTACTCCGAGCATCCTCACAACGTGCTACAATATTTTGAACGAATGATTGAAATGTACTTTGGAATGATAATGGGCTGTCTACAAAAAGCATTCTGCATAAGTGTAATACCGCATTAAAGCTGTTATAGATGTAAGGGGGTTTTGACGTGCCTGAGTCATGATTTGGTTCATATTTAGCCTATTAAAAAAATAAAATCGCTGATAAATACCGTGCACCTAATAAGCAAATGAACCGCGTAAAAAATATATATATATACATATTTTATCATGAACTTTTTCCGCTGCAAAAAAGTTTCCGTTCCGTCACTATTACTGATTTATCTAGTCGATTGTCGAGACTGTTTTGTGTTGTCAGTCACTGTTTTTATGAGTCAGAAACATTCCATACATAAATGTGGATCATTGAAAGCCACGTGCGTATGTCTATGAATGTTAACATCACTGTCGAAATGTGCCAACAGGCATGAAAAGAGAATCAATAGCGGCTCTCCCAGAGGCCAGTGTTCATGCTTAAATATGATTTTCGGATCTTTCAAAAGAAGCAAACTCTGCCCTTGGATGTCTCTCTCTTTGTGATGCGGTTTTCCGCTGTAAGCCACCGTGTGTAGTGCTGTGTAATTTTATCCACGCTGCAACCTCTTGGTTCACACAAGACTGATACCTTGCCTCCCCTTTTCCTTTGTATCAATTGGTCGGGGTTCGGGCTATTGTTGCAGGAGGGCTCTTTTATTTCTGTGCACACTGTCGATCAGCGAAATCTCACGATAGGCTCCCTGTGAAACCGACTGGCTGTTTTCTCCTCCTCGGTCAGATACAGTCTGCCTGGAGAGCAGAGTGGAACCCATGAGCACCAACGAGGCGAACCCATGCTGTTGCCACAGATGACCGCGACATATTAAAGAGAGGACCGAAGGATACAGCAATTTTTTTTTAATGCTCAGTTGACTGGATCACTGACAAATGATACTTCTTTGATGGGACCCCGTATGCCAGCTCTTTCTATTCCAGCGAGATTTTGCCGACATCCCGCCATGCCACAATGGTTATAATTCTGCTCTTGTTGTTACTGAGCTCCTTGGATCCGAGTTTACAGGAATCTCTGGCTCCGAGGCTGACCAGGACCCCAAGAGCGCCTTGTGCCAGGGGCCAGGCGTGTGACCCAAGGCAGCGGCGAGATGCTGGTGGACGCGGCGGGGTTTACGAGCACCTCGGAGGAGCTCCAAGACGCAGGAAACTTTACTGCGCCACAAAATATCATTTGCAAATTCACCCGAACGGAAAAATAGACGGATCTCTTGATGAAAACAACCCTTTCAGTGAGTAAACCGTTCTCGCGTTTCATATTTGTGAATGTCAATTTCTGTGCAGTATGTTCAAAACTCGGAAGACTTGCGTAATTGTGCAGATGTACACAGGAAAACATGGTGCGCTGAAAATAATGCGCCTTGCGCATTAAATAATTAGCATCGAACAATAATTCACCCTGTCCGACATATATTACATAGACGAATATAAAACATTTTAATCAGCATTCTTACCACCGTAAAACGAAGATTAAGGTAGCACAATTTGTAACTAAAATCTAAAAAATAGGTCTTAAAAAATAAGGCAACGAGAAAAATCTGCATTCCATTATTTTGTGATTTGTAATTGTAAAATTCCAAATTACTTTTATTGTATAACTTAAGTTACATCGTAAAGACAGTTCGCTGTCAGAGAGCCTACATTACGATCCTAAATTGTCGTTCTTTAAATTACAGCATTCGTTTATCTGTCTTAGTTTTCCAATTAGTCAAATCCGAGTGCCCATGGACAATTACCATATGAAAACAGGATTCAACAGACAGTTTAACATAATGACTTAGACAACGGATGTGTTTATCCAACGTAAAAGGATGATTATTCGAAACAGAAGAATGAGGAGAGCCATTAATCAGTGGAAAAAAGGGATGAATAAACATCCTCTTTAAGAGGCGTTTAGTGTCTGTATATCTAACCTGACAGCGTATGTTGTGTAGATTGTGACTCAATCAACGAAAAACTTACGTGGGAATAAAATAAAATGTAGAACGGCATATGCCAAAATATTTACAATTAATCATACTGAAAAACAAAAGTTCCCGTGCCAAATTATTTCATATTAAAATGGGTTAGACTGTAACGTTAAAGACATAAATCATTTTATTTATAGAAAACAATTTAATATAAATTGATATTACAGTAAATGAGCTTAATTATTTAATGTATGTGATAACATTTCTAACAGTTGTGTCTTTTTATATCTTTAATTTATAATATAACTAATCGATTAAAGTAAATATAGGCTATAAGTGAATAAAATACGTTTTCATTAGCATTAGCTAAATCATGACATGAACTCGACTGACCTTGTATTGAATCCTACACGTTTTTACGTTATTTTGAAAAGCAATAGTAAATGATTTTTCCAATTTCTAACTAGTGCTCCACTCTTTTTCTAGGCATACTCGAGATCACAGCTGTGGATGTCGGTGTTGTGGCGATCAAGGGCCTGTTTTCGGGAAGATACCTGGCTATGAATGAGAAAGGACGTCTGTATGCTTCAGTAAGTGTTATGTCACGTCGGAAAATCAAGTAGCTGAAATTCGGCTAGCTGTGGGATCAGATAACAAGAAGGGCTATTTGAGGCTATCGCCACATGGTGGTGTTTTTCATGCGGAACGAGAATGCCCACATGCTGCTAGATTACTGAGAGTTTGATTACTGAGTTGTGTTTCCCTCACTGGGGACCTTGTCACTGAAATTTCGGGTTAGCAAAGAGTGATAACCACATACAAGTTTTATACTTTTGCCAGGTTACAGTGAGTTCTTGAGATGCTGAGAATTCAAATGAGCAGATTCTGGACAAAGCCTAAAGTCTAAAGTTTCTTGTTCCAGAATGTTAAAAAATAAAGTATTAACTTTTTTTTAACCCTTTCAGGAAGTCTTCAACCGAGAGTGTGAGTTTCTGGAGCGCATTCATGAGCTAGGCTACAACACCTACGCATCAAGGCACCATGCTACCACCCAGCCTCCCCCAACAGGGTCCGGGGCAGGGGGTGGAAAGCGGCGTGCCAGTTCTAAGAGGCAGTGGTACGTGTCCATCAACGGGAAGGGCCGGCCCAGGAGGGGATTTAAGACACGGAGCACGGACAAAGCTTCCCTCTTCCTGCCCCGTGTTCTGGGCAACAAGGACCATGAGATGGTGCGCAAGCTCAGAGAGAGCCAGCGGCACCAGGTGGGCTCTCACAGAGCCCCTGTCGGTCGGGCAGAACGCAGGAGACGACGACACAGGGGCTCCAAGGGCCACAGCAGAAGGGCAGACATCCAAAGCCAATGAGAATCCAAAGGAGTCCAATGGAACAATTTTCTTGGAAGAGGATGAATTTCAAAATGATTTTCCTTTTGGGGAATTATGTGGCAAGAAGAGCAGAGAATGAATGAATTTCACATTTAAAGCCCAGCTTCTGAAACATAAAGACAGTCCAAATAGGTTTATGTGACCAAATTTAACACTACTGAAAGTTTTGTCTTTTGCATCTTTTTTTTTCAAGTCTGCTAAAGACGTGTAATTATTGTACATAGCTGTACAGTCATTTACTTTTTTTATGTGAGTAAGATAACATAGAGTAAATGTTTGTAATCATAAATTAGGATGTTGTACAAGTGCTTGACAATGCCGACGATGTTATATATTGGACTACGGCTTTATAGGTGGTGTACAGACAAGCACTTTTTCCTTATTGAAGTATAAAGTAGAAAAACAAAGAACAAAGATCCATACACATAAAACAGATGCTTTTTAACTTACATGTGATAGCTACTGTTCTTAAACTGCAATCAGGAGTACTTTGTATATTACTAATGTAATACATATTTATTTTGTTTATATGTTTTTAAGTTATTGATGACATAGTTTCTACACTTCCAAATATCAGATTTTCTTCAGAAGAGATTAATAGTTACCATTTTTAGAATAACACTGTTATCTTTGAACAATCGAACAATCCGTAAGAGTAGACTCTTCAGTTTCCTATTTCTTAATACAAAATTGAGTCTAAATATATGTAATGGCATCAACTCTGAAGCATAGTTTTGATAAATGTCATATGTATTGAACACTGTAAGCTGAGTAATGCATTAAAACGGCATTGTTTGACACTGAAAGCTAAACATCTGGAGGAATGTCACCAATAAATTATATGAAAATACATGTTTTTTGCCTTGTTGCTAAGCATACATCATAAAGTGGCATTTTGGACAAAAGACTAAAGTGAATGATATTTTATTTCGTCCGCACCTAATGTATTCTCTGTTCCTATATGGAGCTCAATTAAAACTTTGACAGCTAAATTAATGGCAATGTCTGCAAATATATTCACCGCCACTGTGATAGTGATCGCATAGGTATTGAAGTCTCCCAGCAAAAAAGGACTCCCTCTTGGGACCATTCCCCCCTTTCTCCTTAAATGCCTCAAGTGACATCATCTAGAAGAAAAGAAATTAAAAAAATTGAAGCGAGAAAAGCAAAACACCACAACTTGGTAAAATACCCTGATATAAAATACGATTCCTTTTTATTATTTTAATACACACTTGCTTTAACAGCGTGCTTTGGCGTTTCGCATGAAGAGCGGCTACTTGCAAGAACAGAGATCTGTGCTTTTGAAATCTATAGGAGAAAAAAAGACGTGTTATTCTATACTTCACAGGTTCGAGAGCTTCCTGGCGGTCACAATGGCATATCTCTGGGGGAACCTGGGAAGCCGTGTCGCTTGAGACATTCTTCTTCCTTTTTCTAAACGACGAGAGCCTGTGATCTGCGAAACAAGGCAATCCCCGATGAAAAAATATGTCTTAGAAAGTGTAACGCGTTGTATAGTTTGTTATGAATGCCCAACTCTAATATTACTTAACAGGAATGCTTGACTCTAGATAAATGGAACTGTTTGAATGAAGCTTTGTCTTGCCGTCCTGATAGCTTATTTTTCACATACCCATTCATATATAGGCTACATAAATACATGGGAGGCGAGATCAAAGCTTGCCGGGACGTCAAATATTATATTCTATTATCGCTATATTAATCAGAAACCGAGAAGTGTTTTCTTCCCTCACTTGGCCAATAAAAAAAATGACAGCAGCAGCTTTAGGATACGTATCACAAATAATACAAATAAGAGCTTTGCTCTTAAAATTACTGGTAACAGATTTATGATATTTTTTTTTCTAAAAATAAACGCTTGCATTTTGATACAAAACGGTTGTATGAAGTTTGATGTCATAAAAACCTTTCATTAACAACTTTTTACATTTAAAAAAAAAAGGAATTTCTGTTTTTCTGATCTAAATTAATAACCCTAAAGGGGAAAAAAACAATTGTTTGCTTATTTAAATATAAATCCAGAAGACCAGAAGACCTTAACCTACAAAAAAAAAAAAAAAAAAAAAAAAGATTTTCATGCTCTTTGGTCCTAGATCTATCTACCTATTCAGGCACACGACGCCCCTATTAGTTCAGTGGCATATAACAAGTAAACAGAGACCCAGGGGTTAAGGTTCAGCGTCCCGATCGAGCGACTTCTGATGACCTGCCTTCAACAATGATGCGTCTGCCGCCATGTCGAGGGCATATAAGCGCTCATTAACCCTGCTGCCAAAAAAAAACATAAGGCCATAAGATCAGGCTGTCGGGTCATCTTGAGATTACACCTCACATATATTTTTTAAATCAATAAATAAATATTACAAAATAATTCAAATGTTTTTTTTTTTTTAATCTATTGATAATTAAATTACCCAAAGAGTGCTTTCTCAGAAATTACTTAAAGCCGCGCACCAGTGAAAACCGCTCCAATTAAAATCACTGCGATTCAGTCTCATTCTTCTCCGGCCCGAGGGCCTCAAAGGGCTGCTCCTCGTGCCCATCTAATTGGTATCGTCAGGAATTCCTCAAGTATTGACCCAGCGGAGCCTGAGGGGTCTTTGTTCGTACAGACAGGCCTCCTACTGGCCATCTTTGTGGACCTTGAGTTGCTGACCTCTGCACTAACATCACACCATATTGCTTCCAGCTTGACTGTTTTTTAAGTGATACACTTATTAATGCTGATAGCTTATTCTATAAAACGACACACAAAAAAGTGTTAAGCTGTAAAAGGATTAATACTTTCTGGGATATTACTACAAATATCATTATAATAGATTACATATAAAACGAAGCAAATGACTGATTTATAAGCAAAGGCTTTATAAAGCAGTGAAAATAAATGCCACTAGCATATACAGTGAACTTTTCTGTCTTTATTCAATAAAGCGATTTGTAAACTTCACAGTAAGCCTAACTGTCTGGGGAAAATAAATCCTGTTTGAATTAGTCACACTAACACGATGTCAGGAAGGTTAATGCACTCCAACATCTCAGCAGTCTCACTTAGCATTTAGAAATTCTTCGCACTGTATTTCCGAAAGTGTCCTATAGAGGGAAGCACTGACTTCTGTCCAGTTGTTGTGAAATCAGAGGAGCTTTTCATAGGTTTGCTAGTGTTGTCCTCGCAATAAATCTAGAATTTAAAGGGCGGATTGTCACCTCTGTTTGTGATAGGCTTGTCAATGAGTTTCTGAGGTGTGCAGCAATTAAAGTGATAAGCGATAAAAGTGATTCACTTGTGAAGAGATAGTAGTTACGGGCCTTTTAAACACTTGCTCAGTAAATCCAACACTATCTACCTTTTTCTTACCGTATAAGTAGATGCGGCCATTTGTACATTTTATAAGTGTGGCTTCCGGTCTCATCCGCGACCAGCTTTTTATAGGCTAGGTGTACAAAACAGCTGGTATTTGCTGCTTGATATTGCAAATTGGTGTCTTACTATTATTTTAATGTAATATCTTTATTATTACCACACTGGTTTGGAGAGCAAAGTTTTACCATTTACTGCACGCTGTTATTCTTCTTCTAGTTATTTGCTTATAGCGGATAATGTATCGGAAGTCTCACCCATAGGCTTACTTCCATTTACTATTTCACTGTAATACTAGAGAACTCATAGTGAAAAGAACCGTGCCTGATTTTTCAAATCCTCCAGTACTGTAACTAATTTAATACATTTCAAATATTACAGAGACTGTTTCTCACGCATGTCATTACATATTCTCTCCACTTTTATTTAACAAAAATATCTTACAACGACCTCTTTGCTTTAACACCAAACCTTTTAAAGCATTTGACTGAACAAATCGTCTCATTTCCATACACATTTGAGAGGCGGAACTGAGGCGTTTGAGCGCGACTGCAGCACCATGGAGAGCGGCTGAGCGCCCTGTTATTATTAAATTCACTTCATTCCGCTGCTTGTATTCAGAAAGTTGATGCAGCTGTTAGAGACTAGATTAGTTAACACGTGTAGCATGTGTTAGTTGCTGCTAGTTTCATATCAATGGCATTGTGGTCTTGTGAAAATTGTAACACAATGACTTTTATTTATAAAAGCTTTCATTGTGGGTCAAAATTATGGCAAACATTGATGTGTGTGGGTCTAAATATAACCTAAAAGCCGTTTGAGTTTTTGTCATGGTAATTCTGCACTGGCTATAAAGCATTACACGCCTTTTCGATTTGAGTATCCAAATAGGTCAAAAAACAACAGTCTGTTTGATCAGTGACTGTCCCGCCAACGTGTATATAAAACCAGACACACATTCTTGGATCAAATGAGCCGCTTGACAAACGACCCATTGCTGTGTGCAGAAGACCCCCATCAGCAAGCAACATTTAGTGAACCGTCAGAACGCGGATGGGTGGGATCTCCTAGCTACATGTTAAGCAATTTGGGTAACAGGCTCTGTGTCTAGAAGGTATTCAACTCTCTTTTTTGAAGTGAAGAGATGAGAGTGTTCTGTCTGGAGGAAACGTTGTCATGCGAAACAAAGGCGGGGCAAGCAAGAGTTATGGCAAACTTTTTGTTTGTTTGGCATAATGATTTGTATAAACAAATCCGTCCCAGAGAAGTATATAAATGTATGTCTTTTTAAATCAGTATGCCTATCTTATTTAGTTAATGAAGTTTAGGACGTTTTACCACTCCCTCAAAACACAGTCATTAGAGTTTATATAACAAATTATATATTTTTGTATGAAAATAAATTTATTGTAGTTTGTTCCTAAAACGGCTAATGTTATGCAGAAACAAAATGTCAAAGTGTGAAGAATAAAATTAAATTATCAAAAATTAAGTAAAAAAAAAAAACGGCATGGTGCGGCCGTGTATTTAGAAATGTTAAAGCAAATAAATGATTATAGAGCTTACTTTACTGTCTGATAAACTTTCATTTCTAATTGAAAACGGGGGTAAATACTTTGAAAAACTTCTGCAAATGGGATTTTTGAGGGATGCATGGGTGTCCCCACAGCTAGTTTATCAAATTAACAAACACTTAATTTTGAACATCAAATTTATTTTTTAATTTTTGAAATGTGAACATGTTTTTGTTTTGCTTGAAAAGCGTGGTTATGCTTTCTTTGATCATGTAACGCGAAGACAGTCTGGTGTCCAAACCCTTTTGTGTGCCACTGTATCTTGAACATGCAAACTGTCCTTGAAGAGGAACTTGTTTGTTTGTAAACAACAGAATATAAAAGAGTCATTTTCCTATAAACGGGTGTGTAATTAAACCCTCTGCGTAATTTGCTCCAATATAGTAAATACACCCTCAAGTATTCATTCAGCAGTTAAACTGTGCCTGAGCAGTCGGTGTGTTAAAAAGGAGTTCATTCTGGGCGGAATATTTTTTTTTCACGAACTAGCCTTACGAAAGCCTCTATCAATAGCAACGCAAATTACAATCTTTTGAGGTTTCAAGTGGGTGTCTTACTTTTATGTTGATAAGTGTTTTCACCATCCCCCATGGTCTTTCCGTTTTACGTCGCATCCTCTACACTAGCAGCAGGGAGCGCGCATTACCCGGGGCCGCGGAGAAAGCTTGACTCACAGTGTGATGTGTCCAGTGGTTTACACGTTCTCCCCCACAATGCTATGACGCACAACATTCACAACTAGACACTCGCAAGAGGTCAGCTATAGAATTGTCAGGCTGCATTATCTAGCAGTCTTTACGCTGTCAGATGAATGTGCAAAAGCTCCTTTACAGACTTCATAAATTATATCATTTTCATAATTTCTATGTCATTGCGCATATCATTTGCCTACTTTCTTTTTCTTTTTTTCACAGTATTGTTCTTCTGTGTAACAGGGCTGCTTTTTATGGAATTAGTATTTGCGATTCGTTCGAATTGGACTTTTGTTTTTTTCCTGTTATTGTTCAGTTACAGAACTGTCTCCTGCCTGACACTGCAGTCTGTTAACGTTGTGATTTCCGATACATCCTCCCATACATAAATTATTTTATTTCTGTCCGATTATAAAGGAAGCCTACACAAAGACAGAACAACTATATATAAAGAGTATTGCTGAGAGGTTTTGCAAAGTGAATAGTCTACACTAAGTTTTATTTTCTGCCGCCAAAGAAACTGTTGCAAAAAAGAAATATGGTTGCCGAAGGTAACCATAACAACGAATCAGTATCGCTGGATACAAAAAGTAGAACCATTATGTCACTTTATAACGCATTCACATATCCAATTATTTATTATAGGTGCGTCAAAGCTATAATGCCCGAGATGACCATTAACGGATTAAGCTTCTAAGAATGCCCTGAAAGTCATTCGGACACAGATTTGACACATTATTCCCACAGACAACGGCATTACACTGTTAAAGTTAACGAATGTTGTTTTATTGTAAGGGATCGGTTATGACGTTTGCCTCTCTCACCCGCACGCGCGCACACACGCGCGCTGTAGTCTCACTGCCCACGGCATGGACGTGCGCACATTATAAGGAATCAGTGTGCTCGGAGTGGCGCAGAAGGCTGCTCCGTCATGCACTAGGTAGTGTGTGATGTAATTTCGCTGCAGATATAAATATCGTCGGCAAGGGAAAAGTAGCATGGCTGAACGGAGCTAGAATTGACGGTCAACATTTTCCAACTTTTTTTGTGTGAAAACAAAACAGCTTGAACACCAGTCTGAAGTGTAGAGTCTTGAGAGGAAACCCACTGAGCGCGACTTCATGCCGCTCACTAGGGTTGACCGTAGCTCTGTCTGTGAGTAAGCTGTTTTGTGCGTCTTTTGGCTCAAATCTAGAGAAAGACGGTAGTTTGGTGCCCTCGACTCTTTCAGACGCTCACGTACCGCTCAGAAGGATGAGTGTCCATTCGGCCCTATTGCCAATACTGGTCTTAGGACTTATGACAAGCTCAGTGCGCTGCGCTCCGCTGCCCGGTGGGCAGAACGGACCCGTGGAGCGACGCTGGGAGACCCTCTACTCGCGTTCTCTAGCCCGAATCCCCGGGGAGAAAAGAGACATCAGCCGGGACAGTGATTATCTCACGGGCATTAAAAGACTGCGACGTCTCTACTGCAATGTTGGCATTGGGTTTCATCTCCAAGTATTACCGGACGGTAGAATTACCGGCGTGCACAACGAAAACCGTTACAGTAAGTTTAATCTGTTATTTGAACTTTTCGCATGCTGATGGATTGATATTTGAAATTGTCACCTAAATTAACGTTTGAACGACGGAAAAGAATTAGATTACCGAACACAAACAACGCGCAGTGGCTGTTATTTAGCAATAGAAATAATAAACTTTAAGTTTAAGTTCACACGAATATAACATCATGCCATGTTTGATAACATCAACAAAGTCTCTTGTAGCGCTTTCATTTACATTTCCCGAATCATGTCAGGTGTGGTAGTGCACCAGCATCTGGCATCCTGCATTACGCACGCAACAGGTCTCTGTAACCAGAGCAGCACAGGAACCGAGCCAAAATCCCAAGCCTAAAGTTAGGAGCGAGATAAACTCATCCTTTACGGTAGATTAATCCTTCACTCTTTTAAAAAATAATGGTTCTCAAGTGATTTTTTTTGGTTTAAGCTTTCTTATCATGAAAAAACATTATAGTATAGGCTGAATAGGCTTTTAAGTTGCTGTATGCTTCTTTAAAGATTAAAAAATTATTTATTTTTTAGACCAGTCCTAATTTCACACCGGTACACATGTTTTTCTAAAGAACTACAGATAAATTGTTGGTGCAACTGAAAAAAGGGTTTAAACAATTATAGACTAATGTCTGTTCAAAGCAAGTGCAATCTATGACAGGCGTTCAAAACATCTGTGTTGACGCACTTTATATGTTTCTAAAAACAAACTCCGGTTATGTTTGTCAACATTCATCACAGGCTAAACAAACGGTAGTTATTTTAATAAGTAGATTAGAGGCATTATTACAATGTTTATTACTAAGTTTTCCTTAGACACGAATGTAGTGGTCAAGGATCTGATAATAAAAATGTTTTTCTGATACTTGTCAGTCAAAGCTTCAATTTATGGTGATTCATTGGGCAAGACGTGGCATAAAAAGCAGAAGTCATTCAAAGATAAATCTTTGTGGTTTTACAGAAAAAGAATAGATGCAATACTACATTTGGGAAATCTGAAGAGGCGGAAAGTGTCATTTCCTTCGAAAAGGATGCTCTGGCAACTTAAACGTAAACACGTACAATTTTTAGAAAGGCAGTCATCGTTGGGAGTTGCCAGACAGGGCTAAAGATATAAGCCAAACAAGGTCATTTATTTTCTTTGTTGTGTGTTTCAGGTCTTCTTGAGATATCTCCGGTGGAGAGGGGAGTTGTGACACTGTTTGGCGTCCGGAGCGGGCTATTCGTGGCCATGAACAGCAAAGGGAAGCTTTTCGGATCTGTGAGTATGAAATGATTTACAGCGGGTTTCCGCCTGTGAATGTTCTTATCGGAGCTCGATGACATATCACCCTGTACTTGAGATGTATCCCCTCACCACCGACCTCCCCCCTCCCCGTCCCACAGTCTCCGACAGCGTTACATTGTTGAACTCGGTTGTGGCGTGCTTCCAGTGCCTAGTGGTGTTTTCATTGTGGGACGGACAAACCCAGGAACGGTAGCGCAGTAGATCATTCGGACTACGCATTCCATTCTTAGCATTGCCAGCCAACACATGCACCTACTGTCCTTCCCAGAGTAAAGATGAACTGGCCAAAGAGGACCACCCAAACACCACACTGCTACCCTCTCCGATTTCTTCTTCACGCACAGACCCCCAAAAACACACTTCCATGACCCAGAAATCGCATTTATGAAGATAGACGAAAACAATAAGACTATATCAAAAAGTTTGGCCTGTTAGTTCCATAAAACACCTGTCCAGGTGTTGCACTGTAAAAAAGCGGAGTAATGTCATTTAATCAAAATGCTGATGATATATGCTATGAGACGGCCCACTGAAACGTCAATGAAAATAATAATTGCTGTTTCCTTTTCATTGCAGGTGCAGTTCACAGATGAATGCAAATTCAGAGAAAAGCTCCTTGCAAATAATTACAATGCGTACGAATCGTTGGCACATCCCGGGATGTACATCGGACTAAGTAAGACTGGCAAAACAAAAAAAGGAAATCGAGTATCGACATCCATGACGGTGACGCATTTCTTGCCTAGAATTTGAGCTCACCTAGAGGGGCGCAAGGCGGAGGAACGACGATGCACTTTCTACAGAAGTTACATGTGAGGTTAAGTGTATCGTGTCATGTATGTATATATTAGACTATTTATATCTGTTGATTTTATATTCACTACAACGTCCTCTTTCCGAGGTGGAAGACAACAATTAATTTATTTGTTATTTGTTAATTTATCCTCATTGCTGCTACCACGTGTTCATATACAAGTGAAATTCCTACAATGTACATTTTTTTTGCACTGTTTGTGTTGTTCTAAAGCAACGGTTTTGGAGAGGTAGTCAACGTAGATTGCATATTTGTTTTCTCGCGAATGAAAACAAGGTTCCAGTCGGTTTGAAGAAAGATATATTTTGCGTCCGCAGAAGATCAACACTGGGAAACACTATCCCTCGCGGCCTCGTTTTCAATCGCGAAAAATTAAACATGGCGTCTACGCTGACTAGGGTTCATTTGTCCTTCGTTGGAAAGAATATGTAAGTCTTAGGTCAAGCCTCCAATCGTTAAGGTGTATCAACCCCCATAGTATTAGCACTGGAGCAATTGTCCAATGTCTGAGCTCCTTTGTGCGGAGCTCGGATCTAACTGAAGCAGTATCGGCTTACTCTAGCTTACTGAAGTTCTACCCCTTCCAATCTGTTTTTAGCTCTGCCGGGGGGTTGAACTTTGAACTTATCCGCAGTCAATCTTTGTCACATCTCTAAGGCTCTGGATAGAGAGAAGTAGCTTCTTTAACATACAGACATGAATTTGAAAACTCAAAGACATTGCAAAACAGATACCGTACCTTGAGCCCCTTTAAAGAGACACGCCAAGTTCAATGTCTTCGCTGGGTGTCTGTGGGGAAATCAGTCATGTTAAAGATCAGTATTTTTATATGATGGTAACACAAACAAAGAAATTACAGTGTTGCGTATAAGTGAACGAAGAGTTAAGGTAAAAACAACTTCCACAGTGAGTTACGAGGCGGCATATTGCCCACTTTTTTGTCGTTTTTTCTACCTCATGCAGTTTCCAACTGACAGTTTCCTACTTTGAAAATCAGCTGACATAGAATGTTTAGTTCTAAGTTGCTCTTCTGAGGCTACTGCTACTCTGTGAAGTTCTGGCGGCCATTGCGTCCTAGTTGCGCCTTGTCACGTTTGAGCTATCTTTACCCTGTGATTTACTTTTAGAAAGGATAATCATGTTGGAAATATTTGCAGACAGCTGTTAGACTATACTATATGCTCAAGCAGTAACCCTATATTTTTCTTTATATATTTTGTAAATGTAATATGGTGCAAACCTGAGAAGCTGCTTTAAACCTGGTATATGATGTTAGTGAAATAAATATTGCAGATATGATGCATTCATGCAGGGATAAACAAGCTTTCCATCTTGAACCTTCAAAAGCATATATTCGAGAGATATTATCTTTTAAAAAAGCATTCCTTGTGGCTGCAGGCCTGCAGGTACACTTAATTGAAAACAAAACAAACCAAAAAAGTTGCCTAAACTGAAAATGGATGGATAGACTTCAAGAAGCATTTAAGAATGTGTTTAAAAATTAAAGAACAATTTTTAAAGCTAACCTGAACGATTGATCTCAGAAGCATGGACACATTCGCATCGTTTTATTTAGTGTAATCTCAAAGCTGTGGTATTTCAAACTGTTACATGTCCAAATTCGCTATTTGTTTCTTATAAAGCCCTGCCTGGATGTGCACATCCATTAGTTTCACTCAATGACTCTGAGCTACCTGAGCTAATGCTGGAGGAGGGAGGGGTTGTCCGTGTTTCTCTTTTACACAGCTGTGCCAAACCTCTTTCCAAATGGACATGATTTGCATCAGCGTGGATGTTGTTTACAATAGACCGAATGGCCACTGAAGGCAAATTGTTCCTTTGACCCTCATTGCAATGTAGAACTGACACGAAGCATTGGTCTTGATTTGTTTAACCAAAAAATGCAATATCAACAGGCAGGACCTAGTAGCCTGCGATTAGCGAGAACAGAATATCCTCATCTTTCGCACAAACTGTCACTCCAATTCAATGTTTTTTAATGTTTTTGTGAACAGGGATACATGCGGTGTATTGAAATAAACTATTTACCATTTCTCTGTCGATTCCCATACGGCTTATCCATGAACCGCCAGTTGTGTTTGCATCCATGGCAGAGCTCTAGCAAACGGAGTCCTGTAGTAGTGCGCTCTGAATCCTGTTTTACCAAATATTGTCTGTAGTTTTATACAGGTCTTGTTAAATATTGTGATGTATGTGCTGTGCACATGATGATACCCTAACTTAAATGGAAGTTAATAAATATGTAAATCATACTGGTCTGAGTGTTTTTTTAATTCTGCCTACAAAAGCACATGAAGGTTCAATGAAGCCGACAGCTGTGATGGCGCAAAACACGTAAAACTAGAATATCTCCCAGCATAACTATAGAAAGGGGCCTTTCCCTGGCGAAGCTAAAAATATACGCTCACAGACTTGTGTCACTAGACTATGCGGGCCCGCCTGGAGTGCTGTGCCTGATATTTCTACAAGGACAGCACTGCCAAGACACTCGACTGCTGTTATTTTACTTGCCAAGGCCTAGTTTACAGATTGGGTGGTTTTGCCATCCGCAAAGCCAAGCGGTTACTCCTGGGAATGGAAACCTCTCTTTCACTTCTATGAACATTTCCAAAAGGGTTAGAGGAGGACTCCACCGCAGCCCTTCCAGGCATGTGGTTTCATGAAAGGGGACCCCGTTTCAAGTGGTATGGCCCTTCCTTTTTCTGTGTGCTGACTAATGAGCAGATATGTCAGACTGGCCTTTGTGACGCCACGATTGGCTTTTACTCTATAGATCAACTGCCAATGCTATTGTCTTTCATTACAATCCACAAACTGACATTTTATGCAAAGAGAGTTGCATTTCCATGTTGCACTGGCACATAAAAGTAGGATAACAAAAGGAGACATAAATGACAAAGGACAATCCACATCTACCCTAACATCCACTTAGTTGCCTTTATCGTTAACATGAAATTTTGATATATCCTATTTATTTCTTTATTTAAACAGTACTTTTTTATTATATTTTGAACAAAAAACTTTGATCTACTATTTTATTTTATTTTACTTAGTTTAATAATTAATTTAATTGAATTAAAAATTTTTAGTTACAAAATAACATTCAACAGGTAAGGGTGGCAAAAAAAAGAATGAATAAAAAGTTGTTTTACAACATGTTTAAGACAGGTTTAAATTAGGGCTGTCAAATGATTAATCACAATTATTTGCATCCAAAATAGTTTGTGTTTATATATTACATGTGTATGTATTTTATAAATATTTATGTCTATATATATTTATATTCATTTAGAATTAAAATTATATATACAATAATATATATATATATATATATATATATATATATATATATGCAAGTGTGTATTTATATATTAATCGTGATTAAAAAATGTCATGTGGTGTAACCATACCTTCCTTACACCTTGAATACATGTGTATACATATTAGTTATTATTTTCAAAAAATACCCATTTTAAGTAAACTGTATTTTTACAAATATAACGTATTATTAATTTCTAAATATCATTACGTTTTTGGGAAGTCGATCCACGTGACCCTGGGCCACAAATCCAGTCATATTTTTTTAAAATGAGATTTATAAATCATCTGAAAGCTGAATAAATGTGTTTTCCATTGTGGTATGGTTTGTTAGGATAGGAAAATATGTGGCCATGATATTTGAAATTCTGGAATCTGAGGGTGCAAAAGAAATCGAAATATTGAGAAAATGGCCTTTAAAGTTGTTCAAATGAAGTTCTTAGCAATGCATATTACTAATCAATATGCATTGCTAAGTTTTGATATATTTACGGTAGGAAATGTACAAAATATCTTCATGGAACATGATCTTTATTTAATATCCTAATGATTTTTGGCATAAAAGAAACATCAATTTATTGATTTACAAATTTTTAAAATACAATGTATTTTGGCTATTGCTACAAGTATACCCGCGCTACTTAAGACTGGTTTTGTGGTTCACGGTCACAATTAACTTTGCCTTGTCATAAAAAGGTTACATTATCTTATATTTTAAGATATATTTTTCTGAAAGTTGGTTGCACTACATGACTTGAATTGTATTTAATTAAGCCTTATTATAATATAAGAACAGTTTTTTTTGACTCTATGTCCCTCCAATAATATCAAAACAAATCTAATTAAAAGCAAGTTTATAATAGAAGAGGTTTATTCAAGTCATTGTATGTTTGCATTACATCTGTAATTTACTTTTGAATAAATGATGTCATGCCATTGATCCTTACTTTACAATACACAGTCTGCACTCAGTCTATTCAAATAAACCTATCACTTTAAAGCAGGACAGGCGAAGTGAGACAGGTGTGGTCACTTAATACACATGTATTCCTGGCCATGAGCTGGGGCTAAATGGAGCCCTATCATTGCCCAGAAGAATGACAACTTTTTGCTCCAATAAACTTAGTCTGCCATGTATGAGGGTTGTAAAGGCCCTCCTAAAAATAGTTTCTCTTCACCGCCTATCTGCGTCAGTTTCATTGTCTGTCAAGCAAATAAACATCCATCCATCTCTCAAGTGCTTCTTCTCCATTAAGCTGTTTGGCCCAAAACTGTCTTGATATCATAACAGGCCTTTCAAGTTCTCGAGAGCACAAAGACTTCACAAGACAGGTCAATGGCCTAACAGCTCACAACAATGTGTTCGCTAACAGAAAGTATATTGAGAGTAATTCACTTGCTGATGCTCTGGCAGCCAGGTGGTGGCTTAAAGTTGAAGGGAGGAGAAGGAAGCAGAGGAGGAAGGTGGAACGAGACACTCTGGCTACTTTGGCATTGTCTGTGGTCATGCGTATGGCCCATCCTTCGGTAAGAACAGAGAGGCTGTGACATATGTAGAGCTCTTCAAGGGCAAGTCAAAACCACTTATGTTACAAATAACACATTACATGACTTCAGGCAATACATGTCAAACAATACAGTCAATCACAGACAAATACACTCCTATTCCAAAGTTTGGGGTTGGTAAGATTTTTTAAGGTTTTTGAGTCTCTTTTTTTAAAAATACATCGAACATAAGATCTTAGCTTATGACTAAATATTTAGTAAAAAGAGTAACATTGTGAAGAAACACTTGTTATTATTATCAATGTTGAAAACAGTTGTGCTGCTTAATATTTATTGTATATTAATATTTGTAACTGTGTTACTTTTTGATAAATAGAAAGTTCAAACAGCATTCATTTGAAACAGTAATCCTAATAAAGACATTATAAAACTGTCTTTACTGTCGCTTTTGATCAGTTTAGATAGATAGATAGATAGATAGATTGATTGATTGATTTATTCCTTCATGTATTCTTTTGATGAATAGAACAGCATTTACGTAAATTATAAATCTATCATAACATTATAAATGTCTTCACTGTCACTTTTGTTAAGTTTAATATATCTTTTGAGAATAAAAGTATTAGACAGATATTTTCCCTTATGCTGAAAGGTTTTTTTTTTTTTTGCTGGACACATTAATTCATTCACTCATTTATTTATTCTTTATCCCATTTATTGGATATTTATTGAATTTTGCTAGTAACACATTTTTAACCCCTTAACTGTCACCTGTCTGCTCTGTGGGATGCCTAAGTTTACTTCACCATTTAACAAATAAATCCTAATCATGACAAACTATACATCATTGGAAAGGTCTAAGACTCCTAAATAGACATTCTACCATTGTTTTGTGTCACGAAATTTGTAGATAGACTAATTAATGACAAGAGTGCACTTCAAACCTACTTCATAACAGGAGTTCTGACTATTGTCACAAAATGACTTACTTTTAGTTGCCTTTTTCTCTATCACACTTTAGAAATCATTAGAAAGCATATATCAGTTGAAAATTTAAAATGTCACAATTCATCCTTTGAAAATCATTTTAAAATCAGACATTGCATTACCATGGAAAATGTACATCCAAATCATATTACAAACTGTTTTTGTTCATGAATTCAATGAATTTAAGTTTGGATTGTGCATTTTCACATCTATGTTAAAAAATGTTCCCTTTGTTTTGATGAACAAAGTTCAAAAGAACAGCATTCATAGAAATCTTTTGTCATATGTGACTCTGGACCACAGAACCATCATTTTTTAAATTATACAATTAATAAGCTTTCATGGATGTATGGTTTGTTAGGGTAGGGCAAAATATGGCCGAGATACAACTATTTGAAAATCTGGAATCTGAGGGTGCAAAAAAACCCCGAAATATTGAATAAAATTGAAAGTTCTTAGCAATGCATATTACTAATCAAAAATTAAGTTTTGATATATTTATGGTAGGAAATGTACAAAATATATTCATGTAACATGATTTTTACTTTATATCCTAATGATTTTTGGCGTAACAAACGATAATGCTGACCCATACAATGTATTTTTGCCTTTTGCTACAACAATACAACACATACAAAATGAAACAAGTGAAACAAGCAACTGGAGGATGGGCCGGGAGAAGCAAATAGGTCATGAAGCAAATAAGACTAATGCAAATTCCCACACCTGGTCTGAGCCACAAGCAACCACATGAATGCATCTGCTCCAACCTCCACTGACAGCGAATCCGTAGACTCCACAATCACTGTTATACCAACACACACCTGCTATCAAAAATACATAAACAGGAGCTTTTCAAAAGAGAAGCCACAGGGATACATTACTTAATAAAAGATAAAACAGATATCTTTCCATTGAAAATTTATAATTATAAACAGAAATAATTTGTAATCGCTATCAGTGCATTTTTCTGCACATGTAAATATCAGCGCTTGCGGTTTGTTTTTGCATGTTGCTACAGAGGGAGAGTACAGGGACTCGGATGCCTCAGGCAGTCTGCCTGAGAGTTGTATTTAGATAGGGTGTTTGTGCCTTGTGCCCTCTTTGTAGGGCCAGCTGTAAGTTGTCTGTTTGGGATACTCCAGATGTTTGCCCATAAAGACAAGGCACTTCAAACAGCTGCGAACAACATCCTAACCCCCTTGTACTTCCACCATGTTTAGAGGTGTATGCTGGGGCTTTAGCAGAGGGGAAATGACTCCGACTCTTACCCTGTAATCATGGGGCCGGCTGGCCAGCATGTCGAGGGGGGAGGAGGGAACCTGCCAGTCACTTTCTATTCCGCATCTTCTAGCACTGAGGGGAAGCCCTGAAACTTCATGAAACCTCCAGTTTCTCACCTTTCCCAAGGGAACTTGAACTTGAAACAAGTTGCTCCTGTCTGGGAATATACAGGTGCTTTATATGAAAGCTCAAAAATGAAGGTTCTTTATTGGATCTAAGCAGTGCCTTAGGTTTGAGCCCTCCTTTTTTCAAGAATTTGCTGGATATGTTTTTTTTATAGAGTTAAAAACTAATTTCACTCAGAAACGGCTAGTAGAAATTTACTAGGTAATTACAAATACAGTGGTATGCGAAAGTTTGGGAACACCTTACACAATCTGTGAAAATGTGAATAATTTACTGGTGTCAAAATTAACGCGTTAACGCAGGCGAATATTTTTTTTTAGTTAACGCGTTAAAAATAATAAATGCAATTAACGCAGGGGTGGGGCTAGGTTTGGCCACCCCACTCACAACTGCTAAAGAATTTTACGAGCATATATCAGCGTGATCCAACTTCACCTCAGCACCAGGCCCGAGTCAAACGAGCGCATAAACGGTACCGGGGATGAGAAGCTTCTGTAAAACAAAAGTGAACACCGATATGTTCCTAAAAATTTATTTACCTGTCCTGTCAACCATTATACCTCTGCTAGTAGCGTGTCCTCTTCAAGTACACGCACAAATGTGCCTGCGCGCATTGTATAAGGATATATTATAGCGCTGTATCATATTCAAACCCAAATGAAACTAAGAGGATGCAGTGTCGTAGTTATGTCCTTAGTTAAGTCATGAAGTTACAAAAAAGGCAAATAAAGCTGCCTTAAAACTGTGCATGTATGTATTTATTATTTATGAGTCACATTTAAAGCAGTTTCAGATCTGTGTCAAGTTCAGCAGCGGCAGCTTTTAAAGTAACAGCAGCCAAAATATCCTAATAACCAGCTGCTGTGATGTCTGTTAATCAAAGAACAAAATTAAAAAGAGGAAATCAATAACTTCTGTAGTTTTAAGCTTTATCTTTATTTACTTTCTAATTTAGTTAACTTTATTAAATCAGGCTAGACTTTCTTGCTGAAGGGCACATGTAGCTATTTGACATTTATTATAATGGGTTTATGTGAAGATTGTGTGAAGTTCACTTAAATTAGAAGTTATTTTTAAAAGTCTAATAAATGGTAAAATGATAGCTCTAATTATACTGTAATGTTGAATGGCTATAATCAATGGTTAAATATTAGGAAAAATCATAAAAGACATCAGTTATCAGTGATACTTGGTTTCAGTCATTACAAAAAAAGATGACATTAAACAAATCTTAAAATATATTTTCTTTATGTTGTTTCTACATTAATTTAAAGATTGAATCTGAAATTATTGTAATTTAAAAATATAATTAAAAACTTTAAAGTTAGGTGGGATTATTATATTTCAGAAAAAAATGTGCAATTCATTTGCTTTTTTTTTTTTTTTTTTAATCGATTGACAGCACTAGAATAATTGTAAAAATAAGAGAGATCATACAAAATGCAAGTTATTTTTTATTTAGTACTGTCCTGAGTAAGATATTTGACATAACAGATGTTTACATATAGTGCACAAGACAAAAAAAAAAAAAAAGGGAAATTATTAAAGTAACCCCCTTCAAAAGTTTGGGAACCCTTGGACCATAATACTGTGTGTAGTTACCTGGATGATCTACGATTGTTTTTTGTTTTGTTTTGTTTTGTTTTCTGATGGTTGTTCATGAGTCCCTTGTTTATTCAGAACAGTTAAACTGAGCACTGTCAGAAAAATCCTCCAGGTCCTGCAGATTCTTCAGTTTTCCAGCATCTTTTGCATATTTGAACCCTGTCCAGCAGTGACTGTATGATTTTGAGATCCCTCTTTTCACACTGAGGACGATCGAGGGACTCAAACACAATTATTAAAAAAGGTTAAAATATTCACTGATGCTCCAGAAGGAAACACGATGCATTAAGAGCCGGGGGTGAAAACTTTTAAATTTGAAGATCAAGGTAAATTGTCCTTAATTTGTCTACTGAGAAACATGCAAGTATCTTCTGTTGCAGTACTAAATGGGAAAAAAAGATATTTCAACAAAATAAGAAATATTTGGAAAGGTTCATTATGTTCAAAAGTTTTCACCTCCCGGCTCTTAATGCATTGCATTTCCTTCTGGAGCATCAGTGATTAAATTGCGTCCCTCAATTTACTTCAGTGCAAAAAGATTGATATTAAAATCATACAGTATATGCTGGAAGGGATTCAAATATGCAATAAAATGCTGGAAAACGGAAGAATCTGCAGGACCTGGAGGATTTTCCTGAAGAACGGTGCTCAGTTTAACTGTTCAGAACAAAGTAGGGACTCATGAACAATCATCACCAAAAAAAAGGTAACCACACACAGTATTAAAAACCAAGGGTTCACAAACTTTTGCAGGGGGTTATTTTAATAAAATCTTTTTTTTCTTGTGGACTCTTTTATGTAAAATATCTTACTCAGTAACATTCATGCATTTTCACAGATTCCGCAAGGGGTTCCCAAACGTTTGCTGTCACTGTGACTAGGGTTGTGCCGATAGACGATAGTATCGTGTATCGACGATAGTCAGAGATATCGCCTGTTGCGGATGCCTTTGACGATAGCAAGACGATTATTATTATTATCCGTCAAAAATAAACTAGGCGCTTATATTTATCTAAGCAGCGCGGAGAGCCGCTTCTAGGATGCTTCAGAAACTTGCCGCGGGGCGTCGGAGCCGTAACGTGCCGCAGACGTGTACAGTGAAAATAAGGGGTAAGAGATTTATTCATAATACAGTGTAGATAGCTTTACTGAGTATAACGCGAGTGTTTTTTAAAGTGCATAAACTCCCTATAGACTAGCATAGTGATGTTCTTTGACAAATGTTCTTTGCTCGTTTTCTGTAGCTGCTTTTTAAAATAACTAAGGAAATATAAGCATTATATTATCCAGCACTGCACAGTCATTAAGATCACCGAGGTGGTAAAATAGGAGGCTGAATCCAGCTTCTTATTCACAGCTTGTTTTTGCCGCTATCCGTTCCACCTTAAAAACGCGACGCTTCCCGCGGTTCTTAGCTCCTTATTTACGCGCATCGCTTCTCCACATTCTGTATGAACTAAACTACAGTATGGACTAATGACAACAATCAGACATGCAGCAGTAACATTGTCGCAATATGGCGGGTAAAGAAAGATTAATTGATTTACATTCATGCACGCACATTTAGCCTACCACTCACTGAAGATAGCGGATAGCACAGAATGAAACCGAAAGTAAACTGGAACCACTCAGGCGGAACTATCGTCAGCGCTCTGTACACGCAACGAGACTACCCTTACAAAAGGAATAAGAAATTTAGTACATGGATAATTAAATAAAGTAGCACGATAGTATCGTGTATCGGCGATCTCACAGGCCTGACGATAGAACGATATGAAAATTGTTTTTTTTTTTTTTTTTTTTTTTTTATTAATATTGAACAGAAAGTACAAGAACAATATAGCCAGGGGATCACATATACATATATAAAATAATGACCAATAGTACAAAAATAATTTAAAATAAAATAACAATAAAAATTAAACACATGCCAAACACACAAATGCAAAAACAATAATAAAAGTACAAATAGTTGCTCTCACACACACACACACACACACATACAAAAAATTCCAGATTGTAATGATACTTTACATTACAATATTTCAAGGATATTCAAATAAATCGAACATAAGGAAAGCATTTAAATACATCAATTTTCTTTACATACCTCTGCATAATATTTCAAGAATCTTAAGTTTTTTTTATTCTTTATAAAATGAAGAGAATTTAGAAGAGAGTTTAGTTCAATTTTAAAAAGGGGATAAAATGGGAAGCTATTTGCAAATTTTTGTTTGTGAATGAAAAATTTACCATATAAAATAAAAAAATTAAGAGTATGTTCCAGGGGTTTATTTTTACTATTATCATAATAAAAAATAATATCTTTTAAACTAAAGGAGTGTACAACACTGGTAGATTCAAATATATGAGAACTTAGATCAGACCAAAATTGCATGGATAAAGGACAATCAAAAAAAAAGATGTACTAGTGTCTCCTCTGCTTGTTTGCAAAAAGAACATGAGCTGTCAATGTCCAAATATTTAGAAACATTAGAGTTGACAGGATAGATTTTATGCAAAATTTTAAAATGCGTTTCTTTTGCTTTTTATTAGAAATACAGTATTTCCCATGTAAAAGCCAAGATCTTTTCCAGTCTATATCTTCAACCAAGGACCTCCAATAGAACTTTCCTCTGGAAGAAATTATCTTTTTAAATTGAAAAATTTGGCGCACATACTTATTATTACATTTCACGATATGAAAATTGAGCATATCGCCCAACACTAACTGTGACACACTGAATTAAAGGCACAGTTCACGCCGAAATGAAAATTCTGTCATAATTTACTCACCCTCAAGTTGTTCTAAACCTGTATGAGTTTATTTCCTCAGTAGAGAACAGAAGAAGATATTTGGAAGATTGTAGGTAACCAAACAGTTTCTGGTCCCCATTGGCTCCCATAGTATTTTTTTCCCATACTATGGTAGGTAAATTGGACCAGTTTGGTTACCAGCATTATTCCTTTATGTTCAACACAAGAAAGAAATTAATACAGATTTCAAACAACCTATAGGAGAGTAAATGATGACAGAATGTTTATTTTTTGGTGAACTGTCAAATGTGAAAATTTTAAGTAGAAAGACTAAAATAGCATTTTTACAGTGTATGAACCATTATTTGCAGCAAAGAACACACTAAAGCTCCCTGATCTTTATAGCTTTAAAGGCCCAGACCTTTGTACAGAACAAGAGCGGAGGATTCCACATGGCTTTAATTAAAGTAACACCAACAAAGTGGGTCATGTTGGCACAACATGGAACAAGAGACACCTAGTCAAAACACACTTTGAGGGCTTCAAAGCAAGTAGTGACTACCTGCATGCAGCACCGACATACAAATACTTCTAAGGTTTAATCAAGCCTGTGTTTCCCCAACATAAACAAAACCACCTCAACCAACTCTATGGCCATAAAGAACACAAGCGTGTAATCTAACACTGGAATTAATTGCAAAACATCCTCTGGTATTATTAAGGAAACTAAGGATAGACATATAAAAGGCTGCATGAACCAATATTGTTGGTATGATTTTGTAAGTCTGTTCTGCAGATTGCGCTTGAAGCAAAGCTTTGCGGTTTCCACAAGAGGGCAACACATAAGTAGAAAATGTGTGCAGATGTAATGGCCTCAAAAATACAGCTGCTTCTTACAATACTGAGACTGTCATGGGACGTACGTGAAACAAATATACACTGTTCAACTAACAGATATCAATACATTTCAGATACTAAACTTTATCTGGTATTTGTAATTTGTTGAGTCTACTGAGCCTAAAAACTGACAGATCACAATATTTTGAGCTTTTGTGTTGTCCAGACACAAGGGTATTCATCAAATAAATCCATTACTCAAACATTTGAATCTATTTAAATGAACAACTTAAAAATAGTGAAACTTTGTGTATTTTACATATACACTGGCATCATTAGAGGAAGTTTAACTTGTGATGGCAACACAGTTTTGCTATGATACTATAAAGTAATATGAAAAATGTAATACTATCACTATAAATTGTGATTATAAATAGTTATGATCTCATAATGTTGCCTTTTTTCACACTAGTATTAGAAAAGGTCAACCCGTAATAAACATATTGCATATATTTATGTTTAATAGCACTTTACAATAATTTTACATCTACATAGTCTATGTACTGTAGTAGTGTTACAGACATGTAAACACTTACAGTTCAGTCAAAAGGTTTTAAACAGTAAGATTTTCATACTTTTAAAAGAAGTCTCTTCTGTTCACCAAGTCTGCATTTATTTCATACAAAATACAGCAAAAGCAGAATATAATTTTTTTTATATTATTTTAAAATGTAATTTATTCCTGTGATCAAAAATAATTTTTTAGCATCATTACTCTAGTCTTTAGTGTCACACGATCCTTTAGAAATCATTTAAGTAAATGTCAAGTAACATTTATTATTATTATTATTATTAGGATTTAAAATTGCTGATTAGCATTTATCTGAAATAAAAAGCTTTTGTAACATTATACACTATACCACTCAAAAGCTTGGAGTCAATATATTATTTATTTATTTTTATAATTTGTTTTTTATATATATATATAATTTAATACTTTTATTTAGCAAGGGTGCTTTAAACTGACCAGAAGTTACTATAAAAAAAAAAAAAAAGATTTATAATGCTACAAAACATTTCTATAATGTTTGAAAAGAAATGTTTTTCTAACCTTTCTATTAATCAAAGAAACCTTAAAAAATATACTCAGCTATTTTCAACTAATAATAATAATAAATGTGTTTTTTTTTTAAACAAATCAGAATATTATGCTAAAAATGAATTTTAAATGATGCTAAAAATTCAGCTTCGAAATCACAGGAACAAATTACATTTTAAAATATATTCAAATAGAAAACAGTTATTTTAAATAGTACAAATATTTCAAATTTTTACTGTTTTTGCTATACTTTGGGTCAAATAAATGCAGGGTTGGTGAGTAGAAGAGAATTATTTAAAAACATTAAAAATCTTACAAACATATAAAAACTTTTGTCTGGTTGTATATATTCATTAGTTATTATAGTGTTAGATTACTTACAAATTGTGGTTCATTACTGACACAAATGACATTATAAGACCACTTTGATTACTTTTATATTACTTTTGACCTAACTTGTTTATCACTTTGATTTAAAGCAATCTTGAACCATAATGAACCAAATACAAATAGAGAGAAAAAAAAAAAAACTATATAAGTGCATTTAACTTTAAATTACATCTGGGTTATCAAACCGGTGGTTTGTGAAGGAATAAATAAATCTTAATATAAAAACAAAATAAAACACTTTCACAAAAACGATTAAATCTTTTATTTGTTTATGCTGTTTGACCTAAATGTTCAGCTAGTCAAAACTGGAGTACTTCCCAAACAAGAGGAATTAGCGAGAATCAATGAATTATAAATAATTTACTGCCATTTTGTGAATAATAAGTAATTATATCATTTAAAAAGTAGCCAAAGTCTGACTCATGAGCATTTTAAAATGTAATATAATCAAAAAAGAAATAAGATTTCGATTATGCAATCCAGATTACACAATCAGTATATATTGTGGGAATTTATAACAAGGTTCACATTCACTTGTCATTAGAACTGTTACATTCTAGGTGAGCTTTCACTTCAGTAAAGGGGGCAACTGAAATGAAGGGGGTCAAACTGTGTAAACCACTGGCAATATGTATTTTACTCTTATGTGCGTCATAAAGCTGCATCGACCCAAAAGTAAACACTACAAGTGATTATCCTTGTTTACTTAACAGGGGATCTCCCCACGTAGCTCAAAATACTTCAATGCACAACTCTGCACAAAAATAACTTGTTCATAGAATGTCTTTAAGGGTCATTATTTTTTATACAATACTTCTGTCAGGATTTAACACCCCTTGCTTGCTTGTTCAGAATAGAGTTCATTAAGAGGCAATGTTGAAGTATTACAAAATGCATCCAGACATGGACCTTTGATCTACTGGGTCTGCATTACATAATCAATTATACATCATTTTCTTGCACAGCCCAATGAGTTTGGTTCGACTGGTAACATTTTTGAAAAATGTGATTATTAGACAATAGAGACTGACCAGTGAATGACCTGGTGTTTGAATTACAGAGTTCCTCTGTTTGGGGTGCAGAGGCACCAGAATTTTCTGGAGCAAACTGAATGACAGCATAGGTCAGCATTCAGACTTAGATCACTTCCTCTGCACAGTTTTGACAAAAAGCACAAAGCTAAGCTTTCAAAATGATGTGACATCACTGAATACTTATAATAATGAATACATAAATGTCACACAAACGATGAGATAATGATGGAAATTCTATGAGTAACTTTATGACAAATGCATCATTCATTTATTTCTTATTTGTGACCCTGCAAAACCAGTCGTAAGTAGCACGTGTATATTTGTAATACATTGTATGGGTCATGCCAAAAATAACTAGTATATTAAGTAAAGTTATTGTTCCATGAGTATATTTAGGAATTTTTGAAAATGCAACTTTTAAGGTTTTTAAGATTTTCTCAATGTTTAGATTTTTTTGCACTCTCAGATTCAAAATGTTCAAATAGTTGTATCTCGGCTAAATATTATCCTGTCCTAACAAACCATACATTAATGCTGGAAAGCTTATTTATTCAGCTAATTTAAAAAAAAAAGATCCTTATGACTGGTATTGTGGTGAGTAAAAGTTTGAATTAAAAGTATATTTTCTATGATTAAGAATTCCTTTTTATTCAGTCCGTAGTTGTTGTTTTTTTGACTCTCCTGAGTCATTCAAGTCCAAAAATCTTATGAAGCAACAAAATTGGCAAAAAGCAGCGATTACACAGCGCCATCTAGCGATCATTACAACAAAGTTGAATTGCAAGAACTCTTCCACGGCTGTCTGGGGAATTTTAGAACACCTTGCACATGGATAATATAACATATCTGTAAAGACTTATAGGCTAAGACCGTTGACAAAAATACAAAAATAACTAATTCGCATACTTTATGCGAGATCAACATCTTGTCCACAATGAAAAGCACATGGGTCATTTCAGCATTTTCATGAATGGGAATATTTACTTAAAATTACTCTTTAACTTCTCTGTAAAGCCAGCGGGCTCAGTCATTCACAAAATACAGAGCAGGTGTGTTATAGTAGGTTAAATCTTTTATTTATTTTTATTCCCTTATTATTATTCAAGAATGCGTTGAAAATGCTAAGATTATTAGCTTTTCCCCTTCCTGGCTTAAAGTCAAATATGCTTTGCAATTGTCCAGTGATTATAAAAGAAAACCGCTTATTAAATTATTAAATTATCAAATGAAACGCATGAGTATTTGGCATGCTATTTTGTATACAGGCTTGTCTCAAAAATAAGCACTGAAGCAATTTTTTTTTTCAATATAGCTTACCTTTTCATATATAATCCAGTTCATCATTAGTTTTAACTACTTATATATAGGCTAACGTTTAATTTAAATTATTTTGATACTTCTCAAATGTTTCGAACTTTCCTTCATGAAAATGAAACAATGTAGCACGCTAATATAAAAGTATAATTTTTCTTTCCATCAAACGCAGTTCGAACGTAATTCTAACGCACTTTGGCTGACACTTGCTCCTCGAAATGTCTCTCTGAAATATACGCAAGATTATTTTGATATAAAAATGGTGGTATATACATGACAGATGCGTTATAATAAAACAATAACAGAATAAAGTTCGCTCATTAATTCTGTCTTCATCGTCTGTTGGATGTCCAACGGGGTGTGTTACCCTGTTCTCAGAACTGCCAAAGAGGGGAAATGCTTATCGATTGATCTGATAAGAGGACAATTTAAAGGCCAGTTGCAGGGCTTGCGCCAAAACAGAGCAATACAAAGTCGTTGGAGTGTGCAGGTTTCATATCAGAACAAGACAGCCTATTATTATTACACATAGAAATTAATAATGCTCCTCTTACTCTTTGTCACTGTTTGTGGAAGTAGCATCGGCGTGGAGAGCCTCCCGTTGCCCGACTCTGGTCCACATTTGGCAAATGACTGGGGAGAAGCCGTTCGGCTCCGACATCTGTATGCAGCCAGACACGGTTTACATCTGCAAATAAACACAGACGGGGAAATAAGTGGATCGCACATGCAAAGCTCGGACAGTAAGTGACAGCAGCTCAAATCACGGTCATCTCAGCGTTTCAGTAGATGGGTCAATGAGAAATTATGAACTTTTTAAAAATACAATTTAAAACACACGTGCTGATTTTTTAGAAGTGTATTATATTTATATCGATTTCAATTTATTTCAAACATAGGCTATACCACAAAAATGTCAAGTGGTGTAACCATCAAGTAAAAAAGCACGTGGGTGTACACAATTAAATCATTATGTTCTTTATGATTTATTGTTTTCGTTTTGAAAATATTAATACTATTGTTTACGTTTTTTATATAATAATACACGATTAATAAAAATTACACGTCTTTTAATTGATTTTCAGCGTTTCAATTAGACTTTTTTTGTTACAATCTGCACAGTTAGACCACCTAGACATGTTTGACTTTAAACATCAAAATGACTGGTAATTTCTAAGTTTTAGTCGTAGAAAGGGTGTACATAAGTCACTTTTTCAACGAATTGCCTTATCATCATCATTATTATTATTATTATTATTAATAAAATGATAACAGTTATAATAATAATTAATGTCACACAAATAATGTAAATTATGTCATGTATCATTATATTATTCTGCAACATACACTATGCCTTTTCGGTACTCCGCAATTTGATGCAAATTGCGACTAAAAGTTAAATGAAGTTGAAGAGCATCTTCGATTCTTATCCCATTCAAATCAAACCCGTATGTGTGATCCATTTTCCGTTCAAATGGATTTTAGAGCTTTTAATTTTAGCGCAAACTAAATAATAATCTTTATTGCCTTCTATAAAAACCGTGTTTTGTCTCCTAAAGGTTTGGTTGAGATACGGCCGGTGGATACGGGCTGTGTTGCCATCAAAGGGATTGCAAGCTCCCGATTTCTTTGCATGAACAGAATGGGAAAACTCTATGGATCGGTAGGTTCGACAATCGGATGTATTACAATGTATATTGTTTTCTTTATTTCATTGAGAAGCCTGACTACTTAAAGAACCCTATTGCTGAAATATTTGTGTTGAGTGTTTAAGGTCATTTGCATCCAGGTGCATTTTCAAAATAGCGCTTTTAGAACCTGAAAGATTCTGATTCATACGATAGGCTATATATTTTCCAGAGTGCACAATTTAGATTCCTGACCATATAATGTAAATTACTTCAAAACCATTAGAGTTCAGGTATCCTATATTGTCTTACTGGAAGAGTTCAACTGAGGCTACAAGTTTGGACATATTCTAAAACATTTTTTTAGAACTGTGATATGCATATTACAATAATTTTATTCTTAGAGAGTGGAACTTTGGCACTCTGCCACCAATCATAATAAAACTACACACATAGGTCAGAGATAACCTTGTTTTGCTAAGGTCACCTCACAATGTCCTTTATGACTGCGGAAGTGTAGACAAGCCGATTTCGCCACAGACATCTAGCTTTATTGACATTATGTTCTGGTCATAGGTTCATTACTCCCATCTGACGTTATAACCAAGAACATTATTTCAGGACAGGATGAAAAACATCATGCATATAATTCCAAAATGAATAAAAGTTTGAGTAAATGTCCTTTGAGTAAACTGTCCTTCCCTATTAGATACTGAGCTCAAATTTAATAGCTGCCAAGTTCTTTAAAACAAGTGATCACAAATTATGAATAGTGCAAAATCCCTTGAGACTGCTTGACTGCTCAATTTACTTGATTGACCAGAACAACATACAAAAAAAAAGATTCTCACAAAAATGTCCAAATACGCTGATTTGAGTGGTGTCATAGCAGCAACCTTTGCCCATGGCGGGGTATGTTTGCATAGCTAAGACCTCATTGAAAAGAAACAGCAATAACAACCTTGGCCTCTCCGTGTTGTGTGCAAAGAGCTATCAAAAAACTTAAAACGCATGCAGAGCAGGGCAGGTCAATGAGACATCCATATTGTGATTCTTTACATAAATGTGTGTTTTCATGCTGTTTCTTTTGTTTTGCAGGTCAGCTACACTAAGGAGGACTGCTCTTTTCTGGAACGCATCATGCCAGATGGCTACAACATCTACATTTCAAGCAAACATGGAGCCCTTGTAAATTTGGGTGGTGGAAAAAGCAAATTGCACAGTAATGACGGGACGGCTGCATCCCAGTTCCTCCCCATGGTCAACACACTTTCTCAGGAACCTACCAACCACCTTTCAGGAGAGCAACGCTTTCCTGTTGACCCTGAACAGGACCAACAGTTGGGCCTTGAAATAGACAGTATGGACCCTTTTGGAAAGATCTCTCAAATTGTGATCCAGAGCCCCAGTTTTAACAAAAGATGAGGAGTCATCAATCACTTGTGGATGTTTCAAGGAAATGACACAGAGGTCGAGAAACAGAAGACTGTAGAAAATCAGTCCCGCCATGAAAGAGCACAGGGCCAGACCTTCAGAAAGAGAAAATGCTAGAAAGTCCAGTGAAAGCACTGAAAGACAGTCACTGGACAAATGTAGTGTTATAGACTGGAAAAAAACAACAACAAATCACTCCGAATTTATTTATTTTTCAATGTGTTTGTGATGACCTTGCTTTCTAATTATTGTTTAAAACTTTATAGTTAATATTTACTAACCTAATCTAGAATGCACTGTACAAACGTATTTTATATTTGTTTTGTATTTTCAAAGAGTACATTCTACAATGGTTAAATTACTTTTAAAAAACAGATACTATATGCTAAATGTGGTTGAATAGTTTTCCTAAATGCATGTGCCCAAAATCTACAGCAAAACACAATTTATCAAATAGAAGGGTTTCATTTTTGAAGATAACCAGCACCTGGTCATCTTTCAGAATCAATAAAAACTGCTCTACTTAAAAACTGATGTATTGTAGAGATTTGTTGGCTAGGAAAACGATGCCCTTAAATAACATAGTCTGCAATACTGATAGGAATAGGATAGGAACGTTTTTTGTAACGTTGTGGCTCCCTCTACTGGCGTTTTGCATCTAATTGCATTTTGAGATGAGGCTGTTAAATATAATTTGAATTGAATTTTTAGTGATTTCTCTGAGACTTTACATGTCACAGATTTAAGTCTGGATGTCCTGTACAGAGCACGTTTAGGGCTTTTCAAAGATACCAAATGTTTGGACATTTCACCATGACAACTTCCTCTTCTTGGTCTTAACACCCTCACGGTAATATGATAATATTTTGTAATGATCATTTAAATCTGACACATTTTCAAATTGTTTGTCATAAAACAACATCTCAGGATAATGCAATAGGGTTTCAAATCAAAATATGACTTTCTGTTATGAAACAGGACATCAATTTCACACGTGCACTGTAGAGGACATCAGGACTTAAAGTATGTTTATTACACATTTTGGGAGACACAACAAGTGAAAAGGGAATGAAATTATATTTCAATATTGCTATGAAATATTAGATAATATTATGAAAGTCTTGCCAATTATTATTACTATTATTACATTTTTTTTTTCATTATATGTTGCCCTAAAAACACATTAATATGCAAAATAGATACAGTTTATAAATACATTGTTTATAATGTGAAAACCTGTTCATGGCCATTTTACATGCATTTTGCATAAAGAAAAATGCTATATCAAATCATTATCATGTGTTTCATAACAGTTGAGAATCATCTTTATATAAAGTTTGGTATAAAAATATAAAAAAATTATTTGTGATTAAAACAAAAAAGGCACTGTTTATGCCTTTTTATGTCTATTCAAGTCTATTCTATTTTTTCTTTTATTAAATAACATGATTTTTTTAAGTTCTGGTGACCTGGTGTAGCATAACATATGAATAAAATAGAATAAAAAAAAAACAAACAAAAAAAATTATATATAATTTTTTAAAACTAAAAATTGTCAGGAGGTATTTGCAGCAAAAAATTATATCGCTCAAAACCACACTTTGCCTGTCTTTTTTCACAGGGGTCTTTCCAAACTTTTGGAGGGCAGTGTATATGTAAATAATGTGGTGTCTTCTGCAAGCAAAGTACATGTACTAATGACCTGAACAGTTTTAGACATAGGCTTTTTTTTCACTGACATTGGATTTTTTTTCTTTTTTTCTTTTTTTAAATTGTGAAATGCTGTATACGTCTGGCAAAACAAAATATATGAAAACACATTTTTCACAATTAAAGTTGAAGACAAGCTTACAAGTGAATTATACTGACACATTTCATACCCTTAAATGTTGTCAAATGGTTAATGTACACATAATATGTGGCAGATTTGTAGTTTTGTGACTTCATGTAGTAATCATTTTCACAGGTGTTAGATATTTGTTCCATAATCAGTGCAGTTAACATGGGGTCCACAAAACCGGTCATAAGTAGGATGGTTATATTTGTAGCAATAGCCAAATCATTGGACATATCATTAGGATATTAAGTAAAGATCATGTTCCATGAAGATATTTGTACATTTCCCACCGTAAATATATATAAACGTAATTTTTGATTAGTAATATGCTTTGCTAAGAACTTAATTTGGACAACTTTAAAGGTGATTTTCTTAATATTTTGATTTTTTTCAAATAGTTGTATCAAATATTGTCCTATCCTAACAAACCATAAGTCAATGGAAAGCTTATTTTTGACCCTGGACCACAAAACCAGTCGCTGGGGTATATTTGTAGTAATAGCCAAAAATACACTGTATGGGTCAAAATTAGTGATTTTTCTTTTGTGCCAAAAATCATTAAGATATTAAGTAAAGATCATGTTCCGTGAAGATATTTTGTAAATTTACTACCGTAAATATGTCAAAACTTAATTTTTGAAAAGTAACATGCATTGCTAAGAAGTTCATCTGGAAAACTTTAAAGGTGATTTTCTCAATATTTTTATTTTTTTGCACCCTCAGATTCCAGATGTTCAAATAGTTGTATCTGACCAAATATTGTCCGATCCTCACAAACAATATATCAATGGAAAGCTTATTTATTCAGCTTTCAGATGATGTATAAATCTCAATTTCGAAAAACTGACACATGCTTTGTGGTCCAGGGTCACATATTGTAACAGTGTCACAACCTTATGGTGCCACCTTGGATGACCACCTGATATTCACCTAGCATGCTAGTATGTCCAAAAACATTAATTTGAAGTCAAATCAGGTTTGTTTTATGATCAAACGAGAATAACTATTGTATTATTTACAATTAGAAGTAAGAAAAACTTATCTGTTTGATTATGTCACCTCAAAACGAGAGCTTTGGTCCTCAGTGTAGCTCCAAATGTAAATAAAGTTAAAATGAAGCTACGAATCTGTAGATATGATTAAACCACATATTCTGCCGTACAATTCAATATACAGTCTTTCTTTTAGTTTGTAACAAATACGACATCTCACTTAATTTTGATCAAGCGTAAACATTTTTAGTGACACTACCGTTAGTTTAGTTTCCCTTCCAGAAGACGGCGCCGTGGTTCAGGCTCGTCAATATAAACATCGGGCCAACTGGAACGAAGAAGAACGATTCCGGAAATCATTCTCCATCACTAAAGATTTCGGGATAGAAGCCCAAATCTTTTTACGTAAAAAATGGCTTTTGTGTCGAACAGTGATGATTTATTTGACTCCATTATCATGGCCGATGACAGGTAAAATCCGGGTCATTTATATAAATAAACTTTATCCGATGAGTTTTTTCCCTCAGTAGTTCAGTGTGTGTTTAACGTTAGTTCAGTGACTTCACTGTAAATGCTGTGAACTTTTGCATTTAAGTTAATAAATTTTCTCTTGTTTTAGGTTTCATGATGAAGGGTATCAGGAAGGGTTTGAGGAGGGAAGTCGAAAGGGAACCATCGAGGGGAGAAATCACGGGCTGCTACACGGAGCCAAACTCGGTGCAGAGGTGAAATAGACTAACACACATAATGTTATATGAAGTTAATTTAGATTAAAGACAGACAATCTGTCTTTCCATAAGAACAACACTAGCAATAAGTGTTTTCACAGGTTTCACATCTTTTCAGTTGGCTGGAGTTTATAATGTTTCTGCTTGAATAATGTGAGTAGCTTTCTGGAAAAGCAGTGTCAGGTTTTTGCTGTTGTGTTATTATTACAATGACTTCTAAATTCTGGGGCCTCACGTCTGAACACGCAGTTCACATGAATGACATCATTATCATGCTTTAATCAAATTAAAAGATTTTAAGCAGCATTTATTATTATTAATATTAACAATATTAATATTGTATATTAGGTTTGCTTTGTTTTCTCTTTCATTTAGAATAATATTTTTATTATTTATTTAGAATTATAATGATTTTTATTGTTATTAAAATAATTTAGAGAGAAACAATAAATATTTTTTTTAAATGTGTACAGAACATGGAATATACGGGTAGTTGACAGATAGGCAGTAAAAATGCTTATTTTGTAAAAGACAATTTTTGAAGAAGAAATGCTTATACTTATGTAGTGTGAAGAGAAAATTTAAAGGCCCACTATTGTTGTCAATTCTGTCATAGTTTTTTTTTTTTTTTTTTTTTTTTTTTTACATTTTTAACTGTGACAGCAAAAATTGAGAAAAAAAATCATAATAATATATAAATAGCATGAGAGAGTTTTATCTTCATTGTACACTTATTTTCATATGAAATTATAATTAACATGTTTTTTTCCCCCATGACTTGTTGGACAATTAAAAGACAAGCTTTACTGAAAATTATACACCATAGGACATTACGTCACATTAAAAACAAAGACAGAAATGGTGGTATTTCTATTTAATTTCGAACATGTCAAAGGAGAAAGAAAGTTTGATTTTGATGCAAACAATATCAACATGTTTTTTTAAACAAAACAAAATAATTTTTATCAACAAAATTCACTGAAAAGTTACTGAAACTCTTCTAGAGCCAATGCATGTCCGGCACCGCTAAATATGATTGATATTCAGACTATATTCATTAAAATGTGAATTTATTTTTTAAAAATATATGGCTACTCTTTTTAAGACATCATTTGGATTCTATTTACTTAAAAAGAAGTTAAATCTTTAAAAAATGCCTCTTTAAGAGACCTTGTCCTCTGGTGTGACATCTTTTTCCTGTAGTGTGACAGCACAGACGTCACACCAAAGGACTTTTCGGGCCTTTTGTGTCAATTAATGACCTTGCTTTTCTGAGCTAACCTGCCATTATCCATTAGCAAGACACATGAAGGACATTGGGTCCTTCAACTAATTATAGTTTTCTCTGGAATTGACCAATTTAATATGAGGATATGGTGTCACACCAGAGGACATGGTTTTCAGAGACAAAATGTATCAAGTCCTACTCTTTCAGAAATATATGGATGAAAAAAAGGATAGACACTTATGCCGGAGGTGTTTATTAGCATTTTAATTGTGTAATGCTGTATACGTCTGGCAAAACAAAATAAATGAAAACACATTTTTCACAGTTAAAGTTGAAGACAAGGAGTTAGGCTTTCAAGTGAATTATACTGACACATTTCATACCCTTAAATGTTGTCAAATGTTTGATGTAAACATAGTATTTGGCAGATTTATAGTTTTGTGACTTCATGTTCTTATCATTTTCACAGGTGGTAGATATTTGTTGCATACTCAGTGCAGTTAACATGGGGTCCACAAAACCGGTCATGGTAGCAATAGCTACCAAAAGCCAAATCATTGGACATATCATTAGGATATTAAGTAAAGATCATGTTTCATGAAGATATTTTGTACATTTCCCACCGTAAATGTATCAGAACGTAATTTTTGATTAGTAATATGCTTTGCTAAGAACTTAATTTGAACAACTTTAAAGGTGATTTTCTTAATATTTCGATTTTTTTTTTTGCATGCTCAGGGTCCAGATGTTCAAATAGTTGTATCAAATATTGTCCTATCCTAACAAACCATAAGTCAATGGAAAGCTTATTTGTTCAGCTTTCAGATGATGTATAAATCACAATTTCCAAAAACTGATACTTGTTTTGTGGTCCAGGGTCACATATTGTAACAGTGTTACAACCTTATGGTACCACCTTGGATGACCACCTAGCATGCAAGTATGTCCAAAAACATTAATTTGAAATCAAATACGGTTTGTTTTATGATCAAATGAGAATAACTGTGACTGTGTGAAATTTGAGCAATTCTTAGACAAAAATTGAGCATACACATGTCATGGGATTCACAGGGGGCTTCAGTAACATGACCATGAATCGGGTCCTTCAACTAATTATAGTTTTCTCTGGAATTAATATCAGGATATGGTGTCACACCAGAAGACATGGTTTTCAGAGACAAAATGTATCAAGTTCCTACGCTTTCAGAAATATATGGATGGAAAAAAAATGATAAATAGACACTTTATTGAAATTTATTGAAACATGCTTGAGACAGTCACACCATAGGACACTTTTGAGATTTGGACACTGCAGCTTTTATAACAGCAGGTTCATGTAGGACAAATAAATGTTTAACCATTTACTAATTGTTAAATAATGACAGTATAATTAAATGGGACAGAGAAAATGCCATGTCACGTCAGCAACTATTCAAACTATGTTCAAGTAAATGCATTAAACACCTGATCTTCCGTTGCTTTGTTTTTCAGGTTTCTTTTTATTATGGATTTGCCTTTGCATGGAAATATCTCCTTCAAAACAGTAGTGATGTTAAAGCAAGGTACAAACATGTACAAACACTGCTTTTATCAGGAGCCAGCAGTTGGATTATTTCTCTCACTGCTTATTTTCTTTTTTCTTTTAGAAAAAGGCTGAAAGCTATGGAATCTTTGATTGCACTGATCCAGAACTTCCCATATGAGGACCCTCAGTACGAGAAACTTCAAGAGGACATGGAAAGGGTGCGTGCCAAGTTTAGACAGGTAATATCATCAAACGTGCAAACTGACTGTTTTTAATAGGTTATTTTAAATGTTAATCATCAAAATAATATCTGCCTAACACATCTCACCTCTACAGGTGTGCTCTTTACTAAACGTGGCAACAGACTTTAAAGAATATGTGAGTGGATCAACAGGAATGTCCTTTTGAGACGACAAGAGACTTACAGCAGCCATGGCAAACTCTGAGTGCCTCTGAGGCCTCCTGTGAGCACACCATGATGATCTTCTGCAGACAGGCTGTCCTAATGAGGGGGTTTGTGGTTTTCACATGCAGTGTGTATACGAGTGGACCGTTACCCATCTCACTGGACTCGTACGGCAGATTTCTGAAACAGTTTTTTTTAACTGAATTCTAGAAAACAGAGTGAAAAATTTGAGTGATTCTTAGGTGTTTGAGAGTTTTAAAGTGAGAGAAACTGGGCTGAAATAGCATTGGTAGTGAATTTAATATACAAGACAAACCAAGTCACCATCTTCATAAGAATATTCCACCTCCTAAGATGATTTTTAAAGTGTTTTTATAGACAGCTTTTTTAAAAGGAAAGACAATAAACACCATCTTGTGGTGAAACTGGGAAGATGATTGTTGTCGTTCGGTGGCACCGCCTGCTGGTAAACTACAAGTACTGCAGGATTGTTACTTCTGACATTAGAATAAATTAAAACTAATAGTGAAATGGATATAAACAGCACAGACGGTTTTGCAAGGGATGTTTTACAAGTTTTGACTCTTAAAATATATATATAAATATAAATATTGGTAAATCTATGTTTACGATAAGAGACATTTCAGATGAAAATAAATGCTCAACATTGATGATTTGTAGTGGTCTAAATTATGATCCGTATAATTATTTATATTTATTATTATTATTATTATTATTATTATTATTATTATCCTTTATTAGTTCAAGATGTCACAAGTCCTTTAGAAATTTAAATATCTATTTTTTGAAGACCATATAAGACCCTGGACCACAAAACCAGTCTTAAGTAGCATGGGTATATTTGTAGCAATAGCCAGAAATACATTGTATGGGTCAAAATGATCAATTTTTCTTTTATGGCACAAATCATTGGGATTTTAAGTAAAGGTGTTCCATTATGTTCATTTGGACAACTTATATTTCAAATCAATATTTAGAATTGTTTGCACCCTCAGATTCCAGATTTTCAAATAGTTTTATCTCGGCCAAATATTGTCCTATCCATGTATCTCGGCCTAACAAACCATACATCAATTGAAAGGTTATGGATTCAGCTTTCAGATGACATATACATTTAAAAACAATTGACCTTTGAGTGGTTTTGTGGTTCAGGGTCACACATAATCCGGACCTGGTGGATTAGATTGATTTGACATTACACATCTGCCATTAGCAGAAATTTTGTTTACCTTTAGATAGTCTTGGTTAACCAGCTCTGAATCCTCAAAAATTCCTCTGCTGGGTTCCTCAGCACTGTTTCACGGGTGGTCAGCAGAGTCTCCTGACAGATAGTTTTCCTCCCCTCTCCTGGGCCCAGAATGGGGACAGTTGCTGTGGCCGCAACAATGCTGTAGTGGGGCCCGTGCGAGAGGCCAGGGGGCTGCGCGACGCACTCTGGTTTTGTTCCGCTCCCCTCACACTTGAAGTCTGAGGTGCAGATCAGAATTCAGGCAGACAGGAGTTGGCAGGATATTAGAGGGTGTTTCTAGAGATGGCAGCTGGTCTACGCCGTGGGCAGCAGCAGGTAAACACTAGGCCCGTTGGCGGCACCTTCTGAGCCCTGACAGATAAAACCCTGCTCTTCCCTGAAGACCTCCAGTCAGCCGCTACATCGGTCATTTTGTGCTGGTGGAGTCATGCAAGGCTTGATTTAGGCATTATTTGGAAGCCAGAATTGCATGTATTATACAGTAATGGACAATGAATATCATTGCATTGGAAAATAACTAGAAATTAGTAGAAATAAAATCAAACCAAGTACCATTCGATGCTAGAGCTTTTCTCTGAACTGACTTTGAGTCATTTTTGCTTTAAAACAAGTGACGTTGAAGTGATTTTGAAAGGATATTCAATATGGAGTCAGTTCAAATCAGGTTAGGTACAGTTCATCACTCTGACTATGAATATGTAACGTTTCACAACCACAAAGTATTGCAATATCTATAGTTTTATCATCTACTCCTTACACTATAAATCCATTTTGGTTTGACATTTTGTCAAACTTTACAATTGTTTAACAATTTCATACATTTAAATTGTTTCACATTTCAAAATACTTCAAGAAACTAACATTTTTTTGACAGTTGACAATCATTGATTAGATAAAACACATTTTCATTATCCAAGTCAGTTATAAGTTTTTAGTGTAGTTTCCAAATGCTTTTCAAGAGGTTGTATCATCTATAAATTAAAATTCTGTCATCATTTACTTGTCGTCTGTCATTTCAAACCTGTACGAAAGAAGATATTTTGGAGTTCAAATAACACTGGATCCTGTTGACTTTCATTTCTCATACAAATTTGCTGTTTTCTTCTTCAGAAGAATGTCAGTCACACAGGTTTAGAATGACATGAAGGTGACCAAATGATGACACAATGTTCATTTTTGGTTGAACTGTCCTTGTAACGTTTTCTTTATTCTGCACAAATGGCGATCTTGTATAGTTAAAGTCCATGAGTGGCTGTAGAGTCAGGTGTTTCTTTATCATTTGTATGATCCATAAATGATACATCATCTTCCTCAGATATTGTGTGTGTGAGCGAGAGAGTGAGGGGGAGACTAATTCCAAATGCAGAACAGAAGAACATGAACTTGGGGGGTGTAAGACAGAGGGCTGAGTCTGTGAAAGAGAGTTAGAGGAGCAATGTTTCTTTGGTTTCCTTTCAGTTGTGGAACAGAGTGGATGGGGCCAGCGAAAGGGAGGGAGGCCGAGAAAATGAAGCAGGACGCTGGAAGGTTTCAGAAAATGTTCAGGAATTTCAGGAGCAGGTGGCGAGTGGTGACATGAAAGGAGGACGTGACAAATGCAACCGACGGGCACTTGAAAAAAAAAGGCCTCAAGTTGAATGGTGGCATAGTATCTCCCTTTTTTGCCTTGGTGCCTCATACCCCCCACTCTTTCCCTCACACACACACACAAGCTCCAATCTCAGCATTGAGCTGCTCGCTTCCTCGCATGGTTCATGATGTGGATGATAAATGCGCAATTCCTATTCACAGCACAGACAAGAAAGGTTCAGCCACTTCACTCAGATGAAGGGGTAGGGGGGCAGCATGTGGCTATGAGGGAGGCTGGTTGAGTTTTGGCTAGTGGTCATATACTGTATACGCTGATATAACATTTCAGTTCTGATGTAATGATCTCAAATGACAACCTGAATCTTCATGCTCTTATTTGAAGGATTAGTTCTCTTTCAGAACAAACATTTACAGATAATGTACTCACCCCCTTGTCATCCAAGATGTTCATGTCTTTCTTTCTTCAGTCGTAAAGAAATCAGGATTTCTCTCCATATAATGGACTTCTATGGTGCCCCCAAGTTTGAACTTCCAAAATGCAGTGTAAAACCAGGTTCAAAAGGGCTCTAAGCAATCCCAGCCGATGAAGAAGGGTCTTATCTAGTGAAACGATCAGTTATTTTCGAAAAACAAATTGACAATTTATATACTTGTACTTGTCTCGTCTTTGTGACGCGCATGCACAGTCTGTGTGATCAGGGTCAATACAGTTCTCTTGGGTTGGTACTTCTGCAGCGATGTAGGATGATTTTGAAGCTGGGAAAGAAAACGAGATGAGAGTTTTTTGATAACCGATCGTTTTGCAAGATAAGACTGTTCTTTATCAGCTGGGATTGTTTAGAGCTCTTTAAAGCTGCATTTAAACTGCATTTTCGAAGTTCAAACTTGGGGGAACCATAGAAGTCCATTATATGGACAGAAATGTTTTTCTCAAAAAACATAATTTCTTTATGACTGAAGAAAGAAAGACATGAACATCTTGGATGTTCATGTGTGGGGGTGAGTTCATGTGTGGGGGTGAGTACATTATCAGTGAACTATTCCTTTAAGTAAGTCCTTTAAGTAACACTGATCAGAGTCGTCAGAATTATGGAATATGGTCATCTGTGTCTTGAAGCTCAGTTGTGTTTACAAAAATAAAATAAAATGTGAATAAAATATTTGGTCGACGTAATCAATTTTGTGAAAAAAAAAAAGGAGTCGGATCTGTTTCACCTGGAAATTTTTATTGGTAATCATTTGCAAAATAAAATGAATTGAGAAATTATTACTTGACAAGTTGACAGGTTTTGGAGCTTACTTGCAGCTTATCCATGAAGCTTACAAGAGAAGGGAACTCCCATTCACATCACATAGTGTATTCATATTTATCTGTAATTGGAGTATCGTTTAATACAGTTACCAGTCATACCTATATTCAATCGGTTTGGGCTTGAAGGGACAGTTCACCCAAAAATGGAAATTCTGTCATCACATAATCACCTTCATGTCAGTCCAAACCTGTTGGATGCTTCTGTCTTCTTCTATCTCTGTGTTTTTGTTTTTTCTTTTTTTTTTTGAAATACCTTCTTTTGTGTTCTGCAGTAAGAAATTAAGTTTTAAGTTTGGAACAAAAGTAAATGTTGACAGATTTTACATTTTTCAATGATCTATCCCTTTAGGCCATATTTTTTTTTCAGTTGAAGTAAAAATTATACATACACCTTGCAGAATCTACAAAATGATCAAACAGTGTATCATACAAAATGCATGTTATTTTTTATTTAGTACTGACCTGAATGAGATATTTCACATAAAAGATGTTTACATATAGTCCACAAGAGAAAATAATAGTTGAATTTATACAAATAACCCTGTTTATATGCACTTGATTCTTAATACTGTGTTCTTGCCTGAATGATCCACATATGTTTTTTTTGTTTAGTGATAGCTGTTCATGAGTTCCTTGTTTGTCCTGAACAGATAAACTGCCTGCTGTTCTTCAAAAAATCCTTCAGGTCCCACAAATTCTTTATTTTTCCAGCATTTTTGTGCTGTGCATTTTTGAACCCTTTCCAACAATGACTGTATCATTTTGAGATCCACCTTTTCACACTGAGGACAACTGAGGGACTCATATGCAATTATTACAGAAGGTTCAAACACTCACTGATGCTCCAGAAGGAAACACAATGCATCAAAAGCCGGGCAGTGAAACATTTTTGAATTTGAAGATCAGGGTAAATTTTATTTTATTTTGTTTTCTGGGAAACGTAAGTATCTTCTGTAGCTTCTGAAGGGCAGTACTAAAAAAAAAGATATTTAGGCAAAATAAGAAAAATGTACACAACATGTTCACCCTCTGGCTCTTAATGCATCATGTTTCCTTCTGAACCATCAGTGAGGGTAAGAACCTTCTGTAATAATTGCATACAAGTCCCTCAAGTTGTCTTCAGTGTGAAAAGATGGATCTCAAAATCATTCAGTCGTTGGAAAGGGTTCAAATACACAAAAATGAAGAATTTGTGGGTCCTGAAGGATTTAGTTTAGCTGTTAGCAGTTTAACTGTTCAGGACAAACAAGGGACTCACAGATAACTATCACTTAAAAAAAAAAGGTGACCTCAACTGTATATGAATGACATCTTATTAGACAAATCAAACCATGACATTTGTTGTAAAGAAAAAAGCATAAGCACGCTTTTCCTGCAAAATATTTCACATGCAGGAATGTGTTAGGTTTCAAATTATTAAACAATATAATAATACTGTTTGAAATGAAGACAACAATTATTCGACACTTTGGCTGCATCTGAAATTGCATACTGCCCTGCTAAATTGTAACAGTATATGAATAAAGTTCTATTTCTGAATTCACAGTATTCATAAAACAGTAGGCAAAAATGTCTCCAGGTGCCCTAGTATTTCAGGCGAGATTCTAAAGTGTGCATCCAATGACACTTTACTATACCATTAGGTGATGGAACAATTTATGAATGACATTAAAACGATGCAACTGACCCTTGTAGGTTACATGACAGTGACAACATGATGAATGTAGTACGTCTGGATTACATTCATACTACACACATCAAATATACTTTTCCAATGGCCTCTATATAATTACTTAAAAGAAATTCCTATTTGGGAGACTGCCATAGTGGTTGTCAGAATGTTCATAGTTAAAGGGATAGTTCACCCAAAAATGAAAATTCTGTCAATAATTACTTACAATCATGTAATTGCAAACCCATAAGACACAAATTAAGATATTTTTGATGAAATCTGAGAGCTTTCTGACCCCCCATAGACAGCAAGGGTCCTACCACAATCAAAGCACAGAAACATAGTAAGGACATCATTAAAATGGTCATCAAAAGTGTCTTTATTTGTGTTCCAATAATGAACGAAGTTCTTACGGGTTTGGAACAACATTAGAGTAATTATGACAGAATTTTCATTTTTGGGTGAACTGTCCCTTTACTATAATGAAACATACCTGGTTTTTTTCTGCTATAAGTCACCTGAGTGAGCTCGAGGAGAACTGTAATAGAATCTGAATTCGGACTAGCATACTACTCTCTTTCTGCCATGTAAAACGATGGTAAAAATAGTAATTGTAAGCTTTTCTGTAGCTCAAATAATAGAGCATGGCACTAGTAATGCCAAGGTCATGGCTTTAGTTTCCAGGGAAAGTAACAACTAATAAAACGGGTACACTGAATGCAGTGTAAGTTGCTTTAAGTGTCTGCCAAATGCATGAATATATGAGTTGTATGCTAGTACACGGTTCAGAATTCAGCCAGTTTAGCTCCAGTTTAGCTGACCAGATGTTTGTCGTAATCCTGAAGACCTAAATTACCTGGATTGAGTGTGTTTAATTTAGTTTATAGCTAAATTCTTCAGAACCTTAGCCCTCCAGGAACCTAAAGTCACCTTGACACCAGTTGGTTATGGTTGGTTTAAAACAACAAAAATGTACAGATAATTCACTCACCCTGTTGTCATCCAAGATGTTCATGTCTTTCTCTCTTCAGTCTTAAAGAATTTTTTTTATTTTTATTTATTTATTTTTTTAAAGAGAACATTTCAGGATTTCTCTCCATAGAGTGGACTTCTATGGAGCCCGCAATTTTGAACTTCCAAAATGCAGTTTAAATGCAGCTTTAATGCGCTCTAAATGATTCCAGCCAAGGAAGAAGGGTCTTATCTAGCAAAACAATTGTTTATTTTCTTTAAAAAAAAAATACAATTGATATACTTTTTAACCTCAAATGTTTGTCTTGTCTAGCTCTGCGTGTACTCTGTGTGTTCCAGTTCATGACAGTTAGAGTATATCTTATTTTTCCTCCAACTTCAACATCATCCTACACCACTGTTTTACCTTTTTTTTTATATAGGGCGTTTGATCTTCTTTGCATGTTCACTTTGTAAAAACTGGGTCGGTACTTCTGCATCGATGTAGGGTGATTCTGAAGTTGGAGGAGAAAATAGTTTTTTTTGATGTACCTTAACTGTCTTGAACTGTAATACGCAGAATTCACACAGAGCTAGACAAGATGAGCGTTTGAGGTTAAAAAGTATATTGTATATATAAATTGTAATTAAAAAAAAAAAAAAAAACATAAAAAAGTACCTGATTTTTTCGCTATGCTAGGCTAGATAAGACCTTTCTTCCTTGTCTGGTCCAAAATATGGAGAAAAAACCTAAAATGTTTTTCTCAAATAAACATAATTTCTTCACGACTGAAGAAAGAAAGACATGAACATCTTGGTTTAAAGGGGTGAGTAAATTATCTGTCCATTTTTGTTCTGGACTGCTTTAAATGTCTTGCTCAAAAATACAATGGTAATAGTTTGTGGATCATCCCTCAGAGACTTTGAAAAGTTGTAACGCTGACCATAGAAGTCATTTAACTATAAAGACCTACATTACCTATATGCACTTTTCACATGTGACCAGAGTTCAGTTTTTGTATGTCAGATCTTGGAAAGGCAAACCTTCGAAAGGTATCACTTTAGCCTTTGGAACAGTGTGTATGAGGGGAGCAATGTTGCTCCTTCCTCTGAAACCGCAGACACTGGGATGCCAAAAGCCAAAGACACAGTATTATCTCAAACCTCAGTCAGTAGCAAAGGTGCGTGAAATAGTCCGAGTTCTTTCTTTCTTGCAGTCTCCTGACTGATGCCTGCTGGCCTGTCTGCAGTGTATTTCAAAACAGAACATCAAAGACTGTCTGTTGGGGATGCCAGATAATACTTTGACAATAAAAAAAGGGTATCACCTGCTTGATACTTGAGAGAACAGGGTTTATTTACTCAACAGACCAATCCTTTCTCACCTCAGCAAGGTTCAACATTCACTTCCTCTGTTTCATTTTAGAGTCTGTTTTAGCTGTACACATCAGGCATATCTTCAATTTCCTGCTTAATTCATATTTTAGTGAATCCTAAACTTTTTGAAGCAAAAACAAGAACAGCCTGTTTTCAGCTGCTCACAAAGACGTCCTTACTAAGCAATTGCTGATTTATTTCATGTTTTATGCATTGCATTTTCTAGTTTTATATGAAACAATAAGGACAGAATTTTCATTTTGTACCATTTTTGTAAGTGCAAGCACAATAAAAATACAAATCACGCAAGACAAGTGGTTTTTGAAGCTCAAGTTTTATTCTAGTTAACCTCATATCTAAGATGGGTCAGCAAGATTGTGCATTTCAGACCAGTGACCGGTTTGTGTACAATAAAAAACAAAAATCAAACCATGACATTGTATTTCAGGATCAAGACATTTTGATCCTTTGGAATGAATACCATATTGAACTAAAAGACACTACAGGTTTGTTTACAACAGAATTGAGACATAAGGCCAAGCTTTTATCGTGTGGGGATGGGAGGATGCAGTCAGTCATTTCTCAGTTTCCCCTAAACACATTCAAGAGAAAAGCTCGGGACCTCAACAGTCTCGTTTCCTCGATTGCATGACAGTCTCGTGTGTTTGTGAATCGCACCGGTATACATGCTAGTTTTCATCATTCAGTTGAATTTCCGTTTCCACCTTGAGGTAAAATAGATTCCTGATACTACAGAGGATAATATATCTGTGTCCCCTGGGTCCTGGATCACCTCTCCCCGTCATTCCTAGCTTATCGCCGCATCTCTTTCAGCAAATCATTTCTAGACTCAATGCAAACATATAGCAGCACCATGTCAAAGACTAAAGGGAGTGAAACTAACCAACCAACAAGCAACTTAGTAAAGAATCCCACGAGTACTGAATACATGGATCCTTACAAGGATACAAATTTGATGGGTTTATGCGATAAAAGATGAAGGGAAACATAACTGCTGATTGTAGCTGCGTCGCATTTATTAAGACATGCCAGGTCTCTTGTACTCAGAACAAGACAGGCAGCCACTTACACATGAAAATCTGCACCGTGTTAAATTACTACAAGACAAAACTATGGCTTTGTAAGTACACATGGCAGTCACAAACGGTGTCATTTTTCAAATAAAAGCTTCATAAACTCATCAAGATGGGCTAGAAGAGTGGGTATATAGTCTCCTTTAATGAAACAGCTAAAAAACTCAAAAGAGTTTATGGCACCAATTCCATTCAATGTGCTTTCTACTCGCTCGCATCAGGACCCAGTAGGATGATGATTAACATGTTCATTTGCATTTTACAACAGGACTAACAGGCACGGTATAAACCGAAAAACAATAAAATAAAATAAAATAAAATAAAATAACATAAAAATAGCACTAAAGAAAAATCCCAGACTAAATCAATGCTAAATCACAACTGTAGTTTGAGGTATTGTGGGTATAACAGGAACATTTGACTATTTTTTCGTCTGCTTTTTTGTTGTTTTTTTTTTTTTTTTTTTTGTTTGTTTCTTTGTTTTGGGAATAGCATAGCGTAGAAATCACATTAACAAAAATTGATCACATTAAAAAAAAAAAAAAAAAAAAACTACCAAAAGAACCAAAGTTGTCAATAATATCATAATTTTCTATGAGAAAATTAAAAACCTATTACATGGCATTGTATTGACATTTCATATAAACAAAACCAAAAATAGCAGCAAAACAAGACAAGAGAAAGAAGCATGTCTTTTTCTTTTTTGTTGTTTTCCATTTGAAAGTTTCATACTTGCTGGAAATCCCTCCATAGCAGCTAAATATGAGGAGTGTCTTCTCCCAGGTTCTCCTCTTAATTTATTCCTCACGGTACAAACGTCTCAGTTCTGCTTTAACTCTTTGATGTCCAGCCATCACCCTTTTTTGCCTCCCTCTGCCCTCTCTAACATCTCTCCTCCTCATCTTCCTCTTCGTCCAGAGATCCACAAGACAAAGCTGACATCTCTGGGTTTGTGCAAAATCTACTTGAAGCCACAACTTTTGTTTTAACAATAACTAGACCAGAGTACGTCAACTCGGAAAAAAATACTTTAACTATGGTGTCACGAGTTAGCAACTAGTGGGTCATTATACATACTTCAAACATAGGTACACTTGGGCATTCGTGCATACTGGCCTTAAGAGGGGAACTGAAAAAATAAATAGTTCTTTTATCTTTGATTTAACATCGTAGTGTTTCTAGCGCTCTACACGCGTTCTGCATTCATCCGTTCTGGCAGGAACTACACGAGCGAATATCTTCTCAATGTCCCCCTCTTCTCCTTTCTCTCTAACAGACCACTAACACCATAGATAAAGAGACCTGCTCCGTCAACCCTTCCTCCATTCCATGTCTTCCCCCCATTGTTTTAACAACTGTGGATTTCTTTCATTCTTTTTCTTTTTTGTCTAAAAGTCAGCCTTAAACGACGGACTGAAAGTGCTTTTTTTCTTTTTTAAATGGAATGGTTTTAGATAATACATGAATCTACACAAAAAGCAGACTGTGGACTGCGCTGCGAGCTTAGCCGGGGAGCAGGTACAACGTAAGCTTATTGTGTCATGGCAGTGACGACGATATACATTAATGGCAGTGAAGGCAACGATTCGAAGAAATGTTTCCGTCTGGCCTCAAGTTAGAACCTCAGCCCCTGGCAATCCACAGCCTTCTAGATCATAACAAAAATACATGCGTAAAAAATATACTAAGGTTACATAAACCATTTTGGAAGAGAAGAGAATTTTGTTAGGGAATCTGTCTAGGAATTATAATAAAGTGACTAAAGGCATAGCAAGCAGGGATATATTTACACGGCTAGACTGCAGAAAAAGCAGGGAGCACTCATAGCAAGTGTAACAAGGTACTATCTATGAGAGAAAGAAATCGAACATACAGATAACGTCTCTTCTCTTTCAAAAATAGTTTTCGACACACTTGAAATAAAAATGCCCGACGTTGTCTTTTTAGCGACACGTCGGGCCAAGTCACAACTACTCTGTTGTCATTTATACAATTTTTTAATCCTAGATAGCCTATACCATTTTTCGCTCGTTTTATTTTTGACTTAGGACATAGAGGGGGGCCAAAGAACAGGTTTGAGATTTCCATTCACTCCCTGTCCTCCACTGGTGGTCCTGGCCAGCGATAGCCCAATCGTCAAAACCACAGGGGATGCCGCTCAGCGGTCAACAGTTAGGGCACGCTGAGGGGCAAGTTGTCGAGGTACTGGTCGGATGGTGGGGTGCAGGTGGGAGCCCGTTTTCCATTAGTCCCATGAAGCCTTTGGCCAAAGCCCATACCCAACAGAAACAAAGACGAAGAGATTCATCGCACACAAGATGAATAGCGATCCGTTCAGATATTAATGTCTCTGACGTCTGTGGGAGTGCAAGAGAGGTCCACGTCCTCCTCCGCTCTTTTGGTCTCTGTAGAGATGTTGTGCTGCTGAGCTTGTCTGAGACTAGATTCCAGCAGGGACTCGATCTGTTCCTGACACGATCGCAGACAGTCCTTTGAAGAGAAATAGGGAGATTAGCAACAATGACAACGGAAAACGACGTCTTTTGGGATGATATACATTCGGTGGAACACTTACAGGGTCGCTTCTGATGACTTGCGAGAGGAAGTTGGTGAGGTTCTGGGATGAGAGGCAACTCTCGCTGCTTTTCAGATACAACCCCTGCACTGCTGCGGCAACGCTGCCGGCTGCGATCATGGATGGAGGGCTTGCGATGAAGTTGACATCTGAAAAGAACAAACAGATCCTGGTTAGAACTCAGAAGCCATTAAAATGGGGGAATACTGGATAAGAAGCTCGGGTTGCGACTGAGCTCATAATGAAGCATAGCATGACTAAACTATAATGAGAGCAGGGTAGGTAGGGGACAGTCTGTGACATTTGGGGCCCGACACCATTCTGCGGCAGGGCTCAAAGCCTTTGGGGGGAGGTAGAGGACTTTGCTGTAGGTCCTGAGCCAGCTACCCCCTACTGCAGCCCTCTCATTCCCGAAACATCCCATAAATCATGCCTCTATGCGCACGTTAACTCTAAAAAAAAAGTCGTAGGGTTTCCAAGATATTACCATCTCCTACTTCAGAAAACACAGGCCCACGACTTCCCTCAAAATTGCTCTGGTGCGTTCATAACCTCACACGGACAATAAGCGGAGCTTATAAATCAACGGCGCCTCTTTCCCTTATATTCTCACTTTGCGCTGCGCCCACACATGGCGAACAGAGAAATACAACTGCCTTTCTTATAGGAAGTCATCTAGCATTGCTAGCTCAGAGACGAGAGGGCAATTGTCAAGACAAATTGAGCATAAAGGCACGGGAGCCTTCACCCCAGCCCATTCATTTCATTCACCAGTGCCCACCCCCTTCCCAGTATCCGTCCAACCACACTCTCCCTGGCTGAGATCCCAGGCTACTTCCCAAAGAAACGCAGGTCATAAACATAAAAGGGGAGCGAGCTGCGGTGATACCCACCATGTAAATGGAGGGACAAAAAGAGTTGGGAATATACGGGAGTAGTTCCTTCCTGAAGCATTACTGGCTTATTCTGGCAGGTGATAAACTGACTGCTGTAGGTTGCACGACAATGAGGTGCATGGGCAAAACAAACAAAAAAAAGTGGATTATGCAGGCTAACATGCTCTCACTCAGAGACCTGGGCATCAAGACGTCTAGACATAGGAAAATATCAGGTTACAAAGCCCTTTACACAAGAAAAAATGTCAGAAAACAGCTTCCTCTTTTGCTTCACAGGCACTGCGTACATAGCAGTGGTGTCGTGAAGCAGGCAGGGCTTCTCAGGAGCCGTGGTGCAGTCACAGCAATCACCACAAAAGGAAACAGACTTCCTCTCTCTTGCAGAGCCTCACACTGGTTTACAATAACTGCGAGTGAGGAATTAGGACAAGCGAGATGGCTCTTTCCATTGCAATAAAGAAGTCCGCCTGATAGCAAAGTACTGGGCGAGGTAAGGGGAGGTTCATCAAAGCATGTTCATAAAAAAGCGCTCAAAACATTTGCTTGGTCAGCTATATTTATGAATTAGAACAAAAATGAGCAAAGTAAACCTGCACACAAACAGTAAAACATACCTGTTGCACAGAGGGCCACAAACGTCTGGGCGTGCTTGCGCAGTATCTGCTTGGAGCTCTGATGTATAGGCAGTTTGGCGAGGAAGTGTTCAATGAAATCATGTGGTGTCACTGAGGCCAGATCCCACTTCAGTTTATTTAGCGCCAGCAGTTCCATTTGCTACGAGGGAGATATACAAAGGTCCAAGTTTACATAAAGGCGCATTTTCCATATACGATTTTACACTCTTTGACCGCTAGATGGAGATGTCGATTAATTGCACAGTCAAGCAAGGCCTACATTCAATTAACGGACACATAAAAAGCACTAAAAACTTCGTGACATGTGCGTTTATATTTACGTCTGAGAGGTGGCTTTGCTTTTGCAGAGCAATCCAATTATCTGGCTAGGGATTTTAATCCAAAACTTTCCCGTACACATCTTTGAGCACAAGTACATTACTTGCATGACTTTAATTGATTTAAGTGATGTAATAGAAGAAAACAATATCGAGCTGTTTAATTATGAAGTGTTGAATAATTACCAATAATTCGCTGGGACGGACGGAGTTGTCCGTGTATATGCACAACTTCTCTGCTGTTAGTGGCACAGTCTCTTTCATCTTGGAGGCCAAAAACATACAAGTTGCTCCTAACAGCTGTAGCCTGGTCTTTTTTGTGGGCTCCACAGATAAAAATCTGTCCAGGTAGTTCATAGCCAACGGAAAAACTTCCTCTTCGCATTTCTGTTCTTCACACACCTTTTAAAAAAGAAAGTACATATAATACAATAAATATTTCGTATAATTGGCTGCTTTTTCTTCTAAATATGCAGGAAGGATCGAAAGAAACTAAGATTTTGGTAAACACGAATTAAATAAACGAAGTGAAATAGTTTTTTTTTTTTTTTTTGCTATGCTTTGATCTGTTACCCCACGTGTTTAGCATCTGCTGAGTCGTGCGTTTGCACCGCAAAGGGTTAAATTAGAAAAGAGACTCGTGCAAATGCTAAAAAGAGTACTTAATCAGTTAGATTATACAAATCTAAAGTATTAGACAAAGTATAAATATTGCAATTTGCTGCTGATGCTAGCGGTCGTTGCTTTCCGAGGCAAAAAGGTGGCGTCCAAGCTAGGTTCAGGAAACAATTTTCTAGTTCGTCATCTTTTCAAAAAATATTTTAAAATATAGGAAAATTGTTTCGCTCGACTTAAAACACATGTAAATGTAGGGTAACTAGTGCTTTATTGGATAAAAGCAAAATCTTTCGAATTCAATGACAAAAACGATGCAAAATGAATTGAATTCTAAAGCCTCAACATACAAAGAGGAGCATGCGACATTTAGGAGAAGCGGGTGTTTCAAAAATTAATATAAATTATTCCAAAGCATTAAATCTAATGTTAAACATCTGTAAATCCAAATCATTCGATGGGAAATATAATCCGACTGTTTATAACACGATGTTGAATTTAGAAATATAAAAAATATTATATTTTTAGACCGTCGTGCAGGAGGTATATGGGAAACTGAAACAAAACTTTTAAGACACAAATATTACGGTTTCTTGCAAAAATGAGGTTTAAATTATACCTGTGATTTAAAGGACAACTAGTAAGCGCCTTTACGCAAGTGATGTCAATAATGTTTCCAATTTAGAATTTAGAGATATAAAAAACTTAAGCAAACGACAACAAAGATGGCGTATAATAGGCTACTGGCACGAGTGAGAATGCATACGTGTACATTGGTATAAAATTGAAATAAAATCTAAATTCATTTATATTTTCTTTAGATTAATAAGAAACGAAACATATGAATGGGGAAAAATAAGCGATTTAAATAAAAATGCGCTAGCGGAAACCACGGAAAACGTCCCAGCTCTAGGATTAATATTACTTTCGTAATAAAACATTTTTGCGCAAAAAATAATTATCGGACAGCATATTTCCGTGTGATAATTCTGGGATGGATAACAATGCTGAAGAACTCAAGTTACATTTAAACATATTTACATTTATTAAACAGTTCTTGGGGTCCAAAGAGCAAGAGCAGAATCATCATGAGGCAAACTTGTGTAGCTAGTACAAAAAGACAACTATTATCCAAAACAAACCTCGAGCATCCATGTGGCGACGATTTTCCTCATTTTAGGCACAATTTCTTTCTGAACACACTTGAAATAATTTGGTGATGGAAGATAGTTTTCCTCTGCTTTGAGCATTGTCTGTAAAACTCGGTCATTCAACAGGTTGCTGTCTTGGTAAGCTCTTCTAATGGTATCCACTTCACAGCAAAACAACTGGTGTTCCATGTCTTCAGTGGTGCCCGAGGTTTAGCGGTGACAAAAAGTAAGAAAGCTGGATCTCGTGTCGGACACTGGTCCCGTGGATGCTTTGCTGCCTCTGCTGAACCCTCTAAAACTCTCGCTGCAGCTCCGCTTGACAAAACTCCCCTATGACGTGACTGTTGTTAAGGGAAGATCAAAGCAGCAGCGAGCCTGTGAGAGAGCGCGAGGGGAGTGCGAGAGGCTGTCTGCTCAGGGCGGAGGATCAATCTTAAAGAACTATCTTTTCTCGAGTTCGGGCTCCTTCCTTTAGCAGTATAGAAATAGGAGGTCCTATGCCGGGTGACGAGTGACCAAGGAGAATCGGTGGGGGGCAGGCTAGGGTGGGGGTGCAGGGGGCAGGCTGCTAGTGTTGTGGGTATCGGGGGTGGAAGGACGGGGTAAAAGGGTCTAAAGATGTGTATTGGTTAAGTATTGGTAGGGGGCGGTATAATAGCCTAAATCAAGGTACCCACTGTCGCATTAAGAAACTCAGCTGTCTTCTCTCAGTGTAACTACAGCTCACAGGACACAAACTTTTATTCGTTTCAACTTCAAAGTCTACGTTAGCAATCGTTTTCTGCTCAGACACCTTTTATGACTGTACTGTGACACAATCACTTTATGAAGTTTATATTAGAGCCATTTATACATAAAGATAAATGTGGTTTCCGTATATATGAGACAAATGTGTGGTCTGGATTAGAAAAAAAAAAGTCAACTCTTTTGGGTTACCCTAAAAGAAGGAAGCACAAATTATCCTAAACCAATGAACGAGAGCGCCTGTTGCCAGGCAGAACTGCGGCACTATAGCTTTCATCTGAAAACTCCTTGTGCTGATGTATAATGTACAAAATATTGTAGGAAATCTCACGAGAATATTCCACCTGTCATCCATACAGCCTAATAATAAATATAGTTCCTGAAACGTCAGTAAAATGATTATAAGCAATGTACTTAATATCAGTAGGCTATTACATATTTCAAAAAATACAGAAAATGTCAGTAGACCTTTTACAATCGTAAATAAACAGTGTTCCGCTTTTTAAAGAGTACTAGCTTGTCTATGGAGTTTAAACAGACCGTCTGCACGTAGAGTTAACAACACAAATTGTTTGATAGAGTTTGATCAAATAGGGGCGCTCTCACTTTAAAGACCTCACTGCCTCACTGCTGTAGCTTCAGGATGAATTGAAGCTTTACAAATTCCACACATTCCACTTTCAGTACCGTAAAACAAGTAATTTGGTTGTATCAAAAACTTAAGAGTTGAGAGAGAAACTAGCAAAATTAAAGTAACAAGTTCTTTATATTACACAGTTTTCTTTATTATTATTATTATTATTTTGTAATACAGATATTACCGACACACGTAATACGTTACTATATCATTTTTTTAATACAAATAAATCTTAGTTCACTTTGTACCCTCTGAGATCAAACGCAACTTAGACCTTTATTACTATAGGCTACTATTATATTTTGATAATTAAGACTATTTTAATCGTGCATGTCCAGAATATGCATCCGAGTGTAAATAAATAAATAAATAAATAAAAACGTATTACAACCATTGTATGTTTATAGTAGCCTACATATTTAAAACAAAGTGAACTTTTCATTGAACAAAGTGAATAGCCTTTCATGGAAAAAAGAACAACTGGACGAATTTATACGTGGCTATAATAAAAAGAATCTGTTATATCACAATAATTCTCAAATACAAAATAAGTAAAATTCTAAAAACGACTTTTTCCCCCCCTTTCAAGACTTTTGAGATCGCCCTGTCATTAATAATTGTCAGAAGCTGTTTCAGGAAATTTTCTATGCTAAACTATTGTAACAGTAACCACTGGTAGCTTTCCTGGGCTACAAAAGTGTTGCTAACAATGAATGACCGACCATGTGAGTTTGTACTTGTACGTCTATTGCTGTAAATACGGCCGAACGAGTAGGAAGTTGTAGTGCTGCGTCCAATCGGAAATCGCTCTTTTCTTTTCTAGCTGCAGACGGTGCATGTACATTTCAAGTTCGATTTTACTCTTAAAGACTAGATAGTATATATAGTACTGACAAGTTTATGAATTTATAAGATGTTTATTGTGGATTCCTGATGCAGTTTTCAAGGTATTGCAGGTGACTAAAACATCTAACAACATGAACACTATATATGTTTTCATCCACCTCAGAAAACAAGTGCAAATTAAAGTAATCTGATTATAGAGTATGATAGTGAGCTTCTAGGACCCTTTAAACAACTAAGCATGTTTTAGTGTCCAACTTGTTAAATGAATGCAAGCTATACGGCATTTTACATTTTAGCAGGTTTCTTAAAGTCAGGGAAACCTGGAAATGAACAGGAAATATTAAATTGTTGTCTTCCAGGCCTGACAAAATAACTGAAATTAATATAGATTTTATTTCTTGAAAAGTTGGTTTAATAGTCTATATAGTTATAGTTATGCATAAATTGAATCACAAATGACTGGAAATCTAATGATTTAGTTAGTGGAAACACTTTTTTCCTCACTTAGTTTGTTAAATATATTTACACACACACACACACACACACACACACACACACACACTTGCACATAAACAACTGGATTTAAAAAAGTATAACAAAAGCTGAGTTTTTTCCATCAGGTAATGTTCAGGTGGAGTCTTAAGTGCATTACCCATCAGGGAGGTTTAAGGTGAATTGGGATGCCTGTGTATGAATGTAGGGATGAGGGCATAATAAATAACTCTACCTAGAGGTAAACGACTCAGTCCTGGTGAGCACTGAGATTAAGAAACAAAAGTAGCGGGACAAAGGACTGTCCTTTTTGAAAGATTCGAACAGGGTGTCGGTCTAATTGCCAATGAGCGCCCATCTCCTCCCCCAACTTAAGATCACATACCTTTATACCTGTGCAGTTATACCTTTAATTTGTCATCCACTGTATTATCTCCATATTGTCATCGGCACATATATACTGTACCATGCATACGTGCAATTTGTTTGTTTAAACATAGCCCTGGATGCCTTAATTCATTCATTCAGAAAAAAAAAAAATCATCCAGAACAAAAAAATATTTGTAAAAAAAAAAAATAAAAAAATGGTTTCATTACCAATCTTTTATTTTTCTTGATGTATTTGATATATTTAGAGACTATTGGACATTTGTCTACTGCAACAAAAGATATAGCTATGTGATTGGTAGTAGTACATACTGTAAAAACAGTAAAAAATTGTTACATTAAGGGGCATTTTTTATTATTGAACCCTTAAAGAATCCCATTATTGGTTTCTAGTTATATTAAAGGATTTTTACTTAAATAAAATGAGGTTCATTTAGATGTTACCACATGAAGCATGTTTTAAATTACCTGACAACACTCTTTTTTACAGTGCATTTTACAGTGCAGAGACATGTAGTATTTGTAGTTTTATATTTAACAGTTACATACTTTTAATTTGAGTAAATAAGTAATAGTTGAAAGAAAATCCATGTGGTTTAGAAATAACATCAAACCCTGAAATACAAAAGAAAAAAAAAAAAACAACCCAATTCATTATGTTACTATACAGCTGCCTCAATAAATCGTTGTACTAGTACAACTATCGTAATGCTTAGTTGCTAGTGCAGAGCTAACGGCTGTCCTAATGAGCAGATTGCTGGTCATCAATCACTTGAGCTAATTCCTCCACCTATCACTTTTACCTGCAGGCTCTCTCTTCTTCTGTAGTCTTCGCCTTTTTTACCGCATATTACCTCTCATTATGCCCTGGCTATTTGTCCTGTGCCCTCAGGTGTACAAGTACTGATCTTGTCCATCCTGTAGCATACAACAGACTAGTAATCTTGAGCTCTTGGGATGGGATGCTTACCTGAACACAAGCATTCAATTCCAGTCCTTTCATTAGCTATGTTTACAGGAACCAAAATAATCCGTTGGATTATAATGATCTGCTAATTGATTTCATGGCCTTCATGTAAGATGCTTAATCAATACGACTGAGGTCAATCTGAATAAAATTTTGATCAGACAGAAGCTCCAATCAGTAGCAAAAAGCTAAGCATGTAAATAGTTCAATGAGACTATCTTTTCAGTTGGATTCAAAAATACCTTGCACACTTTCAAAGTGGTGTGATGTGTATGTTTACTAGGGCACTTTTTTATAATAAGATATCAGTAACACTTACAATAAGGTTCATTAGTTAACTACTTTAGTTAACATTAACTAAGAATGAACAATATTTCTACAGCATTTTTTAATCTTAGTTAGTGTTAATTTACTAAAGCATTATTAAAATCAAAAGTTGTGCTTGTTACCACTAGTTAATGCACTGTAAATTAACATGAACTAACAATGAACAACTGTGTTTTCATTAACTAACATTAACAAAGATGAATAAATACTGTTATAAATATATTGTTTATTGTTTGTTCATGTTAATTAATACATTATTATTGTAAAGTGTTACCAAGATATCTGTTAATATAAAATGTACTTCTTGTGAATGTACTTATTTAAGTCTTACAAACTGGTGACTGGAAGAGTTACAAAATATTTGCTAAAAAAGCATTGCACTACATTAATGCACATGTAAGCTAACAGCAGAAATTGAATCACAAAAATGCTTCGTATAGACAGAACTTTCAGAATTGATGCAAATTAGTGGATGTAAACTAATCTTAAATTTAAATTTATGGCATAACAACTTGGAATGTAATTAGTGAGAATTTACAGTATCGTAAAATAGAGATGAACAGGATTTCATGATGAAAGGCCTGATGAAAAGTCGTGATGTCTCAGACATCACCCCACCTTGATAAAATCTTTATAATGGAAATACAACTAAACTGTTGAGGTAAAGCATAATGTAACAGGTATCCAAGATGAATGAGTAGCTTAACTGCATTTTTTCAGATACATTCTTAGACATGTAGGCAATGTACTGTTGCAATTGAAATTATTCAACCCCCTTGACCTGGCAAGACATTTTGCTGCAGAGAAGAAAATTTAGTGAAGAATTCAACAAAGGGATCAGTACACTATTGGAGAAAGATTATTAATACACATTTGAGTAATTCAAATGTGAAGGTAAATTGATGAATAATGAATAAAATGAAATGATTCAACTCCCAGAAGTACAATTTTGAATATTTTATTCCTTAAAATCACCAATAAATGCCACTTGTGAGTGCCACCTCTGTACTGCAATATCTATTCCTCTACAGAAAAAGCTTTCAGATTACTGATAATCTTTGGTTTTCTTCAATTTCAACCAAATATTTTCAATGAGAATTACATCTGGAGACTGAATAGGCCAATCAAGAACATTCTATGACTGACCCCTGAACCAAGCTGAAGTAGATTTGAATGTGTACTTTAGTATGATTGTCCTGCAGGAAAGTCTATTGATCATCAGCTTCAGTCTTTGCACCAAAGGCATCACAATTCTTGCCAAAATGGTTTGATATTTCAAAGAATCCATGAGATACGGTCATGTTTTCCACTTCCTGCTGCAGTAAAACAACCCTATAACAGGACTGGCCCACCTTTATGTTTGACCATGAGATGGTCTGCTTCCGCTGATCTATTATATAAAAAGTCCAAAAAGTTCCAGTTTGGTCACATCACTCTATAAGGCATTCTTTAAGAACTCCACAGGTCTATCCAAATGAATTTGAGCATGTTCAGGTCAGCCTTTTTGTTCTTATTGGTCAAGAGTGGTATTCAGCAAGATGCCTCAACGTGAAGTGAATACTTGTCAAGTGTTCTTCTTATACACAAGTATTTTTTATGCCTTCTTTGTCGGGTCATCTTGCATGTCTTTGGCTGTACGATCAAACATTTTATGATATTGTGCTTTTTTTCACTCAACACCCTCAAAGGTGTTCTGGTACAATACATTTTTAACTAAGGAATAAGGCTGCCAGCAGATTCTCTAGGAACTTTTGTCTTGGAAATCTTCATGTAACCTTAGACTTTCTAATATAATAAAAGCTCTGTTGGCTGTCATATTTGCTACTCAATTTCAGCACAGGCATGGGCTAACTGTCCGCATGTGTAACACCCCAAACTAATTAATTGTGTTTTAAGACAATTTTGTTCCCTACCGTAAAAATAAGTGACTTAAAGCAGCAATGTTGAATAGGGGTTGAATAATTATGACATAGCTGTATTATTAAAAAATCCTATAATTAAAAAACATGACATTATATATTGACATTATCACTTTTTATCACAATTTTTATAAAGTCCTGGATCTTCAGAAAAACATGTATTTGTAAAGAAGAATTTTGATTGCAACTGTACAGCTAAAATAATACTTTTAGAACCCAACAGCTGATTTCTAATTCAGGAGAAAGGAAGGATGAAACAGTGTTCCTCTTTTTTTCTGCAAGATAAGCATTATGATATAATCCAAAGATTCCCTATTTAGTTCTTCTATCATTTGACACCACTTCCGTAATGCTCGTCTGCACATTTTGAGCAGAACTAAAAGTGTCTGAGTCCTGCAGCCCCCAAAACCTCATTGTTGATGGGATCCATTCCAATCCCATAGTCAGTGCACTCTCGCCCAGTGGCTACCTTTTATTCCACTAATGGTGATGAAGATGAATGTGGTGCCAAATGGAAGCAAATAGATTTCCCAAGAACCATGCAGGAGGTAGAGCAGCAGGCCTATCACCCTCAAAAGAGAAAATAGAAAATCACCATCCTTCATGTTTTACTGACATTTTAATCAATGATTGCATTGTACACAGTGTTGATTTTTGGGGATCAGATAGGATATAGAATAAGTGGATTTTAGATGACTTAGGAGTGTCATGTAAGTCTCCAGAAGTCTTGTTGAAAAAAACATGTCTGTGTTCAGTATTCTGGTCATCTTAACAAAGACAGTCTGTTGAGATGATAAGGAGCTGCATAGACCCTTGGTCCTTGCAGATATGGCGATGCACATACATAGAGGAAGCATTATTCCGTGCCCATTATTTGACACCAGAAGTATCTGTTAGTTCAAGGGGCAAGTCTCGTACTACATACAGTAACACTGCATTACATTGGCGACATCCTCTCATCAAGTGAGGAATGCATGCTAGCATATATGCATAATTGTATGACTTAAGTCTGTAATTTGCCTGGTGGGTGTTGACAGGGGCACGCAGGGTCACCTTGCACTGCAGAGAAGCCTTGTTCTTTAGTGACCAGATCACAGACAATGCACCGTCTTCTAGTGCAAATGCTTGCCCATGAGATTAGGATTTGAGAGCCTCTTCAAAGAATTCCTGATTTGCTAAAGCAGTACTTTGCTTTAGCCCATTTATCTCACAATTCTATATTTAAGAATGCTAATAAGTGTGTATTTGCAGATCACATGCACATACATAAGTCTAATCTCACTTACAAACAGTGTATGGTTAAAATAGTTATGATATTTGTGACCGTGGACCACAAAACCAGTTGTAGCCAAAAATGCATTGTATAAGTCAAAATGATTAATTTTTCATTGATTTTGATTATTCTTTTAAGTAAAAAACATGTTCCATGAAGATATTTCATAAATGTCCTACTGTAAATATATCAAAATGTAATTTTTTGATTAGTAATATGCATTTTTGCATCTTCAGATTCCAGATTTTCAAATAGTTGGCCAAATATTGTCCTATCCTAACCATACATCAATGGAAGGCATATTTATTCAGTTTTCAGACAATTTATAATTCTCAATTTCAAAAAAAAAAAAAAAAGGACCATTATGACTGGTCATCCAGGGTCACATTTGTAAACGTTTTTGTAGATATAATATATGTGATGTGAAATTTTTTCACTTGAATGTTGATGAATAGTTTAAAGTAATTCGGCTCAACCTGAATAATTGAAATTATGACTGCCTGGTTTGGGTTTTGTACAGGCTTGCAAGTAAATATATTATCATTTGTCCCCAAAGTCTGACCTCTGATCTAACCTCTTTCGTTGAGTTGGGGGAGGTCACTGTCACCCTAAGTCCATCTTCAGCTTTGAAGTCTTGACTCCTCTTCATATCTTTGATATGTGTTTAAAAAAAGAACCATAACAGACAAAGTTTAGGGGGGTTCTTTTGCACCCTCAAAATCCTCCCCACCCACTTTCAAGAAAACCCATCAAAAGGAGAGGAAAGATCGAGCAAGAGAAAAAAATCTTCCCCACTCAAAAGGACCCTTTTCTGAAGGCAGGGTGGTACTACAATAGCCCATGAAAAGATGGATAGAGTGATTGTCCTGTTTAGTGATCCGCAAACGGAGAGAAACAGGGTTCCGCCGCAGTGCAGGGGTGGCCTGCGTCAGGCCTTCACACGTATTGAAGCCAAGGGCATTGAGAAGACGAAAAAACCCTACGGATAATAGAGGTCCTTGGAAAAGATGGCACATCAGCAGAAGGACAGGCCGCTGAGGGCCATGTGAAGACCAAACACAGTGGACAAAACTCAACCACTTCCTTTTCCTCTGAAGATTTAGGATATGCGTTTAATTTCACATCAAAATTATGCAGGGATGTCGACTTGAGTAACTTTTAAAAGGATTTTTCTTTGTTTTTCATTTGGTTGATGATTGTCTGGCAAATACACTATATTGCCAAAAGTATTGCGACACCCCCTTCTAATGAACAGGTTTGACTACTTTAGTCATTTCCATCTTAATGTTAAGCATATAATGATATTCTAGGGAACTGTGCCCTTCTAATTTTAATAGCAATTTGGACAGGACTCTTTTTTTATTCTAACATGATAATGCCTCTGTGTATAAGGCAAGGTTCATAGAGAAATTTTTGATTCAGTCAGTGTGGAAGAACTTGACTGGTCTGCATAAAGCCAAGTCCTAATCCCAGTTGAACACCTCTGGTGTGACTTTAAATGCAGACCTTGAGCCCAAAACTCAGACCAAACACCAATGATTTGTGCATATGGGTGCAGACACTTCCAAAACTGAAGCAACCGAGATGGAAATGCAATTTTTAAATGCATGAATTATGCCTCCATCTTTGTTGCTACAGTTGTAGAAGTGCCTTTTTTGAGTTTTCACCTCAAGGTCTGCATTTAAAGTCACATCAGACCAGTTTTATGCAGACCAGTCAAGTTCTTCACATTGATTGAATCAAACATTTCTCTATAAACCTTGCCTTATACACAGGGACATTATCATATTAGAATAAAAAGGCTTCTGTCCAAACCTTTGCTATAAAATTAGAGGGACACAATTCCCTTTATCTAACTAAAGAATATCATTATATGCTTAAACATTAAGATTAGTATTCATGGAAAGTAGTCAAACCTGTTCATTAAAAGGGGGTGTCCCAATACTTTTGGCATTATAATGTATTTGGTGGGATCCCATCTTCCATTTTAAAGACGTTTTTTTTGGTAATATATTTGTTGTGTACACACACACACACACACACACACACACACACACAGACACGTTGGGTTTCCAAGCTTTATGGGGATGTTCCATATTTTCTATCGCCTTACAGCTACACCAACCCTACCCCTAAACCTACCAGTCAAAAGTTTTTTTAAAAAAAAGTCTCTAATAGAAATGATAGAAATTAATGCTTTTATTAAGCAACAATGCTTTAATTTGATCAAAGTGATGATTACGACATTTATAATGTTACAAAATATTTCTGTTTTCAGATAAATGCTATTTTTCTGAACCTTCTATTCATCAAAGAAACTGTAGGGTTTACCATGACCACAAAAAGCTTCTTTTTTTGCTCAAACAATACAGCATGGTGCCAAGAAGAACATGATTTGATTATAAACAGAAGGAATATATGAACAGATATCGATCTCTTTACAGATTATACACTACCAGTCAAAAGTTTTTTAATGTTTTTTTTAAAGAAGTCTTTTGCTTAGTAAGCCTGCATTTATTTGATTCAAATTTGCATTTATAAAGTTAAAACATATTTGAATATATTTGTATAAGAAACATTGTATTATTATTATTATTATTATTATTATTAGCAATATTTAAAACAGTTGAATAATTTTTTTCATGATTCTTTGACGAATAGAAAGATCCAAAAATCTTAAATTGATCAAAAAAAAAAAAAAAAAAAAAAAAAAAAGATTAGGAGATTTATAATGTTACAAAATGCTTTGTTTGAGCAGCAAATCAGAATATTAGAATGATATCTGAAGGATCATGTGACTGGAGTAACGATTCCAAAAATTCAGCTTTGAAATCCTAAGAGTAAATTATATGTTAAAACATATTTAAATAGAAAACAGTTATTTTAAATAGTCAAAATAATTCAGAATTGTACTGTTTTTGCTGCACTTTGGATCAAATAAATGCAGGCTTGGTGAGCAGAAGAGACTTCCTTAAAAAACATTAAAAATCTTACTTTTGACTGGTGGTGTATATGCTTAAATGTAAAAGAAACACATAGTCTTTTGTTAGTGAGGTTCAAGCCTTAATTAAGAGGTCAGACGGCCCAAAATTCACACCATGAACGTGGACGTTACATTTTCCCCAACCATTACCCCTCCACCACATATACACACACATGCAAACTAAACACTCACACAGAGGCACACAGACCATATTTACACATGTGCTAAAGAGGGATCAATGTTGGCTGATTGATCAGGCAGGCCCATTCTCCCAGTCAGGGCTGCCACCGTTCACTTTCTTCTCGGAATGTTGTTTACGTTGTCACCTCCGAAAGGGCCAGATGGAGAATTAGAACATTCAAAGTCAATTAGAATGGAGGAATGGAATCATCCATCTTGTTTTCCAGTCACTCTGACAATGCCATGGTGGTCTTAAATGGAAATCCCATTTGCATTTGGAGTTTTCAGTGTATTGCAATTTGTTAAATATTGTTGCCATGCTGGGCATGATGGTATATTCTGACATTAATGTGAAACAGACATGATGTGTTGTCAACAGATCTGAATCCCTTTATTAGAGCCAAATAGTTGTGCTCCCAATCCATCCATCAGATGATTTCAATCTGTCAATCAGATTATGATCAGTGTCTGGGGCTTATATTACGTTTTAATTTAGCCTCCAGTTTCGGATCATTTAAATATCAGTTTTGTTTCAGATATTTTCCCCTTTAATTAGTAGATTAAAATTATTGATATCATAGATCATTTCTAATTTCCCATTTAATCTCACTGATTTCTAGGAGAATCGTGTGATATTAAAGAGATCTCATTTGTGATTTTCAACTCATTTAACAGCACCTTACATGTATTTCAACATAAGAAGCTAACTTGTCAAGCGACACCAGCCTGCTTTTCTCTTGCTTCTGAATTCTCGCACCGCTCTCTCTCTCTGACAGTCTCTGGACGCTGGTTCTCTGCTCATTTGCTTCTGAATGCCCTTGTAACCCTCTTTTTTCCTGTCTTGAGGTAGACATACAAAGAGCACTCGCATTCTGTCACACACACACATACACACACACAATATGAGCATGCTGGGAGAGGGGGCTGGAGAGCGTTATCACCTGCTCCTTCTCCCAACAGCCATTTGAATGTCCTGCTCAAAGGCTGTCAGTGTGCCCCAGGTGACCTGATAAATCTTCATAGCTCTCCGTCTGCACCCCCGATATTCAAGTGCCTCGGCGTCTACAGACTGTATTAACATACATCACTCCATTCAGTCTTTGACATCGGAAGGAAGGAAATAAGCATTATTCCATAAAAGCATTTCTAAAAAGTATAGTTAGCCAACTATGGTTGCAAGTTGCTGTCATTACCAACACAGTTTGAGGATTTGGTGTTTCCTGGATCCACAGTTCCAACAAACATTCACAAACAGCAGCAAAGTTGTGTAGTTGGGTGAGAAGCAGTGTTGGGAAAAGTGACTTTTAAAAGTAATGCATTACAATATTGCGTTACTCCCTAAAAAAGTAACTAATTACATTACATTACGTTTCATTTTATGGAAATATTTTTTTTTAATAATATAATAAATTTTGTTTTTGCCAAATGTAAAAGCCCTTTCACACCAAAAGCCTCAGGCTGAAGGAAAAGTAAATTTACATCTGTACTGTAGAACACAGAAGAAGAAAGTAAGAAAAAAGAAGAACAAATGTATTTTTTGATGTAAAAAATTCTGTTTTTGCCAAATGTAAAAGCCCTTTCACACCAAAAAACTGCAGGCTGAAGGAAAAGCAAATTCACGTCAGTACTGTAGAACACAGAAAAAGAAAGTACGAAAAAAAGAAGAACAAATGTTTATCTTGAGTAATTTTTGCTTATTTGTATGGTAGATTTTGATCATTGAAGGTCAGAAGCAAAGACAATGGTTAAAAAATGGTATTATTACATAAAGGATATTTGTATTATTGAACATTGCAGATTTGTGTCATATTCTAAGTTGCATTTCAGTGATTTTATTTCAAGGAATACTGAAATGTATTAATGCATGTTCATATTTATTTTACAACTAAAGTAACATCTTACCCCTGATTTCTCTCAACGTATAGGGAAAAGAGAGCTTTCAATCAATAAATGGGGAAAAAAGTAACTGAAAAGTGTTACTGTACTAGTTACTTAAAATAGTAATCTGATTACGTAACTCGCGTTACTTGTAATGCATTACCCCCAGCACTGGTGAGAAGTAAAGTTTCTTGTTAATATGACATAGACAAATAGATCATGCACTTGAGGAAAATATGCAAGCTAACATGTAGTACAATCTATAACTTTCATATAACATCTATATTAATTTACATCTTATAGTTTATGAGAATGAAAACTGTTTTTGAAGAGTGCGAATGTGTGTACAGCGAATAATGGAAAACAAACTCATGTTTGTTATTTACAGCAATAACCTTGCATTAATTTGATTCTGCTAATTATTAGTAATCACTTCACCACCTGTTTGATATCATTAACATAAGTTTTAAGCAATGTGTTTCGAACAGCAGATGTACAACAAAGTTCATTGTGACTAGCTAGTTTGTTTCTCCAACAATGCATCGTATGATGGTAGTTAAAGGGATAGTTCACCCAAAAATGAAAATTCTGTAATTAAATACTCACTCGTATGTCATTCCAAACCAGTAAGACCTTTGTTTATCTTCTAAACACAAATTAAGATATTTTTGATGAAATCTGACCCTGCATAGACAGCAACACAACTACCATGTTCAAGGCCCTGAAAGGTAGTAAGGACATTATTTAAATAGTCCCTGTGACATCAGTGGTTTAACCATATTATTATGAAGCTACAAGAATACTTTTTGTGTGCACAGAAAATAAAAATAATGACTTTATTCAACAATTTCTTCTCTTTCGCATCAATCTTTGACTTTTTCACAAAAGTACCAGCCGGCAATCTGCAATTTTTTTCTGGTAAAGACCCTACACTCTTAAAAATAAAGATTCTCTATTGGCATTAATGGCCCTATGAAGAACCTTGAACATCCACCTTTCAAATTCTTTAGGTTTTTTAAATGTTCTTCAGAATGGTTCTTTTAGGAACTGTCGACTGAAAGGTTCTTTGGGGAAAACTTAAAATGGTTCTTCTATGGCATAACTGCTAAAACACCCCTTTGAAATCTTTGTGTGTACTGACTTTTGTTGCGTGGCCTGAGCCATGCAACCTTTTTTATATGTAATATTACTGATTCTCACACTGGTTGACGAAGACCCCAGATATCGAGCGTGGTGATGTGAGAGATTATCTTCAGCTGTACTCAGGCTGCTTCAAATGAAATACAGGCCTGTTTCAGTAGAATTCATTTAGAGCATGGATTTGACTGTGTGGCTGAGGAAATGCAATACCACCAGCGTGCCTCAGGCATAACGAAAGCAGAGAGGAAGATGAAGGCAAACGCTTTCAGCGGCAGCTTTTGTTTGACCCTTCATAAAAATGTTGATGCGGTTGTGGCACGTTCCAAGAAGCTCATTTGCATAAGTTTGCATGCATTTTGCCTTGGCCGCCTAAAGAAGGCAAGACCGTTCCTTGATAGTTTATAATGAACTGTTTGAATAACCTGAAAAAGCACCGGGAATCCTGTTGTAAGTAAAGCAGGCCAAAACCTCCAGCACAATCAGCCTTTTAGATCTCAAGCAAACCGCACGGTTTTTATTGTGTGTACTGCATACAAGAAATCATCTAGTAAGCTTCGGGCCAAGATGAAACAGTGCCAATAAGAATTTAAATGAATGATGCCGGATAGTTAAATGGAATAATTCTTCTTTGTTTAAAAACGGAAGTTTGTTAAGTGTGGAGAACATTCACCATGGTTGGTTTTTTCTTTCTTTCTTTTTTTTTTAATACACAAAGGAGCTTGTTTACTTTGCTACGTGAGTCATATGTCAAGTACAGGTGCTCTTGATAAGAATGAAGAACAGCTAATGTACATTATGACTCATGGGCCCGCCTTTTAACTGCAGTGGAAGATCTGTGCAGGATGCTCCAATTTGATGCGACCGTTTTAAATCTACACCTGAGGCTGTGGCTTAAACCATTGGACTAATTACCAAGATTCTCAGTTCAGCGGCTTGCTTTATTTACCTTCTGACAGTTGTTTTAACACCTGTCTTCCAACGGAAGTCTTTGTTTGCTGTTGGCCTCCGATCATGCGAGAGCGAATGGCCAATTGTGCGGTTTTACTGTACACTCTATCTTGAAATCGTATTATGAGTGGGTGAGAATGCAAAATGTGTGTTTTTGCGAAATGTGTGTTTTTGTACAGTGAGAGTTATGTAATGAAAAGGTCTGACAGCTGTAAACTGGGACTCTCGCAGGCATTGAGATGTGGGTATTGTTTGTCATGGGAATGTGCATATTTATATTCACTCCAAGCAGGCGTGGGCCTCATCTCCTCCATCTCAGATAATGACACAGTCCCTCACTGTGCTCCTCCTGTGATGTGCCCTTTATGAGCCATAACAGGGCATGAAGGTTTGATCTTTCTCTTTCTTCCTCTGAGGCTCCGTTCTGGATCTTTTTCTGCCGATCAGTTCCCACTCTTGTCTTTTTGAGCATGTTCAAGAATGTCAGAAGCACACCGGACAGGCTCATTATCTTCCCCCTCATTTTGCGATTGTTGCGCAGCCATTGGAGAGCGATCTCGTGGTTCCTTCTGTTCACGGGGACGTAATCGCATTTGAACTCCCGCCTGGGTCAGTGACAAAACGCAACGCGCACACACACAAAGCAGAGGAGCGATGCGTGCCGCTAATCAGGTTAGCTTAGTTCACGCCGCTGCAGCCCGCAGGATGCTGGGACTGTGGCAGATGAGTGCTGCTGCGCCGCGGGGTTTCCATCATCCGCCGTCCCATCCCTTTTTATGCTCCGTAATAATGCCCACAATGTGTTTATTAAGAAGACAACACAGGACGGCCTCATCGGCAGTAATCTCAATTATGTTAATAATCTCAGCATACTGACAAACACTTTTTGTGTTCCACTCTTGAAAGTAAATCGTCCTCGACACTAGACACTAATGGAATTTGTATCAAAGAAACATCCTCCCCTAGAAAATGGACAACTCCAATGTGATCTCATTAGTATTCGTAGGTATTTGGACGTAAAGTCCAGCATATTAGACTTCTAGTGCTTTAGTGTGTTCTTGAAACATCATATCAATATATCTGTCACATTCTTTTCTTTTTTTTAGCTTTAAATATGTACAAATGATTTTTTGGACTTTAAACATAATTGGTGCAGAATTTACTTTAAAACAATTTTCGCAAATAACGAAAATAAATGGAGAGTAACACACTGAATCTAACATGGAACTTTAAAGAGCAATACTTTAGATCAAGGAACACTATTCACTATTAACTATTTGCTTATTAGTGTGCATATTACTAGCATATTGACTGTTTATTACTACTTATAAAACACATATTTAATGTCTTTATTATTCCGCATGATCATAATCTAGATCCCTTAAACCTACTATATACCTAAACTTTTCTACTTTCTTACTATCAGTATGCAGAAAATTGAGAGTTTACTGAGGGAAAACTCCTTTAATAGTAAATATGTATTGCCTAATTTAAAGTGTTTGAAGTCGAAAGTCTGAACTACTTTTTTTTCTTGTAAAATGCGCTCTACCTCTAATAATGTTTTATTACCATTATTTTACAGTATATATATATATATATATATATATATATAACAGTAGTGACAGCACACAAACATTATCTCTGTAACATCTGTAGTGTATTTCAAACTTGTTGAACTTTGATGGTAAATTAATTCAGCCATACAAAGAGTGCAGATGACTTTAGTGTTATTAATCCCATCTGGTTTTCACATTATTACACTTACTATTAAAAAGATCTTTCTCAGATAAAGTATGGGATAGTATCTGAGTACTGGACCTGACATGTTCCCCAGTAAAAAAATAAATAAATAAATAATAAAAAATACATAAATAAATACAAGAAAATATATGTTTGTGAAGCTGTCAGTCATTACCAATCATCTAACAACTATGTGGCAAAATTTCTAATATCTTCAGAATCTTTCTTTTTGGACTTAACTACATGTATGACTAGGGGAATGTGAGTGTGGGAGTGTTAGTTAGGACTTCTAACTGGTATTAAACCCTTATAAATATTAATTATTCAAGTCTAAAGCCAGAGAATGTGACCTTTGGCTGTGAATCGCTCAAACTTTCTCTAAGGAGCTTTTAAAGCCCACCCCAGTTCAGTGATCTAAAGATGCATTCCAGAGCCAGTTCCTCTCCCATAAACCCTCAGGAACTCTCCATATTCCCCTCTTAAATAAAACATATTTATTTTGAATTTATCAGCTCCAGCACAAACAGAATGTTGCATTTCTCTGATCATTTTAACATCTGCCAACTTTTCATGCTGGTGGAGTCTGAGATCACCCATTTGTAATGCAGAGCAGCTGATTGCATTCACGCTTTGGTTGGGTGAAGATTGGGGACTCTCTTCAAAGTGAAATGCTTGTTTGTTTGTTTTCCTTTTGCCTTCCTAATTGGAACCGTTGTCACCCAGTGAGAACCCTCACTTGCATTTACATATGGACTTTGCGACTGTAAACATAGGCAAGAGACAAGGATGTGCAAACCAGCGGAGCCAGATTTTAGGGTTTTGTTGACATTATCATGCAGTTGGAGAGATTAAGGTGAGAATGGCTGGGCAAGCTTTCCTTCATTTACATTTCGTCCATGTGTAATGAGTCAATTGCCTTCCTGTGGTTGCAATTCCAACCAGGATGAGCCATTAAGCAATAAAGTATAATTCAACGATTATGTGCAAACAATTAGAAAAGGCTTTTGAACAAACAAGAGTTATGAAATAATTTTCAAGATGAGTTCTAACAAGTAAAATGTAACATGTTTTCCATACATATAATATTTCTAAACATCAAGTTGCATCATTAAACTGCACCCCAAAGCATCTAACAACTTCAATTAACCTGCATTAGCATAAAAACGTCAAATTATCAGATTATTTAGACACTTAGGGCCAGTTTCACTAACAGCTTACATCAGCGCAAACCGTCTTTTAGCGTTAAAGTTGTACTGTCAGGTTTTACATGCAGTGAAAAATTAACACTGAAAAGGCATGAACACAGTCTGACCTTATTGAATATGCATTTACAGGAGTTTCCCTTTCAGACAAAACTTTTTACTAGTTTTACTAACGTTTACACTCCATTATTTAACCGCCAAAAAAACATGTCTTAAACTATTTTGCGCTTGAAATGGCTGCAATTATTGTTGCTAGGAGGAGGCACTGCAGAGAACAGAAAGCATGTGGTAGAGGGAGGAGGATTTTTTCCACATTTATTATTTTATTTGGAATTCCAGAAGAACACATTATTCGAACTTATATTATGGGGCCGTTGAATGCTTGAATCTGATTGGCTGGCGATCTGACGTTCTGAAGGTGTGCCTTATTTTCAGGAAAACGCACGGCGAACGTAGTTCCAGGCAGCTTCTGACCACATTACGTGTCTATATCACTTTGCAACAATATTTCAGTTATTTCAAAGGTCCTTATAGCCTAAAACAGCAAAATAATCAAAACCCACAATGACACTGGCCAAACAAATAAATACAGTATACAACAGGATAAAAAAACGACAGATTATTTCCATGTTTTTGCTGCGAAATTAAGTTTTTATTATACGGAAAGCACTCACACTCTCTCTAACAGACGCACACACATAACAGTCAGCACAGACGTGAACATACGCGCTAATGCTGTTAGCATCACTACCTCGGGTGTGCATTATTTTCTAAGAATTCAACAGCTGGTTATCAATTATTCCTTACATATTGTTTGTTAAGCCATATTGTGTTTACAAGGAGTCATGCAATACAAGGTCAAGGTCTTAATTTTTTTGCCTCCGGTTCTTTTTAACGCACTGTGACTACTCTAATTTGCGCTGCGCTTGGTATTTTGCATTGGCTGATATGTAAATGTATGGAAGCCAGTTTCCGCCACTGAATAAAAAAATAAAAAAGGTAATTGCAACTTTTTATCTCACAATTCTGACTTTTTTCTTGCAATTGTGAGTTTGTATCTGGCAATTCTGACTTTTTTTCTCCGAAATTGTGAGATACAAACTCGCAATTGCAAGTTATAAAGTTCATTTCTGAGGAGACAAAAATACTGATATGTTTACAGAATTGCGAGTTTATATCACACAATTTTGACTTAATTTCTCAGAATTCTGACTTTTTAAGTTCTTTATAAGTTCTGAGTTTATATCATGCAATACTGTCAAGTCAAGTCAAGTCAAGTCAGCTTTATTTATATAGCGCTTTTTACAATACAAATTGTGTCAAAGCAACTTTACAGTATCAAATGGGAAAGTAATATATCAATAATTCAAAAAAGTAATATATTAATAATTCAAAATACTGACTTTATAACTCGACTTTTTCGCTATTGCGAGTTCATTTCACGCAATTCTGACTTTATTTCTCAGAAGTGAGAGTTTATATCTTGCAATTCTGACTTTATAACTCCCAATTGCAAGTTTATATCTCATAATTCTGAGAAAAAAGTCAGAATTTCGAGTTTGTATCATACAATTTGTGAGAAAAAAAGTCTAAATTGTGAGATAACAAGTCATAATAACCTTTTTTTTTTATTATTATTATTTTTTTTTTAATTTAGTGGCAGAAACAGTCTTCCAGTAAATGAGCATTGCGCATTGTTAGTTAATCGCCCGCAGAAATTTCTGCGGTAAAAGCAACAGTAAAACAGTAAAAACAGTAAAAGCAGATTGTTAAAATATTGATTGATTGATTAAAAAAGTTATACATGATTATTCCAAATATAATACGTTTCTTTCTAAGAATGCTGCTCTTTTAATGAAAGCTTTTTTTCCGTTTTATCTGGACAATCATTTCACCCTGACAGTTTTGTCTTTAAAATTCATTTGAATCTTTTTTGCGTTATGCTTTAGAAATAAAAACATACTCATCTAATTATAGATAAGGTTTATTCAAGGTATATTGGACTGCATTTGTAACATGCACATGTAAAACATTTGTAAAAAAAAAATGTGTGCACAAACCATATCTACTGAACTCTAGACTTCATCCATATGTATTAGTCTGCAGTGTTTTAATTTAGTGTTGACAACAGTGTGTTAACATATTTGAACATTTGTGGCTTGATTGATGGAAGCTTCAAGAGAATTTGCGGCATGTTGTACTGGTTGACGTTCTCAGGTTCGACCTGTGTCAAAGGGTTCTGGTGCACAAAGAGCAGTGACTTCAGCAGCTTTAATAGTCCATTCTGACAGACATTTACAATGTTGAGCACCACAGAGCAGCAGCAGTTAAAGCCATCACAGTCCTAGCGAGGACGCCCCCCTTATGGCTTTCAACCTCCAACACAAACGACGTCTCTGGCAACAAGAATGAAAAACATTTGGGGGAAAAACATGAATGGGGTTTAGCTATTTCTGGCCATTTTGCACCCTTCTCCATTTGTTCCATGAGCATAAGAGATTACCATCGTCCAGTGAGAGGAAATCTTTAAATGTTAAACCTCTCCATTCTAGCATGAGCTTGCAGCTCAACATGTCTGGTCCAGTTTCATCTGGGCATTAGCTAGTGGTGCTGAGTGGCAAACCACAGCAAGCTTATAGTGGTATTGAAGTCCATTAGTCCAATGTCAAAACAACTAGACAGTTGACTGAGCTAGGAAGTGGGTGTTTATTTACAGATGGGTTATAGACTAAAAGAGGAATCCTTGGGAAACTTTCTCTCATTCCAGTGAACGTACTGGCACCGGCACCAACCAAAAGAGTTCAAACTACAAGCAATGGTGGGAAAAGAGATATTTGTTTGGGGATTTGAAAGTGATTAGCAGAACTATTATTCCTCCTTGATAACAGGTATATTATGTGATTTCAGATAGAGAGTGTTCTATAAGCATTTAAAGGGATAGTTTATCCAAAGATGGAAACTCTGTCATTTACTGACCTGTATGAGTTTCTTTCTTCTTTTAAACACGAAAGAATATATTTTGAAGAATGTTCGTAACCAAAAGGCTGACAGTATTCATTGACTTCCATAGCATGTTTTTTCTACTATGGAAGTCAACAGAGTGTTTTCACAATACGTTATCAATCGCCACATTGGCAGCACTGAATGTAAACAATGCCACTGAACTGAATGAAACTTCCACACTTTGCTGATTATTGCTACTGAAAATGATACATTATTCTCATGTTTTGGGCTGTACTAATTGGTTGAACCGAGAAAAACATTTGGAGTACTACAGACTGCCTAAAATTATAACAAATCAAGGAGAAGAGTGCAAAAAACTGAGAAACAAAAGGCGTTTGTGGTTGGCCAAACTGAGCCAGGATTTCCAGGGTAAGAATCTTGACAATTTTTGTGTTTGTTCTTATCATTTCCAGTCAGGAAGGTGAAATATTAGGCTTTACCACCTATTAACTTTAGTTTGGCAAAATATTGTGCCTTTTCCTTCTCTAAATGATTTAGCAGCTTCCACACATTTTTTTTTTTTTTTTTTTTTTCTGTGGTTTAGACAGCATAAATTAACAAAACAATGTATTCAGTAGTGCATTAACCATGCAACCCATGCTGTTGTTTACATCCGAGTATCTTCAATATGGCTGTGCATCTGGCTATGCCAAATCATGGCATAAGTGCAAACCCTCTATGGTGAGTAAATGATGACAGAACTTTCATTTTATGGGTTAAATATCCTTTAAATACTAGTGGGATTATTACATTTTTAGTCTGACGTGCGCTCTTTGAGACCACACTGAAAATCTGGGATTTACAATTTAATTTAAACCTAGAAACCAATAGAAAGTTTAAGATTCTGAACAAAGAATCTAATGTAAAATTCTGAAATATTTAAGATTCTGCATTCTGCTTAAGATTTCTAGAACAAGTGTGAGATTGACTGTTTGCACAAAAGGTCAAAAGTTCTCAAATCATGCTGTAAAACATGATCATCAGGTTTTGCGCAAACTTGTGGTGTTCATGCAGCTCCAATGCTGAAGTCAATAAACCAAATAAGGACACTGAACTCATTATTTGCTGATAATCTACAAAGATAACAAAAAATGCTTTATTAAATTGAAAAAACAGCTTTTTTGTAATAATCTTCAAATCAAATACTCGATAAAAGGCATGTAGATACACAAAACTTATCTTGACCATACATTAGACTTTTAATTTTCCACAAAATCATACGTACTCCCCTGTGTTTCAGCTCAGTCTAGTTTTAGACCAATGTTCTCCATGTTCCCCAAAAAGGGGCCCTCAAAAATGAGGGCTGCTGCCAAAAACGTCTGAGGTTGGACGGATGACCTCCGGATGCCACCTGGGCGGGAACTCAGCCGCTGCTGGGGGAGGGTCATTTCGTGTAGGCTGCGTGGGCCCCATACTCTGATTATTCTGGCCCCCCAGGGACCCCTGAGCAGGGCTACTGTGAACTGCTGCTGCCCTGCTGAGTTAAACTAGAGGTGTCCAACCTGACCATTGCCACAGGGGTAAAATGCCCTTGCATGACATCAGTTTACCTCCATTTTATTAATTGTCCTCCCACTACATGCGCATACGTAAGCTGACATGCTTGCATATCCCTCAAATTGAAACATTGATCTTCCACCTACAGTACCACAAAGAAAGCACATGGGCCACACAGTGTTCTTTTCCACGCTTAAAATGAAATCAATGACATCAACATGAATGATTCTCAAAGACAAGCTCGTACAGGCCACGGCTCACCAGCGAAACCGGACTTTTGTTATTTTTGGCTGCCACAATCAATCTTACGATATCCTGGCGGACTTAGAAATGGGGGGCCAATATAATGAGACACGTCCAACCCCCCAAGAACTCGGCACTCCTATGGAGTCTGATGGCCTTCTAATGGCGGCAGAGAGCTTTTCATTCTTTTCAGAGTCAACTTTTTTCTCTTGCTCTCTTTCCTTCTCCCTAACACTCACTCACTCACTCCTGGAGCCCCTCTAAGTGGTTTCAGATTTTGTGCAGCGCGCAGGGCACAATCTTAATCAGGTTTGGTATGATGAAAGAGAAAAGTCTAGTTCACACAGATCAAGCAGGCGTAGACAGCAGACAAAATGGCCTGTCCTGATGTATGTATTCTCCCATGCCACCCTCTTTTTCTGATTTGTTACACAATAGATGCAAGCAGTACCTGAAATGCAAGTTCAGGTGTAATTGGTGTGAAAACCTGTTGTATTTGTATTTCAGAAGAAGGATGTTTGCATGAAAGCTGGTCTTTGCATGCATAGCAAACCGTAAAAATAAGATAAGGCAAGCACAAATGTAAATCAAAAGCAAATATTTGTAGAAACATGCAACTGCAAACACGTATAGCTTAAAGGCGCATATAGAAGTGCATTTGAGCTTGACTATAACAATCTGCTGTGCAAACTTTTTGACATTTTCGTATTCGGATGTATAGTGGATGTTCCTAACTACCATAATAAAATCCTGTCATATTGTTGGATACATACCCACTGTACTCAGTTGCAAACGGTAATGTTTGACCTCGAATGCCTTTGCAAATATCTGTGGTGTTTGAGTCCTTCCTGTCTAAGCATATGCTTATTCTTGTCATTCAGCTTGAAAGGAAATAAAGGTGTGGGGGCCACGGCTGCTGCCACAGGGCTGGTTTACCTGTCACACAACCACGACTGACACGGCTGTGTACTGAAGCTTGTCTGTGCTAAACATCCTCTCCCTTGCAGTTAGACAGATCACTCCCACCAAACGGAGACAATTAGGTCAATACCAGCCTTGACAGAGCTGCCTCCAGGTGCTTGTGGCCTACCCCTGTTCCATCATCATGTCAAACTTAATGCTAAGCTGACTCTTTAAAAGTTTCTGTTTGGTTCACGTCATTTCACATATTTTTTTTAATTATGTTTTTATCATTTGCCATCATTTACAGTGAGGCGAAAATCACTAAACAGTTGTGCCATTTTAGCCAATCATCTGCAATCCAGTTTAATGAGGCGCAAAATGCTCTGAAATAGCGCTGTACTATGACTACTGGCATAAAGCAATTCTCTTTCTTTTCTTTCTTTTCTGTGTAAATTAGACTATCGCTTGTGGCTTATTCGCAAAACCCTGAGCTATTGGTCTGGCACAATTAGCACTGAACAATCAACATCCAACACAACTGTGTACATCTTATAGTGATCAAGGAAGTCGTAACTCAGCAAATGATGATTAAATGAAGGAGAAGAACATTGTAAGTGGCATATATCCAGAAAAGCCCAGTTGCAACATTTTACAAGTCAATATAGGTACCTAATGCCCTGTTTATGTTGATCCAAACACAAGTGGACGACATCATGTCTAAAATGTTTTGAGCTTGTCCACTTTTGACCACATCTGAATGTAGTTGAAAACATTTAAACAGATTTCTTTCATTGTTTATGTGGCCGAATGTGTTCAAACAGTCACAAACGACCACCGCTTCGCCTGATGATCTAATATACGAAATCATAGTAGGATGTGTTGTGAAAAACCACACCAAAACAAACTTCACTGTGTTGTACCAAAACACATGGATTATGGTTGAAATCGCAGATGTCTGTCTTCATCCTTTTCATTTGCTTTGCTCATGATCCATGTAACATGGGTCTGCTTAGTCAACAGTATTGGTGCGCCACACTCTGCGCTCCTGCGAAAGTAGTGTATGAACAAATTAAAGGGAAGTATCTGAAAATCTGAAAAGAACATTTAGTGCATTTTAAGTGGATTTAAAAACATAATCAAAAGTTCTGAGCACATGAATGATGCAGCGAAAAGAGAAACTTTGAATTCTAGATGATACACAATTACATCATTTTGAATTCAGATAGTTTGGGTTTATTGCTCATATATATATATATTTAAGTTTTGTTTAAGGATACTACCATGTACTGGTTCTGACTTGAATGCCTGACATGTCGTAATAACGAATGCCTAAATCGGAGGTAAAGTTTCCCAGGTGCGCTTAAAGGCATGCCAAAAGGGATAGTTCACCCAAAAATAAAAATTCTGTCATTAATGATTCACTCTCATGTCTCTCCAAACCCATAAGACCTTTGTTCATTGGATATAAATTAAGATATTTTTGATCAAATTCACAGGTTTTCTGACCCTGCATAGACAGCACATTTAAGGCCCAGAAAGGTAAGGACGTTGATAAAATAGTCCATGTGACATCAGTGGTTCAACCATAATTTTATGAAGCTACGAGAATACTTTTTGTGTGCAAAGGAAACAAAAACATTGAATTTATTTAACAATTTCTTCTTTTGCACCAGTCTTCGATGCATGTTCACGAGAGTATCACAACAAATGCATGTGTTGCTGCTGACACAGGAGCATTCTGATGTAGACGTCCAAAAATGAACATACATTTAAAGACAAAATTTTTAGCCCCCCTGTGAAATTTTACATTTTTTTTTTTTTTGTAGAATATTTCCCAAGTGATGTTTAACAGAGCAAGAGAATGTTTTCACAATATTTCCTATTATTTTTTCTTCTAGAGAAAGTCTGGTTTCTTACAGTTGCTTGAATAAAATAATTTAAAAATAAATAAATAAAAAAATGCTAAGGTCCATATTATTAGCCCCCTTAAGAAATTATTAGTTTGATTAGCTATAGAACAAACCACTGTTGTCCAATGACTTGCCAAATGAACCTAATTAACCTAGTTAAGCCTTTAAATTGCTCTTTAAGCTGAGGATTAGTATCTTGCGAAACAACTAGTAAAATAGTATGCACTGTCATCATGGCAAAGACAAAAGAAATTAGTTTAGACTTGAGAGAAATAATTGTTAATGCTCATAAAGATGGAGAAAGATACACATGTTTATCAAAGCATTTTCAAATGTCAAGAACTGCAGTGAGATGCATTATCAAGAAGTTTAAAGAGACCAACACAGTGGAGAACAAGACAGACAGAGGCAGGAAGCAAAAGATTTCAAAAACTTTGGAAAGAAAACTAGTGGGAGAGGTTTCTAAAGACCCAAGAACAACTGCCAAGACACTAGTGAATGACCTAGCCAAGTCTGGAATTGATGTCTCAACGAAAACAGTCACTAGAGCCCTGCACAGGAATGAACTGTGAAGAGACACCTCCAAGCTAGAATGAAGTTTGCTAAGGACAACCTGGGGGAATGTGATGCATACTGGAAACATGTCCTTTGTTCAGATGAGACAAAACTAGAGATTTTTGGCCATAAAGATGTTGCCTATGTTTGGAGAAAGAAGGGAGAGGCATTCAACCCCAAGAACACTGTTCCCACAGTGAAACATGGTGGTGGGAATATAATGCTGTGGGGATGTTTCAGTGCATTTGGAACTGGGAATCTCATCAGGGTTGAAGGAAACATGAAAAAGGAAGACTATAAGAAGATTTTGAAAGACCTCAGACAGTCTGCAAGAAAACTTGGTTTGGGTCGACATTTTGTCTTCCAGCATGATAACGACCCAAAGCATATCTCACTTCTGGTGAAGAAATACCTCCTAATAATTTTGACCAGTAGACTTTTTAAAATTCTTGGTTATACATTTATTTCTATTTGTATTAAACCCTAAAAGCTTCCTGAATAAAGTATTATGTTTAAAAATGCTGTGTTGATAAAATCGTCTTTCTGTTAAACAACACTTGGGAGTTATTTGAAAAATATTGAAATATTTTATAAGGGGCTAATAATTTTGTCTTCAACTGTAGGTCATACAGGTTTGAAACGACATGTTGGTAAGTAATTAATAAAAAAAAAAAAAAAAAAAAAAAAATGGGTGAACTATCCCTTTATACTAGGTGGAAACAGGGCCTTAATCACAGTGAGGAAGTGATGAGGTACAGTCTCAGTAAAGTATGTCAAATTGTAGTAGTCTGCTACAACCGATTTTTAAAATGGAAAATTGTGTCATTACCTGATTTGTATGAATCTTTGAATGAATCCGACTCTAAAACACAGCCAGCTTGTGCAAATAAGCACTGCTTTCAGCAGGCACTATTCACTCATTGTAAATTCCCCCAATATGTTGCATGGGGTGCAAGTGAACTTAATATGGCGATAATTGTATATAGTGCTATGTTGAGAGCCTAAGCTACTATTTGAGGCAATTTAGAGAAAGCCATCATCCGGTCTGGTGGAGATATGCTATGAGGAGTCTGGAGCAGATGAAATCAGAGCTATTTCTTGTCTTACTTATCAAAAAATTGCAAAGGCATGTTTTCCAATCAAAACATGTGGATTGCAAACAGACACTCATATGCTTGATGTTAAGGATTCCTATGTAATCTATACCTCGCAAATAAATGCTTGCGGAGATTGAGTTTTTGAGTTAGCAGACAGCAGATGATCTTCCCATGAAGGGGGGTTATGGTGTTGCCTGTCAGATGGAATTTGCATGTTTTTGCTTCATACAGTATTGATTTATGATATATGTCTATCAGAGTTGTCCCCGAAATGGTTCACATGGCTGTCTTACGCCTTAACAGTCAAGACCATAATCAGGATAATTGGAGCTTCCACATTGTCCTTATTGATTGTCTTTGACTAATGTTTGTCTGTAACTGGCAGCAGTGGCCAACCGCATATCTTGACCCCAACCATCTCTCCCTCCCTTCCCCATTAACCATGGAGTGAGACCCTACTCACAAATGGTGACATCATGCATGGACGTTTAAATGATATAATTTATGGAGAAGGATAGTGGTTTAGACATCTTTTAAATATTTTTCTATCATGATTTCTGTCATGTAGAAAGTGTGCTGGAGATAATAAGATATTTAACTTAAAAGATGTTTACATATAGTCCACAAGAGAAAATAATAGCTGAATTTAGAAAAAAATGACCCAGTTCAAAAGTTTTCATACGCTTGATTCTTACTACTGTGCTGTTACCTGAATGATCCACAGCTGTTTTTTTTATTTATCTTTATTTTAGTGATAGTTGTTCATACTTCAGGTCCCACAAAATCATTGGTTGTTCAGCATTTTTGTGTATTTTATGATTCGAGATCCATCTTCTCACACTGAGGACAATTGAGGCACTCATATGCAACTATTACAAAAGGTTTATACACTCACTGATGCTCCAGAACAAAAAAAAAAAAAACAATGCATTTGGAGCCAGGGCTGTAAACTTTTCAACAGAATGAAGATGGGTATTTTTTATTTTATTTTTTTGGTCTAAATATCATATTATTTTCATTTTGTACTGCCCTTCAGAAGCTATAGAAGATCCGTGCATGTTTCCCAGAAGACAAAATAAGTTAAATATTCCCTGATCTTTAAATTTCAAAAGTTTTTACCCCCAGCTCTTAATGCATTGTTTCCTTCTGAAGCATCAGTGAGTGTTTGAACCTTCTGTAATAGTTGCATATGAGTCCCTCAGTTGTCCTTACTGTAAAAAGATGGATCTCAAAATCAAACAGTCATTGTTAGAAAAGGTTCAAATACACAAAAATGCTAAAAACCAAAAATTTGTGGGACCTCAAGAACAGCGGGCAACTGTTCAGGACAAAAAGGGACTCATGAACAACTATCACTTAACAAAAAACATAGCTGTGGATCATTCAGGTAACAACACAGTATTAAGAATCGAGGGACTTTATGTAAACGTCTTTAATGTGAAATATCTTATTCATGTCAGTACTAAATAACAACTAAAATGCATTTTTTATGATCCCTCTTATTTTGGTCAAATAATTACAATTTTGCAGATTCTGCAAGGTGTATGTAAACTTCTGACCTCAACTATATGGTTCCCCAAATATATATTTGCCACTCATAATATTTCAACCAAATTTAACCAAAATATTATTGCCCCATAACGTAAGGGGCTGCCTTGCAAATGGTTGGGGCCCCACGCAAGATTTTAACTAGGCCATTTGCTCCAAATGCAAACCATGAGGGCATATTGATCTATCTGTTCTAATACGATTAAGTCAAAGAAAGATATTGACTTAACACTGACATTGAAGGAGACCATCAAATTGAATTTTATATGTTTGTAGGGTAAGGATATGCTTTGCATTAAGCCAGAATGATATATAGAGATTCTTGCAATGTAAGAAAAAAAAAAAAAAAAACAGAAGGCAGGAATAAACTGAAATCTCATACTAATGGTGTAGATCTGGTCAGCTTGTACTCTTCTTATAAACAACTTTATTTACTGAGGCCTCTTATCGTTAGTCTGGTAACGCTACCATACCACCAGGAAAAATAAACAGTTGCTGCCTCTGTAGAAGTCTATGCTAGATGAAAGAGGGCAACACATGCTGTTTGTGAGCCTGGCAGAGTCCCTTTGCTTATCCATCTTGTGTGGCTGGAAGAGGGAAAAAAAAAGTCAAGTCAAGTGTTGCGCCTCATATCGTTTTTATCCTCAGCGTTTTAATGTCTGTCTGAGAGGTTGGTTTAAGAGTGTGGCAGAATGTGAAACACACAGTGGAAGCGTCCCACCAAACATGTGCGAGCAGCAGTGTAGACTTGGTTAAGGGAATGGGGGGGTAAATCCTGGAGTGGAAAACGTAATAGCGCTGCCTTATAATCTCAGTCCAAGAAACCCAGCACTGCCGCTTGTTCGTCCGCAACTATTTTGTGGTGCATGCTCAAAGCATTTCATTTGCCTCTCTCTTTTTGCCCCTTAACTCCCATGAAAAAGTGAGAAAGAAATGGTACCTGTTGCTCTGTGTGTTCACTAAATGCACTGTAAGACCATAAAAAAGAAATAAACCAAAATTTAAGAAATCACTCACTCTCAGATAAAACATTCATGCAACTTAGTATGGCGTTTTTTTAATCAAATATGGCAACATAAGGAGCAGACATCACAACAACAGCAAATGCCACTGGCCCTGGCACGTCTCAGGACCAAAGTTCATGACTAATAAATAATACGGCTCAAAATTTTTTTAAAAGTTAACCTTTTGTCCATCTGTATATGTATGAAGATCAACAATTTAAAAATCCACAGACAGTAAGTCTACCTCAAATTGACAAACTCAACTAATGAACAAAGTATTGACTTCGAAAGACAATTAAAAAAAAATAAAGTCTATTCAAAGCTTTACTCGTCTGCCACAATTATGTCTTGGAGCACAGTCTTAAGCAAATTTGGAAGCATTTCTCAAAAAAATATTTATAAATATAATTAATTTTATTAATTTGTCAGCATGACATGTGGGTAATTTAATTTGCATTTTAAATTGATTAAAAACCCATCTAAAATTAATAACATTAATAACATGTAAACATGAAAAATGTCCCTTTTTCCTTTAAGGCTTGGTTTTCAGCATAATTTTTTCTTTTATTAATTGGACACGGGGTCATAGTTGAAGTCAAAACTTTACATACATATTGCAGAATGTTATTTTTGTTTAGTACTGATTTGAATAAGATATTTCACATAAAAGACATTTATAAATAGTCCAAAACAGAAAATAAACCTTCTGAAAATTTGAACCTTCTGTAATAGTTGCATCTGAGTCCCTCAGTTGTCCTCAGTGTGAAAAGATGGATCTCAAAATCATAGTGATTGTTGGAAAGGGTTCAAATACACCATAACGCTGAAAAAACATTTTTCGAAAACTATTTTTCTGAAGAACAGCAGGCAGTTTAACTGTTCAGGACAAAAAAGGGACTCATGAACAACTATCACTAAACATAAAACACAGCTGTGGATCATTCAGGTAACAGCACAGTATTAAGAATCAAGTGTAAGTAAACTTATTTTCTCTTGTGGACTATATGTAAAATCTTATTCAAGTCAGTACTAAAAAAAAAAAAAAAAAAAGGACACGCATTTTGTATGATCCCTCTTATTTTGCAGATTCTGCAAGGTGTATGTAAACTTCTGACCTCAACTGTATCAAGTCTCTAGTATTTCAGAAAAGCTTTTGAAGAGCCCTAACCAAGAGTTTGGAAGGCCTTGTAGTGTCCAAAGGGACTGACAGTGACCTTTTGACCTATGGAGTCTGTCTTTTCCCACATGGGCTGTATGTCTTCTTCTTACATGCTCGCGCCTGACCCTTCTTTCACACCTTGTCTGCATACTGGTGTGTACATCTCAAATGGGAATACTCAACAAGACATGAATGTTCTCTTCAATGCTCAAGCATTTTTACAAGCGAGGGCTGGTTATAAATCAAGCCATATCAAAACCACAATAAATACAATAAAGCTTTCAACACATCACAATGTGTAACAGTACAATACAGTATGCGAAAAACAAATACAACTTGTATTCAAAGATTTGAATGCGCCCAGAGTGCATTATTAACCGAATCTAAAAGAAAACACGGCTTCGCTAATCTGAGCTAAGCATATTGTTGAAGGATCGCATTGTTACATAAGAAACAAACCACATCTGGCAGTGCAGTTGAATAGGCATCAGTCATGATGGAGTGATGTCATGTAGTGGGCGGGCTGAGTTGGAGAAAGTACAATGCTGAAAGTGAAAAAAGTAAAAGTAAAAAATGATCCTGACCTTTAAACGTTAAACCAACATTTAAAAAGGCGCAAGTGGAGGCCGTCACGGCTTGTGAAGGAAAAGAAAACGCTTGAACTTTCTTCCAGAGCACATCTCAGATACTGTAGCTGCAAAGGGGAGAGTTGATTATAATAACATTTTCGACAACGTACACTCCACCTCCTCGCCTCCCGCCCCCATTTTTTATGATTTGTTTCTGTTTCTGGGAGCCGTTTCAATAGTAACAACTAGACGGCCCAGAATGCCTGTGGCGGGCCCACTTCCTCCCTGGGTGCCCCTAACTCATCACTGATTGGCCCTGCCGCCTTTCATCTGGGCTCATGCCCTAATCAGAGAGGCTTGTGTGTTTTTGCTTTTTTTCTTGCCTCTCTCTTTTGGAAATGAGGTTTGTGTTCTGCTTCCAGCAGTCCGGCCTGCTTGGGGGGCCAGCCAGCCGCCACGCTCCTCTAACACACTCTCACAGATTTGGCAGCAGAGTCTGGTGACATCACACACACTCACAAACACACACACATACTCAGACTGCCAGTGAAAATGAGGTCTGCATATGTAGTGCTTCCAAAGTGCCTTCATTCCTCCTTTATTCCCCAGTTTCTTTTAGCTTCTTCATGTCTCTCATGCTTGTTTCTTTGTTACATACTTCCTAGATGCAAAGTAATTACGCTGCAGGTGTAAAGATGACAAATGACCGCTTGCAAAAAAAGAAGTGTGCTTAATTTTAGTGAGTATGCATATAATTACAAATACATGACAAACAAGTTTCAGTAGCACTGACATTAAAGTATATTTTAGTTGTGACCCTGGACCACAAAACCAGTCATAAGGGTCCATTTTTGAAAACTGAGATTTATATATAATCTGAAAGCTGAATAAATAAGCTTTGATGTATGATTTGTTAGAATAGGACAATGTTTGGCAGAGATGCAAAATATTCTAAATATTGAGAAAAACACATTTAAAGTTGTCCAAATTATTGTATATTACTAATCAAAAATTAAGTTTTGATATATTTACAGTAGGAAATTTACAAACTATGTTCATGGAACATAATCTGTACTTAAAGGGGTCATCAACATTAGGCCATTGGTATGACAATAAAAACAACAACAATAATGAAATTAAAGCTGCAGTCCGTAACTTTTTTGGTTAATGATGTTAAATCATTAACCAAATGATGTTATCTACGTGTGTAACTACGTGTATGTAGTGCCTACACACTACATACACGTAGTTACGCAATGCTGATGTTGTTAACATGAACAATTTAAGAACAAAGTATAACAGTAATAATAACTTGCTAGTTCGATGTGATATGAGATAACCGATCGTTAGGTTTAAACACCTGTAGCGTTTTTCCTCAGTTGATCAGAACAAAAGTTTTAGACTTGTTACTTACTCTTAGATGACAATATCCGGTGAAAATTCTTATTTGGCCCATATATTTGAATCTGTTAATCTGTGGTTCCTAAGTACAGTGAATATCCACAACAGTGCGGTGACTGACAGCTACCAAAACATTAGATTCATCCGCACTGGAGCCGTTCCGGCGCACAACCCACGCATGGAAGATAATTCCGGACTTAACTGCAATTGCAGGTTTTTAGACAGAGATGGCGACAAAGAGGCAAAACTTACGGACTGCAGCTATAATGCCACGATTAAAATATTCGCAAGGATTCGTTTGTAGGTGTCGTTATACGTAAGTATTGTACATTAAAATGCTAAAAATATGTGAGTATTTGTATGTTTAGATGCAGTAAATATGTCAGTATTGTACGTTTTAGTGTCTGGAAAAACGTACGTAAATGTATGTTTTGTATAACCACATTTTATGTAAAATACATACAAATCATGAGATCACGTTGGTTCATTACATCCAACAACAGAACACCTTAATCGCTTAGGAGCCATTCTTGTCTAGGTCCCTGTTCTGCCATCGAAACGATGGCGATCGGACTATTACAGCTCATTCAGGGCGGGTATGAGGTAAGATGCCTGTGTCAATTAATCTATCGTGGGAGTGGCCTCAAGAAGCAGAGAATAGCTTGATTTGAAAAGGGGAAATTATTTTTACAGATTAAATAAAAACAACTGGGTGGATTTGTATCATTAGGGTGGATGTGTACACACACTGCCAACACACATTTATGTTCAAACAACATGCAAAAGTGAACTTTGCATCTGATGACCCCTTTAATATCCTAATGATTTTTGGCATAAAGAAAAAATTATAATTTTGACCTATACAATGTATTTTTGGCTATTCCTACAAATATACCTGTGCTACCTTTTGTGGTCCAAGGTCACATATTGTAAAGTTAATTGCAAAAATGTACTTAAGTCCTACTTAAATGGGTCCAAAAATCACTGTAGAGTCTGCAGTTCAGCTAATTGCATTTAATATTAATTGCAATTAACATACAATTAAGTGTCCATAAAAAAGAACAAAACAAAACAAAACAAAACAAAACAAAACAATCAATCACTGAAGTATATTCTTTTAGAATATATTAGTTCTGCAATAAGCAGGCTTATTCTTTTTTTAAAGTATGCTAAATTGTACTTCTTCTCAGTTATCACTATAGGAGGATACAGAATTAGTTTTCAATGCCGACATGTTTTGGTTATGTAATTAGTGTGGGAAACAGTGCTTTTGTAAAACTTAGCTTGTTGAGTCTGTCTCACAATATGTATATTTGCATGTTCAAACTGCATAGTATAAACAACTCACGTGCAGTCACTGGTGAATCTTCTTTAAGTAAATATAACTACACTGTTTAAATACAGTCTATGGATTTTTACATAGGCAATACATAACATTGTCTGTCACTGTTATTAATTAAGTTAATATGAAGTGTTATCTTAACTTTCATCCATTAGTGACTGCACTCTTGTTAAAAAAAAATGTAGTTTAGCATACTTTTAAGTATGTTTTGAAATTAAGAGTACTTATTATGACCTACTTAAGTAGAACTCAAGTACATCTTTAAATGTAGTTTCATAATTAGTTCTACTGTCTTTGAAATATGAATAAAGTGTACTGCACCTCAACCTTAACTCTGCTAGAAGTGATGACTATTAATCACAAAAGCAGTATATGATGTATATTTAGTAATTATACATTATTAGGTAAATTAAACACTATTTATATTTAATGTAATTAAAAATGATGTGAAAACCACACAAATATGATGACTTCATGTTGAATGTCAACTCCGTCATTGGCCAGTCACCATTGTCAGACAGAAAATCTTATGGTGGTGACATTTGATGGTGTTGACAAAAGGTGGTTGACAAAATGTTGGCATTTCTTTCACAAAACAAATGGAGTACTCATAGTAGCCATTTTGTTTTCTCTGTTGATGCCAGTAGAACCTGCTCCAGGAGAATAAAATTATCTAAACATTCAATAATTTTCTCAGAAACTGGACGGTGTTGACATATAATGATTGTGACACAGAAAATATTGACATAACGATTTAAAATATTCTAAAACTATAAAACTTACCAGAGCCTGTCTGCCATTGATGTACTCAGCAGCGGTGGAATGCGGAAAAGGGGTCCGTTAGAGTAACAACTGCCGCTGATATTCCCTGTTTTTTATTTTTTTTTATTTTTTTTACGTTTTAATGAATGTCTGACGGTGCTGACAAAAAATGGGAACGCACCTTTGAAAACTTATGAAACACACATGTGTCCTTGACAAACAACCCTGCGTTCATATGAGATATTATAAAGTGTTGCTTTTCATAAAACAAGCTCTTTTTCATCATTAAAACAAACATTTTTATCCATTTTATTGCTTATGAACAATTGAACCCTTTTCTGTGGACAATGTTTTTCACGTAATGAAAAGACAGTAAATGTCATAGATTTTTTATAATAATGCTAAAAGTAAACTGAAACAATTGCTAGACATGTTTTGTCCCATGTCTCAAGAATGAGTGTTTTGTAATTACACATTTATAACGATGAAGTTAAAAGTCAGTACATTCCAAATATATTAAAGTTATATGCAGTTTTGAATAATACACTACAGTTAAAATTATAATCAAATACTTTGTTAGTCAGCACATCAATATAAGTGTAATTCTTTAAATCACAACAAAAAATTATTAAAACATAATGATTTAAAATACTTTAAAGTAAAACCTTTAATTGGACATTACAAAGTGCACTTAAAAAAGAGAAAAAGATACCCCACCAAGAATTAAAATTCCATACCCGTAAGACTTTTGTTCATCTTCGGAACACAAATTTAAATATTTTTGATAAAATCTTAGAGCTTTCTGACCCTGTATAGTAGGGATGCACCGAATGTTCGGCAACTGAAATTAACAACGGAATAAGTCAAATAACTGAATAAATTATACCAAGCAATAACGTGACGCAATCAAATAGAAGTGCGCACTAATGTAGCAAACATGTCCATAATGTGGAAGTATTTAAAACTGTCGAAGAAAGACGCAAACATCATTACAAGCACCAACAGCGAAAGACTGTTTAACACCGCATTGCATGTCTGCGATGAGAAGAGGAACGGGTGGTTGTTGCTGGTTACTGTATGATGACTGAAATCACAAAATGGCCTTAAACCATTAGTAAATAAACTACAGTTTCTAATACAGTTATAGCTAATATCAGTTATTTTTTCTAAAATTTCACAAATTGTATGTTTTCTGACAATGCTGCATGAGCTCGTTAGCCAAGGTTCAAAGTCCAAAGCACAAGGAAAATCTGCGCTGAAACAGCTTAATGAGAGAATCATTCATAAATCTGCTCCTGTCAACAAAAACAAGTACCAACGTCTTATGCGGGTTTCCGCCAAAATAAAAGTCAATATTCACAAATGTTAGTACTGTAATTTTACAGTTGTTCTGTAAAATAAAATAAAATAAAAAAGTAAGACAAAAATAATGATAACAATAATTGCAACAGCTCTATTACATTCGCACATAATGTTCAAATTGGGATCTGTAACATTTCTAATGTTTTAAAAGAAGTCTTTTCTGCTCAGCAAGGCTGCATTCATTTGTACATAAAAAACAAACACATGGCTGATTCAAGAAGGGGGTCTTAAAAATGTCCAAAGAATATTATTTTACTAACTTATTTATTTTAAGTTAAATTGTCCTTTGTTGGTAGGCTATAATGTCTACTAGAATGTTAAGAAAGTTCAGTGTTAAGTAAATATTAAACAAATTGTTGTTTTGTAATTGTTTTCTTTGAAAAGCAAGACAAAACTGTAAAAAGCACATTTTGGCTTTTAACTTTTTTTTGGATTTAGTCAGCTCTATTACCTGTATTATAACATTCACACTAAGGACCCTATTTTAACGATCTAAACGCAAAGTGTAAAGCGCACGGCGCAGGTGCGCTCAGGGTGTTCAGATCCACTTTTGCTAATTTAACGACGGGAAAATGGTCCGTGCGACCGGGTGCATAGTCGAAATGGGTTGTCCCTATTCTCTTAATAAGTAAGGGGTGTTTTTTGTAATTCTTTTGTTTTTAATATTTGGCATGTTTGTGTGATGCGCATCCCTGTGTGTAATAAGCAAAGTGAAAGCGTGTTGTGGACCTGCCCAGAGACGCATTATCTACCAATGCGCTCTTTAAATAACAAAAAAAAATATTGCGCCATTGACTTTAGACCAGGTTTAAGTTGGTCTATGGCGCAGTCTGTTTTCAGTTCCTCAAAATAGCAACGCGCCAACAATCCGCCCGAACACACCTCTTTTTTAGACCAGCACGCCCATGGGCGCACAAACGGACGCAAATGCATTTGCTAATTAAACGACGGGGCGCTGGACGGGAAAATGCGAACTGCGTCGGACTTAAACTAGCAAACACACTTGCGCTGCGCCTTGCGCCACATTGCGCCGGGTGCATGATAGGGCCCAAAACAAAAAAAAAAAACACACATGGCTGATTCAAGAAGGGGGTTTTAAAAATGGCCATAGAATATTATTTTACTAACTTATTTATTTTAAGTTAAATTGTGCTTTGTTGGTAGGCTATAATGTCAAATAGAATGTTAAACATGTTCAGTGTTAAGTAAATATTTTTACATTGTTGTTTTTGAATTGATTTTTTTTTCTTTGAAAAGCAAGACAAAACTGTAAAAAGCACATTTTGACTTTTTAATTTTATGCAACGGTGAAAAAAATTGGCAAAATACATGGGGGGAGAAACCCGGAAAAAACGTATTCGGTAATCGGCCTTCAGCCCAGTGTTTCATTTTGTTTAGTTTCGGCTTCGGCCAATAATTTTCATTTCGGTGCATCCCTGCTGCATAGACAGCAACACAAATGACCCATTTAAGGCCCCGAAAGGTAGTAAGGACATCAGTAAAATAGTCCAAAAATACTTAATAGTTACTACCTTTCTGGGCCACAAATGTGGTAGCTCCATTGCTGTCTATGCAGAGTCAGTAAGCTCTTGGATTCAATCAAAAAGTTCTTAAGTTGTGTTCAGAATATGCACAAAGGTCTTATGGGTTTGGAACGACATGAGGGTGTGTAATTAATGGCATAATTTTCATTTTTGGGTAAACTATCCTTTTATGTGGCCTTTTTAAATAAATGAATGTTACATTATTTACTTTTTTAAAGATCTTTATTTTAAAATCAGAAGTACGCCGCAAGCGCACATTTACAATTAAGTGCACTTTCGGTTTTAATTACACTGTTGGTTCACAGTAGTCCAAATTCGATTTTGTACGACACATGAGCCAGCATGTTGTTTTGTGTGCAGTATATGTGTCTTTGGTGGGGTCAAAAGGGCAGGGTGACAATCCAGTTGCAGGTCTTGGACTGAGGCCTGAGTGACCCCGACCCCCCCACACACCGGATAAGTGAACAGAGCTCTGGGCCCCATAATTTCAATGTCCATCTTCCCATCCAGCCACTAATAGGATCAAACACAAAGGTCAACGGCAAAAACCTGCTATGGCATTAGCGCTTACCGCTCACCCTGTGCCCAGAGCGCGCCAACCTAGCCCATCTGCCCCAGACACGGGGCTAAATCATCCCGAGGGGATTAGGGAGGGTTGTGGTGAGTGTCCAGTCCTCGTTGAGTGTGTGTGTGTGTGTGTGGACTGCGACTGACATTGAGGATGCAGACGGATAACCCCGCCACTTCATCATCGTTTAATTTGCATTGTTCCCTCTCTCGCCTTTTGAGGTGAGACGACCAGGTGGAAAAGCTAGTTATCCCCTTTACCCTCCCTTCAATAGCAGCCCAGGCTAGCCGGAATGTCCCCACCATCTGGGAAGTGTGGCGCACATCTAGTGACTTAATCCCCGTCGTGCGCCAAAAACACTTGTGTCAGCACATTTACGCCAAACTGATGGCCACACTGTGTCTGATGAATGCAAAGCTGGAATCAAGGTCGCCACAGGAGTATTCATGAAAGCTTATTCTGTTTGGGTGACAGATATTCTAAGATGCTGATTCATTGTTTTTAACTGCTTGACTACGAAGCATTCGTACATTTGTTGGCTGCTTTATAATTCCGTATCTCTTCAAAAAGCTACATCTTTGAACCAAAGCAAATTGAATAAAATTACAAATGTTTTGTTTTTATTATAATAATTATTATATAAGTATTTTTACATCTTAATGTGGAATAGTTAAATGAAGTAGGCTGGAAATATTTGATCAAAATACAGTAAAAACAGTAATACTATAAAACATTATTCAATTTTAAAAGAACTGTTTTCTATTTGAATATATTTAAAATTTATTTGTGATGACAAAGCTGATTATTCCAGTTATCAAGGTGACAGGATCCTTCAGAAATCATTCTAATATGCTTATTTAATGCTCAGTTATTATCAGTTATTACTGGTGCTTAATTATACTTAATTATACATAATAGTATATTATCTTTGTTCAAAACATTGATGTGGAACATTGATTGACACTGAACATTGACTGTGTTTTTTTGCTGCTTAATATATTTAGTATAACTGTCACTTTTGAAAATAATTTAATACACCCCCTCTGCATAAGGAGCATTGTTTTTCTTTCTTTCTTTCTTTCTTTCTTTCTTTCTTTCTTTCTTTCTTTCTTTCTTTTTCTTTCTTTTACATGAAAGATGTACATATAGTCCACAAGAGAAAATAATAGCTGAATTTATACAAATGAGCTCTTTCAAAAGTTTACATACACTTGATTCTTAATGCTGTGTTGTTACCTGAATGATTCAATGATCTTTTTTTTTTTTTTTTTTTTGCTTACTGATAGTTGTTCATGAGTTCCTTGTTTATCCTGAACAGTTAAACTGCCCGCTGTTCTTCAGAAAAATCCCACAAATTCAAGCATGATTCTGAGATCCATCTTTTCAGACTGAGGACAACTGAGGGACTCATATGCAACTATTACAGAAGGTTCAAACACTCAATGATGCTTCAGAAGTAAACACACGATGCATTAAGAACCGGGGGTAAAAACCTTTGAGATATGTTCCAAAAAAAAAAGTTACATTTTTCATGATCTTTAAATTCCAAATTTCCGTTTTGAATCATGTTTCCTTCTGAAGCATCAGTAAATGCACAAAAATGCTGAAAAACCAAAGAATACAGCAGGCAGTTTAACTGCTCAGGACAAACAAGGGACTCATGAACAACTATCACTAAACAAAAATAAAACACAGTAGTGGATCATTCAGGCAAGAACATAGTATTATCAAGTGTATGTAAACCTTTGAACGGGTCATTTCTATAAATTAAACTATTATTTTCTCTTGTGGACTATATGTAAATGTCTTTTATGTAAAATATCTTATTCAGGTCAGTACTAAATAAAAAAATAACATGCATTTGGTATGATCCCTCTTTTTTTGCTAAAATACTTAACATTTTGCAAATTCTGGAAGGTGTATGTTTTGACCTCAACTGTATATATTAGACTATATTTTAAACTGTAATAATATTTCACAACATTACTGTTTTAACTGTATTTTTAACCAAATAAATGTAGCCTTGTCATGCATAAATGACTTGTTTCAAAACATTAAATCATAATTATTCGAAATGTCTGACTTGTAGAGTGTGTACTATGACTGGTATACATTTTTTAACATCAAAATATTACATTATTATATTTTGTGTCTGTAGATAGATAGATAGATAGATAGATAGATAGATAGATAGACAGACAGATAGATAGACAGATCGATAAATAGATGTTGAGATAAACTCCAACCAAATATTTGAAAATTAACACACACCTGAGGTTGCAACATGTCTGTGTTACTACCTATAGGTGAACAATAATTTTGAATAATTCAGTTGTCTGTCTTCATTCCTGACATACTTTACACTTTCTCATTCGTTAAAAGTTAATGGTCTGCAAAGACTCAGTTCTAACGTTCTTGACGCCACACCTTGCGTGACTTGAGCGAACTAAACTAAACGACAAGTGAGTGCACGACCAACATCTTACTCTAGTGTGATAATTGCACTGCCATATGGTCCGAGTGTGATATGAGACACAGAGGAAGAGACTGTGGGGGAGAGGGGCGTCTTGGGAAAGCGGAAGAATGTGAAGTGAACACTTGTCAGAAACGTGCTCCCTGTTCTTCTCTTCTCTCTGCCCCTCAGAGGAGCTTGTTCCCTGGCCATTGTTGAGAGTTCCTTGGCGGTTTTTTTTTCCACTGGCCCGGTGCTATGTGGCCCCTGACCTGCTCTGTCTTTGTCCCTGTGAGCTGTGTTTATAGTCCGGGTGCCTCTGAACTAGCAGCTCTCTTTATCACATATTTTCCCACTAGAGGATGATAAAAGAGAAGGGAAGCACTTCTCTGTTTTCTCCCCCTCCTCTTCTTTCCAGTTGGCTCACCTCCAGGGGCTTCAACATTTCGGCTAACTTCACTTCCACAAACACACACCCAGGCGCTGATGGCAGAAAGAAAATAAATAAGGATGACAAGATAAAGATGCAGAGCTGATAAGAGGTGAGCCGCTCAGCAGGACTGGACGGTAACGTACGGAAGTCCTTAGTATGTTTATGAGAGCAAATATTTGGGGTACGGCGAGATCGCTGCTTTACTCGTTTTTCTCAGGCGTTATCTAAGAGGATGTTTTCTTAACAAACTTTGTCCTCCCAACACAATCTTTTTATCATTAAAACACACTTGGCGGTCTGAAGAACAACACCCAGCTGTGTCATTGTTTCTCATTGGCTTTAGTATCCAATCTAGTGACACTGAGGAAATATGAACCATTAAACACACTTTGTTAATTGTCTTTGTGCAGTTGTTTATCATTTGACGCCACTAAAAGTGAATGGCGCAAATTCTCAAGCAAATTCATATCGAAACTTTAAATGAGTTTGAAGTCCCCATGAATTGTTCAAGCCCCATCAGCGAACATAAAGACCTCCGTTTTGGGAGACCTCTGGGCTCAGCGTGCCCTGTGTGGAGCGGCGGTCTTCCACAAGGCCATGCGGCTGGTGAGAGTTGACCCCTTGCCTCCCTCACTGTTTTCTGGGTGAGGGGGTGGCTTTGGGGACAATGGTGTCTCTCTCTCAGGCCTTGCATGGCTCACGTTCGGCCCACATTCCTCTTGCCCACACCCCACCCAGGGCGAACAATGCCTGGCCTTTTTACAGACCCCCTCAGACCGTTGTCTTCAATGGACCGGCCAACGTTAATGATGGCACCATACTCTCAGCAGGGAGTGATTCAAAAGTCTACATCTCTTTAGCCACAAGGGCAAAACTTACAAAGGCCTCCATCAAACTAGAATAACTTCATGAGAACTGAAAGTAATGGCAGGGCAGCGCGGCAGCGACAGTCTAAACTAGCCGAGCCGCACTCAATCATTATTAAACACACCTTTGAGACATGCTTGGAAACAGTGGAAACCTTTCTGCCTATTGACGAAAAAGAAATTAAAGGTAAATATATGCATGTAATTACATCTGTAATTAATTTATGTAATTGCATTTATAATTACCACCAAACCTGTCCCTAACCTTACCCGTATCACACCTCAATAGCAGCAAGAGTGTTTTGCAATACAATATGAACACAATAAAGTACATTGTACTTATTTTGTTGTAAGCACATAGTAGTTAAGGCCACATAATATAAAGTAGGACCAAAGAAAGACATAAAGTCATACAGTTCTAAACCTGTATGACTTTCTTTTGTCTGCAGAAAACAAAATTAGGGCCTGGTTTCATAGACAGAGCTTAAAATAAGCTAGGATTAGGCCATAGTTCAATGATGATATTTAAGTATTTTTGTAAAGATACCTTAGAAATAAACATTATTGCTGTCCATCTTGAGACAAAACAAAGCCACTGATATATTTTAAGATCAGTCAGTGCAAGTGTCTTTCAGTTGAAACAGCTCAGATTTACATTTTAGTCTGGGACTAGGCTTAAGCAATAACTATGTGCTCTTTTACACCTAGCCTTTTTTTTGCTTGCTTGGTCTCATAGTTTATTTATCCCTTCACAACCAGTAATTAGCCAACCTGATGCTGCTCTAAAGCCATATTAAGCTACCTTTATTTTTTTTTTCGGATCACAAAAGAAGATAAAAAAAAAAAAATTCTTGCACTTGTCCATTTAATAAATTGTAAACTTTGTGGCGTGCCGGTGTGCCAAGGAAAAGCACATAAAAGAGTCATTTGAAACATCAAAGCAAATAAAATTATGACTTGAAACACAATACTTTTGTTACTGAGGTAAACATCTCTGTTCTGAGACAGACAGTAATATATAGCTCAGAATGCCCGCAAAGACCGCTCCCTCATATAATCATTAAAAGCTGTCTCATTTCAGTTCAGTGTGATCTCACAACGTTCCATTAATAAGCTCTCTACACTGCACAATGAATCTCTTATTTACATTGTATCTACACTTTGTTATAATGAGAGGATTCCCAAGCCTGCAGAACTTAGCAAACTCTGCATTTTGAGCGGTGAGTGAATTTTAACTTAAAGGGTTACTCCACCCCAAAATTAAAATTTTGTCATTAATCACTTACCCCCATGTTGTCCAAAACCCATAAAAGCTTTGTTCATCTTCGGAACACAATTTAAGATATTTTGGATGAAAACCGGAAGCCTTTGATTGTCCCATTGACTGCCAAGTAAATAACACTGTCAAGGCCCAGAAAAGTATAAAAAGCGTTGTCAAAATAGTCCATCTGCCATTAGTGGTTCAATCATAATTTTACGGAGCTATGAGTATACTTTTTTGTATGCAAAGAAAAACAAAAATAATGAATTTATTCAACAGTTTGTCTCCTCTATGTCACCGTAGCGTCATTTTGGAAAGTATCCACTGGACGCAAACAGAGAAACGGGATACGTTTTCTGTGGGTTTTTTTACGATTTGATTTGAGCGTAAACAGCGTATTCATATGATGCAGCTGACAGAGAACAGTGTATGCTGTTTGCGTTCAAGGGATACTCTCCAAAATGGCACTACAGTGATGCAGAGGAGACGTTATTTTTGTTTTTTATCGTGCACAAAAAGTATTCTTGTAGCTTTGTAAAACAGTGGTTGAACCACTGATGGCAGATGGACAATTTTGACAACGTCTTTCATACTTTTCTGGGCCTGACAGTGTTATTTACTTGGCAGTCAATGGGACAGCCACAAAGCTCCCTGTTTTCATCCAAAATATTTTAAATTGTGTTCCGAAGATGAACAAAGCTTTTACGGGTTTGGGACGACATGGGGGTAAGTGATTAATGACAAATTTTTTATTTTGGGGTGGAGTAACCATTTAAACACTTTTGGTCATTGCGTTCAAGAAATTAACAGATATGTCTGTGACTGCAAATATATGAAGAGTCAAAATCCATCTGACAACTTTCTTTAAAAAAAATCAATTTTTATCAGGTTCCGATGTATAGGTTTCTATGTAAGTACTGTTTTTTCTGATTGGGCTGAGGGTGGGATTTTAGCGAGTTTGAAGTAAAAGTATTTGATGGATGTATAATATGTGTCGAGAGCATTCAATCAGTATCCTCATCTCATTTTTGACCAAGACGGCTTTGAGCTGGGTTTGCATCTGAACTCTTCATATGTTTGGCAATATCAGATGGGCCCCCTGGTTCCCCCCTAGGCCCCTAATCGGCCGCTTACCTCGCTTATAAGTCCGCCCCTGGTTTGCAAGAAAGTTTACAACCAAACAGTTTTGGTGACAGTTCACTTCCATTGAATGAACAAAAACACATTTCTAAAATAATCTTTCTTCATGTTTGACTGAAAAAATAGCAAGTCATACCGGTCTGGAACAATATGAGGGTGATGACAGAAATTTCATTTTTGGCTTATCTAATCCTTTAAGTAACTTTAAAGTAGTTGGATAATTCTTTGTAGCTTTTCCAAAGCACCTCTGTGTAGTCTACAACTTTGCAAGCTACATTTTCAAGGCTTTTTGCCCAATGCATTTTAGATATTTTTGAAGAAGAAGATTATATCATAAGTTACCTTTGTAATTTTGCACAGGCAAGCAAGAGTAATGTCTTGTGTCCTGATAGTGATGTAATGGTGTGTTCTTACATAAGAATCAGAATTCAGTTTGGCTTGGACTTGCTGTTTACGTCCTTATGTTCCAACAATACCATGCTGACAATCAAAGGAAGGTGAAAGATCTTGTCCTATGACTTCCTCCATACATTTATGATTAATACAGATGGCCACCTCAATATTATCTTTTGTACAAGCATCAGCTTCAGAAAGAGGAAGGGAGGGCATGAGATAGTGTATTTAATGCTCTTTGGACAGTAAAAACGTCTCGCCTTCCTCTTAGCCCAGCCTTTCTTATTTGAAAGAGACATATTTTTAAAGTTTAACATCAATTGAAGTCTATTCACTGTTGTTTCACATTACTCCCGTCAGTCTTGCATGGTCTGTTTTAGTTGCATTATGATCCAGCTCTTATTGTTAAGATATTTTAACTTTTAAACAGTCTATTTTTTTCTTTTTTCCCCCCATAGCACATATTTCAGATCCTAGATTATTTTTAAACAGTTCAACAATGGTGGTGGGGAACAATTCAGTGCTTTGAGAATTTGTAATGATTTACACACTACTGAAAACTGACTGCTGTAACACAGCATGTCACTGCAACAACAAAGAACAAAGAATAATATATTTAGACTATGATGTGTATAATAAAAATATGCTCTTCCAGAAATAGAGCCTGAGTCAGCTCATTGTTTCTGCTTCTGCATTAGATATGAGGGACTACAACAATAATTTTAGCACTGGGTTTCATACTTTTTTGAGTCTTAGTTACAATACAAAGGCAGTGCACATCCTTTACTTTCCTTTACATCCTTGCGTAGTAGAGATAATAAACATACACAGCACTAACCAGTGTGAAACTGTAAGCTGTAATAATATAACAAACTCACTTGAGTCACTCATGTTTTTCATAAGCAAGTAGATTTTGTTGAACCCAGAGGCATTTTTTCTTCTTCTTGCAGAGCAGGCCTTGAATTAATGAATTATATTATCGGCAAGAATCAATTAAAGTGCATTAAAGTGCTCACTGAGGGAGATTTAAGTATTTTACTAAAGGCTCTATGGCTGTCAGCCACATTGATTATTTAATTAGAAATATCACTGTGCTCATTGCTAACTGGCTCATCGCAGTCCATATCATTACATTGTGTCCTCTAAAACTAATCCCAATACACAGATGCCAGACTTATTGATTATCACACGTCTATCAATTAACTCCTAAATATCCTGCAAGACGCGCCTGCTTTAGTCACACTAATCTGGGATCATGAGGTAAAGTGGGGTATTGAATGGACAAGGTTTAGAGAGATTATGCACTCGCTAAAACAAAAGCAAACAAATACGGTTTTATTCTTTGATTATCTCAGTTCGAGATTAGGAGAAGATTAGAAAATGGGGGTTATGGGTAGGTTGGGGTTTGGGCTGTCTGTTGTACATTTATGGTCATCGTGATATTTGAGAGAGAAAAAAAGTTACTCTTTTTGTAATGCTTATACTTTTAGTCTTTTTATTTTTCAATCTTTTTATGTTCAGTAAGTGAATATTATAATTATAAGCTAATAATATATATATATATATATATATATATATATATAATACCCAGTAAACAAATTTGTAGATTACCTAGCTCTGTCATAAGATAAAACCAAGCTCTATGTCATGTTATATGCTATGAAAGAACAAAGTAAAATATGATTATTATTAGAAATTAAATTAAATTAAATAGTTACATTTTAAATATGTTTTCTCATATTTAAAAAATATAAACAAAATATCATCCAATGAAATTAAATATAATGAAATGAAATTAAATATAATAAGAATAAAATAAGCTTACTAAATAAATAAATAAAAAGTAATATACTAATATTATAATATCCAGTGCACAAATTTATAGACTACCTAGCTCTGTCATATTGCTGTGATCAAAATAAAATAAAATAAAATAAAAATGGTTTCCAGAAATACAAAAATATAATCCAATGGAATAAAAAAAAAAAAAAAAACCTTCTTTGTGGAATAACTCTATGTCATGTTGTATGCTTTGACAAAACAAAGTAAAATAAGAATATTATTAAATTAAATTAAATTAAATTTGATCAATTTATAAAACAAAACAAAAATGAAATAAAATAATTATTATTTTACACAGTATTTGGGGATACCAAGCTCTATATAATGTTATATGCTGTGAAAAAACAAGTAAACAAAAAAAGTAAATTAAGATTATTAAATAAAATTAAATGTATTTTTTAAATATGTTTTCTCATATTTAAATAAATAAAAAATATATAATATCATACAATGAAATTAAATACAACCCAAAACACTCTATGTCAAATTGCTGTGATAAAATATAAAATATAAAATAAAATAAAAATGTACACATTTAAAGAAATACACAAATATAATCTCATCTCATAGGATTTAAATAAAACCCAATCCTTTGTTCAGAAAACAATGCATCATATAAGGTCTTTGAAGCTGTGCATAGGGTTATGTCTGTTTCAGAGCTGTCATGTCGTTTACATGTTTGGGTAGTTTTCACAATGTGTGTCTAAACATATGTATGTAAATGCATCATGTTAGCGATCACCTTTTGTTTCCTGATTTTTCATTTGAAAGCATTAAAACAAAGGTCTCCATTTTTCCATACAATTCTGCGGCTGGTCTATATTGTTTCCCAGGGGTTGCCATACAGTTACATAATAATAAGCTCCATATGCCCACCATCACTAATTACATCCCAGGATACAGATTAACCATGGCACCTTGGGATATTCAGGCTTGTGTCCTTCAGCCATATTTTTTAACCACTCTACCCCTCCTTTTTCAATCAATCTGCAGCTCAAATTGATTTTGATAGCGCAGGCCCTTGACCTAGTTTAAAAACAATAGACAAGGGTCCAAAATTTACGGATCAAGGAGCACATTGCAACTGCTCCCCCAGCAGAGGTCAATTCAGTATGCAAGGCTGTGTCTGATCCTGATGGCAAATGTGACCCCTGTTCCCCCTAACGTGCCCACCCCGCTCCCTCAGACGCCTGCCTCGTTCCTGCCATCAGCCCTGCTGAGCAGTGACGCAGTCTGACAGGTGAATGGCAACCATGTTTGTGCGGTCATTTCACCATCCAGGCCCACTAATGAGCACTGAAAACTAAAGCAAAGACAACATCCCTTTAGGACAAACATTTATTTTTTTTGCTCTGAAAAGTGGGTTTTAGCCTTTTCGATGTTGGTAAGCATCAATTTTGGTCAAATATCCTGGAAGTATTTGTTAGAACTCTTGAACATTGATCCAATTGACCTATCGCTAAGCCCCGCCCCCCTTAGTTACTGTTGCAGCCTCGGACAAACAAACGGAGTTTCCCACTGTATTACAATGATAGCTGTCAGTGTGAAAACCTTGTCCGAAGATGTTTTTGATAAATTTTGAACACAGGACCACCTCTTGTTGAGGAGCATTCAAGTAGGGCTTTAATATGCCATGGAGAGATATATAAATGATTTTAAAATAAATTTGGTGTGTAACATGATTCATTTGAAATCGAGGGTTTACAGATCGCAATGCAAACGGAAGAAATCACATGCTACTGTCGCCACGATCGCAGATGACAACATCCAGGATCAACACTGTTTATGTCTACCAATGTTTCTCTATGGCACTGTAACCTACAGATGTCTGAGTTCCATCTCCATGCAGCTGATACTCAACTGCCATTGGCTCATCTGCGTTCTATGGACGGGGCTTAGCTCTCTGGGAGAGTCTCTTAAAGGGAGAGTTCACCCAAAAATTTTAATTCTGTCAATTAATTATGTTGTTCCAAACCTGTAAGACCTTTGTTAATCCTTGGAACACAATAAGATATTTTAGATGAAATTCGAGAGCTTTCTGACCCTGCATAGATGGCAACACAACTGACACGCTCAAGGCCCAGAGAGGTAGTGAGGACATTGTTAAAATAGTCTATGTGACATCAGTGGTTCAACCATAATGCTATGAAGCTACGAGAATAATTTTGTGCGCAAAGAAAACAAAAATAACAACTTTATTCAACAGTTTCTTTTCTTCCGTCTCAGTCTTCGATGCACATTCACGAGAGCACCACAAAACATGCGACAATGTCTGTATTTTTGTTTTCTTTGCGCAGAATGTTTGTAGACAAGGTTGTGGTCTTGTAAGGCACCAGAAATACAAGTGAGCTTTAGCCCATTTTATTACAACAATGCTTATTCCTTTGTAGAAGCTAAATTACAATTATATTTAAAATTCTAACTAAATTTACATTCAATTTAATCACATTAGCGTTTTTTAGGATTTGGACGCAATCTATGTCTCTCTATTATCTCTATTATCTTATATATATATATATATATATAATACAATTCTCTGAGCACCATGCTGAATAAGCCAGACTGAAATTACTGTAGTTTAGAGAGTGTCTGTGATTGCACCATCTGAACGTGTGATTTTGGCAATAATTATGCCATTAAAGAGAGCAGGCCATGTGAGTGTGGTTATTTTGTTTACAACCTTAAGGAGTCTTTGAACCTAACATGCTGTCAACAACTGCTGCTTCTACAGCTTATTGTAATGTATATATACAATTAAATAATGATACATTTGAATATATATATATATATATACACACACACACACACACACAGTTGAAGTCAAAAGTTTACATACACTTTGCAGAATCTTGCAAAATGTTACCAAAATAAGAGGGATTATACAGAATGCATGTTGTTTTTTATTTATTACTGACCTGAACAAGATATTTCACATAAAAGATGTTTATAGTCCACAAGAGAAAATAACAGTTGAATTCATAAAAATGACCCTGTTCAAAAGTTTGATTCTTAATACTCAGTTGTTACCTGAATGACCCACAGCTGTGTTGTTTTGTTTAGTGATGGTTGTTTATGAGTCCCTTGTTTGTCCTGAACTGTTAAACTTGTTTCTGTTAAACTTTTGTTAAACTGTTAAACTTTTTTCTTCAGAAAAATCCTTTAGGTCCCACAAATTATTTGGTTTTTCAGCATTTTTGTGTATTTAAACCCTTTCCAGTAATCACTGTATGATTTTGAAGTACATCTTTTGGTTACACTTTATTTTGATAGTCCACTTTAGACATTCTACTAACTGTAAGTAACTTTGTAGCTACATGTCAACTACTTGTCAACTACATATCAACTAAATCTCATTATTTGCAACTACATGTCCACTAACTCTCAGAGTAGACTTTAGGGTTAGTTTAGGGTAGGTTTAGGGTTAGTTGAATAAGTTGACAAAGAAAGTGTTAGAAGATATTAAGCAGACAGTCTACTAATACTCTACTAACTGCTAGTTGACATTTTGTTGCAAAGTTAATTACTGTTAGTAGAATATCTAAAGTGGACTATCAAAATAAAGTGTTACCCATCTTTTCACACTGAAGACAACTGAGAGACTCATGGAACTACTACAGAAGGTTCAAACACTCACTGATGCTCCAGAAGGAAACAAAATGCATTAAGAGCCAGGGAGTGAAAACTTTTTGATTTTGAAGGTGTATTTAACTTATTTTGTCTTCCTAAATAAAAGATATTTAGGGAAAATAAGAAAATTCTGTTCAAAAGTTTACACCCCTGTCTCTTAATGCATCGTGTTCCCTTCTGGAGCATCAGTGAGTGTTTGAACCTTCTGTAATAGTTGTATATGAGTCCCTCACTTGTCCTCAGTGTCTCAGTGTGAAAAGATGGATCTCAAAATCATACAGTCATTGTTGGAAAGGGTTCAAATACACAAAGATGCGCTGGAAAACCAAAGAATTTGCGGGCAGTTTAACTGTTCAGGACAAACAAGGGACTCACAAATAACTATCACTAAAAACAGCTGTGGATCATTCAGGTAACAACAACGTTACCTGAATGATCCAGAATGTTCTAATGTAGTAATTTAATATGGATATTATCAATGTGAAAAACTATTGTGCTTTAATAATGTATTAATAATTTATTAATAGTATAATAATATAACATTTTTGTAACGTGTTGACTGTCAATTTTGATCAATTGTATACATACTTGCTATTTTTATTTTCAAATAATAATAATTTGCTCAGTTTTAATTTAATTTCATTTATAGAATGTCATTTACTTTACTTCTCCAGGAGGCAGTGAGACAAGAACATACATAGTCAGATGTAGTCAGTCATATATGTCACAGTCATATATAGCCACATCCCCTAACACTAAATATCTTATCTTCAGGAAACTGCCTGCTGAGACCCCTAACTGTTTTTTTGAGTGAAAAATAGTAATTTTAAACATGCACAACATGGGTCTCCAAGAAAAAAAAAAAAAATCCATCATTCTCATTACTTATCCACCACACGTCTCCAGGATTTCCAGGGAAGGAACTGAATAAAAGGAGCTAATAAAAATAAAATACTAGACAATGAAAGCTCACAAATGAGAAGTATAAACAGTCGTGAGAATTACAAAGACAATGGCAAACATGCAATCAGGGCAATGAGTTGCTAAACCGGACAAGAATGTTACATTATCCAAGATATGTTTCTAGATATCAGTAGAACTAAATAACGCCTTCACCTCTTTGTTCTTTCTGGAGCATGTTTGAACCCTAAGAACTTGAGAAGCGTGTGTCTTAACTGGAGGTTTTCACATGGAATATACCCTAGACAGGTTTATCCATCATCTCTAAAATAAAAAAAAACAAACAACATACTTCATTTCTTTGAAGACATTTTGATATGAAAGAATCTTTCCTAAGAAATGGCTCTATGTGAGGCCTACAATTAAGCTGTGTCAAATTGCATGAGCTAACATGATTATGTCTAGTGATAGTGGAGTGGCGGGATTCTGGGGAAACACTAGACTAGCAGCAACACATGAAAGTTGTAAAAAATGTCACTTGCGTGGGTGGAACGTTTTGTTTTTGTCAAAACACACACACACACACACACACACACACAATGCATATCAAGCATATCAAGAGGCAAGAAAATAGCAGATTCAAAATGTTGCTTTGTCAGCTAATGCTAGTAAAATATAAATTTAGTAAGAATTTCTCACATTTTTAAATGGAAAAAAACAACCACAAGAATTCTTGTTTAGTCATTTTGACTTTTTTTCCCTCACCTTGTTACACTTGTGGTATTCCCAGTCAAAAGCTTGTTTATAAATGACACATTATGCTTTATTATTAACAATTATGGATTCAGTATTTTTATCAACCTGTTTTCTTTCAGTTAGCATAGGTTTTGTAATTCTTGTTTTAAAATGGATTGGTTGTACACTGTAACAATACACCTTAAAAAAAAGTTGTTTCAACTTAAAAAAAAAAAAAAGTGTTTTTACTTAACTCAAATATCTACTTTTTCATGTAGTACAACATAACATTTCATGTTGACTAAACTTACATTTTTAACGAACACTTGACGAACACTTTTTATTTTTTATTTATTTATTTATTTATTTTTTTTTACAGTGTAGGCCTAATTGATCAGAGCTTATGCACCTCAGTTTTTCAGTGAATATTGCCAAAATGATCTATTAATAATACATTGTTCTACCCAAAATCTGCAGTACACATACCTACAGTTCCAGTTCCAAAAAGAAAACCCTGTGCTAATTAAAAGAAAAAAGTCTGAAACCAAGATTTGGCAATAATATAGTATATAGTAGTATATAGAAGTAATTTTTGACTAGGAACACCACATTAATTATTAATCAAGGATTTTAAATAAGCATATTTGTAAGGGTCAGTTTTCTAAAATTGAGATTTATACATCATCTGAAAGCTGAATAAATAAGCTTTTCACTGATGTATGGTTTAAGATACACTGTAAAAAATTACATACATTTTATGTTCAGTCAACTCGAAAATAGTTTAGTCAACTTGAAATGTTACGTTTTAATAAGTAACAACTTAATTTTTTTTGTTTAGTTAACTCAAATATCTAAGTTGTCACTTAGTACAACTTAACATTTCAACTTGAATTTGAATTGACTGAACTTAAAATTTTAAGGCAGCAGGGTAACAAATTATTTTAAGTTGACTCAACAAATTGTGTTTTTTTTTTTTTTTTACAGTGTAGGACAACATTTGGAAAAACTGAAGTCTGAGTGTACAAACAAAAAATCGAAATACTGAGAAAATCGCCTTTAAAGTTGTCCAAATGAAGTTCTTAACAATGCATATTACTAATCCAAAAATAAGTTTTGATATATTTACGGTAGGAAGTTGACAAAATATCTTCATGGAACATAATCTTTACTTAAAATCCTAATAACTTTTGGCATAAAAGAAAAATCTATTATTTTGACCCATACAGTGTATTTTTGGCTATTGCTAAAACTATTCCCATCCTACTTAAAACTGATTTTAATTTTAATTTTACCTATTTGTGTCAAAGAAAAATAATACTTTGCACATATTAAAACAGAGAAAAGTTAAAAAGGGAACTGCAAACAGATGATTTCAATCAGCTGGAAAAAAAAAAAAAAAGTGTGTCTGAGATAAAAAAAAAAAATTGACAGAGGAAGAGAGAAAAACTTGTCTACCCTTGTCTCTCATGAAAAAAAAAAAAAAAAAAAACAGAAGTGCAGCAGTAGATATAGGAAGTCTAACCATGTAGAGCTGAATGAAATGCTGGTGGAGGAAGGCATGCTGGGGTGTGATAGCCTTCACATTCACTGCATATCCTGTTTGTTCAGCTACTCAAACTTAGATCTGCTCAGTTTTTCATGAATGGTTCTGAAGAGCAGCCTTCCCATTGGCCGACCGTCAGCCAATCAGAGCTTGGGTAGATGACCACACAGTGAGCACATGCAGCAGTTACCTCTGAGCACATTTAACTAAAGCGCAACCACATTCACGCACACCCACACCCACGCGACAAACTTTCCTCATCCCCTGATCTGTCTATGTGTTTCTCTGCCCTCTCCGGACTCATCTGCTTTGTGTTGCACAGTGACATTCTAGAGAAAACGTACAGTTGACTGACTCGCAGGCTGCAAGCCTCTTCCTGCTGCCTTTGTGCTGCTTCTGAAGCAGCCCTCACAGGAAAGAGCAGTTAAATGACCATAAATTTCTGCTTGTTACATGTGGTTGATGCAGTTTGCGTGGCTGGCCTCCACAGTGGGTTTGTTTCAAAACTGACCTGCTTTTTCCTCTCCTTTTATCTTCACCTGGTAACCCATTCAATATCCGAAGCTTATTCTGTGCTGCTTGTAATTCAGTTACCATAAAAAAATAAATAAATAAATAAACAGTTCACTGGAAAATTTTAATTTATTTACTTATGTTGTTCCAGACCCTGTAAGACTGCTCCTGGAGATCTACCTACCTGCAGACTTTAGTTCCAGCCCTGCTCCAACACAGCTGTCTGTAATTATCAAGTGCTACCTAAGAGATTAATTAGATGGTTCAGGTGTGTTTGATCAGGGTTGGAGCTGAACTTTGTAGGATGGTAGATCTCCAGGAACAGGGTTGAGCACCCCTGCTGTAAGACTTTCTTTCTTTAGCTGAATGATAAAGCTGCTCTTTTCCATGAAAGTAAATTGTAACCACTGTTGTCAGCTTTCACTGTCTGGAAAATCAGACATATCTCATTAGTGTTAGTTTATTTATTTATTTTAATTTAATAACAAAAATAAACACACCAAACATAATAATATAGCAATAGCAAAATAATATACTTTTTAATAATATATTTTTATAGTATTGTATTATACCATTTTACAATATATAATATACACTTCCATTCAAAAATTTGGGATTAGTAAGTTTTTTAATGATTTTTAAAGAAATCTCTCATTTATTTGATCAAAAATACAGAAAAAGTAATAGTATGAAACATTACAATTTTTGTAATGAAACAGTTTTGTATTTAAATAGGTCTATACTGTAAAATAGAATTTCTGTGATGCAAAACTATTTATTTTTACATCCTTACTTTAGTCTTCATTGTCTAATATGCTGATTTATTATCAATGTTTGAAACATGTTTACATACTATGTGTGTGTTTACTTTGTATATTTATTATGTACATATAAATACACACACATGGAATTGGAACCTGTGATGCTTTTACAGGAGTCTTTAAGTTTAAAAGATCAGCATGTATTCAAATATTTTCTAACAACATAAGTCCTTATCAGTTTAACACATCCTTGCTGAATAAAAGTATGAATTTCTTTCAAAGAAAGAAAGAAACAATTGAATGACCCCAAACTTTGAAAGGTAGTGTGTATTACAAAGGATTTCGACTTTACATAAATGCTGTTATTTTTAACGTTTTATTCATCAAATAATTCTGAAAAAAAGTATCACAGGCTGTTTCTGACATTGACAATAAATCAGCATATTAGAATTATTTCTGAAGGATCATGTGGCACTGAAGACTGGAGTAATGATGCTAACAAATCCGCTTTGCATCACAGGAATACATTCAATTTTATAGTATATTAAAATTGAAAAACACTCTTTTAAATTGCAATATTATTTCACAATATTACTGTTTTTTTTTTTCTGTATTTTTAATCAAATAAACACAGCATTGATGAGCAGAAAAGACTTCTTTGAAAAACATTAAAAATCTTACTGATCCCAAATTTTTGAACTGCAGTGAATATAATAGTATAACATAGTTTTACAAAATAAAATAAGCATACAAGCATAACCTTATATTTACATTTGACTGCTTTAGATTTACATTTAACTATGAAATAGATATTTTTTAAGAGATCCTTTCCCATGTAATATGCAGATAAATCACAGATGTTTGTAAGCTTTGGTTGCAAGGCATGTGCAAGCAAATAAATAAATAATAATAATAAAAAATAATAAACCATGTATTATTCAAATAAGAATTATGGAAATGTGTTAAATTGATGTAATTGCATTGCACACATTTAATGAATGTCATTAATTAAATAAAATAAATTCAACATAATTTAATTAATTTAATATTTAATTGACCTAAAAGGATTCATAAATTTCTGTATCTTTTGTAATTTTGCTAAATGCTTGTAATGTATACATTTCAGCGACTGCAAACCAACAGTTATGTTTGCTAGAAAGACATCTTATATCTGAATACATATGATTGATAAATATTAAATAATTAAAGTTTGGAATGACATCAGGGAGAGAACCAACAAATAAAATACATCTACAATTGATGCTAGTAATTACACAGAAAAAAACTTATTTACACACTCTTTATATGTACACTTCACCATAGGAAGCTTTCGCTAAATAGAAACATGCTCGAATTTTTGCAGACTTAACCAAGACCATTAGTAATACTGAACTCTCATGTCCTTAAATTGAACAAATGGATGATTCATGTTTTGCATGATTAGTTATGGACTAACAATATGTTTTAACACCTAATGCTAGACAGTGGGCTTCCTGCCAGCTTACAGCATCTGCTCTGACATCCGGACTTATGTTCATGAGCCATTATCGCTGTGTTAAGATGCACGGCAAGATATAAGAAACCGTTGCTAGACAAATTCAGGTTCAACCAAATACTTTTAATAAATGCAAAGTGCTTCTATACAATGAGAAATTCATAGACAGCTTGTCGTTTTTATTTCGTTTAATGCATCTCATTTGTAGTTTCTAAGTTTCTTACATTGATGCATGATTTATCAAGACACACATTATAGTCAACACATACATATCATAAATTCACAATTCAGATTAATCATCTCACCAAAGGTTTATCTCGTGGTTCTAGGTATGATGAACACACACACACACACACACACACACACACACACACACACTCACAGACGCTGAGTTTCCATGTTTTATGGGGATTTTCCATAAACATAATAATTTTGGTACTGTACAAACTTTTTTTTCTGAAAATCCCCAAATTTTGACCAAAAAGTCCCTGCAAGGTCCATATTTACTGGTATCCCCATAATGTAGGGACAGACACAAACAAACAAATATATAAATTAACAAATAAGTGTGTGTGTGCACCTGTATTTATCACGTTATGGGGACCAAGTGTCCCCACAAGGATAGTAAATCTAGTACATTTTGACCTTTTGGGGACATTTGTGAGGTCCCCATGAGGAAACAATCTTATAAATCATACAGAATGAGTTTTCTTTTTGAGAAATTAAAAGTATGCACTCCTGTGAGGGCTAGGTTTAGGTGTAGGGCGATAGAAAATATGGTTTGTACAGCAAAAAACCATTACGCCCATGGAATGTCCCCATAAAACATGGAAACACAATATGTGTGTGTGTGTGTGTGTGTGTGTGTGTGTGTGTATTTGAATTTGATGACATTGAAATGCATTTTACAAGCATTTTACAACTTCTGTTTGCTCAGTGTATAAAGTATGACGCTACATACAGACTCTGAATTGGAACACACTTCACGTCTGTTCTGGACTAAAGGGAAGTTTGTTGTTAGCGCGTGAGAATCGTCTCTGTTTGTGCTGTATTTAGGGGCAGTAGGTGCATGAGGGAATGCATCGGTTGTTATTGCGTATCCATTAGCAACTATCACAGCGCCGGTAGCCCACCTGTGAGGAACAGCATGACGACTGCTGCATCACCCACGTTGCACCTTTATGAAGTCTAATTAGACATGTTTTTTTCAGCATTCCTGTTGTAGAAGTTGTTTGACTTGTGTTTTATGAGACACCTGCATGTCATTTCCTGATGTGCTGCATGTGGTGAAATGAAGCACATAGAGATGCTTTCGCTATGTTTCTCTGGGATGTTTTCACCTTTATTAAGCTTATTAGGTGTTCATAGCTGCATGGGGAAAATGTTTTAAAAATACACTAAATATAATGCGTGAGAGACGTAGCTATATTATCTAACAGATTTCTGACTTTAAACAGTACTTAGTGGCTTCCATCAAGAGATTGTATGTCCTCTGGCATCCCTCTCTGTTTTGTCTACAGGTTACTAAAAATATAGGAGCAATTAGGATTAGACAGTTTTTTAAGCATTTCCGTCCTGTTGCAACTAACAAGGCTAATTTCTGCTGTTCGTTAGTGATGAATGGCCTGCATGGGCCCCTTAGAGTGAGAGCCCTGGATCAGTGCACAAAACCTGAGGAGAGCTGAGAGATGCTGTGTGAAAAGCATCAGCCAAGTGGGTGGCTTTATCAGGGACTTCACATTTCCTACATCAGCCCCAACCAAGGATGGTTAAACAATAGCACTGTGCGAGTCTGGGATCTGAGCCTTGGTGTCAAGTGTGTCTAACCTGTCTAAAAATAATAATGCAGCACAATCAGCAGCTTCTTAGTAGAGATGTATTATACTCAGTTTCAACTTTCAAAGACTTCAGCCAGCAATTAGAGCGATTTACTGATGGCATATACAGTTATAATTGTTTTACCAAAATAAGATCATACAAAAATTCATGTTATTTTTAATTTAGTACTGACATGAATAAGATATTTCACATAAAAGATGATTACATATAATCTACAAGTGTGATAGTTGTTCATGAGTGCCTTGTTTGTCAAGGGTTGTGTATTCGAACCCTTTCCAGCAATGACTGTATGATTTTGAGATCAATTTTTTCACACTGAGGACAACTGAGGGACTTTTTAAGAGCATTTAAGAGACAGGGGGTGTAAAGTTTTTGAATTTAAAAGATCAGGGTAAATTTAACTTATCTTGTCTTCTGGAAAACGTGCAAGTAGCTTCTGAAGGGCAGTACTAAATGAAAAAAACAACAAAAACAAAATAAGAAATAAATAATATAATAAATAATAATTTATACTTCTTCATTCTGTTCAAAAGTTTACACCCCTGGCTCTTATTGCATTGTGTTTATTTCTGGAGCATCAGTGAGCATTTGAACCTTCTGAAATAGATGCGTATGAGTCCCTCAGTTGTCCTCAGTGTGAAAAGATCGATCTCAAAATCATACAGTCATTGTTAGAAAGGGTTCAAAATCAAAGAATTTGAGAATTTTCCTGAAGAACAGCGGGCAGTTTAACTATTCAGGACAAACAAAGGACTCATGAACACCTATTAAACAAAAACAAAACAAAAAGCACAGCTGTTGATCATTCAGGTAACAACACATTATTAAGAATCAAGTGTATGTAAACTTTTGAATGGAGACGTTTTTATAAATTGAGCTATTATTTTCTCTTGTGGGCAAAAAATCTTAAATATCTTAAAAAATATCTTATTCAGGTGAGTACTAAATAAAAAGTAACATGCATTTTGTATGATCCCTCTTATTTTGGTAAAATAATTAAAGATTATGCAAGGTGTATGTAAACTTTTGACTTCAACTGTATCTGATGCTTTGACGAATGTGTACGGATGAAATATATTAAACCACCCATGCTGTATTGTTGTAGAATCATCACAGATGTAAAAGTAAAAAAAAAAAAAAAAAAGTAGGGTTACATGTGCAAAACGTTTACATTAAGCCATTTTTCCTCTTTGATAAGGCTTCATTTTCTTCTTTTACAACAGTTTGAAATGCAGTTTTCAGCAGTTGGGGGACACATTTGAGGAATCTCAGATCAGACATGCAAATGCTCTTATTTGCCAGTGTTACTTCCTGGGAGATTTGTGGTTTCATCATACAGCCCTTATACTTCCGCTTCAGTTATTCAAATGCTTTAAACAGATTACAGAGGACAGATTGTTCATTTATGTATATGTGTGTGGTATGATGTGCTGGAGATTATTATATTAGCAAGCTTTGCATTACGCTAAGAAATATTCAAATCAGGATTAGAACTAGATCTATGTAATCATGCATAATGCATGATATTTTTTATTTAGTACTGACCTGAATAAGATATGTATCATAAAAGGCATTTACATACAGTCCACAAGAAAAAATTATAATTACATTTATAAAACTGAGGGACTCATACGCAACTATTACAGAAGTTTCAAACGCTCACTGATGCCTCAGAAGGAAATACAATGCGTGAAGAGCCATGGGGGGTTAATATTTTTTTGAAAGATCAGGGTAAATTTGACTTATTTTGTCTTCTGGAGAAACATGTATCTTCTGAAGCTTCTGAAAGGCAGTAAAATGCTTCATTCTGTTCAAAAGTTTACACCCCTCGCTCTTAATGCATTGTGTTTCTTTCTGAAGCATCAGTGAGCATTTGAACCTTCTGTAAAAGTTACATTCGAGTTCCTCAGTTGTCCTCAGTGAAACAATGGATCTTAAAATCATACAGTCATTGTTGGAAAGAGTTCAAATGGTACATTGTGGGACCTGAAGAATTTTTCTGAAGAACAGCGAGCAGGTGAACTGTTCAGGACAAACAAGGGGCTCATGAACTATCACTAAACAGAAAAAAACACAATGTATGTAAACTTATGACCTCAGCTATAAATTGTTATTGTTTTACACTTGTCTAAAACCTAGATTTCTTTAATTAATTGCAGAGAATGCTCAGTTCTGTGCATGCAAATGTATTGTGGGAAAGTGATTTATACCATGTTATCAAAACATGCATGTCGCACATTTGTGATGTCATATCTACCATTTTTTTCCCTAAAGAAAAAGAAAGAATGAAAGAAGGAAAACTGTTATTGGACAGTATTGGACACTAAACTAATGAGTGTGTAAAAAGTTTCTAAATGTCTACAGAGGCAAAAGTGCCCACAGTTGAAGAGACACTCATACACAGATGTGTCTTCATTTGTCACAAAAGTAACCACAAAGGTGACCACCTCCTTTAGCTTTTCTAGTGTCTGTGTGGCAATTAGCAATTTACGATGTCATCTTTGCCCTTTTTAAAATAAACGTTGGGAGATTCCAATATTTCACTTCCAATATAAAACACAGACACCAGGTATTACCTGTTGTCAAAAAGGAGACCCCAATTTTTTGGACAATGTTACCTTATGAAATGAAAGAGGAAACCAACAGGACAATAGCTTGAAAGTTCACCCTAAATTTCCAACTTCTACACCCATCCAACCCCCACTGCCATGGCGCCCCGGCAGGACCCCTAAAGTGAATCTCAAGGAGCAAGAAGACCACCCTGCGGGGACTCATAATGTAGAAGCTCGCATTCCATTGGCAACCTATTGAAACACAAACAGTTCATTTAAATTTGCTCCTTGATATGACCCGGACGGGTCTCCTTTTGAATCCAGACAGAGCTGGCTCATTAGGGTTAAGATGGTGGAACGGGTGGTGTTGTGCGGATTGGGGGGATGGTGTTGGGCCGAGGGAGGGGTGAATGGGAGGTGGACCATCTGGAGCGCTGATAGGAGAATCTGATGGTATTTGCGTATGCATGGATGTTTTCTCATTTTCGTAAACAGAGCACCGAGGCCCACAAACATTGGCTAATTGTTGAGCGTGTAATTGAGACAATGGAGGCTGAAGCATCCTTGCTGTTTACCAATTGTGAAGGGCTGGTGTATTCAGGTATTTAAAACGTTTTAACCAAGTGGTCTGCCATTTAAAAAGCAGCCAGCCTCTCTGCATTCATTTACACACTCTTTCCTTACACATACTTATTACAATTAACACCACCACACAGGGGCTCTTTAAGCAAACGCGAGGATTTGTCTAAACCCTCGATACAATCCTGTATCCACACGTAGCCTTACCTTTGTTGGTGCCGATGTGTGTGAGTTTTCTCATTAAAACAATCAATGGCCATTTGTCAATGCAAATAAAACAGGGTTTACGCAAGCTTTGAAACACGACTACAACATTCAGTCAAGCTCTTAAGTAAAAAGGCCATTTCATAAAACAATTTAACATAACATTAACAAAGTAGCCTCTTTCTCTAAACAGGCCGTACTCATCTCGGTCCAAATTCCCTACAGCTTCTCGTCTGTATTACATATTCAGGGCAGATAAAACTGGTTTGGGCTTTGAACTCACATAGGCTCTTTATTTCAACACATGGGTTGTGTTAATGCTTTAACTATATTTATTTACATCAAACATGTAAAATATACCTGATGCTTTCTACTTTCAGCATCTATCTATCTATCTATCTATCTATCTATCTATCTATCTATCTATCTATCTATCTATCTATCTATCTATCTAATGATGCATGACAGGCCTTTTTAGACTGTGTTAGCCCCACAAGCTATCCAGGCTACATATTGAGATGTAGCTGAAGATCTTGAAGGCCTCTATCGGAATGTGTGAGAGGAGGTGATAAGAGTAACTTTTAGCATCAGAGACCTGGGGCAGACGAGTCAGCCATGGAGGTCAGCCACTAACAGTGCTGAGACCACTCACTATAATAATAAACTATACTAAACTAAACTAAACTAAACTAATAATAAACTAAACTAAAGCCTATAATAATAGGCTTTAGTTTAGCTTAGCTCTTCATGTCATTAAGATTATAAATCAATGTCGAAGCAAAAGAGGTTAAGACCACAAGAGAAGTTAGTGAAGATGGCATAGTTGTTAGTTAAGTCAAATGAGTCGGGGGGAGGAATGAGTAAAAGTTACAAGCAAACAATAAATCTAAAGCAAAAGAGTTCTGCTAGGGCTTTGTCTCAAAAAACTGTCCATCCTAAATAATGTGTATAGTTATAATTATAATACATTTCAAATAGTTTGTCAAAAATTAAATGCAATATGTTCCAGTAGACTTTTAAAATATATGTCCATGCATTATTTATTTTTTATTTTTTTGGCTAATATTACCCACAATCCTTTGCATGAAAAGGGAGGAGTTTGTTGTGGTTTTCTATCAGCATTGCTCACAACAGTTTTTAAATGTAGTAATGAATAATGGGTTTCAAAGATATTATGTGTAATGACACTCAAAAGAGTTTCAAAACAGTCTTTCCAAAAACTCCTAGCAGCACTGTTCTGACAAAGAGGAAGTCTCACCTTTAACTTTTGCTGCTGCTATGCTACAGAGCCAAAGTGTTTTTACTCTTCAGAAGTCGGCTTATAAACATTTGGCTTATAAATAAACCTGGAGTTAATTTAGCATTAATTACTTTAGCAAAATGCTAATGGTTACACACTGCCGTTCAAAGTTTGGGATCACAAAGATATTTTTCAAAGAATCTTCTTATGCTCATCAAGGCTATATTTACTTGATCAAAATACAGAAAAAACAGTAATATTGTAAAGTATTGTCACAATTTAAAATAATGGTTGTCTATTTTAATATATAATTTATTAATGTGATGCAAAGCTGAATTTTCATCAGCCATTACCGCAGTCTTCAGTGTCACATGATCCTTCAGTCATGTGTTTCAAATCATTGTGCTACTTTATATATATATTTCAGGATTCTTTGATGAATAAAAGTTAAAAAGAACAGCATTTATTCAATATTGTTATCACTTTTTAAGAATTTAACACATCCTTGGTGAATAAAAGTGCTATTATTATTATTATTATTATTATTATTATTATTATTAAAGAAATAATACAATTTACTAACCACAGACAAAGGGTAGTTTATATTGTTACAAAAGATTTTAAATAAATGCTGTTCTTTTTAACGTTTTATTTATTAAAGAATACTGAAAAAAGTATCACATGTTCCAAGAAAATATTAAGCAGCACAACTGCTTAAAATTGATTAAAAAAAAAATCAGCATATTAGAATGATTTCTTAAGGATCATGTGATACTGAAGATTCAGTTTTGCATCACAGGAATAAATTGCATTTTAAAATATATTCACATTCACATAAGTCACATTTATTTATATATTGCTTTAACCAATAGAGATTGTTTAAAAGCAGTTCACGTTAATAAACAGGAAAATAAAAGTGTTAATGTTGTACAATTCATCAATGATGAAAGAAATTAAATTTCATCTGTGAAGCAGATCTACAGAAGATAATGTCATTATTTAGCTCAATTTAGATGAATGCTGTTTTAGCTCATTTCATTAACTCTCAGCAAAAATTAGCTCTACAGGAGATAATCGTGTCCTTATTCAGGTCAATTCAGTTCACTGTTGATTCAATTCAGCTTAAAGAAGAAGTTTACTTCCAGAACAAAAATTTACAGATAGTTTACTTACCCCCCAATCATCCAAGATGTTCAAGTTATGTTTTTGAGTCCATATAGTGGACTTCTATGGTGCCTCAGAGTTTGAACTTCCAAAATGCAGTTCAAATGCAGCTTCAAAGGGCTCTAAATGATCCACACTGAGGAAGAAGGGTCCTATCTAGCGAAACAATCCGTTATTTTCTGTAAAAAATTGACAATTTATATACTTTGTAACCTCAAATGCTCATCTTGTCTAGCTCTGCGTGAACTCTGTGTCTCATTTTCATTGCGGTTTTACCTTTTTTTGTAAAGGGTGTTTGATATTCTTTGCATGTTCACTTTGTAAGTGAGTACTTCAGCAGCGATGCAGGAAAAAATGATATGAGAAAACGAGATGGAAGTTTTTCAGCATACCCTAACTGTCTTGAACTGGAATACATAGAGTTGTTTTTTGTTCTTTGTTGTAATTTTTGTTCTGGAAGGGAAATTCTCCTTTAATAAACCTTAGTCAGGATAGTGCCATATTTATTTTTTGACAGGAATGAAAACGAGGCTGTGTGTGTACAGTGTGTTCAATGGATTAACAGCATACTGATCCAAAAAAAAGTTGTGAGATGTGAAAATTATAAGATCCAGGACCTTTATACAGTGCTTGCCACTGTCAGTCTATCCCTCACAGCCTAATTTTCACCCATTACTAAATATATTCTTTGTCTTTTTAACCCTAACTGAGCAAGCCACAACAAGTACATACTTTTAGTGTGTAGAGTTACAATGCAAACTGGAAAGCAGTGAGAAATGCCCTTCACATGTGATGAAACTGTAGGGAGTAGGAGGTAGAGGCACACACTGTGTATGGTGTCAACACAAGCCTCAGGGCCGCAGCTGTCCCTTTTTCAACTGCATAACCCTTGGGGTGCCCCCTGCTCTCACATGGCCAGCTTAGCGATTGTGCTGGATCAGGCCCGGTCCAAATCACACACACACACACACACACACACACACACACACACACAAACACACACACATGCAGTGGTGGTGAGAGAAGGCTTTGATTGTGCTGCGCAAATGTGAGTGGCTGTACTTCTACATTTATTTAACTTAGTGTCATTGCCGATCCATTGAACAGTTCAGCAGCTCGTCCCCTCAACACATGGTAGAGTTTCCTTCCTCTTCTCTGTCTCTCCTTTTCTCTCTACAACCCTTTTGTCTACAATGTATACAAACAATTCCTTCTGCGTTAAACCCTCAAAGGAAGATCCATTGAGTCTTCTTGCAACAGAGGAAAACATCTTTCAGTACTTCTCTGACTTGTCTATCATGTTTCATTGCTGCTCGGAGAATTGAATCGATGTGTCAGTATCACTGATTGGTATTGTTATCCAGCATCTTATATCCTGCATTCTCTTAACTCCCCTGTCCCCTGCGGTGGAGGTTTTCTTTTTCTTCTTCTTTTTTTTTTTTTTTTTTTTTATCAAACGGCTTGATGACCTGGAGAGTTTCCTCCTGCATTCCCTGATCCTTGACAAAGCAATGTGGTCACAAACCTAATTAAAACACCAATGCAGCTGAATCCTATTATGCAAATCTTTGTTTCAGAGATGTGAAGAGTCTCTCAGTTAATGTTAGTGTTGGGAGTATATTGCCTGATGACTAAAATTTGGATTTGTGAATTTGCTGCTTTTTGTTATACTAAGTAAACAGGGATTTAGCCCAGCATTGATTGATTTTAGGCTGAACTTTCCCAGGTTGCGTCTAAAGCCAAAAGCATTTGCAGCCTTGTTGGGCAGTTAGTCAATGACTTCACAGCATTTTGTGTATGCAACTAGTTTGAGACTTTTGAGGTTTGAGGTTTCCAATATCACAGACAATGAGTAACATATCTATGCTGCCTTCAACACTGAATTCAGACATTTCTTGGTTTCTTTCACATGCAACCTGTAAAAGCAGCATTATGCATGTAGCCTCAGTGTCTGTTTGTGATTGGTCAGACCTGTTTAGGGAGCCAGTCCAGATTTCCTCAATCTGTTTCCGGTTTGGGCGTTGTTTGTGTATTCTATAGATAGTCAGGAAATCCAGGTCTATAAAGGCCTCTCTCTCGTCTTTCTCAGTATCCCTAAAGTTCAGGTTCTCTGGTATTTATGACCCAAGCCCATGGGTTCACACTACTGTACCGTTTACTGTTAAGCAACCAACACCAAATGAAATGGCGAACAGCCTGTTTGTCATCTGTTCATCTTGATTTGCAAGATGCCACTGAAGTGCAAACCTTGTGTCGCAATGTTTTTTATGTTAATTTCATCATGTCATGTAAGATTTTGAGATCCATCTTTTCACACTGAAGGTTCAAACGCTCACTGATGCTTCAGAAGGAAACAGGATGCATTAAAATGATGCGTCAAAACTCGCATCAGTGAGTGTTTGAATCTTCTGTAAAAGTTGCATATGAGTCCCTCAGTTGTTCTCAGTGTGAAAAGATGGATCTCAAAATCATACAGTCATTGTTGAAAAGGGTTCAAATAGACACAAATGCTGAAAAACCAAAGAATTTGTGAGACCTCAAGGATTTTTCTGAAGAACAGCGAGCAGTTTAACTGTTCAGGACAAACAAGGGACTCATGAACAACTATCACTAAAAAAAATCTTTCAGGTAACAACACAGTATTAAGAATCAAGGGTATGTAAACTTTTGAATGGGGTCATTTTTATCATTTCAACTATTATTTTCTCTTGTGGACTATATGTGTTTTATGTGAAATATCTTGTTCAGGTCAGAACTAAATAAAAACAAACATGCATTTTGTATGATTCCTCTTATTTTGGTAAAATAATGAACATTTTGCAAATTCTGTAAGGTGTATGCAAATTTTGACTTCAACTGTAACTGTTACTTGCTTTAAGGTTCTTTTTGACTTTTTATGGGGCACTAACAAAGGAAGATCTATTATCTGGGAAGATACAAAGGAAGCTACAAGTTTAAACATTTATAAAGTGACAGTATTGGAATATAAAACACATTTAGTTGTACCGTAGCTTGCTTTAATTCCAATAAGCCTAGGCTATTCTTGACGTCCTGTTTTTTCTTCAAATCCTCTGTAGATCAAAGCTCTGGAATAGACAGACAGGTTGGGGTGACATGAATTGGGCCTGGACTAAAGAGTGGTGGAAACTCACAGCACGGTCTCTTCAGAGGAGGTGGGGGTAAAAGGAGACAATGAAGGCAATTCACAATAGTATTAGCTAATGAAGGGACTCAGGCATTCCTTATTGTGGAATGTAAGGTTGGATTAAACTGTAACATATCTTTTTTGTCTTTAAAAACTTCCAGACAGTCTCACATAGCTGTTGCCAAACAGGAAATGTACAAATGACCAAAGGATGTTGTAGTATATTAAACTGTAGCCCCAATCTTGCATTAAAACCTGTTCGAATCTGACAGTTTTACATCATCCATTTGTCTCAGGACTCTCAAGAGTTTAGAGTAACCAAGGCAGAGTTGGTTACGACATAATTTTTGTCATAAACTGTCTACACACACACACACAGACAAAAAAAAAAACAACAAAAAAAAAAACAATACTGGAGTTGATTTTTTTTTTTTTTTGCTGAGAGGAAATATCTGAATGTGATTATTGTGGTGCACTTTGAGGAGTGTTGAGAAGAAAGCCCACTTGTTTATTTAATGCAGCTCCAACTGGAAGTGACTTTGTGAGCCGTAGACAACAAGCCAGGATTCATTGGCTCTGCTTATCCAAACAGTGTCAACATGTTCATTTTTACTGGTGGTCTTTGACTTTCCTGACAGACCCCATCTGCCATTTTACAGGCTTATGGGCTATTTAACAGAGGCTCTCTGTAGCCACCAGAAGAGCAATGAAAGGGAATGCTGGTATTCACTCGAAACTCTAGACTTTCACTTTTGAGAAGCCAATGATTTGACCACCTTGAAATCTGAGACTCTTTAAATCCAAAGGAGCTGCAGGAATGCCCCAGACCCGTATATATCCCCCTTTCCCAAACATCCTTCCATGTTAGGATGTTGAAAGAGGTCTTCGCTAAGACTTGAGCAACCGTGTCTTGTCACATTTCTACTATGCTCTGTTGAGGCTGTTTACTGAGAGGGCCTGGGAAGCACCTTTTGTTTTATCACTGGACTAGCTAAAGTGCTACTGGATTTAGACATGCGGGATAGCGCTTGGTTAACTCAGGCTTCCATCCTATCCCAAGTTTAGATGTTGTAGACTAGATGCAAGCTTTGGTCACCTTTTTGTCTTGATTGGTCATAAGAACCTTAATTAACATTAATTAATGGCTCTTGTCTTTGCTTTACAACTTGAAGATCTTTTCTAGCACTTTGTCCTTTGTAGCAAACTAGTATGATTCAATCACGCAAGGTGATGCTGATGTACGATTGGTTTACGAGCGTGTGAATCTTGTTGAGTTCCATGTGTCTCGACTACAACACCAGAACGTGTTAGTTCCAGAGAGTAATGAATGGCCACAGAGCACTGACACCAGTTTATTTTTCATTTCCTCCACTCCTTTCTGATTCATACATGATCGAGTATGTGATGATTGGGAAGTAATGATGTGGAAGAGTAAATATTTACAGATTGGTAATGAGTACTGGAGAGCCAGCCACCCACCCCCCTTCTAGCCCACTGACCATCCTTCTGTAACTCCTCCCCTCTGGCCATACCATACATTCCTCTTCAGATCTGGATTTCATTGATAGCAAATCCACTTTGCAATGGTGCAATTCTTGCTCAGGATTTGTACTGACAGCAATGGTTAAGGTGATATCCACTCCTTAACATAAAATAAAGCCCATGTCAGTTTAGCCAATGATCCCGGGTGACGGACTAAACGTTACCACAGCCAGGGAGTTCCAATTTGGTGCTTTTTAAGTTAGCAATTTTGTTCAAATGATTATAGATTCAGTTGTTGATTACTAGCAATTTAGATGCAATCGAACTTTGCTTTGATATTCTTCCACATTTAAGAACTTTCTGCAGCGTCCCAGTTTGCTGCTCCTGTGAGCAATTAGCTCAGATGAGATCTGGTCCAAGATGGCTTCCCTCATCTATGTCACCTCATCAGCTGGCTTTTCCTTCTGAAAGATGCTAGGTGCTTATGTCTGCTTCAAAAGACATTCCTGTTCATCCAAAAAGACAGGGGTCTCTGCTTTCAGTCCTTAGGCCAAGCATACACATGACCTCCCCTCCTCCCAAACCTCTGCTTCTCCCCCACTCCACCTCTTCACCAGACAGGCCTTTCATGACTGCCCAGCACAAAGCCTTGCAGCTTGTGAGAGGAAGTTTCCAATTTCCAATTTTGCATGTGGGAAAATATGTACGTTTCTGAGAGGACCTTTTGTCTCGGCCGTAATGGCAGCAATTGGAGTGCAGAGGTCATAAAATGCAGTGTGTCATCGACACTACGCAGGCATGCATGGGACTTTTTATAGGCTCTCACTTTAGGCTGCAACCAGAATGGCTACCATGACAAAAAACTCATAAAGCGTATGTATCTGACAGGTCCTATATGTATCACACAGTATGATGGGTGGTTCTTTGAAATCTGAGAGTGCTCATTGCTCATTTCCAAAAGAGGAACAGCAGCAATAATGAGAAGGATGTAATGACTTCAACAAGGACATTTTCTGAACAATATATGGGAAACGGTACTATTTTTTAAATATCCAACGTCTGTCCAAACATCTAGACAACTCTCACCATAAGTAGACCTCAAATGCGACGGAAATCTTGTATCTGCCATAGGAGCCGAGGGGAAAATCATTTCCTCATTTTCTCCTTGCTTCCTAATGCTCCTAGAGGGCCACCACGCTCAATGTGTGAAACAAAAAGAGCCTTGTAAATTCCTCACACACAAAGGAGGTTAAAGCACTTTTATTTTGAAATGTTAACAGGCAGTTGCTGTGACAGTGGCAACAGAAAACAACAAATAGCTGCATAAAAAGTGTCTTCTCGAAATAGCATGCTCATGGGAAACAAGTGTTGAATTAAGCCTGAGCGTAAGAAAAATGACTACAGCTGACTTTCTGCTTACGTAGACTTTAGTTTGTCTACAGAATAGTCATTTACGTAGTTGTCTTTCACAGCAGTCCCCTCTATGGGATGTCCGTCTTCAGAACTGAAGAGACTGCTGGGAGGGCAAGCTTGGTGGTCAGCGCTCACTGCAGACTCCGATCCCCCACGCTGCCCGAATGCAGCCCCTGTCGGGTCTACCCCATGATTAAAGGAATCATTTCCCGTTCAGAGGCTCATGGGACACAATGCAAGTGCCTTGAGAGGCTCACCACAAAGGAGAGCAAATCTTCCCACAGCCTCGCCACATCTCTCACTGCAAGGATTTCACAAAATGTATCACCATATCAAAAGTGCATTCTACCTGACCCCATTCCCCCCAACTGCGACCTCCAGCTTTAATGGCCGCTCCAAGACAAATGGTCACTACATGCCCTGCCCAGCTAACCTTTTGTCTCCTCTATTTCTCATCACTCCAGTTCTGACAGGTAGGGTAGGTCAAGCCTTTTTTCCTTTTCTTTTCATTTTTTAATAATTAAAAGAAAAAAAGGCTGTTTCAAAACTTTAACTCTGTAATGGAAATTCTAATAATGAGCATGACAACAATGTCTTGGACAACTAGAACAAAGCAGAAAGTCACTTTTACTTTGAGTTAATTCTGAAAAATGTGATCATAAAATAGCTTGTGTGTGTGTGTGTGTGCTTGTATAAACAGGGCTGTAAAACTTATGATCAGGCCTAGTTGGTATTTGTGGTCCTTTTCACATTTTTCTGAATTGATTGTGTGGAAAAATCGAGGGAATTCCCTGAATTGGATGCAAACGTGGTTAAAGATTTTTAGCTGTGCTGAGGGCTGTAGATCAACGCATAATCAACTTAATAAAATTATTCAATAAACAAAGAAATAAAGGATGTGTGCGTGTAGAAGTGGTGGATTGATTTTTGCATGCTTTGATTCTGAACACTTTAGTCTACTTTCACAATACATTTTGACAGTTTTATCAAATCAAACAAGTCATGTACGTTTACACATTCATAAACTCTCTCTTTCTCGCAGTGTTTTGAGGGGGTTGTTCTCACTCCCTTATCCCTATTGATAACCCCTTCCTGTCATCCAGCCTGCTGATTCAGTTGAAAAGAGGGATGTTTTCATTCAGAGAGGAGTCTCTCTCTTTCTCTCTCAAAAACAAGTTTAAAACTTGCTTATTGTTTACTGGAGTCATGCGAAATGAGAATGTGAATTGTTAACATTGTCGAAATTCTATTTCATATTTCTTTCTTTCTTTTTGACTTCCTGACAAATGCTTTTAATACCAGTGCAGCAAAGTGAAAAGCAAAAGATGGACATTAGGTGTAAATTATGGTTTATCTGTGTATTTTAGCAATTTTGTGCTGCCAGAGAGAATTATGGGAAATGTAGTATTATTATTGTGCAAGCCTGCTGCCTCATAAACTAGCTAACTGAGTAATATTTTCGGGCATGCTTGATCATTATTGTTCACAACAGTGCTGTCTCGAGTTTCCTACTGGTAATTACGACGTTGTGCATTAATCTTGTAAATACTTCCACTCAGACATGACTTGAAGGCATTGGTCTCAGTTCAAAGTCAGCATCCATCTACATCTAGAGTGGTCAGGGTGAACTGACACCTGGGCTCCTTGACGCACAGTGGCCCCCTAGAGGTGGATGCCTGGCCACTCACTCTGACCGCTGTGCTCCTCTACAGACAGGACCGTCCCACACGGTCTGAGATGACCAGCTGCAGGGCACCTTCTTGCCTTCTGTTTGCGTTTCCAAGTCAATTTACCTTAACAAACAATTATTTTGGCACTTGTGTGATACTAAAATTTTGCCTGAATGAAGCTAGCACATTGATATATTTTTTTAAAAGAATCAGTTTACATGTGGGTGAGAGCAAAAGGCAGCACGAGGGGGGATACGAGGAAGAAAAGAGTCCAAGCACGCTCAGTACAGATAAAAGAGTTGCTCATTATAAAAGAACATGTAGGAATGTGGATTTGCATAAGGCGTGACTAGCAGGCCACACAGAAACCCAGCGGCTCTGCCACTCCACCGTCTACAACCCAATAACTTTTCCTTCTTTGTTTCGCGGCTAGTTGGAAGTGATCCCGTAAATAGACATGAACATGTTAACTTTTCTAAGCTATTGTTGCATAGTAACAGTAACCAATGTATGACAAAGAGGAATGAGAGGCCTTGAAAATGCAACTTTTTTGCCCTGCTATTTGGTAATCGTGATTCTTTTTTAGCATAACTCTTTCGTAAAGTAGGTTCATGTTTAGTACGGGAACAGTTTGTCTTTGTCAACACTTCCAGCCATTTCCAGTAAGGCCAGAGTCTTTTGCCAGCGAGTAGCTTTAGCTCTACCTTTATTGACAAACCAGCCAATGAGCTTTCACCCTGCAATAAGGGAAGTCATGGTGGTTTTGAAAGTACTGTGGCAAGCATACTTCCTCAACAATAGTGATGCCATTATAAAAAAACATCCTTAAACCAAACTTGCTGGTGCCTCAGGCACATACTTGCACTTTGAAATGCCTAGTAAAAATGCAATCCCTCTGCAAAAATCCACAAATCTTTGGTTAAATATTGCTCAGCCGCTCTGACAACAACACAACTGCTGATGGATATTCCTCCCACTGTCTTTCTCCTCAACTTTTCTGGCGTAGTCTTTATGCTCCAAGTTCCACGACAGGTGAAATTAGGGAGGGCTACATCGATGTTGCTGCAGCCGATCAAAAGGACCTCTCTTCTCTGCAGCTGTTGCGTGTAAATCAGGGGCGATTTCCGCACACTGTCCGCTCCTAAGCACCCAAAGAAGGGGAAGGAGGGGTGGCGGAGCTCTCTTGGGTACCCATTGTGCAATGCAACTGCAAAGACAGATTCTGAAGCCCCAGCTTCAGAGTGCAGAGGGTATATCGAGTGGATCCAGGCATATCGGGTTGCGGCTCGGAGATGACGCAGGGCCCGCGGGCTCGGTTGATCAGAGTGCTGCCGGAGGGATACATGGGTGACAGCTGGAGGTGGAGCGGAGGGCCACTAGTGTGACATGCATTCCAGGGCATTGTGATCACATGAAAAAGGGGTGATGGCAGTTTTTCACAGAGGCGCCTGTGTCTGCGGAGCTTTAGTGCCCAGTCTCTTATCCCAGTTACGCAGGCCCCAGGGGGAGGGTTGGTAGAGAGAGGTCATGTAATCATGACCACGATGATATGCAGGGATATTTATTCATTCAGATGATGCCATAAGGAATGTACATATGCGTGTGAGTGCAAGAAGGACTGCTCCGTCATGATGAGGTTAACCCAGCGGTAAGATTTTTCTGCTCAGTGGCTGCTGGGTTAATGACATTCAACAGTGTCCACAATAAACTCTTTTGAAAATCTATTATTAAACACGTGTTTTTATAAGCTTTCATTGTATTATACATGTTTAATTACCAGAAATGTGTGGTACATAAAAAGTAATGTGGCTGCAAGTGTGTACGCATCTTAATAATTATTTTCAAGAAAGATTTTTTGCACCACATCACTTAGATTGATGTTATGAATTAATCAGTTAATTAATTAAAAACATACACTACCAGTCAAAGTTTTTGGCCAGTAAGATGTTTAATGTTTCTTAAAGAAGTCTCTTCTGTTCACCAAGCCTGCATTTATTTGATCCAAAATACAGCAAAAATAGTAAAATTGTGAAATATTTTTACTATTTAAAATAACAGTTTGTTATTTGAATATATTTTTAAATGTCATTTATTCCTGCAATATTTATTCCTTTTACCATCATTACTCCAGTCACATGATCCTTCAGAAATCATTCTAATATTCTCATTTGCTGCTGCTTTGTTATAATAATAATAATAATAATAATAATAATTATTATTATTATTATTATGTTAAAAACAGCTAAGTAGAATTTGTTCGGGTTTCTCTGATGAATGGAAAGTTTAGAAGAACATAATTTATCTTACAATTCAGTGCGCCGACATACAGCGCCGTTGCGCTACGGGCGTCCCAAGTTCGCATCCTGGCTCGAGGACCTTTCCTGACCCTACCCCCTTCTCTTGCTCCCACTTCACTTCCTGTCAGCAATGATCTGTCCTATCGTAAGTCCAAAAAATAAATCTTAAAAAAAAAAATAATAATAATTCTTTGTAACATTATAAATGTCTTTATCACTACTTTTGATTAATACAAAGCATCCTTGCTAAATAAAAGTATTCATTTCTATTAATTTCTAAAAAAAAATATATGGACTCCAAGCTTTTGAGTATATGGTATGGTGGTATAATACAAAAGATTTTTATTTCAGATAAATGCTGCTTTGGATCTTTCTATTAATCAAAGAATCATGAAAAAAAATGAACTCAACTGTTTCAAATACTGATAAAAAATAATAATACAATTTTTCTTGAACAGCAAATCAGCATATTAGAATGATTTCTGAAGGATCATTTGACACTGAAGACTGGAGTAATGATGCTGAATATTTATCTTTGATTACAGAAATAAATTAAATTTCAAAATCAAATAGAAAGCAGTTCTATTTGAAAAATAAATTACAAATATTACAGAATAAAATATGAATGAATTTTAATACTGAAAATAAAAACATAAAAGAAGTGCTGTCTAGAAGATCTCCTTTGTGAGTCTTCTCATTTAGTTGAGGGACTATATTTCTGCATTTATTATTATAACAAAAAAATCGATGATTATGTATATCATAAACATTTCAAATACAAGAGCAGTTGTTAATACAAATCGTCACTGTTGGGTAACGCTACGCATGAGGGTGACTGTGCTATTCATTTCAAAACAGCAGATCTGATTTGCAATGAACAGGTGGGTAAAATCGTAGGAGATTTTGTAATGTTCTCCTCTCTGTGTTTCTGAACTGGGCACCATTCAAGAGAGTAGAGGGGAAACTCAGAAGCGTAAAAGAGTTCGTGGAAATGGGAGGCATTACAGAACAGCCGCAAGAACGGCAGCTGCCCGAAAGAACAGCTTTCAGAGTGTATGTGAGGACTGATGTGACAGAGCAAAGGATGGTCTATTGCACCATGAGTGGCACTGGGAAGAAATGTGCAAATGTGGAGCCTCACACACAAAAGCTGACTTAAAGTTGCGTACCTGCTGCAAAGAAGCTTTGAAGAATACGGGCTTGTGGCACCTCAATGGATCATAAGCCGAAACGGAAAAGTATGTTTTCCTTTCGATATGGAGTAAAGAGATGTGTGTGCGTGCGTTCGTGCGAAAAGGAGTGGGGGTCAAGAACGGATGAGGTCCATTGGCAGGAGGCCACTATTAGCTATTCAAGCAGTAACGGCCAGTGGTGGAAGAGAAAGAGAAAAAGAGACATGGAGAGGCAGACAAAGACAGTGAGCGAGAGAGGCACACTAGGCCTGAAGTAAGTCACTTTCAGGGGTGACAATACCCGGGGAAGAAAGAGGCCGATGACTGCTGCTAGGAGACTTCACTGAGAGGCATGCGGACAGCGGGCCCCAAGACCCCAAAAACATCAATGGGCTCATCCAATCCTCATTAAGGGGCTGAAATGATAGAGATATACATGAGAAAAAGCCCATAAGAGATGAGAGAGAAAAGAGGACCATGCCACCCAGTGAAGCAGGGCTGGCGCTGGCCAGAAAGCCCAGTCAGACGGCATGCAAGTCACCCAAGACCATCTGCAAAGCAGTCGCCCGGAGGGGAAAAAAAAGCCTTGGTTGTTTGTCTGAAAGGAACAAAATAATCAGGGAATATAAAAAGTTTTACACCGATCATGCTGAGACAATCAAGCACATCAAACGCTCCAAATATGTTAGCGGAAAACGGCATGATACTTTGTTTCTGTCAGCTGATATGCTGGTAATGATGGTGCATTTGTCACCATTTGCACACATCAAACTAATAACATCCTGCTTATAAAACACAGCTTTTTTTTAGCCCTTTAAAACTGTTTGTTAGCTTTTTACTTTTAGCCCATGTGTAATAAAGGAATAGTTTAGCCCAAAATGAAACCTGTATGTCATAGACGGAAAAATTCAGAAGAATGCAAGACTTTAGTGAAACTACAGCTGTGGTTGTCTCTGAAATGTCCTTTAAATGTAATCTTTCTTAACACACAAGTCTTATGGACTAGTTTTATGATGCTTCATCCTTGGACAGTCATGGTTAAAAGGGTTTTGCTGTGAACACAAAATTTTGAATGACAAAGGGGAGTAAATAAAAACTGGAATTTCATATTTGAACCATTCCTCTAGAGTAACCAAAATCACAGACACTAAGTCAGCATTTGGTAATGGCTCGAGGAATGGTTGAGGTTACGGTTGACCACATTTTCACACACACCAGACATGTTTTTTAAAAAAAATAAAAAATAACAGTCATGTAACCAATGATTAGTAACGGACACCCAGTGGTCTAAAATGCCTGAGCTCAAGTTATTCCATTTCAGAGGCAGGAATTGAGGAATACACATTAGAGGTGACTAAGACCATTTTTATGTTATGGTTCACCATTTTTGTAATAACATGATATGTATGATTATTTGACTTTACTGGCTTGAAAGGAATGTAAAAGAGGAGTCAACAATTTTAGGTCATGAGTAAAGAGCATGAGGTTGACAAGCAGCTGTATTCTGAAGGCGTCGCATCTACAGCTATATGATTCAATATACAGAACCAGTGAAAAGTGCAATAATTAAGAAATTTAAAAATAATATTCACCAAGTCTGCATTTATTTGATCAATAATACAGCAAAATAGCAATATTCTGACATTTTAAAACCTAAAATAATTGTTTTTCATTTTAATATAATTTTAAATTTTAATTTATTCCTGTAACAGCAAAGCTAAATTTCCAGCAGTCCTTACACTCTTGAAAATAAAGGTTCCAAAAGAGTGTTTTTGCAGTGATGCCATAGAAGAACCATTTTGGTTCCCCAAAGAACCTTTCAGTGAACGGTTCTTAAGAGAATCAATTTAAACATTTTAGAACATTTTAAAAATCTAAAGAACCTTTTTTTTTTCCGACTATAAATAACCTTTTCTATATTTGAAAGTTTCCATGGATGTTCAAGGTTCTTTATGGATCCATCAATGCCAATAAAGAACCTTTATTTCTAAGAGTGTACTCCAGTCTTCACTGTTACATGTCTATTCATAATATTGCTGTTTTTTTCTGTAATTTTGATCAAATTAATACTTTTTTTTTTTTAAAAAAAACATTAAAATCTTATTAACAAAATCTTGACCAGTAGTCTATGCAGCTGGAATTCCAATTTCTTTCTTCCAAAATTTTGTAGAATGGGTTTAAATATGCTAAAATGTGTGAGTGAAAACTGTGAGCATTGCTCTCAAGTTGAGTGCTTGGAGGTTTTATAGATAGGCAAAATATTTGTGTGGGATGTGAATGACAAGTGATTGTATTCTGTGGAATTCTGTGCAGGCCTAGTCATAATCCAACCTTTTTACATTTTTAAACCTCAAAGATACTTCAGGGAGTCTGTAGAAATCTTAAGTCTAAGAGTGAAGTATCTTTAACCCCTTAACTGTCACCCATCCCCTCAGGGGGACGCCTACGTTTACTTCAACATTTTACACATAAATCCTAATTTAATTATGACAAACTATATATCGTTGGAAAGGTCTAAATAGATATTTTGCTATTTTTTTTGTGTTACAAATTATGTAGGAAAAGCTGTAGAAAAGAGTGCACCTTAAAAATGTGATTCAACAGGAGTTCTGACCTTTGTCAAAAAAAACAAACAAACTTTCTTCGTTGCGTTTCACATCTATGTTCAAAAATGGGAGTGACAATTAAAGGGTTAAGGTTTATTGTCTTTATCTTTTAGATTTATTGTTTTTTAATTTTTATATAATACATTTTTATTGTTTTTATTATTGTAGTATAGATGAAAGCTATTCCAAAAGGTTCCTGAGAGAAAATCTAACTTTTTTTATACAGAGAATCTCTGGGTTGGCAGAGAGTATGACTGATTGTTGCTAGGTCTGTAAAGATTGAAAACCCTTGATCTATTGGGAAAAAAAAAACATGCACTACCAGTCAAAAGTTTTGGAACAGTAATGTTCTTTAAAGAAGTCTCTTCTGCTCACCAAGCCTGCATTTATTTGATCCAAAATACAGCAAAAGCAGTAATATTGTGAAATACTTTTACTATTTAAAATAACTTTCTATTTGAATATATTTTAAAATGTAATTTATTACAGCATACAGCATCATTACTCCAGTCTTCAGTGTCACATGATTCTTCATAAATCTGATAATAAATGATTTGCTTTATTATTATTATTATTATTATTATCATCATGATCATGATCAATATTTGAAACAGCTAAGTACAATCCAAAGATCAGCATTTATCTGAAACAAAAAGCTTTTGTAATATTATACACTATACTATTCAAATTAAATTAATACTTTTATTTAGCAATGATGCTTTAAACTGTTCTTCTGAACTGTCTATTCATCAAAGAAACCCGAAAAAATTCTACTCAGCTGTTTTCAACATAATAATAATAAATGTAATCATGTGACTGGAGTAATGATGCTAAAAATTCAGCTTCGAAATCACAGAAATAAATCACCTTTCAAAATATATTCAAATAGAAAACAATTATTTTAAATAATAAAATTATTTCGCAATTTTACTGTTACAGGCTTGGTAAGCAAAAGAGGCTTCTTTAAAAAAGCATTTAAAATCTTACTGTTTAAAAACTTTTGCCTGGTAGTGTACATTTTCAAATTTTCTTGTATTTAGCATGTGAATGACAAGCAATCTTATTGTGTGGATGTTTGACATTATGATAATGTTGATAATGTTATTATTTTAAAGGATTCCTGAGAAAATCTAGCTGTTTTTATCTTGGGGGTCTCTGAAGTATGGGTGGGAGTCTCTAGGTCTTTAGAGGTTGAACACCCCTGATCTCCAAGAAGGGTAAATGCTCAAATCTTTCCGTATTTTCCGCCACTACCCCAATATTCTCAGTTCCAAAAGCGTGACCCCCCAGCCCTATCCCCTGTCCGCCTGCTGCCCACCTCTGGTGCATTCCTCTATCCACCCTTCACACAATCGTACGGCCAGCGGCCTCTAAGCACATAATCCCCAGCAGCAGAGCCACTCACCGCAGCCCTACAATCTGCAGAAGGGGAAAAGGAAGGGGTGGATCCAGGGAGGAAGAGCCGTGGAAAAGGGGGTGCGCGGTGTGAAAGGAGGATGGTGAACGAGAGCAATGCAGAGTGAGAGAGAACTTAACGAGTGGAGGAGGGCAGTGAAAGAAGGGAAAAAGGGGCACCAGGGAGAGAGAAAAAAGTCAAACCCTGAGATGGGGGAAGCAATTGTGCAGGAGAAAAGAAAGGATTAGGTGACAATATTGGACAGAGCCGAGGGGTCAGGGGACCAGGGGCCCGATCGGCCTCCACGGAGAGAGACAGATGAAAGGAAGAGCCCCTCCTCCTGTGAATGGACATGGTTCAAGTGCAAGCGCACCTCTGGATGGGGGCAACCTGCAGTGCCCTGCGCTCTCAGGCCTCAGACCCACTGTGTGAGGCACTAGCTTCACATTCATCCACATACATATGGCCCTGTAGGATGTTCACTGATACATGTGCCCCTTGAAGAGGGAACCTCACCGTATTTATTCTTAATGCATATTGAGGTCTGATTAAATACAATTCATGTGTAGAAAACGTGTAATATTTCATTAAAATGTAATAATTTGCTCTGACTCTAAAACGTCAACTTCCCTTTCTAAATCATGTCACAAACGTACATTTCTCACGGGTTTCTGATGGGGGAAAAAAACAAGTGGCACTACACATTTTTTTCTCATCGAATGGAAACAACTCATAAATCAGATAATAGATAAAGTTATCTTGCTTTTTGGAACATCATAACAGCATCTGTATACAGTGAAAGTCTGGCTTTTTGTTAAAGCTACATTTTTAACCTTTAGCATTTCAACATCCTTGTTTAACAAAGGGTGCGTCAAAACAGTTGACATACAACAAGATAAGAACAGGTAGATTTTAAAAGCATTTGAACGTAACTGTTGACTGACAGCATTGCTGTTGCAAATTATCTTTGGCATGCTCTAGTAGCTCCCAAAGAGTCTGGAAACACAGTGGGCTGTTTCATAAGTTTTTACCTAAAGTCTATTGAGGCGTAGTAACTACTAGTTTATTTAACAGAGTCTATATTTAATTTGGTTGAACCATTTGTTTTTATAACAGAATGCTGTCTGGAATGTGTAATAAAAGAAAAGCTACCCAAATACCTTCAAAACTGTGAGCAGAAGTTGTACTTAAACAGCGAAATTCCATTGATCCTGTGATCAATTCAGTCGGTTTGTTCAAAGCAAGAGTAGGCAATTCTCAAAAAGTATTAATGAAATGTGAGTTTAGCATTTTCCAATTATTGAATTAGCACTGACAATGTTGATAAATATAGAATATGGTTTGAAAAAGAGAAGATATTTTGAAGAATGGCACTCAAACAGTTTCTGGAACCAACTGACTTCCATAGTATTTTTTCCATGCTATGGAAGTCAATGGGGACCAGTTACTGCTTAGTTACCCACATTCTTCAAAACATTTTCTCTTTTTTAAGCCATACCCTATACATACCTTATATGTTCAACAGAATAAAGAAATTCATACAGATTTGGAACAATTTAAAGGATTAGTTCATTCCAGAATTTAAAAAAAATCCTGATAATTTACTCGCCCCATGCCATCCAAGATGATTATGTGCAACTTCTATATATGTTAGTATTTAAAAGCTGCTTGTGATGTGACTTTCTCATCACCACCTAGTTTTTGTGGTTATCAGTGTATTACAAAGGTACAAAACAGACTTCAGTACTTCAATAGGTTGGTATGTTACCATTATATCAGTTAATGAAATTACGGTATTAAGCCATAAATTTAAGTGAAAACCATAAAACTTAAAACGTTGCTACTGTATTTTTACGGTAAAATTCTGGCAACCACAGCTGCCATTTTTTACCATAAATTTACCAGATTTTTTTTTTTTTTTATGGTGCAGTATTAAGTTCAATCGCATAAGAAGTAACTGTTATTAAATTACAGAAAATAAGAGTAATCCCTTACTTTAGTTTTTTTAAGGGAAAAGTAATTAAATTACAGTAACTAATTACTTAGTAACTTGGTTACACCCAACACTGGTATCGTCTTTGATTTAAGAAAGAATTACTAAAAACATGGTGGCGTTTCTTACTATGGTTGAAAATTTCTTATACTGAGATAAAATTCCCCCCTGTGAATGTCCCCAATCCTTAGTCCTCTGCATAAACTGTCATATAAAGACTGCTAAAAAGCCATTGACGAGTTACACAGGACAAAGGCAAATAGGTAAAGATAAATAACCATGATCTCAAATACTGATGTCATTATATAACCAACTGCTGGAACTGGCCCTTTGTTTGTTTATCAGGAACCAGTCTAACTGTAAGAATTGCAAATGGGTTCTTTAGAAAGCTGCTGTTGTGGGTCAAACTCTAGTGCCAAAGAGGTGGAGCAGCTGGCAGAGGTGTGATAAGCAGAGACAGTCAGTTAGGAGATTGCAGAGGTTCAAACGCTCCTCCACATGCCACTTTTAGCGTTTCGCTTAGTGCAGTGCAAAAGTGCTTTCAATAAACAAATAAGAAACACTTCCACGTTCTTTCCTTTCCCTCTGCTATTTCTGGATTTGCCAAAACAGCCACGCAATCTCAATGTCATGGCCAGGAAGCTTCTACTTTTAGCTATTTGCATACAATGGGAGTCTGCGCTATTCCATCGATGGTGGCTGTAGAAATAGGGCAGAACGGGGGGGTTTCCATATCCTTAATACAGCAGAGGGACTTGCACTATTGCCCCTGCCCATCCCACAATCCTCTCTGCTCAGGCACTGAGATCACAGCACTGGGGGACAGTTAGACCTGCGCTCATTTGCGGTCCAGGACGCTCTTCCTTCCTGGTTGACAGACAATAGAGGGGGTAAACATGACTCCACCCTCATCCTTCCCCGCACACGACCGCACGAGTGTTGTCCCCCACCTCTCACCCCGCTGCTCCTCATATGCACTTACAGCACACACAAAAGGAAAGCCAGCTTTTACAATGCACTACAGCGGGACAGACGCAGTCAGGGGATGCATGTTTATGAATAGGGCCCGGTTTATGGAGGATGTAACATCTTTGGGACCGAAGCGACTCAATGACGTTCACAGCTCTCTGGTAAAGTCCACAGAGAGCAATCTATTGTGATAATGTCGTAGCCCTGAGGTTCCAGAGGTGTCAAACCTGGTGCTGAAGGTGTCGAGACCCTATGACATTCATCTCACGCATTTCACTCAGGCGACCCAACAACACTGGGGCTTTGACAAACACTAACATCAGCCCTAGTGTCTCGGGTTTAAGAAATATTTCCAACAAAAAATTAGGTTGTGTTCATTGTGCTGGAAAAAACAAATAAATAAAATACAGCTTGCACATTCTTTTAGAAAACTCTTTTTGTATTCCAAATTCCAGACAGTGTTATTTTAATATCATTGAGGCTATTATAGTTCCTCTTAATAATTTGAATCTGTTTTTATTTGAATAATTCGAATTTTAAAGTTTTAGTAATTTGTTTGTTTTAATTTATTCAGTTGTTTTTAACTTGTTATTCATCAAAGAAAAAAAGAATCACAGGTTGCAAAAAAAAAAAAAAAAAAAATATTTGGCAGCACAGTTGTTTCCAACATTGATTCTAATAATAAATCAGCATATTAGAATGATTTCTGAAGGATTTCGTGACACTTAAGACTGGAGTAACAGCTGATGAAAATGCAGCATTGCATCACAGGAATAAATTATATTGTAAAGTATGTTAACATAAAAAACATAATTTTATTATTATTATTATTCTTAGTATTTTTGATCAAATAAATGCAGCCTTAATGAGCATAAGAGACTTCTTTAAAAAAAAAACATTCAATGAGAGGGTGTGTCCAAACTTTTGAGTTGTAGTGTATATATACATACAGTCAAACCAAAAATTATTTAGGCACCAGATATTTGATATGATATTTTTTACTAGTGGGTGCAGGACACTATAGTTCATTTAAGTAAGTGAGGATAGCAAAATAAAGTAAACTGTGACATATTATACCCAAAAATTTGGGACCAAATATTATTCAGACACTTTGACCTGTTCATGTTATCCTGCTAATGTGACATTTTTACACCACAGACTGAACAAAATTAGGCATTAATTGGTTAACAAAGTATTGATAATTGTGTAAATATGTGACCCCGGACGACGAAACCAGTCTTAAGTGTAAATTTTTCAAAAATGAGGTTTATTTATATTCTGAAAGTTGAATAAATAAGCTTTCAATAAATGTATGGTTTGTTGAGATCGGACAATATTTGGCTGAGATACAACTATTTGAAATCTGCAATCTGAGGATGCAAAAAAATAAAAATACTGAGAAAATTGCCTTTAAAGTTGTCCAAATGAAGTTCTTAGCAATGCATATTACGTATCAAAAATTAAGTTTTTATACATTTACAGTACAAAATTTACAAAATATCTTAATGGAACATGATCTTTACTTAATATCCTAATGATTTTTGGCAAAAAAAATTTTTTGATAATTTTGACCCATACCATGTATTTTTGGCTATTGCTAGAAATATTTCCCAGCGACTTAAGACTGGTTTTGTGGTCCAGGGTCACATATTGTCATGCTAACAGTTGTCTGAATTTTTGGTTGATTATAATCCATTACATACCTTTCTATCAAATTTATCTGACGTTATAAAGACACAGTTTTAACTGACACAGTTTAACTCTGAGTTTTTGACATATTTTATTACCATTTTCTGAACTATAGCGAATAAACTGTGATAATGTGAGAAATGTTGAAAGTGTCTGAATAAATTTTGGTTATAGTTTTTAGTTTAGTTTTAGTTATTTTAGCTTTTAAGCAACAAAAATCTAAACATGTATAGCATAAAACAACTGACTGCTTTTTTTTCTTAACTCAAAAGTATGATGTCAGACACTGATGTCATGTAACTGTAAAAACACAATGTTATGAGTTACAACACACTTATGAGTTGTTTTCCCATTAGCTTAGCAGACAGCAAGCATGTGTTGATGTTGCTTATAAATAACAAAGGAGTGAAATTTTACAAGGCTTGTGATCAAATGTAACACTTAGCACTTAATGTAGCACTAGGCCATGAGTAACAAGGTGTTATTCACTGAAATTTGAGAAAAGTCACAGTTTTCCATGGCAGGCAAATGTCACTTGTAAAAAGAACAGATTGTTAAACATGTGAGAAGAATAAATCATCTGAAATTCTCAATTAGGTTCAGGCTTAATCCTTTAAACAAGCCCATTTCCTGCATTATAACATTTATGGTCAGAAAAATGTGACAAAAAGGACTTTCGCACCTTTTGAACCTTTATCTTAACATCTGTTCGTAGAACCTCTAAACCAAATTACTAAGACAACTATTTGCATAGGTAATAAAGAGGCAATTTATAATCAGTTAAGTGTCAGGTGTAGCCACGCTCTTTCATTCTGATCTAATAAAAGGAGCGTGCGTGTTGCAAAGCATTGTGCTTGTTTTCTTTCAGAGTCCCTTTGAAATGAATGCTGCAGGTTTAAAGTTGGCCTTGTGTGGAATGTGAAGGAGATTTGTGGCAGATGAGGGCTATCTGGGACATGGTGACCCCTACCACCCTGCCACATGTGTAAGAGGTTCATCAAACCAAGGTCAGGGGTCAGGAGGTTAGGATTCTGTTTCCTGTTTCACACAGACCGCGGCTTCATCTGGGTCCAGATATCAGCGCCTCCATCAAAGACCTGACAATGGCAGCCATTCAAGCCTGGGCCCGTTCTCAAGCCATTACAAACCAGACACAGAGCAAGCCTAAGAGTTTCACTCTGATTATGACGAGATGTGTATGTCAGTACACTTCCTCCCAGGATAATTCTCTGACAGCATTTCATTGAGCTACAGTGACTGATGTTTACATGTCACTGTAGGTTTGGTTGATGGTTTTTGCCACCTATGCGGTCTATTTCTGCAAAATGTGTCATTTGATTTGTAAAGACTGTGTTAATATCTATAGGTAATATTTAATTTATGTTATTCACCTTTGTGAAAAACGATTTATTATTACTAAATGTGCACTTGTAGAGTATGTCTCATCTTAAACATTTATTTTTATAAAGCTGTACTTGCAGAAATATGAATGAAATAAAGACCACTTCAGAGAGTACATTTTCATGACTGTTTTCTAGTAACTTTTAAGAAAGGGGATTTTGTTAAATGAAAAGTTTTTGTTGTGCTATGTTGAATAACATAAATCACATGTAAAGACTGTTGTGTGTTATTCCAAGCCTATTTTAGTTTAAATACTATAAAGTCCTATGTGTCAAAAGGCACTATAAAGTTCAGCTAATTGCATTTTACATAAATGTAAACTATAATACATTTAATACACTTCATTAGATTGCAATTAACATATAATTAAGGATTCAAAAAATTACATTTTTTCATATGAAGTATTTTTTCTACAAGTTTGCTAAAGGAAAAAAAAAAAACACTTTCATGTGATAAAGGTGGATCACAGGTTGATTATTGTTAGGCCAAAATAAATAAACATGGATATGGATGATTCAGGAACATGAAAATTCAACAGTATGAGTCAAAATTAGTCAACACCCTACAAACTCTGGAACTTAGGTATGATTCAGCCCTTATCTTTGCATAACTACACACACATATAGTCAAAACAAAAACTCTTTTTAAAAATGGTTGATTGTCTGATTTTAAATGCATTACAAAGGCAGAAAATCTGTGAATGACACAAACAGTGGGGAAAAAAAGGAGACTCCGCTCATAGTTTTATGTTAGCATGTGGCTAAGCTAACAATAAGCATGCAAATACATAACACAAAAAGCTGGCAAAATAATGCACTGAATACACTGAATTATTTTTTGATAATTTCAGTATTAAATGAAATATATTCATTTGTATAGTTTATGTATTTCTTTTCTTCCACTTAGCTGGTTGCAGTGCATTCTGGGAATGTCTTTGATGTGAAGGAGACATGAAACCTTAGTATCTGACCAAAATAATATATCTTAAGAGATAACATGATTTTGGAACAGCCTTCGTATTAGAAGCGTACTTCGTATGCTAAAACTGAAGGCAACTGGCTAGGTTTTGGAACAAAGCAAAATGCTCAAGTCACACAATTACTAAAACTAACCTCATCCTTCAGGCTTACACAGTCACAAAGGTCATTTTAAGCAGACTTCTGTACATGAATGTGTTTTAGAGCTGACCCAACCCAGAGTCAACATGCATCAGCAATCCTAGGTCAAACTCAAATACCTCTGAGTTCCATGAACCCATTCACATGTGTCTAGGGAAAGTTTTTTTTTGCAGTGGGTCTCAGGTAAAGTATGCATTGTTTCATAAATGCTCACTGAGATCTACCATGAATTTGTTGTCTTAGATGGGTGTGTATACAGCTATTGGTTGGGGTCCACTGAAAGTCAGCTGCGGTGAAGACATACGGCTAATCAATTGGAACAGAGAAAAGAAAGCCGAAAATGAGCCTTGACTGTTTTGTATTTAAGGTAAAACATGTTTGAAAAATGCATTCATGTACTGTATGTTCCCTGTGAAATCTAATATTTCAAACTCTTCTATATTCTTAATACTGAATGACAGTATCACCACAGTACTTTTCTATGTCAAGGATTTCATGTCAGTTTCACATGGAAAGGTACAGAGATCAGGCTGGGAATGTGGAAGAAGCCTGGATTATACAGCAGTGGCATCCTGGGGCTTATGAGTGCCGCCATAGCCCTTGTCTCATCGCCTGGCTCTGGTTACACTCCTCAATGTGTGACCGTCTGACAGAGACACCACTCTCCATTTACCCTCCCTGCCAGCAGTCTAGGTGGGATGGGCTGATAGGGGCCGGTGGTCTCGCACCATTGCGTCTGTGAGGGCCCATACCCAGGCGTGAAGCATGTCTCATCCTCATAACAGTGTGGCAGGACCAGGAGTTCTGCTAAATTCTTCACCTTTGTGCGGCCCACATAGAGACTCTGTTGCCGGCCTGTTGGTCTGGTCCACACATCCGACAGTAGATCATAACATGGGGAAAAGGATAGCCAATTGTCAGTCAGAGTCTAGAGACTATACAAACAGTCACACGGCATTAAAGAGAGTGTGAAACTTTTAGGGCAGAGGAAATGTGCAGCCTGGGAGGTGGGAAGTTTTTTTTTCACAGCAACACTAGAGCTATTATAAAAAAAAAAGTACATGGTGGTAGCATTGTACTTGATATCAGATGTAATACCATGGCACTAACAAATTGCACTAAATGATTACCTTATTCATATACCATGGTATTTTAATTTACTTTGAGAATACAATGACATGTCCAAAAATAATGTTAATACAAGGAGTTAGTGCACCCCAAAATTAAAATTCTGTCAATAATTACTGACCCTCATGCTGTTCCATACCTGTAAGACCTTCTTTCATCTTCGGAACACAATTTAAGATATTTTTGATGAAATCCTAGAGGTCTCTGGCCCTCCCATAGACAGCCAAGAGTACTACCATGTTTAAGGCCCAGAAAAGTACCAAGATGATCAACAAAGTAGTCCATGTGACATCAGTGGTTCAACTGTAATTTTACTGTAATTTTACTGTAATACTTTTTTGCGGAAAGATAACGACTTCATTCCACATTTTCTTCTCTGTTGCATCACTTGTGGACGAGCGCTCATGAGAGTGCCCTGATGCATCCATGTGGTGACACTGACCTAGATCAATAGATTTCAATAGCTTTCATACAGCGTGCAACTTTTTTTGCGTATAAACAACGTGTGTTCAGCGCCACCACACACATGCCTCTTGGTGCTCTTGTAAACGCATGTCCACAAGTGACATAGTAGAGACTAAATGTGGAATAAAGTCCTTATTTTTGTTTTCTTTGCACAAAAAATTATTCTCATAGCTTTGTAAAATTACAGTTGAATCATTGATGTCACATGGACTACTTTGTTAATCAATTTGGTACTTTTTTGGGCCTTAAACATGGTAGTACCCTTGCTGTCTATGGGAGGGCCAGAGATCTCTCAGATTTCATCAAAAAATATCATAAATTGTGTTCTGAAGATGAAAGAACACAATTTCTTACGGGATTGGAACAACATGAGGGTAAGTAATTAATGACAGAATTTTCATTTTTGGGTGAACTAACCCTTTAAGAAAACAATTCCTGGTAAATCATAATACAGGCTTTAAATAGAAAGCCAAAAATGAAAGCCAAAAATCAGCAAATCATAAGAGGACTTAAATAAACCATGCAACAATACGACAACACATTATATATATATATATATATATATATATACAATAAAATAATGCAATAAAAAATATTAAAATGTAAAATGTAGCCTAACACAAAATACCTTAATGTACAAAACCGATAACAGATCAGAATAAAGATTTTTGGTAACACTTTAGAATAGGAAACACTTTTTCACTAATAGCTACAACTTTTCCCTCAATAAATTCATAATTTGCTGCTTATTAATAGGTTGTAAGGTAGTTGTTAAGTTTAGGTGTAGAATAGGGTCATGTAGAATAAGGCATTAATATATGCTAAATTACTAATAAATGGCTAATATTCTAGTAATATGCATGCTAATAAGCAACTAGTTAAAAGACTGTAAAATAAAGTGTTACCAGATATTTTTTTTAATAATATAATATATACGTCCAAATCGTTTTTTTTTTTGTTTTTTTTTTGGCCATGTTTAGCATGAGAATCCAACTCTTTAACAGTGGAAATAACTCAACATGCATGAAACAGCATTGGATCCCACTTTAAACCATATTAGTCTTCTAAACACATGCATCCGAAGCACGTGCACAGAAAGCAGCTGTCACATGGCAAATGAGTACTAAACTAACTCTCTTTCATGTCTTATTACACTTAAACTGTTAAATACACACAAGTTTATGCTAAAAACAGACATGAGTTACAAAAACAGTCAGTTATGTCTGTGAAGGTAAACAGCTGGGAAAGAAATCACCTTTATATTAGATCTGTGTGGCAGCAGTGTAATATACAGTAAATAAATCAATAAATCCACTGCTCTCTTGTCACCTTTGACACTGAGACTCTAAATAGTGTTCTGTGCTTGTCTGTGCAGCCAACAACAGAACAATTAGCATGCTTTGCTCAAACTTTTGCCGTGGCGTTAGAACTAGTACAAAATGACAGTCTTGACAGTCTTGTTTTAAGCAAAATGCACTTAATTTAATTTTTCCACCTGGAAACAAGTACAATTATCTGCCAGTGGGGTAAATAAAATATTCTTAAAACAAGAGTATTTTACCTACCCCACTGGCAGATAATTTTACTTCTTTTAAGCAAAATGCACTTAATTTAGTTTTTTCCCCCTGGAAACAAGATTAAATATCTTATGTCATTTTGCTTTTCTAGTAAATGCATCATAATTTAAGAATTTTTTGATATTTTGACTATAAACAAGACAAAAATACTAAGTAAGACCAGCCTTTTTTTGCACTGTGGGTGATAATATTCAATAAGATCCACCTCGTTTTTCCAAAAAAATTTACTGGGTTGTTCTTTTTCACGTTTTCTGGCTTGGTAGATGTACCGGGGACCCGATTTATAGCGCTTGGAACATGGAAACCAATATTTCACCACTCTTTTCTCTTTTTTTTTCTGTTCAAATTTGTGCAAACATTTTCACATTGTTTTTGTTAGTGGCTCCCACCCAAGGTGAAAGGGCTCACTTCTATGTAGGCTGTTAATAGTCACGGCAGATCAAAACATGCAATTGTGTAACGTTTTCAAATGCCTACACATGTGCATGAATTCAGACTAATTTCTAAACATGCTATATTAAAGGCTTGCAGCTAGGTGAGTGCATATGCTGTGTTGTTTCATATGATATTATGTTACATTTTCACAGCATTTAACACTGAGGCCAGAGTGTAGATAATTATTAAGTTAAGCATTCAAATGTTTAATGTAATTTAAGCTTTACACACCCACATGTAAACATGAAGACATGCACAAAGTGGAAGAAGAAAATGAAAGGGGAGTTGATGAGATATGCGTAGGTGTACTTTGGTATGAACGGTCTCATGTGAACATGCTCCCAGTGAGCTGGGAGGGATCAGGGAACCGCACAGAGAGTAGGGTGCGCCTCTCTATCCATGCATTGCTGAACAATGCTGCCAAGGAACTGACAAAGGTCAAGCAAGAAAGAGAACGAGTGTGCCTTCTTATCGCACCGTTGACCTACAACTCCTACATGCTATGCCATTCTTATAAAAGCAGGTGCAATAGTTGCTGCTTTGAGGAGTGAGGCAACAAAGTCAAGGTGTCGGTTCCTTAAGAAGTCTTGATATAGTCGGAAACTCTGCATTCGGGTTGAGATAAGTTGAGATATTGCAGGATTTAGTTAGTTTAGTCATGCAGAACCACAACTATCCAGTACTGTTAAAACAAAGTTTTTTTGGCTGTGAAATTGGCATCATTTCCGTTTGTGCACTGACTCTTATTTAAACGCTATATATTTTTGAAGGTGGTTTAACATCTCAAATTTCACAAGATTTACCTATTTAAAAGACCATGAATCCATCAAAGAAGTCATGCAGAGTATGCATTTTCTCATGCAGTAGTTTTTGACACACCTGCCAACAGAATGCATCTTATCCCCTCTGCTCCTGGCGATGTTGCTTTTAACAAAGTACACTTAACTTTTGGGTAAAATACAGGCTTCCTGTTGACTTGTCAGCAGACTGAGGAGAACTGCCTTGTCTGCACACTTTCCTGAAGAGTCTCAGGTCAAGATTTTTTAATCTCCCAGACTTTCACCCTCCTAGTCTAAACTAAATGGGCCATTTCCAAGAAATCACCTGACTCACTTTCACTTTTATTCTTAGTTTTTGACCACTGTGATAAGTAAATGACGGCAGTACAAACTCGTGAATCAGTAACCTGTATTAACTTAAGTGTGGGAGTTAAATCATTTAAGTGGTCACTAGCTATTTTGTACCTATATGCCAAACACCACCGCCAAACCATTTGTTCTTTCCTACCACCGCTAAATCAAGCACAGCGACAAATGGGAGATTAATTAATATGAATGAGTGGTTTGCAATGGAGGCATGTTTAGGTTAGCCCAACCTCCTCATCATCTGTCTAATCAGCTCCAGGGAGGGAGTAATGTCATCCAGATGCAGTCGGACGCCCATAGGGTGCTGGGAGAACCCTGCTGGGAGTTCTTCGGCATTAGCCTTTTCTTACTTTTAAGGGTTTAGTATGCTCATAATATTAGCTGCACTAAACACCACTGCTATAGAAAGACATATGGCATATGATCTACAGTGCCAAACATGACTACATGCACAAACCAAACCTTGAAGAGTGGATTATGCGTCCATTTTCTGCCATATGACCCTAGACCGGCAGAGTGGTAAAAAGCTGTGTGGAACATGTGTTTCTCTTTATGCCTCCAAATTCATAGGACCAGGTACCAAAACTGAACTTCTCCTAACACTAGCAAGAGGAATCAAGATCAAGAGTGAAGGTGCCCCATCTGACCCCTGCAAGACGTCTGCACAGCAGCAATATGACCAGAAGTCACAGAGTGTCCGAAGAGATCAAAAGCCATTGGTGTCATGCTACTAGACCACACAAATATTTTTTAAGCTCTCTTCAATTAGCGATGCATTTCGAAATGTATGGTGAATTCAGATAAATTCAGGGCCCTTTTTGGCAGTTTAAATGGTCAATGTTTATAAAGGTTACTGAAATAGGAGGTATAATGCTATTTATTGCATTCTGACTTATTTACTCAAAAATGCATTAAATAGCATTAGACCTCCCATTTCAGTAACCTTCATAAACATTGACCATTTAAACTGCCAAAAAGGGCCCTGAATTTATCTGAATTCACCATACATTTCGAAATGCATCGCTAATTGAAGAGAACTTAAAAAATATTTGTGTGGTCTAGTAGCATGACACCAATGGCCAAATAAAATTTCTGTGCCAAAGTGCATGACGTCATAGATGGAGGAATTCCTTGTATGGGCACACATTAACCAGGGGTGTGTTTTCCAAAACCAACTATGGTCGCAAGTTCTGTCCTTACCAATAGAGTTCAGTGGAACTAACAACTATAGTTAGCTAACGCTGCTTTTGGGAAATGCACCTTAATGTACTTTCAAGAGCGCGCACATCAATCTGCTTTATACGGGTTATGGAAGTCATCAGCAACGCTGCACAGGACTTGCTCGAAAGGATTTGTCATTTTGTTTTCAGGCTATGAAATCAACAGTGTCACTAAAGAAGTGTGTTTTTGCTTGTAAGAGAAAGATAACCTTGTTTGGCTTCCCAAAGAACCCAGCATTAGGGGAACGATGGATGCAGTTTGTTTCTCCGGGGCAGCAACGAGTTGTGCAAGTGTTTTTGTTCCCGGCATTTCAAATTAAATACAATTTAAGTCAATAAAGTTTTTGTTCCTGTTTAATTTATGTCAGCGTCACAGCTTGCAGGCGATCATTACACAAAAGCTTTGCATGCTCGTGACTCTTTAGCTTCACCCACTGCATGCCTCCAGGAGGTCGACTGTTTTCAGAGAGAAGTGGTACAGCTGTGTATATGTTTGATTTATAAGTCTGATAAAACTTAAAAAAGACTTTTCGGAGATATGAAGGATGCAATACTACTCTATAGGTACTCAAGATTAATCTGAGATTGGCAGAAACTGTGTTATGTCCCTTTTAAGTAAATATGAAGAATGGGGATTTCCATGAAACAAAGTCTTATCACACAGAAACAACATTAAAAAATGAGTCCAGTTGGATAAGTTCAATCTTCTAACTTTAATTAACCAACAGTATCTTTGATTTTTTTTTCTAGAAGTGGCGAGCGTAGCATTTGGGCCATGCCCAAACCACAAAACTGATGGGTGCAGAAGATGGATACTTAATCTAAAGCTTTTAAATGATTCACAGCTCATATCTCCATCTCGGACTTACCAGAACATCAAAAAAGTTCAACACAAACAAGACAAGCAGTGCAGTGTAGTCCACTCTATGACATGCCAGACAGCTAGTTGTTCATGTTTACCAAAGATGTGGTTGTGAGTCTTGACAGTTTACGGTTACAGAATTATAAAATGCTTTTTTTTGTTTGTTTGTTTTTTTCCTTTTTAATAATTGAACCATGTGTGAACACAACACATTTGCCACTCTAAAACAGTTGTTGTGTGAACATGACCATTGCTTGTGTTTTAGGGGTACCACACAGTGTTGGGCTACTTTCATACTGTTGCCACAGGTTGTTTTTTATGTCCACGGGTTGAAGCGACCACAATAATGTAATATTTAGTCCCTGGAATGCTTATTTTACCAGAGGAAATCCACCATAAAACGTGTATTTTGTTCCCTGGAGTGCGATATTTACCGTGGGAACTCCTTGAAACGCAATTGGGCTACTTTTGGGCTAGTTTGAGGAGCAATTGAGCGGGTTTTGTTGTGAAAACCTGGCAACCCTGGTACCACAGCTGTCACTAGGGCAGTACCCTACAAAAGTACACTTATCTACCTCTAAAGTTTAGGGTGCCCTTTTTAGGGCACCTTCTGAACCTCTAAAGGTGCTATTTTTTCAAAGAGTGAAGTAGCTCAATTCTACATTATGCCATTTTGTATATAAAGGTATATCAGTGATAGAGCACAGAGATGTAGGTATTAAAGCAAATGTAAAAAATGTTGAAAATTAAACTCACTAAACAGACTTTCTGAGCATTAAGATTAGAAATGAACATGTTAATCTGGAGAGTCTCAAGTCCAGGGATGCCCAAACTCGGTCCTGGAGGGCCAATGTCCTGCAGAGTTTAGTTCCAGCCCCAATTAGACACGCCTTAACCATCTAAACAAGCTATTACTAGGCATACTAGAAACTTTCCAGCAGGTGTGTTGAGGCAAGTTGAAGCTAAACTCTGTAGGACCAAGTGAGTTTGGGCACTCCTGCTCAAGGCAAAAGGCTCAAAAAGGTGATATTGAACAATGGCAACAAAGAGCTCTAACTATACACAGTAATGGATGCTCTGAACAGACCTTTTAAAGTTAAACAATTAATCTGTTTTCTCTCTGTGAGACATCTGTATAGGGAATGATTATGAATATGGTCAAGTAGAAAGGATGAGGAAAGTTGAATGAGGAAGAAATGAGCAACATTTCTGACTTGGTCCTCTTGGACTCTTTGTGACTTGCCAACTACTTGCGCTTGTCGTGTTTGAATAAGAGGCCTTCTGCATTGCGGGAGGAGAGGTGAGGCTCTGTGCTGCCAGAAGGACTCAGCTCTGATGCCACAGTGGCATCATGGGTTGAGCTGATGAGAGCAGGGGGCAAACACAAATGTTCAAAAGGGGCTACAGAAAAGAAAAAGGGCCCCAGTGAGGAGAAAATTCCAGGCTGGCTTGCGGTGTTTGTTTCTGGGCTTTGTGTGGAGAGGCCCATGGTGAGTAGTGTTGCGTAAGTGGGCCGCGTGGCTGCTCTGGCATGCGGGCGGCTGAATTACTGCGGCAGATGGTAGAGCCGCTCCTGTGGGGGCCCACCGTGTCGTGCCAATGTTCCGGGTCGGGTGGCCCTTTCCCCCTCCCCTTGCTCTCTCTAACTCAGTAACACACAAAGGCCCCAGGAAGTGGCGATGAATGTACGGCCAGAGGAGCATGCCGAGGCGTGGGCCACAATTGGAGCTTTCAATCAGTGAACACTCGTTAATGCTGAGCCACGCTGCCGCTGCTGCCTTGCTGTCTCACATGGGCTTCGCACCCCTTCCCCCTTTGTCTTGGAGCGCGCCAAAGTGTGGGGCCCGTTCTCCTGATTATTTAGAAACCAGTGTTGGCTGGCAGTGTTGTGCCTGTGTTGCTTTGAATTGGTCATTGCATAGTCGAGGATCAAGCTCGTTTGCTGGTTAAGGATCCCACTTCTTTCTAGGCGGCTGATGGCTTTGTGTTTAGAAGTGTGTGTGTGTGTGTGTGTGTGTGTGTGTGTGTGTGGAAGAGCACTGGAAGCTGGACAGAGCCTTTTGTTGAGCAAGTTAAGATATTTTTTGCTTAAAATACTTTAGTCTAGCATTGAAAAGACACCATGAGTTCTGCACATTCTCTGTATTAAAGTCACCTATCCTTGTAGTATTGTAGTATGATCTTCCATAAATATATAAGTGGGTATAAATGCAGTTGCATGAAATCAAGATTTTGAATGTTGTCAACTAGCTGCTAACTTACATACATGTAGCATACTGATAAGAATAATTTGTTTTTACAGTGCATTTATAATTTTTATTTTTGATAATTTTTATATTATCCCTGCTGAAAAAAAAACAAACAAACAAACAAACAAACAAAAAAAAAACAGCTAAAATCAGCCTAGGCTGGTTGGCTGGTCCTACCTGGTTTAAGCTGGAAGTAGCTGGTTTTAGCTGGTCTCCCAGCCTGGCCAGGTTGGTCACATGGTATTCATCAAATTAAACTCCTTTTATAACAAACACCGGAGTTTACTTTTGTGTTGTTGCTGCTTTAATAGCAGGGTTAAGCTGAAGTCTAAAGTGACTTAAATATTGCTGACTCACGTTTTCCAGCGCATGTTAACACTGTTTAAACATGGCCGCATGGCTCTGACAAGGGGCGTTCCCAGCAGTCAATGCGTGACCTATGATCTCTATTGACATTTTTTTTGGCAGTATTGTTCCAATCATATTTATTAGTTAGCAGTTTTATGCTTGCAGTTGTCATGTACCGCCCACGCTTTGTACCATCATGATGCATCATAAAAGTAAAAACACAAGGAAATGATATTGGCAGTCTTTCAAAAACACACAAAAAAAGTGTTGAAGTGATAGCACTATGTACTAGCTATAGCTTATATACCCTACCAGCTATAACACCAGTGGAATGTTGTACATTTAGTGTGTTGTAGCACTGATCTGCCAATAAACCTTGCATATGGTTGCACCAGGGATGATGAAAAGGACTCGCCATCATTTTTATCATGTTATGATTCTGTAAAAAGTGTTTATGGATGACAAACAGATGTTTTCACTGAGTCGTACAAAGAGGCCTAAAATGGCCTCCAGACAGGAACAAACAAGCGGCAATGCTACGTAAAGCGCTATATAATGGGGCTGATTTGAAATGACTGGCTTTTTTAAACAGTCATAATCCCTTTTGCAGGCCAGGGAGCTACCACACTAAAAAGAGCCATTGTGGTGGCGTTGAGCTTGTGGGAGTGATTTACATAGCTAAAGGAAGGTAATCAGCTGGCACTGCGGCCATTGAGGAGGGGGTTCAAAGGAAGTTTGATTGAAGTCCGCTGAGGAAAAAGCTAAATAGATTGACAGTCAGGCCTCCCAAATCAGCCCCCTGTTCTGGCTTGGGAGAGTGCGTAGGGCAAGAGGTCATATTTTAAATGGGAAAAGGGGAAACAGGTCCAGGTTAGCAAACTACCCCTACTTTCAGCTCTAGCGTTGGCAGTATAAGTGTCGAACAATGTGGGCTAGCAAAGCTATATGAGAGTCTGCAAGCAATCACGTTTTTCTTGAGCACTTATCCCAGCAGAAACTTAGGAAAATATATAGACTGATATGAGGATTCCTTCTTTCATTTTCCAAATGACTTGTCCTGTGCAGGGTCGTGGGGATGCTGGAGCCTATCCCAGAGTTTCGGACTGTGGGCAGGGCAGCACTCTAGATGAATGTCCAGTCCATCACAGGGCTCAGATATAAAGATATTTACTTTAAATTGTGGGCTGAATGATTAAACAATTCTAGGCTTTTCTATAGATGTAAACAGAAAGGCCCATAATAGCTCAGAAAAGCTAACAAGTTCAAACTGATATTGATAATGAAAATTTTCAATTGCCCTCATTTACTGACTAAGATAACAACAAGCTTTATAGCTGCAGCATCCAACCAATCCGGATACTTCCGCTTAGACAGCTAGCCAATCAGAAAGCTCAGAAGAAGGTCCATTCAACTCATTCATTCATTGGAGTACATGGAGATGCCACTGTGCTTGTTATCTTTATTCAAGACTTTATTGCCTCAACTTTATGACACATTTCCTTTTTCCATCATAACTAAATAGCTCTATGAAGATAGACTGAGGTCTTTAAAATGAATGATTTACACATCAAAGAATCTGTCACAAGCTTCCTCTTTGATGTATTTCCTCATGCCCATATTTAGATGATGGGTGGGATGTTTACTTTGATTATTTTGGCTTTAATTATCTCACCGGCAGCTGTATGGAGAGGTTAATCAATATGTGAGTTTTTATACTTTGTTAGGCCAGTTCAGCAGTGGCGTTTAGCAAACTGTTACAGTTTATACTGAAAAAGACAAATTGTATTGTAACAAACTGACTAATACAACAAATTTATTCCGCACAAGTACACACATACACACACACACACACACACACACACAGTTTCAATGCAGCTGTCAGACCTCACAAAGCCAAGCCTGTAATGCTAGGAACAGCCAGCTGGACACAGCATACCCTCTATTCCTTCTCTAGTACAAAACTTTACCCCCCTCTTGCTGCCCTCTACCACCTTTACACTAATTATCACATGCCAAGGCACTTGCCAAGTGGGCAGCTGTCAGCATGGGTGGCAGCAGTGGATGAGAGACAGTAAGTAAAGGGAACAAGAGAGAGACATTTAGAGAGCTTCGGTAAGAAACGTGTCATAAAGTGTGAAAGACAATTGTTGAGCAACAGTGGAACTTGTTGGTGATATGATTGCAGAAAGAACTCAATTTTTACATGTTTATGAAAAATGAGCATCTGCTCACTCATAAAAAAGTTATTCTAAAAGGTATTGCTATGCAATTGCCAATGTATTAGGGGTTTGATGGCAAAACACAGAAGCAACCTGCCTCCTATTGATGACCTGAGCAGGAATGTGGGTAAAGTAACTCTGAATGATAGATAGGAGCAAGACCATAAAAATTTTGCATGTCAAGAGAAATATTTTTAATTGAATATGTAAAATTGAATATGTATAAAATAGGAAAACCATAAAGGTCATGCTACAAGGATGTGCTCTATTGATTTGGTGAAAGTGGGAGCTCTTGCTATTGAGTTTGGCACATACCATTCTCTTACAATGTTTTCATAGACTCTTTTTTTCCCCCAACACACTGTGATGGAACGATTCCACAGTTATTAACATTGTAAATCTAGCAATATTACCTTAGTATTAAAACAATGTTAACACCGTTGATGTTTATACAACCAAACTATGACTTTATCACTATTCGGATGGGACTAGTTTTCCAGGGGCTTAACAGAAAAGTTTCACAGATGAACTTTACAATTTTAATCCTGGCCAAATCTGCCAAGTCTATGTTTGTTCTCACACAACTTCCGTAAAAATTCCAGAGCAAATTTTTGGGCAAACTGTTATCCGCTGAAAAATCGAATCCTCCCTGACTGCAAATATCTGTGATTGCAGACAAAAGGGGCTTTCGCACCGCACAGATCTAGGAACTCAGTTTTAGTTATTAGCCAGCATGGTGGTTCCTAGAAAACCAGTTTCTCCCTCGGGCCATTTTCCTGGTTGCATTCGCACCGGGAGCAGGAACTCTGAAGCAGCCATATATGTTAATATTTTTACATGCATTTTTTTTAAATGTAATGCCATAGCTTAACCTTGGTATTTGTAGTAAAAATGCCAAATTCTGTCATGAAACTAATAGATGGCAGAGGCCGAAGGGTCCTTAAGGGTCCAAACTGATGAGCTGATTGGTTCATGTTGCATATGCAGCCAATGAGCTTGCTGCTTTACATTTAAATGGCTGGTTAGCATTTACTAGAGCATTTCACAGAATGTTTTCAGAGTTTATCTGAAACACTCCCCCTTCCTAGCTCCACCTGTATAGATCTGCTATGTGTTATTATTATAAATGGTATTTGTGCAGCAGCAGTATGTCTTAAATACTTACAGCACCTTATTGTTCCTGTACTGGCTTTGCAGCAGCAATAATACAAAAATCTTCAAAGAGTTGTCATGATAGAACTGTGGTTTTACTAATAGTAATCAGTCCACATGCAATGCATACATACAAAGCACACCCAGATATACAAAACAGACCCTACCACCTCTTTAATAAACGCAGAGATGTAGAATCACAGACGCTGGGTGATCAGAACTGTAACTTAAATGTTGATTAGAAAATTGGTCCCATCCGAATTGGGCTTATTTCTGCTTCTAAAAACCCTGGAAAGTGAAAAGTGTCCATTGGGTGAGAAAAAGTGAGGAAGGCATTTCAGTAATCTAAATTTGAAGCTATGAAAACATTAAGCACTAAAGTTTCACCATTAGTCATTGTGAGCATGGGATGGAGCTGTTCAATGTTGCATAAACTGAAGAAATTGTATGTTATTCTGACTCCTTGAGACTTCCTCCTCAGGTAGCCTCTTCAGTTCATGTTTATCATAAAAATGCTAAGCACACCTCTCCACAACAAGCGGTATGATTTAAGGTATCACATATACCCACATATGCGTATTAGGGGTTTGTTCAAACCCTGACTTTGCCTTAGCGCACACTGCAAAAGGAAAAGTGAGAATGAAGAAAAGAAAGTGAACATAGACAAGGACTACTATTTCCTTACCACTCCCTTTGTTTTCATTCTGCCGGTGGGAGCCAGACTCGTTAACGTGCGTATCAGCATCTTAATTGCTGCCTTGATGGGTATGTACGTGGGACCCACCACACACCCTGTGCACCACCCACTTTTCCCCATCTCACTTGTTCGGCAGCGCGACTGAAGCAAGACAGTCCTCCTCTTGGGACTATTACACCACATTAGGTGTAATTAGGGACCCTGTCCGGCATCCATCAAAGGGGTCGCAGGTTCCAAAGTGGGGTGGGGATAGCAGGCCATTGACCGCACTGTGATTAAGCAGTTCAGTAAGTTCATACCATACTTTGCCCACTCTTGATGTTCTGCTGTCTCAAGAAACGTGGACAAACCTTCAAAGGTAATTACCCGAATGGGTTCCAGGAGCTTTGTGGCCTTACTGGAAAAACATAATGGCACAACATGTCCAGTTTTTAATTCTCTATTTTCAAGATCTGTGGTCAGTGACAGCTGGTGTTGGGCAGTATAGTGCTGTTATCAGATTATGCTTGATGATAAATCTGTGTAGATGTCTTTGTCCCCATGGGTCGGGCAAAGTCAAACTCTAATGAGCATGCTGCCATTCCCGTCGCACCCTCCTGCCCTGGGCAGCTACATGGGTGGTATAAAAATCAGCTGAAATACATGACTGAGAGGCAGTCTTCTGTTCCCTGCTGGAATCTTCTGATGTTAGCTTGGTTTCTGACTGGTATGATTGGTCAATCTACAACAACAACAACAACAACAACAACAACAACAAAAATTAATTAATTTAATAAAATTCTTCCAAAACTGTCATCATTAACAGAACACAGAAGAAGATATTTGAAGAATGTTTCTACTCTTTCTGTCCATTCAGTGAAAGTCCGTGGGGATGCAAAGTTTCAAAAGGGACAGAGGTAGTGTAAAAGCAATCCATACAACTCCAGTGGTTTTCTGAAGTGATCAGACTGAACGCACCGATGTGTAAGTGTTTATTCACTCTCAAACCAAATAAAACCATTGATTATTCTCAAACAGCAGGCAACAGACCAGTACTTTTGAAGCTCCTATCCTGAATTCCTCTTCAGCATTAATTGCTAGAATGAGACTGTCCACAAATCTACATCATGGCTATGTCTTAAAAGGTTCCCGCATAGTGTTACATGCAGGGATTAAAATTAACTTTTTTACTCATCTTTCACTCAAGTTACTTCTACTAGCCAAAAAAAATATATATATAAAATAAATAAATAAACCAACAGCTTGAGGCTGTCTACACTGGACGTGACAAAGCAATTGTTGCAAATCATTTTGTGTCAGTACTAGGAATGTGCGATATTGACAGAAAATAATATCTCAATATTTTCTTGGATTGTATCAATAAAGATTTATTTTTGATGAGTGTGTTATTGTGCTAATATCTTAAGGACTACCGTGTACAGCTGACTCCTAAAGTTTGTGACATTCTATAAATTCTGCGTGGCCAGTTCACAGCAGTGATATAAATTAATTTTCCAATAAATTTAAATGGATTTTTACATTTTATGGGCATTTCTATTATTATAAAGGCCTTTTTTTCTAAAATTCTTACATTTAAACAGTCAATTATAATAATAATAATACATTTAGGGTGTTACTAAACAAATGAAATCACTATCAACAAAATTTATCTTTGCATATGATGTATTTACACATGTTCATGCAGCTTAGAAGGACATGGAATGCTTTAACCTGCAGTATATAAATGTTAAACAGTAAATAATGTTTTGATATTTGAAACATAATAGGAAATTGTTAAAAAAAAATAAAAGATACTTTAAATGTGAAATTAAAACCGCCAGTAGGTGGCAGCAAGTCACTCTTAAGTGAGTCATTGCAATTGATCTGAATCATTTAAACGGCTGATTCATTCAGGAACGAAACACTGTCATATGTTGCCCAGAGACGCAAAACAGTGCTGTGGCTGTTTTTGGAATGATTTTTGTTGGCAAAATAAAGCAAAAACAGCCAATATGGTGTCTAAATGTAAGGCCCTTGATATTAACTTCAAAATCAATATCACTTTTGTAATCATGCTGATTTTTAGGAAAAAAAAAAAACACGGCACTCTTCATGTGATATTGATTAACTATATGTAATGATATAAATATATACATTTTCTGCCCCCTTATCTTGAATTATGTGATCATTCTTAATGCATATTAATAGACTCAATCATGCAATGAAAGAACACACTCAGCACTACACTCTGTATGTTTTGTTTGTTTTTTTGCAATATACTCCAATAATGTCATGATGTCTCACTAGTTAAGTTTTTGCACTAAATCGGCACAGATTTTGCTGTGAGATTTGAGTGTGTTTCTTTTGTGTTATTTTTAAATCTGGTCAGGGCTTGCTTATTTGTTTTTAATATAAAAAGTTAAATTTTTAGCAAATGTAAAAGCCAAAAAGTAAAATGAATAACCCTAAGGCTGAAGGAAAAGTAAATTTATGTCTGTGCAGCAGAACTGTAGGAAAAGGAAGTTCAACACTCTTCAACAATGAGAAAAATTAAGCACAAATGTTAGTTAATAAAAGTAAGTTTTGCTTATTAGTATGGTTGAATTTGATCAACAAAAGTCAGCAGCAAAGACTTTGGTTAATAAAATGGTAATACTAATTACTTTAAAAAAGTAATCTGATTATGTAACTCACATTACTTGTATTGCGTTACCCCCAACCATGGTGCGCACCAAATAAGTGGACGGAGACCGCTAAAAAGATGGGTCTCAGTTCGCTTCCAAATGAATTCTGGTGCGGTTTGAATGAAATATTAACGCAACACAGACCAAATACTTCTAAACAAACCAAAAGCTATGCGACATGATTTCACTAAGGGTACAAGTATTCAAAACAAAATGAGCAGAGGGCAAACGTGGAGCAACCAAGAGGTAAAGTGCCTTTTGTGAGCTTTTTGTGAGTTCGAAATAAAATCATACCCATCAGTGAATGGGTACTTTGATTTCATACACCCGCAGTGCCGTTTTCCTTTTGTTTGGAGCGTTCGATGAGTTCTGTCACAAAATATACGTCATTCAACCTGACCATCAGATTGTGAATGTATCACTATGCCTTTAGGTTCGGGACCAGGACCAAATGTATAATTTCCCAAAAGAACCAAACAAACTGAACTACAAGTGTGAACACACCCTTAAATGCTGATTTTAGCTGGTAGCTTAATATGAAAATATGGGAAATGATAAGCGACTGATCATCTCCTAACTCGGATAAACTCCTGACAACTCCTTTATCCCCAGTTGGCCCGCTTTGGCCCGAGGTATTGGGCGGGCAAAAAATCCCGGGCCGTTGGCCCCGAGGACACTGTCATGGCCCAACAGTGGAAACGCGGCAATTGATCAGCACGAGTGCTAATCAGTGGGACTGAAGTCAGCCTGGATTACCATCTTTGTCAATATGGTTAGAGCTGGTAGGCCACCAACAAACCAGCTACTATGCTTCAAAATACAGCCGGACCCCTTTAACTGTTATGATCTGTTTATTCCAGTAGGAAAAACCTCAAACCCAAACTTCATACCAGTCTGGGAAGAACTAATGCCTCCCAATATCAAAATCAATGGCCACATCATGTTGTGAAAGACTAAAGATCATAATCCCAAGCAGACATTTATTATGATACGTCATTCAAATCATAGCCATTATGATCCCAAGATCACCCAGGAGGGAAAAAGGCAACAATCTGCTTTGAGGAGCTCTGTGGGTTAATCTCCCACACAGATCATCCTAAGTGAGGGGGTCTTTGATTTATGATGTTCAGCACTCTCAAATTTGTCTGGATATACATAAAGCATGATTCACATTTGCGGATGGATATCTACCTGCGCTTTGTATGGAATGCAAACTCCTACAGGCTCTTCATGTTCCTTCATGTTATCCAGTCCCATGCTAAGTCACTCCAATGTTAAACATGTGACCTTGTCAGAACAGCTGATTCTCAATCAAGAGTTCCTAACCAAAGACTAATATGGGACTAGTGTGGGGTTTTTCATCCATTGCGTTTAATGAGAGAAGGAACGTGGAGGTGGTTTTCAGGGGCCTGTGTATCTTTATTCCCCCAAATATTTAGACGGCAGTCTCTGTAATTGACCAGAGTAGGGATAGAGATAGTTAGCGTATGTGTGTATGTAGGGGGAAAAAAAAATTTACAATGTCTTTAATAGACATAGACATAATGAGAAATTAAAGGGGACCTATTATGCCCCTTTTTACAAAATGTAAAATAAGTCTCTGATGTCCCCAGAGTGTGTATGTGAAGTTTTACCTCAAAATATCCTATAGATGATGTTTATAGCTTGTTGAAATTGCCACTTTCAGGCTATGAGCCAAAACGCACCATTTCTGTGTTCACTTTAAATGCAAACGAGCTTGTGTTACCGCCTCTCTTTTCAGGCGAGGGCGGAGCTTCTAGAACCTAAAACGCTTGGGAGACATTGGCTGCGTCCGAAACCGCCTACTCAATGAGTAGGTACTTAATTTCAATAAGTACTTACTTAATGAGCGCTAAAAGAGTACCTACTCAACTCTCATTGAGTATGAAAGTGTTCCGCCATGTTGACATTATCATGTGACCTATAACAAGCGCAACAACTCATATGAGGGACAGATTTAATTAATCTGTAAATATTTTAATGTGGATGAAATTTGCTTATTTTGGGTTGATTTAAGTTTTCATGCAATACTAATATGACCCACGGTTTAATTCTTTAACAGATATTTTTGAAATTACGAAAACTCTTGAATATGTTATTATTTCTTTATTTTATGTGCAAAATTATTCATCTACATGCAAAACTGGCTTAAATCTTCTTTGTTTTCCTCGTTTTCTTTTTGAATATCTCTCTAGTTCCATCCCTGAGACTTATAAATAACAAAAATGCATTTTATGTAATATGATTTTATGAATATTATGAGTATTCAAAGATATTTAATCCTTTTTTCTGTATATAAACTTGTACTATGATGTACGTAAACCCATTATAGTTATGTTTTTAGTTTTTTTTTTTTTTTTTGTCATTATGATTATTCTTTGTTAAAGATACTACCATCTTTCCCTGAGCTTATATAGCTTATATGCAATTATGAAAATAAGACAACAGGACCACGAATACCTCATAGCATCCTTAACACAACAATATCTGCACAAAGGAGACATCGATCAGCTGCTCAAATATCTCACCTTTGGAGAAGACTGTTGTTTTTAAACTTGAAAAACATAAGTGCTACTACTTTGACATATGATTACCTCAGAATGCATTGCTAGCCCACTCCAACACACAAACAATAATAATGATAAATTCTGACCAATAATTAATTATATTGTTTAGTAAAACAAGAATGTTTTTTTTTTTTCTTTTTTTTTTTCATGTGCCATAGCTACGCATGTCAAGGTGAATACATATACATTTTCAATCAAGTAATGAATTAATGCATAAGTTAATGAAACATATATTTTATTTACTGACATTTACAGGAAACATGAATAAATGAGTAAAAGAATAAATTAAAGTAAGCATGACCATAAATAATGACACATGGTACAAAGCTTTATTCAAACATATTGTTCTGACAACCATGTATTTTACTGCCATCTCAACACAGTTGTGCCAATTCTGCAGCTGACCAGTGTTCCCACCTTCACCTGTCTTTGCTGGGGTCCCTGTAATAAGAGTATTTTATATCCTATATTTCTGTTCATACAACATCAGTCAATGGAGCCTGAATTTCAGTAGTTTCATGACATTATTTGATCATGCTTTTGAAGCTTCTGAAATTCAGGCCCCAACCAGCACAACAAACTTGATCAAAATCACATCCTCAGTGTCTTTCGGTCTTTCTCTAGATGCTCTATCTGGCTCTGTGGTCACTGAAGATGAAGAGGCCACAGCAGCATCTGGTCCAGATGAGGCAACAAGGGCAGATGGAGGGTCTCATCCATGGCACTAGGCCATTTCCAGGATGCTGCTGTGGATTTCTCCTTCCTCACTGCTCACACCAGTCTGCAGACATTTCAGAGCATACAAAGATGCACAAATATAATACAAAAGCTGTAATTTTACCAGCACAATGGCATTTGAACTCTATATTAGAAGTAACAAAATAATCTTACTTTATATCCTGTTTTCAGTTTTTTTTTTACCCACAAATGCTGCTGTCACCTTTCCTTGCAGGTCCTGCTCCACCACAAAAGATCTGCTGCAAAGGCACAGAAATCAAGAATCAGAAAAGTGCTGTAATAGGTCTGTTTGAAATTAAAATAAACAATTAAAATAAACTACAACTTAAAATTTGAAAGATGTTATATTGATGTAATTAAGGCCTGATCTATGAAATAAATAAAATCAATAAAATATTCCTGGGTTTTTAATGAAAACATATGCAGATTTCCCTCAAAAACAAAGCATATCATACAGAAAAATGGGAAATAGTTTATTTATTTTATTTTATTCTACATTTTCATTAACCATAAAACACAGCTAAAATATCAATACATTACAATACAATGTTTTTTTTTTTTTTTTACATATTTAAAGAAAAGTTCAATTTCTCATTGGGGTCATTGAAATATGGCCTGCATATGTTTTTGACAGGTTTCATGAGATTCACCCCAGTTTATGTCAAGTTTATTTGTGTGTATCTAAATAAAGGTTACTGGGGTCAAATCATCCAAAGCCGCTGTTTGTGTGATGATGAGTCTCTCTGGGTGGGGTGAGTCGAGCTATGCCTGGTGCGGTCTGCAGTGGCAGATCATCATCTCTCTGAGTTATAGCGACCCAAGTATGGCGGCCAGGAGCATGCCGTTTTCCCTTCGTTCACATTCCTGGTCTCTCCATGCAATAAGACACTACAGAGCCACCGACCTTACCACAGCTCTAAATAGACACTTGGTTGTAAAAGCTAATTAGCTGTGATTAAAACAAACTTATCTTGCCTGCCGTACCCAATTACATGTGTGCACTAAATGGGTGATCTTTCTATTCCAATCTCTCTCATTCTGTCAGCGTCCTAGACAATGGCCTGCAGGTTATCTTGTATAGCTCTAAAACAAAACAAAATTAGTTGTTTTTGCTTGGACTCAAAAATTACAGCATTTCCTGTGTTGGCTCTCAGACATACTGTATATCTCTCCCAGCCCCAGTCACCATCCACATCCCCATCAGGATGCAGTGAAAGCCTGACAAATAGGCCCCTTTCCGCCCTTCCTCCAGTGAAAATAGCATACTCTTTTTTTTCAGTGATTATCAGGAAATTCCCCTCAGAGTGGGAAGCAGAAGTGACACAACAAAGCCTGAAGCAGACAGTGGATGTCCTGAGGGAGTGATCCACTGATCTAATGTAATCTAAGGCATGATAATTGTAACTGTAGTTCTACCTCTCAAATATACTGTACAGATTTGAGATTTTGATCACTGTTTTGAGTGCACACTAATAACATCTTATCTCTGTACACTGTGTTGTTTTCCTCCATACTGAATCTATAACATATGGTCCTTCATATAACATTTAATATATACCTTGAAAATCTCCCCAAAAAGTATTTAATGGTTGGAAGACTGAATTATTAAATAAATAAACAAACAAACCCTAGTGAAAAATAAATATAATAAAATGTATTTAAATATGCACTTAATAAAAAATGTACTTTTAGTGTGCTAAACTGGTATAATTAAAGTCTGCAACAATTGGAACAACAATTTTTGTTCCTTATGCAATTTAATTTTTGCGGAAGAACTGCTGAAGTCCATACGTAAAAATATACTTATAAGTATATAAGTATACACTATTAAAAATAAAGGTGCTTCACGTTCTTCAGATTATAAAAAGGTAAGAAAGAGATAGTTCTTTAAAGAATTTTTAAGAATGGTTCTTTGTGGAACCAAAAAACTGTTCCTCTATGGCATCGCTGTGAAGAACCTTTTAACTCCTTAATTGTCACCGTCCCACCAGTTTACTTCACCATTTTACAAATAAATCATAATTTAATCATGACAAACTATATATCGTTGGAAAGGTCTAAGACTCCTAAATAGATATTTTACCATTTTTTGTGTTACAAATTTTGTAGGAAAAGTAAAAAGTAAGATTAATTTATGACAAGAGTGCACCCTGAAAAATCTACTTCATAACAGGAGTTCTGACCTTTGTCACAAAAAGACTTTCTTCGTTGGCTTTTTCCCTACCATGCTTTAGAAATCATAAGAAATTATATATCACTTGAAAACTTAAAATCTTGAAATTCATTGCACTATGAAGGAAAATGAACATTATATCACAAAATGTTTTTGTTCATAAAATATAAAAAAAAGGGGGGGGGGGGGGGGGGATTCTTGAAGATGGCTAAGGACTAAGCTGTTCAGAGTGAGTTGGGTAGGTCATTCCAGTAGGAGGGTACATTTAATGTGAAAGTCTGTGAAAGTGATTTCACTTGCAGAACCCAAGCTTCTAGAGGGCACATACCTCTGAAGTAATGAATTCAGGTAAAGGGGTGCAGAGCCAGTGGTGGTTCTGTAGGCAAGCATTAATGCCTTGAATAATGCCTTATTCTACATCCCTAAACCTACCCAATAGCTAAACTCAACAACTACCTCATTAAGAAGCAGCAAATTAGAAATTTATTGAGGGAAAGTCATAGTTAATAGTGAATAAGTGTTCCCCTATTTTTATATCAGTAAGTCTCAAGCAATATGTCAGTAAATATATTATTAGACTTGAGCTATACTTAGTATAAAATAAATGCATTTTAAATCTATTACTTTTTTACTAGGGAATCATTAACTGCAATTGACCTATCGCTAAGCCCCGCCCCCCTTAGTTACTGTTGCTGCCTCGAACAAACAAACAGAGTTTCCCACTGTCTTACAATGACGGTTGTCAGTGTGAAAACCTTTTCCGAAGATGTTTTTAATAAATGTTGAACACAGAAGGACCACCTCTCGTCGACGAGCATTCAAGTAGTACTTTAATATGCCATGGAGAGATATAAAAATTATTTTAAAATAAATATGGTGTGTAACATGATTAATTTGAAATCAAGGGTTTACAGATTGATTATGTCCTCTTTTCCCCGGACATGTCCTCTTTTTGGACTTTATCTTTTGCTTTCTACAGTCGTCATTCATTGTGTGCGTTTTTGTATTAAAGCCTGTTTTCTTAATCCCGCTCCCACAAACATTCTAATATTGAATATAATTTTTGCGCATCACGGAGTTCCTATCAATATGCAGAGTATTTAAATTGCTTTGGATACAGCTCGTGTTGGATGCAGGGTTGCCAAATCCGCATTTTTTTCCACAGAATTGGGCTGATTTTAAACTGTTGCGGCGAGCTGATTTTCTTCCGTGGGTTAAAAGTATGAAATAGTGCAAAAATTCCATTTGGCTAAAATGCTTGTGAAACATTTTGAATTCTACATGTGATAAAACTGTGGTAGATATTAGTTTTGTGAAGGATGGCCACTGTGGTAAGAAGTTTTTAGCTTTCAGTTTATGATCAATCTGTGTAACGGTGACTGTAAAATGTACGTTTTTGTATGGAAATTTTGATACCAAAACTAGGACATTACATTTTTATTTAGAATATTTCCCAAGTAATGTAAACAGAGCAAGAGAAAGTTTTCACATTATTTCCTAATTTTTTTTAATTCTAGAGAAAGTCTGATATAGTTGCTTAAATAAAATAATTAAAAAAATAAATAAAAAACTGCTAAGGTCAATATTATTAGCCCTCTTCAGAAATGATTAGTTTGATTAGCTATAGAACAAACCACTTTTGTCCAATGACTTGCCAAATTAAAAAAAAATTCCTTTAAAAAAATTTCAGTGTAAAGTTATATTTTTTGTTTTGTTATAGCATATATATATTTCAGGCATTTACCGTAAAAGTTTTACATTCTCTTCCATTAACGTTAGCTTTCCAGACAGCTGTTTGGCTGATGCTCATGCTGTCATGCAGACAGTTCTGTCGGACAGGTTTTCACAGCACCGCTTACAGTGTACCTGATCAGCCTGTTTAACTTCCCCACCCACAAATACCCTCAGCCAAGACGAAACAGTTAGAACTTCCCCCTCATTCTTAAACATGCTGTTGCCCGCCATGTGGAATGTAATTTTTATATATTTGAATAATTTGCATAACATTTGAATAGTGACCCCAAGCTGCCTGGTTGTTGTGTAACCATACTGTGTATTAAATGACAGCACAGAAAGTCCCTCTCTCTAGACAGAGAGTTAGACAGATTGATCTCTATCAAGTTTCTGTGTAAATATCTGATTAGACAAAGACAGCAGAGCATATGAATGCTTATCAAAGCTGAAGGAATGCGTTTGCTCTGCCAACAGGTAACCTAGTGAGTTCCCTCCTTCCTGACTAAAGCACTGGCATGAGGGAAAGGTTACAGATTGCTCTGAAAAGAGAGTTCCCCTTTAAAAGGCGCTGAAGCAAACACGGCATCCATCACGGCCTGTCCAGGGCCATTTTCCAATGAGTAACTCCGCCTGAATTTGGGGGGCATTTATAAACAAAGCAACTTTTCACACATTAACAAGGTTCTATTAAAACATCTCAAGGAGCACGGCACAGTAACAGGACGCGCTGGCTGACGGCAGAGTGCCAGCTATTTTCACACAGCTCTAGCAAATGAGTACAGTATATATACATGAACGCATTTCTCCTTGTAAGTGCCATTCAACTGACGGAGAGCAGTGCTGTAGAGTTTGAATAAACAGACGACTCTCTCTGTCTCAACTTTCTCCATCAAGCTCTCTGGTATCAAAGGCTGGGAAATGGCTGCCTTATTGAATTCTCTAGCAAATATTTACTATTCTGGGGGAAACAATGATTCAGGAGGTAAAACAAAATTGTAATGATAAAATAAAAATAGAAATAGTGATGACATGGGAATTTTTACAAGACTGGTTTCCAGAACAATAGGCAGATGGGGACAAAGGGTATACATGTGCTCTTTGCTCGGTTCTTTTAATTTCGGTAATATTTCTTTAATCAGCGGTTTCTTTAACCACTAGGTTTGTAAATAACCTTATTTATTCATTCAACCATTCATTCATTCATTTTTTTTTTTTTTTTTTTTTTTGATTGCACAAATCTGTATCAATGTTTGATTGAAAGGCACCTATAAATAAAATGAATTATTATTATATTATTATTCATCCTTAAGGAAGATGAGCAATAAAGAATGACATAATAATGCATTTTGACATTATTTTTGTAAAAATTAAGCACATTTGCCCTGGAATTCTCATTATCATAATGCATTCAGAATGTTTATTTATTTATTCATTTAATTTGTAACACTTCAGATTAGAGAAATTATTAATAGTAGGTATTGTAGTAGTTAGGGTTAAGGAATCTAGGATATGCTATGTAAATACTTATAAACAGCCAATATGCCAGTAATATGTATGCTAATAAACAATTTGAATACACTGAATAAAAAAAAAAATGAAAAAAGGTTATAGCAAATATAGCAAGATTTTTTCTCAGAATTGTGAGATATAAACTCGCAATTGCGGGTCATAGGATCAGAATTTATTTGAGATTTGTCAGAATTGTGAGTTTATTTCTCATAACTGAAAGTTTATGTCTCACAATTCTCACTTCATAACTCACAATTGCAAGTTTATATCATACAATTCTAAAGAAAAAAAGTCAGGATTACAAGATGTAAACCCGCAATTGTGAGGAAAAAAAAGTCCAAATTGTTAGATAAAAAGTTTCCTTTTTTTTTTTTTTTTGCGGAAACAGGCTTCCATAAGTTTTACCTTGTGGAATAGTATGGCTGTAACACATTTTTTTACCAGTGCACAATTAAAGGAATGTGGACCTCTTTTCCATTTACTGCAGTTCTTTGCAGTGACATCTCCAATAGGCTGAATGAGGTTTTTTTTTTTTTCCTCCATTCATTTGGCAGCACTAAAGAGTCCTTGCATTTAGCTCAGTCCAGGCCACCCCATCACAGTCAGGCTCATGGGTCAAAGAGATGAAAGAACAACCTTTTTGAAGGGTCTTATTAAAGAAACACTCTAAATCAACATTCTCATATTGTTCAGTCTCAAACCCGTGCATAACTTTAAATCACGAGGTGCCAAGGCTTAAAGTGTGTTGGCCAATAGCCAGACCCCTTCCGTTTTTTGGCAAAGTTATGCAGCCTGCAAACTGCAAATTGTGTAGACTATCCCTTCAAGACAATTGAGATGACTCTGACAATTGACAATTGCATACTCGCTCGATCATGACAATGAATTCATTTGGTTCTAGTATTTTTAAAATCAAATTTGTCTCATCTGTTCTGAACACAAAGTTCTCAATCTCTAGGCGGCTGAGTAAGATTGGGCCATTTCTGAATCTCTTCATCCCTGCATATTTCTCCCATACGTAGCAAAGTATGGGTGGCCGTCAGAAGGGAGGTAAGCTCTGGTGTGAAAGTGGCTGACCAGTGCACCAGGTCACACAAGGGTTATTCTTGTAAAAAGAATGTACAATCCTCACACATTCAGGCTTCAGCAGCTTGAGTGAGTGCTGTTGGGGAGAACATTCACGGATGGTCTGGACACTCATTTTTGGTATATTAGGCATTGCTCATTACTCTCTCAGTTACATATTTCCTAGAGGAGCACTGTGTTCTTTGATTTGCCTTTAGGGATGACTGCCTCCCTGTACAAATGAAGGAAATGAGGTCTGCCTTAGTGCACATACCATGCAGATTCAGCCCAGGGCCAGACTGTCTTCTGATGCCTTTTCACCACACTGGGGCAAAAGTCATTCTGCAGCGTTGGTTTAAATGTGTTAGGGCCCGTTCACACAGGACCAGTTCTTGCATCAGTCTGTGCTGGTTTTTTAATTGCTTTTCCTATGCAAATATTAATCAAATAAATCACTGATGGGAGAAAAAAAAAAAAAAATTAAGCAAAATTGAGACGCCTGCATTATCATCCATTTCACTGTACAGCATCGGTTTTTGTAAAAAATCGAGAACACTTTCCTTGTGAACAGCCCCTTTGCATGCATGTAGAATGAAATAATGCACATTGATCAATGTTTCCATACTAGTGAAATTGTATCCTGTAAGAAAAGTACATAAAATCTTGCCAGCTTTAATGTGGGAGGTGGCATATTTCACGTCTCGTGATTTTACTCTATGAAACAGTGGTTGTGTCTCTCAGCTTAGCGCCTGACTGGGCTAAATTACAGGGTTGTTCAGAACGCATAGCAGGGCTGTCGTCTTCATAGCTGGGAAGATTTACTGTCAGAGATGTCTGCCCAAGGTCTTTTGTTTTAAATTACCTGGGATATCCGGTCTTTGAGGCCGCTGCTCATCATTTTTATCCTCTTTCTTTTCTATCAGGAGTTTTTCCTGAGTTTCTTACATGGTTATCTACGGAATCTCGTTTTCACCAAGAAATAAAACATTTTTGACTTTTTATCTCACAACTGCATGATACAAACTCACAATTGCAAGATATAAAGTCAGAATTGCGAGATAGAAACTTATAAGAAGTACAAGAAGTTATACAAGAAGTTATAAACTCGCAATTATGAGTTATAAAGTCAGAATTGCATGATATAAATTCACAACTGTGAGTTATAAATTCAGAATTGAGACACAAACTCACAATTTTGACTTTTTTTATTGCAAATGCAAGTTTATATAGAAACTCGCAATGGCGAGTTATAAAGTCCAATGTTTACGAGATATAAACTCGTAATTCTGAGAAAAAAAGTCACAATTACGAGATATAAACTGGCAATTCTGGAAAACATCTGATTTGCAGGTTTTTATCGCAATTGCAAGATATAATTGCGCATATAAAATCACAATTCTGTGACAAAAGTCACAATTATGAGATAAACTCGCAGTTCTGAGAAAAAAGTCACAATTGTGAGATATAAACTCACAATGCTGAGAAAAAAGTCACAGTTACAAGATATAAAGTGGCAATTCTGAGAAAAAAAACTGATTTGTGAGTTTTTATCTCGCAATTCTGACTTTATAACTCACAATTGTGAATTTATATCTCAGTTCTATGAAAAAAACAAACAAAAAAAAACAACTGTAAACAGTGTAGGGGGTAACGCATTACAAGTAACATGAGTTACATAATAATATTACTTTTTCCAAGTAACTATTAAAGTAACACATTACTTTTTAATTGACAAGACAAAGTTACCTTTTCAAATAAGTAACGCCAGTTACTTTTTCCCCCCATTTATTGATTAAAGGGGGCCTATGCCCTTATGCTTTTTCTCTTTTTGAATTTTAGTCAGTGTGTGGTGTGTATGTTTGTGCATAAAAAGGATCTACAAAGTTACAAATCTCAAAGTCCACTAAAAAAATCCCTTTTCAAGAACTACAACAAGCGGCTCATTTGGACTGCAAGCTTTGTTTATATGATAAATCCCGCCTACGAAAATTTGAATTGTAGGGACGAGATGGGGGATAAGATTAATTTTAGCGATGCTGCATGGAGAGTCGCTTCTGGGAGACTTCAACGAGCAGCAGCACTGCTGGTATAAACACAAGCAATGACTACAGTAGTCACGATCTCCTTTGGTTGCCGTGTCAGAGCTGCGCGCCGCAGACGTGCACAGTATAGGGGCTCAAAACACATGCAGAGTGGCGACTGGTATAACTGGAGGCACTGACTAGAGGGGTGATTATTTCCGGTTGCCGTGTCAAAGAGTAACGTGCCACAGACGTGTGCAGTATAGGGGCTCAAAACACATGCAGAGTGGCGACTGGTATAACTGGAGGCACTGACTAGAGGGGTGATTATTTCCGGTTGCCGTGTCAAAGCGTAACGTGCCACAGACGTGTGCAGTATAGGGGCTCAAACACATGTAGATGTGCGACTGGTATTACCTATTGTAATAATGTAAATTCTGTTAAAAATATAATGCATTTTTCGAACCACCAAGCATGAGAGTATGTTCTAGTACACCCCCAAAACAAAATCAAGACTTTGAAGAAAAAAAAAAAAAAAAAAAAAAAGAGCATAAGAGGACCACTTTAAAAGCTCTCCTGTCCCCATGCTAGGAGAAATTGGGAGTAAAATGTTACTGTAGTTCTAAAATTCATCTCATCTTTTTGCTGAAGAGTTAACATTTTTTTCTTCTGTGGTCTACTGTAAAGATGTGAATTTACTTTTCTCTAAGCCTGAGGCTTTTGGTGTGAAAAGGCTTTTATATTTGCCAAAAATAGAACTTTTTATATTACAAACAAGCAACCTCCGCCTGATTTAAAAAGTAATGCCAAAGTAACGTTATGCATTACTTCCTATACAAAGTAACTAAGTAATGTAACTAGTTACTTTTTTCCATAGTTATTTCATCCAAACTGTAAGAAAATGACCGGTACCTTTTCTGTTAAGTTTGTATACATTTCCTTAAACCAACACAATACAATGCAATGCATAATTCAAAAGAGGGGTAAAAACCAACATGAAAAATGTCTTCAAATTAACATTGGAAGATATTTTTACACACTTTTCCAAAAATGCCTGGGGTCACATCAAAAATTCCTGTGATTGGATTCATGTAATTATAAGTTATGATATAATAGATTTAACTCTAAAACACATTCACATCATTTTTTATTTACATTTAAATTCACTTTATATGCACTTCAAGTACATAGAAACTAAAGGTGAATTTTATTAATAAACCTTGTAGTATTTATTCACCAAATTCTTATTCAAGTTATTGGAATTATCTTTATGATGCTGGCATTTCCAGCATGCACTGGGGAATTAATAATTAACAAAATGTCATGTTTTCACTCTTAACTATTTTATTTAGACCAGGATATCCTAAACAGGAAATTAATTAAATAATTAATAATTCATTTAATCAAATTGAACTGAACAATTAATCAAAATAAAACTGAAACAGTAACATATCATGACTATCAAGTCTAAGATTGCAAGTTAATTAAAGAAGTTTATAGTATAATTGTTGTGCGTTGTGTTTCAGACGGAAAAGAGAAGCACTCTGTTCATCTACATTTTTGCAAATTTGTTAAGTACAAGATTTTTTTTTTTTTTTTTTTTTTTTATCTTTGATTAATCATTTTCACAAATTTTAATTTGTATTATGCTTGTTTGTTTTGTTTTGGATATACTTCCCAAGGAAGGAACAATAACTTTTCAAGTCATATCTGTCGGCGTTCCTGTTTTTGCCATGCTCTTTGCTCTTTGTCACTCCATCAGGAAGTTACCTTTATGCAGATTTCCCAGCTGTAGTCATTGCAACTGAATATGCCCTTTTATAACCTTTCTCTGAACTCATTCTTTAGCACTATACCAGCACCACTGGATTTTCTGAGAAAAAGTGAATGCATATAAAAGGAGGCATCCTCTGAACAGCAAAACAGGATTTTAAGATAAGACAAGGATACCCTAAATGACCTAATCTTTATGTGAGCAAGGGAAGACAGCTCTCATTCACAAAACCGGATGGATAGAAACCAGTTGCGGCTGCTTTCATTTTTCTCCTTTTTTTTCTTCCTCCAGCAAACCTCCCTCTCCCCAGGCTGATTTTGTCAGCATGTCTGTCGTTGGTTCCCACTTAGGCCTCATGTGATTTCCTACCGAGTCCTAATGACATTTAGCTATTTTTGTCAATGGCTTTGTGCCTATTGTCCCTTATAACCTCAACCCTTCCTCCTTCACAAAACTAGCAGCGCAGACCTGGTGAAGACGCAGCTTGCAGACGGAAGTAAAACTAGTCAACTGATGCCCACAATGTCTGGAGCGGTTAGTTTTTTTAAAATATGCTTTGACTGCAACAGACAAAAATCTGCAACATGATAAGACAGGAGCAAGGCATTCTGAAGTGTTATTAATCTAATTAGCTTCATGTTTCATGTTGTTCACATCTACGTTAATAATACCTGCATAATATACCATGATAACAGTTATTTAAGCTTTATAAAGGGCTCAGAGCAAAAGTGAAAGAATGTTCTTCCCTAAAACAATAACGCAAAGGTGCAAGTGATTTCAGTGACCTGTAATGACTAGTACGTCTCTGATATCACAGAACACACAGCGATGTTAAGTTTCTCTTCCAGTTGTCCAGTTCGTCAATTCACAAATGCATTTGTTAAACTCAAACATACCTATTTTTGTCCGCTCACTCAACTCATAGACTTTCATCAGTTTGCTATTCAGAGTTGTGTCCAAATGTTGTCGTAATAAAAAAACAATAAGAAATAGTGACAAATAAACTGAAATGCGTGTGAAACACACAACCCTTCAAGCTAAGTAAGTCTGTCTACAGCTATCCTATCCTAGGGCACAACAGCCATGTTTGAACCTGTTTTTAGGATCTGAGATAAATGGAAGGAACTATTGTAACTGAAATATGAGTAATCAGGATTATATCTCGGGCTGGGTGATTATCAGATATTCATAATATCATGACTGTGCCGTTCATTTCCTTGAATGCATTTAAACTGTCCTTATGAATGAATCCATTCAAAAATATGATTCAATAATTTGTTTGCCTAATGGCTCATGACTGTGCGTGTTTGGTACATGTGTGGCACTTTCATAATATAATATAATATTAAATAATATGTAACAGCACAGTATAATATAATATATGGTTATATATAAGTTTTTGCAGTACATTTTTCAGTATTTTTTTTTTTTTTTTTTAATCTGGGTTTAATGACAGTCTTCTAAAAAAACTGACTATTATCAAAATGCTAATATATTACAGGGATATTTCACCCAAAAATGAAAATTCTGTCATTAATTACTCACCCTCATTTCATTTTAACACTAGAACTACCAGAATTAGAACTTCTAGAATGGCAATAGTGGTCATTCTGACCGTTCATACTAGACTGAACTGAATGATGTCATATTTACATTTGAAGGTTCTATTTACATTTTAAAATGAAGTTTTGAATGTCTGTTGACATATTTTATTAAGTCATCACCCTGATAATTACGATCTTTTTGTAATATAGCCTATACGAGTATATAGCCTGTACAAGCTACTAGACCACTCCCAAAGGTGCATGCCTCGCTTTATGTCCGGCAAGCTGGCCAAAGGTTTCTCTGAGCACTGCTCTGAGCACTGCAGTGAAAATGTTGAAAGTCTAAATGCCAACATATATGAACTAAAGCAGAGTATTTCGGTAGATAAAACATGTTGTGAATTTATGTCAGAACACTGAAGTAGGCTATTATTGATAACAGCCAGGCTATAGTCTTCCTTGTATCAACCTAACATACCTGGAACCATGGCAGACTGAATGACAGCAGTTGTCGAATTGGATTTTTTTTTTTTTTTACGAAGGGGAATTTTAGCTTATCAATATAAAATAAAAACAACTAGAACAAAAGTTGCTAGGCAACGGAGACGCGCATCTTCAACCGCTGGAAAAAGTCACAAAAATTGAAATTATACACCGTCTGTAATGCAAACGGTCAATTTGACCGCTTCGGCTATTCGAGGTAGAAAGACTCGAGTTTTTGAGCTCGTAAGTCACGGATTCAAACCACGATTCACAACTTTGTAGCGTTCCAGGCTTAAGCCCACTTACAAACTATTTCTATAGCCAAAGCTCCTTATTTCTTGCTTATTTGAGGGAAACGGATGAGGAAAATGGAGCATAAGACGAGAAGCAGTTATACCTTTTATTTTACGTTATATGTATATTTTGGAAATACATCGTATACACGTAGGGGCTGCCATAGTTGGTTCGCGGGCTATGTGATGTCAGAGCTCGGAACTGGGAGTGTATCGATCTAGTACGAGTTCACGGGTGGGAAGTCACTGGTTTGACTGCCATTCCAGTGCACTTTCACGGGTAGAAGGCTGGAAAAACACGGGTAACGGCTTGCCTGGATCGCGGCATCAGAACTCTTTTGCATTTTGTAATTTTAATAAAATAACATTGTTAGAATGAAATATACACACATTTAGTAAAAGTCAAGGAATAATAGTTTATTTCTATAAAATTCTTACATTGCAAAATTTAAAAACGAAAAAATGACTGCCAAAACTACTGGTCAAAAACTACTAATATGGCCATAGAAGTTATTCTGACCGTTCATACTAGACTGAACTTAATGCCATGCCATTTACATTCAAAGCTTATCATATTCTCGTCATATTTAATGAAGTCATCACCCTAAAAATATGACCTTTTTTTGTAATATACCCTATAATTGTATACAAGCTACTAGACCGTTCTCAAAGGTACGTGCCTTGCTTGTGTCCGGCAAATGGGAGAGCAAAGATTTTTACTAAAAAAAAAAAGCTGAATATTTCAGTAGATAAAACGTTTTGTGAATTTTGGAAATGACTATACATATATTTTTTCAATGCATGTACATGAATATAAACATCATCACTATTACAAAAAAAATTCTAAAAAAAGCCTAATAGTTTGTTTTTTTCCATGATATCTGTCTTGTCAGGGCTAAGTTAGATTAGCCTATACACATTAGCTATAGCATTACACAAGCATAATAATAATAATAATAACATTGACTATTTTGTCAGAACACTGAAGTATGTTATTATTGATAACAGCCAGGCTATTGTCTTCTAGGATCAGCCTAACATTTCTGGAACGTGGCAGATTGAATGACAGCAGTTGTCGAATTGGAGGTGTCCATCTGGCTTTTTTATGAATTGGAATTTTAGCTTAGCAATAGCATATAAAAACAACTATAACAAAAGTTGCTTGGCAACAAAGACGCACATTTTCAACCGTGGAAAAAAGTCACAAAATTTGAAATTGTACGTCTGTGATCTGAACGGTCAGTTTGACTGCTTTGGCCATTTATGGTAGAAATAACTATTTTGACTCTAAGAACTCTTTTGTGTTTTGTAATTTTCATAAAATAACAATGTTACTATGAAATATACATGTAATTACGAAAAATCAAAGAATTATAGTTTACTTACTATTACTGCCTTGGTAGTTCTAGTGTTGAGACCATTAGGCATTTGTTCATCTTCAAAATGCAAATCAAGATATTTTTAATGAAATCCGAGACTTTCCTGACCCTGCATAGACAACAATGTAATTAACACGTTCAAGGCCCAGAAAGGTAGTAAGGACATTGTTAAAATAGTCCATGTGATATCAGTGGTCCAACCATAATTTTATAAAGGTACAAAAATACTTTTTATGTGCAAAGAAAACAAAAATAACAACTTTATTCAACAATTTCCTTTCTTCTGTGTCAGTACCACAAAGCACAAAAAAATTCTCATGGCTTCATAAAATTAAGGTTGAACCACTGATGTCACATGGACTATTTTATCAATGTCCTTACTATCTTTCTGGGCCTTGAATATGTTAGTTGCATTGCTCTCGGATTTCACCAAAAATATCTTAATTTGTTTTCCAAAGATGAATGAAGGTCTTCCTTATTTGGAACAGCATGAGGATGAGTAATTAATGAAAGAATTGTATCTAAAAGTGTTATTTCAATGCACAGCGTCTCTTTAGATTGCTTGCTATCAACAACTCAAACCTCATTAGACAGATTATTAGAACTGGGTCTTATTGACAGCCTATGACTTCAGTAGCTCAACAGCAGCTGTTATTGGAGAAGAACAAGGGGAAGCGGTCAGTGACAGGGACCAGCAATCAACAAAAGCTTGGGCACAAGACACAAACAAACAATAACAATGGGGACACATTGTGGACACGAGCTGCAGAGCAACATTCCTGGAGGTAAGGCCTGGAGGGCAGCTAAAGCAGCTCATTTCCCCAGGTCATCGTTTTTCACAAGGACGCGCCACATCAGAGGGGCCTTAGCTGGAAATCAGATCCAATCAGATGTTCCTGAGGCTTTGAGAAGGCCGGTAGAAGTCACCCACTTGATATTTGATCAGATTTGTCTGGCCCCCTCTTTACCCTTGCTAAACCCACCCTCTCTCTCTCTCTCTCTCAATCTCTCTCTCTCTCTCTCTCTCTCTCAGTCTACCCTGCTTAATGGGAAGTAAAAGATCAGTAAGCCTTGTGGAATTCAGGACTCCTGTTACACGAGCATGTGCTTGCCGTCTGGACAAGGGCCTTTTTGCTCTCTCTTCTCCTCCTCCCTTTCTCGCACCCCTCTCTTTTTTTTGCTGGCTGCTCTGTTCTTCTTTTCGGAGCGCTGAGACATTGTTTTGGCGATGGGAAATGTCACTGCATGCGTCTGAGTGAATGTCTCGCGCATGCTTTGGGAAAATCAGTTTGTCTTTGTTGTATTTGCAGCCGTCATATCAGCCCTCTACAAACAGCTACACCCTTAAGTACCCGGCAGAGCATGTCCCTGGCTTGCAGAAGCACGATGTGTCATAACTCAAGTATCTTAAAAACACCAAAGCAAATGTCTTTTCTTTCAGGCTCAGAAGCTTCAGCAGGAAGGAAAAGGCAAGGTCTTTATATAGGTCAGCAAAGCAAAAACACAGGATAGTAACATGTCTTGGCTGGGCCTCTATTATGTAGGCATCATTTTTTCCCATTGTATGTCCCATTGTATTGGAGATGTACATTCACAATTCAGTTCTTGACCTCCTCCCAAAACAACGGACAATTTTAACAATAATGGGTCATTAAAAAAATAAAAAAAATAGAACTATTTTATGTGAGTTAAGTTAAAATATACCATTATTGTAATTATAGTGCAGGAAATGCATTTAAGCCTGCTGTATCACTATAAATCATAAGGGTCAATTTTTTTTTTTTTTTTTTTCAGTTGAGATTTATACATCTCAGCTGAATAAATAAGCTTTCTATTGATGTATGGTTTGTTAGGATAGGACAATATTTGGCCGAGATACAACTATTTGAAAATCTTAAATCTGAGGGTGCAAAAAAATTACAATAATGAGAGAATCGTCTTTAATGTTGTCCAAATGAAGTTTTTACCAATGCATATTACTAATCAAAATTTAGGTTTTGATATATTTATGCTAGGAAATTTACAAAATATCTTCAAGGATCATGATCTTTACTTAATATCCTAATGATTTTTGGCATAAAAAGAAATCTATAATTTTGACCCACACAATGTATTTTGCAGCTATTGCTACAAATATGCCCATGCTACTTAAGGTTTTATGGTCCAGGGTCACATATAGTAAAGTTTGTAATATTTCAAGAAGAACACTTATTGAGCCGAAGCAGTTTAGCTTAACTTGATTATCCATATATTTTTGGGAAAGTAGCAAATATTATACAACAAGGTTTTGAGGAACATTTATTTGTACATCTCACATTATCACTGCATTGTATTGTAACTACAAAGCTTCTATCATAAAAATAAGCATTTTAATAATCTAACTAAGACATATTGTTGATGATATAGACTGACATCATATGTATTCATATGTATTTAATTTAAGTAGTCGGCCATGCTGTTAAAAAGAGCTCATTGCTTTGCATTACATCATTTACACCATGTTACCCTCTGGCCATATAGTCAAACCAAACATTATTCAGACACCAGATATAATTTGAGTTTTTTTTTTTTTTTTTTTTTCTATTGGGTGCAGGACACTATAGTTAATTGATGTAAGTTAGAATAGCAAAATAAAGTAAACAGTGACATACCATATATCATACTACAATCTTTAAAAAGTAGGGGGTTAAAACTTGAGGTTTAACAATTATTAAACATTTGTTTTCTTTATACATTATGAACTTGTTTTTCTTGCTAGATATGTGTTTTAATGTTTTAGTGTTTAAATGCTTGAGGCTAAATATTTTCAGAATAAATAAGCAAAAACCAAGAAGTGTAACAATTATTATTGCTCTCCCCAGAATTTATGTATGATGTATTGACATGATATATTGCATAAATTTATTTGCATTTCTTTCTTTTTTTAAAACAAACAAATTGGACAAATGTTAGACACATGCTGTGAACTTTTTGAATCTCTGATGAGGGGCCAAAGATGATACACAGTGCAGAGGAACATCTTTCCTTGCATTATTTGGGGTTTCCTGGACTTGGACCCTCTGTGCTCTTAAGATACCAGAAGGATATTTTTTTATTCACTATTTGTCAAACATTTAGAATTAGGATTTTGTATAAATACAGTCAAAACAGTAATATTGTGAATATTGTTACAACTTAAAATAACCGTTTTCTATTTTATTGTATTTTAAAATGTAATTTATTGTCTTCAGTCTTCAGTGTCACATGATCCTTTAGAATTTGTAGTTTCTTATATATTGCCCAACACTTTTGGATGGTAGTGCATCACATTTTTCATGTTTTCAACATTATTAATATTAAGAAATGTTTCATGCACCAAATCAGTGTGTTAGAACGATTTATGAATACTATAAGTAATTGCTGCTGAAAATGTAGCTTTGCCATCATAGTAATAAATGACATTTTTAAAAACATTAAAACAACAACAACAACAACAACAACAACAACAACAACAACGTTAAATTTAAAATAGTAGTACTGATATTATTTAACAATGCTACTGTCACACTTCGGGTGTGTATAGGAACACGCAGGCTCACGAAGATGATAATAATGAAGTCTTTTAATAATCCACAAGGTAGAGTACAAGCACAGGAGGAGAATACACAGACACATAACGTGAGGTCGAAGACCGGACAAAACCCATAGAACAGAAAGGAACTTATAAAGGGAGGATAACGACACACACCTGAACTTAATGAACCAATTAACAGAAACTAGGTCACAGAGCACATGGGGAAGAAAACAAAACAAACACAGTCCAGGGGCGTGACAGTACTCCCCCCCTCCCGGATGGCGCGTCCTCGCGCCACAAACAGAAAGATGGAAACTTGGGAGGAGGCTCAGGAGGAGGACGGACAACTGGGAGGAGGAGAACCAAGGGAGTCCAGGGAGGAGATGATGGAGGGAGGAGCCAGGAGAGACCCAGGCCACAGCCAAGATGGCGGACCACGGTGGAGCCGACGGAGGGAGGAGCCATGGTGGAGGAATGGCAACCGACTCCAGGGGGCCGACCAACGGCGGCGGAGCAGGTGGAGGAGGAGCCCGAGGCGGAGACGGAGAGCCGATGGGCCAGGGCGACGGGGAGGATCCGGAGGGCCAAGGCGGAACAGATGGCACCGGCGACCGATGCGGAGACGGGGATCCAGAAGGCCGCGGTGGAGCCGGAGCGACCGAGGACTGAGGAGGAGCCGGAGGGAAGGAGGAGCCTGACAGAGCTGAAGGGATGGAGGGACGAGGCGCAGCCGGAAGAGCGGAGTCCCAAAGCGGCGGATGGTCGACGACAGACCAAGGCGGAGCCGGAGGGACGAGGGAGCCCGGCGGAGCTGGTGGACTGATGGGCCACGGTGGAGAGGAGGGAGCTAGGAGCCATGGTGGAGCCGACGGGTCGAAGGGCCGAGGCGGAGTCCGGGACTCAGAGGCTGGAGGCAGAGGTGAGGGATCCTCCAGCCATGACGCCGATGGAGACTGGCAGACCCGTGGCGCATCCAGCACACAGATGTTGGGCTGAGGGTGAGCCGTGGGGCTGACAGGAACCAGCAGCGGAGTAGACAGGAAAGGGTGGGTGGGCGGGACCTTGTGAATGTCCTCAGGGCTGAATTCAGGAGGGCGCTCTTGAGGAACGGGCACTGGAGGGCGCCGACGAGGTGCGGGCACTGGAGGGCGCCGACGAGGCGCGGGCACTGGAGGGCGCTCTTGAGGAGCGGGCACTGGAGGGCACCGACGAGGTGCTGGCACTGGAGGGCGCTCTTGTAAAGCGTGTACTGGAGTTTTGGGAACCACTTCTGGGCTGGACGAGACCAGCGGAGACGAAGGAGGGCTGGACGGGACCAGCGGAGACGAAGGAGGGCTGGACGGGACCAGCGGAGACGAAGGAGGGAATAAAGGGGCAGGATACAACTCCAGTTCAGTTTCCCAGTCTATTAGTTCCTTTTCCATATCAAGCAGCCCCAGATATATAATTAGCTCACCCTCAGCCTTGGTGCAGTGGGCGGAGCTCCACTCCGCGCTCTCGCTGTCATTGGCGTTCTCCACCGTGGCGTGCTCTGTAGCCGGCTCACGCACCTGGTCTGACTCTTTGGGCTCGGGCTCCGAGGCGATCCTCAGCTCTGTCGCGCTCCTAGGCGATGGCTCGTCGGTCGCTTTGGGCTCTGGCTCTCCGTCAGCGGTGGGCTCGGGCTGTTGCTCCGCGCAGCGGGGAGATGGTGGGCTGGGCTCTGGGTCCGGAGTGGCACTGGCGCGATTTTCCTCAGGGCGGATGGTGAGGGAGGACCCGTTTCTCGCCAGTGTCCACTCCACATAGGCGGCGAAGTCCGCTCGAGGACCATCTTCGGACGACAACGCTCTGCACGTGGGGTTCAGGCTGGCGTTATAAAATGTGCAGAGCGTGCCGTCCGGATAGCTGGAATAGTCCGCAATGAAAATGAACTGTCGTGTATGGTCCTCGAGCGTTCTCTCTCCCTGCTCCAGCATGAGGAGGAGAAACTTGGGGCTGTATATGGGGTCCATAACACGACAAAAACTGAAAATAAAAACTGTTCAAAAACGGAAAAGAAAAGACTGGGGAACACGACGCTTACTGTTTTGTAGGTCCGGTCTTCTGTCACACTTCGGGTGTGTATAGGAACACGCAGGCTCACGAAGATGATAATAATGAAGTCTTTTAATAATCCACAAGGTAGGGTACAAGCACAGGAGGAGAATACACAGACACATAACGTGAGGTCGAAGACCGGACAAAACCCATAGAACAGAAAGGAACTTATAAAGGGAGGATAACGACACACACCTGAACTTAATGAACCAATTAACAGAAACTAGGTCACAGAGCACATGGGGAAGAAAACAAAACAAACACAGTCCAGGGGCGTGACAGCTACTGTTTTAATGCATTTTTATTAACCCATTTGTGCCATTTTTTCTGAATGGTTTCATGCATATAATTATGTTAATCGTGTCCTATGTGAACATGTTCTGCATTTATTTTCCCCAGGTTTTTTTTTTTTTTTTTTTTTCTCGAAAATTGTGTTTGAATGGTGGGCAAATATGTTGTATGCACCCCTTCAAAGTCAAATTTGAATAGGAGGAGAGCATTTGGCATCTAACTCAAAATAACTACTGATAACACCTTGCTGAAGAAAAAAAAAGTTGGTTGGTTGGTCTTAGCTGGTTTAAGCTGGAAGTAGCTGGTTTCCCAGCCTGGCTAGACTGGTCAGGCTGGTTTTATCTGGTTGTTCCAGCTGGTCTCCCAGCCTGACCAGCTAAGAAAATGACAAAGTGACCAAAACCCCTCTAAAACCAGCCTGCTGACCAGCTAGGACCAGACTGGATGACCAGCTAAAACCAGCCTAAGCTGGTTGGCTGGTCTTAGCTGTTTTAAGCTTGAAGTACCTGGTTTTAGCTGGTTGTTCCAGCTGGTCTCCCAGCCAGACTAATTAGGGAAGTGACCAAGTTACCAAAACCCCTCTAAAACCAGCCTGCTGACCAGCTAGGACCAGGCTGGATGACCAGCTAAAACCAGCCTAAGCTGGTTGGCTGGTCTTAGCTGTTTTAAGCTTGAAGTACCTTAGCTGGTTGTTCCAGCTGGTCTCCCAGCCAGACTAATTAGGGAAGTGACCAAGTTACCAAAACCCCTCTAAAACCAGCCTGCTTACCAGCTAAGACCAGATTGGATGACCAGCTTAAACCAGCCTAAACTGGTTGGCTGGTTTAAGCTGGAAGTAGCTGGTGTTTTTCAGCAGGGAAGATTAATCTTTATTCAAAAACAGATTTATTATGTATAAAATAATTAAAAAAATAAATACATAAATAAAAATAAATAAATATTATATATGTAAATTTTCTGAAGAAAATGTAAGTGGTGCTTACTGTGACAAAACTCTGCACTAGGCAGTAATAATAGCCCTAATCATTTTAGCATCATGTTAACAGCATGTTAATTGTGTTAGCATTATGCTAACAACATGTTAACACAAGTAAAATGTTAAAACAAAATTAGCATAACTAGCATTTTGCTAGCATGATATTAACATGTTTTAAACACACTGTTGTGATTAGCATAATGCTAGCAACATACTAACATGTTGTTAACAAGAAGGTAACATGAGCAGCATGATGCTAGCAATAGTATACCCCATTTCCCCATGATATGTTATATGTACTTACAAGGCATTTGCCCACCGGCAACTATAGCTACCGCTTGTACTTTTGACTAATTAGCCTATACAAAAAACTATAGATCTCTTGTAAGATTTGTTTTGTTTGGATGTTTCTAGAGACCTTCATGATGACAGGAAGTCAGTCAATGCCTCTTTTTTTTTCTTAAAATCTTTTATTTGGTTGTTTACTTGCATGTCATTGAGCCATAAAACCTGGATCAAATCTAGAAAAATACTTACAAAAGGAAAATGACAACTATAAACTGCGGCAACTATAGTTTAAATACAGCCTTGGTGAGCACAAAAGACTTTCGTTAAAATATTTTTAAAGATAAAGATCTTAATAATTCCAGCTTTATGACTGGTGGTTTGAACAGAATAGAATAGAATAGAATAGAATAGAATAATATTTTTTGGTTACAGTTTATTTTAAGGTGTCATTGTTAGATGACATAAGATTAAAATAAAGTGTTACAATATTTAGCTTTTTAAACAAACTTGAGCATGCTTCATTACCATTTTCAGCCTTTTAAGAAATGCAGTGTACATCAGATCATCTAAAGCACCCCAGCAAAGTTGTCATCTAACTTTTACGGGGACTAGCAATGCATAAAATTCAGAAATAGTCACTGCAACAAATGACAAAAGGAGGCCACAGTCTGAAAACTCAAAGAATGCTCAACACTCTTTACATTAGGCTTGTCTCAGAAAGCCTGTGGGCACACATTACAGTCGCAAGACTCTGCAGAATAACTTCCTGCATTGATACTGTCCCATTTATTCAGGGTCAATGGACCGTTTCAGACACAATCAGCATAGCTTTCATCGTTTTAATCTTAACTTCAGTCATAACACAAGGTCATAGTTGAAAGGTTGAACCTAGACATTCCTGAAAGAGTGAACCTATTACATCCCTGCAACTGTCAAAACACTAATATGAGAAACTGATCACAGTTGCTTGTGTTTCATTGTCACACTAATCTTTCTGAAGAAAAAGCGGCAAGATTTTAAACACACACAGTCAAGGCAGACCTGTTGGATCAGTCTTATCAAACTTCAAAACAGTCCGACCCAGAAACCACCTCTCTAATCTACTGAGGCTATACAGTTTCTTGGAAACAAAATGTTAAATCTCATTAATATTAAACCCACTTTTAACCCAATTTTCAAACTTAAATTTTTAAGTGACTCATTCTGTGATTCAAGAGTTAATGATATTAATGTGCACACAAACTTTGAATTCTGCTGAACACAAAAGATGATATTTTGAAGAATGATGGTAACCAAACAGTTTACGGTAGCCACTGACTTCCATAGTATTTGTCCATACTTTGAAAGCCAATGGCTACCGCCAACTGTTTGGTTACTAACATTCTTCAGAATATCATCTTTTGTGTTCAATAGAAGAAGGAAACTTATACAGGTTTGAAACAACTTGAGTTTGTGAAAAGATTATAAAACTACCCTTTAAGGTAAACTTGTAGCACAAGTAAACTTGCCAAACCATTCTAAAGAAAGCAGTTACAACAAAATCTGTGGTAGAATAAATGTTATCTTAGCAGGATGTTTTTTTAAAGTTGAATCAAGGTCAATGTGGATTCACACAGAATACAGGTCCACACAGAATCAGTGACCGCAGAAAGATTTCCACAGAACTGAAACGCCCTGAAATATATTTGGCTAAATTGATTATGCTTTCAGCTACAAATAAAAGTGTAGTTATCTCCACTTACTTTAACATGTTTTCATCAATTTTTACTCTATAATCGGTTAAAAAAACAACAAAAAAAAAACACTTGTATAATGCATTATAAATATTTTTAATACAGTAATTATGCCTGTAATGCACTTTAATGCATTGTATGGTCTCATGAATAATTGTAACTACAGTCAAAATACATTATAATACTTATCTATCATCAAACACACTTTTAAAAAGTATAATACATTAAAACACATGACAACCAATTTTAGAATCTGCAAATATTATAATGCATTTTAACTTTGGTTGCAATTATTTATGAAAAGATACAATACATTATAGCATACACTACGATTAACTTTATAATGCATCGTACATAAGGTGTTTCAGGTAAAGTGTTACCAAAAGTTCACATTCTACCTAGGGCTGTTGAAAAGATGTGTCATGCGGAGCATATCTTACAGTTAGTATATCTGATGTGATGTAAAGATTGGAGAAATACTTTGACCCAGGATTGTAAGAACAGCTTGACAACTGGATGTAAACAGTTGCGTGGGCAACTTGCCGCACTAAAGTCCATAAACAACATCTTGAATTTGCTTTTACTAACTACTATCGATGTAGTGATCTGAGACATATGTGAGAAACTTAAAGTTGGGTACTGGAAGTAGACACTTATTACACTTGCATTTGTGATGAATCTGTTTTGAACTAGTGTTGGGAAGGAAGTGCTGTATCTTATGCATATCTTATTTTGCCTAAATATCATGTGTTTTTATTTAGTACTGCCCTTCAGAAGATACAGAAGATGCATGTTTGCAAGAAGACAAAATAAGTTAAATTTAACCTGATCTTTAAATTCAAAACGTGTTTACCCCCCGGCTTTTAATGCATTGTTTTTCCTTCTGAAGCATCAGAAAGAACCTTCTGTAATAGTTGCATATGAGTCCCTCAGTTGTCCTGTGAAAAGATGGATCTCAAAATCATAGTCATTGTTGGAAAGAGTTCAAATGCACAAAAATGCTGAAAAAGCAAAAAATAAGTGAGACTTTTTTGAAGAACAGCGTGTTCAGGACAAACAAGGTACTCATGAACAACTATCTCTTAGCAAAAAACACAGCTTATTCAGGTAACAACACATTATTAAGAATCAAGTGTATGTAAACTTTTTAACAGTATCATTTTTATAAATTAAACTATTATTTTCTCTTGTGGACTATACGTAAATGTATTTTAGGTACACTATCTTTTTCAGGTCCGAACTGTTATTAGGCCACATCATGCAGCATTTTTTTCTTTCGCTGTAGACAGACCAGTCATGATGGTCTGAGCATTGCATAGAAGTGTATTTGTAAATGAAGCCTTCTCATGCATGTGGTCAGACAGAGGAAGCATAAAAACTAACTTCCTCTTTCTAATTTTTTCAATGTACAGAATCTGTAGCAGTGAAAATGCACAGTGGTCTCTTTTTCAAACCTCTGAGCCTGGTGGGTGAAAGTACAAAAGAAGCATTTCCCATGATGTGAGTCCGGAAGACTGACAACACACATAAACACTCACAGCAACAGTTCGACCTCTCTATGGCTGAGGCCAGATGCTTCTACAGACATCCAATCAAAGGCTACCCGTGTGTGCAGGAGCAGCCAATCAAGTTCCTAGACCTCTTCTCCAGCAGTTCCTGCAGTTTCTCATCCCCAGCCCCATTCACAAAATGCTGTAGGGTCCGTTCACATGTGCCATTTGTTCTTCATTGAAACTATTGTGCAACCACTTAAAAAGAATCAGGAACTGAAAAAGCAAAAGCTGTGCAAGCAGTCAAACTCGGCACTTCCATTTTTGCCCATTTGTTTAACATATTCAGAACATGAATGTTCTTTGCAGCACTGACAGTGTTTTAAAGCATATCTAATGAATAAAACAATGAAATGTTTTATTGGTTGTCAAAAACACTCAAAAATCTTGTGCTACAATACAAGAGACATGCTCAGATATGCATATGCAAATAAGCACATGTAAGGAATTTTTATTAGCAAATAATGACTAAAGCAATCTTTACGCCATGACTTCAGAAAACATGAAATAAGCTGCACAAATTCTATGGACAAATTTGAGAATCTTTTTTTAGTGTGCTTAGCTTGGATATTTAATAAACATTCTCCTTTTGTTTTCTATGAAAGAAAGAAAATCATTGGTTTGGAATGACGTGTGGGTGAGTAGATTCATTCAGCTCTCCATTCAAATCCTTTTTTCAGAGGAAAAACTCTGCAAAAAACATCAAATTTGAATTTTTTTATAGACATGAACTCAGTGGCGCACAAGAAATAGCATGCATGTGGGATTCTGACAGCAGCGTGGGGGTTCAAATAGTTTTAACAGGATCTGACCTCTCCGCTCGGCCTCAACCAGAACGGGAGCCCTTTCCCTTCGCACTGGCTAGCCATCTTATGCATCCCATTACCTCCCACCCCAAAAAAAAAATGGGGGAAAAAGACTGACTTGTGGGACTGTCATAAGAGGAGGCGATCTATAGGGCTCATATGGGCGGAGGCTTAAAAAACCAGAACAATCTTTGTGGGGGAATGATAACAAAGACATACGCTTCTGCACTTTGTGCAGGCACACACTTGAAAACAGACAGATTTGGCGATAATCGTTCTGTTGAGTGAAAACTGATGGTCTTAAAGAATTGCTGCTGTGCACTGTGGTGGAAAGTGGAGAAACACTATATCTCCTCACATCAACGAAAACTTCCAGCCGGGAGGAAGACATAGGAAAGGGGGATGTAAAGGGGGAAAAAAGATAAACAAAATCAGGCACGGAGAGCTCAGCTTCTCAGACACAAAAGTGGAAAAGTTTGTCGGACAGCTACGAAACATAACACAGCCGAGCGCTAGTGGCTAACTCACATTTATCCTACGTAACAGATTTAGCCAGGCACTTGTGCTAACTGCTAACTTTCATTTATTCTGCATGATAGATTTGGCCAGGTGCTTTCTTACCTAAATAACAATCTCTACACAAATGTGCATGTATTTGACCATTACCTGAGGTAGGTAGCTAAGTGCACTGTTCTAGAAAAAGCATGTGCTAGTGTGCTGTGCTAAGAGCACATTGCTCAGAGGAGAGCTTACGTGGGAGCATTACCCTGCCTAGTGTGTGGGCTGGGAAGCCTTTGTTGTAGATTACCGTCCCATGAGAACCTGGAGCAACAACCAGGCGGGGGAAGCAGGCTACACGAGGGAGGGGTATATGGAGACAGACATGCATCAAGCAAGGAATGCTGTCGAACCCCACCACCCCCATGCACTCATACACACATATACACACACAGAAAGATGGGTAGACGTACATACACATAGACGAGAGTACCCACACACTGCGGCCTCTTGGCGAAAGGCACATTTGAGCATAAAGTAAACAAAATTGATGAGAAAACTGCATAAGGAGATTCCCCTTTACTGAACAACAGCTGGGCTGGGATGTGTGTGTATAAAGCAGTCAATAAGACAATAAGACAAACTCAGCACTGAGGTAAACACACGGTTCCTTGGGTTCCTTGGCAGATATTCCTGTCTGATGAAAGATCAATGCTCGGAATGCCATCGGATTTAGAGCTTCTTAAGGTAGAGATGGGGGAAAAGTCTATTTATATGAAGCGCAGCGAGCTGGGTTTGGCGAAAGCTTGGAGTTCATGAAAACTAAATTCCGTAGTGTGTTTGAGGAACACTGACTGATGATCTCGTTGAGATTGCTGGAGTGCAGCCTTATTGCGCTACACGTCATTATAGTGGATACTATACATCAAGCGTCTATTTAAGGTCACGTCTTTGTGTGTCTTTGTGTCTCCCTTTCTTTTGTTTTCATCACAGTACACATTTACTTGATGGACATCCAAAAAAGTTGAAAAGTTCCCAAAGCTTGAAAAATAAAAAGTTCACATTAGGGCTGTCACATGCCTAACATGCTATTACAGGTCATGAACTGTCATGTTATACCTTTGATATCAACATTTCCAGTTCACTTTATTGAATTGCCCTGCTTCACCTAAGTGCACCCAACTTCACCCCTCCAAGATGTCACTGAGTGTACGATTGCAATGTGTGTCCTGTCTTGTAGTACTTCTAATACAGCTTCAAAGTTCCACAGGAGCAACTGGATAACAAGCACCACCTAGAGGACCTTCTGCAGAACTACAAGTCCATGATACCTGGCACTTGGAGAAGCACAATGAACTTCACAATGAGCAAATTCCACTTTCCCAAGCAATCTTTATGACTCTAAAGTGTTTAGGTAAATCATTTTTTAATTAACCGAGGACATTTCAGCAAGTTGTCCATTAAGACAGGCAGAATTAAACTGTAGGTGAAAGAATACTTGTTTTGAAAACGTAGAAGTTACATAGAGTTGACCTGAATGTCTTTCGCATAACTCAAAGTTATTATCATGGTTTATCACTTTCTTTCTGAAAACAATATAGACAATTCCATTTTCATTACGAAACTATAAAGCTCAAGGTCACAAGATAAAATAGTCAATAAAAAGTCGGTGTCGGTTTATGTAAGTGTACATCTTTGAAATAATTCTGCATTATACTGTTCAGATATTTCAACGCATGCAACCTTAATGGTGCTGCTAATATATATATATATATATATATATATATATAACTTTTTTTTGTTTCAAATCAAGACAGCCCATCAATGACAAAGGACCATTATACATTATCTAATTATTGTCCAAGACATATGTGCCATTTGATGTTACCAGAAAACCCATTCCTGAGAACCATGAAAAAGGGGCTCAGCTCTGCCATTCCCTGATAAGCACAAATTATCAGCCACCCATTTTTTTCAGAGGGTGTGTTCATGGTCCACAATGACATTGCACTAATGATGTCCTGATGTTACGTCCTCCGTTAAGGGGGTCCGCGTTCGATGCGAGGTGGACTGAGTGCTGTGAGAATTGCTGTATTGATAGCAGTGTCTGAAGCTTTCTTCATTATCATGGTTTCCAAGATGTCACTTCAAATCTACATCAGAGATGATTTAAAGTGACAGGTCCCAGACTTAAGACTTGGAGGCCATTGTCTTTCAGTCCCCGAATTCAAGAAAAGATAGCGGGTGCCGTTTAAGCCCAAGCCCCAACAACCACTTGTGGGTGTAGGAGAGTGGAAGGGAATTCACAGGGTTGTTTTTTTGTGTTGTATGCTTACAATGGTATGGGTACATTTAGTCACTATGGTCAAATTTATAGCATTCTTCTGTTCAAGACAGAAGACGCTAGTGCTTCAAAGCAAAAATAGGAATGTCTGGATGGCAAGTCACAATTCAGTTTCAGTTTTTGAGACTCCACACAGGTTCCATCCAGGATCAACTCATCCTGCGAGGTGCAGTACAAACCAGTCAGCTGTTAGCTGTGAGCATTTCCTTCGAGCAATGGGACAGTTGAAACCTCTGCATGACCTTGGGAAGATGTATGAGACCAAATAGGGAGGGGTGACTTGTCTGCCACGATTGTTATGGCTTACCTCAGGCCAGCACTCTGTGGGCCTCTGGACACACAACAGTGGAAAAAGCAGCTGCATACAATTATGAACAGCCACCAACGAACAGGGTATACCTTACCCCTAAAACCAGGTGCAATCTGTCACAGTGAAGGTCTCAGGGCCGATCCAGGATCAGGCCCTTGTTTGCATGACCAAGAACCTGAGTCATTTGTCAAAGAGGAATCTTTGGGATGGACAAAGCCACTGGTTCTGTTTAGGCTGGTCTGTCCTTCCGTTTACTTGTAGCTGGGTCAACGGTGCATATCATTATTCAACTTGCGAAATAATACAAGAGAAGGTGATGAGAGACCCCTTCATCATTAATACGTTGTGCAAATATGACAGGGATTTTCTTTTTGCTCTTGCACATAGACAATTAAATGGCTCTGTTGGAACACACCCCAAAGTAAAACATTCCTCCTAGAAGACGCAGAAAACTTTCTTTGTTCGTAATAGTGACATGCTTTTGAAATAGGTCCACACAGTGCTATCATTATATGATTGAAGTTCATATAGATATTCTTTCAAGGATGAACAACAGTAGACCGCATGGCTTTTGTAGAAGAGATATAGGCACTTGCTTCATTCAAAGCTGTGACTGTGACATGTTGCCCTATGTGACTTGAATTGCACCTCAGTTTCCTCCTAGACCTCCTCAGGAGTATGTAGGAGAAAATGATGAGCTGTTTACATTGTTCTTTTTGTTAATCAGGTACACTCAGTGGAAAATGAAACATTGGTAAACATTAATAATAGCAATAAACGTTTCATTTCCGCTATGCTGGCATCCACCCCTATTTGAACAGCATAGGTCAGGTGACTGATGGTATAAACATTTGTGAATGAAGGAGTGAGCTGCTGATATGAAGAGGCCTCCATTCATGCATTCCAGCCTCTTAGGGAAACATGAGCCAAGGGCAGAGGGAGGGATCAGGATCCTGCTGTACAGGCACAAGGCTATTATCCTGTTCACTGAAGATCACATGGGCAACCGCTAAAATGAAGAGCTAAGAATGAATGAATGCATGAATGGATAGATAAATGAATGAATAGTCAGGCAATGCAATGCAATGCATGAGTAACTGACTGGCTGAGTGAATTAACAGGCATTTAATTAATAAATTAATAAATTAATCAATGAATGATCAGCCAGTAAAGAGTGAGAAGATAAATAAATTAATGAAATTTAATGGATGCGAGGGCAACTGATTAAACAAATTGACAAACCAGATTAACTGAATGAAATAATTAATATTTCAAATAAATGAACAGACATTCAATGACTGAGTGAGTATATTAATGAATGAACAGAAAGCTAATGAGTGAGTAGGTGAGGAAATTAATTAATTGAGTTTAATCAGTGGATGACTGAATTACTGCAAACAGTTCATATAAACAATGAAAAAAGAATGAATGAATGAATGAATGAATGAATGAATGAAGTTGTGTTTAAACAGATGACTGAATAAACAGTCAAACAATCCAGATGTTCCAGATATTCAATGAGTTAGTTAATGAGGAAAAACATTTAGATGACTGAATGAATGTACTGCAATGAATGCATGAGTCCATATAAACTAACTGAATGAATGAATGAATGAATGAATGAATGAATGAATGAATGAACGAATGAACGAAAGAATAGGCATTCATTGACTTAATGAGTACATGAATGAATGTTACTTAATGAATGAATGAATGAATGAATGAACATTAAGTACATAACTGAATGAATGTTGTTAAATAAAATCAATGACTGAATGCAGAAATGAATGAATGAATGAATGGGCATTAATTGACTTAGTGAGTGAGTACATGAATGAATGTTAATGAATGCATGAATGAACATTGAGTAAGTGCATGACTGAATGAATGTTGTTAAATCAAATCAATGACTGAATGCAGAAATAATAAATGAATGAATGAAGGAAGGAAGGATGGAAGGAATAAATAGGCATTCATTGACTTAGTGAGTGAGTATATGAATGAATGTTACTTAATGAATGAATGAATGAATGAACATTGAGTAAGTACATGACTGAATGAATGTTGTTAAATCAGTGACTGGATGCGGAAATGAATGAATGAATGAATGAATGAATGAATTAATGAATGGGCAGTCATTGACTTAGTGAGTGAGTACATGAATGAATGTTAATGAATGAATAAGTGAATGAATGAATGAATGAATGAATGAATGAATGAATGAATGAGATGAGGTGCAGATCTTTGTCTGGCCACAATTAATAAATGTTCAAGGCTCTTCCTGTCTAGGACTAACAAACGAGTGTGTTTATGGCATGAACATCTGTCTGCATATGCTTGACAGCGCTGGCTTGTCTATTGTACAGTATGAAGGAGGTAACCCAACTCCACAGCCAGCTGTTGCTCAATGGGTGTTCTGAAGTCAGGAGAACATTACTCTTCACACTGGCCCCCTTCAGCCAGCACTTCTGAGGAGCAGTTTATAAAAACTGGGGCACTGTCTCAACAAACCAGCTCATTCCTGCACTCCTGCCTGACCTCTCCAAATTTAACCTTTGCCCCGGAAGGCCAATATTAACTCTTGGCCAATTGTGGGGGGCTCCTGACTTCCCCTGCGCAGCCCGTGAGAACATTCCAGGAGCGGTTGCCTGGCAAGATTGGGTGTTAGAGCGTTGACCTCCAATATGTCCCGGGTTACCCTTGATCTTCTCTGCTACCCCCCGCTGGCTCCCGCGGGTAAACCCCCTGCTACCAACCGTTTAGAGGAACTACCATTCAGACGCAACACCTTCACAATCATCCAATTATCATTTGACACCTGCAGACATTTTCTGATAATCATAATCATCATTAGACTCAGCTTTCACTAGTTGACGAGCCATTAATTGTTCACCAGGAGATCAACCAAAAAATATACACACGTATATCCACTGAAAAAAAAAGCAATTCATGTCCATTCAAGTTCGCTTAATCTATGCACTTAAACAGGAGTTCATAACTCCACCTGCCGTGAGATGATCTGCACTGATATTATTCACTTTCCTTTAGATAATTACAAGTAAATGAGTCTCTTCGGTCACTTGGGGATTACAGGATCTGTGGGAGGAGACGTTTTGCCAAGTCACTTGTGCCTCAGTCCGGGAAGGACCTCAGAGAACAAAGGCCATCGCCGCTCTATCGCTTTGTCGGAGGATAAAAGGCTAGTCCCTATCAGGCCTGAGCTAAGGGCAGCTGAATTCGGCTGAAAAGAAAACAGCCATATAACACAACACACATTGCAACACAAGCAGGTCCAGGAGTCAGGTGACAGTGGTCTGCCTTTGAAAAAAATATACAAACGGTCAGCGGCACAAAGTGGAAGGTTTCCCTCAAAGTGACAAGCTGGGAAACAAACCATCAGAGGTGGGCTCTGGGCTAATCAAGTTTTCCTCATTAGCTTGACAAGCAGGCAAAGGCCGCTATCTGAACAGAACAATACAGCATTGACAAATTAGCAGCACTAAATGATCATTTGTCAAGCAAATAATCAATGATGCCAGGCTTAAGATTAATGCTATCGGAGGACAGCACGGTTCCGTTTTAAGTCAAGGCCCGTGCAGATTAGCTGCAAATGTAAAAAGCCTCAGTGTCTCCCATAGAAAATAGAAACTGACCACATTCAACAAGTGGTGAGAGGATAGTTATGCAAAACTATAGTTTAGTACAGCGTTTAGTGTAACGCTAAAACCATGCACAACACTTAAGCACCTGACAACTACCCTGGCATTGTGACACCACTAACATTTTGTTTTATTTGTAAAGTTATATTTTATAAACCGATTTTAAGACAACACTGAAAATGTAGGACAAATTACATAAACTTGTCTTCTTATCTCTACAGTTCTGATATCAATATGAGTCGTCTTTCTTATCAGAAAATAAAATGATTGGTCATGTTTCCTAGCATCTAAATGTACACTTGGTGTGGTAAATAAAGATGCCTTGTCATTCGCAATTTAAAATCATCTCCGCGAAATATATTGTATCTCTTTGATTTTCTTTCACATTTGTGACCCTAGACCACAAATCCAGTCATAACCATTTTTTTTATTATTATTACTTTACATGTATACATCATCTAAAAGCTTTCCATTGATGTATGGTTTGTTAGGATAGGACAGTATTTGGCTTATATATGACTATTTGAAAATCTAAAATCTGAGAATGCAAAAAAAGTTTAAAGTTTAAAGTTTTTTTGTTTAAGTTTTGATATATTTATGGCAGGAAATTTACTAAATATCTAAATGGAACATGATCTTTACTTAATAGCCTAATGATTTTTGGCAAAAGAAAAGAAAAACCGATAATTTTGCCCCATACAGTGTAATTTTGGCAATACTAACTACACCAGTGCTAGACTGGTTGTGTGGTCCAGGGTAACATTTTAGTGTGTTCCATGTATTATAAACTGCTGGTTCTCAACTTCACAACCCTGACAAGAAGTTTAAAGTATAAAATGGTTTATAATACATAAACACACACACACACACACACACACATACCTAGCACATGTGTTAACATTACCAATTATTATAACTGTAAAGACTCAAACAATACAGAAAATAATTCAAATGACAGGCTGAACAGGAAAGTTAACAATTTTAGGAATGCACTAGCACATGGAACAAACACCAGGCCAAATATTGTCCATATCAAGTGACAGATGAATGTGTGCCAAAATACCATAAAGTTTGATTGAACACGTGGCCTAATGTCAAAAACAAAAGATACGGAGGAATTGTCTCCTCCCTTTTAAAAGTTGATAAGCATATTTCATTTGATGCACTGTGCATGATTATGATTATATGTTTAGTTGCATTTAACATTTACTCCTACTGTCCGCTAACGGAACAGACTCCCCCAGATCTACTATAAAAATGCACCGGTATGCTAAAGTCAGAGCCAATCAAGCTCTTAGCACATGGTCAAACTCATGACTCGTCAATCTATGACATTTACACAGCAGCTCAGTCAGTCATTTACACTTCAGCTTCAGCTTCCGCATAATAGAAATATCTTCAAAGACTTTTATAAAGGTTAGTTAATGATCACAAATGTGGGTGAGTGGCTCCGATATCATCAGCATGGGTTGATCGTTCGGTGGGAAAAGAGGAAAATCTGCAATAACGAAACTAAAAATATAAGATGATGGATGTTGCAAGAAAAAGTTGGGGATAGTTTGAATTCAAGTGAATGTCTTGCTGTGTGGCAAATCTCAGTATTTGTTAATGGGAGAAGGGGGAAAAAAAATCTTTTTGAATGTGTGCCTCATAAAACAAATATGTCATAACTTCCTGTCTCACAGTTTGCTAATAAAAGACCCTGACCAAAAAACTGACAAATAGATTGACAATGAAAAATGGATGTTGGAGCATGAAACATTTTAACAGAGCACTACAGTCAGAAATGCATCTGTCCTGTGCTTCCTAGTCTGTCTTTTTCTATTATTTTTATTCTTTTAAAATTTAAAACTGTTGCAAGTTTGTTCTAGATTTAAGATAGATCTTTATAATATTTTACATGACTGTAGTACTATTACATTTTTACACTGAAATATACTTACATTATACGCAGAATTAAAAAAAAAAAAAAAAAAAAAAAAAAAAAGGTCCCACTTTATATTAAGTGGCCTTACCTACTATGTACTTACATCAAAAAATATTGTGTTCATATTGTATTGCAAAACACTTTTGCTGCTATTGAGGTGGGATACGAGTAAGTTTAGGGCAGGTTTGGTGGTATGGGTAGGTTTAGGGGTGGGTTAAGGTGTAAGGGATGGGGCAACAGTGTAATTACAAATGTAAATACAGAAATTAATTACAGATGTAATTACATGCAGGAATTTAAAAAAAAAATAAATAAATAAAATAAGTACGATGTAAAAACATGTATGTACACAATAAGTACATTGTAACAAATTATTCATTTAAATGTAAGTAGGCTACATAGCATTTAAGGCCACTTAATATAAAGTGGGACCCAAAAAAAAAAACAGGTAATTAACCATAGAAATATTGTGTTCTGTAACGTTTCTGACAGTTATAGTGCCAGCTGTGGTCCAATCTTCTTAAAGCTGTGCATGCTTGTTTAGAATCACCTGCAGCATGTGCTCACCAGGTTTCGTTAAGTTTTGAGTTTTCCTTCAGGCTTTATATGATTTGGGGTATATTTGGACTTAGCTTCCAAAAGGGTTTTTTTTTTTTTTTTTTAATCTGAAAAACAAAAAAAAAAAACACTGCAGTACAATTCTCTGGACTCTTTTGATAATTATTGATCAAGAGAGTCCAGAAAATTGTACTGTAGTGCTTTTTTTTTATTTTATTTTTTTTTATCTTCTCAATCATTTAACAAACGATTTTATTGACAGCAGTGGTTCTGAAGGGAAAGTTCCCCGGAATGAGGTAAGTTGTCATATGATATGAATATTGCGTGTATATGTGAAAAACTGCGCAACATACAATTGTTTACACCCTTGAAAAATACGATATCAGCCCCCAGTGGCCGATTTCTTACAAATTTCTTACAGACCTTTACATCGTATCCTAACTACACGCGATGTGACAAGATTTCAGTGACAAACAATTTGGATGTCCACACCAGACGCGACGTGACAACGCGTCATGACAGAATCAATCAAATATCACAGCCAATCAGAAGCGCGTGTGGACGGGTTCTCCCTGGAATCACACTGCACACGCAACGAAATGGATAAGTTTATACTCTAATTCATAAATATTAAAACTTTTAACATTATTAAAAGTGCATACTCAGTGACTAATACCGTCTTTGTTATGGAATACACTTGTTGGTTCGCACTGAGTTCACAGTTTGAACGTACATGTAGGGCTGTGCCGATAATCGGACGCGATATCATGCGCATCTCGTCAGTAATGCCGGTTCTGTGATTAGTCGTAAATCTCATTCACGTGTTCATTCATGCAGCCGCGTTTACTACACAGAGCCGTAGTTCACTGATAAGCTACGCAGTTTCGCGTGCATAATCGATATATATCGCCTGCGATAATAAAGGCGATATTTTCGTAGCTTGTCAGTGAGCTACGGCTCTGTGTAATAAACGCGGCTGCATGAATGAACACGTGAATGAGATTTACACTAATCACAGAACCGGCATTACTGACTAGATAGGCATGATAATTCGCGTCCAAATATGGCACAGCCCTACGTACATGTTTGCTTTCATTTATTTTTCAGATCTGAGGTAAACTATCTGTTTTCTTTCAGTATGGCTATAAAGGTCACACAAAATGATATTTAAACTGTCATTAGACACATTTAACTTTGAATAAAGCCCATAATCAGTAGCTGAGATTATCACTGTCATTACTTTGAACGCCGTTGTTCCAACCGCGACGTTGTGGAAATAGAAATCGTTTCTAAAATAAAAATTTTGCGTGATAAAAACTCTGATTAACATGGAAAAGATACCTTTTATCACGTCGCGGCGTCGTGTCGCGTGTAGTTAGAACACGGTGTAATAGGTGCTTAAATTTCATCGGCCATGTTTTTTTAAAATACACAAATATCCTTATGACACTTGTGGCACTTTGGTCCAAGACCATGCACAGCGATTTTCATGTTGATAGGATAAATGAGCTCTTGCATAAGTGTTCTGAGTTTGGCAAAGATTTCTCATTCCATTCAGGAGTTATAGGCATTTTACTAAAAGTGGTTCTGCCTCTTTCGAATGTTTTGGCGTTCCTTTGCAAAGGTGAGTTGAAATTTTTTGATAATTACTGATATTCACTCTGCAGAGAATCTTTCTGCACTGGTTTGGTTCCGATCAGGCGAAAAACCTAGGACTAGTTCGCAAGGTTTCGCAGGTTTTGCAAAATACTGGATCGAATCTGAAGCATGTGTTTTGTCCGGTGTGAGACACGATTTAGAAGTTATGAGCAATTTCATACTTTTGATCGCTGTAGCGCCCCCTTCAGGGCGAGCCTTGGTGACGTTGTTGGCAGTGTGAGTACTACCATTCCTCCAAGTTTCAAGTCTCTGTGACTTATGTTTCGATGTACACAATCAGTTTTACGTTTAGATTGCTGATCCGTGATCATTCTATGCGCTTGAACCCCTAAAGAAGTCATACTGGAGTGATATGTTTGGAATGTTTTTCTGACAAGTTAAATAGGTAAAATTAGGTACATTTTAGGTCAAAGGGTAGTTAAATAGGTAGAATTAAAGTAGTTCCCCAGAGAGCATATTAAAAGTAAAAAAAAACGACCAATAACACACAGCTTGTATATTAGGTCATCAATATGCTACACTGAGAATAGAATAATTCCAAAAACTCAACTCAATACACAAAGAAGTATGACCTTTGAGGATGTTTATTCAATGTGAAAAGGGTTTACTGGGTAACTTTAGATGTTGAAAAGAATCAAAAGTATGATGTGATTCATGCTTTAATGGAGTGACTCATTGACACTTTCCTTTATAGCCCACACAGGAAGATTAACAATGGAACACATTTGCTGAAAAACAATGCTCTGAGACATTGAAACTTAAAAAGGTCAAACTATTTAAAAAGCTGGTGATTCAATGTAGTATTTTGAATTGTTTACTCATACAAGTGTGAACCGACAGCAGCGTTCTTATTCTTTCTGTTTGTCATTTCTACATTACACCTGGAAGGGCTACAAAGACTCTTGCGGTAATGCATCAGAGGCTGTGCGGTCAGGCCGTATCGATCACAGGGGAATGACCGTCAGGCTGACACAGCGGTTCTGACTGACAGCATTCTGAAGAGGAGCTGTGAGTCAGCAAACCTGGAAGGCAAAACACTCCATTCATCACCCCTGAGCCGCGGGTTATGATCAAAGACAGGAAGGGCTAAAGAGACTGATTTAAAGTGACCGCATGAGGTTTCTTTCCCTGATGTATAATCATACCCTCAAAGCAGAAAGAAAACTGGAATTATAGTTCCATCAGCTGACGGCCTCAAGAATGTTTCCAAACACGATTCCTAGAAAATAAAGCTGCACGCGTTTACTCCACAACTACACGACCAGTCAAACATTTGGATACACATAAGTCACCAAGACTAAAAAAATAAAATAAAATAAAAAATCACCTTAAAATATCCACCCACACACTTTCACTTTTAAATGCAATAAACATAGAAAATGATGTTTGTTAGAAAGTAACATTAGCTTAGATTAATAAATACCTCCAATTAGAATCTGAAAATTAAATAAAAATGTAATACTTTAAAATATTCACTTCTAAACTTTCACTTTAAAATGCAATGAACATAGAATAAATATCCTATTGTTGTTTGTTAATTCAAGTTTGTTTGTAACACATTAACATTTTAACTTATACAACTTGAAAGTTTTAAAAATGTATTATATGGAAAGTAACATTAACCTGGATTAATAAATGTCTCCTATTAGAATCTGGATATAAAATAAAATAAAAATACATAAAATAAATAAATAATACTTTAATTTATTCACTTCCACACTTACATTTTAAAATGCAATAAACATATAACAAATATCCTATTGCTGTTTCTTAATTCACGTTTGTTCGTAACACATTAACATATTTTAATTTATACAACTTGAAAATGTTAAAAATTTATTACGTAGAAAATGTATTACGTAGAAAGTAACATTAACCTAGATAAATAAATGCCTCCAATTAGAATCTGGAAATAATAAAATAAAATAAAAAAATAACATTTTACTTGTAATTTAAAAATGTAATTGTAAAAAACATTAAAACGCTTTTTACAAAAATTTAATTGACAACTTATAAAACAAACGTTGAAATTGCTCAACTTATTTTATGAGCTAAAATAAAGTAAAAACATAAGTTGGCATGACTTACTGATTATTTATTTATTATTTTATCAACAAAGCAAATTTCAAGCTTTAAAGCATACTGTTGGTCTTCAGGTCAAATGGTCTTTACTGCTTATGAGAAACATATATTCAGGCAAATGTGCCCAAACTTTTTGACTGGCAGTGATTTTGGCTGTTTTTTAGTTCTCATGTTAAGGCATTGATGTGTGAGAGCGAGTGACTCGGAGACGGCCGACTAAAGTGCAAAGGGCTTCCGCAGCTCAAAGCGAGAAAGGTTCGACACGTGTTTGTGCATCCAAGAATTCACTGGCCAGGTGAGAAATACACAGAACTGTGAAGCTCTGACAACCACACAGCGGCTGTAAGAAAGACATTCCTGTAGTGAATGATTAAAAGACCAGCGGCTTTTGCTGCTTCACAACTCTTCACACGGATCGCATTGGCTTCACCTGAGCCCGCATCCCCCCGTTTGTTTCACAGCGGGCTCGCTCAGACTGAGGGTTAATGTACACAACTCTTTTGATCACATTTTATAGATACGGCAGCAAGTAACCTTGTTTTGCCTTATTTTGTCCCGAGTTTGAACATTAACCTCCTAATAACCAGACAAGAACCTGACTGACAAATGGGCAAAGTCAAGCTTTGTTTTGGAGAGAAAGGCTTTCTGTCAGCTGCTGTTTACTTAAGGTCTCTTGGGGAGAAAAAGCAATGCTTTGTGAATGCCTCCGCATTAGCAGATTCCATAGGCGATCGCTAACTGACCCTCTTTTAAGCAGCATATACGTAACACAATGGTGAACAAACAGTGAAAGATCCAAAATGCACATCTAACATATAATAAGAGGTGGGTTAACCTCCCAAGATAAAGGTTGTTGTATAACTAGAGGTCAAACCCTATTAAAAGACAGACCGAAAAAATAGGTGATGACCATCTGTGGGAATCCTTTGAGTTCTTCTCCATTTGTTCGATTCCTGTTGTGTTGTTTTATGTAATACCTACCCATTTCTACATTATGTTCTTCCCACTGACCAATCATAAAAGTAACAGGGAAATGAAAGGAGTCTAATTGAGAGGGTGGCGAGATCCCACCCCTCTCATGTTCAGAGTTAAGTGGTCCACATGGCCAGCTGTTCATGTGCAGAACCTGATAATCATGGACCACCCCCTCTTCTTAGCCTGGGCTGGGCCAGAGATACCAGAGACAAGCCCCACGATCCCAGATGAAAGGCGTAGGTGGAGAACTTCAAGCTTCACAATGCAACTGTGTGATATGCACCTTATCATCCAAAATGCATCAGCTGTCCGTTGGCGGCAAAAAAAAAAAAAAAGAAAGAAAGAAAAGAAAAGCGTCCGTGTGCAAGCCAGTAAAAAGGCAGTGAAGTTGCAGGCCTTCTGTTACAGGAGGCTTAATCCTCACTCTGAGAGACCACAAGGCCTTTAGAAAAGGTCAAAAATTTAACTCACCCTGTAAAGCATGACATGAAATAATAGTCAGAAAAATTACTTCATTTAATACAGTTTATTGAACCATTTGACAAATATTATATTGGGCTTTTATGACTCATATAGTATGATACATGAGAAAATGGAGCTCATATTCAAGAAAAAACAAAAAGGTAACACTTTAGAATAGGGAACACGTATTCACTATTAGTTATGACTTTTCCCTCAATAAATTCCTAATTTGTGACTTCTAAATAGTAAGGTAGTTGTTTTAATTTAGGTATTGGGTGGATTAGGGATGTAGAATAAGGTAGAATAACGCATTAATATGTGCTTAATTAGTACTAATAAATGGCTAATATTATAACAGTATGCATGGTAATAAGCAACTCTAGTCAAGAGACTGTAAAATAAAGTGTTACCATATATTTATGTAATTTATTCCTGTGATGCAAAGCTGAATTTTCAGCATCATTGCTCCAGTCTTCAGTCTCACATGATCCTTCTAGAAATTATTCTAATATGCTGATTTATTATCAGTGCTGGAAACAGTTGTGCTGCTTAATATTTTGTTGGAACCTGTGATACTTTTTCGGGATTTTTTAATAAATAAAAAAGTTAAAATGCAATTATTTAACATATAAACTACCATTTAAACGTTTGTGGTCAGTAAATTTTTATTCTTTTTTTTTTTAAAAAAGAAAGTAATACTTTTATTCACCAAGGGTGTGTTAAATTGATAAAACGGTGCTAGCAATGACTTATATTGTTATAAAAGATTTCTATTTTGAATAAATGCTGTTCTTTTAACTTTTTATTCATCAAAGAATCCTAAAAAAAGGAATCACATATTCCAAAAAAAAAAAATTAAGCAGCACAACTGTTTCCAACACTGATAATAAAAGTAATAAATCAGCAGGGTCATGTGACACTGAAGACTGAAGTAATTGCTAATTTAAATTCAGTCGTTGCATCTCGGGAATAAATTATACATTAAAATAAATTAAAATAGAAAACCATTATTTAACCCTTGAACTGTCACCGTCCCGATAGTGGGACGCCTAAGTTTACTTCACCATATTACATATAAATCCTAATCTAATCATGACAAACTATATATTGTTGGAAAGGTCTAAGACTCCTAAATAGATATTTATTGACAAGGAGTTCTGACCTTTATCACAATAAGACTTTCTTTGTTGCCTTTAGAAATCTTAAGAAATTATATATCAGTAGAAAACCTAAAACTCTTTCTTTGAAGACCATTTTAAAATCAGACATTGCATTACCATAGAAAAAGTACATCAAAATCATACTAAAAAATGTTTTCATTCATGAATTATATAACATTAAATTTTGATGTTTAACATTAAGTTTATGTTTAAAAAAGGGAGTGATAGTTAAAGGGTTAAAACTGTTGTTATATTTCACACCATTATTGTTTTTTTTCTGTATCTTTGATCAATTAAATGCAGCCATGATGAACATAAGAGAAGTCTTTAAATATGTAACATATAATAAGTTTTTTGTTTTTTTTTTATTATGCAGTTAACTTAAAAATCTTGTGTGTACCAGAACCTGAAGTTGGACATTTTTAAAATTATACTAAAAAGCCTTTAACTTACTAAAAAAAACTAAACAGAAAACTAATGACAGAAGGCATTTAGTAGACTGTGTATAACTTAGTTTTTCTTTTTAGCCAACAGGCTAAAAATCATGTTTTGATCATGGCCTTAGAAATTTATGAATCAAATAATACAGTAGGTTTTTTAGGGTTAACACTGAAATATCAGATTGGACATTCATGTTCCTTGTTTGTAATTTTAAAAGAACTGAGAATAAACAAAATTATTTTAGAATGTCCTCCATAAAAATTGTAACTTTACAAATGTTTGTTAATTTCTTTCATTCTTTTTTTTTTATTATTTTATTAAATAAGAGGAACTTAGTAAAAGAATATAATAATAATAATAATTATTATTATTATTATAACAATAATAATAATAATAATTATTATTATTATTATTATTTATTTTAATAACTACATGATTTGGTCTCTTGGACCTCAAATATAAAAACTGTAAACTTATTCTCAACGGAACATAAGAGTTAAAGCAACATATGGCTTGTTCTGTGTAGTAGCTATACCTCTGTTTAATGTTTGACATACACATGATATTACATGGCTGAACGAATCCACACAATGAACGGAATCAGATATGGTCACGTCACCTGCTGACCAATTACTGTTCAGCTATGGGCAGGTGTCACATGAAAGGAAGTTAAAACAATTGAAAGGTGAACCCTCGTCAATATTTATTTATGACTGAATTAATCACATTATTCTTGTAGATTTGTAGAGTCGCCTGGTCAAAGATATACAACAAGTCTAAAGGGTATTTCTTAATTTTCATTAGAAAAATCTGTAACACTTTATAATAACTACACACTATGAATCATTTGTTAAGCATTAGTAAATAGTCAATTCATCATTTATAAAGCATTATCCCCACATTAATAGACAGTAGTAAACAGTTTATAAATTCAGCTATAAATGTTTTGTTCCTGATTTATACGTATATCTATAATGCTTTTAGTAATTGTATTTTCACTTTATATATATTAACATTCTTGCTTACATTTTTTTTCTTATATATTTTTAAATATCCTTTGTAAAATCTTTACAAGGCATAAATAGTCTTTACTTTAGATGAGCTCACAAAATCAGTTAACTGACAACTACTAAATGTTTTAGAACTACCTGAATGAATCATGAATTACAGTAGGAATATGTGTTAATAAAGCATTTATTAACATATTATTACTATATTTCTAAATAATGTGTATACATATACATTAAAAAGGGTTTATTAATCATTTACTTACACTTTCTAAATGATCTTATGAACCACTTATGATAAATAGTTGGTAAATAATGTAGGCTAATACTTTAGAAATGATAAATTGATCATTAATAAAGTATGAAAATACAATTATTAAACACATTATAGATGTGTTTCAAAATCAAGAACAAAGCATTTATAGCTGCATTTATAAACTGTTTACTACTGTCTATTAACATAGAGATCTATGTTAGAAAATCTAGCTGTATTGAGCTCTTTTTATTTAGAGATGATAGGAAATTATTTGAAGAGGGGGAACAGGGTTGGGCTGATTGTTAGGCCGCAGCTCTTAATCTTACTCAACAACATACAATCAAATAAATAAACATTCGTTTCCTTATCTCACGCAATGACCTATAGAATAAGCAAGACTAGGTTAACTGTGATCTCAGTTGACCTCCTGCTGGCTCACTGATAAAAAACAGCAGTGCATGAGTGAATGAGAGAAATGTGTCCCAGCGTCTAAAAGAGGAGCATCCTGAGGACCAGTGACCCAGAGCAGGAAAGACGGCAGGTCAAAGGTCATGACCCAAACTCACCCACAGCATGTAGACACAGCGAGATGGTCCCTTGGCAGCTCAGATTAGCAATGTGTCCGGATGTACAGAAAAATGTCTCTTGTCCTTTAAGAAACCATTAAACAAAATACAATATGTTCTTTTTTTTTTTTTCTTTTTTTTTTTCAAATAAAAAACTATTATAGTAATATTATATATATATATATATATATATATATTTTTTTTCAAATAAAAAACTATTATAAGATTTATAGATATTAATTTATTCAAATATTCATATTAGAAATATTAATAATTTTAAATAATTAAAAATATACATATATCTTATGCTGATATTCTCTAATGTAGGTGTTATTTGGAGTAAAAATAAGGAATCAGTATAAGAAAAACAAAATTGCTATCGTTGATATCCATATTAGGTATTTAGCAAACATTCTGAGGAGATTTTCATGAAAAAAGGATATTTTGATCACATAACACAGCATAACACTATACGCATTTGAAGACAGTGTTGGGGAAAGTTACTTTTAAAAGTAATTACTAATTACATTACTTAGTTACTTTTTGTGGAAAGTAATTTTTTTTACTTTTTAAATCTGGGCAGGGCTTGCTTGTTTGTTTTTAATATAAAGAGCCCTTTCACACCAAAAAGTGAAAGGAATAAGCCTAAGGCTGAAGGAAAGGTAAATTCATGTCTGTACAGAAGAACTGTAGGAAAAGGAAGTTTAACACTCTTCAGCAAAGAGAAAAATAAAGCACAGATGTTAGTTAATCTAAAGTAAGTTTTGCTTATTTGTATGGCTGAATTGAATGAACAAAGGTAAGCAGTAAAGTCATTGGTTAATAAAATGGGGTTAAATACATTATGGAAACAAAAAGTAACCGGCATTACTTTTTTGAAAGAGTAACTCAGATATTTTCTTGTAAATGAAAAAGTAATGCGTTACTTTACTAGTTACTTGAAAAAAGTAATCTGATTACATAACTTGCGTTACTTGTAATGCGTTATCACCACATTTGTAGAATGACCCATTATCTTTAATATTTATTCAGACATATTGTTTTCTGTCTGCATATGTCCTTTAGCCTGTTACTGAAAATCCTTTTGACTGTTTAAAAGGTTTATCCCCTTCCCAGCCTTTATTTGTTCAGCAAGCATGTCTTAAAATCTTTCACTGTTCAGGATGCACTAAAGGACAGATGGCAAGTGCTTATAGGTAGAATTCTAACGTTGTTAGGAGTTGAGAAGTTTGACATTTACACTTTAAACTTATTGTCTCTCTTTCAGTTGGGAATTTACTTACTATCAGCATTTAGATTCATAAGCTGGAGGTAAAAAAAAAAAAAGCATGTGTGGCAAACTGTGAGGAACCACCTTTATTGACATAACACTGATTCTTCAGATAAGAGATAAAACATGTCTTACAATTTTACCTGCCATTTGTTATGAAAACAGCGACATTTCCTTCTTGAAATTAATCCAATGCGATCGTTAGTGTCATCACGAATGTGATATTTTGTTTTCTCTTTATCAAAGTTATGATATTACACATGATGAACTATACCCCTAAAATCACCTAACCATAACTCAGTACTTTTTTTTTTTACTAACTAAAAAAAAAAAATATATATATATATATATATATATATATATATATAATTCTATAAATGTTAAAATATAAATGTATTTTTATTTGTATTTAATTAATTTATTTGTATTTTTTATAAGGTTTGTGTACGTGGCATTTCAAAAATAAGTATTGTCATCAAATCATATTACAGTTAACTAGGTCACCTTTACATATTTCACCATCTGTGGGGTTAAACAAGGTCACACAAGCTCATGTGAGTCGTTTGTTTATGTATGTATATATATATATATATATATATATATATATAATGTATATGTATGTATGTATGTGTATATATATAATTAAATATATATAAATATATATATAATTAAATGCAATTGGTCTCGTTTTAAATCCTTTTAGTAACTTCTGATCATAAAATGTAGCTGCAGTCAGCAATCGTAATTGCTGATTCCAGGAATATTTTACTACTGTTATTTACACACACACACACACACACACATATATATATATATATATATATATATATATTATTACATGTTATTGAAGCTTCATAAATAAAAAAGAAAGAATGGTGCTTGAAAAAAATGGGGAGAAATGAAAAAAAAAAGGTAAATGAAAATTCAAGCTACATAACTGAAGCTGCAGTTTGCCTCATTTTAAGTACATCCTTTTAGTAACTACTGTAGAGACTATTATCGTGAATTTATGCAGTCTTTCTTAATCCAACACATATTGAATGATAGCAAAGAAAAATGTGCATTTTTAGAGAAAATTGAAGCAGCAGGTATTTTATTTTATTTTATTTTATTTTATTTTATTTTATTTATTTTTAATATTTGCATAATTGCTGATTGCAGCTATATTTTACTATTGTTATTATATAATTACATTATTGAAAGTATTAGCATACATTTATGCAGTCTTTTTTAATCTGACACATATTGAATGAAAAAAGAAAAATGTAAATTTTGGAAGAAAATAGTAGCAGAAGGAATTTTATTTTTATTTTTGGTTTATTTTATTGTATTTTATTTTATTTTACATGTTTGCATAATTGCTGATTGCATCTATATTTTACTACTGTTATATTTTATATAATGTTATATAATGTATACATGTTACTGAAGCTGCATAAATAACAAAAAGGAAAAATGGTGCTTGAAAAAAAAGGGAAGAAATGGGAAAAAAAGTAAATAAAAATTTAAGCCAATTTGCATTTGCAATTTGTCTATTTAAGTAAATCCTTTTAGTACGTAGAAACTATTAACATGAATTTATGGCCTCTTTCTTAATCTGGCACATATTGAATAATAGCAAAATAAAATTAGAATTTTGGGAGAAATTAGAAGAAGCTAAAATTTTATTTTTATTTTTTATATTTTACTTTATTGTATATGTTTGCATAATTGCTGATTGCAGCTACATTTTACTATTGTTATTTATATATATATATATATATATATATATATATATATATAATTACATTATTGAAACTATTAGCATAAATTCCTGCAGCCTTTTTTAATCTGGCACATACTGAATGATAACAAAGAAAATTTTACTTTCTTAGAAAAAACTGAAGCAGCAGGTATTTTATTTATTTAATTTAAATGTATTATTTTATTTAATAAAAACTTATTTAATTTTAATGTTTGCATAATTGCTGATTGCAGCTATATTTTACTATTGTTATTTTATATAATTATGTTATTGAAACTATTAGCATAAATGTATGCAGTCTTTTTATAATCTGGCATATATTGAATGATAACAAAGAAAAATGTACATTTTGGAAGAAAATAGAAGCAGAATAATTTTATTTTTATTTTTGGTTTATTTTATTTTATTGTATTTTATTTTACATGTTTGCATTATTGCTGACTGGATCTATATTTTAGTATTGTTATGTTTTATGTAACATTATATAATGTATACATGTTACTGAAGCTACATAAATAAAAGAGAAAAAATTGGTGCTTGAAAAAAAAAAATGGGTGAAAATGTGAAAAAGGTAAATAAAAATTTAAGACAATTTGCAATTGTAATTTGCCTATTTAAGTAAATCCTTTTATTACCTACAGTAGAAACTATTAACATGAATTTATGGCCTCTTTCTTAATCTGGCACATATTGAATGATAGCAAAATAAAATTTGAATTTTGGGAGAAATTAGAAACTGAAATTGTATTTTTATTTTTTATATTTTACTTTATTTTATATGTTTGCATGATTGCAACTATTGCAATCAATATATTTTTATATATTTTACTATTGTTATGTTTCATATCATCACATGTTATTGAAGCTGAATGAAAATGAAAATGAAAATAAGCTACATAAAATTACAATTTGCCTTATTTTAAGTAAATCATTTTACTACTACTGTAGAAACTATTAACATAAATTAAATTAACAGTTTGGGAGAAAACAGAATCAGCAGAAATTTTATTTTATTTTATAATTGTATTTATTTTATTTTATTTTATTTTTTCAGTGTATGCATATTTGATGATTGCAGCTATATTTTATAATTTTAATATAATTACATGTTGTTAATTTATGCAGAATTGATTAATCTGTCTTTTTAAATCCGGCACATATTAAATGATAACAAAGAAAAATGTTAATTTTGGAAGAAAGAAAAAAACATAAGGAATTTTATTTTTGGTTTATTATTTTATTTTGTTTTATATGTTTGCATATTTGGTGATTGCAGCTATATTTTACTATTGTTTTATATATGTTTTATATAATTACATGCTACTGAAGCTGCATAAATAAAAAAAAAAGGAAAAATAGTGCTTGGAAAAAAAAGGGAGAAATGGGAAAAAAGTAAATAAAAAATAAGCCAATTTCCTTTTAGTACCTACTGTAGAAACTATTAACATAAATTAAATTAACATTTTGGGAGAAAACAGAAGAAAGGAAAAATGTTGCTAAAAAAATGGGGGAAATTTAAAAAAAAAGTTTAAATAAAAATTTAATGTAAGTATAAAAATGTCCCAACAAAGCTTTCAGAGTACTACAGGACAGTTTGTTAAAAATTCATTAAAGAGCCTATCCACTGACTCACAACCACACAAATGCCAAACTGTGCTGGTCTCTTCAGAGACGTTAATATAATGCCTTACGCTGACCAGATCCTGGTGGTTTAATCCTGTTATGAACTACAGTATACATTCATTTACTCCCAGCCACCTCAACCACACACTGTGAGAGACAGAGAGAATGATTCACAGGGCAAAGTTTCCCGCTTTCCCCAACACAATTCAAATTGTCATTTTAATTTCCAGATCCGCGCTATGGCAGATTACTTCTAGCTCAGTGGCTGCGATCAACAGGTTGTGGTGGCTCATAGGTGGCATGTCCCCAAAAGGACGGTCTCACACGTGATGTCAGCCATCCCCACAGAGAGGGGTCCCGCGGAGTGCGCCTTTTCTGGCCAGCTGTAGCCCTGAGTGTGTGTTTGTACGTGTGGATAGAGTCGGCAATTGGGGGCCGCATGCCACTCATATGTCAGAGGACAATACAAGGGCCAGGACAGATATTGGTGAACAATGGTCATCTGTTTGGTAGCCCAGAGACAACGCGCCCATAAAAAGGAGCTGTCAAAATTATTCAAACTAGCCCCACGGTCAGACAAGCCTTTGTTTTTGTGAATGGACAAGGTTGAGAATAATGAAATGTTGCCCTCATTTTCAAACTGAAATTGAATTACATATTCAACATATACTTGTACGTCTTCAAGCGGGCATTCTATACAACTGTCGAACGTTCACGTCAATCTCTTACAAAAGAATTAATAACACTGCCATAATGCAGGCAGCCTTGCTAACACAGCTGTCCTTAGCACAAAAGCCCAGCTCATCATGTACTGCCACGTCGACCTGTACTGTACAAGGTCCTGAATAAATCAAAATCCCTGCGAAGCGCCATGCGGTAGGCTCGCTTCCAGGACGCGAGGAGGCATGACTATTTCTACAAAATAAAATGTTTTCTACAGTGATCTCACTTGCAATAACTGTCTTGGAATGGTTATTGGGACGGGGCCATGGATCTCTGTAGTGGAGGTGGGGTGGGAATCGTTCTGTACCTGGAAACACGATCCGCAAGGAATGCTTCTCTCCATAACCTCTGAAGCTGGAGAGGCAGTCAACTGAAGCTGCCCGATTCAATTCACCCCTGATTTGCAGCACAGATCCCTCTATTGTCTGAACAGCTCCGCTTCAAAAGAGCACTCGGGGGCAAAAGGAGCACAGGCCAATGCTGACCAGCCAGGTTTGCAAACTTGTCATTTGTCGGGGATAAACGTTAAGCATTTAAGAATCTCTAGGGTAGGGTTTCCCAAACATGGGGGACTGCAGGGGTGTGTGAGTTGATTAAAAGCTAATAATTAATTCAAAGGAATGTAACATTCAAATAACAAACAGAGCTGCAAAATTCATCTTAATAAAACTAAAATGGTTTTATTAGTAGAGTAGTAAAAGCAGCACTATTAATAGTAATAAAAAGCAACACTTGTGTTTTCAGAATATGTAAAACACTGTGCAGCACTATATTAGGGCTCTATGAAATCCATTTTATTTTTTCCCAAATTCAGTTTTATTTTTTTTTCTAAATTCCATTTTTTCCGTTTTAATTTTTCTGGACTCCTTTTTAATGGTTAAATAAAATCTTATTAATCAAAAAAAGCATGTCTAATTAATTAAAATCATAAAAAACGTATACAATTTAACATCAATTTATTAAAGGTTTAACAAAATTTACGTTTAAGGCCCTATGAAATCCATTTTATTTTTTTCCCAAATTCTGTTTTATTTTTTTCCAAATTACATTTTTTCCATTTTATTTTTTCTGGATTCCATTTTTTCCATTTAAATTTTTCTGGATTCCATTTTTTTCCATTTGAATTTATCTGGACTCAATAATAATATAGAATATAATAAAAATAAAATGGATTTCATAGAGCCCTAATATAGTGCTGCACAGTGTTTTATATATTTTTATTTTGTTATAAATTGCAAACTGCAGCATGCCAGTTCCTTTCATTTGATTGGTGAAATGCTGTAAACTTCTGTCCACAAAAATGAGAGTGCTTGAAAAAATTTGTAAACTCACTGAACTGTACTAAGTAACAACTTAAATATTCAAGTTGACTAAACTAAAAAAAAATGTTTGCTAAGCTTAACAGCTGTGTTTGTTACTGGGCTGCCTTCAATTTTTAAGTTGAATCAACTCAAATATCTAAGTTGTCACTTAATAAAATATAACATTTCAAGTTGACAATTTTTTTTTTTGAGTAGACTGAACTTAAAATTTTAAGGCAGCCAGGTAACAAATCAATTTTTTTACAGTGTATAAAGTTTTGAACCTGCGTCCAGTTTTATAATGATTTTTGCTGTACTCAATTATCTTTAATTATAATAATAAGAATTAATGACTGATCATAATGACAGAATAACGTATTGTTAATATGAGAAAACACAAGAAAGTCTTCAAATAAAATGCATACAATTTTGAATTAATGTTTATTTATTCTAGATTTACACAAAGTGGTCTACTAAAAGATTTTCAGTGGCCTGCTGAAGGACTTACCATTGTGTAAACTGTAAAACATGACAGAAACAATATTTGAGAACTAGGGCAGACAACTTGATTCTCAGTGAACAGAAGTTAAAATATTTCTGAGGATTGGAATGCAGCAAACCAGTCACATGAATTACATTTATAGTACTTTTATGTGCTTTTGGAGCCTCGCAGCCTGTGATTACAATGGAGTTTCATTATACAGAGAAGAGCAGTCTGGACATAGAACTATTGCTGTCATTGCTATTCATCTTTTCGTCAAACTTTCCTTTTGACACTGACCATATAACAATAGCATTGCTTCTTTAAACTACTATTTTAGCTTCAACTGGTCCACAGAACTTGTTACAGCATATAAAACCCAATTCCCTTCACTGCATCACGATTTTCCCCCAATATTATGAGGTCCAATTAGGGTCCAATCTGGGAAGCCATTCAATGGACAGAAGGACCTTAGTTCCAACTAATTGAGCACCTTCAAACTTCTCTGATGCTGTTTTTGTTTGAAAGTTCCCTGACATGATGTGAGGCCAGCGCGTGCCCCTCATTAACTTTGCAGACCCTGCCAAGCATCTGCTCGGTTCGCCGCAAGCCCAAGCTCTGTGCTCCACAACACGAAATGACTCTGGCCACTGCCCGCTCTGAAGGGTTGCCACCTCCTGTGACCAAACCGAACTGGACCCTCCACCAACAGGGGGTGTTTGGCCGGTCTGGTGTCTGTTCCACCTTCTCCTCATCTGCCATCTGTTTCGGACTGCGGCCGCACGCTCCAGCAGCCCGCCGACCGTGCCAGAACCTCACGGCCATTCATACACACCAGCTTTGATTCCCTTTGTTGCTCCTAACTGTACTAAGGGGCTGACATTTGTTCTGGAATAAAAGAGGTCCTTGTATCTTTACTCAAGGGTGGGGCCAGGGTGCAGCAGAGGGAGTGAGACACTGGACTTGTGTTTGTTTTACATTTGTTTACCAGCACTTCAGAAAAGTGTGCATCCCCCCATCCGACACTTACAGCTAGTGTCTCTGTATCGTTCTGCCAATGCCCTCTCAACCAGAGATGCACTTCAGCAATTATGCTATTCATGCACGGTTCAAAGGCTGTCATCACCGTAAACAAGGCTAGCAGACAAGATGACTAGATAACTCGTGTTTTGAACCATTATCGCTGACTATAATGGCCATTAGCACACAAAAGGTGGCAGAAGGGTTGTTTGTTTTCCACATGGTCGAGCAAACAGTGAATGGACACAAACTAGATAGACAGATAACAAAGACTTCATGCGCATGAGCTAAGTGTGGCATGCCTATACATTGATGTTAAAGTATCACTATACTGTCATTTTTATCCAAGGTTATGGTTTTAAACATAACACATCCATTTGTAACACTATGGCTGTTGAGGAGTGGTGAGAAATGAATCCAAGTCATTGGACTTTCACATGGATGATAAAATCAGATGGAAAATCCTATTGCTTATTATTTATAGAAGGACCTGGGGTGTGCAATATTTATTGTCTATGATGTTATCGTAATTGTTGTTGTAACAATGTGAGATCTGACATTATCAAGCATGTCACTCACTTTGCAAAAAACAAACAAAAACTTGTCTTGAGCAGTGTTGGGGGTAATGCATTACAAGTAATGTGAGTTACGTTATCAGATTACTTTTTTCAAGTAACTAGTAAAATAACGCATTACTTTTTTATTTACAAGAAAATATCTGAGTTACTTTTTCCAAAAAAAAAAAAAGTATTTAATCCTATTTTATTGCCCAATTTCTTTGCTGCTTATCCAACTCAAAACAAGCAAAACTTACTTTAGATTAACTAATATTTGTGCTTCATTTTTCTTATTGTTGAAGAGTGTTGAACTTCCTTTTCCTACAGATCTACTGAACAGACCTGAATTTACTTTTCCTTCAGCCTTAGGCTTATTAATTTCACTTTTTGGTGTTAGAGGGCTTTTACATTTGCTAAAAAAATCAAACTTTTTATATTAAAAACAAACAAGCAAGCCATGCCCAGATTTAAAAAGTAACGCTTAGCGTTACTCAGTTACTTATATACGCAATATTGTAATGCATTACTTTTAAAAGTAACTTTTCCCAACACTAGTCTTGAGAGTCTAAAAGCATTTACTGCATGTTGAAGCCTATTAGCATGCAGTTAGAATGGAAAGCATGCAAGTTATGAATGCAAAAAATATCCCTGTTTCAAGGGTTTTTCATCTGAGGAGGCAAGGGAGGCAATGCCTCCTCAAAATATTGGATAAGAAAAAATTCATAGTACAAAAATGAAACAATGCAAATATTACAAAATATAACATCACTAGTTTTTAAAACAAAACTATATATATATATATATATATATATATATATATATTGTCCAACAGCGACACCAGCTGGGTTTTAACCGACTGAGTTTTAACAGACCTCCTAAAGCGTACGGTGGGTTTGGCTGGGGGTAATTGAGAATAAATGGGGGAAAGTCACATATAGAGGAGGCAATGCCTCAATTGTGATATGATTGGATATGACTGGTTATGATTGGCTGTGATTGGTTTATGCGCTAAATTACGCCTCTTGTGTTTGTGCGCAATTTCTACGTTCGCGAATCAGTCTATATATCTGTATATTAGTCTGTAATTAAATCAACTTACCTACACACTTATATATCAACACTTTCATGAAAATAAGACTGAAATAAAAACATGATCTGTGGAAGTTATCAGCTTGGTGAAATTTAAAGTACATCTCTGTGTCTGTGGCCAGAATTTACCAAGCTCTGATGATAAATAAACCGAAACATTCCAAAATAGTTCAAAGATAACAAAAAAATAGCTGAACATAAGTCCACAAATAAAATCTATTGTCTGAATTGTTACTGCCTTGAGTTATTATTTTAAAATAAATGTAAATTGCTTAAAAACACTAACTTGATCTATTTTTTTTTTTTCAAAAATAGTTTCAAACAAAGCCAGAGCAGAACATTTGTGTGTCTCAGAACAACACTGCAGTGTTTTGTCCCTAAATTAATTTGTTTTTTGGACCAATCATGTGAATCAATTATTCAAAGATTTATTCAGTCACTTGACAGTCACTTGATTTGTTTCTAAATGAATCAGCCACTGTAAACTAATTGTTTGAATGAATGATTTAATGAATCACTCATTAAGACAGGGACTTGCCACCACCTACTGACAGTTTCAGTTTAATAATTCCTTATTCATAAGTCTTAACAATCCAAGGTACCCGAAAAACACACTATTTATTAGCAAACTATTTTTTAATTATTGTATATATTATATTGTATATATATATATATATTATATTGAGATATAATTTATTGTCAATACCGTACACCCACAGAAGGCCCTGAGTTATATATAAGACAACAGTAATTATAGACACAGGGTATAAGGCCCTAGCTGGGCCAGTATGCAACAACCTAGCAACTACGTAGCAGCATGCTACAAGTAGTCAGACTATACTGCAACACCATAACAATCACCCAGAATACCATCGTAACATTCTAAAACCACTTACAATTCCTTTGCAACTACAAATACCCTAGCAACTACCTAGTAACTTGATGGAACCACACTGAAATTATTTGAAATTACATAGCAACAAACAAAAAACCCTGATAACATCCTAGAACTAAAAAGCATCATGCTACAACTACTAAGAACTTTTTTATAATGACATAGCAATACCTTAGTAACCACTCAGAACACCCTAGTAACTACATAGCAATATGTGAAAACCATTTAGAAGTATTTTACAACAGCATAGCAGCACCCTAACAACCATCCAGAACAGCCTATACTAAAACCTCTTTGAAACTACATAGCAACACCCTAGCAACCACAAGAACACGCTATCAACTAAACAGCAACATGTTAAAACCATTCAAAACTCTTTGATATAGCAATGATGCTTCACAATAACATAGCAACACCTTAGCAACCATCCAGAACACCTTACTAACTATATAGCAACATACAAAGACGACTCATAATTCCTCTGCAACAACCTTGTATTACCTTAATAACCATCCAGAACATGTTAGCAACTACATAGTAACATAAAACCACACAGAATTCTTTGGCGACTACATAGCGTCAAAGGTTGGAATTTTTTGGGGTATCTGGAAACTTTCCAAAAATTAACAAACTTTTCAGAAAGTGACCAAACAATGTAATTATCACTAATAGAAATGAATTGAAACAGCAGCATATAAAACATGTTTTTACAAATACAGTGCAGTATATAATTCTTGTGACAGTGGACATGAGTCTCCTGTTTCTAACTGACAAATATCACATATAAAAATATGTGAAAAGTTAAAAATGATGACGGGTGGTCAACCCAAACAGCCTTCGCGTCTATAAGGGATTTAAGAGTGCCCCGTTGCAAGCTGCAAAACAAGTGCAGCTGATGCAAAGCGTAAGCGCACCTCCCCTACCCCTTCCTGGCTTCTTTCCTTTAAACTTTTATTTTTCTACAGCTGGTATAAGGGACTCGGGTCTTGGGGAGACGACTAATAAGTGTTTAGAAGGGCGAGGGGCCACAAGGAATGAGGACAACAGGCTGGGGTAGAATGGCCCACTATTAAGGAGTTCTGACAGGCCACTGTCTTGGACTGAGCATGGGCCGCGATCCCCCACTGGGCTCTGTCAAATCTGTTGGAGAGGAAACTCATCAAGCGGCATATTGGGGCTGAGAGAGTCGGTTTGATTATGAAAGTGGAAGGGGGGATTACCAATGAGACACTTCGGACTTGTCTGACTTGTTTTCTCTCTTTTAACAAACTTGACAGTCTGTGGACGAGACCGTTTGAGTATCACCTGCCTGATGAAAGTGTCTGATAAATCTTGCCAGGTGCAAGATTCCATAAAGCAGTAAGGCCTAAGCTTTTGCATTACTGCAACTACAGGTATGATGTTGTCATGCATGCAAGAAAATACTTTCTGGAGCAATGCTTGCTTAATCCAGCTTTCTTGATTTTTAGTACTCTGTAAGTTGCAATAGCTTACGTAAATAGCAAACTTATATCTTATATACTTATAAAAAGGTAATTGCTAGTTTTTATCTCACAATTCTGAATCTGACTTTTTTTTTTTCTTAAATTTGAGATATAAACGTGCAATAGCGAGTTATAAAGTCAGAATTGTGAGATATAAACTCACAATTCTACGAACATATCAGTCTCTTTTTCCCCTAAAAAATTGGACTTTATAACTCGTAATTGCGAGTTTATATCACACAATTCTGACTGTACAACTCACAATTGTAAGTTTATATCACACAATTCTGACTATCACGAGTTTATATCAGAATTCTGACTTCATAACTCGCTGTTACGAGTTTATATCACACTATTTTGACTTTATAACTCATAATTGCAAGCTGATAACACACAATTCTGACCTTATTTCTTGCAATTGTGAGTTTATATCACACAATTTAGAGAAAAAAAAATCAGAATTGTATGTTTTTATCTTACAATTCTGACTTTACAGCTCACAATTGCGAGTTTATAACACATAATTCTGTGTTTATAGCTTGAAATTGTGAGTTTATATGTGGCAATTCTGCCTTTATAATTTGCAATTGTAAGTTTATATCACACAATTCTAACTATTGTGAATTTATATCAGAATTCTGACTTTATAACTCGCAGTTGCGGGTTTATATCACACAATTCTAAGAGAAAAAAGAGAAACAGAATTGCGAGTTTATATCTCGCAGTTCTGTCTTTATAACCTGCTGTTACTAGTTTATATCACACAATTCCGACTTTATAACTCGCCATTACAAGTTTATATCACATAATTCTGACTTTGTAACTCACTGTTAGGAGTTTATAGCACACAATTATGACTTTTAAGTCGCCGTTACGAGTTTATATTACACAATTTTGTCTTTATAACTCACTGTTACGAGTTTATATCACACAATTTTGACTTTATAACTCGCAATTGCCAGTTTATAATCACAATTCTGACTACAGCTCAGCATTACAAGTTTATATCACACAATCCTGACTTTATAACTCGCCGTTATGAATTTATATTAATTGTGAGTTTATATTACGCAATTCTGAGGGAAAAGTCAGAATTGAGAGTTTTTATCTCGCAATTCTCTTTATAACTCGCAATTGCGAGTTTATTTCATACAATTCTATTTATTGCAATTGTAAGTTTATATCAAGCAATTCTGAGAAATTGCAATATAAATTCACAATTCTGACTTAACTCGCCTTTACGAGTTTATATCACACAATTCTGACTTCATAACGAACAATTGTGAGTTCATATCACACAGTTCTGGCTTTATAACTTGCAATTGTCAATTTATATCACGCAATTTTGAGAATATAGTTATAGTTGCAAGATAAAATGTTTTATTCAGTGGCAGAAATGGGCTTCCATAGAAACCATAGGGAGGTAATAATCCTTAGTAAAAAATCTAACCGTACTGTTCTCCACCCATGGTTTAGCACTCACTTGCTCTGCGGTTCATTTAAATCTGACAATACTTTTAGAATGTTTTGTTACAAATAACAACATGTAAAACAGACAGTTTGGCTACTGTATATTTCTATTGATAGATACGCATTCTGGCTTCCCAATACATTAAAACAACAGCAATGAACAAAAAAAAATAAAAAAATGTGGACAAACCAGTAAGTCTTTGTAAACTTTGTTCAATGCGAGTGCCACATGTTCCAATATGACCAGTCATTTATGCTTTCATCACCCAGGTGTTGATAGTCTACGTGCACAGGTGAGACCTGAACAGCACACGTTGCTATCTGTGTTTAAACTAAGCTCATTTAAGCCTTGCTAGTTTAAACATTCAAGAGCCAGAAGACACAAATGAAAACTTGCGCATGCAGTGTGAAGATGTGTGTGTGTGCACTCATCTGAAGCATGCAAAACCGTGTCTCAGAACATGCGCAAATATTGAGTTCTCTTTCAAGTCTTGTGCTTGAATGGATAAATTCACACAAAAATGATGTCAACATGCCCATCTTGGTGAGTATCCGTGTCCAGTACAAGTGTCAAAAGACAAGGAAATCACTCACTGTTTTGTTTGAATAACTTCTGTAACTTTAATAAGATTCATCTTTAATTTATACCGTCAAATATGCAATGTTATTTTACATTTGATTACTTTATACAATTTCTGTACCTAAAACCTTATCTTACACCTACTTAATAAACCTGAAAAGCACTGTGGTTAGATTATTTGTTCTTATCTGCTTTATTTTTATTTGACAGTATAGTCCATTTTTCCCTAAACATAGCACATACTGAACCATACCGAAACTTAAGTGCGACTAAAGGACAGTTTATCCCCGGGGGTGTCCAAACTCAGTCCTTAATGGCCACTGTCCCGCAGAGTTTAACTACAGCATGCCTCATCACACCTGCCTGGAAATTGAAATTTTTTGGTGAATTATCTCTTTAATACTTTTTACAGCAACTCTATTTGAACAAAATTAAATAAAAAGCATTAATACTGGCAATTTTAATTCAGAATCCACTTGAATCTGGTGTCACCTCTATGAGATTATGTCAGTTCTAAAACCATGTCCATTCTGCCCAAGGCCTCCAAAATGACACATAAGTGAGCACAGCGACAGGGTCAGGGCCATTGTCTGCAATCAATTCCCTTGAAACAAAAGAGGCACCTGTCAGATTAGTTCCCTGATGACCTATCTGCGAGCATAAGTATCACCCCCCGCACTGGGCAGCCATGCGCCGGACACAAGGCCCCCTTGTTAACCCAACCACCCAGATCTTTGCTTCCAGGAAAACCCAGGGGACTGAGTCCAACACGGTACACCCCAGGGTCATATTGTTGGATTAGAACGTACAGTATGTGGCTTCATATCAGCTCTACTGTCTGCACTCCAGGAAAACAGGTCCCCCTGGGCCATGGACACAGTGGGGAGTGCAGAACACATGCACATGTCCTCCCTCTATAACAAGCAATAAAAGATGCATTATGAGAGCTCTTACTGTACAAGTGGCCAATCTGTTCATGGCCGTGCTCATTGTGCCCAGGCCCAGAACCATCATATGCAGGTGCAGGTGTCATTTTCTCAGGCTGCTGCCAAAAAGGGCAGCATGGACCAAAGCGCATATGGCACAGGATTTGGCATGAGGCTTCCTAAAGGAAGTTATGTCAGACACTTGTTGCACATCTGTCAAAGGCTCTAATGCTTTAGTTTCAAAGAGCCTCTCTTACTGCCCACGCTCAGTTCGCTTGAATACAGTGACAAGTTAATCGATAGAATTATTCAACCTGAAGGATCTGTGCAAACCTGCATATACCTTCCAGAGAAATAACTTTCTGGGTTAAAGCATGCCACAAAAGGCCACATAGCCAGAGGATTGCTTAAATCGGCCAGTGTAAAAACGGAGACAAAATCCTCTAGATTTCAAATGCATTAATCAAGTGACATCTGTACAGAATGCAGATAGATCACCATAAGTTTCTTTTAAGCTTGTGTAAAATCAAAAACACACCCATTTGGAGCTGTTTTTTAATAGGCTGTAACCATACCTTGCATTGCCGGAATGCTTTTTCATCCCCCGCGAGGGTGTTTGAGCATTCCTCTCTAATCTTACTGAGATTTACCCACTGTATGATTATCATGCCGCAGTAGTACATAGTGATACCATTTCGACACTCTCATGAGGAAATGGTGTGAGAATAAACAAATTCACAATATGCTACCAAAATCACATAATGCATTTAACTCCCAGTCCTATCATGCAATGCTTCAAAGCAGTGCACACAACCTGAAAAATGTGTGTGGGTGAATGAAAAATTGTGTAAAACTGAAGTGCTAAAGTGGATTGCAGTTTGTCGGCTATTTCAATCAACAAAGTCGGCTGTTTGGTAACAAAGTGGCAGAGTGCGTCAGCTGATAAGGCCGAACACAGGTCAGCATGCTCTATAGCAGACTCAGGTACATGTACTGTGCTGCATTCTGCCGCCCACGCCGTGATCACAGGTTAGAGGGTGCAGTCAGTGTGGAGCCGCCTCAGCAGAATGCCTATTTGTTTTGGAGTGTAAATAGAGACCAATTACCATGCGATAACTTTGATCAGCCCTCTATGTTATTTGGGGAAAAAGAAGAGTCTGTTGTAATTTTCCCACGTCAAACTCGATGGATATCTTGTGGATGTTTGGAAGTGTATGGCAAAAAAATGAACCTGGAGGGACGGACCACTTGAGAAGAAATTAGATGTGCTTTCTTGGACACTTACGAAAGCTTCATCACCTGAAAAGTGGTACATACAGATGAAACAGTGTGTCTGACAGTAACAACTTAAATGTTGAACACATTTGAAAAAGCCAACTATTTTTATGTGGAAAATTCACACAGAAAGTAACCTGCACATGCAGAATTTCCACAATTACAATGAGCAGTTATTTTGTGAATGAGCGCCACCCATTGGTAAATGAACGCATTGACCATGATTCAATTTCACACAAATTAAGAGGGATATCACTTCTGGGCTTTATCCCGCACGATTCGCAGCATCCGCACACAAAGCTCTCTTCACTCTGAGACACATTTAAAGAAACTGAGGTCTCATCAGAGACTGAATGAAGGCAACAGCAAACCAGACAAACGTGCTTTCACGAGAGGGAGTTGCTGAACGCGTAAATCCGCCATGCTCTTTTTGATAAAGCTTCAATTCAGAGGCCAATCGTGTAGCAACAAAAGCAGGAACAACCTCGGCACCCCCGCCACCACCTCGTGAAAAACACAAGATCTTGCGACGGGCTTGAGAAGATGGGCGAAAAAGAAGGCCATCTTGTGTTGCTCTCACAATCAAATTACTCTAATGCAAGTGGACAGGCAACCTCCATGCTATAGTTAGTGCACACAAAGCACTGTAATTACTTATTCACAAAATGCAAGCATCTTAAATGTAGGTGTAAGAGAACTATAGGCTTGAAAAACTGAAAACAGGCATGCACGGATGTGAAAGTAAGCGATCTACCCTCAGCCCCCAAATAGTAAACTGGGCCCAGTGTATTCGGTGAATAGCTGAAAGTTAGGCATGATACAGAGTTCAGATAAATAAACTGATTCGGTGCCTCTTACATCCCAAAGGTCAGCACAACGAATTCAAAGAGGCCCAAAAGTTTACCACGGGCTGTGTAATGCGGGTGGTTAGACATTGTACGCTTTTAAAAGCAGTACTTTCCATTCACCGGCTGAAGAAGGAAAGAGGCAAAGAACGTGAAAGGATAAGTTATAGCCTGTTAAGGGGACATGTGTACATGCAAATAAAAGAATAAAGAGAAGCACCTCTAAGAAAGCAAATGTTGTAAACCAAACATTGCTGATCGTATTAAACGGGATCAAACATTCAAACAGTATGAGCGCAAACTAAACAGAGGTTAGATTTCCAAGAACTCACAGTCTGGGAAGTTGTACTAAATAGCTCCTTTGGAAAAAAAAAAAAATCACCTACTTTACATGCTACCAATGAGCTACAGTTATCCTAGTTAGTTATTAAGCTAGTAGCAAGTTAACCTAAATAATCGTGCCTCTTTGTGACTGCCAAACAGATCATGTGGCATTACAATATCAATGCAGCTAATGCTATAATATCTAATGCTTTTCCACAAGTAGCGAGCAGAACAAAAGCTTGCTTTTGTCAATAAAGGACAGGTTACAGTCAAAGAATGAAAGCTGTAGAGGGTCTATATTTTCTTAACAGATGGGTGTTCTGCTATGCTAAGCTGTGAGGGTGTAGCCCTTGTGGTGTATATGTTCAGAGATGCAAATGGAGGCCGCTGGCAGATGTGGCTTTAAATAGCGTCACACTGGGAGCTCAACTGCTGGAACCCACGGGGCTCAGGCCTAGCCAGGGCTTGGGTGGGGGAGCGGCCCACATGAAAATAAATGGATCTCTTTGGGTTAGAGTCGGTTCTACGGCATTAAGGCCTCTCGCTCTGAGACAGAGAGGTCGGTGGAGGGGAAGGGAATGGTAAAAATGTGCATTTAGCACTGATGTATGAAGAGTTTCAGGGTGGTGTGGCAAAAGGGGGGCTGGGTGTTCCCTTGAAGACGAAAAAGAATAGAGAGAGCACTTCTGGTTAGCCGGGAAATTCTGTTCTCTTGCACTAAATGACAAGATTGTAGCTGAATAAATGATGCTTGTGCAAATACTGTCAATTGCTGAATCTTCATAACCAAAATAAGCATACTTATGAATAACAAATACATATAAATATATAGGCCTTAACAAATGCACTACCCTGAAGCCTTAAACTGCAGCAGGAAGTGGTCAAAGTTAAATAAACATTTCTCTTGCTTTGCAGCGCTCTTACAGAGGTCTCCCAGACATGGCTCAAATGGGCCGGAAGATTCTTTTTTTCACCTTCTGGACGGAATTCCCATTCACAAAAAGATGAAATGTTGTAAAACAAGCGCTGTACCTCTCATGTTTCAACGGCTGATGAGGCAACCTTGTAATTCAAGAACTAAGCTTATTAGCTGTGTAATACGAAAAAAAAAAAAATATATATATATATATATATATAAACAACAGAGAAAAAAAACATGGTTCACAGCTATGATGTAACTAAAGCCTACTTGCAATTTAGTGTGGAAAAAAGACCATATCTTTTGAAATGTCTACAACTGCACTTGTTAACCAATTTTAATTACAGCTCTTAGCTCCATTCCAGATACCTTTGTTAGAGATCCACTTAAAAAAACACATTTATAAAAAAAAATGCATGAAACCCCTTCCCCGCAGTTACAAAAACATATACATAAAAACACAAACCATTTCTCGTAACAGTTCTCTTGAACAAACTTTAGCCCAATGGATGATAAATGACTGTTATCTCACTATTTGCTCTGACTCAAGACAGCCAGATACTGATACTGACAAAACAAATAAACAAAAGTATTTGCAGTGACTGTAGTCAATCCAGGTGATGAAATTACACAATGTTTCAAATAGACCACTAGGAGATCTTAAGAGAACTTTTTCTGTTATCAATCTTGATTTGATAGGGATGTCACACTGGACTGAATACTCTGAATGGACAAGCTGCGGAAATGTTCCAGTGCCTCCTGAGTGACGATCCCTTCGTACCCATTCACAATCTGTCATCCATCTCACACGATCACTTGCAAACATTCATATCTGGCAGATAACTCACTGTTTAGCCTTTTAGTCTTTAGAGTACATTTGTTCAGCTGAAATAGAGACTTACAAGATGACTCCGAATTTCAGCGGCTGTGGTTTGAGTTGTTTTGTTAAGAGTGTGTCTGGTCAGAACAGCTGCTCTTAGGGTGGAAATTACCAAGAGTCCACACAGTCTAGGTCATTTTGATAAAGATCACCTGCAGAAAAGCAAGGTGGGACCTGACCCCTTTCAGGCAGATAAGCAAATTGAAAGGATAAACTAAACAAACAGTGAAATATCTCAAGAAAGCAACCGACATATTGTTTACCCCTGAGCTGCTTTTAAGGATAGGCCTACATCTGTTCATGGTTTCTGGAGTAGGTCAGAGATGCTGTAAAAGTAACAGACCCCTTTGAGAAGTGTATAGCTTTACGTCCAATAAAAAAGGCCTCAACTCCATTCATAAACTCATTCCTTTCACATTAGCATTGTCTGGACTGGTCATGTGCTCCTGGTGTGTGTGAAAGCTAGAGCTGGTGAACCAGCCAACTTTGCTACGGGCAACTTCTAGCCATGGTGGTCCCATTAGGGGCTATTAGTTTTACTGATAATTTTTAAGGCCTTGGTATCCAAGTTGACCTGAAGCTTTACTGCAGGCTGGACATCCACCATCATTGACCACTCCTATAAACATGGCAGGAGACGCTTTCACCCCCCAGTACCATCAAAGCGCTGAGGAGTGGCCATTTGGAAATAGTTTGGCACTGGCATCTCTGGAATCCCTTTTAGGTTTGTTTAGAAGTCAGAGAGGTGACAAAGACATCAAGAAAGCATTTGAGGAAGTGATGGTGACCGGAAGACAGAAGGAAAAAGGATTACCACGGATCATTAGTCTCCTCACGGTCAAGTACACTTCTTCCTCTTGGTGTGCTTTAATTGATAGCGATTGACAATTTGTAACTGCGAAAGCAGCAAAGGTATAAAACCATGATAAAAACCTAAAACCTAATTTGCAATTAATGTTAAAATAATATTAAAATCCCAAATAAGTCCTCTATTGTCAGGTCCTCTGAAACAAGTGGAGTCTGTGTGAATTGTTAAGACTATAATGAAGCTGCAATTACCTAAATTTACTCTGTCCAAATCTTTTTATCCTTAATCTTTCTGTTGGTGTTTGTCCACACAATACATTTAAAAGTACCTCTGGCCTGTACCATTTATCTTGAGTAATTTGTATGTCTGTTTAATTAAGTGGCCATGTAATCCTACCTGCAGGGCAGGAAAGGTACAAGAAGCATTCTAAACACTAAAAATGGTCTCTTACAACATACTATTTGCCAACACAGACGTTATTTATAATGAAAACAAACACAATTTATAATGAAAACAAAAATGTACAGATTATTCCCTTGTCCTCCAAAATGTTCATGTCTTTCTTTCTTAGTCGTAAAGAAATTGTTTTTGAGGAAAACATTTCTGGAATTCTCTCCATTTGGTGGAATTCATTGGTGCCTGTGAGACTGAACTTCTAAAATGCAGTTTAAATGCAGCTTCAAACAGGTTCCAATCGATCCCAGCTGAGGAAGAAGGGTCTTACCTAGCAAAATGATTGATTATTTAAAAAAAAAAAAAATTACAATGTATATACTTTTTAACCTCAAACACTTGTCTTGTGTAGCTCTGCGTGAACTCTGTTTATTCCGGTTCATGACAGATAGGGTATGTTAAAAAACATCTCATTTTCTCCTCCAATTTCAAAATTGTCATACATTTGACCTTTTTTGTAAAGGATGTTTGACCACCTTTGCATGTTTCACTTCTGCAGCGATGTAGGACAATTTTGAAATTGAAGGAGAAAATGAAATGGGACTTTTTCAACATACCCTAACTGTCATGAACCAGAATACACAGTTCACACAGACAAGACGAGCATTTGAAGTTAAAAGTTTATAAATTGTATATTTTTTAGAAAATAACTGATTTTTTCGCTAGACAAGACCCTTCTTCCTCGGCTAGGATCATTTAAAACCCTTTGAAGCTGCATTTAAACTGCATTTTGGACGTTCAAACTCACGGGCTCCACTGAAGAGAAATCCTGAAATGTCTGCCTCAAAAAAACATAATTTCTTTACAACTGAAGAAAGAAAGACGTGAACATTCTGGATGAACATTTTGGATGACAATTTATCTGTAAATTTTTGTTCTGGAAGTGAACTTCTCCTTTAACGCTTCCCCCTCCTAATTCCACTCAACAACCATCCCAGCAATAGGCATTTGGCAGACGATCTGATGAACTGTGACAGTAGCTGGTTTGTTGCAAACCCAAGGTGGCCTACCGGTTCTGTCAACTTCATACCACCTAAACTTGGATCATCTAACCACGTCAAAGTCACCTGCCACGTTAATTTTACCAGCAGGGAATATCTATTTGTCCATTAACTTATGATGATTTTCACATGAGTCCTCTACTGACATTATGTTATGGTTCGGTCTGGACAAGAAGACGACAGAGGTGGGGCATTTCAAAGGATGAGCCCTTGACTTTGGAAGCCAATAAAACAATAAAAAGACACTAAAAGCTATCACTATGAATCTGAAGGAGGAAAAGAGGTCACACCCACCAGTGTCACAATGCAGGGTGCACTTCTGCAGATCACTTGGAGCTTTGTTGGACAACTGAGGGGTAGTTTCATAATATAAGTCACAAGACAACAAAAAAAGGGTGAAAAAGCAGTCTTACAATGCCCCTATTCTTAACTCAATTGAGGTATAAATGCTCTCAAAAGCCATTTGAAGAAGAACATCCCAAGAAAAAAAAGGAGAGCATTCTTTCCTTGACATCCCCTCGTAAACGCTGATTCTTTTTGTGTGAATTATTGCGCCATACTCTTTAGTCAATCAAATCCCACTCTTGCTTCACAGGATCTGAACAATTGCCAATATCTATCAACACCAAATGAGAGGGTTTTAATGCTTTAACCTATAAATCCATGAAAAGGAAAAGGAAGCTGAAGTCTGGTCCTTCTAGAGTGGAAGTCGAATTGTGTGGCGCTTAAGGTCTCTCACCTTTCAATGTCCACTGGAGCATGGACAGCACACCAATCAATCAATGAGAAAGGTCAGAGCCAATGCAAAAGAAGCACATTCCATGGAATACTCTCCCATGGCTAAGCCCACAATCCATTTACACTGTTAGCTATATCCATACAAAGAAAACTGTATCAGTCAACTGCAAACAACACCTTACAAACCACATATTTGCAGTCAGTGTCCTTATCAAACTGCCCTCAATCCATTACCTCCACAACTTTCGCTTCATCTTGATGGTGAAATGGTAACTGCTCATTCAGTGCAGATTACACTAGTAGTTTTGCTAATGACACTGTTGGCCTCTTTGATGCCAGGATGTGTTGTACATATGTACTGTGCACCATAGAATTGCTTTGAGAGATATGATTGGATAAAAAAGCTTTTGATTAAATCTCGTTATCAGCAGTAAAAATCATAATATTTCTTGTATTCTTAATCTTAATATGACCATGAGTACACCAGAAAACTTTCTGAAACTAGAAGGTGCTAATTAATGTGGCTTTAAAATGCCAACTTCCCCTTTTTCCCCAGTTGTCCTTGATCTTCTGTGATTGTTCCTTCTCTCTGCCCATTTCAATGCCAGCGCTCGCCAGCCAAACAAAGATGTAGGAGTATTAATTCCAAAGGGGGGACAGGAGTGGGTACCCGAAGCAATGTGATCTCAGCTGCATGCCATCCACAGGCGCGGGCAGCTGACAGGGCCAGGTTGGGTTGCTGTTACTGTGTTGTCAGGATGTGGTAGTAGGGGGTACAGTTTCGGGGGGGTCCCGCCACACTATTGAGCCCTGGCTTTACCCACTTCAACCTGCTAACAATGACAGCTCTGTCCTACAGAACTCCAGAGCGAGCCCCAGCCCCCCTCCCAAAATAAGAGCCCTGATTTGTGGAGTGTGCCCCGCTCCCTTCTCCCTCTGATCCCTTTTCTATCCGTCCTTCGCTCCTTTCTTTCCGCAGCACTGATGTAATCCAAAAACATCCAGAGGAGCAGCTGCACAGCGACACTGTCCTCTCTAACTCTCTCCCTCACTTTCTCTGTCTTTCTCTCAGCTGCTTTATTTCCTTTCTTTCTCCAGTGGCATGCGAGGCTGTCACGGGGAGGGAGCGATGGGGAGCGCAGACAATCAGAGCCTTTTTCTCCGCTAAAATGGGCTATCACTTCAAATCTCTTTTGCCATCTACCTCTGTATCCTGTTTGAAGAGCCTCCGGCGTCTGGGTCGAGTGCAAAATGAAAATTCTCGGTTTGAAGTTATTCCTTTGCACAATAAATAGGAATTCATAGCAGAAAAACAGAATCAATAAATCATTCAGGACGTCCTGACAGCACTTATTGTATTTACGGTATTGGCAGTGTACAAAAAGCTCAACTCGAGAGCCAAAGGCAACGACAGTACACAAGTGATCTGAAGCCACTAAAATCTCAGGTGTGATTCTCAGTAACACTGACAACAGTAAATGTATCATAACTAGATCAGTTGATGAAATCTAACATATATATGAAAAAAACAATAAAAGGGCTGCAACGTTACAACAAAGGCAACGCAGGTGTATTTCTGTTTTCACATGCAGAAACTAGGTGCTGTTTTGAAAGGCCTGAGGGCTATCCTGTGTAGCAAACACTGATACATCACATCTTTTAAGAATGCCAGACATGTGTGTGGGGTAAATAAACAGTGCATTACCAAAGACCCACCTCAGATGTCTTCAAAAACACATATTCAAATTCAAAACTAATCTGTTAAAGATTACAACACGCTTTTCAGATCGTATCATAATTCATATCTTCAAAACAACTCCTGACTGTTTGACCTTCTTTGACCTTCCTAAAATTTAAGTTAAGATAAATGCCCGTGCAGCCAGGAGCAGGTCAGGGTGCAAAAGGGGGAAACAGGACCCCTGTGTGGCTAGAGGGCAGGAAGTCCAAACTCAAGAGTGGCACAAGTGCAGATTTGTGGTATATAAACAATGTTAAAGTGCTCAATGATGATGATGAATGATGAATACATTATTGATACAAGTCAACATGCAATCACAATTTTATCTTGCATTTCTATGACTAAAATGTTTAAGTTTTTTTCATATTTATGGTTAGGGGGATTAGAACAAACCCTAGCCAGAGTGTTTGAGGAATATCTAAACAGTGCTTCCTGGCACACAGTGTCCTGTTGAGGTGCCAGTTAGAACTATCCCAACTGTCTGGCTGGGAAAAAGACTTGCTTTCTGCTCTTCAGCAGTTTTAATAGGTGCTTTTCACATACTTTGAAGCTTAAATGTTTTTTATACAACCAGAGTGTCAGGTTTTGCCTTGTTGTTGGCTACAACAAGATGTATTTTAAATATTATAACTTTAGCCCTTGAGGTATTTACCAGTAGTCAAATGAAATAATATTGCATTCCACAGGTACAGTCGGTTTCCAGGTGAAGCACAAAGCTGGGTGAGGTTGCCTGCAGTGGCTTGTTCTATTATCAGTCACTGATCTTCACACACCCAACCTATTCAGAAGCTCCATATCCTCCTCCACATCTTCCCATAATACAATATACACTTTACTCTAACCGGCGCTGTGGATCAGCATAAACAAAGGGTAATCCAAAGAGGCTTTCCCCTTTTTCTTAAATGGCAGCTATTTCAGATGTGATCTTCAGTCATCACACACCCACAAACTTTATTTGCCAAATGACCACATAAAAAGAAAAAGATCATGTTTGCAGTAATTCATATTATAGCTCAATAAATGTAGACTTGGGGGGACAGGGCGAGACACAATTTAGGCTGACAGGAAAAGCTAAAAGAAGAGGAAGTGGAACACAAAAACATGAGTTCGACTGGCAGAACTTGACAGCAAAGGGCCACTGTGGCCCTACATGCAGCAGCCATCCTGGTTTCTTTCCAAGCCACGCACAAGTGCCAAGAGATGAGGGCACAGGACCCAGGATGTGGGCTGACTCAGCAGCATGGGTGGGCTGACCCAGCCTCTCCATATGCCTTGGCCCCTGTGGATAAATGGGCATCAGGGCATGTCTATCTTGATATATCCCCACTTAACCTCCATTAACTTATTGCAGTTTAGCCATTTTTTTAATTCAACATTAAGTTTTTTGTTTATTATTCAGTACTGGTGATAATTAGATATGTACAGTATCAAATGTTATTTTTTCTTCAAAGTTAACTTTTTTGAATGGCTTACCTGGATAAGTAAGAAGTAGTGCACATTGCGTCATTTACTTACCAAACTTTTGGGTTCAGAACTAAATTCTTTGAAATCCAATCCATGAAGAGCTAACATGCTGAAATGTATCCCATTGAACTGCTTTCCTGGCAATACACACCATGCTACTTTCTCATGGCCAGGCAATTCAGCAGCCAGATGCTACTCTTTTGCGCTAATCTCAATGCGTGTTTTTAAACAGAGGAATAATTGGACCAAATTACAAGGCAAGTAACGCGCTAATGCTCAGCTCAGTTGACCAGGAAGTTTACTTTCAGATCAAGAACCTCTCATATCACACATTCTAAAGGCATTAGTTTCATGCCAGTCTAGTCAGTACAGGCACAGTACCAAATTAACTAGTGCACATCTTACATAAAGAAATCCAAGAAAATGTCACAAAGGGTCAAATGAACGCTGCTAAATCATAATTTAATTACAATGAAATGTAACAATTAGCAATTAAAATGGAAAGTTTAAAAAAAAATTACAAAAAAAAGCCTTTAAAAATTGTATATATATTCAGGATTCCGTTCTGTGAGATAAAAAGGGAATGCTGGTATCTTTCATTACCTGGCGTTGCTTTATGCAAATCACCTTTTAGCCACTGGTCAGCAAGGTCTAGACAGAGATTAGACACAGTAGTTATTATAAATTCCCCAAAGAACAAGATACCCAGCTAAAATGATTAGGATCAAATGTGTCCCAACTTAATATGTGGAGAATTCTATAAATTTGCCACCTGTAGGTTGATACCCCCCAACCAATGATGTGTTTTTAGACTATAACTACCTGTTGAATTCATGGAATGAAAGTTCAGGAAACCTGTTTGAACACAATCTGTTTCGTTACTGTAATCACACAGAAATTACAGCGTTCTTCAAAGGTGCACAACATTTTTGTGTATATGGCACTGACCGAAATGACAGTCATCTTAGACTTACACTGACACTTAGTGGTGTGGATGCAGCATCAAACAAAAGCAAACGTTTTCAGTTACCTATTCTAAAGCAAAAATGCTTATTAGCAGTCATCCATTATCTATTCCACAAGTGAAAGTATCCAATAACTGGGTTGTTACTAAGATAAAGTAAGTAATATTCAGCTGGTCATGTGATCTCAACATGTCCGCCCCATGAAGCAAGCCACTCTATGTAAAATAAACATGATTTTAAACATTTTTCAAAGTGTTATTGATTTCTGTTGGGACAAAACATTTGCCTTTATGTACACTGAAGGTACAAGAAAAATACCTGAAGAGTCATTAAAAATACATGACAGATAAATGTTCAAAAAAGCCTGGTGAGAAAGATTTTTTTTAGTTCCAAAGGAAACTTCTGAGCATCAATCAGTTGAAGCTTTCATAACACACTGCTTGTACTTAGTAATTTTAATGGCAAATCATTATTTCTTAATGCCTGCTGATCGATTTGTTTAAACCTACTGTAGGGATTGGCACAGAAAAAGGTGGGGGTTAAGGGTCTGTTTGTGTGAGAGGAGAGCAAGGAGGCGTGAGTGGGGGTTTTGGGGAAGCAAGGGTTATCGACAGGCAGGGCGCAACGAATAGCTGGCGCCAGACGAGCTCCACAAGCCTGGGGAAGATTTAGCACCAAAGAGAGCGGAGTGTCGCAGCGAGTGTGTGTGTGTTTGGGAGTGTGTGTGAGAGGGTCAGGCTCTGAATGCAGTTCTGTTCAGGGCAGATTTCACGGCTGGCTGATCACAGGCGTCCATGGCTCGACCCTCGCGACAGCTGCAAGGCCCTGCCGTCAGGCCCGCTCGCCCCCTCCTCCTCGCTCCGGCACAAAGGGGGCCCTGCCTGGCCCAGCGCGGCCCAGCACGGCCCAGTACAACGCGGCAGCGGCTGACAGGCTGCGGTCGCTAACGATGGCAACTGTGTGAGGTATGCATGTGTCGTGTCGGGGGGTGCGGGGGGCGTCATGCTAATGGAGCAGGCAAGCGGGAAATAGAGCGGCCTCCCTCTCGCCCTGTCCAGTCCGAGGGGTTCCCATTCCTATGAGATTATTTGTCTTTCTTTTCTCTATTTACTTTGCCTATTTGTTTCACTAGCTTTATCTTCTCTCCTTCTCAAATCTTTTCCTCAAAGACTTTACTTCATCTGCATCTCCTCATGGCCATCCAAAAAAAAAAAAATACTTATTCCCAATACGTGGACGCTGTGGCCTCTACACAGGGGGGTTAAACTGTGTCAAAGTTCTCAGAAGACAGGCTGATGTCACGGACAGCTAGACTTACTGTGTTTCATCAATGGGGCACAGCACCGGTGAATGACAGGATGATAAAGATAGGGCATGAATGGCCAAACGAATTGATAAATGACAGCTGACTCAGTGCAAACGAGTGGGAACAATCTGAAAACTGCTGACCATAAACTTTTGAAGTATCTCATACAATACTTTCAGTACACAGTGGTGTGTAAAGCTGAACTGTCATATACAAGAAACAATTGTGCTTTACTTTGTAATCTCTTACAGAAAACTTCAAGTCTTAAAGCAAAGTACACATTCTCTAAGAAGAAAAATTAGTTCCTGTGTGATCAGACAACGATCTGTTGCCTCGTGGTCATCACAGCAGCAAAGTCCCAAAAGGATAACCCCTCTGACCCTTCAGGGTCACTAGGCTAGCCACCACAGTGTGCCTCAAAATACTGTAATGAGCTTAGACTGACCTGCCACTCCTGGAGTTTACTAGACCGCAACTAAACCACTAACAGCCTTAAACTGTTCTGATATTAGCTTTACACTGAGCAATCTCTTAGCAGGACGCAGTCGGATTAACTGCAACAACCAGTACCAGCCCCGATAGTTTTTAGCAGAAGTTAACACATTTTGGCTACACCTTTGCACCTAGTCAACAATGAAGCAGCAGGGTGTGATTAAAAATGCCGATACAGTACATACATTTCGCATGCTGGTTTGGAAACCCATAATTGGGAGTTTCAGGAATTGTAACGCTGGCTATCATGTCTCCAGAGCACGTTTCAACAAACATACTTGATGTTGCAGCTTTATGCACTTCTGGATACAGAGAAAGTGGTTAAATTTGAGCCGACACATGCATTCCATACACCAGGACAGCCTGGATGGTCCGTGCAAGTGGAGAGAGGTGCAGGTAGCTGAGTTTCACCGCTCAAGACTGGGCTTATTGTCCTGTCTCTGTGGGAAAGCCACATTACTTCCTTCAAGGGCGATTACCAGGAAACTTAAGATGCTGTATCAATGACGCTTCTCACGTTTGCCGCAAGAACACAGAAATATCTACACACATGCACTGAAGGACACATACACACACAGCTGATGAAGACTAACTGTGCTTTATCGCTTAGCCTAGGTGTGAACATCAATTTTCTCAGCGTGGCCTACAGACACGACCTGTTGCTTCTCGGCAGGGGGACAGATAAGTCGCTCATTCTGATAGGCCCAAAGATGAGAAGATGGGAAGGCAAAAGGTCACCGTTATCTTACTACACAGAGGGAGATTATGCAGCTGTGCATCTTTATCTCTCAAACAGACTGTATTTGCAGCATGGTATGGCTAAATGACTTGTTTAGCCAGGACGCAAGAGTCAAATGCGAACTGCACCGGTGGGATGTTACATAACAGGGTGCACACTTGCAAAACAAAGCAGAGAGAAGTCAAAGAGATTTTTCGTACTCTTTGGACATGTAGCTCTTGCTCAATTAATCAACTGCCGCCACACGCACCAAAACTTCTCCGCTTATTTAGAACAAAGGGAGCATGGGCTGATTGGCGCACACTTGTTGCTCTGGGCACGGTGCACACCGACCTCCAGTGGTGGCTGAGGTAACAGCACTGTGCTTGTGTGAGCCAGAACAGTGTTGACAAGGACTAATGGCCCCCTTTGCAGCTAATGATGGAGCTATGTAGACAGCTGCTGCGCAGTCTCTTCAAATGCCAGCACTGACCCCGGCCTTTGAGGATGAGGGAAAAAAAACTCTCTCTTTCTTATTTTTTCTTTCTCTCTCTCTCCCGTCCCTGTGCATGAAAGTATCCCTCTTTTGCTATTCAAAGCTCATCACCCCATTCGCTTCCTTTATCTAGACCTGCTTCTTTTGGCTTTTTCTTCTTCTCACCTGTATGCAAATTGGCCAGCATTCTGTTTCATTAATCTGGGAGAGGTAGGGTGAGATAGCAGCAGATTGCTTCCGCTGCCGCAGAATGTTCGCCGCACTTTGGCCACAAGTTAATTTATTACTGGAGGGTTTGGAGCGCCTGGCGCACAGGGGATGTTTGTTAAAGATCCTTTTCACTCCATTCAGTCGGCCAGAGCACAGCGCTTTGAACCCCAGCTATTCCCCCTAAAGAGTGCCCATTCAGAGAGCGCAGGCAACCTGAGGAACGAAGCGAAGGGGCAGTTCTTGAGAAAAAGAGAGAGAGACATAGATTGAGTGGAAAGAAAGAAAGAAAGAAAGAAAGAAAGAAAGAAAGAAAGAACGAAAGAAACGGTATTTTAAACAAAGGGTTATTAGGGCGACGCCAAGCGGAAGGGTTTTGTATTACCCTGAAGGGGTTTTATTTTGCAGTAATGACCAATGGGCTACACATTATCCTGGTTATTACATGGCTTAAAGACCACAAAATAAAATGGGAGTCAGCATCAAGGGATAGTACTCACCCTCATGTCGTTTCAAATCCATAAGTCATCGTCACAATGCGAAATGTTTCAACACAGCATTTTAGTCAAATGGAATTTATACAATATTTCAAACTTTTAACCCACGAGAGAAAATTAACCCACCCAACAGTTTAAAAAAATTCTATTTAATATTAGAAAGTTTGTGGGAGCGGAATATGAAAACAGTCCCACGTAAGGCTTAAATACAGAAATGCACATAATGAATGGTAACTATAGAAAGCAGAAACCGAATCCCGGACATTTTGGGCGATTTATTTAAGGACATGTCTGGGGAAAAGAAGACGTATACCACAATGTATCCATGTCCTATTGGCGCAGGAGCCGGTATTACGGCATTACTGCACTGTACTCCTAGTGGATCATCTTTGCACAGCAACATTCTGTCATGTCAAGGACTAACCCTGCATCACAATATGCAGTATTCATAAAACAGTAGGTGAAAACCATCTGAGTGACCCACTGATTTAACCAAGATTCTAAATGTGCATCTAATAGACACTTCACTGTACTATTTAGATGTGTCTAAAATCACATACTGAGTAGGTGTTACATTTGATGAAGAGAACTTTCTTCGCAACCATGAAAAAAGTATGTTCTATAAGTTATGAATGGGTGTAGTATGAAAGAAGCCTAGACATTTTAGATCCACCATGTTATCATTGTTACCATGTGATTTACAGCATCAGTTCCATTGCTTAATTCCTCTCCCGTGGCCTCATAGATAGTAAAACATCAATCAGATTTGCAATCACTGCAGAAGTAGTAGGGACATCCAGGTACTTTTTGCATACCGTTTTATGAATACTGTGAATTTGAACATACCTTTCTTTTTAAGTACTATTCTTTGTATGAACTATTATCAAGACCATTTAATGATTACTATGTTTACAGTATAGTACTGCCTCTTTTACTGTGTTTAAATATAGCATTATAGATTGAAGGATTAAGTATAAAGTGGTCAGTCAAGTCATCAGTGGGGTCTACAACTTTACTTATAAGTTCTACTTTTGTTTTTTGTTGTTTTGGTTTTGCCTTGGTTAAAGAAAAAATCCAAACTATTCTTATCACTCCAATATATTTTGATCTGAAACACAAAGACACACACACACATACACACACACACCTAAGCAGCTGTTGTTCACAAAAGACCGGGCAGTGGGAAAAAGGTGTGGGCTGAGCTGGAGCTGAAGAGTGCTGAACTTTCTCTCTCATTGTCTCTCGCTATTTCCCGCCCCCTTATCCTCGACCAGGCCAGACCTGGGAGCGGCCAGGTGATAAAGCGGCACCTGGCAGACAGGTGTTTGGGAGAGTCTGCCAGGGGTCACAGGAGATTAACTGCCCTCGCTCACCTGAGCAGAGGAAGACAGAGAGCAGGTGCATCTGCTGGGGCTGCTGCGCACACCGAAAGTCAAAAGGGCCCCGCGCAGCAGGGACAGCCACCTAATTACAGTTAAGGAGGCGTGCGGAGAGGGCGTTGAATTGTCGCAGTTGAGGAGAATAGAGGAGGAGCAAGAGGAGTGGATGGTCCAGTCTCTACGTGTCAAATCGAGGACCCTCCTTGATCCAACTGCATTGTGTAGGTGCAGTGACACCTTCTCCTTTTCTTCGCCATGCCCTGCCAGAGGGTGAGGTTGGACATTTCTTTCACTCCTATTACAGCAGAGCCTGGCTAGCCGTCTCCTTAATTACAGCTTGAAAAAAAGACAGCAAGGCCGGGTTTTCAGGAGCAGGATTCGGGGATGGGGTCCAGGTGCTGGGCGGGTGAGTGGAGCAGGCAGAAATAGAGGGAGGCGAGAAAAAGGGGCATCATTAGTGCTTAAAGAGGCGTTTAGCTGAACTTCCCGCCGAAGACAACAGAACTGTCAAATGTCCCTAAACAATGGGTTCTACACCAGCATCCAACAATACGTAGAACTTTAAGGTGACATCAATAGATGCAAGATGGAAAAAAGCTTGATAATCTTACATTTTTAGTCTTGCTAACAGGTATACAGTATGGCATAAACAGTTCTCATAGGTAACCAGAGCACTATCAAGTGTGTTACTTTAGTGCATTTTGATAGTAGCATGACTACCCCCAAAACAAAGGCTGGTACTTGAATTTATTCATTTATCCAATTTATCCATGAATTTATCCATTTATCCAATTTATAGTTTTTAATTGGATTTTGAAAATTAAGCACTGCATACTGCATAAATGTAGGCAAATATGAAAGGACATTGTTAAAATAGTCAAAGTGACATCAGTGGTTCAGCCTTATTTTTAAGAAGCCACAAGAATACTTTCTGTGCACAAAGAAAGCAAAATAACATCTTTATTCAAAATTGCTTCTCTTCCATGTCAGTCGGCATGCATTCACACAAGTCCAACAACACATGGATGTATATTCCTCTGCTTGCAAACAAGGCACAGCGTGGCACTCTTGTGAACATGCATCAAAGACTGACACAAAAGAGAAGAACTTGTTGAATAAAGATGTTATTTTTGCTTTTATTGCACACAAAAAGTAGTCTTGCAGCTTTATAAAATTACGGTTGAACCACTGTTGAACCACATGGACTATTTTAACAATGTCCTTACTACCTTTCTGGGCCTTGAATGTGGTAGTTGCACTGTTGTCTATGAAGGGTCAAATTTCATCAATAATATCTTAAAGGGGTCATATGATCCAATTTCTTTTTTTCCTTTGTCTTTAGAGTGTTACAAGTTGTTCATGCATAAATAAGATCTGTAAAGTTGCAAAGATTAAAGTGAAACCAAAAAATATTCTTTACAAAAGTTAAGACTCAGCCATACCTTCCTAAAACGCCTCATTCAAACACACCCTCACAAAATGGTGTGGGAAGATTTGCATAACACCACCTAAATGTATACGCAAAGAAAGAAGGCGTAACTTTTATTCTTGCTGTAGTATTGTTGCAGCTGCCACCATGTTGTGAAGACACATTGTGAAAATAAAAGTACTTTGTTTGGCCTTCCAAATGAATACACATCTAGAATTTCCACAAATCTAGTTATTTCCAGAACAGTACAATGCAAATATTCGAGTGTGTGCAGTCCATTTTACGGAGGACTGTTTCCTGAACTTGGGAGAATAGCCCACCTTGTGCTGTGCACAAAGGCTGTTTCTACAAAGTGGGGCACAACTTTGCAAGGACAGTCTGGCGCTTCTGACTCACAGCCTGTAACTACAATTTCCTATTTAAAAAATTTGCTACTGACTATTCAAAACACGAGTTTTGAGCAGTGTAGAGTAGTGCTTGTTTGTTCTTTCTATGATCACAAATGCAGACATGATGCAATGCAATGCAACCCCTAAAAAGACAGTATGAGTCATTATAGTCAGTAATGTAATTATGTCCTTATTGGATGCAACAAATGCCTCATTTATAATGAGTTTTATTGTTTTCGTTTTGTTGTGCCGGGACACTGCATCACAACATGGCAAGGGGGTAACATAATCAGATAATCAGAACACACTGTGCTTTTCAGAACAATGAGCTTTGTAAATATATACATACAAGACAAGCGAGTCATTTCACATCCAAAAGCAAGTTATTACATCTTAAGTAAACATTACAAAGTCAAAAAATGCATCAGTCACAACGTTTGCTAACTTCAGGATGTTAAGGGAAACATTAGACAAGCTCAGCAGTCTTTAACACCTCAGAGTTGCCGATCATTGAAAAAAGCACATGGTGAATGATGAAACACAAAATCAAATCTGACCATTAAAACTGAAACACATTGAAGATATAGCTCACCCAAAAATGAAAATTCTGTCATTAATTACTTACCCTCATACTCACCCGTAAGACGTTTGTTCATCTTCGAAACACAAATTAAGATATTTTTGATGAAATCCAACAATAATTCTCGTAGCTTCATAAAATTACGATTGGACCACTGATGTCACATGAACTATTTTGTTGATGTTCTTCACTGTAAAAAAAAAACTATTTGTTGAGTCAACTTAAAATAATTTGTTACCTGGCTGCCCTAAAAAATTGAGTTCAGTCAACTCGAAAAAAGTTTAGTAAACTTGAAATGATAAGTTTTACAAAGTGACAACTTAGATATTTGAGTTGATTCAACTTAACATTTTAAGGCAGCTGAGAAACAAACACAGCTGTTAAGTTTAACAATTTTTTTTTGTTTAGTCAACTCGAATATCTAAGTTGTTTCTGTCTATGGAGGGTCAGAGAGCTTTTGGATTCATCAATTTTCATCATGGATTTTCATCATTTTGACTGAACTAACCCTTTAACTTTAAAGATCAAGCTTATGAAAATCTAGATGTTTTTTTTTTTTTTGTAACTGTACACTTCGTACTTAATTTTCAGTATCAGTCTTTCGATTCAGCATGCATGTGTACTGAACAAATGCAGTGATGAACCACTTCTGTACCAAAAATATCCCAAATCATAACTTTTGTGTAAAGTTACACCCCTAAAGACTATAAAACAATTTAAGAAATTTAAATTGCGTAGAAAAAAAAAGAAACAATCTATTTTTCAATGAGTATGGTTGGTGTACATTTTTGCTTGAGAATGTGATCTGGAGTACATATCATAACTGATACAATTTGCTGTTGATATAAATGCAATTTACCTTAAATCACAAAAGTGAACCACTGTTGATGGCATATAATTTTTATCTTTGCACTTGCATATTCACACTTATAGTATTATCAGTGCATTCCAAAAACACACAATAAAGTGAATTAAACTAAAGTTCAGACCAATCCCACCAAGTGCACCAAAAGTAAGGACATTTTATCCTCCTGTCTGCCATTTTTCAGTCCAGATAATCCCACTAATCTAACACCATTAGATAAACCAATATTGCTATGTTGGATTTATTAAACAAACTGAGCACTGAAAATGCCACAAAGATGACTCATTCATAGTTGTCTCTGCAGGTTAATTTGTGAAAAAATGGAACCTATACACCTAAAAGAAAGAAAAAAAACGTTGATGACCCTTCATTGCACTCAGAAGCAGGTGAGATGTTCCTGCTGAAGGCCCAATATAGATTTGTTGACCTAGCTAACATCAGCAGCTGCAGGGGAAGTTGAAGCTAAAAGGAATGCCAGTCAGGAAATATGACAGCTGAAAGTTTAAAGCATTGAACTTTATGAAATCAGCACATGCCCAAGCTCCACTTCAATATCTGTCTGACAAGAAAACAGATTTATGGATAAACTGAATGGTTTTGTGGTCACACCAGGCATGTCGAACCTCTAAGAAGTCAAAATCGCCCAATAGACGCGTTTGCTTCCTCTAAACACCGTGGTGAGAACTGAGTTTCTGACAGACCGCTGTAGCTGACAGAAATGGGACAGGACACTTGAAATACAGCACTGCGTAATGAGAACTCTGTGTGTTAGCAAGTAAAGAATGCAGTGGGAGGCAAGGTCTTACAAGCTGCAAATTCCACATGCAAAACCCTCAAAAGAAGTAGTAATGGGAAAAATCTCAATCATCAAACAAGCAGGTTGCAGAGACAAGATAAGCATGGGAGAACTAACAGACAGTGGCATTTCTCACATACCACTGTGCCTGACATCACTTTGTACAGCTGTCAACATTGTTCGAACCTGTATTTTAGCAAATGATGGGGATCCAAACGTGTGACTCTGTTTGAGAGGTGTGCTGATGAAGTGGACGAGTGAAAAAAAATAAAAGGCAACATTACTACCTGAATAAAATACTGCCAGCTGTTGAGCTAGAGAGAAGCTTGTACATGTGTATTGGTCTTCGGTGGTCTGGGAAACTGTCATGAAATTCCTTGTGAATCAGAGGTAGAATGGTATTCTAGCCTATATATTTATTTTATGAATGAGCAGGTAGCACAGAAAAGCTGGATGTAAAATCACAAGTGACCCTTAACACCTGTCCCAAAGTCTGACAAGGCCTATGCCTAGATTACTATCCACTATCCTGGATACTGAGTAGTATCAACTACTGCCTACAGTAACAATAAACCAGCAGGCATTATTCCACAAAAATTATTTCAAACACAGTATGCTACACTGTTTGCTACAATGTTATAAGTCAAAATGCCATTTAGAAAATAAAACACATTGTACATTTTTAATCAAATTTTATGCAAAAGCTCATATTATTTCCAGTTTATGCCTTACCTTGACAATAAATTATAAATTACAATGGATTCCTGTTCCCAAACATGCCGGCTGGGTGCAAAATCACATACTTTCTGAGTAGAACTTTCTGTCTTCTTTTGAAAAAGTAATTACTTTGCAACCACTAAAAAAATATGTTTCACAATAATGTGTGTAGTATGAATGTAATCCGGACACTCTCATCAAGCGTTGATTGCCTCATTTCAGAACTTTCACAAATCCTCTCCCGTGGCCTCATGGGATAGTCTTGGCGCCATTTTGACTACTGTTATATGAACAATAAAAATTAGGACATACTACTCTTTTCCTACTATAGGTACAGATGCAGCAAAAGACAATTTTATCAGTAGTAGGGGTGACCATACGTCCTCTTTTCCCCGGACATGTCCTCTTTTTGGACTTAAAAAAAAATGCATCCAGCCGAGATTTCTAAATCACACAAAATGTCCGGGAATCGACTTGACTGTTTTCTTAATCCGCTCCTGCAAACATTCTAATATTGAATAGAATTTTGCGCATCATGGAGTCGCTATCAATATGCAGAGTAGTTAAATCACCTTGGATGCAGCTCATGTTGGATGTAGGGTTGCCAAATCCGCATTTTTTCCACAGAATTGGGCTGATTTTAAACTGTTGCAGCGGGTTGATTTTCACTCGTGGGTTAAAAGTTTGAAATATTGGAGAAATTCCATTTGACTGAAATGCTTGTATTGAAACATTTTGCATTCAACCTGTGATAAAACTGTGGTAGATATTAGTTTCGTGAAGGATAACCAATGTGGTAGGAAGCTTTTTAGCTGTGTTTATGATCAATCTGCATAACGGTGACTGTAAAATATGTACTTTTGGTGTGGAAATGACATATTTTGACATCAAAACTAGGACCCCAACCCCCCGTCCTACGTCCTCTTTTTTGAAAACTAAAATATGGTCATCCTAATCAGTAGGCAATATAAAATTGCTCAGTGATGTTTTTATTAAGGCATGGCTTAGCAAAGTGTCTAGGCTTACTTTAAGAATTTAACCCATGTTGGTCACAGGATAGGGGTCTAATGATAATTGGACATTCTAAAACAAATTAATTTGGCTTAAAACAGTTTAGAGGAAGAAGTTCAATCACACACCTTAGCTATTAGTAAAGCACCTACTATTTACAGGCAAGCAAAATATGGGCTATTCAATTGGCGGCCCACGGAAGAAGTACGCTCAGATCGCACATATGGCTTGAATAGGGTAGGCTCTATGCGCAACAGACTTCCGTTTTCTGCTAAACAGGTCTCGTTCTTTCCGGTTCATGCATTTTGTGTATGCCTCGTAAAATATGAAGATGATTTACTCAAGATTCCTTCAGATTAGACACTAAAGATGATCATAACCATAATAATGTCCACAATAACAACAGCTAGCTCGTTCAACTGATTACCTTAAAAGTCCATTGACATCGGCATTTTTATTATGGCTATTAACACGTCCCCTGACAAGCGGAAGCGATGAGACCTGTTTTCCGGGTTTGGTCAGGTGACGTTCGACATATACCCTGTTGTTTTTGCACTAATCTAGTTTGTCCACAAGGTGGCAGATCTGGCCCGGACAGGGTCGGCGCCAGAGCGTACAAATTGAGGGGGCATGCACAATCTTTAGAGGGGCCGCGTTTTTGTGTTACTTTGGAGAGAAAAAAAAAAAAAACAGTTTATGAATATTAATTGATCTAAATTATGTAAACTAATGTAGATGTGTAATACCTATGTCATGAATAGTTTGATATGAATAGGATGTTTTTTCAACTTGCGGTCGGATCAGAGACAGCTCCGTAAATAGCCTAGTCTATATAAAATGTGCAAACACAACAAAATTTAAAGTTAAACTTTAATTTCTGAAAGAAAAAAAACGTCGTAATTGATGTCATAAATACACGAGACTGAATTTTCGTTAACTGGCAGAATCCATCGTACATTAAAAGAAAAAAAAGAAAAAAAAAACACTTGCAATCAAGACAGAAAAAAAACAACGCCAGAATGAAGCCAGAAGTTCGATCCGAATTTAAGCCAGATTTGGCCCAGACTTTGTTGCTATCTGGAAAGCCAAGAATACCAATGTAAATTTGTTAACTCACAGTAACAATTTTTAATCGATTATTTGCCTATTTTCGTTTTTTAAAAACAGGCTAAAATACATTTTTACTTTTTGAGAGGAAAATAAAAAGACATCACGTAGGCTAGGCTATAAGTCGCATTTTCTTGCATTCAGAAGTAATAACGTCAGGCCTAATAATGTTATAATGTATCAACATTGAACACTTTAGGCTGTTTTAGTTTTCCTCACTTTACAACAAATTGTTTACATTTAACCGTAATCAGAACAGAACACGAATGGAAAAATGTATATAAATACAATTGCAGTAGCTATAAAATATAGGCTAGGCTCAGCTATAGACAAGCCAAAACCAAGCGAAATTGAAGGTAAAGTTGGGCTCCGCTTACAACTGCTGTTTGCAAAGAATATGTCCGGCGCCGGTGCAATCAAACAACGAAAACATACAGTCATTTTTGGCATCCGAAACTACAAAGTGTTAGCAATTTAACGATTCAAGAATATTATTGAAGTTTATTAAAATTCTTTCTATGCTTTCCCGTTCCTATTTTGCTCTGGAAACTGAACGAAAAAATATTTTTGCCAAGGACGAACCGAAATGAAAACATTTCGCTTTTATCCATGTATTTAGCCTGGGATATCTTCCCAGTGCAGTACCCTGTTTCACAGACAAAAGTGTGAGTGCCCACACTGGAGATGGCCCCAAAGTGAGGGGGCACAGCGACCGAGGTGGCCGGGCCGGGCCCCCTGAGGTCCCCCCCCCCCCCCCCCCCCCGTGGCGCCGACGCTGCCGGACCAGCCGAAAAAGAAAAGAAAAAGACACAAGAAAAACAACTATCTACCAGAGACCGCAACATCAATAGACTTAAACGTTTACAAGATATCCACAACTCTAGTTTAACCGAGTATGAAGACAGTGTTATCGGTCATAACGTCTGGCGAGAAATAGCGCAAACACTGGATGGAGTATTATCAAATTAAGTTGAAAGGCTACTCGTTCGGCTGTATGCATTGCTAAGCCAGTGTTTATACAGAGCGCCAGTAGCGCTTCAATGGACATACGCGGTTTAGGAAAGTTACCTCGTAAACGTATTCTTAAATGAGTTATAAAGTGTTAAACGACCTTAAAGAGTTGGGAGAAAGACTTCTCAGAAAGTCGATTATGTATCAGATTCGCGTCAAGTACATCAGGTTTTAAAGAGACAGCTGTGATTTTTTGTGAAACCAGCTGAAGTGCGTCATTGATGAAAATAAACAAAGAGATGTCTCTCGACTCTAGTCTCTCATTAACTTTTGTAGCTTGAATAAAGAATAATCTATATAGTTTATGCATATACAATGTATAGTTTATATGAAGACTGTTTTAAAACCACTTCAATTAAAAGTTATGTATTTCAGATTGAATGTTTAAAAATAATGTAATGTTATAATATATGTCATATGTCATAGTATGTCATTATAACTGTAATGTTGAACGACTATAATTAATGGGTAAAACTGAGGGAAAATGCATTCAATAGAGACACCATTAGCAGTATTGGTATCAATAGCTACTTCATTAATAATTGTTTACTTGGTAAAAAAAAAAAAAAAAAAAAAAAAGATCCAGTTAAACACATTTAAAGTGTACTCTTGGTAATATTAGTTCATTTTACTGATGAATATGCATTCCAATTTAATTTCTAATTTTATAGGCCCCCAAAAAGAGATCGGGACAGCTCCCACCCCATGGGCCCTTTCAAATTTTCAGTTTGATAATCCGGCCCTCAAATGAATATGATTGAATAGCCCTGCCCTAGAATATTAATAAAAAGTTAATATTCATATTAAATTAAGCGTTTTCTTAGGGTAAGTCATAATTTTGACTTTTTAGGTCATAATTTTGACTTTCTATATCGTAATTATGACTTAAGTTTTATCTCATAGTTTTGACTTTTTAAGTCATAATTTGCGTAATTATGACTCAAGTCATAATTTCAATTTAGTAAGTCATAATTTATCTCATGATTATGACATAAGTATGTCATAATTTCGACTTTTTAAGGCATGATTTCTTTCTTACGTGGTTGAAATAGGCTTCCATACAAATGGACTGAAATGAGAAGTTTATTTAAAAAAAAAAAAAAAAAAAGAATCTGCTGAAGAATTCACTTGGATATGTAATTTTCTTACCTTTTTCACTCCTCATAAGTTTGTATCTCCCAAAAATGCTTGTTAATTTTTTAAAAGTTAGGGGTAATGCACAATATTTGTCACCTAAATTGAAAAAAAAAAAAAAAACTGCTTTTTCTAGACCAATTATAAGTCTTTATCTTGAATGATAAACATATTTGACAGAAGTACTTTTCTTACTGTAGGGGATCATTTAAAACTTTAGAATTTAGTATAGGCTACTTAGACAAAAAGTTCTGTCACCCAAAAAAAGATATTTGACAACTGAGTTGAAAAACTTTTTTGGCAGCTCCACACATTCCAGAGCAATATGGATCTCCTCACAGCTGACAAAGGCATTCCTCAGAAGAACAGCTTGTTTATTATTTAAAGCCTTCACAATCAGGCTGTGTAAACTACACTTTAAAAAGATCAATAATTTAGATTTGAATGTTTCAAGCTATTTATGAAAGTGCTGATATCTCAGCAATTCTGACCATGACAGTCCTGATTTAGGTTTGACATTGTAACTGAAATAAAAGTTGAATGAATAAATCATTCACAAACTGTATAAGCACAGTTGTTCACATGGCTAGTAAAGTAAGGTAGGGCACAAACATACCATAATGGTATACAGGGGGTAAGCTGTGCCACTTTTTTAAGATGCCCTCTATAGGCAAAGAGAAACTGGATAACAACTGACTATAACCCAGGACCTTAGAAATATGATTGATCCACTGACACAACTTGCCCCACATAAGGGGTAAGTTGGGTCAAGTAATAACTTCTGCTAGAATGGTGAATCTGTATATACACAACATACAAATTATTCCCATCTTTTGACAAGCTGTGTATTTTTAGACCTGAATAAATTAGCCATGACAAAAAAATTGCCTGCCTTATAAAAAAGCAAAAAATAAAAAAATAAATACTGTATATGACAACAATTTACATATGCATTTCTCACTAAAACCCTCACTGAAGCTACAACACATCTAGTGGAAAAGTAAACAAACAGTGTAAGGGAACTCTGTGTATTTGTTTGGAAGATGAGGTGAACGACTGTGTGTATGGACACAGTCACTCTGATGTGTGTTCAACACAAGGTCAGGCAGACCATAACAACTGTTTTGGGAAAACATGCCCTGTGTAAGAGGGTTTGTTTGTATGTTTAGCCCCCTAAATCAGTGTAAAGTGTGTGTGTGTGTGTGTGTTGATCTACTTTTCTGGAGGCTGAGGAAGTCCATATAATCACCTGGGAGTTTCCAAATGACCTATAAAATGGTCTTGCTAAATAGACTGTTGGAAATTAAACACTTATGTAAGACCTTAAGCACAGTATAAGCCTGTGTGGTCCTCTTATCAGTGCTATTACACTTTTAACAAAACTAAAATTACCAAAAAATAAATGTTTTCAAACATTTTTCTTCTCATTTAACTTGTAGTAAAATAATGAAAAGTTAAAATGAAATAAAAATGTATAAAAACTGAATAGACCTTTAAAAAATGGAATAAAAAAAATAAAAACAGAAAATTATAAAAAAAATTCTGCTTATTATATGCAATATCATCTAAAGTTGGTTTGATGTAAAGCATGTTACAGAAAACTAATCATGATGTAAACCTGATTTGCCTGTAGACATTTAACAGAGACAGTTGCTCTCAAAATAGAAAAAAACACAATACAGCGGTGTAAACAACAATTTATACAAATATTCAGTCAATTGTATCAATTACAGCAAACCACTATCTTTTGATAATATTAAAAAGATGAAAAATGTCCCAAAAATGACACTGGATAAGCTCACTGAAATTTACTGACGAACAGTCGGGGTCACATTATACCCAAAACCCAAAGTAAAAAGTATGATTTTGCATCAAGAGAAGCCTAGTTTGTACCACTGAGATTTTATCAAGATTTTTTTTCCTTTTTTTGCATTGTGACATGATGAAAATTCATAAAGTTACTAAATTTACTATAATACAAAACACTTCTCAATCATCCTGTCAGGATGCAATGACTGATTTAACTAAATTGTATTTCACATTACAGCAATGAGAATCAACCTTTTCTTTTGTTTTTTTTAAATATGATCTAAACATTCCTGGACACCCATAAAGGCTTCTGTAAAATATACAGTAAAATCTAACATAAATAAAATAAAGAATTTACAAACGAATAAAAACACAGCTAAAAATATTTAACAGTAATGAGTTATTTCCCTTTGTTTCCAAGATTTTTAAACCAATCTATAGATTGTTTATTGTTTGTTTGTAACAGGCCTACAAAAATAAATAAAATATGGATATCATAAAATGCAGGATGAAATGCATTTGGTTGCTCAAAAAACAAAAACGTTCAAACTTTAAAAAATGAATTACTATGGCAAATCAAAAACAGTGGTATTGATACTCTATCACTCACACTACTGTAATTTACAGGTTGTCTTGAGCATAAAACAAAAACTCTCGGACTCCAGCAGCAGGAGTGACTTGAGCCAAAGCCTCTTTATAAATTGAAGTTCCTCTAAACATTAATTGTGTGCCGCTCTGTTAAAAACACATACATCCTTTCCCAGGCCGACCTGAAGCAACACAGATCCTATAATGGGAAACAGGCCCTCCAAAATGGATGGATATGTAAACATGAGGCCTACACAGACGTGATGGAGTCCTGGAGGATTCGGGGTGTTTTGGTGTAATTGTGTATTAAAGGCGTCCCGTGAGGTGGAGGTGAAGGGGGATGAATTTAGGGTCACCAGGAGAGGTGAAGATGAGGATGTTGTTGTAGTTGAGCTAGTAACTCTTCTTCTGTCGGCTCTTGGACATGCTCTCTGAAGATGGAGGAAGGGCAAAAAAAAAAAGAAAGAAAGAAAGAAAAAAATCAGATATTTAAACAAACTATACTTTTCCTTTCAGCCAAAATGGAAAGTCTGTCATAATTTATTTACTGTTTCTTCTTGATATGTTGGTAACCAATCAGTTGACGGTAGGTTCCATAGTATTATTTTTTTCCATACTATGGAAATTTAATGGCTACCGTCAACCATATGGTTACCAGCATTCTTTAAGATTTTTTTTTGCGTGTGTTCAACAGAAAGAAACATGTACAGGTTTGAAACCATTTGGGAGTGAGTAAACTATAGTCATTTCAAAATAAAAGTCTTGTTGTATGTCGAGCTTGTTTATAATGAAAAGTACTGCATAATGCATCAAGTTCCCTCTGGGTCAAGATTAATATGATTATTCAATACATTTAGTATAAATATTTTACTTGTTTCAGCACAATAATGTTTGTATTGGCTTTCTTCTCTTTGGGGACAATTAAATTTATTATTGATTCATTTCCTTCAACTAAAATTATTTACGGTTTCTTTTTGCATTAATAATATGTTACCTTCCTATCTGATAATGTAAAGGTGCTTTGACACAATCTGTATTGTAAAAAGCGCTATATAAATAAAGGTGACTTGGCTGATGTTAAATATTTTACCAAAAGTAATACTAAACTAAACTACTGACCTGAATAAGATATTTCACACAGAAGACGTTTTCATATAGTCCACAAGAGGAAATAATAGTTGAATTTATTAAAAATTAGCCCGTTCAAAAGCTTACATATGCTTGATTAATAATACTGTGTTTTGTTACCAGAATGACCCACAGCTGTTTTTTTAGTGATAGTTTTTCACAAGTTGCTTGTTTGTCCTTTAAATTGCCTGCTCTTCTGTAGAAAAATCCTTCAGGTCCCACAAATTTGGTTTTTAGCATTTTTGTGTATTTGAACTCTTTCCAACAATGACTGTATGATTTTGAGATGCATCTCACTCTGAGATCTTCACTCTGAGGACAACTGAGTGACTCATTTGCAACTATTGCAGAAGGTTCAAATGCTCACTGATGCTTCAAAAGGAAATGCAATAAGAGATGGGGGTGAAAACTTTTTGAATTTGAAGATCAGGTTAAGTTTGACTTATTTTGTCTTCTGGGAAACATGTAAGTAGGTTCTGAAAGGCAGTACTAAATAAAAAAAATATATATGATATTTAGGCAAAATAAGTAATAAATGTACACCACATCATTCTGTTTAAAAGTTGACACCCCTGGCTCTTAATGCATCCTTTTCCTTCTGGAGCATCAGTGAGCATTTGAACCTGCTGTAATAGCTGCACAGTTGTCCTCAGTGTCAAGAGATGGATCTCCAAATCAAACAGTCATTGTTGGAAAGGGTTCAAATACACAAAAATGCTGAAAAACTAAAGAAATAGTAGGACCTGAAGGATTTTTTCTGAAAAACAGCAGGCAGTTTAACTGTTCAGGACAAACAAGGGACTCGTGAACATACATCACTAAACAAGAAAACACAGCTGTGGATCATTCAAGTATCAACACAGTATTAAGAACGGGGTAATTTTTATAAACTCAACTATTATTTTCTCCTGTGGACTATATGTAAACATCTTTCATGTGAAATATCTTATTCAGGTCAGTACTAAATAAAAAAATAACATGCATTTTGCATAATCCCTTTTATTTTGGTAAAACAATTATTATTTTGCAGATTCTGCAAGGTGTATGTAAACTTTTTATACATATGTATGTACTTAATAAATTGTGCTGTATTTTAATATTAGCAAAACAGGGTAATTGCAAGTCTAAGTCATTGAATGTGTGCCGCAATCTATTTCTTTAAGTAAAATAATCAGAAATGTATGATTTACTTCAAAATGATACGGGTTTGTTCTGTATAGACATAATTATTATTATTGTTATTATGTGCAGTTCATTAAACAGGTCTTTATATGACTTAAATGTAACATTTTGCAGATAACCCTGGATATGATACTTTTGCCTTATCGCCATCAGTTTGGCACATGATTTTTGGATAGGAACATTTTTCCAGGACGAACAACGGATGTGAAAGCAAATGACAGAAATGAATAAATAAATAGAAGAAATTCTATATATTAGGAAAAGAATATTTGTATTTGACCGTGAAGAGTGATAAACAGCAGGATAAACCACACCACATTCCACTAAATTAAATCATTACCCTTCCCTTCCTTAATCAGAGAGGAATGTGAGGGAAAGCTGTGAGGAAAGAGCAGAACGCAGCCTAAAATACTGAGCAGAGAAGCCTCCGGCAAATTCTGTCAAGTATCGGAGCTAAGGCGTACCCACTTGTGCACATAAAATCACATACAAGACATTACATTTCATTTCAAACTAAAACTATAAATCACTGACAGGCTATAGGAGAGCAAAATAGAGCAAAATAAATAATTCTGCTTAAATACCAAGTGTTTTCTAATCATTTGTTTAACATTTATTCATTCCCATTCTACCAAAAAAAGTTTTTCCTACAATATCACTCAATATGGATGAGCACTGTGAGATTAAACAATAATGTGTACTGATTATCCGAGGTGCTCTCATGAAAGCACAGTGAACACTGACACGGAAAAGAAGAAAAAAAAAGAAGAAAAAATTTGATTTCTTTGTGCACAAAAAGTATTCTCGTAGCTTCATAAAAAATAAGGTTGTACCCCTGATGTTGCATGGACTAATTTAATGATGTCCTTACTACCTTTCTGGGCCTTGAACATGTCAGTTGCTGTCTATGCAGGGTAGGAAAACTCTCGGATTTCATCAAAAATATCTTAATTTGTGTTCTGAAGATGAACGGATGTCTTATGGGTTTGGAATGACATAAGAGTGAATAATTAATGACAGAATTAAATTTTTTTTGGTAAACTAACCCTTTTAAATAGAAATGTAGCTATTTATAATGGTCTGTAAAATTGTGCGACACATTTTCTCCCATTTCTCTAGCATCATTGATGGGAACTTTTTTGATGGCTTTATTCATACCTGAAAATCAGCTGCACAGTGCTTTGATAGGCAATTCTCTCCACATCCTCAACAGAAAGAGCATTACTGCGGTCCCACTTATAGGTGAAGTTCTAAACAAAGAGAAATAGACATGGAATAGACAAACAATAGAATAGACATGGTTAACTAGCATGCTTAGAAACAGATTTATTGGGCTGTCAAGAAAAGCTCAGACTTTGATTTAGTTCAAGATCTGGTCATGACAAACAGTAATGCTATCTAACAGGATGTTGAGGTTAGTATTGGTTTCGGTGTTGTGTAGGCTATCAGCACTGTCACTGACATCACTGGTAAAATCTATAAAATCTGCTGTGGGGCAGGTTGTGTGCTTTGGAGAAAAAAAATATGCTATTGATCATTTGTTCACTAGTTAATCAGATTTCAGTCATAAAAATAAAACTACAAAATGTTTTCCCTTTTTGGAATGACGTGTACTGATTAATCATTCACAATAAGACTAGTAATGTCTATTAAGAAAGTACATGGTCAGTCTTGAATTATTTTCACCAAGCAATCTACATACCTCCAAAATGAGCGCCACAAATAAGTTGACCCACATAACTGAAGATGTCAACCACCAGGCCACAAAGTACACCAAGGACCACCTGACATGGAAGTATTATGGGTATAAATTCATAAAACCATGTTCAGTTAAAGCAAACGTGTTGAAGACAGACACAGAGGTGTGTGTGTAGATTGTCTAGCTTACTCTGTAGTGTATCTGGTGTACGCGTCCGTGAAAACATGCCAGTTATTCACCACCATGATGTTATAGAGCAGGACAAGAGAGGACTGGAAAAACATGACAGGAACAATACAGTTAAAATGGCAACTTTTAAATGTGAAAATAGCATTAAAATAATAAAAAAACTCATCTGAAAACACAATGTAATACTCTAGAGCTGTACATTTCAGCCCAAACCCGTCTGGCCTCGACTTTTTTATGTGCCTAGGGCCGGGCTTCGAGCCAATTTTCACATCATAGTTCAGACGAAGTCCAGGCTTCGGGCCTGTTTTAGGCTATTTTTATATTTTAGAAATCCACCGATTATAGTGATGAAAAAAACGCCCGGTTTGGTGGAAACAACACAAGGCTTCACATTTACTTTCACTTTTGAGACCGACTCGGAAGGTGTTTAGTGTCTCTGTTAGCAGTAGCAGTGAGTGTGCCTTCAGCGCAGCTGGAAGAGATCCGCATACAAACGCACGCAATAGGCTAAAGCTTGCCACAAAGCACCAGCAAAAGTTATTACCATGAATGTGTCAGGGGCAAATAGTAAGGAGATTTTTTTCATTATTTATTAATAAACTAGTGATTTCTGAGTTAGTGTCGCAAGGATTGAGTTGCCGATCCTGACTCTCCATCTCCTCATTGGACACACCTTAAGAGAGAAATGCATCTTTACAGATTACATAATGAAAGAGTTTTTGTTTTCGATTTGCTGTATTTCGTTAAGTAATCATTTAAAGCATTCTATAGATATATTTATCATGTCTGTGAGGTAAGTATTTGCTGAGTTTCGGTTATTTTTTGTGAAGCACTCGAGAGACGACATAAAGCGCATCATGTTTGTTTTCTATATTTTATAAAAACTGATTTTTTTTTTATATTGTGAGTACACAAATAAAAGTAGACCCTTTATAGTTCAGAAATGATGTGTTACTCTTACCTTTATTAACAAAAATGATGGAATATTTTAAATTGTTTCCACTGAAAAAAAATGGCAAGTGATCGCGCTGGCGCCTCCCAGTGTAATAGCACACATTTATCTTATACTTGAACTGTTTTATATCTATAGATTTTGGATAAGTCATTTAAGAAGGCAAAATTCATTAAACAGACTATGAACAGTCTTCTGCTGGCCGCTTGGTAGTTACTTTGAAAAACAAAAACTAATATTTAACAAACAAACAAACAAAAAAATACTTTAAACGTTTTTAAAAACTGACTTAATAAAACAACGAAACGAAATCACTTTGCCATTACACACAAAACAGAACTATTTCAATAGCTGAAACAGTAGTATAAGCTGTTGGGAGAAGGGGGAAAAAAGACGGGCTTGGGTTGTACTCAGGCTGAGAATTCTGATAAGCTGCCGTACAAGGGCTAGGACCTGAGAATCTTGGGCCAGGGCTGGGCTAGGGCCTATATTTGAAGCCTGTGCAGGGCTCTACTCTAAACCTAGCAAATGTGGTCAAATCTGCTTACTAGTTATTCCTCATATGTGCTTGTTATAGCATTCTGGGAACTTCTTAACACCCACGTTCCCAGAGACCTCTGTGCAACTTACAGCAAAATCATCAAAGTTGTTTGGCCAGTACTCCAGCTGTTCAAAAGTGCCACAATCCATGCTGAAGGGACCCGTAGTTGTGTTTTCTATGCTGGAGTTGGTGATTATACTGAAAGGAATGCACATAGAGAGAGAAGAGGCTCAGATCTACAAACTATGAAAATAACAATAAATGTTTCTTGAGCATAATCAGCATATTACAAAGATTTCTGAAGCATCATGTGATACTGAAGACTCGAAAAATGAAATCACAGGAATAAATCACACACACACACACACACACACACACACACACACATATATATATATATATATATATATATATATAAAATAAACCGTTTTAAACTGTAATATTATCTCACAATAAAGTTTTTACTGTATTTTTGTTTCCTGTCAAATAGACAATTTTGTCATTATTTACTCACCTTCTCTGTCGTTCCAAACCTGTATTAGTTTCTTTTTTAAGTCAAACACGAAAGAAGATATTTTGAAGAACCAAAAAGATGTTGGTGCCCACTGACTTCCATAGTAGGGACAGAACTTTTATGGAAGTTAATGGAGACCATTAACTGTTTGATTACCAGCATTCTTTAAAATATCTGCTTTTATGTTCAACATAACAAAAGAACCCCATGCAGGTTTAGAACGAGTAAATGATAACAAAAATTAAATTTTAGGGTGAACTGTTTCTTTAAATGTGCAGTTGATGAACAGTACCTCATGTTTGATGGAGGGGTTATAGCTCCCTCGAAAAGCCAGATACCAAGAACGGCATACATATAGTACACCACCTGCATCAGAGAAATGTACAAGTGAAGAGACCAACCTCATATTCAATGATAAAACTGATAGTAATGTTCACAGTCTGTTCACTCACCAGCAGAATGCCAGCAAATGCCCGTAAGTTTTTCACCAGGTCCACAAGAGTGCTGGCCACCACAGCCATCAGCTAAAGCGTGCACAAAAAAAAAAAAAAAACACTTTTTAGTTTCTTAGTGTTCTTGTAATGTCAGATGGTATGACCAGTTGTGCAAAAATACTGGCTCCTGTGAATCGTTTTCAAATATGTAAGGAATACTGTATAGTTAGCAAGTTACACCAAAAAAGTTTTTGGAAGAAAGGCAAACCAGTTAATTATAGTTATATTACATAAAGGTTGTTCTAGTATATTTTAAATATAAGGTACCAAAATTGTCCAGGCAATTTATATGCTTTGGTAGGCAATAAGTTAAGTAATTTTTAAGCTTTTTATTTTGATACACTGCAAACCTTTTCATTTTAATGGTGACTGGCAAAAAAACATTTGAAAAGAAATGGAAGAATGGAGCTAGTATGTTTAGCACAGCTGTAGTATCAGTGCACCTTGTGTGCATTTTAAACCAAGGTTATTGATGTTAGCGGCCCGTTACTAACCTTGATTTCTGGAATTATCCTGAGGAAACGGAAAACAATCAACATGTTGACCAGTCGCACCATCTCCCACAAAGTCATCACACGTTGTGTAATCGGATCCCTGTTAAGATAAAGAATTTAAAGCAGTTGAGATTAAAGCATTTGGAAAAGAAATCAGGAAATTTGTTCAAATTGAGCTTATGATTGTAAATTCCACACACTCACACTTCCTTATAAGGAATCCTGTATGTGATGAATATGGCAATCTGAATTGCCTGTTGAAAAAAAAAGAAAAGAAAAACACGCAATGTGTCTCCAGATATTGCATTCACCACCTAAGCAGCTATGCATGTCACATAATTCCTTATGATACCTTTAAATAGCATTATATCACAAAAAATAGGAAATATGTTACCAGAAGAAGAACAGTGAGGAATCCATCAAAAATGTTATTCCTGTAAGACAGGTAACCTTTCCAACCAAAAGCCACTATTTTTAGTAACATCTCTATTAAATAGTACAGGATGAAAACACAGTTGAGGATCTAAAAAACAGAAAATATATATTCATCAATATTTACACTCAAAATTCAGAAAACACATATCAGCTATTGCTGAATATGGATTTAGCATTTAGAATTTTGTTTTAAAAACAAACCAACCACTAATAAATTGTTTGCAATTAATGAGACGGTCACCTCCATATAGAAGTAATTTTTCTCTGAGGTAGATTTCTCTGAATTCACAACCAAGACTGTCTGCAGATAAAAAAATAGCAAATATCAGAGATGAACTTCAAGATTCAAAGAGTTAAAATAATTACTCAGTAGATGGTTTGTGTTTTTTGCACATGCTATCCACAAGAGGGCACCATTTGAACTCTTCATAGACTTTGCAATCTATTTTTGTGAACTATATTATGATTATAAATTCTGATCTGATTTTAGATGTTCTAATTTTTTAAGAAATAAAATGAATAATGTAATTATTAAACTCATTTTTAATTATATGAATTGTGAGTATTTATGGGGAATGTGAGCACTTTTACATTTGTAGATTTCACTGCATCATATAAAGTATTATCTGTAGTCAGTGTTTAAATACATTTAATCACTTGATTATTTAATATTAATATTATTTAATGCCAGTCACCTTGATTATTTAATATCAAAACAGTTCCATTTAATTCGGCATTTCTATCTTGCAGCATCATCATGAACCACTAGGTGGTGAACAACTAATTTGGCAAAACCCTGTTAATCTACTCAATTCTGAAAATGTGTGTAATGTTCATTATGTAAGGTGATGTATATGATAATCAAAGCAAGTAAAAGAAAATACAGTTTCTTACACAGATACAGATGACGTTTGCCAAAGCGACAATGTTCCCCAGCACAGTAATATAATACTGACTGTAGATATACTGGATTTGCTGTAGGACACGAGAACTATACTCTGGTTTTGGTGGATGCTGCAGGGAAAAGACAAAAATAGAACAGTTAATATGCCTGTTGACACCACAATTAAACTTCTTTCATTTGAATCCGAGGAAGTAAAATTAAATCAATATAAAAAACTCTGCTGCAAGTTTAGTATAATATTACGCTCTCTTAACTATTAACAGAATGAAGCAAACTTATATGCAAACAGTTATCTATTCTTGCCTGTTTTGTTGTTATATTGGACTAATTATGTTTCTCATTTTGTGTCTGCGTTGAGTTAGGGATGTAAGGGAACCAATTCTCAGTGATTCTAATAGCAATTTATCCGACTTGTACAAATTGTTCAAAAAGAGTGACTTTCTCAATTCAGACTGTAATGTAAACTGATCCTCGAATATAGATGATCAAACCTCTTTCATAAAATCCTTATCCAGCTCATTAAAAAGCCTCTGGAAGGCTTCGCCGTTAATGAAGCCATCTGGGAACTGCTGAGCAGCCTGAAGGAAACAAAAGACAAGAAAAATAAACAACCATGCCACACACTACTTACTTAAAGAAAATATTACACAATCTGTATTGACCTTAATGATAGCTTCTCTGCAGTAAGACTTCATGTGGACTCTATCCATGACCTGCAGAAACATGCTCACTGCCACTCGCTCCCTGAGCAGCAAGAGGAAGTCATGTGATGAGGCATAAAACACCAGAACTTGCAAAAGTATTATTTTTTTTCAAGTGTTATTTTGCTGCCTTATGTTAAATTGTTTTAAATTACTTTTTTCCCACATAGATCTACACTTCATACACCATGATGACAAAGCAAAAACAGAAATAAGTACATTGCAAAAGTATTCAGTACTTGACTGAAGCACCTTTACAGTCTTTTTAGGTATGATGCGACAAGCTTTGCACATCAGCATTAGCAATTATCTGCCATTCAGTGCGAGGTTCTGAATGCTCTGGACTGGGTTTTCAATAAAGCTATCTCTATATTTTGCTCTGTTGAGATTTCCTTCTACTCTGATGAGTCCCTCAGTCCTTGCTGCTGAAAAACAGCCCAACAGCATAAGGCTGCTACTACCACACTTTACTTTTAGGATGGTACTGTGGTACTTGGTCACCACTCTAACCAAAGCCCCTCTCTAACTCTTTTTTTTTTTTTTTACCACAGTGCTTGGTTTTGCTCTGACATGCATTTTCAGCTGTTAGACTTTTTATTAAGATGTGTGCGCCTTTTTAAATCATACTCATTCAACTGAATTTGCCACAGGTTAACTTCACTTGAAGTGTAGTAACATCTACAAGCAATATCAATGCTTCTGAGATCAATTTCAACTGTCCCAGATAAGGGTAGGAATACTTATGCAATGGAATCATTTAAGTTTGCAAAGATAAAAACCTGTTAAAAGGTTTGCCATTATGGCGATCGAGTGTAGATTGATGTGGAAAAAAAGTAATTTTAAGCAGTTTAACATAAAACGTGAAAAAAATGAAGGGGTATGAATACTTTCACAAGGCACTGTATAAGAAAGAAAGACTAAAATGCTGGAGAGGACTAAATCTTACACATGGCCTTCTGACTGAGTGCTGGTGTGCCCTCGGCCTGGACAGCAGAGCACTTCGAAAGCAGCCCGAATACCCAGACGCCTCCTGATTATAGACGTCTGAACTGACATCTGAACAAACAGCGAAACCATCAATAATTAAAGGAACAGTTTACCTAAAATAATTTACTGACCCTCATTTTGTCACATGACTTCACAAAACGCAAAAGGAATTTTTGAAGAATGTTCATGCCACTCTTTTCCATGCAATAAAAATTATGGAATGTCCTAAAAAGTCTTGAAAAACAGAGTCATACGGAAAATGTTTATGATGTGCTTTTTTGGTTTTTGGAGCTTGACGGACCCTGATCAGTTTTGTTGTATGGAAAAGAGTAGCATGGAAATTATAAAATACATTCTGTGCTCCATGGTGGGGAAAAAAACAGTCATATGAGTTTGGAAATAACAACAGAATATAGATTGCTGAACTATTCCTTTAACAAACAAGCAAATTCCTAAAACAATGTCTAATGTAAGTACATCACTCACCAGTAAATATCCCCTGAACTGGTTATAAATAATAGCCGTCATTAGATTCATCAACAAATATGTTCCTGACAGGAAAAAAAAAAGAGAAAAATATCAGTTTAATGCCGGTGGAGAGTTGTGAATGCAAGTAATAATAACTGCATTATTTATAATACTACCAATCAAAAGTCTGGAATAATTAAGTTTTTTTTTTTTTTAAGAATTCTCTTATGCTCACCAAATTTGAGTCTTATATTTTAATATTCTATTATTCTGTAAAGGAAAAACTGAGTTTTCTTTTGCCATTACTCCAGTCACATGAACTTTTTTTTTTTTTAAATCATTAAGAGAGTTCTTTAAGAAATATTAGAAAATCTTACATTATTCCAAACTTTTGAACAGCAGATGGAATGCCATAAAAACTTACCAAACACACTAAAGAGTATAAAAAATATTGAATAGCCACGGTTCAGAGAGTATGCTGGAATCATGACTGTTGAGAGAGGAAGACATGTTTTAATTAGCACAGATTTCAAGAGGTTGTAGGCCATTGTAGGCAGTTTCACATTTAAAAGAAATACAGATACCTGTGAAAGTTTAACAGAACGTTGTGACAAGTCACAAGACATCATGTCATGTGGTTAAAGCCAATGACTCATACCTTCTACTGCAATGAGCCAGGGATGACTGAAAATTCGACACAGCAATGCCAAAATGTCATCTGTGTCACTGACCATCTAAAACTTCAGTGAGTCATTCAGAGAATTGCACCTCCTGAGAGACTTTAACAAGATTTACAGTCAGACATACCGTCAGGGTTATTGGCTGTCGTTAGCAACACTAGCAGAGAGGACAGGGCCATTGGCAAGTTTTTGAAGTAGGTTTCCCATTCTCCATTCTTCTTAGGGTCCTACAGAAACACATCTATTCAGTCAACTGTAGCAACTCACTTTGCCTGCTAAATAATTCAGTGTAAATGTAAAGGTTTGATGGCATTTGTTCCTTTACCAGCCAGATGACAATCACAGATTGCACATTTAGTACATTACTCAAGTTTTCTGCAGGTTTTATGAGACCATTTAGGAGCATTGTAAGACCAAGACTAGGACCAAGAAAATTTAAGTACTAAATTGAAGAGAACACAAAAAATTCTTCAATGTTGATGAGAGTAAATTATGTGAGCTTGATTTAACAAGACCAATATCTGCCACTCATAATTTAAAAGGAAAACAAGTTTTCATTCCCAATTGAAAGATATTTGTCTTTTTTTAAGCATAAACTCACTTAATTTTGTTACATTTTCCAAGAATTTACATTTGCAAGTTAATGTATCTTGATTTAAAGATGTTTTGATATTAGTATTTTAAAACAAAAATACTGTGGAAGATATTCATTTGCAATGCATCCATAATTCATGATTTTTTTTTTACTTTCTGCTTTAAAACGTCCTGTTTTAAGACATTTAAAAACTTTTTAAGACCCCCACACACCCTGAATACTATATTTTCACATTTTCTGCTGCTAAGTGTTGTAGATGGATGCTGTGTGGTTTCTGGGGTATTTAGCATGCTATGTGGTTACAAGGGTGTTCTACTTAGGAGATTTACATGGTTGCTATGTGGCCACTTACTGGCTCATGTCAAAAGATCCCACAGGCAAGCCTCTATAATTTGATCTCTAGATATGAGGTTTCTCAATTAACTTAAATCTTAAGGAGTTTTTTGTCCATTTTATTGTCTGCCCAGTGAAAATCTTTAGTCTAATCGCATAGAAAATCCTACAGGTGCGGGTCTATATGGTGGCCAGGGGTGGCACTGGCCCTCATTTAAATATGGTTGACCCCCCTCACCAGATATTTTGCAGTTTGTGACGGTCAGTTGCAGACATTGGATGCAATGAAAAACTTAAGTACATTATCAAGCTTAGCAAAACACATAAACAAAGTACAGGTAGTCTCTGTGTGTGGCTTAATATGTAAAAGATAAAGCTCAATCATCCGGTTACTGACGCATAATAAACCTGATAGGGTGAATTGTGTTGTTTTGTAAAACCATGAAGGTGTTTGTTTTGCTAAATTAGAATGAGCGCGTGACTGCATCAGGTTATTACATGTTTATGTTTCATCATATAAATACATACCCTGACATTAACCTGGAAGTAAAGCAGTCAGTCAAGTATACAACATTTAGTAAAATGATTTCCACACTAATAAAAAAATATATATAACAAACTCAATTAAAGTAACCATTTTATTGAGGAAAAGATGTTTTGTTATAGCTTTTGGAGCAAGGGCGCCTCTATCCTGCAATACCACAGCTTTACTGAGAAAGCAGCACAAGCCCGATTGTTCTGATAGGTGATTAGATTTAGCATCCTGTTAACAGCAGGAAAGTTAATGACAGGTGAACATAAAATATGTTACATACCACTACTGGTGAACGAGTTAGTGTAATGCAAATATTTCTGAAAGGTCTGACATAACAATAATAAGCCACATAAATGATATTGTATGAATATTTTTTTGTGTACAAGTGAGAGGGCTGCCTTGCATTATAAAAACAATGTTTGGGATACCACGATTAAAACTGCAATGTTGACAATTGGATATTCAAGCAAATTATGGTGAAAATCAAAAACATTTATGTGTTAAAATAACATATGCGTCTTAAAAGAATAGAGAAACACAGTAAAGAATTGATTCAGAGTAAAGAAATGCTTATATTACTTAGATACTGGACAATGGAGCAAACCAACCCTGTGACATCACACACTGATATTGCAAGATGGTGGCGTCATTGCTCCAAAAGCTATAACAAAACATCCTTTTTTCTTTAAAGGGGGGTCCAATGTTGTTTCATGCATGTTAAGTTATTTATACTGTTAAAGAGTTGGATTCTCATGCTAAACATGGCCAAAGTAAAAAAAAAAAAAAAAAGCGCAAAAGCACACCCATCAACGCACTTTGTTTGGCTGCACTGCTGCACGGGACTCACAAAGAATGCCTCCAAAGAAGTTTGGTTTTGGTTGTAAGGCAAAGATAACCTTGCTCAGCTTCCTGAATAACCCAGCGTTACGCGAACAGTGGATGCAGTTTGTTTTTCCGGGGCAGAAACAGAGTTTTGCAAGTGTGTTTGTTGACAAACGTTTCATAAACGAGGCCCAGTTTGACGGTGGATTTACACATTATTTGATACTGAAAGATGAAATGGTCCCAGTTATAAAAGATCCTGGTCATGATTCAGAACTGCAGATTAGGGCTGTGCCGATATATCATGCGCATCTCATCAGTAATGCCGGTTCTGTGATTAGTCCTAAATCTCATTCAAGGGTTCATTCATAAAGCCGCGTTTACTACACAGAGCCGTAGTTCCGTAGTGCCGGTTCTGTGATTTACGACTAATCACAGAACCGGCATTACTGACGAGATACGCATGATAATTCGTGTCCGAATATCGGCACAGCCCTACTGCAGATGGTAAGTGAAACTGCATCAAATGTATGCGTATTTTTATAGGCAATCGCCACGCGAGTGCTCGTCAATCTTTAGCTCCGCTCACGGTGTGCTCCAGGAGCTCGGCTGTTTTTGGGGAGAATCGTAAAGCTGTATCTTTCTTTTGTAATATGATAAAACTACAGATATATGAAGGATGCAGTACTACTCAAGATTAACATGAGATGGGGTGAAACTGTGTGTGTTATGCCCCCTTTGATATGTGTGAAATGAAATAAAAAATAAGTTTTATTTCACTAAGTAAACTTTACTAAGTAAAGTAAAACTTGACTGACTGCTTCACTTCCACTTAAAATAATAATATGAGTTTCAATTATTACAGCTGATCTGCATATATTTTTAATAATTCTGCAAAAAAAAAATAAACAATTTTTTTTTAAGTTTCCACCAATAAAACTTACACAATCGGCCAAGTAACATAAGGAATTATATTAGTATTACTATTATGGAACAAAAACATGATTTTAATCTTTTTAAAAGTTTCAAAGCTGTGCTAAGCTAACATGCTAGCCCTTGTTATGTTGTATTTTATTTACATTTACATTTAGTTATTTTGCAGATGCTTTTATCCAAAGCGACTTACAAATGAGGACAATGGAAGCAATCAAAATCAACAAAAGAGCAATGCTATGTAAGTGCTATAACAAGTCTCAGATTAGCTTAATGCAGTAGGTATACGTAGCAAGGTTTTTTTAATTAAATGTTACCCTGGACAACAAAACTAGTCATACATGAGATGTATACATAATCTACAAGTTTAATAAATAAGCTTTCCATGGATGTATGATGGGACAATATTTGGCTGAGATACAACTATTTGAAAATCTGTAATGTGAGGTTGCAAAAAATTAAAAATATTAAGAAAATCACCTTTAAAGTTGTCCAAATTAAGTTCTTAGTGATGCATATTACTTATCAAAAATTAAGTTTTGATATATTTACAGTAGGAAACTTACAAGATATATATCTTCATGGAACATGATCTTTACTTTATATCCTAATGATTTTTGCCATAAAAGAAAAATCTATAATTTTGACCCATGCAATGTATTTTTGGCTATTGCTACAAATATACCCCAGCGACTTAAGACTGGTTTTGTGCTCCAGGGTCACATATAATCAATAAAAAGAAAACAGAAAAAGAACAGAGCAAGATTGTGTTTTTTTATTTAGTTTTTTTTTTTTAGATAGAAAAGATAGAAGAAAAAAAGAATAGAGAAGCTATTTAAAAAAAAAAAAGATAGAAAAGATGCTCTTAAAAATAAAGGTGTTTTGCGATGCCATATAAGAAACTTTTTTTGTCTAAATGGTTGTCTAAATTGTGAAAGAAGGTTCTTAAAAATTATAAAAAGGTAAGAAAGAGATGGTTCTTTAAAGAACCTTTGACTGAATGGTACTTTGTGGAACCAAAAATGGTTGTTCTATGGCATCCCTTCAAAGAACATTTAAAGTACCTTTATTTTTAAGAGTGTTAGAAGATGTTAAGAAGTTTTTTTTTTTTTTATTATTGAAACAGAATAGAGCTAGCACTCTCTATTCTGTTTCAATTAAAAAAAAAAAAAAAAAACTTCTTAACATCTTTAAAGTTAGAGAAATAAAAGATGGAAAAGCTGTGTTTTAGCCGATTCTTGAAGATGGCTAAGGACTCAACTGCTCTGATTAAACTGGGTAGGTTATTCCACCAGGAGGGAACATTTAAGGTAAAAGTCTGTGAAAGTGATTCTGTGCCTCTTTGGGATGGCACAATAATGTGCCATTCACTTGCAGAACACAAGCTTCTAGAGGGCACATAAGTCTGATGTAGTGTTTTATAGGGGAACATTAATGCCTTCAGTTTTATGCGAGCAGCCATTGGTAGCCAGTGCAAATTGATGAAGAGAGGTGTGACATGCATTAAAAATGTCCAATTTCATTAATGAATTTAATGAAATTCATTAAAAATGAATCTTGCAGCCGCTTTTTGGATCAATTGTAAAGGTTTGATAGAACTGGCTGAGAGACCTGCCAAGAGAGCATTGGAATAGTCCAGTCTGGACAGAAAAAGAGATTGAACTGTCTTGTGAAGTATGTTCTGAAAGAAAGGGCCTGATTTTCCTGAAGTTGAATAAAGCAAATCTGCAGGACCAGGTAGTTTTAGCAATGTGGTCTGAGAAAGTCAGCTGATCATCAATCACAACTCAAAGGTTTCTGGCTGTTTTTGAAGGAGTTATGGTTGATCTGCCTAACTGAATGGTAAAATTGTGATGAAACGATGGGTTTGATGGAAACACGAGCAGTTCTGTCTTTGCAAGGTTAAGTTGAATGAGCAATTATGAATAATTGTAAAAATGTAAAGTTCCTTTGGATTTTTTTTAAAGCATTAGGTCACACCAACTAAATTAATGTGAAGGTTAGATCAAGTACATTTGCAGCTTAACACTTTTTAATACTGTACCATAAAATATCATGGTATGATATTAAGGTAGGTATTATTTTTGTCTCTGGTGACCACCTTCTTTTGGGGCAGTACTCCCCTACTCCTCCACAAGCAGCACTGAGAGATCATTCATGTCCAAAGCAAAAATTCTAGGGTTGAGTTATGTGGCATCATCATATAAATCATATACACTGCCCTCCAAAAGTTTGGAAACACCCCTGTGAAAAAAGACGTTTTGGACGATATCAGCATAAATACTTATAATTGTTTGGTGCAAATACATTAAAGTAACTTGACATTATCATTGAAGACAATTATGTCTGTCATGGAATGGCCTCCCCAGTCAACCGACCTCAACCCAATTGAGCTACTATGGAAGGAACTGGACTGTGATGTCTGTAAGAAATGTCCAACCAGTGTGAATCATCTTTGGGCAATCCTTCAGGAGGCTTGGAGTAATATATCAAGTCAATGTTTGAATAAACTGACAGCTCCAATGCCCAGATTATGCTAAACTGTAATAGCTGCTAATGGTGGGTATTTTGATGACTCAAAAAGATTTTTTTATTTTTTTTTTTTTGATGTAGAAACTGTTTATGCAATAAAATATGTTTTCATAGTTTGTGTTGTCCCTTATCAGTGCAAAATTATCATAAATTAAAAAGGATTCATACCAATATTGTCCAAAACCCCACTTTTCTAGGGTGTTTCCAAACTTTTGGAGGGCAGTGTAAGTATTGATAGAAATTATATGATAAGGATGAGATCACTTCTTACATCTGATTTGGCAAATATCAGCATTCCAATCATGGTGAATAAGCAAATGTGTAATGCCAGAAGCAGGATAACACTGAAACAGAAAGAGTGAGGGAGAGAAAAAAAGAGAACACTTCTGGTCAATGTTACAGTCATCTTTTTTGAAATTCTAATGGAATGCATACAAACTGAGAAGTGAAAATAAGAAATTAAATGCAGTCTGTTTTGGGAAAACCCCTTTTTACAGAGATTGTTATTACCTTGCAATTTCTGGAAGAGTCCTTTTGATACATTTTAGAGTTTTCTTCATGAGCGAGGAGTTTTGCAAGAGGAAAAATGGGCGAATTAGTCTCCTGACTCTTAAACTCTGTGGGACAGAATGACAGGGCAACATTACAATCAACGGACCTGACGCTGACAGCTGACTGAGGCATGCTCAGTATTTACTTACTTAAGATTTTAAAGGAATAGATTGACCAAAAAAATAACATTTTGTTTCATTTCCCTCATGTAATATTTGATGTGCTTCTAGTGAGATTTGAGGGTGACAGTGGAGGGCCAGATTTAAAATACAACTTAAATTGTGGTCTGTTCTGGTCTGAGTTTTCATTTATGGTTAACTATACCTTTAAAGTTGTAGAGGACTAAAAGTGCTACTTAAAACTAAAATAAAGAAATACATTATTAATGCATTGATTAAAAAATAATAAAAATGTCACACATCAAATTGACAAATAGACAAATCATATTTAAACATAGTTGAAAGGAAAACAATAAAACATTTTACTGCATTTTTTAAAATAAAGTTTATTAATAACTCAATTGACTTGCATTTTTATGCATTATAAGAACATTTTATTTTGACAATAAAGTTGGGCAGATCACATGTGGAGACTTTTGATATTTCATTTAATGAAACTACATAAAAAGGTATATATAAATGTACGTTATATTGAAGACTGTTTTTAATGTATTACTTTATTGTCACATTTAATGTAGGGGTGTGCGATATTGACAAAAAATAATATCTCAATATATTCAGGGATTTTATCAATAATGATAATTAGACAATAATTTGCTATGTGTGTTATTGTGCTTAAGGACTACTGTGCTGACTCCTAACATTTTTGATATTCTTCATATTCTGTGTGGTCTGTTCACAGTGGTAAAATAAATTATTCTTTTCCAATAAGTTTAAATTGATTTTTACCTTTTATGGGCATTTTTACCTTTATAGAGCATTTTTTTTTAAAGTGTGCATCATCTTTTGAGTCAAATTCTTACATTTAATCAGTCAATTATAATAATACTACATTTAGGCTGTTACCAAACAAATTAAATCAGCATCAACAAAATTCAACTTTGCAGAAGTTGCATATGAAGTGGCATTTAGATGCATTAACATGTTAATGCAGCTATATTTGCTATAAGTATATGTGAAATTATATGTGCCAGTAGGTGGCAGCAAGACGCTGTTAATAAGTGAGTTACTGCGATTGAACCGAATCATTTAAACGGTTGATTCATTCAGGAACGAAACTATGGCGTCATTTTACTGCCATTAATAGCCGAGCGCACAACTAATGCCGGCGCGCGCAGTAAATCACTTCCGCGAGAGGAAAACAGATCTACACGCGAGGAAACAGGAGCTCGCGAGCTCATTTCAAATCCGCGCGCGCGCGTGACATCTTCTCTGCGCACAGATCAAGCTCTCCCGTCCTCGGATACAGCTCGCAGCACGCGCGTCATCATTCCCCACACTCTCGCGCTCGATCTTCTATTCCGCTCGCGCGAACACTTTTCTTTTTGTCAGTCGTGGGGCGGGGCTTACTTTAATATAATGTACAGATTTAAATTGTACTAATATACAATAAATTAATACATGATAAAATATAAATGCATAGATTTTATAAAACTTAAGCTTTATTTAGAGTTTTATTTAAAGCCAAAATAAATAAAAATCTATTTTAAATAAATGCTGTTCTTTTCAACTTTTTGTTAAAGAATCCTGGAGAAAAAAAAAAAAAAAAACAGGTTTCAACAAAATATTAAGCAGCACAATAGTTTCCAACATTGATAATTAATCAGCATATTAGAATGATTTCTGAAGGTAATTGTAATTTCTGAGTAATGATGCTGAAAATTTGGCTATGGATCACAGGAATAAATGACATTTTAATTACTTAAATTGAAATAATATTTCACAATATTAGTTTTTTTTTTCTGTATTTTGATCAAATAAATGCAGCCTTGATGAGCATAAGAAACGTCTTTAAAGACCATTAAAAATCATACCCATCCCAAACTTTTGAGCAGCAGTGTTACGTTAAATTATATATATATATATATATATATATATATATATATATATATATAATTTTAATGCAAATGCATATATTTTATAACATTTTAACTTTTTATTTAGGTTCTTATTTATTGCTAAAATAAGATATTTGTTTAAAATATATTTTTAATGTATTTAAAATACACACTTACACACACACATATATAAGTGCCTTTATAAATATTGTTAAATAATAATAAAAAATAAATAAATAAAATGTATTTTGGCATTAAATAAAAATCTAAATAAAGTTTAAGTTTTATAAAATCTATGCATTTATATATATATATATATATATATATATATATATGTATTAATTTATTGTATATTAGTATAATTTAATCTGTACATTATATTAAAGTAAGCCCCGCCCCACGACTGACAAAAAGAAAAGTGTTCGCGCGAGCGGAATAGAAGATTGAGCGCGAGAGTGTGGGGAATGATGACGCGCGTGCTGCGAGCTGTGTCCGTATGGAAAGCCATTAGGTTCAATAATCGCGTGCTTTTTATCGCCGTGTTATTATTAAAACGCCGATTTCTTAACGCCGTCTGGCGTTAAATAAGCGCCGTCTGGCGTTATACTAACGTCGTACGCCGCCACGCGTTTAAATAACGCCACTCGCCGATCGACGTCACATTGACGTTGCACGCCACTCAATATTCAAACGTTAGTTCATTTGAATAGCCCTTCCTCTTCCGGATTCACCGGCTCTACGGCGAGTCGGAGCATCCAGTTTGCAAGAGCGCCCATAAAGATGATGGATGTTAGGATGATTTTATACTTTAATATATAACCCATTTTTTTAGAGAACAATGTCTACAGCAAGTAATCATATTAGGAGATGCCTATATCAGGGATAAGGGATCACATTAATGCACAACTTGATAGTTTGCTCGAAGCATCACCAGAGCATGGAGAGCAAAGTCTTGTAGACAGGCAGGCCCGTCTACACATGATCACGAGAGAACTTACTACTGAGAACGATCTAGCAATACATATTATCTAGCAATACATATTACCTAAAATCCCCACTATCTCTAATATGAAGCTAATAACTCGGTGCTTCCATCCACCTGTTTTTAATGCGCATTTTGGTATAGTCTATTGCATAAAAACGCTGGTTGGCAACGCCAAGATGTGCGATGTCTTTATCATTTTGTCAATCTAAAATGCTTGAGCAAAGTCTCAAAGTGCTTTGTTATTAACTCATAAATCTGTTGCCAAACAGCAAACTCTGAAAATAAGCTCACATGACCGCGTTTTATCTGCGCGCTCTGAACCTTTTACAGTTCCGAATAATGTCTTATATCTATATGACAAAAAATGTTATTACTTTAAGTTGCTTTCCTCGTTTTTCTATAAGAAAAAAAAATCTAAGCGGTCGCGCCAGTGCCTCTCGAATGAGAGATTTCGGTGCGTTTCAGTTTCTCTTTAAATTCGTTTTGGTAAGACTTTTGTATGTTGTTTATAACGAATTCCATTATAATGTGTTTTTTTTATATAATTTGTCTGTTTCTTAAATAAATTCGTTTTGGTTAGACTTATGTTGTTTATAACGAATGCCATTATAATTTGTGTTTTAGGCTATTTTAGAATTTGTTTCTTAAATTGGTTTTGGTTAGATTTATATATGTTTATAACGAATGCAATTATAATTTGTGTTTTATTTTATAATTTGTTTCTTAAATTCGTTTTGGTTAGATTTATGTAGCCTATGTTTATAATGAATGGCATTATAAATTGTGATTTATTGTATAATTTGTATATATAAATACACTATAATTCGAAAATCTTCTCATAATTGTGCCCCCCATGAAAACAAAATTCAAAACTTTCACAGGAGTAATTCTCCCTTATCAGCAATGTCAAAAATTCACATATACCACCACCTTCATCGGCAGCTCCCTCACCAAGTATCATCATCTCTAAACACAACATCTAATTTTGGGTTAAATCTCTGACGTCTAAAGGCTCGAATAGCACTTTCCAAGATGTTGCCTATAAAATCTAAAACTATAAAAATTATAGTGTATTTATATATACAAAAATAAAACACAAATTATAATTGCATTCGTTATAAACATATATAAATCTAACTAAAACCAATTTAAGAAACACATTCTAAAATAGCCTAAAACACAAATTATAATGGCATTCGTTATAAACAAAGTCTAACCAAAACGAATTTATTTAAGAAACAGACAAATCATAAAATAAAACGCATTATAATGGAATTCGTTATAAACAACATACAAAAGTCTTACCAAAACGAATTTAAAGAGAAACTGAAACGCACCGAAATCTCTCATTCGGCACGAAAACAAATATTTCCCATAAGAGGCACTGGCGCGACCGCTTAGATTTTTTTTTCTTATAGAAAAACGACGAAAGCAACTTAAAATAATAACATTTTGTCATATAGATATAAGACATTATTCGGAACTGTAAAAGGTTCAGAGCGCGCAGATAAAACGCGGTCATTTGAGCTTATTTTCAGAGTTTGCTGTTTGGCAACAGATTTATGAGTTAATTATAACAAAGCACTTTGAGACTTTGCTCAAGCATTTTAGATTGACAAAATTAGCATTACAGATGCTGTGCAAAGACATCGCACATCTTGGCGTTGCCAACCAGCGTTTTTATGCAATAGACTATACCAAAATGCGCATTAAAAACAGGTGGATGGAAGCACCGAGTTATTAGCTTCATATTAGAGATAATGGGGATTTTAGGTAATATGTATTGCTAGATAATATGTATTGCTAGATCGTTCTCAGTAGTAAGTTCGCTCGTGATCATGTGTAGACGGGCCTGCCTGTCTACAAGACTTTGCTCTCCATGCTCGGGTGATGCTTCGAGCAAACTATCAAGTTGTGCATTAATGTGATCCCTTATCCCTGATATAGGCGTCTTATAAAATGACTACTTGCTGTAGACATTGTTCTCTAAAAAAATGGGTTATATTGGGTTAAAATTTTGATTTTCCTAACCTACTTGTGTGCTTTTTAAAATGTTTTAGACCTCATAAAATAGAAAACAATATGAGTTTAAAATGAACTCAGTAGTCAGTAATAGCATAAATTATTTTTCAATAAATTTCCTCTCCCTAAAGTAAATATGATTTACTTTTATACCAAGTATAAAAGATACTTGCCCAGAGAATCAAATATGTTTTAATACAAAATGTATCATGTGCTCAATGTACTAACTAGACACAGTGTTTGTTGCACATTTTAATGCACTGATGATAATGTAGGTAGGCTACTAATTCGCCTATTTTAATGTTATTTGCGCCGATATATGTTTAAATGTATATTTTATATTATACAATCCTATTTTTATCTCAGTTTATTAACTTAAATCATAATTATTAACTTACAAATCATAAAGACTTTACATTTCATTTTTTAGATCAACCATTTCAGTGTCTTGTTGCAGTGACATAATTTTTAGTGGTTGCTTGTTGCCACATATTGGCGCATCAATGCAATTACAATAACTTAGATTTGAAGTGTCGACTTCAGTGTTAATGTTTCTAACAGGAATAATAATAACTATTTAAAGACACTAAATAGCCTACTGAAGCTGTTTCATAACCAAAACGACTACTCTTCGGATGAATTCTGAATGTGATCGTCAAAAGTTCAATAGGCCTACATTTAATTAACAAAACTGTAATGCTAATAACAGGCTGATCACATTTAATTAAGAGATTTTACTAAAGGCTACAATAATTATAACAAAGTTGATTAAATTCATACACAATGTGTGCTTTAACTTTATTAAACCTAATGTGATGAAATCAAATTAATGTATTGCCTCGTCACATAGCCTATTAACGAAATTAAATAGGTAGGCTACATAGCTGTCACGTAGATAATTAAAAATAGCGAAATAAGGCAAAAGTGTATTTGTTTACATTCCTGAATAATACTGTCAGTCATTTAATATTTGGTACATTAGTCATTTAATATTTAATACATTGATGAACGCTAGAGCACTGACTGAGGCTCTCGAAAATATGTTATCTTCGCTGTTTTTTATCTTTGCAGCACCAAAGCAGAATTAATATAAGATAGGCTAAGTAATTTATAACTTGTTACTGGAAAAAAAAACCCCGAGGTCTGGACCTCGGGGACCTCAATGGTGGGTACGGCCATGGTTATATATTAAAGTATAAAATCATCCTCTAACATCCATCATCTTTATGGGCGCTCTTGCAAACTGGATGCTCCGACTCGCCGTAGAGCCGGTGAATCCGGAAGAGGAAGGGCTATTCAAATGAACTAACATGTTTGAATATTGAGTGGCGTGCAACGTCAATGTGACGTCGATCGGTGAGTGGCGTTATTTAAACGCGTGGCGGCGTACGACGTTAGTATAACGCCAGACGGCGTTAAGAAATCGGCGTTTTAATAATAACACGGCGATAAAAAGCACGCGATTATTGAACCTAATGGCTTTCCATAGTGTCCGAGCACGTGAGGGCTTGATTTGCGCGCAGAGAAGATGTCACGCGCGCGCGCGGGTTTAAAATGAGCTCGCGAGCTCCTGTTTCCTCGCGTGTAGATCTGTTTTCCTCTCGCAGAAGTGATTTACTGCGCGCGCCGGCATTAGTTGTGCGCTTATGGAAAGCCATTAGGTTCAATAATCGCGTGCTTTTTATCGCCGTGTTATTATTAAAACGCCGATTTCTTAACGCCGTCTGGCGTTAAATAAGCGCCGTCTGGCGTTATACTAACGTCGTACGCCGCCACGCGTTTAAATAACGCCACTCGCCGATCGACGTCACATTGACGTTGCACGCCACTCAATATTCAAACCTGTTAGTTCATTTGAATAGCCCTTCCTCTTCCGGATTCGCGGGCTCTACGGCGAGTCGGAGCATCCAGTTTGCAAGAGCGCCCATAAAGATGATGGATGTTAGAGGATGATTTTATACTTTAATATATAACCCATTTTTTTAGAGAACAATGTCTACAGCAAGTAATCATATTAGGAGATGCCTATATCAGGGATAAGGGATCACATTAATGCACAACTTGATAGTTTGCTCGAAGCATCACCAGAGCATGGAGAGCAAAGTCTTGTAGACAGGCAGGCCCGTCTACACATGATCACGAGCGAACTTACTACTGAGAACGATCTAGCAATACATATTATCTAGCAATACATATTACCTAAAATCCCCACTATCTCTAATATGAAGCTAATAACTCGGTGCTTCCATCCACCTGTTTTTAATGCGCATTTTGGTATAGTCTATTGCATAAAAACGCTGGTTGGCAACCCCAAGATGTGCGATGTCTTTGCACAGTATCTGTAATGCTAATTTTGTCAATCTAAAATGCTTGAGCAAAGTCTCAAAGTGCTTTGTTATTAACTCATAAATCTGTTGCCAAACAGCAAACTCTGAAAATAAGCTCACATGACCGCGTTTTATCTGCGCGCTCTGAACCTTTTACAGTTCTGAATAATGTCTTATATCTATATGACAAAAAATGTTATTACTTTAAGTTGCTTTCGTCGTTTTTCTATAAGAAAAAAAAATCTAAGCGGTCGCGCCAGTGCCTCTTATGGGAAATATTTGTTTTCGTGCCGAATGAGAGATGTCGGTGCGTTTCAGTTTCTCTTTAAATTCGTTTTGGTAAGACTTTTGTATGTTGTTTATAACGAATTCCATTATAATGTGTTTTTTTTTTATATAATTTGTCTGTTTCTTAAATAAATTCGTTTTGGTTAGACTTATGTTGTTTATAACGAATGCCATTATAATTTGTGTTTTAGGCTATTTTAGAATTTGTTTCTTAAATTGGTTTTGGTTAGATTTATATATGTTTATAACGAATGCAATTATAATTTGTGTTTTATTTTATAATTTGTTTCTTAAATTCGTTTTGGTTAGATTTATGTAGCCTATGTTTATAATGAATGGCATTATAAATTGTGATTTATTGTATAATTTGTATATATAAATACACTATAATTCGAATATCTTCTCATAATTGTGCCCCCCATGAAAACAAAATTCAAAAATTTCACAGGAGTAATTCTCCCTTATCAGCAATGTCAAAAATTCACTTATACCACCACCTTCATCGGCAGCTCCCTCACCAAGTATCATCATCTCTAAACACAACATCTAATTTTGGGTTAAATCTCTGACGTCTAAAGGCTCGAATAGCACTTTCCAAGATGTTGCCTATAAAATCTAAAACTATAAAAATTATAGTGTATTTATATATACAAAAATAAAACACAAATTATAATTGCATTCGTTATAAACATATATAAATCTAACTAAAACCAATTTAAGAAACACATTCTAAAATAGCCTAAAACACAAATTATAATGGCATTCGTTATAAACAAAGTCTAACCAAAACGAATTTATTTAAGAAACAGACAAATCATAAAATAAAACGCATTATAATGGAATTCGTTATAAACAACATACAAAAGTCTTACCAAAACGAATTTAAAGAGAAACTGAAACGCACCGACATCTCTCATTCGGCACGAAAACAAATATTTCCCATAAGAGGCACTGGCGCGACCGCTTAGATTTTTTTTTCTTATAGAAAAACGACGAAAGCAACTTAAAATAATAACATTTTGTCATATAGATATAAGACATTATTCGGAACTGTAAAAGGTTCAGAGCGCGCAGATAAAACGCGGTCATTTGAGCTTATTTTCAGAGTTTGCTGTTTGGCAACAGATTTATGAGTTAATTATAACAAAGCACTTTGAGACTTTGCTCAAGCATTTTAGATTGACAAAATTAGCATTACAGATGCTGTGCAAAGACATCGCACATCTTGGCGTTGCCAACCAGCGTTTTTATGCAATAGACTATACCAAAATGCGCATTAAAAACAGGTGGATGGAAGCACCGAGTTATTAGCTTCATATTAGAGATAATGGGGATTTTAGGTAATATGTATTGCTAGATAATATGTATTGCTAGATCGTTCTCAGTAGTAAGTTCGCTCGTGATCATGTGTAGACGGACCTGCCTGTCTACAAGACTTTGCTCTCCATGCTCGGGTGATGCTTCGAGCAAACTATCAAGTTGTGCATTAATGTGATCCCTTATCCCTGATATAGGCGTCTTATAAAATGACTACTTGCTGTAGACATTGTTCTCTAAGAAAATGGGTTATATTGGGTTAAAATTTTGATTTTCCTAACCTACTTGTGTGCTTTTAAAAATGTTTTAGACCTCATAAAATAGAAAACAATATGAGTTTAAAATGAACTCAGTAGTCAGTAATAGCATAAATTATTTTTCAATAAATTTCCTCTCCCTAAAGTAAATATGATTACTTTTATACCAAGTATAAAAGATACTTGCCCAGAGAATCAAATATGTTTTAATACAAAATGTATCATGTGCTCAATGTACTAACTAGACACATAACAGTGTTTGTTGCACATTTTAATGCACTGATGATAATGTAGGTAGGCTACTAATTCGCCTATTTTAATGTTATTTGCGCCGATATATGTTTAAATGTATATTTTATATTATACAATCCTATTTTTATCTCAGTTTATTAACTTAAATCATAATTATTAACTTACAAATCATAAAGACTTTACATTTCATTTTTTAGATCAACCATTTCAGTGTCTTGTTGCAGTGACATAATTTTTAGTGGTTGCTTGTTGCCACATATTGGCGCATCAATGCAATTACAATAACTTAGATTTGAAGTGTCGACTTCAGTGTTAATGTTTCTAACAGGAATAATAATAACTATTTAAAGACACTAAATAGCCTACTGAAGCTGTTTCATAACCAAAACGACTACTCTTCGGATGAATTCTGAATGTGATCGTCAAAAGTTCAATAGGCCTACATTTAATTAACAAAACTGTAATGCTAATAACAGGCTGATCACATTTAATTAAGAGATTTTACTAAAGGCTACAATAATTATAACAAAGTTGATTAAATTCATACACAATGTGTGCTTTAACTTTATTAAACCTAATGTGATGAAATCAAATTAATGTATTGCCTCGTCACATAGCCTATTAACGAAATTAAATAGGTAGGCTACATAGCTGTCACGTAGATAATTAAAAATAGCGAAATAAGGCAAAAGTGTATTTGTTTACATTCCTGAATAATACTGTCAGTCATTTAATATTTGGTACATTAGTCATTTAATATTTAATACATTGATGAACGCTAGAGCACTGACTGAGGCTCTCGAAAATATGTTATCTTCGCTGTTTTTTTATCTTTGCAGCACCAAAGCAGAATTAATATAAGATAGGCTAAGTAATTTATAACTTGTTACTGGAAAAAAAAACCCCGAGGTCTGGACCTCGGGGACCTCAATGGTGGGTACGGCCATGGTTATATATTAAAGTATAAAATCATCCTCTAACATCCATCATCTTTATGGGCGCTCTTGCAAACTGGATGCTCCGACTCGCCGTAGAGCCGGTGAATTCGGAAGAGGAAGGGCTATTCAAATGAACTAACATGTTTGAATATTGAGTGGCGTGCAACGTCAATGTGACGTCGATCGGCGAGTGGCGTTATTTAAACGCGTGGCGGCGTACGACGTTAGTATAACGCCAGACGGCGCTTATTTAACGCCAGACGGCGTTAAGAAATCGGCGTTTTAATAATAACACGGCGATAAAAAGCACGCGATTATTGAACCTAATGGCTTTCCATATGCGCTCGGCTATTAATGGCAGTAAAATGACGCCATACGAAACACTGTCATGTTGCTCAGAGGTGCAAAACAGTACTGTGACTGTGCAAAACCTGGAAATATGCTGTCTAAAACGTGTCTTTTAAAATTAACTTCTTGTTTATTGAACTGTTGTGTAAAATCAATATTACATTTGTAGTCACAGTGATTTCTGAAGGAAAAAACATATGTATATAAATAATATTGATTAACTATATGAAATATTAACTATAATGAATATAAATATATACATTTTCTGTTCCCATATCTTGAATTATGTGATCATTCTAAATGCATTTTAACAGACTGAATCATGTAGTGAAAGAACACACTCTAAATGCGTACTTACTAGACTTCATCACGTAATGTAACGTTATGTGTGCACTCTGTAGGTGTTTTGTTTGTTTTTATAGATACTCAATAATGTCAAATCGCACAATGTTATCACAGATGATATGTATCATACACCCCTAATTTAATGTAATACTATTTCAAACTTCAGTTTCATTTAATATTACTTGCCCTTTCTTTGTAATTATTTGTAATTTACTAGCAAGTTTCTACACTATTTTTTTTTTTCAGTGCAGGAATCTGTCAATGTAAATATTGTTAGATGATATACTGCAAAGAGGCACAATATATAAGCAGCTTTGTAACACAGTTCTCATGAACTCACCTCATTGCATGCCATGCTAAGACTCAACAATACATCAATAACTGATGCTGCAATCACTACTATATAACCAATCAGCCATTTGTTCATTCGAAACTCCTCCCATCCTATCAGATAAGTCTGCAAAACAATATATCCAACATGTTCCATAAAATCATTTTAAGCAACGTAAGCAACATTACAAAACAAATGGTAACAGTTAAATTAAGAGGTCAGTTTAACTGATTAAGGGATAGTTCACCAAAAAAAGCGGCTTGAACATTATATACCACACAAGAAAAAAACTATCCATTTAATGCTATGCCAATAGTAAAGTTTATATATTTCCAGATTTCTACCTTCACAGTAACGTCTAGGATGAAGATACAAAGGCAGACAATCTCAATCCCCTCCGTCAGTCCACAGGGTGGCTCCCAGGGCTGGGGTTTAAAACGAATGTCCGAGGTGTAGGTCAGAGAGGAGGGTCTCTCAATGAAGGCCAGAGCCAGTATAACAGCAATAGTGAACCCCAGACCCCTTCAAGATAAAGAGAGAGTGTGTGGAACTGATACTGACAGCTTGAAACATAAGCGAATAACCACATAAGCAGCTAGAGGGTGCAGGACAAAATAATTGCAGAAATGTTACGGGTCCAGAGCAACAGTTTATGTGACATGCTGTCAAGAAAAAACCTGTCACAATACACGTTTTCCCCCCCAGAAGTATTCCTGCTAACAGTTACTAATAAAGAAAAAAGCAGCCATCTGTCAGTCAGACCGGAACCAAATTGACTAATGTTAACAAAATACTAAAAACACTGAAGATTAGCAGACAGGCTGTCATTTAAAAAAAAAATTCTGAATGTTTCCTCACAAAAGTCAGTGTACTGAAAATTGAAACCTTTCCTCCACTGATTTCCATTAAAAAATGCCAGCCTGTTCTCACTTCCAAGGCGTCTGAAAATAATGCCCAAAATATATCATATAAAAGTATACCTCAGCATTTAATTTGACGAATGTAAAAGTTGCATGCCCTTCGTATCAGTATATTGATGAGAAATGTTTTGAAATTAAACCAATACAGTGCATTGCAATAAACAAGCTAAAGGGTGCTTTGGCGTTGGTGTAATGACATGCAAAAGTCTTAAGAATTGGTTAAAAAAAAGTGGCCTCTTGTCTACAAGTGCTAAGGAAGACAGTAAACTGGTCACACAAAGGGCTAATAGAAAGAAAAACGGTACTCTAATATAATTTTCTATGTGAAGACTTTATTCAAGGCAAAAACAAAGAAAACTGAACTCTTTCTGCACAATACATCTTTCAGACTAGGGTGAAATCAGTATGTACTGTATCTATTTCTCCCAAATTGTTGTTAATGTAATTCAATTAGAATCTATGTGAGGGGCTCACTTTGTCACAGCAGGATGTTTGTATTGTCCAATGTGCAACCCTCTGTTATTCTGAATGGCTAATTTTATGGGAAGGGCTTTGATAGCAATGGCATGGATAATTATAGATTTATAAATCACATTCCCCCAAAATGGCTAGTAAATTTATATATGTTAACCAGCACAGGTGATTTTCACCTACATTTGGCAGGTTTTAATTTCTAACCTTGCAAGGGTACCAAAAATGGACATGATGTAACTGTAAGTACTGGTAATGCATAATTACTAGAACAGTAATCACATCACAAAAGGATGACATTGACAACTTTACAGTACGGAAAAATGACTACAAGCACTGTAACAAAAATACAAGGTATATTTCTGCTTTTAAACCCTCTAGAATGTGAGTTTTATTTTATTGAAAGTCAGTTATATTATTGTTATTTTATTGTATATTTTATAGAATTTGAGTTTATATTTAGTTTCATTTAAGAGATAAGTCTAACATTTCATTGGTAACTAACAACATGTCTGATCCAATCCAACAACAAAGTGAATAAAGCTTACATATCTATGAAATGGCTTTGTGTTTTTAGTTTTTGTGTCTGTCTCTGTGTGTGTTAACATACTGTATTTCCACTAGGTAGAGGAAGATGAGTATTGAAGGGAATATTGAAGGGATTGTCCCAATTGACTTTTTCTTCCTTACTGTGACATATATCTAAGTAAAGAAGCTTCTTGAATAACAAAAAATAAATTAGGCCAGATTTAATGCTGTCCATTGGAATTGATTGGATCGACTGTCATCAATAATTTCTATTTGTTTTTCTCCCCCAAAAAAAGGCTTTTAAATGTATATATCTGCTAAAAGTACATTTTTTCAACTTTTAGTTGTACCAGTCAAACCATCTGTCCACAACCCAGTAAGTATAGTTTTCACCAGCTGAGAACCACTGACTGAAACAACAGTACACTGTTAAATTTTGGATTTGACATTAATTGGACTATTTTTCTAAGCACCTACCGTCTTCTCAGGTGTGCTGAGTTTGTGTTGACTGAATGATGGGTGTAAAACAAATTTATGGCACATGGCTAGCGAAGGAAAAAAAAAGCACTTAAGTAAAAAGGATAAATATCTGCTTGCTTACCATTGACATATTTTGGAATAATACCATCTATATAACCGCAAGGACCCAGAATCAACCCTGTGATTGATGGATCGATACTGTGGGAAAGAGTACAAACAAGGAAATTAAACACTTATTCAATCAATTTAGAAAATAAATGCTAGAAATTTTAGGAAAAAAATAATAACCTGAATTGCATCTTCAATAAATACAACTGCCTGTTGGATATAGAGGTCTGCATTTGCATCTGTGACATGAAAAAACAAATGGATAAATAAGTTTTAGTTGTGAACTTTGTTCATGCATTTTGACTTTCAACATTTTTTTTTTATTTCATTTTGCAAAAGGTCCCTAAAAGATTTTGCATTAGAGAACCCATACTATTAAATTCTCAAAAATATTGTGAAATATATTTTTGCTCCACAAAAATCACTCACACATTGCACTTAATTAAGGCTCCAAATGTGGCATATTTGAAGTGTCACAGGATATTCAGGAGCTGCCAAACCTAAGCTTTTCAACAGGATATGAGCCAGCAAACCCAAACCATCCTTGAGTGATAATGCTAAGTGGAACAGCAAAGAGCTGCCAAAAGTTTCCTTTGACTTTGTATTGGAGATATAGAACAACTAACCTGAATATAAAATAACTAACATGAACTGATAATGAGCAATATATTTTCACAACATTTATTAACCTTAAATCAATTTATTTTAAATCAGTGTTCATAGTAATTCACAGTGCATTAACTAATTTTAACACATACAAATTTCAATCTTATAAAAATGTTTTAGTAGATGTTGAGATTAACATAATCACGATTAATTACTGCTGTAGAAATACAGCTCATTGTTAATTCATGATAACTTTAACTAATAAACCTTTATTGTAAAGTGTTACCAAAACTAAAAACTAAAACATAACCAGTCAGCCCAACATAATGTTTGAGTTGTATCTTGCAACACTTTTTCTGTCAAGTCTGAACAAGATTCACTAGCCTACCCAGAACACCCAGTTTCTGCTAAAAATGCTGTATTAGAAAATGAGAATGCATAGGCCTATTCAGTATATCTCACTAGCTGTCCTACAGAACCTACAGTATACTAGCTGTATTTGTATTAATCTCCACCTGTAATTTGATACACGCAAGAAAGCAGTAACACCATGTCCGAAATCAAAGTAGATGACCTGCAGAGCTAATAAGACAATGGTGTGTTTGTCTGACAGCTAAGACAGAAACCAAATAGAGGTGGATGAATCTGAATCTGCCTCACAAAGACAGCGGATAAACCTTTGCACTTTTATTACATAACACAAAAAAAAAAAAAACTAATAATAATAAACTACAAGACAGCAGAACAAGCTTATGGAAAAGTTTTAAAGGCTAAGTCAGGACACTTGTCTTAGGTCAGTCTGATAAATCAACACATACCGTCGTGAACGTGGTACGAATCGTCAGTCTCTGAATAGGACGCTCGTCTTGATCCTGGTGATTCTTCATGTTGATAATCTTGACTATTATCATGTGATCCATAATCACCTGAACCCCTGTTAATACTGCCAGTCAGTAGCGGCTCTTGTTCCATCTAGACAGTCGCTACAAGTCTCCAAATATTCCAGATAAATCCCAAACAGGGCGTTAAAGATATCACTAGTGACGAAGGACAAACCTAAACGAGTCTTCTGCCCATGTTTGTAAATAAAGTGACAGTCTCAATGGTAAACATAGTGGAGACACACTTGTTTTTATTGTTTCCACCGTACTGAGCCGGTGTTACGGTGTAACATTTTACAGAGAGTAACAGTGCTCGAGGTGTTTTTAGGAGACGTCAACTCCTCCCATATCCTCTGCTCACTCACTCAGATGAAACTTTCTGCTTGCTCATGTCAGAGCACTAGCACTAAGTAAGTTTCATTTTAGCGAATCAGTTCGAATGATTCTTTACAGTGAACAAGTCAAAAAATTCACTCGTTTGAGTCACCTAAAAAACGTTTTAGTTCAATTCTGATGTTAACCAGAACATTTTTTGATTTTAAAGATTATGTAGCATCACATGCCGAAGTTCATGGTTTATAAAGACAAGTGATTAAAAATATGTGAATCGGTTCGAAAGAATCATTAAACAAGAACTCATTTGAAAGAGGAGCACTATCCTCTGCAGATATCGTTGTATTCCGTCGCTCAAATAAACGTCCGCCTTTTTTTTTTTTTTTTGTAAATATATGGTTCTTTTCATTTAAGTGATTGGTGGGGAATTATGAGCCTAGTGTTCAGTTGAGTTAGCCCTTATGCTTTCCTCAGAGTTCACTTGCGTCGTGAGCTGCAAACGGATTGAGCAAGTGTGGGAATTTAGTGCCGACACTCTTAATTCCGGTTATAAGAACAATTAAATAACAGATTAATGAATCTCACTGAAATAATTTTTCTCCTCATATCTAGCCTATATAAAACGTATATACGCACAAGTGGTGTATGATAGCTGTACCAGCGTGTCTTTCAGTCAGACCGTTTCACACATACAAAGAGGAAGTAAATTCAATAGCACCCAACTCCTCCACATCCGCCCTCTCGTGTTTTCTGCCTTAAGACAACTTTCAAGTACCTTTCACAGTTTCACATCTTTAAGACACCTACATTTGTATGCCATATATTAAATAAAATATGAAAATCGCAATTGAATTATCTTATTATTATTATTATTATTATTATTATTTTGTTAAATTGGCAATTAATTAATAGTGTTTTTTTCCTCAACATCACATTTTATCCTGTTAGTCTTTTGAAGCTAATATCTAAACAAAAAGCCACTTCCAAAATCATTTTCAGGGAAGTGACGTTTGGCGGGAAAACAATAGCCAGTGGCTTTGCAATAACAAACTAACAAAGTAGCATTAGCAAAGAGTTAAACTTAAGAAAAATGGTGGTGATGGTTTGTTGTATCAGTTGGTTTGCCTCACTTTAAACATTCCTTTCTGTTTTTCATGTCAATATTTATTTATTTTTAAAATGTTAAAAAATTACCCTGAAGTTACTCACCCTCATGTTATTCCAAACCTGCATGAGATTCTTTCTTCAGTGGTTATAATACGATATTTTCAAGAACAAATGTGTCAATAAAAAGAAAGTCAACTAGAACAGTTTAGCTACCAGCATTCTTTAAAACTAAAACATTAATTCTGTGTTCCACAGAAGAAGAAAGGCACACAAGTTTGGAACGACATGAGGGTGAGTAATTAATGACAGAATTTTCATTTTGGGGAACTATCCATTCCTGTTTTTGTGTGACTTTGCAGATAAGATACAAGAGCTTTACCAGAGCATATTATATTGAGCATATTTTTTTTTTCTTGTAGAAATATTTATTATATTACAGAGTTCAAGAGGTACTGCAAGTAATTATTGTTATTGCATTGGCATCCCTGTGTTCTTCATAAAAATGCTGCAGTCATTTAGTTTGTGTGGTTAAATATGGTTGTTTTTTTTGGCAAATTCTTCAATGCAAGATTATGAAAGAGAAAGTACAGTATATCGGGCACTAAGATTATTTCTTCTTCTTTAACAGTAACTACATTTGAACATTTTCATATGTATTGTTTTATTTTTAAACAAAACATTACCATACAGTATATCAAAATCACAAACCTGATTATCTGCATTATAATGTGAACATAACTGAAGACATTATTTAGGATTTACACATCCTAGGAAAAACAACTTTAATAACTAAAACAAATTGCAGTGCATATGCAACCAGACAGAGTGTTAAGAACTGCTGAGTGTTCACTATAACATCAGTGGCCGAGACGAATCTTTGGACCAAGAATCAATGGCTTCTGATGACAGTTGTACATACACCTTCCATATCACTCCATCATAGCCACCTATACAACATAAAATAGAATGGATTTCATACAAAAAGAAAAAGTACATACTGCACAGGCATCTTCAGACAAACATCTACATCTATACTGCATATACTTGTGTAAAGTATAATATATAAACATTATACAACCCAATGCAATCACATTGTTCTGTAGAACTGCTGACCTCATTGTCGATGCAGCGGAATTGCCAGGCCCACTGTGTGTTGTAAAGGAAAGGACGGAGGTCAAAGCGGTTGTCATCAGGACTGTAGTTTTCAGCATGGTAAGAGGGTGTTACTGTTGTCATCTTATGTCTGTTGATTGAGTACATCCTAAAGAAATGTTTCACTTTAGTAGCCACCTGCAAAACAAAAAATGCTATTCAACATGGTACAAAATTAGGCACTATGAGTACTGTAAAGTTTAGAGCATGTTTGACCTGTGAGGGAGAGAAGGTCTCTTTCCATGAGTGAATGAGCTTGCAAAACATGCTGTATGGGCCACACTTGGAGATCTTTCTGAGTCTGCCAATCACAGAGAGCTCGGAGTAGGTCATTCCCATGTCAGCCTTGGGGAGGAGGGCACAGAGACACATGCGTAAGGTCCAAGAGCTGTAAAACTATCTGTCTGCATGCACACAGTGATGGAAAAAGTACATAAGGGAACAGCAGCATAGTAACCAGAGCACTCAGAGCTGAGTAGTAACTGATTACATGCAATCTGGATTACGTAATTAGATTACAAAAATCAAGTACTTGTAATTAGAGTAGATCACATTTTATAATGAACATTACATTTCAGATTACAGTTACTATTTTATGAAATACATGATTATAGTTTATAGTAATTTATATCATTTATATCATAATTCATAGTTTCTTTATAATATTCTTTTTTTATACACTACCAGTCAAACTTTTTTGAACAGTAAGATGTTTAATGTTTTTAGTCTCTGCTCACCAAGCCTGCATTTAGTTGATCCAAAGTACAGCAAAAGCAGCAATATTGTGAAATATTTTTACTATTTAAAATAACTGCTTTCTATCTGAATATGTTCTAAAATGTAATGTATTCCTTTGATCAAAGCTACATTTTCAGCATCATTACTCCAGTCTTCACATGCCACATGATCATTCTAATATGCTGATTTGCTGTTCCAAAAACATTTATTATTATGCTTTAAATGTTAGATTAGGATGCTTTAAATTGATTAAAAGTGATGATAAAGACATTTATAATTAGCTACAGATACATTCTGTTCTTCTGAACATTCTATTCATCAAACAAATCTGAAAAAAATTCTACTCAGCTGTTTTCAACATAATAATAATAATAATAAATGTTTTTATTTTGGAGCAGCAAATCAGAATATTAAAATTAAGGATCAAATGAAGGATCATGTGACTGGAGTAATTACACTGAAAATTTAGCTTTGAACTCACAGGAATAAATTACATTTTAAAATATTTTCAAATAGAAATAAAGAAAAATATTTCAAAATTGTACTGTTTTTGCTGTACTTTGGATCAAATAAATGCAGGCTTGGTGAGCAGAAGAGACTTCTTTAAAAAACATTCAAAATATTTTTGACCGGTAGTGTATTTTTATATCATGTAAAAAGTCTGAATTTGATTAAATATAATATATAATAAAATAGGCATTATATTAAATATGAAGAAAATCTACAACAGAAATAACACCAAAAAACAAATTAAACAATATTTTAATTGCTATTTGAGCACTTTGCCACTTTTTGAAGCCACATAGGCATAAAACACACAATAACCATCTCCAATTAATTCTTTATAATTTCATTCATATATGTAACTTGAGACAATTGCACCATCCTGAAAAACATATCTGATGTACAAACCTAGTCATGCACAAATCGGGAAGTATGTGCACGCAGCCTGCACACTTGTGCACTTTTTTTACTGGTGTGATTAAAGTTATGAAGTAAACTGAATGTTTTTTTTTTTAATTTACATACATTTAGGTTAATTATACCGCATGAAGATATTGCCTAAAAATAAAATAAAACTTTACAAATTGAAGCTGTAGATTAAAATATTGGTAATAGAAGCGATCCTTTTGATTCTGTTTTCCCATAACATGCTAGATTTTATTGTTTAATGACAACAAAAGTTTTATGTGTACTGACAACAATTATTGCTTGTGATAATTCTGCTGTGGTTTAAATTGAAGAAATCACATGAGTGCAAAGAAATATTAACTTGACTCAGAAAATGGCCTGGCAAAACACATACACTCTTAAAAATAAAGGTGTTTTAAAAGGTTCTTCACAGCGATGCCATAGAAGAACCATTTTTGGTTCCACAAAGAACCATTTAGTCAAAAGGTTCTTTAAAGAACTCTCTCTTTCTTACCTTTTTATAATCTGAAGAACATTCTTCTGCCACAAAGAACTTTTTTGTGAAACAGGAATGTGTTAAAGATGATTTATGAATCCATTTAAACAAAAAAGGTTCTTCTATGGCATTGTGAAGCACCTTTATTTTTGTGGCTGTCAAATGGTACATTTGCCAGTTTAAATATATTTCAGACAGTACTATACAACCATTGCCACAAACAGTTGTGTGCCATACATTGTGTCAGTCACAATGACCTGTAAATGCAGTAGTATTCAAGATATTTATCAGTGAATGAGGTTGACTGTGTTTACCTCATCAGTCTGGACAATCTTGCCATCAGTCAGTGGCTCAAGCTCCGCAGTTGGTGGAGCATCCAAAATGCTGAAAACAATCAAGATTGTGTAACTAAATTCATCAGCTGTTTGATCAGCAAACATGCAACAACAGAAAAGATTACACACCTTACGAGGGCAGTGAGCTTGAAGCGTTTTACACAGTAGTGCAGAAAACACTTTAAGTCCATCTTACTAACACCTCCAATGGGATTGATATCAGCACTGGAGCAGTCATATTTTGTGAAGTATCCAGTTAAGCTGCAAAAGGAAACAATACTTTGTTTTAAGCAACCTCCATTACTACTGACAGTACTACTGATACTGAAGGATAGGAACAACATAAAGACACACCTCTCATCCACGTTTGCTGAACCAAGAACTAAGAGACCACCAGGTTTTCCCTGAGCCCACAGACACAGCTGGGCAAAGAGGTAGGCCAAAATCATTCTGATACGAGCCTGCAATGGAGTAAACATACATGCAGACTTTGGATTCAAAAGGATATGCAGTAACACTTTACAATGATGTATAATACAGCATTTTTAATCAGCAAAAAATAGAGTGAAAAACATGCAAGATAACTATTTAAACAATTTTAGGCCGCTAATATGACTAGGGTCTTCATTTTGAGAGTTTGCATTGTCATCTTATTTGCAAATGTTTGTTTAACCCTTTAACTATTACTCATATTTTTGAACATAGATGTGAAAATGCAATCCAAAATTATTCATAATTCATGAACGAAAACATTTTGTAATATGATTTTGATGTACATTTTCCATGGTAATGCAATGTCTTTTTTCAATTTTAAAATGGCTTTCAAAGGATGATTTTTTTAGATTTTAAGATTTCAGCCGATATAAAATGTCTTATTATTTCTAAAGCGTGATAGGAAAAAAGGCAACAAAGAAAGTTTTTTTGTGACAAAGGTTGTTATGATGTAGATTTTTGAGGTGCACTCTTGTCATAAATTAATCTATTACTTTTCCTACATAATTTGTAACACAAAAATTTGTAGAATATCTATTTAGAAATCCTAGATCTTTCCAATGATTAGTTTGTCATGATTAGATTAGGATTTTTGTAATATAGTGAAGTAAACTGACGGAACGGGTGACAGTTAAAGGGTTAAGTGGTTAAATTATTTTTAAGAGCACATTATACATCTTTCAAAGCTGTGACATCATATATGTCTAACTGTCTTAAATGGTTCTAATCAAGCATTACTTTGCCAATCTAAAGCTTAAGCGATTTCCTGGAAAGAGAAGCATAATGTTACTATGTTAGCTATGTTTAAGAATAGTGATAACAGAACCCAAACTCAGCAAATTTGCAGGTTAATTTGACGCTTGGGGTGACTAACTGTATTTTTCTGTGAAAATTGTGGTGGTTGTGTTACAATGCAAGCAAACAGCATAGCAAAAGAGTCAGCAAATTGGCATCACTTTGACAGAAACTGCTTTCTCAAGCCCGCGCTTTTGTGATGTCATGGGTCATGTATGAGCCATATATAACAAATGATCAACATCTAAGTCATATCATAATGGTCCCAAGAAACTACATGTGACAATGCTGGTATTGCACATTCACGCAATGTTATTGCATAATGCTGCCTTCTCAATTATTCATATTTCTGAGAATTTTTTTGCTTAAAAAGTGATATATTCATTGCAGAAAATATTAATAATAGTCACTAATAAAATTTGTGACCCTGGACACACAAAACCAGTCTTAAGCAGCACAAGTATGTTGCAATAGCCAAAAATACATTGTACGGGTCAAAATTATCAATTTTTCTTTTATGCCAAAATTAAAGATCATGTTCCATGAAGATATTTAGTAAATGTCCTACCGTAAATATATCTAAACTTAATTTTTGATTAGTAATATTCATTGTCAATATTTAGATTTTCTTTGCATCCTCAGATTCCAGATTTTCATATAGTTGTATCTCAGCCAAATATTGTCCTATCCCAAACCATACATCAATGGAAAGCTTACTTATTCAGCTTTGAGATGATGTATAAATCTCAATTTCAAAAAATTTACCCTTATGACTGGTTTTGTGGACCATGGTCACATATGTCTATGATGGGTACTGTACCTGGACATTCTGCAGTGCCAGGTTTTCTCTGGCACTTCCTCCATTAGCACGGAACTGAGGCCACTTTCCTGTGACCATAGAGAAGATTCCCAGCATGCCTTTTACTGCCATGTCAATATTGATATTTAGGTGGTTGCTGAGATGAGAACAGATATAAACTTGATTTAAAAAAAAAAAAGAAAATAGTTGTAAAATGTTTTTTAACAATATATTACTTTTTATAATAATAAAATAATACAGTAATATTGTCAAATATTATTACAATTATACTATAATTGCAATAATAATAATAATAATAATAATAATAATAATAATTATTACTATTTTAATGATGATTATTTATTATTATTATTATTATTATTATTATTATTATAGATGTGATGGCAAAACTGAATTTTCAGCATCATTACTCCAGTCTTCAGTGTCACATGATCCTTCAGAAATCATTCTAATATGCTAATTTGTTTCTGAGTTATAAATTGTTATTATTACTATTTTATTTTTGCTGCTTAATATTTTTATGGAAACTTTGATCAATCTTTTGCACGATTATTTGATGAACAGTTCAAAACAACGTAATTTATTTGAAACAGAAATCTAAAGTCCTTATTGTCATTTTAATGCATCCTTGCTGAATAAAGTACTATTATTATTATTTTTTTTTTTTATCCAAATATTTGAATGGTAGTATGTCCCAGTTTCCCCAATAATACTGTGCATCAAAACATATTATCATGATTTCTGAAGGATCATGTGACACTGAAGCCTGCAGTAATGATGCTGAAAATTCAGCTTTTAATCACAGGAGTAAATTACATTTTAAAATGTGACCCTGGACCACAAAACCATGCATTTTTTTTTTTTTTAAATTGAGATGTATGCATCATCTGAAAGTTGAATAAATAAGCTTTCCAGTGATGTATAGTTTAATATTTGGCCGAGATGAAACTATTTGAAAATCTGCAATCTGAAGGTGCAAAAAAATTTAAATATTGGCCTTTAAAGTTGTCCAAATGAAGTTCTTAGCAATGCATATAACTTAGCAAAAATTAAGTTTTCATATATTTACAGTAGGAAATGTACAAAATATTTTCATAGAACATGATCTTTACTTAATATCCTAATGAATTTTGCCATAAATGAAAAATAATTTTTACCTACACAGTGTATTTTTGACTAATGCTACAAATATAGCCCAGCTACTTAAGACTGGTTTTGTGCTCCAGGGTCACAAATATATTAAAATAAAAAACTGTTGCAGCCTTGTACGCATCTTAATTATTCCAACTTTAATTAGATACAATGTCATCCACTGACCTGCCGATCTGAGAAGCGAGGTCTTTGGCTCTATTGCGGGTGTCCTCAGATGAGTTTTCACTCGCCATGTAGCATGTAGTAAAGAGGCGTCCACACAGCTCACGTGGGTCCTCAGGTGTGTAGGATGAATCGTTGACCACCCGCTGCACATCCTCCAGCACCTGAGAATCTGAGAACAATGCGAAACATTTTTAGAGAATAGCTGGTTCTTATGTTTTGAAGAGTGTGTGTGTGTGTGTGTGTGTGTGTGTGTGTTTTGGACTTACTGCCATCTTTGACAGCTTTGCAGATTTGCACACACATGGAGTACACAATACAGGCAGAGGATGAACTGTCCACGCCGCCACTAAGGGGAAGAAGGAAACCAGCCTGAAACCAAAAAAACACACAATTTTTATTAGCTAAAGACGCCCTACATCTTAAATTCATGACCATAATAAATAATACAAAATATTACCTAAGAAGTTGTATTAAATAAATCAATTCAATATAGAAATATTCATATTAACATGCAAAATAGAACAAAAAAACACACCTGTCCACTCCTCCTTAAGTAGTCCCATAACCAACAGGCAGGACCAAGACTGAAATAACACCCAAAATAAGCCCGTAATAACTGATTTCATAAATGATGTACCAATTAAACATAAGTTATAATACTAAAAAGTAAATATATTTGCAAACTGGTTTACTGTATATAGTTGTAAAGATTATTAAAGAGTATTACACTTTTCCCTTCTCACAGTTTCTTCTCCCTACATCTGAATCTTTATTTCCAAACAGAGATGACACAGCCAGGAATAAATTAGTGTCACAAGGTACTTCTAAACCTCTCTCACTGGACCAGAACACTAAATTGGCATGTTACAGGAAAATTTAAATCACTTGGTATTAATAACTCTGGGTGAACAGGCTGCTCTTTAAGTCATAATTGGGTTTAAGGGATGGATGTTTATATAAATGGATGATCTGTTTGAGGGTGTATTACTGTACAGCTCCACTAGAGAGCAGCAAAACATGAAAAAAAGTTAAACAAGTGAAAATGTTTCTACTTTGTATTGTCATTACTATAATTGTAATTACTTTTTTCATCATATTATTGCTAATTATATTATTTGCATAACAATTTGAATGAAAATCAAAAGTGAAAAAATCCTTAATGTTGCTAAAAAATATTCTTCATTTTATATCTATATAATATGCATGTTTTAAAGTGGAGGAAAAAAAGATTTTCAATGTGGTCTCTTGCATTTGTACCTCACTATGTGTGCATATTTGAGTTTGTTTCTTTACAGAACAGATTTGGCAAATTTAGCATTACATCACTTGCTCACAACGGATCCTTCGCAGTGAATGGGTGCCGTCAGAATGAGAGTCCAAAAAGGTAAAAAAAAACAAAAAAAAACATCACAACTCCAATACACACAACTCCAGTCTATCAGTCAATCCACATGCTCTGAAGCAAAAAGCTGTGTTTGTAATAAATAATTAATGTTTTAAACTTGTAAACCGCTGCTTTCGGCTAAAATATGACTCCTCTATCCATAATTCTGCTTTCTCCAGTAAAAAAGTTGCCCTGCCTGAATCTGGAGAGAATATTTTTATAGATCAAGCACTGTTTACAATCGAAAACAGTCGAAAACAATTCTATACAAATATGTCAATGGATTTTGATGTGACTTTTTTTACCTAAGGAAGTGTTATCATGGACTTGGTTTAAACAGTTTAAAGTTAAAATGCCTTAGTGGTGGATTTGTTTATTACAAACATGCAGCTTTTCACTTCACAAGGTATTATTTGATGGATTGGAGTTGTGAATTACTTGTGGATTACTGTGATGCTTTTATCAGCTGTTTAAACTCTCATTCTGATGGCACCCATTCACTGCAGATGATCCATTGGTGAGCAGGTGATGCAATGCTACATTTCTCTAAATCTGTTCTAATGAAGAAACAAACTTGTCTACATCTTGGCTATGCTGAGGGAGAGTAAAATGTCCGCATTTTTTGCTGAACTTTTCCTTTAAATATATACAGCTAGGTTATGTAAAGGCAATTTTTTTTTCTCTGTTAAAGTTACCTGATCTCTTCCTCTGGGCTATGGAAAATCCACTCCACAGCCTGATGTGTGGGCAGACACCTGTCATCACAGTCAGACAGAGAGAAGTCCGTTTTGATCCTCTGATATGGTTTGTGCTCATATTCCTGTGCAGTAAGAAAAATATTTAAAGCATGGTTTGTCACTTGAAACTCTGATGTCATTTTGGGTTGCTCACCATGTGTGGGTGACACCTTTCTCCACGATAGCTGCGAACATCTTCCAGATCAAGAGTGGCTGTGACAACCTCCTGCAAGTTCAAAGAAATCTGACAGGTCAAACTGAAACCTTTAGCATGTTAATTACAGTTTCAATATTAAAGTAAGTGTAAAATGGCACATACTACATCCTCAAGTGAGAACTGCGCTCCTCTGGCAACAATATCTCCATTGATGGCAATCATAGCACACCCGTCGTAGTACAGACGGTCTCCATCACAGCCCTTCTGATTGGCAAACAGATAGATCCCTCCACTCTGAAACATATTCACAAAATTGCAGTGTAAACAACTATAAAAATAACAGAAAGTGCTTACAAAAATGTTCTGTACACAAAAATGTTTTACACAAATATTATTTTGATATAAAATGTGAATATTATTTAAAATATAATTTATTCCTGTGATGCAAAGCTGAATTTTCAGCATCATTTCTCCAGTCTTCAGTGTCACATGATCCTTCAGCAATCATTCTATTATGTTGATTTATTATCAATGTTGGAAATAGTTGTGCTGCTTAATATTTCGTTGGAATCTGTGATTCTTTTTTTCAGGATTCTTTATTTAATAAAAAGTTAAAAAGAACAGCAATTATTTAAAATATAAATATAATACAATATAAACTACTATTTAAAAGTTTTTGGTCAGTAAATTTTTATTATTTCTTTTTTGAAAGAAATTAATATGTTTATTCACCAAGGATGTTAAATTGATAGAAAGTGATAGCAAAGACTTATATTATTAGAAAAGATTTCTATTTTGAATAAATGCTGTTCTTTTTAACTTTTTATTCATCAAAGAATCCTGAATAAAGAATCACAGGTTCCAAAAAAATATTAAGCAGCATGACTGTTTCCGTTTTATTTTAAAATATATTAAAAGCATAGAAAAGCATTATTTTAAACTGTAATAATATTTCACAATATTACTGTTTTTTCTGTATTTTTCATCAAGTAAATGCAGGCTTGATGAGAATAATTAGAATTCTTTAAAAAAACATTCAAAATCGTACTGATCCCAAACTTTTGAACGGCAGTGTCTATCTTTGCAAAGGCCACTTGAAATTGGATTGATTAATATTTACTGTAAAAAGTTTGGAATAATTAAGATTTTTAATATTTTTGGAAATCTTATTCTCACAAAAGTTGTAGCCTATTTATTTGATCATAAGTACAGTGAGAACAGTAATATTATAAAATACTAATACAATTTAAACAACTGTTTTCTATTTTAATGATTTTTTATGATTAAATCATTCAGAAATATTAATATAATCTATTTACCTTAGTGGTGGCAGATTTGACCAAGTTCACCCTATGGTCAGCCTTACGTAGCTCATGGTAGCTTGCAGATGAATTGGTAAAGATCTCAATCCCATCTAAACCCATGTCAACATGTGGACTAAAGAAAGAAGTAAAAGAAAGTTCAATTTCTCAAACAAAAGCAATTATGGACCTATATGTACATCATTCCTGTTTCATTTCATCAGACTGAAGCATTGGGAATGAATTTAAGGAACAGCTTGGTAAGACTTCGCTAAAAAACAGTAAAACAGTATGGATAAGATCATTATTTGCAGAGCTTTACCTTCTGGGGTTCCACAGCTCAGCACAAATCTCACTCCCTATGCAGGTGTCCTTGGTGGACAGCACCCCATCCCCAAACGGCACTGTGGTCTATGAATGAGGACATCTGAAATAATAATTTATGCCAAAATAATGTATGCTATATATATTTTAAATAAACCTTGAAAACTAAATATTTCTGGATTTTTTTTCTAACATTCTTTTAGAACTCTTTTCTAACATTCTAAATGTCTTTACTGTCACTTTTGATAAATTTACTTTATTTTTTGTTATTATTTGTTATTATTTTTTAAATCTTACTCATACTAAACCTTTGAATGGTTGTATATATGGTTTCCACAAAAATATATATTTTTTGTGAAATTGTTTCACATGTTTTTTTTTTAGCTGGTTTCATGAGCACCAAATCAATAAATTAAAAATAAGAACAATTATTAATAATTAAATGCCACAAATAATTGATAATAATTCAGCTTTATAATTAGGTTATACGAGATATCAATATTTTACCTGCTCTGTCACATCTTGGATCATTCTGGGTAAAAAGTACTCCTCAACATGTCTGCAATGAAATTCATATTCATATGTGATCTATCATTTATCATTGACTATTAAAGACTTTGCTAGGCAAATGAACCCAAGATTTAACCAATATCACGTAATATACCTGGGTCGACTCCAAGGTGAAAACCATCGAAACTCCCTGTTGTTGCCATAATTAGCCAAGAGCATTTTAGGACGAATTAACAGTATCTTTCTGTCAAATATAAAAACAGACACATTAGATGTATTATTAGATGTATATTTTGCCATTCAAAAGTTTGGGATCAGTAAGATTTTTAATGTTTTTTAAAGAGCTCTCTTATGCTCATCATGGCTGCATTTACTTGATCAAAAATACAGAAAACAACAGTAATATTGAGAAATATTATTACAATCTAAAATAGTGTTTTTTTTTTTGTTGTTGTTTATTTTTAAATATAATCTATTGCTGTGATGCAAAGCTGAATTTTCATTAGCCATTACTCCAGTCTTCAGTGTCAAATTTTCCTGAACACAAACTTTAAATGGTAGCTTCTTTTAACTTTTTATTTATTGAAGAAACTTGAAAAAAGTATCACAAGTTCCAACAAATATTAAATATCACAACTTTTTCCAACACTGATAATATATCAGCACATTAGAATGATTTCTGAAAGATCATATGACACTAAAGACTACAGTAATGATGCTGAAAATTCATCTTTTATCACAGGAATAAATTACATTTTAAAATATATTCACATAGAAAACAGTTATTTTACATTAATATATATATATATATATATATATTTTTTTTTTTTTTTTTTTCTGGATTTTTGATCAAATAAAATATGCTTTATGATCATAAGGAACTTTAAAAAACCAAATAAATAAATAAAATAATTAATAATAAAAATAAAAAATCGTACTGATCCCAAACTTTTGAACAGCAGGGTACTATTATACATACACTACCAGTCAAAAGTTTGGACACACCCTCTCATTTAAAGTTTTTTAAAGATGTTTTTATGCTCATCAAGGCTGCATTTATTTGATCAAAAATACAGAAAAAAACTGTAATACTGCAAAATGTTATTACAATATAAAATAATGGTTTTTATTTTAATATACTTTACAACATAATTTATTCCTGTGATGCAAAGCTGAATTTTCAACAGCTGTTACTCCAGGCGTAAGTGTCACGTGATCCTTCAGAAATCGTTTTAACATGCTGACTGATTATTAGAATTATCAATGTTGGAATCAGCTGTGCTGCCAAATATTTTTTTGTAACCTGTGATTCTTTTTTCAGGATTCTTTGAATGAATAACAAGTTAAAAAGAACAGCATTCAAATAGAAATCTTTTCTAACAATGTAAATCTATGCTATCACGTTTAAATAATTTAACACATCCTTGGTGAATAAAAGTATAAATTTCTTTTAAAAAAAGAAAGAATACAAATTTACTGACTCCAAACTTTTGAATAGTAGTGTATATTGTTAGAAAACCTTTCTATTTTAAATAAATGCTGTCCTTTTTTAGCCTTTTGATCAAAAAATCCTGAAAAAAGTATCACAGGTAAAAGAAAAAAATATTAAGCAAAATATTAAACTGTTTCCAGCACTGATAATAAATCAGCATATTAGAATGATTTTTGAAGGATCATGTGACACTGAAGACTGGAGTAATGATTCTGGAAATTCAACTGTAATTACAGATATAAATTACATGTATACTAATATAGAAAAACATTGACTTACATTGTAATAATATTTCACAATATAATTTTTTTTTCTGTATTTTTGATCAAGTGAAAACAGCCGTGATAAGCATAAGAAACTTCTTTAAAAAACATTAAATGAGAGGGTGTATCCAAACTTTTGACTGGTAGTGTATATATTTTGCATTATTGTAATTATCTGATAATTAAGCAGTAATATAAATGCTTTATAATACTGCACTAGTAAAATCTTACTTGTTCAAGAAAATAACTCTGCAGTTATATCGAACATTGTGATGCATAACAGGCCTGTAGAAAGAGCACATGAAAGTAAATTTAAATGCAGTGAAAACCATTAAAAATCCTAATGTTTTAAACAACATCACCTACATTCCCACATCACAGATGATGTCTTGGGTCAAAGGTGATTCCAAGAGTGACTTCAGAACCTGGAAACAATGGAGTAGGGTGTCTGACTCGTAGAAATGATCTGCACAGCCATACCCACTGATGTATATGAAGCATTTGTAAAAGCACACAAAATACAGTATTGTTAGTTTTCCCACTTTACTGTATTGCTATCTAACATAATATTTTGGTTGGTTTACTTTATGTATGTATTTGTGTGTGTGTTTTTTTATCTTAATATATTTTAATATGTGATGGCAAAGCTGAATTATCAGCAATTATGACTCTAATATGCCAATTTTGTACTCAATTATAATCAATTACAATTGGTATATATTTATTAATAATGGTTCTTCTTATTCATTTGCTGATTTGGTGAGAAAAATACATATATAGAATGTAAAAACTCAACATTGTGCATGAAACTTGTAGTGATGAGAATAACACAAGTTTCATTTAAAAACATCATGATCATATGCCAATATCCTTATACTCAGTTGTACACAGCATCACATATTCGTTAAATATTACCAGATTTCTAGCTCTGGTCCCAGTCTGTACTTGGCTCCTTTCTGTTTGGCTATCTCAATACCTGTTTTGGAGAATAAAGTAAGATTTAAAACGAGGCGAGGTCACTTTAACATCAAAAGACCTTTAGTACTGTCAGTTACTACTACTAGTACTAGTGACAATTTGCAGGTGACAAATCAGAACTTACTTTTTAGTATTCTTGTCAAGTTGCCTTCAAAATCTAGTGCCCACTGATTCAAGGAGCAAGTCGCTAATGTAACTTTGCGACCCATTTTGCACCGCTACAAATGATTGAAAATGTTTCAAAACAACTCTGCACCTGACAGTAGTTGTGCAACAGAACTTACAACTTTTATTTACTATAGTTTCATTTCCGGTTTGTACAGTTCTGCACTTCAAAATAAAAGTAATAGTTTAGCGCTATGGTTTATCGTAAGGAAAACTATTTAAAATCTCCGATTACAAGGTAGCTGAAACTCCAGAATATTTACAGTAACTAATAGCAAATACTTTGGTACTTTGGAGCAAATATTGATGTTAAATATTTTTTGATAAACAACATGCAATTTGTTCTATTCTTGACTACCAACACATAAAATATTTTTGTCAATGTTTTGTCAAAATACATCAAAAGCAGTAATATTGTGAAACATTTTATTATTTTAAATAGCTGCTTTCTATTAATTTTAAAATAATAGCTATATTTTAAAATGAAAACATTTGATGAATAGAAAATGTACTATTTAACTAGAAATCTTTTGTAACATTGTAAAAGTATTTATCATCACTTTTCAATCGTCTTCAAAGATAAAGCATCTTTGCAAAATAAAAGTATTAATTTCTATATTCACTGACTCCAAGCTTTTGAATGGTATAGTGTATATTGTTACTTTTTTCTTTTCTTTTTTTTTTATTAATTTCAGATAAATACTGATCTTTTAATCTTTCCATTCATCAAAGAATCCTAAATAATAATAATAATAATAATAATAATAAATGTTTCTTGATCAGCATATTAGAATGATTTTGGAAGATTCAAGTGAAGACTGGAGTAACTATATTCAAATAGAAAGCAGTTATTTTAAATAGCAATAATATTTCACAATATTACTGCTTTTGCTGTATTTTGGATTAAATGCAGAAACTAATTATTTATAAAAAAAAAAAAAAAAAAAAAAAAAAAAAAAAAAAAAAACATTAACAGTGTAGCTTTTACGTGTGTTTATGAAACAGTTGTCATTTTCATTCCAATAAATTCTTTGACAAAATCTTTGCAATAGTTGTCCTTTATTTATCATTTCGAACGATCTAATATAACTGCGTATATGTGGTGCACGTGGATGCCCTTGACGAAGACAGCAAGACCCATGGGCTGAGCTCATCAGGCGCTCATGGCTTCAGGTCTCGGTTGTCCAATCACTGACACGAGTATGTATTTCATCTGTCTCTGATTGGATATGTAGTCACTACGTCACCTGTGGGTGGGATTAGAACGCGACCAGAGACTCCCCTTTGATCGCTACATCACTGTGAACATCTGGGCAGCGTGAGTGGCGCAGCATCACCCCCTGTAACTGTAAGCTTTTGTAATATTTCACTTTTTAAACAGTTGCTTTTATGTATGTACGTTTTGCCACTTAATATTTATTTTAAAACAATATTTCCAGCATTACACAATGCATGTACAGCTTATTGAAATCTCTGGTATGCGTTTAGTGTGCAGCACTTCCCTTTCCAGTGTAACTACAAGATGCAACTTTATTAACAAATTACAATGATTATTTGACGTGTGGCATGGCTGCATTGTAAACAACTGTATAAATATACTGTATCGAGCACTGACTGGACAAACACCTTCAAAGACTTTTTAGTATGCATCCTGCTTAATTATCGTATTGGATTGAGTTAATTACAACTGTCACAATGGATAATTACATTGATATGTGACCAAATCTTACACTCAAGGAAGTGTGTTACGACTGGAATCATATTTCACTTTAAACTGGTTTATGTCGCATTAAGCTCAAGGAGCACATTTACTTTGGCAGAAGAAGAATGACGCACAGGTGTGTTATATCAGCGGGACACTGTTTTTGGCCACTTTTAGCTCTGTTGAGTCGTATAAACTAAATTATTAAAAGTCAATAAATTACCTTTTGCCAACATTTGAACAGTCATGGACATTTATACACTGTCATTTCCGCCTTGTTATTTGTTAATAAACCTGTAATTAAAGACAAGAAAAGTTTTCAGTGGACTAAAAATCCACAAATTGACAACAGATTCATGCAGAGCAACTACCTTTGCTTGCATAACATAAGCACACAATTAACAACCTCATATCAGTCAGAGATAACATTTTATGTCATCGCACTAAAGGAAACAACCCTGGCCTGGTTCTGAGATTATTTATCATATGTTATGTTATAATCATTTTTTAAAAACCATGAGCTTATCATATTTAACACATATGTAACACCTAGATCTTCTGTTTGTTATCTGTTATCGGCAGTGCACTTTGTTCTCCCCTTATACACTTTTGCTAGAGACATGTTTACCATCTCAGAGGTTATTTTTATGCTCTTTCCAATCTCACTCTTTCTTTCATTCTGCTTTTTAAACCTTTAGACATCATGATGACCGCTGACGCTGTGAGAAAGCGCCATAAGGGCACCTCCAATGGAGCTCGAGCAGGGGTGAAAAACAATGCAAAAGAGCCGGTACAGTGGGGAAGAGCATGGTAAGCCACTGCTTTATGGCATTAATTCAGTCACAAACAAAACCTTGTTTGATCAGGTTAAATATTATAATGTATACTGCATGTGTGGTATTTGTTATTACCCGTAAGAATTTTATCGATGTCCTTGAATGTGTCAATTGCGTCGTAGTCTTTGCAGGGTCAGTAAGCTCCCGGATTTCACCAAAAATATTATTATTAAATTAAATTTGGGTGAATCAGTTTTTATCATTTACTCATCCTCATGTCCCTGCAAACCTGTATGACTGTGGAGCATAAAAGGGAAAAAAAAGTAATTATGTTCTGGTTGCTATGTTCTAGTTGTCAATTTGCAATGAACTTATACTATAAAGCCATAAACATATCATAAAGTAGCCAAGGGAACATGAAGGACAGGTCCTTATCAATATCAATTGACTGCTAAATTATCCCTTACAATCATTTTAATTAAACAATCAAAATATGTTCATATATAACCACTGTTGTTGTTATTGTTACCACATATGAAATGGGTCATGCTGTCATCATTACTTGAGAAGTTAAAATAGATACGCTGCATGGATTCAGAATGTATATGTTTGAAACACACATGCAGAGTCTAGTTGAATGTAAATTTTAACCATTTTAACTTTAATGTTGTTTACTGAAATATCCATAAAATTAAAAACAACACTAAAATAGAACTGCACGGTTTGTTATAGCAACAGTATGGTCTCCGGTGTCTTTTCTTTCAGAATCATGATTGATTCAATTCATTTTAATATGAAAATAAAGTGATGTACAGCATCATTAAAGGATTAGTTCACTTTCAGAAAAAAAAATTACAGATAATCTACTCACCCCTTGTCATTCAAGATGTTCATGTCTTTCCTCTTCAGTCATAAAGAAATTATGTTTTTTGAGGAAAACATTTCAGGATTTCTCTCTATATAATGGATACAGTGGGGCAAAAAAGTATTTAGTCAGCCACCAATTGTGCAAGTTCTCCCACTTGATGAGAGATGAGAGAAGATGAGAGAGGCTTGTAATTTCCATCATAGGTATACCTCAGCTATGAGAGACAAAATGAGAAAAAAAAATCCAGAAAATCACATTGTAGGATTTTTAAAGAATTTATTTGCAAATTATGGTGGAAAATAAGTATTTGGTCAATAACAAAATTTCATCTCAATACTTTGTTATAAACCCTTTGTTGGCAATGACAGAGGTCAAACATTTTCTGTAAGTCTTCACAAGGTTTTCACACACTGTTGCTGGTATTTTGGCCCATTCCTCCATGCAGATCTCCTCTAGAGCAGTAATGTTTTAGGGCTATCGCTGGGCAACACAGACTTTCAGCTCCCTCCAAAGATTTTCTATGGGGTTGAGATCTGGAGACTGGCTAGGCCACTCCAGGACCTTGAAATGCTTCTTACGAAGCAACTCGTTCGTTGCCCAGGCCGTGTGTTTGGGATCATTGTCATGCTGAAAGACCCAGCCACATTTCATCTTCAATGCCCTTGCTGATGGAAGGAGGTTTTCACTCAAAATCTCACAATACATGGCCCCATTCATTCTTTCGTTTACACGGATCAGTCGTCCTGGTCCCTTTGCAGAAAAACAGCCCCAAAGCATGATGTTTCCACCCTCATGCTTCACAGTAGGTATGGCGTTCTTTGGATGCAACTCAGCATTCTTTCTCCTCCAAACACGACAAGTTCAGTTTTTACCAAAAAGTTCTATTTTGGTTTCATCTGACCATATGACATTCTCCCAATCCTCTTCTGGATCATCCAAATGCTCTCTAGCAAACTTCAGATGGGCCCGGACATGTACTGGCTTAAGCAGGGGGACACGTCTGCCACTGCAGGATTTGAGTCCCTGGCGGCGCAGTGTGTCACTGATGGTAGCCTTTGTTACTTTGGTCCCAGCTCTCTGCAGGTCATTCACTAGGTCCCCCCGTGTGGTTCTGGGATTTTTGCTCACAGTTCTTGTGATCATTTTGACCCCACTTGGTGAGATCTTGCATGGAGCCCCAGATCGAGGGAGATTATCAGTGGTCTTGTTTGTCTTCCATGTTCTAATAATTGCTCCCACAGTTGATTTCTTTACACCAAGCTGCTTACCTATTGCAGATTCAGTCTTCCCAGCCTGGTGCAGGTCTACAATTTTGTTTCTGGTGTCCTTTGACAGCTCTTTGGTCTTGGCCATGGTGGTGTTTGGAGTGTGACTGATTGAGGTTGTGGACAGGTGTCTTTTATACTGATAATGAGTTCAAACAGATGCCATTAATACAGGTAACGAGTGGAGGACAGAGGAGCCTCTTAAAGAAGAAGTTACAGGTCTGTGAGAGCCAGAAATCTTGCTTGTTTGTAGGTGACCAAATACTTATTTTACCGAGGAATTTACCAATGAATTCTTTAAAAATCCTACAATGTGATTTTCTGGATTTTTTTTTTCTCATTTTGTCTCTCATAGTTGAGGTATACCTATGATGAAAATTACAGGCCTCTCTCAGCTTTTTAAGTGGGAGAACTTGCACAACTGGTGGCTGACTAAATACTTTTTTGCCCCACTGTATGTATGGTGCCCCCAAGTTTGAACTTCCAAAATGCAGTTCAAATGCAGCTTCAAAGGGCTCTAAACAATCCCAGCTGAGAACGAAGGGGCTTATCTAGCAAATTATTATTTTCTAAACAAATTGACAATTTTCATACTTTTTAACCTTGTCTTGTCTCTGCGATACACATACATAGTCTGTGTGATCCAGGTCAACTCGTTTTCTTCCCCAAAATCATCCTACATCGCTGCAGAAGTACCAACCCAGTGTTTACAAAGTGAACATACAAAGAAGATCAAACCTTTTTATAAAAAGGGGTAAAACAGTGTTGTAGGACGATTTTGAAGTTGAAAACGAAATGGGAGTTTTTCGACATACCCTAACTATATTGACCCAGATCACACAGACTACGTATGCGCATCACAGAGATGAGACAAGACCAGCATTTAAGGTTAAAAAGTATATAAATTGATAATTTGTTTAGAAAATAACCGATCGTTTCGCTAGATAAGACCCTTCTTCATCGGCTGGGATTGTTTAGAGCCCTTTGAAGCTGCATTTAAACTGCATTTTGGAAGTTCAAACTTGGGGGCACCATAGAAGTCCACTATATGGAGAGAAATCTTGAAACGTTTTCCTCAAAAAAACATCATTTCTTTACGACTAAAGAAAGAAAGACATGAATATCTTGGATGACAAGGGGGTGAGTACATTATCTGTAAATTTTTGTTCTGAAATTGAACTAATCCTTTAAGAAGGCCACACTACAAACACTCTGCTTGCAAAAAACAAAAACAAAAAAATATATCATAAATACAAAATCTGAAGTGGTGAAAGACTTCTGAAGCTATACAATAGCTTTGTGTGAGGAATAAACAAAAACTAGGAAAGTACTCACAAAAAATCTTGATTGACATCTGTTCTTATCATTCACTTTCACTGTATGGACAAAAAGCACCTTGGACATTCTGCTATCAATACCTCCTTTTGTGTTGCAAAGTTGGAACAAAGTTCAAAAGACATGAGTAAATGATAATTGTTTAATGAGTTATTGCTATAATAAACAGACCAGATACACAAGTGCTGTAGATTCATATACTAAAATTATTTGAATCAAAGTTTCATGACAAATTAAAAATAAATTATCTTATTAACTGTATAGTCATTTGTATACTAAGAGTCTTTGTTAATGGTATTAAAGTGTTTCAAGAATGTAAAAAAATGAGGGCTGTCAGTTGATTGCAATTTTTAATCTAATTAATTACATGATGTGTCGATTAATTAATCAAATTTAAATTTGGCTGTGAAATTACCCACATAAGATTATTTAAAGCCATTGTTGTGTTAAATGAGAAAGTATCGAATAGACATTATAAATAGTAGTTTTAGAGAGAAATATTTTATTTGATTCAACATAAAATGTATTACACTCAAACATTTAGGCTACGGCGGCTCAACATAAACTATGGAACATAAAAGAAGATAATTTAAGAAACAACTCAGTGCTTTTTTTTCATACAATCAAAGTTCAAAACTGCTTAGTTACTAACAGTCTTCTATTGCATTTTTTTTTTAAATAAAATGATTCTCTAAATAAGAAACTAAAACTGCCAGCAGGTGGCGGTAAATGCCTTAATAAATTAATTCATTCAACCTCTGATTCATTCAGGAATGAAGTAAATGGCTCAGTTGAATGGCTGCTGAATAAATTGATTCGTTCAAAATGCGGATTCATTCAGAAACTAAACAAGGATGCTTTGCTCACAGATGCATATCAGTTCTGTGTAATACCCTTAAAGGTAATATTTTCTCTGCAAAATTGAGCAAAACAGATAGACTGTTAAAATATAACACAATATTTACTTCTTTCTTACTGAACTGCTGTATAAAATCACATTTAAACTCTTAATATTTGTGACAAAACAGCATTCGTCTGATAGGCATATTGCTCTTGTTGCTTATGTGATATCCCTTATCATATGATATAAGTATTAGTTAAAAACTCATACAGGGACATTTTTACCCCAAAATCTTGAATTTTAGGAGCATAACTGCATTTATGGGGTTGTTGCCGTGCATCATATTTGTCAACAGTCAACTGTATAAAACATAAGATGACGTACAGGTCTGAGGGCGGGGCCAGTGCGTTAACTGCGTTAAAATATTTTAATCACATTATTTTTTCCTAAATAATTAATCAAGTTAACGCCTTAAACTGACAGCACTAAAAAATTACATCCATCAGTAATTTTGTAATAATAAAAAGCAAAAATCAGATGCAAAAATGATATTGATATTTTTCAGTGGAATAATGACAATTTAGACTGACAACAGTCATTTGCAGTTCATAAATTCTAAAACTCTTCAAAGATCCTGTCTTGACTGATATTGCTAATCTGTTGATCTCTGTAGGGAGGTGGATTGGTTCTCTCTGACAGGTGTGATCCTGCTGCTGTGCTTTGCCCCCTTTATCGTCTTTTTCTTCATCATGGCATGTGATCAGTACCAGTGCTCCATCACCCATCCATTACTGGAACTCTACAATGGTGACGCCACCCTGCTCACCATCTGGAACCGTGCCCCTTCCTTTACATGGGCTGCTGCCAAAATCTATGCCATCTGGGTCTCGTTTCAGGTGTGCACCGATGAATAAATAAAAAATAACATTTGTTGTGAGAAATATTTGAATGGTTTTAGACTTGAATTGTGAGATTTGTTTGTGTCTACACTAGGTGGTGCTGTACATGTGCGTTCCAGATTTCATGCACAAGATTCTCCCAGGTTATGTGGGAGGAGTGCAGGATGGTGCCCGAACACCAGCAGGTAAAAACGAAAAACAAAATATATATAGTGGTGGCCAAAATGATTAGAACACTAGTATTTTCACCAGCTAAAATGGTTTTAAGTTAGTTATTTCTATCTTTTGCTGTTGTATGTCAGTAGGAAATATCAATTTACATTTCCAAACATACATTTTAATCTGATCTCATCATCCAGTCTGTTAGGTATGACATGAAGAATCAGAAAAAACTAAAACAGACTAAATCCAGAAGAACTGTGGCAACATTTCCAAGATGCTTCAAGAGACCTAACTGCAAAGCTACCTGAAAAACAACACACACAAGGGATGGTCACACCAAATGTTGGTATAATGTAGTTAATAGAAGTTAATTGATAAAAAAAAAATCTATTTATTTATGACCTTTTTGACAGCATTTTACATTTATTATTAAGTGCCTAAAACTTTTAACAGTACTGTAGATTTGCAGGTAGGTTTCTTGAAGCATCTTGGAGCCACAGTTCTTCTGGATTTAGTCTGTCTCAGTTTGTTCTGTTTCGTCATGTCATTCAGACAGACTGGATAATGATGAGATCAGATGTCTGTGTGGAGCACTGGCTGTTTTCAGACTCCATGTGCAAACAATCTCACTGAATTATTACAATTAATGGCAAAATGAATGTTTGGAAATGTAAACTGAGATGTCCTACTGACATTTTTTTTATAAAAAGAATAAATAAATAACTGACTAAAAAACATTTTGTAGCTGGTGAAAATACTAGCGTTCTAATAATTTTGGCCACCACTGTATATATTAAAAAAGTAATGCAAATGTACTTATGTAATTTCTACTCAATTATTTGTTTGTGTGGTAAAATGTATCAAAAACTTTCATTCATGTAAAATAAATGTGTTTCTCTCTCAGGTCTGATTAATAAGTATGAGGTCAACGGTCTGCAGTGCTGGATAATCACTCATGCTTTATGGGTGGCTAATGCTCAGTACTTCCACTGGTTTTCACCAACCATCATCATTGATAACTGGATCCCTCTCTTATGGTGCACCAACATCCTCGGCTATGCTGTGTCCACTTTCGCTTTTATTAAGGCTTATCTGTTCCCTACCAACCCAGAGGACTGGTGAGAAAACACCATAATACATTTGCAGATATTTAGGAAACATTTTAGGTTCACATACTTGTTTCTCTGCAAAACAATGCTACAGCTAGTTATTCTACTTTGATTTTTTTTTTTTTTTTTGGTCTGTGTGATTTCACAGTTTACCCAATAATATTTAGACAGCCCGGATTGCCAGTTGGTGGAAAACACAGCGTAATACAGCCATGTAAGCAAGTAAATGAACTGGGTCAGAGATCGCATATTGTACCTGAACTAAAAAGCCCCGGCATCCAACTAAAAAGCTCTATGACCAGAGGCATGTTAAAATGTGAGTGGAAACAGCATATGTAAGGTTTGTCATCTTCCATTCAGTTGCGCTCATTCCTGTTGGGTTTCCTCAACTTGACAACCCACGTGAGCGTCAAGTCTGATAGGGAGAGAGCGAAAGAAACAATACTTTGAAATTGGATTTACAGTACCAATTTCAACTGCTTACTAGGCTTGCTGCGATAGTCGGTGTTGACGGTGTAACCGGTGTGAGTCTGCAGTACCGATTTAGTCACTTGTTCACCGTGGCACCGCCCCCAACTTCGTTTAGATTTTTTATAGTAATAAAAATCATTTAGTTCAGTTACAAAACTGAACACAGCTACAGTCGCATCACAGATCAGATTTTATTTATCACATGAAAAGAGTGAGTCCAGCTGACTGACAAGAAGAGAGATGAGGAATAGTTTTAAAATGAAATGCAAAAGCGCCTGTTTTAAAAAAATATTTTGGATTTTGAAAAGCCTGTTGACTTCTGCCATTTATCTAGGGTGATAGTGGAATTTTCATATTTATTTTTATTTAAAAAATTTTTATATTACATCAAAATGTATGCCGTGCCTCCAAGCTTTCTTATTCGTTTTGCTAATAAACGTTCTATGTTTCTTATTAATTTGGTCCCACAGTGTTTACTGATTTTCAGCTTTGTATACCTATTTAAACTTTGTGTAAGTTATTTTTTATTTTATATTAAGCATGTAGCATGGTGTATTTTTATTCAGTTTTGTTAATAAATGTTTGTTACATTTATAACAAACTGCTAATTAATGCTGTTAATACTGCTAATTTAAAGGTGCAAGTAAAATACCATGGCGCTTTTACAAGCCATTTATAAGTGAAGGAAAGTGAAGAACAGAGGGAAAACGCAAACAATCTAAAAACAAATAACTTATTGAAAAAACAACTCAAACGACAAACCCCCCTCAGGGGTACTTAAAGTAAATATATTTGGTGAATAAGGTTTAGATGACAAAAAGTTTGGGAATGCCATATAAATAAGAAATAACGTTGCATTTTAATGAGTATGAAAGGCAAATGCCTTCTAAAAAACACAATAATAAATGGTTAAAAAAAAAAACTACAGAATGATAATTCAAATAAAAATTTATCTGTTCATCAGTAGCTAATGCAATGTTGAAACCCTTTTGTAAATCCAGTGGTCAAATGCTGTGTCGCCACCTGACTAATGACTAGTCTATGTGTGAATGTTCACAAAACTGGACTTTCTGAATGTATATAATCGGTAGGCTATTTTAGAAAGGAAAATTTAGGCTATCACAGAGTTGTTTGCACCGCGCTCTTTCGTAGCTTGTTTTTTTTAGTTCGGGTGCGTCAATCCATTAATTAATTAAAATAAATTTACCATGATTCGCACTCATATGAAAAAATGTTCTTCCTAGTTTAATTCTCCACCACCATGGGACAAAAACACAACACAAACGTTTCGGCTCGCAGGCCTTGTGCTTCAAAAATGAAAGGAAAATTTAAAAATGAAAAAGAGAAATTAGGGAGAATCAATGAATTATGAATAATTTATTGCTATTGTGTGGGTAATATGTAATCCATAAAAAGTAACTGTAGTCTGATTACGAGTACTTTAAAATGTAACTTACTCTGATTACAAGTACTTCATTTTTGGAATCTGATTACAAAATCCAGATTACATGTAATCAGTTACTACCCAGCTCTGCCCATATGTAAAAGCCTGACTAATATAGCCAGCTGGCAATCGTGTACTGCTTATGTTTACCAGCAGAGGGCGGTAAGAGCTATACTGATTAATTGGTAGTGCGCTCCTTCTTTAGCTATAAAAATCTTGGACAGAGCAGAGCTATTCAGTTATCAAAAGAGAAGTCGTTACTGGTTTCAAGGTAGTCACATACTAACTATATATGTTAAAACAAAGTAATACTGTTTGTGTGCACTGCATAACAAGGCATGATAAAGCCTTGATAAGGGATAGAAAAGATTCCTTTCTAAAAGCATAAAATTTGAGAAGTTGTAATTACTGTACTTTGTGAAAATGTTAAATACAGTTAGAAAATCTGAAATTAATCTGAAATGAATGTTTAATGTGTTTTTGTAAAGCCATAATTTTGTTAGAATACTGTTTTGATATGTTGATTTGCAATAGTTACTATTTATTATTTTTCATAGTGTAATTTTTGGTGAATTGTATTAAAAAAACTAGGGTAAGTTTGATCCTCAAACATAACTATAATTATTAATTATAATATTAATATTAAAGGTTTGGTCTGTTTATTACATAAGGTGTGGAAAAAGATATTACACAATTAGTTTTTACATCTCAAAAAGCTATAATTTTAATAGGAGTGTACGTTATATACACACTGTAGTAACAGTGGTTTGGCCCATTAAATTTATGACTGAAATTTGGTTTTGAGTTGTATGAGATGTGTGTTGTAAAGCTATAAATGAAAAGTGTAAACTGTCTTGCTTTCATTTGAACATTTTAAATGCCTAATTGAATAAGCCCTGCTGAAAAAAAACCAAAAAAAAAAAAACAGCTAAAACCAGCCTAGGCTGGTTGGCTGGTTTTAGCTGGTTTAAGCTGGAAGTAACTGGTTTTAGCTTGTCTTAGCTGGTGGTTTCCCAGCCTGACTAGCTAAGACCAAGTGGCCAAAGCCCCTCTAAAACCAGCCTGATGACCAGCTATGACCAGCTAAATCCAGTCTGGTTGACCAGCTAAAACCAGCCAACCAACCCTTTTTTTCAGCAGGTTGTAAATAATAATAGTAATATTCATTTTAATAGTTTTTAATAATTGAATAATAGTAATATTAATAATAATAGTAATAATTTTAAAATTTGTAAACTAACAGCAACAATAATAGTAAATTACTAATTATTTTACGTAATTATTTTACTTTTAACCTTTAGTTTTTTGTTGTTTTTTAATAACAAACAAAGTGGTGTTTTTTTTTTTTTTGGTCAAAATTGTTTCATTGAGCTGTCCAAAAAGTAAAATACATGTTCACTCTGAATGTGTTCTGTCTTTTCTTGTTTGATTTGCAGTAAATTCACAGGCAACATCTTCTACAACTACATGATGGGAATTGAGTTCAACCCTCGTATAGGAAAATGGTTTGACTTCAAGCTTTTCTTCAATGGCCGGCCGGGTATCGTAGCGTGGACCCTGATTAACTTATCCTATGCTGCTAAACAGCAGGAGCTGTATGGTTATGTGACAAACTCTATGATCCTGGTCAATGTTTTGCAAGTGAGTAATGCAGCCACTAGGTGGGACGCTAGATTCAACTTTTGTTTTTTTCAGTATTGATTCATAAAGTGTTTTTCATTTCATTCATATTATTCCCATCACTACTTTTCTTCTCTAAGGCCATCTATGTGTTGGACTTCTTCTGGAACGAAGCCTGGTACCTTAAGACTATAGACATCTGCCATGATCATTTTGGCTGGTACCTGGGCTGGGGAGACTGCGTGTGGCTTCCTTTCCTCTACACACTACAGGTGTGTTTCTGAGCTATATTTACGAGCTTCATGTGTGTTGATTTTAAGAGTAATGCTGTTTATGCCATGATGATCTTGATTCACGTTCTTGTGCTTCAGGGCCTTTACCTGGTCTACAACCCCGTCCAGCTTTCTACGCCCCATGCCGCAGGTGTCCTCATCCTGGGTCTGGCGGGCTACTACATCTTCCGCTCAGGCAACCATCAGAAAGATCTTTTCCGTCGCACAGAGGGTAACTGCAAAATCTGGGGTAAGAAGCCCACCTTCATCGAGTGTTCATACCGATCGGCCGATGGCGGGATTCACAAGAGCAAACTGATGACCTCTGGGTTTTGGGGAGTGGCTCGTCACATGAACTACACGGGCGACCTGATGGGCTCACTGGCGTACTGCTTGGCCTGCGGTGGCGAGCATTTGCTGCCCTATTTTTACATCGTCTACATGACCATCCTACTGGTGCACCGCTGCATTCGCGATGAGCACCGCTGTAGAAACAAGTACGGCAAGGACTGGGAGCGCTACACTGCAGCTGTGCCCTACCGTTTGCTACCTAACATCTTCTAGAATGTTCCACCATATTCCAGACAGCTTTTCAACCATGTATAGAAAAGCAATTCATCTTGTTATTTTATGTGGCTGCTTATACTTATTTTCAACAGGTGAATATTTTAATCTTGTATGTGAGTGTGAATGGCAGATTTTACAAAGATTATTTTGCCTTTTAGTGAGTGTGGATGTACTATACATGAATATATAATTACAAGATTATCAAGGAGACACAATACACTGCATTACAGAATGACATTCTCAAAAAGAAAAAGCTAAGCTACTGTGATCAACTTACAGTCTTAATGCTCTTGCCTTTAAATAAGCTCTTTTTTTTTCGATAGGCAGGAAAAAAATTGTATAGAGAATATCACTTATTATTGTTCAGGATGTAAATAGACAAACGTCTATAAATCCAGAAATGCTCAGATTATAGCTTATCATATTTCTATTCATATTTTTTCTACCAGCCAAACTACTGAAATAAACCTTTTCCACTTTGTCTTTGCTTGTTCTCCTGGCGATATTAATGAATTTGAAGTTGAATATTGTTAAAATATTTGTAGTGCAAGAAAAACCTTTGTGTGGCAAAGCAGTTTTTAAAAATAAATGAATAAATAAAAAATAAAAAGCTCATATTGACGTAAATTACATTACTTTTATAATACAATTCAATTGAATAATTTAAGCAATTAAATTAATTAAAGGAAATGTGCAAATAAAAAAAAGAATAACCAAAGCACACATCCAGAGTTTAAGGATAATGATACACCAGCAGCAGCAGGTGGAGTCAGAGTTTTTCATTTAGAACAGCAACGACAAAAGAGCATTTAGCTGATTGTCCATATTTTTCATATCCAAATATACTTTAAACAGATACACGTTAATACCAAAAACTTTTGCAAACAAATGACTGACTTTGTTTGCTCAACCATGATCTTGAGCTTGATAATTCCTGGCTAATTTCCTAAAAAACAACATGCCACCTGCACTTACATGGATAAAACACAGACCTTTCCTATATAAACCACATTTTTACTACTATACTTTGGATCATGAGTCTTTAGCTTTAAGCTTTCTTTCTCTATTAAAAACACTGTGAGCAATAGAGTACTCTAATAATGTCCATTTAAACACTAAACCTACTTATGAAAAGAAATCATAAGCTGGACATATCAAAATACTGAGCTGTGGTGCATGTCATGAATTCAATGTTGTAATGTTCCTTTGTGGAATATAAAAAGGGCAAACCACATGATGAGATTCTTCACACTGACTATAATGGACATAAGCAAGTTACAGTAACAGAATTTGCATTGATTTCCCACTTTTTTTCTCTTACAAAGCTAATGCAGAACAATAAAGAAGCCATTACAATATGCAAAATGGCTGTCCAGAGGTTGATGAATGGCTGCCGGAGAGAAGGGAAGACAGAAACCGTTCAATGAAGTAGATCTTCATTTGTATTGCTTGTGGCGATTGCTGAATGTCTTAGATAAGCAGAGGACATTAGTTTACATGGACAAAAATACACCTAACTGAGCACTGTGTGGCATTGTCTAATGCAAGCCTCACCTTTAATTTTGCTTACATTCAGGGTGCAGAATGTCATAAGGACTTGACTGTTTTGACTTGAGCCATAAGCAAGCACCCAAAACACTATAACAACTGCATAGCAATTTAATAAAAGACACTTAGACCACCTTATTAACTGCTTAGCTACGCACTGGCAACCACATTGCATTTATCCATCCACCCATCTATCCATTTAAAGACTCTTGTCTGATAGGCTTATTCCAGCATCTTGGGGCATAGGCAGCTACATAGTAACACGCTACATAACCATTTTTAACACCTTGGTAACTGTATAACAACATTCTATAAAACCAACAACATCCAATTACATAATATACAACCCATTAAAAACCACTTAAAGCACTATAGGTACCGCATAGCAATGACCTGGCAGCCACCCACCACAGGGGTTCTCAATTCTGGCCCACAAGATCCATTTTCCTGCAGAGTTTAGCTTCAGTCTTTATCAAAATCACCTGCCTGTTCAGGTGTGTTTGATTAGGCTTGGAGAATGGATTTTGTGGGCCAGAGTTGAGAACCCCTGCCTAAGAAACTGCCTAGCAATGCCCTGGCAACACTCACAACACTTAACTGCATAGCAGTACACAGAAAGCCACTTAGAACAGCTTAGTAACTGCATAGCAATGCCCTGACAACAGCATAGCAACACAAAAAACACGTAGGTACCTACATAGCAATGCTCTGGCACCATCATAAGACCCTGCAAACACACATTAAAAAACACCTCGCACAGCTTAGCAACTGCATAGTAATGTCCTGTCAACAACCGCAACACACAACTGCATACTAAGACACTAAGAACACCTTAACAACTGCATGGCAATGCCTTGTCAACCACCCAGCTGCATAGCAACACACAGAAAACCACTTAAAAACACCTTGGTAACTGCATAGCAACATCCTAAAACAAACACAACATCCAATTACATAGCAACTCCCATAGCAACTTACAACACTAAAGTACCCCACAACCCCTCAACAGCACACTGAAAATCACTTAGGGCACTATGGTTACTGCATAGCAATGTCCTTGAAACCACAAACAATACCCAACTGCATAGCAACACAATAAAATAACACTTAGGACACTATGGTAACTGCATAACAATGCCCTGGCAACCACCCACAATACCATCGCAACCCCTTAGCAATACACAAAAAATCAATTCCTCAGCAACTACATAGCAACGTCTTGTCAACCACCCAGCTGCACAGCAACATTTAGAAACATTTAGAGTACTTAAGCATCTGCATAGCAATGCCTTGGCAACCACCCACAATACCCAACTACATAGCAACACACAGACAACCACTTAAAACACCTTAGCAACTGCATAGCAATGCCTTGGCAACCACCCACAACAACCAGCTGCATAGCAACACACAGAAAAACACTTAGAACACTTAAACAACAGCACAGCAACACTCTGGCAACACCACATCACCCTAGTAACCCCTTATCAATAAAATGAAAATGCATAGCATTACATAGCAACACCCACCAACCCCTTAACAGCACTCTGAAAACCACTTAGAACACCTTAGTAACTGCATAGCAACGTCCTAGCAATCACAACACCCTAGCAATTTAATACGTGAACACCCCAGTAACTACTCACAGCAGCACTATGACGGTAAGTTGTGTATAGTCAAATAGTAATAAATAAATGTAAAAAAATCACAAAAATGTAAGTATTTATTAAAGTACTTATCAGAAATTCTACTGCTGTAGACATTTTCTGATAAAATGCAACAAATGTGACTGACCAATGAGAATTCAGGTACCTTCAATGTTACAGAAGTAGTTCAAAGGCCTCCATTGTTTTTTACTACTTTATTTCCTTGTTTCTATCTGACCTACAAATTTCTCTGAGCAAAGCTTATCAATAAAGAAAGAAACTAGAGTTGGGTTTTTCAGTGCGTGAGAGTTTACACAACCTTGTTAGGGGGCTGGCTAAACTTCAGAGAGAATTAAAAAAGAGAAGTGATCAATACAAATAGTTTCGTGTACACACTCTGGAAATTTCCCCACACAGATATAGTTGGAGTAAGAGAAGGTGTTGTATAGTGGATTTTATGTGACCTTGAGGTGTTAACACACACGTAAACACAAAAATCCCCTCCATCCCTACTTTTCCAGTATTCATGAGTGACAAAGCCTTACTCACAGGTTGACAAGTAGCGTTTAGATGCTCCCACTCTTCCATCATGCTTTGTCCTCCCTCTCTGTGCTTTTGTCAGGTGCAAGCTCTGTGTCCGTCTCTTGAGGGATGATCAGAAAAAGGCAGACTAAACAAACCTGACACCATGACCCCAAAGGTCACCAGACTGCTCCTCTCCAGCTCCACCTTATGTTAAACAATACCACACATGAGAATGAGATGCTACAGGCCTCATGGACAGCAGTAGACAGTCAATGTGTAATATATGGCTATTGATGGACCAACATTAGGAAAGAGTGGATGAGTAAGAACTGTTTTTATTACATGATCACTATTGCTTTGTCTGTTAAACAGATCGTTTGATACAACTTTTTATGCGTTTTTAACCTAAATCACAGCAGGGTCCATCTGTAAAGGACATAGCCTGTCAAACATACACAAGTGTTAGCCAGTCATAGCAGTGGATGTTCATTTCTGAGTCTACAATCTGCCACAACTATTTAAACAAAGCGTTCTGATGAGGGGGGTTAAAAACAGGACAGAAAATAGCCTATTATTTCTAAATTATGTTTTTTGATGTAAAAATCTTAACATTATAAGTGGACCTCAGAGAATAGTACAAAGTAAAAACAGAGGCAGTTTATGACCCCTTTAAATCATGTAAATTCAACACACCTAGCAACATCTGATTTCAGTGCATCCCAAGTGCAATTCTGTACCAGGTGTACTACCGAGCAAGTTTACAACGCCAGAAAAGCCATATACGGAGATGGTTATGTGATGCAAACATCAAAATGTATTGTGTATTGTGTGTATGATCCCCATTAATTTTTTATTTGTATTGTCATGGTAGGACATCTTACAAAGTTGACTTCAGTTTACTATATACATAACATACGTCTTGATTACTCATCTAATTTGGTGTTTCCCAAGAACTGAGAAATTCCTGAGACCTTAGTTATGTTTAATGAGCGAGATTCTTAACCCCTGTGTTGCTCCAGGCAGACTGCCCCTACAATTAGTGCACTAAAAACCATTCTGCCTGAAAACACATCTGCTAGATGGCCAGTAACTAGTCAAGTGTTTTATGCAGGAGGCATTTAGCATGGAATGTTAGTGGGTCAGAAAACTAGTAACCCAAAGATGATGTCAGACGTTAATAGATGGTATTTGTGAGGGTTGGAATGTGTTGAGCAGGCCTGGGATAAAGAGCCTGCCGCCTGTATCTTCCAGGATTGTACAGTGGATCACACTGTTGGCCGACTCACTGTAATGCTCATCAGTGGAAATAAATTGTGTGAACAGGTGAGTGCAAGCTTCTGTCACCATGGTGGAATAAAACACATCATCATATTTCTACAAAATTTGCTTGTAATTTCCTGTCACGAAAAATAGAGGGATTTAGTACTGACCTGAATAAGATATTTCACGTAAAATTAATTTACATATAGTCCACAAGAGAAAACAATAGATGAATATATAAAAATGACCCTGTTCAAAAGTTTACATACACTTGATTTTTAATACTGTGTTCTTACCTGAATGATCCACAGCTGTTTTTATTTTTGTGATAGTTGTTTGTGAGTCCCTCGTTTGTCCTGAACAATTAAACTGCCCGCTGTTCTTCAGAAAAATCTTCATGTCCCACAAATTCTTTGTTTTTTTGAGATCCATTTTTTCACACTGAGGACCACTGAGGAACTTATATGCTATTACACAAGGTTCAAACAAACAAGGTTTAAAACAAACAAACAAAAAACAACTGTGGATTATTCAGGTAACAACACAGTATTAAGAATCAAGTGTATGTAAACTTTTGAACAAGGTCATTTTTATAAATTCAACTATTATTTTCTCTTGTGGACTATATGTATAGGTCTTTTATTTGAAATATCTTTTTCAGGTCAGTACTAAATAAAAAAATACATGCATTTTCTATGATCCCTCTCACTTTTGGTAAAATAATTCACATTTTGCAGATTCTGCAAAGGTGTATATAAACTTTTAACCTCAACTGTAGATAGAATAAAATAGATCAAATTAGCTTCCATATGATAACCATAATACCAAATAAATACAAGTATTACAGTCATTCAACAAATAATATAATTTTACTATCATGGTTGTGTCCAAACTGGTATTGCCATGTTCAAAAACCCTAATTTGTTACATATTGTAAGTGACATTCACATATACTGCACACATTCCATAACACATATTTATATAAAATGTCCTCTTTGTAACCCTTTGTAAATGACACCTTTAAGCACAGCTGATTCTCATATGGATTATGTGTGGGGGATGTCTGGATATGGAGGAGTGACTCTTAACATTAATTGTTGCATTAAATAGAGGGTCACGTTCAGGGTGCGGTTAGTGGGAGTTTGAGTATTTCTGTCTTTTTTCCACACCGCACACTCTTTGTCACTCCTTTTATATCTCACCCCTCCCTTCATCACTCTTTCTCTCTCTGATGGGAACAGGTGGAGAGATTCCTGAGGGACATCGGCTGGCAGTTGCGGTGGTGACTGATAGACATATTTGCACAGGAATGAAAGGGGACTGTTGGGACAGGCTGTGTGGGTGTAATGGTCAGCTGTCCACACGGGCCGGCGAGAGAAAATGTAGCTTGGACCGCTTGTCGAGGCAGGCAAAGGTAGCAGGGAGAAAGGTCAGTCACGCTTGTCTTTACACCTCGCATCCCAGAATAGCAGACTTTGGCTGTGATCCTGACTGTGTGTGTAGGAACACAGAGCAGCCCATATCCAAGGGATAGTTCACCCAAAAATTTGAATTTGCTGTTAATTTACTCACCTTCAGGCCATCCAAGATGTTGGTGATTTTTTTCTTCAGTAGAACAGTAAAGATTTTTAGTTGAAATTGTGGTCCTTGGTGATACATAAAATGAAAGTCAACACTGCCCATTTTGAAAATGAGCACGTCAAGGAACAGAAAATTAAAGGGATAGTTCATCCAAAAATGAAAATTCTGTCAATAATTACTCCCTTTTCATGTCATTCCAAACCCATAATACCTTTGTTCATCTTCAGATCACAAAAAAAAAAAATTTTTAATTAAATCCAACAGCTTTCTGACCCTGCATAGACAGCCATGTAATTACTACATTCAAGGGGCAGAAAGATAGTAAGGACATTGTTCTCTTCAACACCCATGGCTCCTGACGATATATCGAAGTCTTAAGAAGCGAAACAACCAGACTGTGCAAGAAACTGAACATTATTTACATTATTTACCTGTAATCCATAGCCTCAGGCAAATGTGGAAATCTGATTCTGAACTGATTTTTTGGGACAGCTTGTATCAGTGAACTGGTTCAGTCCACTAATTTACGTAATCACACAATGACATCAAATATACATAATTATATTATTAAAGCCCCCAGTAATGATGTGAAACGTGGACGCTTTTTGCAAAAGAACAGTATAATTGCAAAGCAATAACTGTCCAAATAACTTAACAAATAACAATTAACAACCAGACCATAACTACACTGGTTTAAGTCTTATATTTGTTAGGTCTTATATTTGTTGCAAGATGTATGTGTTTCATTAAATAAAAGAATTAACTCACTTTTCAGAAAACAAACTCTACTGGTTCCATTGGATGTTTCTGATTCACTACAAAGAACCGTCTCACAAGAAACACTTATTGAGGAATTGGGCCATAAATGTAAAGCTGTATGTTTTTATTCACTAAAAAGAGTACATGAATCCAAATGAAACCCGTTTCTGATAAACTTAGCAATGCATACAGTGGTGCTTGAAAGTTTGTGAACCTTTTAGAATTTTCTATATTTATGCATAAATATGACCCAAAACATCATCAGAGAACCCAATTAAACAAGTGAGAGAAAAATATTTTCTTTGTCATTTATTTACTGAGAAAAAATATCCATTGTTGCATATCTGTGCATTGCAAAAGTATGTGAAACTTTGCTTTCAGTATCTTGTGACCCTCTTTTGCTGCTAACTGAAGGTAAAGTTTCTTGTAAATGCTGATCTGTCCTGCACAATAACATGTATAAGTTTTAGCCCATTCCTTAGTGCAAAACTACTCAAACTCTGTTGGTGTGTTTCCTCCTATGAACTGCTTGCTTAGGTCCTTCCACAACATTTTAATTGGATTAAGGTCTGGACTTTGCCACAAAACATTAATTTTGTTCTTCTTTAAACATTCTTTGGTAGAATCACTTGTGTGCTTGGGGTTGTTGTCTTGATGTATGACCCACATTCCCTTGAGACTCTGTTCTTAAATAGGTGTCCTGACATTTTCCTTTAGAATTGCTGGTATAATTCAGAATGCATATAATACATTAAAGGATGATCAAGTGACTTATGTACATAAGGTAAGTGCGGTAAGTGCGAAAAAGACATTTCCATTGCAGTTTCGTGAAATATTCCTTTTTCAAATCACCTGAAAAACCACCTCATTTGAGTGTAGTTTTTTGCTATATATGGGAGTTTTTCTGAAATCTACGTGTTTCCATTAGGCAAATTTTCAATTCGCAGTTTCACTTTGCACAATTTGAAGGGTAATGGAAACACAGCTACTGAATCCAGAATGTGACGTGCCCAAAACACAAACACAAAGTAAAAATGGTTTATATTGTTTTCTAAATCTATACTAATAGTCATCATTATAATATACAGAGAAATCATTTTTGTCATAATATTTCAGCTCTATGAGCTCCTGTTTTTTACATGTATCATTTAGAAACAAGTTTAAACTGTCTTGTTATTGACAGCAGTTTAAAATATTGGATTAAAGTAATTGGGTAAATTTAAGTATTTGACATTAAAGACTACATAGTATGGTGATCATAAGATGATTATAAAATTGCCCTCACAAATGTAAAAAAAAAAAATAGCCCTGGATATCATTTCCAATGGGGCAAATATTGTCCCGTAATGGAAAAGTTCATATTCGTCTTGCATTAGGATGTTCTGTTTGCAAAAGGAGTCAGCTGAGGAAATCACATGCCAAAACTATTAACAGAAACCTAACGCCCAACCCTAATTAAAGTCCTTCAGAACAATATAAAAGAAAAAGTGCATATGTAGTCACAAGTGTGCACAATATTACAAAGAAACATTCTGTTTCACCCAGAATAATACACAAACGGTATCCACGTTAACAATCAAATAAACTTAAATGCACTGCAGAAAGATTTGCACAATCAGCATCAATAATCGCAAACCTAATCATGTCTGCCCATTAGCCAGAGGGTACTATAAGAGAAAACGTTGTTAAAACAATGACGTTTGCGCCGTAAAGTCCCATTCGCTCAACGCTCTTTGACTTGAGCCAAACCATTAAAACTCACATGCTAGGGGCCCATTACAAATCCATAACCCAGACTACACCCCTCCTCCCACCCCAGCATTATTCTCCTGACTCAGCCTTCTCCGTTCACACAAACCTTCCTCACCATTGTCATCATCACCGTCATCAGTGCTTTTACAGGCCTGGCTTCCTCTTCAGTTCCCATGGTGACTCTTAACTGTGTGAGCTCAGTACCCATTCGGAGGCCTTTTTTGTATCAACTCTTCCTACAGGAATTAATATTTTTTTGCTCTTCCTTTTCTAAATCAGTGTTGATTTGACCCACTTCTTACAGGACTGAAATGTGAGTTAGTGAGAGAGAGAGACCAGGTTGCCCTGGGAAGAGCTGGGTTTACATTTGTGAGTGAGGGGAAGGAAACAAATTGAGGGAAAGTAGTTAGAGGATCTAAATAGACTGCTGAGCAAAGATATATGGAGAGTTAGAGAGCATAAATAAACTGAGAAGAAAAGAAGTAACCGCTAAAACTGTTATTAATCAGCATTTTTGTCTTGTTTTCCATTAAAAAAGACAAAACCGACCTCAAACAGAGATAAAAATTAAGGAGTTACTTGCAGCTTGATGCAGCATAATAATTCTGTAGGAACATATTTACGAGATAACATACAGTCTAGGTTTATATAAGATGTTTTGATGAATACAGCAAACTATTTTCTTTCCATTTACCAAAATACTGTAAATGTAGAGTTTACATAATCTTAGTGCATTGTATAGGATGCAAAACATTATTTTGATCTTTCTATAATATGTATCTTGCACACTTTTGCATGTTATGTACATTAAGAGTAAATAGCATAAAATGTTTTTGGTATACTGCAGTCTGTCTTCATATTGCTGTATAGCAGCAATACAACCGCATATTACTCAGAGAGACCCTCATAACATCATGAAAAAGGGAAATCCCATCCACAACACAGAACTCGGCTTTGTAACTATTCCAGACCGGCTCTGTCTTTAAAGGTCTTCTGAAGGACAGCCAGAGAAGGGATGTACTGAAGATTTATTCGGTGTCAGCCAGAAATATAACTTCCTCCTCCAGCTGGTGACGCATCACACCATCAATCAGTCAGAAGTCAGGCTGTGATTGGTGCAGTACGTGGACGGGGGAGGGGTTTGGCAACAGTGAACGAGTTCTAATACGTAATCAGTTAGATATGACTCTGCCTTTGCTCTTTACAATGCTGCTGTTTCTGGACACTCTGAATGCCAACAGCTTTGAGATGGCTGCCAAGTGTCAGCTGCAGCTTTGAATGACGTGCACAAGCCAGAACAAGCCAGTACAGCCCAAAGACTCTATCTAATAATGGCTATTGATGAAATGTGTGCTATATTACAAGTGACACCACTCTAAAGGTGTGCTAAGTCATTTTTTGCTGAATAAAGCAACAGTGGTCCAGGAGTTTATACAAATGTGTGGATGCAGCATCACACAAAAGCAAACCTGGTTGCAGGAGTGACATTTAATAACTAAAACTGTTCAGCAACAGGGGCTAAAATTAATGGCATTCAGTTGGTCATATGATCTCACCATGCGAGGGACACTCATATGTACAGTACAACAACTTTTTCTACTTTAGGTCAGTGATAATGAGGGAAAATCTGGTTAAATGGTAATCAAGCTACACAGAATGTTTTAAATGTGGTTTGCGCTCTGGTTTACTATGGCTGTGGCTCTAAGTGTGAGTGGTGCCTATTTGTTCACAAGTAAGGCCCCTTTCCTGCAGGTTTTCTCTCTCTCAGGATCTCTACCTCACCAGGCTTCAGGAAAACTGACCTTAAGGTCTTCCTGTGCCCTGTCCCATAGCATGTATAGATGTTCTATGTTGTTTAGAATCATTCCCAGTACCTTCCATCTAAATTGGTAAAAAAAAAAAAAAATCATGCTAAATTAAATAAAAATGTATCAGTTTACCACCCAATTTTACAAATAAATTCTAATCATGACAAACTATATATCGTTGGAAGGGTCTAAGACTCCTAAATAGATATTTTACCTTTTTTGTGTGTGTTACAAATTGTGTAGAAAAGAAATAGGCTTATTTATGACCTCAAAAATCTACTTCATAACAGGAATTCTGACCTTGAAAAAGATTTTCTTTGTTGCTTTTATCTCTATCATGCTTTAGAAATCATAAGAAAGCATATATCAGTTGAAAACTTTTCTATATCAGTTGAAATCTCAAAATTCATCCTTTGAAAACCATTTTAAAATCGGACGTTGAATTACCATGAAAAATGTACATCAAAATCATATTACAAAATGTTTTCGTTCATGAATTTAATAAATTTAAGTTTGGATAGTGCATTTTTACATCTGTGTTTAAAAATCGGAGTGATAGTTAAGGGGTTAAATTGCAATTCATTGAACTTTAGACCCACTTAAGCAGAACTTAAGTACATCTACTTCTATTGCGATATTCTTTAATGTAATTTTGAAACTTGTATGTCAAATATTTTGTATTCAAATATGTGTTTAAGTTAAATTGCAAATTAATCACATCCAAAATCAAAGTTTTGTGTATTTATTATGTATATATGATCACACACATGAATATATATTTAAGAAAAATGTTATGTTTATATATTAAAAATATTTATATATAATAGCAATTATATGAATATAAATATATACATGTAAATACAAGATTAAATACTGTATTTATATATATATATATATATATATTTAATATAGGGTGTATGTGTGTGTGAGCTCAGAAGCAAAAGTCTTTAAGTCCATCTGATGTTTTTGTATAGGTTTCTACCTAAGTACTGGTTCTTCTGATTGGCCTGAGGCAGGGATTTTAGCGAGTTTGAAGTAAAACGCAAAAATTAGATAATGACACTGAGTGAATGCTCTCGACACATATTATACATCCATCAAATACTTTTACTTTAAATTCGCTAAAATCCCAGCCTCAGCCCAATCAGAGGTACCACTACTTACATAGAAACTTGTACACACACACACGCACAAACCACTTTACCACACCAAAATAAGCAAACTTCTCTGAAGCACTACAAAAGATTAATAAAACATTGATTTAAAACATTCTTTAAAGTAAAACTTTTAATTTGACATGCTGACAATTTATTACAAAGTGCACTTAAAAAGAAATCAGCGTATTAAAAAACACATGATAGTGTACTCTCTTCAGGTACACTTAAGTGCCCTTTTAATTCATTATTTTCTATAAGTATTTTTTTTTTAAAAAACTACTTTAAGATTTGAAGTACATGCATATGCATATTCAATACAATTACCTTTACTTGTTTTTCACAATTATTTTTATTAAGATGCCTTGATGATGCATTAAAATTGTATTACAGCAAACCCAACACACATGCTTCATATTCTTATTCATATTTGGAGGATTTTCATTCAAACACTATTGTAGGGAACTCAAGGGGGTTACACAGGATATGCAGTATAGTGACCTTTTTTCATGAGAGAATTTTAAGGTCTTGGATGACAGTATGGCTTCATAGCCATTAGCAAGTATTCAAACCCACGTGCCACATGAGAGTGCCAGTAACACACAGGAAAGGTGTGGCTTTCATAAAGAATATATGCTTTGCTGGACCCCTGAGACTTTACATAAGTACTCCTTTAAGTGAAAGCATTAATGTGGGTTTAGAGACTACGCCTCAATGCATCTTACGCTCTCGGCTTGTGTGTGATGTGGAACACTGATGTGAGCCTGATTTATGAATGGAATTACTGACACCAGAAACTGAAGACCCACAACATTCATTTATAGATGTGTTCGCTGGTGTTCATCACATTATGACGCAGTCAAAATGACTGGTTTAGCAGTCTCACTCCTTGCTCTGGTTTGAATCAACATTAACAAATGCTTAGAACCCCCTAAAGCTAAAATGATACAATAAATTTACTAGGGCTGCCCCCTAATAGTCGACTAACCATTAGAGAAGAGAAGAGGCTTGGTCAACCAAAATTTCAGAAATTGCAGAAAAAAATTCCACAGGAAGTGACAAAGTCACGCAGTCCGTTATGGACAGATTGTTAACGGCTGGTCTGTACGGTAATACAGTACATCGACTAGGACATCCAAATGCGCACCTATCATTCATCGACCTCAAACGTGGCTCTTAATCTGAAAGATGAATGTAGTAGCAACATGGGTGCTTAATCTAAATTTAGCTGAATATTGTGCACTTACTGCATGACATATGGAGGTGCCGGTGCAGTCACTTGCTCTTAAAATATTCTGTCATTTTTGGTCATACAGATAAAAGTAATACATCTTTCGAATCTTTCACAATAGGTCACATCTCGGTCTCTATGAACATGAGCGTGAAACTTCAAAACTCTGTGTATACTTGCCTTACAGACATGAAAAATATATCTATAGTGAGTGTAATGTCTACTTTCAAAGGGACCAATTCAAATGGAAAACAAATATTCTCAGATCATGTATTCTTTATGAAATAACTGAGTTCTGGCATGAAACTGTAGAATGCAGTCCGATGGTTTAATTCAATCTGACAACATGACATCATAATCATATGGCACAGCCGACTGGTTCTCTCCTGTATCAGTAGCCAATGAGCTCACTGCTCAACATTCAAATACATGACTAGTGCTAAGTGCAGCAGTTTGCAGCATGCTTCAGAAACCCTCCACCTTCCCCAGCTCCACCTGTATAGATCTGCTACGAGGTGATTCATATATGCTATATGGGGGTTAATTATATATGTTATATGTGCAGCAGCAGTGTTTCGTATATGCTTACAGCAGCATGTTGTGGATTTATTGGCAGTAGCAAGTCTCGGTACTAGCAACGTAGCAGATCTATTCCGCCAAGACCAAATACATTAACATTGTCATGTACATTACCATGCCAATCTCTCTGAGAGTTGTCATGACAGAAACATGTTTACAGGCGCAGCACAAGTCATTGTCGCCGACTTCATCATTTAAGGCGAAAAACAAAGAAAGCACTAGTTTAACAATAAATTATTCAAATGTGAATTCAGTCTTCTTGCTGTTTTTCCATGACATATTCATAATTATTATATCTGTCGGTGTACGCTTGAGCGCTTATTAGGCTGTGTGGGCATTTAAAGGCTAATTATTATGATTTATATAGTTTATTAATAAACGTGACTAATAATCGACTAATGCTTAAAACGAACATCTACTAGTCAACCAGAAAAATATTTAGTCGAGGGCAGCACTAAAATTAACATTTAATAAGGAAATTAACTAGGTGAAAGGATTAGTTCACTTACATAATTAAATTTTCTGATAATTTACTCAGCCCCATGTCATCCAAGATGTTCATGTCTTTCTTTCTTCAGTCAAAAAGAAATTAAGGTTTTTGAGGAAAACATTCTATATATATTTCTCCATGTATACTGTGCACATCATTTTTAGGCATGTTGATATTCTGGTCACATTTTTTTCCAAGCACATTTTGCCATTTACAAACCACATCAATCTTAATAACTTCTATTTATTTTGTATTTAATCATTTATAGGTGATATATAATTGTCCATGAAGACTGGAAGTTAAAAACTCTGTATATTCAGGTGTGCATAATTATTAGGCACGTTTTCTTTTACAGCTAAAATGAGCCAAAAAAAAAAGGGATTTAACTTCGACTGAAAAGTCAAAAAAATATTAAATGCCCATGAGAAGAATGCAATACTTCTTACTTACTTAACTGCAAAGTTAAGGCATGACCACTGGACAGTAAAATGTTCGTAGGGTCTGCATGGTCAATTTGTGTGTTAATTCGTGTGTTAACGAATTAAGATGTATTGTGCAATGTGTGTCAGGTTCTCAGATACTTTGCATGGGTAAAATATCCTATAAAATGACCCTGACTTAACAAGCATAACATGCTGAAGTGTTGTGAAATATAGAAAGCCTATAGAAAACAGTCTTCATGTACTTCACAACACTTCATGTACTTCACAACACAACGTGTTATTCTTATTAAGTGAGGGTCATTTTTTAGGATTTTTCACCGAAGCAAAGTCTCTGAGAACCTGACACATTGCACTTCTGGAGACTCCAGGTAGGTTGCAGCTCTGGAAAATGGTGGTGCTGAAGACTAAATGATTACTGATGGCTTCACACGTAATTCTTCACCTTAATTCTTAATTCTTTTGCAGTTAACATGCATCTTTTCTTCTCCACCTGTTTTTTTCTGGCCATGCAGACCCAACGAGCATTTCGCTTCTCCAATGGTCATTCCTTAACTTTGCGAATTCTAGTATTTCATTAGTATTGCATCCTTCTCATCAGCATTTAATCATTTTTTGTAATCTTGCCACAGTTATGTAGTAGTACATAGTAGTAAGTACATAGTAGTAAGCCAAGAGGAGAATGATGTTTAGATGTTTAGAATGCCGGGTTAACACTGGTCATATTGCGAAAAGGCCTTAAGTTTCCATGTGGGCATGGAGCTAAAAGTCCTGGAATGAAGTCCTTACCTCAGGAAAGTTTTAGAATAAGTTTTCCTTTCTCATCCTCTAATCATTGCACATGAGAGACAGGCAGTGTGGGAGCTATAAGCTTTATGTTCCATCACTCTGAGTTCCAGTGGAGTATTTTTATTGCTGTAAAATGTGATCCATGTGAGGCTCTGACAGTTGCTATTGTGGCATCTCTCAGTGTGTTTACTAGTTACCTCGATTAACAACAATAAGCCAGGGAGGATGAGGAGGTGTGGACGTGTCTTTGTGTTCGGCCTATATTTAGTTGAAATTTGTGCAAAATTCAAGGACATCCTCATTTGGAAAAACAATTCTCATTTTCGTCCCACTTTATATTAAGTGGCCTTGACTACCATGTACCTACATAAAAAAAAAAAAAAAGTACAATGTACTTGTTGTGTTGGTATTGTATTGCATACTTTTGCTGCTATTGAGGTGTGATACGGGTAAGGTTAGAGATTGGTTTGGTGCTAGGTGTAGGTTTTAAGTGTGGGTTAGGTTGTAAGGAATGGGTCAAAATTGTTATTCTAAATGTAATTTCAGAAATTAATTACAGATGTAATTACATGCAAGTATTTTTTTTTATATATAAGTTCAATGTAAAACATGTATGTGCATGCAAGTCCATTGTATTAAATGATAATTTAAATGTAAGTACATAGGTAAGGCTACCTAATATAAAGTGGCACCAATATTTTAAAGACAGTAAAATTATGAAATTACATACAGTCATGGCCAAAAATATCAGCACCCTTGCAACTCTGTCAGAAAATGCAACCCTTCTCTCAGAAAATTGTTGTAGTTGAAAATGTTTTGGTACTCACATATTTATTATTTTGCATTAGATCAAAAAAAAAAAAAAAAAACAGAAAAGAAAAGAAAAATCTGCTAAATCTGATATAATTCCACTTAGAACCAAAAAAATGCACTGGCCAAAAGTATTGGCAATATTTTAATATTTGGAAGCACCCCCTTTGGAAAAAAATAACTGTAAATCAATCGCTTTCTGTAACCATGAATGAGTTTCTTACACCTCCCTGGAATTTTGGATCACTCTTCTTTTGCTAACTGCTCCAGGTCATTTAGATTTGAAGGATGCCTTCTCTCAACTGCTCTTTTGAGATCTTTCCACGGGTCTGGACACATTGCTGGCCATTTCAGAACTCTCCAGTGCTTTGTTTGTAACCATTGCTGAGTGCTTTTTGAAGTGTGTTTCCGGTTATTGTCCTGCTGGAAGACCCATGACATCTGGTAGAGATGCAGCTTTCTGACACTGGCCACTACATTGCAAAATTCTTTGGTAATCATCAGATTCACACATGCAAGGCATCCAGTGCCAGAAGCAGCAAAGCAACCCCAAAACATCTTTGAACCTCCACCATGTTTGACTGTAGGGACTGTGTTCTTTTCTTGATCTTTTCTTGTCATGATGTCCTTTACCAAAAAGCTCTACTTTTGTCTCATCTGTCCCCAGTACATTCTCCCAGAAGGATTGTGGTTTTGTCATTTGGCAAACTCCAGTCTTGCTTTTTTATGCCTTTGTGTCAGCAGTGGTGTCCTACCATTGCGTCCCTTTTTCATTCAGATGGCAACGGATAGTACGAGCTGACACTGTTGTACCCTGTGTCTGCAGAACAGCTTGAATTTGTTTGGAAGTTAATCTGGGTTCACCATTCGAGCAGTCCTTTTTTTTTTAATTCTGTAATTTTTCATTAATTTTGCTCTTTCGTCCACGTCCAGGGTGGTTACAGTGCCATAAGCTTTAAAACTCTTGATGATATTGCACAAAGTGGACAGAGGACAACATTAAGATCTCTGGAGATGGACTTATAGTCCATGTTTTTCCACAATGTTTCTCTCAAATCCACAGACAACTCTTTATACTTCTTTCTTTTCTCCATGCTCAGTGTGACACACAACACAAAGGTTGAGTCAACTTTTCTCCATTTTAACTGGTTGCAAGTGTGATTACTATATTGCCCACACCTGTTACTTGCCACAGGTGTGTCTAAACACAATTACAACCTGAAAAGCAATTATTTCTTACAATTTTGAAAAGGTGACAATAATTTGTCCAGTCCATTTTTTAAGTTCTGTGTGAAATTTTATCAAGTTTTACAGGTCTTCACGTTTTTTTTTTTTTTGTGTGTGTGCTTTTCCAGTGCAAACAAAAACAATAAGCACATGAATACCAAAACATTTGCAATTAGAACAATTTTCTGAGAGAAGTGTTGCATTTTCAGAATTGCAAGGGTGGTGAAATTATTGGCCATGACTGTATAAGGATGTACTCAAAGGATTAGTTTACCCAAAAACTTAAATTAGTCCATTATTTGAGTAAATAATAATTGTCATTTTTGGGTGAACTAAAACTTTAAGTAGGCTTAAGTCAAAAAAAGCACTCTAAAGTTCAGCTAATTTAATTTAAATATATATTAAACTGTAAACTTTTAGACATTGCTATTAAAATGCTACTATGCATCTAAAAACATTAAATTCCATACACATTTAAAGGGATGGTTCCCCAAAAATAAAAATTCTGTCATTAATTACTCACCCTCATGTCGTTTCAAACCCGTAAGACCTTCGTTTATCTTCAGAACACAAATTAAGAATTTCTGTTTTCTGACCCTGCATAGACCTACCTATAGAGGTCAACGCTTTCAGATTTCATAAAAAATATCTTAATTTGCATTTGGACAACATAAGGGTGAGTCATTAATGACAGATTTTTTATTTTTGGGTAAACTGTCCCTTTAAGTATACTATTTCCCTAATAAGTACTATATGCTTTTCGCAAGCATATATAAACACAACAAAAGTCTATGTATGATATGTCCTAGATAGAATCTAGGACATTTCATAGCATGTGATATGCTAAGTAACTGTCTGTGTGCTGCTAAGTTTGCTCAAATCCTGGCAGCAAGTTTGCGTAACCAGGACAGATTGTTACCAGGGTCACTCACATCCTAACAAACACATCTGTGCCATAATGACCAGTGAAGAGGTTCTTAAGACTCTTGGGCACAAAAAGGCAATGGAAATGGACTGTAGGGTGGAGATACAGTTGGATGTTGCTTTGGTAACCAGCAGCAGGGGAGGCTGTCTGTCTGTCACCTCTGTGTGGCCGGCATTCACTGTCTCCATGTTGATTTGTGTTCCCCTCATTCAGCTGCATATGCTTGTAAAGTATTGCTCACTCAGCTCTTTCCACATAATCCTAAACAGTGGGTTTAATTTCATGAGACCAATAAGAAATGATTTCAAGCTGCGTGTAACAGCTGAGTATGATTTGGTCACTCCAGAATGTCAGGGACAGTGGAAGGTCATTTTGATTGTGGTTTCAATGAAACTGCACATGTTAGTAGTGCTGTGTCCCAAAAGTGGCACTGAGAGTAGTTTTGTTGCCTATTTAAAACATTGAAAAGAACCTATAAACCTATTTATCAACATGATCTTTTGAACTATAAGATGTATGGAGCTCATAAAATAAGAGTGAATTATTCGTAGTTCATCTGCTCATTGTATAGGCACAAAAACAGTGTGTATATATATATATTTTATTTTATTTTTTTTTTTTTTTGAGCTTGAAAAGTTTGGTTGCATGAACTTCCTTTTTTTTATTAAGTTGTTTTGTTTTGTTTTTTAGTTTATTTAGTTTTGGTTATTTTAGTACTTCAATTTAATCTAAACAAAAAAATTAAATACTGGCTTGTCAACAAGCTGAAATATTATACAAAAAATTTAGAGATACATTTTTTTCCAAAGGTTTAGTTGTTAGTTTTAGTTAATGATAACTCTAATAATATACTCTAATAATAATAACTCTGTAAATTATTACAGTATTTAAATTTTTGTGTGAACTAGCCCTTTCAATCTTAGGTTCAGATCTAGGTAGATAGTGTTCATATAAAACTAATTTATAACTGTTCTTTGTGCACAAAAATTATGACTTATTATAAGTGGATTTCGGGGAAACAATAAAATGACATAAAATGTAGGACATGACCTTCTTAAAGGACAAAATTAACCTTCTACCCTTCATCCATGTGTAAAAAGCATAGAGACCCCACCCAGTGAATAAACCGACCAGCAAATCAGAGCACTTCCCCTTTCTGCTCTTTATGACTCCACAGCAATAACATTTAAGGACATTTGCCTTGACTGTACTGCATTTATTCTTATCTCATAATGGTTCTGTCAGTGATCGATTAGGATCATTTACCAAACATACTTGTTCTCATAGCCTAGATAGTAAAATGTTGTACAAGAACTGCAGAAACTGTTAGGTACAAAGGGTAGGCCAAAGAAGGAAACGTCTTTGTAAATTAAGAGACTCTGATGCTACAGAGGAAAACCTGAAACAACAGCATAAAGCTGTTCATGGATATGTCCTCAGTTGACATCTTGGCAGTTGGTCAAATTTCATGTTTGTGTAAAAAAAAAAATGCAGAAGTGCATAAGATTTGTGTTGATTAGTTTAAAAATCATACAAATTCACCACCAATTCACCAAAACGTGAAATAGCTACAGTTGAGGTAAAAAGTAGTTTGCATATATACACCTTGCAGAATCTGCTAAATATTAATTATTTTACCAAAATGCATGTTTTTTTTTTTTTTTATTTAGTACTGACCTGAATAAGAAATTTCACATAAAGAACATTTACATATAGTCCACAAGAGAAAATAACAGTTTATAAAATTTCAATTAATAAAAATGACCCCGTTATAAAAGTTACATACACTTGATTCTTAATGCTGAGTTGTAACCTGAATGATTTTTTTTTCTTCTTTTAGTGGTAGTTGTTCATGAGTCCCTAGTTTGTCCTTATCGGTTAAATTCGGCCGTTCTTCAGAAAAATCCTACAGGTCCAACAAATTATTTGTTTTTCAGCATATTTGTATATTCTAACCCTTTCCAACAATGACTGTATGGTTTTTCCTTCTGGAGCATCAGTGAGTATATATATATATATATATATATATGAAGAGTTCAGATGCAAAACCCTCTAAAATGAGATAATGATACTGAGTGAATGCTCTTGACACATATTATACATCCATCATATACTTTCACTTCAAACTTGCCAAAATCCCACTCTCAGCTCAATCAGAAGTACCAGTACTTACATAGAAACCTATACATCTGAGCCTGATAAAAATGCATTTTTTGAAGAAATGTGTCAGATGGATTTAGAGGCTTTTGCATCTGAACTCTTCATATATATATATATATATATATATATATATATATTTTTTTTTTTTTTTTTTAATTTGGCACTGCTCTTCATAAGAAGACACAAAAAATGTTTCCCAGAGGACAAAATAAGTTAAATTTACCCTGATCTTCAAATTTAAAAATGTAAAGTTCGACTCATGCTTAGTGTTTCCTTCTGAAGCATTAGCATTTGAACCTTCTGTAATAGTTGCATGTAAGTCCCTCAGTTGTTCTCAGTGTCAAAAGATGGATCTCAGAATCATACAGTCATTGTTGGAAAGGGTTCAAAAACACAAAAATGCTGAAAAAACAAAGAATTTGTGGGACCTGAAGGATTTTTTGAAGAACAGCAGGCAGTTTAACAAGGGACTCATGAACAACTATCACTAAACACAAAACACACACACACACACACACACAAAAAACCCACAGCTGTGGATCATTAAAGTAACAACACAGTATTAAGAATCAAGTGTATGTAAACTTTTGAACAGAGTTCATTTTTATAAATTCAACTTTTATTTTCTTGTGTGGACTATAAATATATTGTATGTGAAATATCTTATTCAGATCAGTATCAAATAAAAAAAAATAACATGCATTTTATATGATCCCTCTTTTTTTGGTAAAATAATTAACATTTTGCAGATTCTGCAAGTTGTATCTCAACTGTATTTTTTCTCATGAAATTGGTTAGTTTTCTTTTCATTTTGTTGGATAAATTGAGTCTAAAAGCTCACTTTTTGCAGTTTTTCCCCTTATGTTGTTTTGTTTTGTAAAACATTTTTGTAATGTTTTATTAGCTGTTTGGACTCTCATTCTGATGGCACCCATTCACTGCAGAGGATCCATTAGTGAGTAAGCAATGTAATGCTAAATACCACCAAATCTGTCAAGAAGAGACTAATTCATCTATATCCTGGATGGCCTGAGGGTGAGCAAATTTTCATTTTTGACTGAACTATTTATTTAAAGTTTATGAAACCATAGATGTCAATAAAGAACCATTAATTTTAAGTGTAAATGTTTGGCTGGTAGGCTTTTAGCATGCAAAAACATGGCATTTGCAGCTCAGACTTAAAAAAAGTTCCCATGAACTGAATTTCCAACACTGCATGCACCAGCCAAGCAGTTGCCAATGATATGAATGGGAATGCTAACTGATAGCTTTCTCCAGGTACTGTAATTAACATTATGAAGGCATTCATGTACGCTCACCTCCTACTGTAACAATCATTCTTGAGGGCAGCATATACTAAAATATCAAATACAATGCACAGAATTTACTGCCGAAAATGTAAATGAGTAATATGGTACTGTTTATAAAACACTTCCATTCTGTGCATATTCTCAGCTTACTCTTTTCTTCCCTCTCTGTTCTGGCATGTTTGATAAGTTTGCAAAGAGTAAAGGCTGATAAATGTGAATGGATTCCCACAATGCATTGGAGTTAGAAGAGTGAGGCGGAGAGAGGGGGAGGGGAAGGTGCTCAGACCACATGGCTCCATTAGCCTGATGGAGTTTTTATTAAATTAGCTAAGGCAGTCTATGGATGCCTCCTCTTCCACCAGAACACGAAGAGAGAGAGAGATAGCGAGAGAGAGCAACTCACTCAATCACATTAGAGTCCTTATTTCATTTGCGAAAGCAGATGGGGAGGGTCACTCCACCATGGGCGAGAAAAGACAAGGCCTCATAAATAGGGACATATAGAGGAGATGAAGAAAAGCACTGAAGGGGTGGAAGGGACGGGTGGCAAGGGCGGCAATTTATCGCCATGTGGCAGAGTGACAGCATGCTACAGTTTGCTGCCTGCCAAAAGAAATTTCTAAATTAGATGAATTTATTCTGAACTCCATATTGTTGTCAGCAGGTGTGAGTTGTGAGTTGTTATGAATACCACACTACCATACTACTCGTACTATGTTTTCAGCATATCGTATGTATGCTGAACACAGTAAGCACATTTTCTGTATACATAAAATACGTGGAAGATCTATTATTTTCCACAATGCACTAGGCATGTTATCCCACAATGCAATGCACTCATTGAGCTTCCATTCCCAACAGCATAAAAAAAAATACAGCAATAAGCTTCTTTATTTATTTATTTATTTTTATTATTATTTTTATTTATTTATTTTTGCACTCAGGCTACCAAATGTTAAGACATTTTTATATGACATTGCAATTTAAATAATAATAGTAAATAATAATTGTTTCAATTTCTAAAACTTTCTTTGAAATGTTTTATGGAACATGCCTACTGTTTCTGTCACGAGCGCGGTCTCTGTGGCGCCCTCCTACTCACGCCAGCGGGAAACCTCTCCGGAATATTAGCCCCGTTCACTCCATTTCCCATAAGCCCCGTACCTGGCGGCCTTCCGCTTCCGGGACGCTCACCCCTGGCGGCCATTTTCCTCCCCTTTATAACGGCCGCCATTACGCACGCCGGACGCGAAGTTTTGATTTGCCTCGGCGTCATCTCTAAGCGTTTTTCTCACTACTGGATTACCTATTGTTATCGACTCGGACTGCCCCTCACGTGTGACCGTCTTCTGCCTACCCTTGCGACCCCCTTGTCTCGTTATTGGATTACCCTGGACTGCTAGTGGCCCCGACCCTCTTTGCCTGGACTCTGACCATTCTCTGCCTCGCCCACGTCACACCTGTCTGCCGTTGTCGACCCTGTTGCCAGTTAACACTTTGAGTTTGTTGTCTGATTTAATAAACCGTTTGCATATGGATCAACCGCCTCCTGTCTCTTCATCACAGAAAACTTCGCCAGCGACCGATCCAGCAACGGTACAGCAGCTCACCACGGAGCTCTCAGCCCAAGCCACGGTAGTGGCTGTCCACCAACGCCAACTCGACCGCCTTACCGCTCTCACGGAGGATCTTGTTAAAGCTCTACAAGCCCTCCAGCTGCCTATTCAGACAACGCCGAGCCATCCTTTACCGGCCGCACCAGCGGCCGCCGCCGCCGTCCCGCGCGCCGCCGTCATGACGCCTCCCGCCGCGATACCAGCTACCACCAGTCCACGCCTGGCCTTCCCGGAGAAGTTCGACGGATCCCCGGATAAATGTAAGGGCTTTCTATTGCAATGCTCTCTGTTTGTAAATCAACAGCCACATTTATACCCCAATGACGATTCACGCATTGCTTTCGTTTGTTCACTTCTAACCGGGAGGGCATTGGACTGGGCCACGGCGGTGTGGGATCATACCAGGCCAGTTTTCCCGTCTTTTGCCGTTTTTCTTCAGCGCTTCCAGGAAGTCTTTCAGCCATCTACGGCTGGTGGGGATGCTGGGGAACAACTGTTGTCCCTACGGCAGGGGAATCGCACGGCGGCGGATTATGCACTCAGCTTCAGGACCCTGGCCGCCCAGAGCGGCTTCAACGATGTTCCCCTGAAGTTACTATACCGCAAGGGACTCAACTCGGATCTCCAAGCTGAGCTAGCCTGCCGGGACGAGGGAGCCTCCCTGGATCAATTCATCGATCTGTCCATCCGTCTCGACACCCTCATACGAGCCAGAAGGCCACCCCGGACCACCCGCAACACTAGTCTCTCTACCTGGACCACCCCAGTTACCGCTGAGGCCGCCCCGGAGCCTATGCAGATTGGTACCACTCGCCTGACCCTCGAGGAGAGAGAGCGTCGGCTTAAGAACAACCTCTGCCTGTACTGCGGCCAGGCAGGCCACATCCGGGCCAACTGTCCCACACGTCCGCCTGCCAGAAACCCTTTGGTGAGTAACCATTCCACATCCTACAATCGTTTCGAAATCCCAGTAACCCTCAGTTTCGATAATCACTCCATCGTGACCACCGCCCTCGTCGACTCGGGGGCGGCTGGAAATTTTATTGACTCTGCCTTTGCCCGTGCTCACCACTTACCCATCCTTTCTTGTACCCCACATGTGGCAGTGGCCGCCCTCGACGGGCGGCCGCTAGGCTCCGGACGCATCAACCACACCACCCAGGACCTCTCTCTCCTCACCAACCATAACCACCAGGAAACCATTCGGCTATTCATCATCTCGGCGCCTCAGACTCCCCTCATCCTGGGATACCCCTGGCTCCGGCTCCACAGTCCCACTATCTCTTGGGCCCAACACACGATCACCCAGTGGTCCGACTACTGTCACCAGCACTGTCTTCGTCCTCCTGCGTCTCAACCATCCTCTCCCAGCGGCTCGACCACAGACCTTCCCGAGGCTCTGCCTGCTGAGTACCAGGACCTTCGGATGGCTTTCAGTAAGTCAAGGGCTTCAAGCCTTCCTCCACACCGGCCCGGGGATTGCGCCATCGACCTCCTACCTGGAGCGGTTCCACCTAAGGGCCGGATATTCCCCCTCTCTCAGCCCGAATCAGAGGCCATGAAAGAATACATCCAGGAGGAGCTCAAGAAGGGATTCATTCGTCCATCCACTTCCCCCGCATCCGCGGGCTTCTTCTTCGTGAAAAAGAAAGATGGCGGCCTCCGTCCTTGCATCGACTACCGAGGTCTCAATGAGGTCACTATTAAGTACAGGTATCCTCTTCCACTCGTACCCTCAGCCCTAGAACATCTGCGCACTGCTCGTTACTTTACCAAACTAGATCTGCGCAGTGCTTATAATCTAATTCGTATACGAGAGGGTGACGAGTGGAAGACGGCTTTTTCGACCTCTGCTGGACACTATGAGTACCTCGTTATGCCCTTTGGCCTCTCCAATAGTCCCTCCTGTTTCCAGGCCTTCATTAACGAGACTTTCAGAGACATGCTTAACCGCTGGGTGATTGTGTACATCGACGACATCCTGATATACTCAGAAACCCTGGAGGACCATGTCAGGCACGTCAGAGCCGTGCTCCAGCGCCTCATCCAGCACCAGCTCTACGCAAAAGCAGAGAAGTGTGAGTTTCATCAATCCTCCATATCCTTCCTGGGCTACGTTATCAGCCCAGAGGGCGTGGCTATGGACGACCAGAAGGTAAACGCCGTACTCAAATGGCCGCGCCCCAACACCCTGAAGGAGCTACAGCGTTTCCTGGGCTTCGCCAACTTCTACAGGAGGTTTATTCGTAACTTCAGCTCTGTGGCCGCCCCCCTCACTGCCCTCGTCCGGAAGGGTACTCACCGTCTCTCCTGGTCCCCTCCGGCTCTGACTGCCTTCGAGGATCTCAAGCATCGCTTCACCTCGGCTCCCATCTTGCATCACCCCGACCCAGAACAGGAGTTTGTGGTAGAGGTCGACGCCTCCAACACCGGCATTGGGGCTGTTCTGTCGCAACGCCACGGAGTTCCCCCCAAGCTGTTCCCATGCGCCTTTCTGTCCCACAAACTCACCCCAGCTGAACGCTACTATGACGTGGGCAATCGGGAGCTTCTGGCCATCAAAACAGCCCTGGAGGAGTGGCGGCACTGGCTGGAGGGGGCTAAACTTCCTTTCACCGTGCTCACTGACCACCGCAATCTGGAATATCTTCGTGCCGCCAAACGACTCAACCACCGTCAAGCCAGATGGGCTCTGTTCTTCACACGGTTCAACTTCCATGTGACTTATCGTCCTGGCACCCAGAATACTAAAGCCGACGCCCTGTCTCGGATCCACGACTCCAGCCCTCTGGTCACAGCCCCGGAAAGCATCCTTCCAGCCTCCGTCATCGTTGGCCCCGTGCTTTGGGACTTAACCACTGAAATCTCCGAGGCTCACTCCATAGAACCCCCCCTCCCAATTGCCCTCCCAATCTTACCTACGTACCCACACCACTCCGCCAACGTGTCCTGGATTTGGTTCACTGCCTGCCCAGCTCAGGTCACCCTGGCATCACAGCTACTTTACACCTTCTCTCAAACCGCTTCTGGTGGCCTTCGCTCCGGTCTGATGTTATCCTCTTCATTAAGAACTGTCCCACTTGCAACACTGCCAAGGTTCCTCGTCAGCTCCCCGCCGGCCTTCTGCAACCCCTGCCCACGCCTCAACGCCCGTGGTCCCACATCTGTATCGACTTCCTCACTGACCTCCCACCCTCTCAAGGTAACACCACCATTCTCACCATTATTGATCGTTTTTCTAAAGGCTGTCGTCTGGTTCCTCTACCCAAACTCCCCACAGCTTTAGAGACGGCTGAGGCGCTATGCAACACTGTGTTTCGCTTCTATGGACTGCCTGAGGACATTGTCTCCGACCGCGGACCCCAGTTCACATCCCGCCTCTGGAACACCTTCTGCCGCCTGCTGGGCATCAACGTAAGCCTCACTTCTGGATACCACCCTCAAGCCAATGGTCAGGTAGAGAGACTGAACCAGGAGTTGACCCGCTTCCTCCGTTCCTACTGTCACAACCATCAAGCGGACTGGAGCCGATTCCTTCTATGGGCCGAATATGCTCAGAACTCTCTCCGTAAGCCAACCACTAACCTCACCCCTTTTCAGTGTACCCTAGGCTTCCAGCCTCCCCTCTTCCCGTGGTCGGGGGAACCTTCCGACCTTCCTGCGGTCAACTCCTGGTTCCAACGAAGCGAGGAAACCTGGAACCTGGCCCATGTGCACCTACAGAGAGCCATCCGTCGCACCGCCACTCAGGCCAATCGTCATCGCAGACCCGGTCCGTCCTACGCCCCGGGACAGTGGGTGTGGCTTTCCACTCGGGACCTCCGCCTCAAGCTCCCCTGCAAAAAATTAAACCCCAGGTACGTGGGCCCTTTCAAGATTCTTAGACAAATCACCCCTGTTTCTTTCCGTTTGGACCTTCCTGCTCAGTACAAAATCTCACCCACGTTTCATATCTCTCTCCTTAAACCTGCTGGTCCCCCGAGAGGAGAGGTGAACCTAGACGAGACCGCCACACAGAGGGACACCCCCCTCCTGGTCGACGGCGGGGAGGTTTACCAGGTCAACACGCTCCTGGACTCCAGACGTCGGGGGGGCCGTCTACAGTACCTTGTCGACTGGGAGGGCTTCGGCCCGGAGGAAAGATCTTGGGTCCCAGCTGCGGACATCCTGGACCCAACCCTCACCGCCGAATTCCACCTCGCCCACCCAGATCGCCCAGCCCCCCGAGGTAGGGGTCGACCCCGACGCCATCCACCTCCTCGCGCCAGGAGTCGCTCGCAGGGGGGGGGCTCTGTCACGAGCGCGGTCTCTGTGGCGCCCTCCTACTCACGCCAGCGGGAAACCTCTCCGGAATATTAGCCCCGTTCACTCCATTTCCCATAAGCCCCGTACCTGGCGGCCTTCCGCTTCCGGGACGCTCACCCCTGGCGGCCATTTTCCTCCCCTTTATAACGGCCGCCATTACGCACGCCGGACGCGAAGTTTTGATTTGCCTCGGCGTCATCTCTAAGCGTTTTTCTCACTACTGGATTACCTATTGTTATCGACTCGGACTGCCCCTCACGTGTGACCGTCTTCTGCCTACCCTTGCGACCCCCTTGTCTCGTTATTGGATTACCCTGGACTGCTAGTGGCCCCGACCCTCTTTGCCTGGACTCTGACCATTCTCTGCCTCGCCCACGTCACACCTGTCTGCCGTTGTCGACCCTGTTGCCAGTTAACACTTTGAGTTTGTTGTCTGATTTAATAAACCGTTTGCATATGGATCAACCGCCTCCTGTCTCTTCATCACAGTTTCATTTTCATTTCAATATTTGTACATATTAGTACACTCTAAAAAGTCCATAAAAAATAGGGTCCAATGTATTATGTTACATGAAACAATTTCTGTATTGATTTTTCACAGATGTTTTCCCTATTGAGTACTGTAGGGATGTTGTATGTTTTATGTTTTTTGTTGCATGTTTTTTTTTATGTTTTTTGTTAAACACCTGAAATAAGGTATTTGATTAATGCAAGTGCAAAACATTTTCACATTTTATTCTATAACATGAAATATGTCATAACCAATGTTGCAATGTGTATAATCACCATATTATGATCATACTATGCTGTCTTTTTAATGTCAAATACTTGAATGTCAAATAATAGATTTCAGACTATTTGAAATTGTATCTAAATTACAAATGGGAGCTCATACAGGGGGGTTCCATACATGTATGTTTGCCCACTGACAGTCAAAAAAGTTAAGAATTGATTTGCATTTTAATGAGTGAAATAAGTATTTGACTCAAAACATGACTTAGCAAAACAGTTGTTGGCAATCACAGAGGTCAGACGTTTCTAGTAGTTGGCCACCAGGTTTGCACACATCTCAGGAGGGATTTTGCCCCACTCCTCTTTGCAGATCCTCTCCAAGTCATTAAGGTTTTGAGGCTGATGTTTGGCAACTCAAACCTTCAGCTCTCTCCACAGATTCCTTTGTTGCCTTAGCTGTGTGTTTTGAGTCATTGTCATGCTGGAATACCCATCCACGCCCAATTTTCAATGCCCTGGCTGAGGGAAGGAGGTTCTCACCCAAGATTTGACGGTACATGGCCCATCGTATGTCAATGTGGTGCAGTTGTCCTGTCCCCTTAGCAGAAAAACTCCCCCAAAGCATAATGTTTCCACCTCCATGTTTGACGATGGGAATGGTGTTCTTGGGGTCATAGGCAGCATTCCTGCTCCAAACACTGTTGAGTTGATACCAAAGAACTCGATTTTGGTCTCATCTGACCACAACACTTTCACCCAGTTCTCCTCTGAATCATTTAGATGTTCATTGGCAAACTTCAGACTGACATGTACATGTGCTTTCTTGAGCAGGGGGACCCTGCAGGCTCTACAGGATTTCAGTCCTTCACCGTGCAGTGTTACCAGTTGTTTTCTTGGTGATTATGGTCCCTGCTGCCTTGGGATCATTGATAAGATCCTCCCGTGTAGTTCTGGGATGATTTCTCACCATTCTCATGATCATTGAGCGTGTTTACATGCACGTTCTTAAGCAGATTATGCTTAATTAGCCAAAAAGGTACGTCATGTAAACGTGGTAACCCGTTTACTTTTATCGGAGTAAGGGTCATAAACGGCGTAAGCATAAAACAGTCGACACAGGTAGTTTTTTGCCTCGTACCCCAATTTTGCGCAGCATGTAAATGTAATAACCGTCTTTATGTTGGCTTATTGTAAGTACAGATTTAAGCGTATCTAGACAGAGCAAACACTTTGCAGTGAGAAAGAAGAAAATATTGTACAAAAGCAGACTCATTCATAACTCAGAAAATGATAAAAGCGTTCTCATCTTGTGCAGCAAAAATGGTTCAGTCATGAACTGCATGAGAGGATAATATGAGCTGTAAATTTCACGCTGACATTTTGCAAGCTTTGCAAATAATCACACCAACTGTTGTCACCTTTCACCAAGCTATCTTGTAGCCCATTCCAGCCTTGTGTAGGTCTACAATCTTATCCCTGACATCCTTGGACAGCTCTTTTAGTCTTGGCCATGGTGGAGAGTTTAGAATCTGATTGATTGATTGCTTCTGTGGACAGGTGTCTTTTATACAGGTAACAAGCTGAGATTAGGAGCATTCATTTTAAGAGAGTGCTCTTAATCTCAGATACTTGGGAGCCAGAAATCTTGCTGATTTGTTGAAGGGATCAAATACTTATTTCACTCATTAAAATGCAAATCTGTTCAAAACCATGAACCATTAAAAATTATAGACTGATCATTTCTTTGTCAGTGGGCAAATGTACAAAATCAGCCGGGGATCATATATATATATATATATATATTTATTTTTTTTTTTTTTTGTAGGGCTGCAGAATTATGAAGTGGAGGAGTGCCCAAACTCCAGGACCGAGTTTGGGCACCCCTGAGGTAAGGAGTTCTTATTTCTAGATCAGAAATATTTAGTGCTTTTTACAAATCACTTTTCCTGGTTCTGAGCTGGTGTCGAAAGACAAAGATCCAATTTGAAACTAGGCTCTGGCTCCAAACCAGCACTTGCTAACAAGTGATTAAATGGGACTGCAGTTGTCAGGGACATTAAATGTCATTATAGGTAAACTCTTCTACTCACTAGTCCACTTTGACAGCCTTTTTGTTCTTATAATCATGCTCTTGCAATCTATTCTATCTTTCAGGCTTTTTTTTTTAAACAAGAGACTAAAAAAGTTGTCTAAAACTTAATGGTGGAGATGCTGAAGTCATGCAACTATGTTCATTATATGTGTTTATAGTGTAAGTTTAACATTTTACTTCTGGAGGTTATATTTATATCAAAATTCATAAAAGTTGTTTTCATATGTGAAGATATTGTGATAAACAAAATGTGTAAGATTCATAAACCTTGGTCACAGAGCTTGTTTTCTGCAACAATCCAAATGCCAATGGAAAGATCCTGTTAGGTTTTTGTCAAGGGAACTTCCAGGTTGGCCTACAAAAATGTCATCGCTGCAGTACTTCAGTGTATTGTTTTTTAGAGTCCCTCCCTAAACTTAAGAGAAAATGTTGTGGCAGATACCGGTACCTTTCCTGTTCTTCTACAGACTTATTTTCTTACAATGTAAGCAAAAGAGGCCTGATATAGAGATTATTTCAGTTCAAAAATGTCTTTGTATCTGCACAAATGAATGCCAAAGAAGAAATTTGTTTTTATGAGACCACTTCTATACTCATGCATGCACAGATACTCAGCAGTGCGTTTAAGAACCAGCACTCAGCAATCCACTTATTTTTTACAGGTGCTGTTTTGAAAAGAGATGCTCAACCGGGAAAACCATGTAATGAACATTTTGTAAACAAAGAGCTAGAAAAAAGGAGAGACAATTAGTCTGAGAGAAAACAGCTGGCTCAGACACAAGGACTCTAGAATGCAAGGTTACTTAAGGTAAATTAGAAAAGTTTTTGACAAGAATTCACTCTATTATTATTATTATCAGTGTGTTTTGCATAAGGCTGTGTAATTCAGAAGAATGAACTGGGTATGTCAGACCTCTTTTGGACAACACTATACCATTAAAACAGACAACAAAGCAGCAGGAAAAGTAACATCAGACTAATAATGACACCCCCGCTCACAGACAGTCTGATGTTGGCGTCTGAGGTCCATATTAAAGCCAGTGGGCTGTAAAAGACTGCTTTTCTGTCCAAGTTCTCATGGCACAAAATGCCTTATTTACAGATTACATGTATACAGATATTTTTTTATGCTTTTTCCTAGACAGCAGTGGAGTGATTTTTCTCCAAAGCAAACCTTGTGGGGAAAAAGTGCTTAGTTGTGCACTTGTAATGTACTTTAAATTACAAAAAGAAAAAAAAAAGTACTTGCATATAATGTAGATGAGGACTTTTCGATGATGATGATGAATTAAAAGTACATTTTAAATAATTGTTTTATCAATCTTTAAAGTGTTAAATGTTAAAATGTTAAAATCAGCTGAGTAATTGTTTTTTTTGTTTTTTTCGATGAACAAAAAGTTTAGAAGAACAGCATTTTTCTGAAATAGAAATCTTTTGTAGCATTGACCAATTTAAAGCATCCTTGCTAAATAAAAGTATTAATTTATAGTGTATAATGTTAAAAAAAACATAGAAACAGGGATACACTATTGACTATTAACATCAGAGGGCTAATAATTTTGACCAGTAGACTTTTTAAAATAAAGTATTATGTTTAAAAATACTGTGTTAATAAAATCGTCTTTCGGTTAAACAACAGTTTTTTGAAAAAGAATGAAATATTTTATAACGGGCTAATAATTTTGTCTTCAACTGTATATTACATCTATATTGTCCCACAATATGTCAACAAATTATTTCATACATGCTTATTTGAATATTTATTGAGAAGTTTTAGTAGGAACATCAAAAGCTGTTACTAAAATGAAATGAGATTTCAATTAAGTCTAAGTCTACAGAACAACCACTGAGCAATAAAGGTTCCCTCTGGGAATACTGTTGAAGAGGGAGGTTTAATGAATCTATAGGAGTGGCCAATCAAAGATTTATAGGTTTTATCTTACAATTGGGTGTGCACACCAGAAAAGCTATTCATCTTCTCATATATGCAGTCCTTAAAGCAAAGCCTTCTTGGAATATCATCAATATCTTTGTTTGAATCCAAAAGTCAAGGAGAACTGAGAAGTTGTTGGTGACATCATGTGACTTATTGGAATCAGATCTTTAATAGCTGTCACCTAACTCTGAACTTGTCTCCTGCACTTCAGATCCTTTAATCTTTTCATTTTATGGTCCGCAATGGGAAAACCTGCCTGTTCATGGTCAGTGAGATGTGCAGAAGCATGTAAACAATACCAGAGCCAGCCTTGAGCAAACCATCACAACAGGGACTCTTGGGTTATTCATTAAACACCAGGTGATTTTTTTTTTTTTTTTTCCAGTTTTTAGCAGGGTTTATCATGGGCGTTTTACAATGGGTGGGTTAGCTTTAGCTTCTAGCGATAGGGATCTCAGGGAGGACTGACCTTTTTGAAGGCAGGATCAGAGAGAGGGACACAGCAGGCCTGAATGAAGGCATTAAGATATATTACAATGGTACTGACCTCATAGTCAAAGCATGGAATCTGTGTTATTGCACCATCACAGCACACTGGTGCTCACACGCAAGCTGTTACTGCCAGCAGGCCGAAGGTCAAAAACACTCACATTAAAAATAAAGTGTTCTTCGCACCTCAGCCTTTATAGTTTACAACATCCTTCTGAGAAAGAAAGAAAGGAGATGGGAGCTGTATAAAGCAGGCATTCTCATGAACAGAAGTGTTTAACTGATATGCATTTAAAGAACTAGTTCACCCAAAAATGAAAATTAGCTGAAAATTTTCAAGATGTAGTTGAGTTTACTTCTTGATCAGAACAGATTTGGAGAAATTTAGCATTACATTACACTTGTTCACCAATGGACCCTCTGCAATGAATGGGTGCCATCAGAATGACAATCCATCATTAAGGTATTTTAACTTTAAACCATTGTTTCCGGCTGAAATGCGAGTCTGTTCATAATATTATTTTCTATCCATAATATTAAACAATTCATTGTGTCTGAATCAGGAGAGATATACCATATAAGTCAAACGTTTTTGTACAGTAAGATTTTTAATGTTTTTAAAGAAGTCTCTTTTGCTCACCAAGCCTGCATTTATTTGATCCTAGGTACACTGTAAAAAATGACCGTGAATTTAACAGTAAAAAACTGTAAAAATGCTACAGTAAAAACCTCTTAAATGGTTAACAGTAAAAGACTTACAGTGTACAATTTACAGTGAATAACTGTAAATGACATTCCCAGAATTCCCTGTGTTACATTTTTTAAACTCAGCAGGTTTGTACATTAGGATTGTATGCTACATGTTGTTAAATTAAATTAATGTTTATTGCCTTATTTCAGTTTCATGTGTGTTTTCATGATGGTGTTTAGTGTTTGTGTGAATGACACTGTGAATGGCACCTTCTATATATGTTAATATTTAAAAGCTGCTTATCAGTGTATTACAAAAGTATAAAACTGATTTCAGTACTTCAATAGGTTGGTACATTACAATTATATCAGTTAATGAAATTACGGTATTTACTTGTACATTTTACTGAAAAAGGTAAACTGTAAAACATTGCTACCGTATTTTTTACGGTACCACAGCTGCCAGTTTTCTACCGTAAATTTTATGGATTTTTTTTTTTTACAGTGTACAGCAAAAACAGTAAAATTGTAAAATATTTTTACTATTTAACATAACTGTTTTCTAATTGAATATATTTTTAAATGTAATTTACTCCTGTGATTTCAAAGCTGAATTTTTAGCATCGTTACCGTTATCGTTTAATCAAATTTTAGTCACATGATCCCTCAGAAATCCTTCTAATATTCACAGGTTCTTTGATGAATAGAAGTCCAGAAGACGGGCATGTATCTGAAATAGAAATATTTTTTAACATTATAAATGTCTTCATCATCACATATGATCAATTTAAACCATTACTGCTAAATTATTTCTATAATTTATTTTCCCAAAATTATATTGACTCCAAGCTTTTGAATGTGTATAATGTTACAAAAGGTTTTTTATTTCAGATAAATGCTGATCTTTGGATATTTCTAAAAAAATAAAAAAATAAATAAACAAAAATAATAATAATAATAATAATGTTTCTTTAAAGGCAAATCAGCATATTAGAATGATTTCTGAAGGATCATGTGACACTGAAGACTGGAGTAATGATGCTGAAAATGTAGCTTTGATTAAATGAATAAATTAAGTTTTTAAATATATTTAAATAGAAAGCAGTTATTTTAAATAGTAAATTTTTTTCACAATATAACAGCTTTTGCTGTATTATGGATCAAATAAATACAGATTTGGTGAGCAGAAGAGACTTCTTTAAAAAACATTACAAATCTTACTGTCCAAAAGCATTTGACTGGTAGTGTATGCACAGATCAAGTATCTGTTTACATCTAAAAACAGTGGATTTTGATGTGAGGGGACCACAGGGAATGGACTTTTATTGATTATTGTTTAATATTTGGCCAGTAGTGACAGTTTAAAGATAAAATGCATGTAAAATTACAAATGAGCTCTCCAAAAAATTTCAGAATGTGTTTACATTTTCCAATATAAAGTACTAAAAACTGAAATTTAACCTTGTAAAGCCTGATAATTTAAATAATAGTCAGAAAAATATTGATTTATTTATTGAACTTCACAAAATATAATTTGTTTATTTATTTTAGTCTCATTTGATACACCAGGCTTTTATTTCTTACATGATATACAGAGCTCATCACCTTTTTATTTATTCAGAGGCTTAAATCGAGCAAAAATGTGCAATTTGGTGGTTACTGATATTTATATGGCTAAAAAGTAAGTTGAAATTCTGATAGCTTGTAATGTAAATCAACAAGATCTTAATAATAGCACAACAGACTACTTAGAAAAATGCATGTAGTAGATTATGATGTTATAAACATTTCTCATCAATTTCTTTTTCAATTAAAGACCAATTTATCTAAGCAATGGTATACACATAATTTAAAAAAAAAATTAAGTGTGTGTGAAAAATAAAATAAAACTTAAAAATAACCATTTTACGCAACAGAAAATCACACCTTCTATTCAGACCCTAACTTTCTCTCAGGGCACACTACCCTCACACCCAGTCTGCTACGCCAGAAGTGATGTCATCCACAAGTCTTCCGCCAGGAAATGCGAATCTGTCGATTGTAATCCCCTTTCCTCTCCCCCTTCCTTGAGGGCATGAGATGACTGACCATTCTAACAGGCAGAGGAAGTCCATTGTTCTGGGTGCTTCACACACTTAAGCCAAATTACCCTAGTAACCAAAGCATTGATGTCAGCAAGCCAAGGTTAGCCAAGAAAAACGCACCCAACCCTGAACCCCTCCAAGCCTGTGTGCACAAATGTCAAATGCACCTTTGTTTTCTAACCATTTATCTATTCATCGAGTTTCAGTGTCCTTCCAGTCTGAAAAGAACTTTAAATATTAGTCACACTTTAGCGTAACAGATCAGCGTTGTTGTTGAAAAGCACACGTCGCAATTTGATAACATTCTGTTGCCCAAGAAAAAGGTGGCAGATGTGCATGAACTTTGACCCTTTCATTATAACTAATCAGGAACTACTGAATAGCTCTAAGATTATCTCCAATAACACAGACTCTAAAAACTGTTTTCTAAACATTTCTTAACAAATAAAATAAAGTAATTGAAATTAAATTACGCAGATTATGTTTCATGTTTTTTCTGACTCAGAGTTTTTACTATTATAAAAAACGATTTATGTAATGTTGTTTTTCATGTACTATTATATTGTGTCATGTTTGCTACAATAAAACTGACTACAAATATATATACACAACTTTTTGGTATTTAAATAATATTGGCTTAACTTTTATTTTTTAATTATTATTATTTTGTACAACAGGCATTTTCCCTGTAAAGAAAAATTGATCACCACATTTTTATTTGTTAATGTTAACAATGATTTTAAAATTTTCACTAAGGATGAATTCTTGTTTTGCAAAGCAGCCTGTTTGTTATTCTGTATAACTTTATAAGTGAATTTTGTCAAATATTATGAAATATTGTCTAAAAGCCACTTACCACACTGTATTCTAAGCCACAGTTCCTTGTATTTGCCAGGAACATGGTTGAGTGCTATATTGTGATCCTTTTTAGTAACAATGTGTTCGCTAAGTGCATAAATGTGCAGTATATGAATGATGCATATGTATGAATGAAAAGTTTCTTAGAACTAGCTGCACATCCGGATTGGAAATTAATGAGAAATTGTGAGAAAAATGCCACCAAAATGAACAACAATGCCCCATAAATTCAAGACAAAGGGGCAAAATATGCTCTAGCACAACTAAACAATGTATTACGGCTGTCGCGATTAAAATAAAATGTGATAATAAATGAAAACTGTTAATTCGCCTTACAACCAATCAAACGTGTTTCTGGTGAATTTAGGAATGCATTGACCACTCAGAGGCGCTTAGATTAGTCAACGCTGAACACGTCGGAGCTGTTGATGAGTGCGCACGCTCTCGAATTCTCATAATAAACAACACAGCACAGTTACGATGTAAATAAAAGATTAATTTCATTGTTTCAGTTATGATACCGGGAGTTTGAGCATAACTTGTGCTAGACTTGGCTAATGTCATAGACTGTTTATGAAGCCAGAATGTGACATGCCCAAAATTAAACAAAAACGTTAGATTGTTTTCTATGTCGATATTAATGCTGCGTTCCAGGCAGGTTTTTTTTTTTTGAGCTAGTAAGTCACGGCTTCAAACCACGCGTTCCAGGCTTATGCTCATTTACAAATCATTTCTGTCGCCAAAGGTGCTTACTCCTTGCTTATTTGAGGGAAACGGAGGAGGAAAACGGAGCATAAGAAAAGAGAAGCTGTTATACCTTTTATTTTACGTTATTTGTATATTTGGAAATACATCCGTAGGTGCTGCCATTGTTGGTTCGCGGGCTATGTCACATCAGAGGGCGAAACTGGGAGTACATCGATCAAGTACGAGTTCACGGGTGGGAAGTCACGGATTTGACCGCCGTTCCAGTGTACTTTCACGGGTAGAAGGTTGGAAAAACACGGGTAACGGGTTGCCTGGAACTCGGCATAATTGTCATTATTACAACATAAAAAGCAATAATCCACAATAATGATTTTTGTCATAATATTGCAGCACTATAAGCTGCTGTTCTTTACTTGTAAACAGTCTATTGTTCTTGACAACAGTTTAAAACTGATTAAAGTAATTGGGTAAATGTAAGTATTTGACATTAAAGACAACATATAACAGCAAGGTGAGGTGATTGTATAAAATTGCCCTCACAAATTTGAAAGGAAAAAAAAAAAGCCCCTGGAAATCAATTCCAGGAGTGGAAATATTTCCCCTTAATGAAAAAGTAAAATAAAAAAATTAAAATAAAAACAATCCCAATCCACCTACATTTCAAGAAACACAGAGAGTTATGTGACTAAATTAGATGACTATAAAACAGATACAGCTCTCTCCATGTCTACAGTAGCATCAGTAGTTACTGTCATTGGCTTTAAATCTGTTCTCTTCAGTCGATCAGGCCAATTCCTCATCATTTTGTCAGAAAAACAAGAGAGTCTTTTGTAGTCTGTGGTGGTGACCCCCGCAGCCAGCTGAGACTCAGGCTGTAATGAAGTCCATTCATTTTCCTGTTCTTCTATCTGGAACTCCTACATACTGTTCATTCCTAAACACATGCACGCATCAGATGCATACCACACAAGTCAAACGCTAGACGTGACACCAGAGAGTTACCAGAAATAACGTCTTAAAGGAACAGCACACCTTATAGCAAAAATGATGCACACTTTGGTTCAAAATTTAAAAAAGAACAGCATGAATATTCTTCAAACTATCCGCATTTGTGTTCCACAAAAGAAAATGTGTCATGCATGCAATTTTTGCCCATATAGCTAAAAAGCAGACAGGGTGGTCAGAATAACTGCCAGCATTTACACAGCCGCTGACAGAATGAGCTGTGTAACATGGAGCTGGACTTTTGATGTCATTGTAAACTTGCCTGGAAAACACTCTGTAACTGTAAAACTAAGGCCATCTGGTGTCACTGCAGCATGGAAATCTAATCAAAGCCTGAAACTTTCCTCAGTCTGTCACTGTCAAGCTGAATCTTACTGACCAGCAGGGAAACATTACTCTGTGAAACATGAGGTCACAAAACAGTGACAGGGTCAATAGTGTAACTTTAGTTTTAATACTTCATTACAGTTCCCTGAAGACAGGCAGGGCGTTCCAGCACCTTTGATTCAAAAAAAGAGAAAAGATTCTTACTTTGTTTTTCAGTCCAATTCATCCATCTGCACTCCAGAGTTTCTCTCTCAGTTGCGCGCTCCATCTTTCATTGCAGACTGCTTTAGCAGTGAAATTTGAAGTGAAAATGCTGGAAATATTGTGAAAACAACTGAAAACTAATTACTCTTTCGGATTTCCACTGAAATGGCCGCTCACAAAAATAAAGAAATAAAGAAATATATATATAAACTAACATGTGGCCAAAATGTCAAATAGTGTATATACAAATTATAGCTTACAGACAGTGCAGGTTAATGAAATATGTTTCAACTTGAAAATATATAGTATTTAAACCAACACATGGCAAAATATATTATATAATATATACTATAAGTGTGATGAAAATACATTTACAATATTAAAATACATTTTTTATTTTTGTATAATATATTTAGATTCAATATGTATATAAGACAAAGAGCTAAAATGTATTAATAAGTTTACATACACCTTGCAGAATCTGCAAAATGTTAATTATTTTTTCTTACCAAAATAAGAGGGATCATACAAAATGCTTTTTTATTTTTATTAAGTACTGACCTGAATAAGATATTTCACATAAAAGACATTTACATATCCACAAGAGAAAATAATAGATCTATAATAGATCTATTACCTTTTTTTTTTAAAAATGACCTTGTTCAAAAGTTTACATACACTTAATTCTTAATACTATGATCCACATGATTTTTATTATTATTTTTTTTTTATTTTATTATATATATATATATATAGTGGTAGTTGTTCATGAGTTCCTTGTTTGTTTTGTTAAACTGCCTGCTGTTCTTCAGAAAAATCCTTCAGATCCACAAATTCTATGTTTTTTTAGCGTTTTTGTGTATTTAAACCTTTATAAAACAATGAACTTTTGAACAGAATGAAGATGTGTACATTTTTCTTATTTTGCCAGATGCAAAACCCCCTAAAAGCCATCTCGGTCAAAAATGAAATGATGCTCTTGACCAGAGCTGGGTGGTAACTGATTACATGTAATCTGGATTACATAATCAGATTCCAAAAATGAAGTACTTGTAATCAGAGTAAGTTACATTTTAAAGTACTCGTAATCAGAGTACAGTTACTTTTTCATGGATTACAGGGATTCAGAAAGTCCAGTTTTGTATAGACATTCACACCACAGGTGGTGACACAGCATTTGACCACGGGATTTTTAAAAATCTTTTCAGGTTTAAGAAGGGTTTCAACATTGCAGCAATACTGGTGAACACATTCATTTTAACAGGTTTTTAACCATGTATTATTATGTCTTTGGAAGGCTTTTGTCTTCCCAACTCATTAAAAATTAGTTTTTATTTACGTTACATTTACATTATTTCTTATTTACATATCATGCAGGCATTCCGAAACTGTTCGTCATCTAAACCTTATATGCCAAATATACAAGTGCATCTCAGTACATTAGAACACTGTGGAAGAGTTAATTTATTTTAGTCATTCAACTCAATTTGTGATGATTTTGGCTTACATTTAACAAATTACCAAAACAAATGAACTTTTCCATAACATTCTAATTTATTGAGATGCACCTGTATTTTTTATAACTACCCCTGATTTTTTTTTACCCCTGAGACCCCTAAAAAATAAGCTTTTTACTTGCTATTTGAGCATAAGAAACTACATTCATGGGGCTATTAATTTCCTAATTATTAATTTCCTGATTTGACATGTAATTTAATTGTGAGTTCAGCAAGCAGGTTTTGAGATTTCAGGATTTACCCATTTATTAAGACTTGGTCATGTATGAGCTACCCGGAGGCATTGCAAATGTAGTGTACAGACTATTTTTGAAAGGGACTTTGTTTTAAAATTATTTATTTTAATTTCATTTTTTATTATGTAATTTATTGTTAGCTTTCATTAAACTCACAAACCCCCTGCAGTTCCTTTACGAACCCTAGTTTAGGAAACCTTGATGTAATATAGTGTTTAATGCACTTCATGTTGTAAATGACAAAGAATGGAACATATTTTCTTACTCTTTGCATTTTTTACATCATTATGGTACAAGATAATCCTATTTAAATCAATGTGATAAGTTAAGATAAAGGTAATCTAAAAGTAATCCAAATGTAATCTGATTAGATTACCTAAAATATGTAATGTAACTGATTACACTACTGACTACAGTTTTTGTCATGGAATCTGGAATCTGTACCTGATTACAATTTGTAAGTAATCTACCCAGCTCTGCTCTTGACACATATTTCCATCAAATACTTTTTCTTCAAACTTGTTAAAATCCCAGCCTCAGCCAAATCAGAAGTTCCAGTACTTAGGTAGAAACCAATGCATTGGAGCCTGATAAAAATGCATTTTTTAAAAGAAAGATGTCAGATGGATTTAGAGGCTTTTGCATCTGAACTCTTCATATATATACATATATATATATATATATATATATTTTTTTTTTTTTTTTTTTTTTAAATTTAGTGCTGCCCTTCAGAAGCTACAGAAGATACTTACATGTTTCCCAAAAGACAAAATAAGTTAAATTTACCCTGATCTTCAAATTCAAAAAAGTTATGCGTCATGTTTCCTTCTGGAGTATTAGTGAGCATTTGAACCTTCTGCAATAGTTACATATCCCTCAGTTGTCCTCAGTGTGAAAAGATGGCCTGGTGGGACCTAAAGGATTCTGAAGAACAGCGGGCAGTTTAACAGTTCAGGACAAACAAGAGACTCATGAACAACTATCACTAAAAAAAACAACAACACTCTGGATCATTCAGGTACCAACACTTTATTAAGATCCAAGTGTATATATATGTCACGGTTTATGCTGGAGCGAGGGAACGAGGAGACGAGGAGTTCTTCAGAATACAACTTTAATAAATCCAAAGGAAGACGGAGACATGAAGCGTAAACATAAACATGATAACATATTTAACAGCGGACGCCAGACACAGGGAAACATGGGGTTTACATACTCTAACAAACAGGAAACACTTGGGTTCAAATTAACAAGACAGGAAACAAGACTATATAAGAAAAAAAAAAAAAAAAAAACGGAACTAAGGCTGGGGCAAAAACACAGAACTGACATACATAATCCTGACATTATAAACTTTTTCATTTTTATAAATTTGGCTATTATTTTCTCTTGTGAACTAAATGTAAATGTGTTTTATGTGAAATATCTTATTCAGTTCAGTACTAAATAAAAAATGGCATACATTTTGTATGATCCCTTTTATTTTGGTAAAATAATTAACATTTTGCAGATTCTGCATGATGTATGTAAACTTTTGACTTGATCTTCTTTTTAGCCTTTTTAGCCATTAAACATTCAGTCCATCTACCCAAACCTGTCTCCATATGAGGTGACCTGCTGACCCCTAGATGAACCTCCAAGTTGGCATTCTGCAGAACAACCTTATCTACTGAAATCTGCCAACTCTCACAGCGGACATTAAGCCCATAGTTCAGCCATAATGGCTGAGCTCATTTGTATACGACTGATGACGTGACCACAGAATCATACATTTGTTTGCATTGCAATAAAAAATAAATGTTAAGAGTGCATACACTGTCATTTCTCATTTCAAATGCTGCCATCTGACACAATTGGAGGGCTGTGAGTTGGATATGAGAGACTTGTGTATTGTCTCTGAGGAGTTTTCTGATGTTGATGAGTATAATTGCAGGAAGCACACCCCATGGTGAGGATGTTGGGCTGATAGGGATGGGCGAGGAATGTTGCATATGCTAGAGCTCTCCAAACAGGAATGCAGATTTACTGCCAAATGAAACACCTATGTGGCCTAATTTGCTTTACTTCTTGAATAATTTACTTGCAAGTATTTAATACTTCATATTCCAGTAAATACATATATATATTTTGCCATCAACAGTAATACAATTAACATAATTTTCTTTTAATCTGTGTATCCAGTAAAATATCTCATGAAAGTCACAAAAATAGGAAAAGCAGAACTGCAACAGCTTTTTAAAGAATGATTTGACATTTTTCCTCCTTTGATGCATTTTCGACTGAAAGGGGAAGTTGAGGTGGGAAGTTCCAGGTCTTTTTTAATGTTCAAGTCAAGTCAATTTATAGAGTGTTTTTAACCATACAAGTTGTGTCAAAGCACTTACAGTATTAAATAGGACAATAATGTGTCAGTAATGCAAAAGTTCCATGTGTAGATTTTGGAGGACTCATCTGATTTCCGTGGTCTTGCGCTGATGGCTGCCAAGCGGATGATGCCTTCACTAGGGATCCATCTCTGGGGCTAATCTAGTTGATGTGGTCTCCGCTGACATTCAGGACTGTAGAGGTCGTCTCTAGGTGCTGATCCAGATGTAGTGACCATCTGATCTGGATACAGACTGAATCTGGTGGCTACGGTCACTTCGGAATAAGAACGAAACAGACTAATTTTACCGTAGATGCCATTCGTCTTACGATGCAACGAGTACATCAGGTGTTATGGGAAGTGTTCCCAGTTCCGGTTGACCTAATTAATGCAGCCTAACAATCCTTTAACAGATTTGGATTATAGAAATGTGTTAGTGTCTTATGTGTAAGCCAGGTTAAATAGATGAGTCTTTAATCTAGATTTGAACTGACAGAGTGTGTCTGCCTCCTGAACAAAATTAGATCGATTGTTCCAGAGTTTGGGCGCTAAATAAGAAAATGATCTGCCGCCCGCAGTTGATTTTGATATTCTAGGTATAATCAAATTGTCAGAGATTTGAGAACGCAGCGGATGTGAGGGACTATAATGCGATAAGAGCTCACTCAAGTACTGAAGAGCTAAACTATTGAGGGCTTTATAAGTAATTAGCAAGATTTTAAAATCTATACTATGTTTAAAAGGGAGACAGATGACAGATGACAGCATTGATGACAGAACCGGGCTAATAAGGGCATAGTTCCTGGTTCTAGTAAGAGCTGGAGTTTGTTTATTAGGCGTGCAGAACAACCACCCAATAAAGCATTACAATAATCTATCCTAGAGGTCATGAACGCGTTGATTAACTTTCTGCATTTGACATGGAGAGCATACCGTAATTTCAATATATTTTTTAGATGGAAAAATGTGCTTTTGCAAATGCTAGAAATGTGGATTTCGAAGGAAAGATTGCTATCAAAGGTTCCAAACTAGGTTCCTAACTGATGATGACAAACTGACAGAGAAGCCATCCAGTATTAGTGTTTTAGATTATTATATGTGGAGGTTTTAGGTCCGATAATTAACACCTGTTTGTTTGTTTGTTTGTTTGTTAGTTTCATAATTTAGCAGTAAGAAATTACTCGTTATCCAGTTTATCTCATCGATTCATTCATTCAATGATAATTCAAAGTGCCGTACATAAAATGAGTTAAAATAATCATAAACGTAATAATCACAACAATAAAAACATTTAAAATGATTTAAAAATTGATTACAATTAATTAAAACAGGTCCTACTTTGTCTTGTTCCAAGCTTGATTCCCATGACTATATAGTACTGTAGTATTTCACTAGAATTTGATCACTTTATTTTCTATTCTAAAGCAAAATAATAAAGTGTAATAATATTATATTTTAAAATAAAAAGTGAGCATTAAATAAAACACTTAAAAATACAAAGCTAATATTTAATTATTCTTTTTTAAAAATAAATTTTCAGCATTTTCAAACCTAAAATCATCAAGCTTTTATTTTATTGTCAAGTTTATTGCTGCTGCTGAACTTCAGCCTATTGGCCACCATTGAAGTCCACTATGTGGAGAAAAATCTTGGAATGTTTTTCTCAAAAATCTTAATTTCTTTTGACTGAACAAAGAAAGACATGAACATCTTGGATGACATGAGGTGAGTAAATTATCAGTAAATTTTTATTCTGAAAGTGAACTAATCCTTTAACCGCTGTCAACCATGTCGATACGCAAATGAACGGTCTAACCTTACTTTCACAGCAGTGTTTTGTGTGTATGCACGTGTGTGAAAGAGAAAAAGGAGAGAAAATTAGCCATGATTAAATTATATCTTGTTAATGCAACAGTGTGTCTAGGTATTATTGGTGACATCAGTGCCCTGCGTCTCCTCAACCGATCGCCATAGCAATCCTGACGTCAGCTTATTTAGCAGATATTTAAGGAAAGTAAGCACACTGTCTCTTCTCCTCTTAATAAGGACTGACTTTATACTGTATTAGGGTACAGTTCTCTCTGTGAATGTACCACTGGTCCTCAAGTTTCAGGTTTATTAGAGTCTCTGTGATGCTGCACCATAGTGACATAATTTGCCACATCGCCTTTGCTGAGGTCATTCCTCATTGCCAGGTTGTTTGGCACAATTAACCTAAATATTGTCAAAACAACCTTTTGTGCCATGTGGTCAGTGACATCATCTCTCAATGCCCATTTCCCCCCACCCACGATCTAGCCACAACTGTTCTACTTCAGGCTCCACAGATGACCTAACCTTCACTGGGTTTTCCCCATTCTCTGCCCTTACATCCTGCCAACAAGTGTTGAAACCCAATCTGCAAGTGTCAAAGTTAGAGAATATGTGGTTCCTGTGTGGAAAGATCAGGTCATAGCAGGTGATGAAGATGTTTTTTAGAACATTGTAGATGGGTGCTGTGGTCCACCAGCCCTAACCAACTTGACCAAGATGGACAACCAGAATCATACAAAACAAAAATCAAGTTTCTTAAAATAAATTCTAAAAAGTGTTTAAAGGGATAGTTCACCCCCCAAAAAAGAGAGAATTTAGTCAGTAGTTACTCACCCTCATGTTGTTCCAAACCTGTAAGACCTTTCATCTTTGGAACACAAATTAACATATTTCTGATGAAATCCCAGAGCTCTCTGATATTGCATGACAGCAACATAAATGACACGTTGAAGGCCCAGAAAGGTAATAAGGACATCAGTCCATGTGACAGCAGTGGTTCATCCGTAATGTTATGAAGGTATGATATATTTTTGTGCACAAAGAAAACAAAATCTTTTAGAACTGATCAAAAAAATCTTAATTTGGGTGTACTAGAATAGGATTTCATGCTTGATTGTTCCAAAAATGCATTATTTTTCACATTTAATACAAAATTGCTTTCTTCATGGTCTCAAATGCACTATTTAGTTGTTGTTTTGATGAATTTCCCCTCTCTGGGGGATTTTCTGTATTCTGTGGGTGGAAATTTATTTAAAGGAAACCTATTATGCCCCTTTTTACAAGATGTAAAATAAGTGACAGGTGTCCCCAGAATGTGTCTGTGAAGTTTCAGCTCAAAATACCCAACAGAAAATTTATTATATAATTTTGAAAATGTCTATTTTGAGTGGAAGTTGAAACATGCTGCTTTTGTGCATGTCTCTTTAAGTGTAAATAAGCTGCTGCTCATGTAAACCAAACTGAACTACGAGCTATAACTCTAGCAAAGTTATATAGCAAAGTCTGGAAAAGGGTCCCCTTATCATGTCTATTGCGCTGAAATCATGTGTTTAAAACCATATTAGTTTAAAATTCTGATATATGGTTTTCTGAATGCATTAGGGATGGCTCGATACCATAATTTTTGCTTCCATATGATACCAGAATGTAATACCTCGGTGTCGATGCTAAATTGATACCATAAGTGACAAATAACCAACCTCAAAAGAAAATTAAATTGAAAACAATTTAGTAAGTAATGTTAACATTCTACACATGTAATAGTTCATTTATCATTTATAACTAATTTTTGACCTAGATTAATACGTTCTGTAATACTGTCATCTTACCTAAATAATTTTAACAACTGTAAAGTATTATTCTAACAGTCAAAGTATTCAAAAGCCGGTTATTATCTCTTTCTCTGAATGTTTTCTGATTTCAGACTCATGACTTTGCGTCATTTAAATTAAATTAATATTTGATTGTTTGAAATGAAAGTGCATATGTTATGTGACCAAAGCTAAACTGATTGTGTCACATTTGAGCTTTCGTGTTTACGTTACTCCGTATCGCATCTTAGGTATGTGCTTTGATTAGCTGTGAATAAAGGTTAATAAAAGCTGAATTTATAAATGATGAACTTACCTGTCGATCTCTTTAAAGATCAGGATGAACAAGTGACAAATGCTTGACAAGATTTGATATGTGCCTTCTGTGGCAACAAATTATTATAATAATGCTGGCATACAGGTAAAGTAAGGTCAGCTTGTTCACCTTTATCATCTGTTTTGTATGAAGAAATATGCCATATTTCACTTCTACTGTTGTCTTTATACACTATGTACGAGCGTGTTGATAGAGTTTTAACTGTTCGATGATCAAATGCGTTATTCTGTTGTGACGTGGGAAGTAGGCTTCTGCCGCCTACAGGCGAAATTCGGAACAGCGGCGTATATCAAAATACCGTTTTGATCACATTTACATTTACATTACATTACATTTACATTACATTTACATTTACATTGATCAAAATGATAGTATTGAACCGTTTGAAATAAAATATACACTGGTATTTTTCCAAGTACACATCTGAAGCACGCAAACAGAAAGTGGCTGTCACATGGCCTGTGAGTACTAAACCAAGTTCTCTTTTAGGTTTTATTGTGCTTAAAACTAACAATAAAACCTTATTGTTATGCTAAAAAAGACACATGAGTTACAAAAAGAGTCATATATGACTATGAGGTGAACAGCTGGGAAAGAAATCACGCGTTTATATTATATCTGTGTGGCAGCAGCATAATATACAGTAAATAAATGAAAAAATCCACTGTTCTGTCTCTACTGAGTCTGGGACTCTAAATAATGTTCTGTGCTCATATGTGCAGCCAAGGACAAAACAGTATGTTTTGCTCACACTCTTGCCATGGCATCAGTACTGGTATACCGTTGTCGCTTTCAAAAACAGAATGGCGTTGGTGTGGGTAGAAATGAGCAGATTATGGGGCAGTAATATTAAAATAAGATCCCCTCTACATCACAGGGGGCAAAGCTTGAAAACCATGTTCATTTTCATCAGCAATGATGCGTGGCAGTTTATTAAAAACAAATGATAAAGATGTTAGGCTGTTTTTTGTTATATGGTATCTGTATATTTGTTGACCCCAAGGTGGTTTACTGGCTCAGCCCAGTTTGATCAAAACAGTTTTATTGTTGACTGATTGTTTTAGCTGGGTCTGAAAACCACCTTCATTACTAGACATGAAAGCACATTTTAATGCAATGACCACACAGAGCATTCTTCTCTTGTCCAGCGATGCATTCCGCTATTCTTCAAATCAAAGGTGATACAGAGCCACCCGTCCTCCCTTCCCTTCCATCTCATCTCTTTAACACCATCTTTCCCCTGCACTCAAAGCAAAAATGCAATATCTCAGTCAGCACAACCAAACAGCACTTACACAGACATTTTACAGTCAGGCGGTAAATTACCATACCAGTCTAGGTTAACAAGAACTTTAATGGAAGGGTTACCGTAATCTCCTCCTCCCTTCTTTTCATTTATATGCGAGTCTGGGAATCACTGTGTCCATCTATTGTCTAGTAGTGTCCTCACTGTCATCTGATTCAGTGTCTCCTGAGAGCAGTTTCCTGTTTGCTGCATCAGCACAACATGTCACGCTCACATTACCTTCATAAACAGGCAGGATTTTTTTTCTAAACTCTTCAAGCTAAAAGCTCTCCTGCTTTGTTGAATTCTGCGGTGATGACAAACCATGTTTGAATTTTGTCAGAGAGCTCTTGGGGGTCCCAAGTCTTAAAACTTTTTGAATTTAAAGATCAGGGTCAATTTAACTTATTTTGAGTGAGTGTACAGAGAACCTTCCGTAATAGTTGCATATGAGTCCCACAGTTGTCCTCAGTGTGAAAAGATGGATCTTAAAATCATGCAGTTTTGTGGACTATATTTAAACGTCTTTTATGTGAAATATCTTCTAAAGTGTTGGGGGTAACGCATTGCAAGTAACGCAAGTTACATAATCAGATTACTTTTTCAAAAAAATAATGGGAGTTACTTTTTGTTTTCTTTAGGCATTTAATCCCATTTTACTAACCAATGACTTTGCTGCTGATCCAGTTCAATCATACACCGCAAAAATACTTTTCTTTCTTACTGTTTCTAGCCAAAATATCAAAAAGTTCTTAAAACATGAAGGATTTTCTAGTCAAGTAAAAATTATTGTCTTGTTTTCAGAAAAAAAGAAGTCAAAATTGAGTGAGTATTTGCTTAGAACAAGCAAAATAATCTGCCAATGGGGTAAGCAAAAAAATCTCAACAAACAAGACTTGTTTAGAAAATCCTCCTTGATTTAAGATTTTTTAGATATTTTGGCTGGAAACAAGATAAAAAATCTAAGTAAGAAAAGCATTTTTTGCATTGTACTAATAAGCAAAACTTACTTTAGATTAACTAATATTTGTGCTTAATTTTTCTAATTGCTGAAGTGTTGAACTTCCTACAGTTTTACTGTACAGACATGAATTTACTTTTCCTTTAGCCTTAGGCTTATTCACTTCATTTCATTTTGGTGTTTACATTTGCTAAGAATCAATTTTTTTAATATTAAAAACAAACAAGCAAGCCCTGCCCAGATTTAAAAAGTAACGCAAAAGTAATGTAACACATTACTTTCCATAAAAAGTAACTAAACGTAATTAGTTACTTTTTTAGGGAGTAGCGCAATATTGTAATGCATTCATTTTAAAAGTCATTTTAAATTACCTAGCACTGGTACTAAATTAAAAAAAAAAAAAAACATGTATGACCCCTTTTATTTTGGTGCAATAATTTACATTTTGCGGATTCTGCAAAGTGTATGTAAACTTTTGACCTCAACACACACTCTCTGTCTCCCTCTCCCTCTCTCTCTCTCTCTCTCTCTCTCTCTCTCTCATATATGATGAGAATGTTTTTAAATTCAGAATAAGTTACTTTTTGTTATTCCAAAAAATTCCAAGTTTAATATTTTGGTTCTTATGGGTGGTCTAATAACTCTTACAGGGGGTCCAGAAGCCACTTGCCCCCCCTCAGTTCAAACACTGATGACAAATTCAAAGGGAATGGGGAGAAAAAAAAAAGAGGGTTTTGGGTAGTTCTCATACTGGTGAGCAACATAATTCAGACAGAGGAGATAAGTGACCTGAAGGCCAGGCAGGTCAGCAGACTCCTGGATGTACAAGGCTCTCAATTTCTGACAGCGCATCATTCTCACACAGCTCTCTTAAACTGGCCGCATCAGATAACACTGTGGATTATCACAGAAAAGTCCAAATGCATTTCGGCAGGCACGCAATAGACCTTAATATCAGTTTCACAGCAAACACAGCCATTTAATCATGTAACGTGGGGATGTTTAATGTCAGCACCTGTTGAGGTTTCTGTGGGAAAGGGGAAAAAAATGTAACAACCCTTCAAAAGAAAAAAAAAAAAGTGTGTCTCTTTTGTCCAGAAACATTGTGTGGTTGCTCACTTTGAAAAGACATGTGAACACTTGCAATGCTTCTTTACCGGTCTCACAAAAATGTCTCACAAGAATCTTCTCTTTCCACTCAGTGCTTATGAAAAAAGCTTTGACAGCTCAATTGGTGAGAAAAACAAGTCCAGAGATGTGATAGAGACATATTTACAAGTAAAACTATTTAGTCAAAAGGTCAGCACAAGGGCATATATGAATATAGTGAGTTTAGTGTTACACTGAGTTTTATATTCCCCCAACACACAAAGGAACTTTTCAACAGGTGATATCACAAAACAGTTTTAACAAGTAACTAGAGGTATGAACTTGATACATAAAGGTAATTAAAGGGATAGTTCACCCATAAATTAAAATTCTGTCTTTAATTACTCACCCTCATGTTGTTCCAAACCCATAAGCTCATCTTTGGAACACATATTAAGATATTTTGTATTAAATCCGAAAGCTTTCTGATTTTGCATAGACAGCAACACAACGTTCAAGGCTTTTGTATTCATTTGTTTCATGTTTTAATCTTTGCTATTCAGAAACTAATGAACTGGCCTGTCTCTTTAAACAACTCCTGAATGCGTCAGCACAAATACATGTGGACTGGTTTCACCTTTGGAGGTCCAGTCAGTGAGATATGTGAGGCTTATAATGGCAGTCAGCCATTAGATACTTTTAAAGAGCTTCAGGCTTTAAAGCTTTACATGTCATACAGCAGCACAGAGCCTGATTTGGTGAAATGCATCATGAGGGTCTCTGTGTGGTCTAGTATCTCCAAAACGAGGGTCTTTGGTTATCTGAAGGACACTACTGAACTGTCCATGACAAGAGACAGGACTAAGGAGAATATGAGAAATCTTTCAGAATGTATTTTAATGGAGATGGATAATGGGTTCACCTTGATGAAAGAGGACCTTAGACCAGCTTGAATTATAGTTTAAGCTAGCTTGGTTCTGGTGAAGCTGGTTAATCAGCATGGTTGAAGCAAGCAACAGCCTCAAGTTCAAGCTCAAGTGCCTGGTAAGGGATATCCCCACCACATTTAACTGACATGGAAATGTGCAAGGAGTAAGCTGCAGACACAGTTTTGAGAATGTAAACATGAAAGTCAATGTATAATCAACATAATTCCCTATTTGGCAACAGAAGCCTAATTTAGTGACAGTGTACAGGGATGCCCCGGCTACACAAGTATTGGAATCTGGACGGGGATTTGACAATCCACTCTGCTGGGCCGTTTATAGCCTGTGCTGTGAACACTTTCAAAGAAAATCCAGCTTTAGCTTCAGTTTGCATGACAAGGTTGCATTAGTGGGCTGTAGAAAATAAACAGGCCTATAAATTAGACTGAACACCCGTCGTAGACGGAGGAGAGGCATCTTAAGCCCCCTGGGATGCACTTGTGTTGTAAGAGATGTTTTTCTGTTTATTCATCCAAAAAAAAGTAAGCAAACAGGGGAACACTAATAAATAAATAACCCATTAAATAAGCTGTCTAACAAGTATTTCCTCTACTAAAGTACAAGATATAACAAGAGTTCATAGTGATTAGTTCCATATAAGGGAAAGGAAAAAATAATATTGTGTCCTAAATAGGAAAACTGCAATAAAGAGTTAAGTGATCATGTGTACAGTGACTCTGACTTTGTCAAGTAGGATGTGTTCCTGGATGAAAATCTGTTGGCCCTGGATCAACATTCTTTAAACAAACATAGATCTAAAGCCAAGTCTAACCTAACCTAACCATTAACTACAGTATTCTTAAAAATTAGAAGGCAATGACAGGTTGCAACTTGCAAGGAATAAAACCTTAAGCCTGTTACACACCAAACCGTCATCAAAGAACCAGAGGCGACGAAAGCCAACTGTGTTGTTGCCTTGCATAACATGTGTCAATGGAAAAAAATAACTATTGAAATGCTCAGGAAAGCTCAAGATGTAAAATTAGATGAGCATTCTGTCTGTGCTCTCTTCATTTTGTTGTTTGTTTGCTTTCATTACATAATTTTTCTTCTCATACACTGGCTCACTAAGCTGAACAGCCAATCAGAGCAATTTCTCGAAAAGCTGCTGACAGGGTTCAATTAGTGTAATGGTATTATCAATATCATGGTATCGCAATATCAAAACTGTCTCAATACCATCGTGGTCACATGACGGTAAGAAACGACAACGGGCAAAAAGTGTAGTTTTTAAAATATATTTAAACATCTTATTTTAATGTAAAATGTAAAAAGTTGTGTTTCGGGCCATTATGCTTTGGCAAAGTATCTGTCAAATGAAATAAAACCAAAAGCACAATATGGCTTAATCCTTTCATCAAGTCATTTTCGGTGCGCGATTTAAAGGTGAAGCGTGCACTTTGTTCAGGCGATCAGCTCGTGACAGAGCCCCAAAGAGCCCCAAATACCAGGACAACAAGGCACAAGAACGTTTTTTTTCCCCCAGGCAATCCACCTTATGAACAGCTAAATGCCCCTGACAATCTAATGTCAAAATGTGCATAATTCAAGTGTCTGTGCAGAGCGTGGAAGCTGAATAGTGGTGCGCTTATACTGCATGACAGATGGATGCACTGGTGCGATCACTTGCTCCTAAAATAACGAATTGTTGTGATTTTGTAAAATAATGAAAGCAAAAAGGATTTGAATAGAAAACAAATATTCTCAGATTTTTTGTTTACCAAAAAAAATTTTAAATGTTAAGACAGCCTCCTTACTGTTTTTCCCTGACACATTCTTTTTGTGTGCTTGAGCGCTTATTTATGTAGGTAATTAAAGGCTCATTATTATGATTTATATGGTTTATTAATAAAAATGCGACTAATAGTCGACTAATGCATAAAATGAACAACTACTAGTCAACCAGAAAAATCTTTAGTCGAGGACAGCTAAAATAAATTATTGTTGTTATTATTATTATTATTATTATTATTATTATTATTATATTCTATAATATTCTAATTTGTTTGGCTTCCTAAAACAACAGTTTGAATGTAATTTAGAGGTACAAATCAATTTTTAGTTAAGAGCATGGGTTGGAGCTCTTAATTTTAAACTCTCAAAGTGCATTAGATAGTCTTCATTTTGTCCTTTTTTATATCACAGTAAATATCGCACTGTGGACCTCATATCAAGGTATTATCTTAACGTGAGATTTTAATATCATTATATCTGTAGTGCCTAGGTGTTTGTCCAACTTTGGCTTCCGGACAAACTTCAGTTTGGTGTGTCATGGCTTTTCGCCATAAACCTAACCCTAACCACGAACCTAACCTTAAAATCTGATTTAACCAGTGGCAGCAGTTTATGAATCAATAGTGAACTGACACACAAGTTTGTGAGTCAACTGTAAATTAAATTGGCGGCACGAGTTTGATTATAAGCAGTACATGACTCATTGAACTGAGAAACATTTTTTAGACAATAAACCAAATGAATAGCAAGAGGTACCATGCAAGTTTGGTTCTTGTTTGAGCTTCTGTGTTGTAATAATCAGTATTTACATGAATAAATGTCTAAAATAAATCTCTTCATCAAACCACTTAATTCATATGGATTATTTTTACAATGTCTTTTTGTACATCCTAATTTATGAAAGATTTGGTTGCGCAAACTTTCGATGGATGGACAAAATGATGAGAGAATATTAACAAATTATCTTCATTTGTGTTATGAAGATGAACAGAAGTTTTATGTCCTTTGAACAACAAGAAATTGTTGAATAAAGTTATTTATTTATTTTTTTTCGTTTTCTTTGCGCCCAAAGCTTCCTAACATAAAGGTTGAACCACTGATGTCACATGGACAGACTGTTTTAACAATGTCCTTACTACCTTTTTGGGCCTTGAACGTGGTAGTGTTGTTTTTTTTAATGCAGGGTCAGAAAGTTCTCGGATTTAATCAAAAATATCTTAATTTGTGTTCCGAAGATGAACAAAGGTCTTATGGGTTTGGAGCGACATAAGGGTAATTAATTAATGACAGAATTTTAATTTTTGGGTGAACTATTCCTTTAAAGGAACACATTTCACTTTTTTTGCAAATAGGCTCATTTTCCAACTCCCCCAGAGTTAAACAGATGAGTTTTACCGTTTTTGAATCCATTCAGCCGATCTCCGGTTCTCCCGGTAGCCCTTTTAGCATAGCTTAGCATAAATCATTGAATCGGATTCAATGATTCTTCTGTAGTTACATCGTGTACTAAGACCGGCAGAAAATGAAAAGTTGCGATTTTCTAGGCTGAAATGACTAGGAACTATACTCTCGTTCTGGCGTAATAATCAAGAAAATTTGCTGCTGTACTATGGGTGCACAGGCGCAATGATATTACGCAGCACCTGAATAAAGTCCCTAGCTAGGTAACTTCCAACATGACCAGCACTAAGCCACTAAGGTAATAGTAAAATAGTGATAATTTCACCAGCTGACCACATCCTACAAATCATCGTCTTTGTACCTGGGACTCCCACTCACTAATATTTTAGCAGTTTGACCAGAACATCTATGCCTCATCTTCTAATGGTCCACTGCTCATCTCTCTGTTTATCCTCGGCTGGCTGAGGGTTAAAGAGAGTTGGAGGATGTGGTCTTATCTAGCTGCCCAAAATCCTTTCATCTTACTCCCATTCCTCCTCTCACTCTGTTTGAAGGACACTCGTTTTGTAGAAATCCCTATGGGGGAAGGAACTGTTAACCCTCACTTAGACATGAACTCTACTTTGGAACTTTTAAAACCTTCCTGGCCTTTTTGCTGCACAAACAGAGGGATCGGGATGGTACATTTGTCAAAGGAAAATGTGTGAAATCTTTTCTGCATCACTGGCTTCTTTCAGTTTAAATCCCATGAGAAGTCAACTGTAAAGATAATACTGGACTATAAGTACTTGTAAAAGACAGAGACAGTAGCCTCATAAAGCTTATTTTTAAATAAAAGAAACCTAAATAAATCAAAAAAAAAAAAAAAAGAATAAAGTGGACATAATGTGGTTTTTGGTGACCATTTTCCAAAGTTTTGCTTAATTAATTACACTTTATAAACACTATATGAACATGTAATAAGAAATAGTGTTTTCCTGTGTTTACACATGTGCTGCAAGGTTTCTGTTTAGTCAAATATTGTTGTCATCCATCTTATATCAAAATCGGAACAAGACATTTTTATTTTTTAATACATTGGCTTTTTTTACTTGAAGCTGCATATTTTCCCCCTAAAATACCCTGGTCATTTCAAGTAAAATCATTTCACCTACAACTAATGCTGTCAAAATGATGTAGTTTTCTTCAGGCTCTTGCAGAGTCAAGTGAATTACAATGCAATACAAAAATGCTCTAAACCCTCATTAACACACAGTGCTGCCATTCAAGTGTGTGGAAAGGAATGGAGAAAGGAATGTGTGCAGTCTGTTGGTGTGAGAACCAGACCAGAGCATCTCACCACCTGCATAAATGCCCTATTCATTCAAAAGCAACAAAACTAGCAAGAGAGATGATACTTATAGTTGGAACAGACACCCGATTTTCAGATTTTCTTGCGGTGCTGTGCAAAATTCACTGCCAGTGTTTTGGATGTTGTCATGGCATTGCTGTGCAGTTGCTAGGGTGTCCTGGGTGGTTGCTAGGTGATCACTTACTAGCTCAAATCACAAGAACCCATTACAATAGTGTGTTTTCATTTTAAAATTGAAAACTATCCTTGTCTACCCTGCCATTTTTTTTTTGCTGTGTTTGTGTGTAACAAAAGTTCCCCCTCAGTCGTTCTCTACAACGTTACGTCAATGACGTAATAATGGGGATCGGCTACGAGACCCTATCACCTCTGAGCTTAAGAGAAAAGGCCAATGAGAACTGGCGAGTGGAATTTAAGATAAGATGGCGGCGTGCATCCACTCATTCAGATTTCTGCTTCGGAGCCTCGCCTCTCAAGCTGTGGAGAAGAAGAAAGAAAAAGAAGCTGCTTACCGCTGTTCCTGCTGTTCCTGCTTCTCCTCAAAGTCCTGCTCGATCATGTTACCGGCGCTGCCAGCATCTGTGCCTGACCAGCGATTCCTGGCTGTTGCCTTTCCCTGGGGCACGGTGATCTAAAAGAGCGACATGGTCGTCAATAGTGTCTTCCGGGATGTCTGTCCGAATGTGTGCTGCTGGATGTGGTGGCTTTCTGTCGTCTAATGATGGCCACGAATGCTCTCTCTCGTGCCTGGGCCGAGAACACGCTGAGGCAGCGTTTGTGGATGGATCTTGTGTTCATTGTGAACGCATGTCCATGGACACGCTGAGATCGTGCCTCTCGTTCGCGAGGTGGCGCCCCTCATCCTCTACCCCTTCCAGTTCGGCGAGCCATTCAGGCTCCTCGGCTGCATTGGTTAGAGGTGAGGGAGATCTGAGGGTGACAGTGTCGAACGTTCCGTCGGGTCAGCCCCTGCGGAAGTCCGGCCCCTCAAAGTGTGGTTCCGTGGAGATACCAAAGCTTAGCACTCGTCCGCCCGCCGGACCTAGTGTTACCTTTGGTGCTCCTGAGGAAGACAGAATGTCAATCACAGCATCAGAGGAGGGGCTTACACCTGCTGAGCCAGACGCTTCTACTGAGCAGCCCCCCACAGCGGCGGCTGCTCAGTCGGAGGCTGATGCTGAACTGGCAGCCATGCTCCGTCTGGCAGCCGTGAGCATCAGGTTGGAGGTGTCTAAAGCGCCTTCTCCCGAGCGCTCGCGGCTTGACGATTGGTATCTGGGCGCGAGCAGCGATGTTACACCTCACTCTGCCCCAGTGCCTTGCTTTCCCGAGGTGCATGAGGAGCTCATCAAGACGTGGAAAGCCCCCTACTCGGCTCGTACACGTCACGGCTCCTCCCTTCTCACTACCCTCGATGGTGGGGCAGCCAAGGGGTACGTTGACGTCCCCCAGGTGGAGCGTGTGGTTGCGGTGCACTTGTGCCCGCAAAACGCCGCCACCTGGCAGGATCATCCGCGTCCAAGGCCTGTAAGCTTTCGTCGGCTCTCGCTGCAAATGGCTTACAAAAGTCGCAACTCGCCCGCCAGACGTGGCTCAAATCGCTGCGGGCCGTTCATGTTCCAGGAGAGCTGAATCATGCAGCCGACGTGCTCTCGTGACAGCTCACCCTCCCTGGAGAATGGCGACTCCATCCCCAGACGGTCCAGCTCATTTGGAATCGATTCGGGGAAGCCCAGGTAGATCTGTTGGCTTCCCCAGAGTCCTCCCACTGCCAGCTTTTCTTCTCCCTGACCGAGGCCCCCCTCGGCAGGGACGCACTGGCACACAGCTGGCCTCGGGGTCTTCTCAAGTACGCCTTTCCCCCAGTGAGCCTCCTTGCACAGACCCTGTGCAAGATAAGGGAGGACGAGGAGCAGGTCCTGTTGGTTGCGCCGTTTTGGCCCACCCGGACCTGGTTTGCCGACCTAATGCTCAGGAAGGACCTTCTTTCTCAGGGGGACGGCACGATTTGGCACTCGCGTCCCGATCTATGGAACCTACATGTGTGGCTTCTGGACGGGACACGGAAGACCTCACTGGCCTCCCCCAGGCCATGATAGACACTATCACTCAGGCTAGAACTCCCTCTACGAGGCAGGCCTACGCCCTGAGGTGGGGTCTGTTCGTTGACTGGTGTTCCTCTCGCCGAGAGGACCCACGAAAGTGCTCGGTCGGAGTGGTGCTTTCCTTCCTGCAAGAGAAGTTGGAGCGGAGACTGTCCCCCTCCACTTTGAAAGTGTATGTCGCAGCCTTTGCGGCATATCACGATGCAGTTGATGGGTTTTCCTAGGGAAGCATCACCTGATCGTCAGGTTCCTCAGAGGTGCGAGAAGGATTAACCCTCCTAGATCACACCTCGTTCCCTCTTGGGATCTCTCCGTGGTCCTCCAGGGCCTTCGGGGAGCTCCCTTCGAGCCGCTCAGTTCAGTCGAGCTGAAGTTCTTGTCCCTCAAGACTTCGCTCCTGACTGCGCTGGCCTCCATCAAGAGTGTTGGGGACCTACATGCATTTTCGGTCAACGAAGAGTGCTTAGAGTTCGGGCCAGGTAACTCTCACGTTATCTTGAGACCCCGGCCCGGTTACGTGCCCAAGGTTCCCACCACTCCCTTTCGAGATCAGGCGGTGAACCTGCAAGCTCTGCCCCAGGAGGAGGCAGACCCGGCCTTAGTGTTGCTGTGTCCTGTTCGTGCTTTGCACATTTACGTGGACCGCACCCAGAGCTTCAGACACTACGAGCAGCTCTTTGTCTGCTTCGGGGGACAGCAAAAGGGGAATGCTGTCTCCAAACAGAGGTTGGCTCATTGGGTAGCAGATGCCATCACCTTGGCGTATGAAGCCCAAGGTGAGCCGTGCCCCCTAGGAGTTTGATCTCACTCCACCCGGAGTGTTGCCTCCTCCTACGCTCTGGTGCATGGCGCCTCTTTAGCAGACATCTGCAGAGCTGTGGGCTCGGTGACACCCAATACCTTTGCGCGGTTTTACAATCTCCGCGTTGAGCCTCTATCCTCCCGTGTGTTGGGTAACATCAAGTAATTTGCAGGAGGACGGTTCAGGTGTCGGCTTGCTGCGCCATTCCTCATGGACCCGTGCGCTATTTTCCCAGTTGTTCTCATTATGTAGACATTATGCGTTTTAAAACAAAAACGCACTAGTGTAAACAGGGCCTGAAATGCATTTTTCAAAATAAAACGGGGTCTGCAGCATTTTCAAAAATCTAATTTTTCGAGGGTCGAAAATGCGGAGTAGTGTAATCGACAGGCGTAACTGTAGCAAAAGTTCTGCATTTTAAAGTCCCCCTGTAGTCAAAAATTGTATCCCTTAAAACACATCTTTGATCATCGAAATGACATCTTTAAATGTTTTTTCTTTTGAAAATAATTTTCTTATGCCTTAAAATAGTTTGAATGCAATTTTACTCTCCTTGCCTGATTTACTATACATGGATCTATGAATACACAAATTAGCCCCGCCTCCACTCATTCACACCAGCCTGCCAGCCAGCACCTCCCGATACACTACGCTAACTAAACGTGATACAATGCCAAGTGGAAATAGTGGTTTAATTAGCCATAACGTTATATGTTTGAACCAGAAAGCTGGTATGCTCACTGTAAGCAAGGAGCCTGATGGCTAACTCCGTGAAGTAATATCATCTGTTTGCTCTGGTTCATACACGGATAATGACTGATAAATCTATGTTTTGTCAAAAACGCTGGAGTAGCGTAAACGTCAGGCGGAACCTTAGCAAAAGTTATGCATTAAAAAAAAAACGCACTAGTGTGAACGTGGCCTGAAGCGCAACCCCAGAGTTTTCAAACTAAAATGGGGTCTGCAGCCTTTTTGAAGGTCTCCATTTTCAAGGGTCAAGAATGCTAAGTAGTGTAAAGCACAGGTGTAACCGTAGCAAAAGTTATGCATTTTACAACGAAATTGCACTAGTGTAAACAGGGCCTAAAACGCAACCCTGGAGTCCTCTAACTTAAAATGGAGTCTCCGTGTTCGAGGGTCGAAAATGACAGGCAGAATCATAGCAAAAGTTATGCATTTTCAAACTAAAAAGCACTAGTGTAACTGGGGCCTAAAACAGAACCCCTAGAGTTTTCAAACCAAAAAAGGGTCTGCAGTGTTTTCGAATGTCTCAGTTTTGAGGGTCAAAAACGCTGGAGTAGTGTAAACGTCAGGCTGAACCTTAGCAAAAGTTATGCATTAAAAAAAAAAAACACAACGCACTAGTGTGAACGGGGCCTGAAGCGCAACCCCAGAGTTTTCAAACTAAAATGGGGTCTGCAGCTTTTTCGAAAATCTCTTATTTCAAGGGTCGAAAATGTGGAGTATTTGATTTTTCACCTGTTTTATTATCAACTATAAAGAAATCAAGTCTAATCACTAAATGGTAATGTTTGCTTTAGCAAACACCTTTAATAATGTAACAACATAGTGCCTTGGCCTACTTTGTGTTAGACTGGACAGAAAGGTGTATTAAAATGTCTCTGGCCTGACTAAAAGCCATATAGAAATGGTGTCCATATATAATGCCATCCATCATGTAGCATTTCACATTTGGCTATTGAAAGCATTTTTTCTTGAATCTTAACATCTACTGTACACTACCAGCTGCACTAAAAGTCAAAAAATGGTCTGTTTAATTAATTGAGTCAGCAAGAATGTGGAACATTGTCATCAAAAACTACATTATGACCTTTTTTCCTCCTTTTTTATGTTTTTAAAAGAAGTGCTCACCAAGGCTTCATTTATTTGATCTACATTGAAGATGTAGTAAAAACAGTAATATTCTGAAATACTATTACAATTTGTATTTTAATACATTTTGAAATGTATTCCTGTAATGACAAAAGTTGAATTTTCAGCATCATTATTCTAGTCTTCAGTGTCACATGATCTCTCAGACATCATTCTAATATGCTGATTTGGTGTTTAAAACATTTTTGTACAAAATAAATATTTATCCTAAAACCTATTTGAATGGATGGATTTAAGTGTTTGCAGTAGCCAAATGTGAAAGACTAAATGATGAATGACAAAAGGAAAGACGAATAATAGCACCCAAGAGGATGCTTGTCTTTGTACTGATCAACTCAGAACTTGAATTGAGTCTCCATGATCCCGACTCTCGACTCGATTTCCCTAATTAACATGTCACAGAGGAAAAGGAAGTGTCCCCCTCTGTCTAGTGTTTAAGTTGTTTATGTGAGTGATCTTATCTGGGTGACAAGCCAACACGAACCAGCATGATGGATGGAGTGCTGCATTGAGCGAGTGGATGAGTGCAACACAATGAAGTCCTAACAAAGGGAAGTAGGGAGAGAGGAAGGAATGACCTTTCTTGATGGAATCATCACAGTCGTCTAAGACAGACACAAGTTGGGTCCATCTATACGGGATTTGAGTTTATGGAGAGTGGACGGTTCTTGGAAGCCTTTTATTCTCTGAACTGATAAAATTGTGTGTCCATAATTCCCCACCACTAATATCCATTTGGAATTGAGGAGGACATTTGATGGACTCCATAATAAGTAAGTCTTCCCAGGACTCTTTTTGCTGCCTGACCTTTAAACACACCCTGAAATTAGGGTATGGAGTCCAGATGCTGCGCCCCCTGGTAAGGGTCTCCACTGCACATCTGCAACACCAGCAGACATCATTGGCCGGGAATGTCTGACTAATCGACGAACAGGACCACGAGCAGATGTGCTGAGTCTGCTAAGTAGTGTAACATACATTTGCAAGCTTATACGAGCGTACTCCTCCCAACACACATTTTAATAATTCATCAGAATGATTTTTATCAGCCTGACACAGCATAAAAGAGTGTAAATGTCTTAAGAAACAGAAACAGAGTGACTCTTTCTTTTGTCTGCCTTTAGTCCTCCCTGCTGAAAAGACTAGCATATGTTTTGGATGTTGGTCTGTAATGTGGGATGGTTTCTACACTAGGGTTGGGAACGGAGTGAATGACTTGTGCAATGGTGCAACTTTGACTTAACAAGTAGGGGAAACCAAAAGTGTTGGGCGATTGGTAATATCTGGAAAACACACTTTGTTGCAAAACTGTATTTGAAATGTGCCAAGGAGCCAAGGGAGGCAGTGTCTTCTCAAAATATTACATAAAAAAATACATACATACAAAAAATTACATAAAAAAAAAAAAAAAAAAAAAAAAAAAAAAAAGTGTATAAATGACTTGTTTTTCTAAAGAAACACTGTCCAACAGCAACACCAGCAGGTAAAGTTACAACAGGAGTCTGTGTCTTTCTCACCTCCCCTGAGCCCATTGAGTTTTAACAGACCCCCAAAAGTGTGCATTGGGTTTGGTGGGGGGTAATTGAGAAGGAGTTATGTGAGAGGAGGCAATAGCTCCATCACATTATGACTGGATAGGACTGGTTAAGTTTGGATGTGATTGGGTCATGCAATAAATTCCACCTTGTGTTCATACGCATTCATTCACGAATCAGTCTGAGTGAACAATATAATGCCGTTAATGGGAAGTCTGATTTTAAAAAGTATGTAGGCAACTCACACATTTACAGTTGAGGTCAAAATTTACACACACCTTGCAGAATCTGCAAAATGTTTATTATTTTACCAAAATAAAAGGGATCATTCAAAACGCACGCTATTTTTTATTTAGTTTTATTTTTTTTATTGATAGTTGTTCATGAGTCCCTGTCCTGAACAGCTAAACTGCCTGCTGTTCTTCAGAAAAAAAATCCTTCAGGTCACACAAATTCTTTGGTTTTTCAGCATTTTTGTGTATTTGAACCCTTTCTAACAATGACTGTATGATTTTGAGATCCATCTTTTCACACTGAGGACAACTGAGGAACTATATGCAACTATTACAGAAGGTTCAAATGCTCACTGATGCTTCAGAAGGAAACAAAATGCATTAAGAGCCGGGGGGTGAAGATCAGGGTAAATTTAACTTACTTTGTCTTCTGGGAAACATGCAAGTATCTTCTGTAGCTTCCGAATGGCAGTACTAAATAAAATAAATATGATATTTAGGCAAAATAAGAAAAACATTGTTTAAAAGTTTACACCCCCGGCTTTTAATGCATTGCGTTTCCTTCTGAAGAATCAGTGAGTGTTTGAACCTTTTGTAATAGCTGCATATGAGTTGTCCTCAGTGTGAAAAGATGAATCTCAAAATCATACAGTCATTACTGGAAATGGTTCCAATACAAATAATTTGTGGGACCTGAAGGATTTTTCTGAAGAACAGCGGGCAGTTTAACTGTTCATAACCAACAAGGGACTCATGAACAACTATAACCAAAAAAACAACAAAGAAACGGCTATGGATCATTCAGGTAACAACACAATATTAAGAATCAAGCGTATGTAAACAAAATTCAACTATTATTTTCTCTTCTGGACTATATGTAAACATCTTTTAAGCCAAATATCTTATAAAAATCCATGTTATTTTTTATTTAGTACTGATCTGAATATGATCCCCATCACCATACGGTGTGTACAAGGAGTATGACTGGAAAATCAAAGAGTGATTCAAACACAGAATACTTTAATAAACAAACTTAGGAACCATTAGACAGAGACCTTAACATAACAGATATCAGACGAAAGAGAACTAAACAGGCAGGAATATAAATACAAGGATAAATAAATAAATAAAAGGATAATTAATGAACACCGGTGTAGGGAATCTAATTAACTAAACAAGAACCAAACCATATAAGGAAACTTAGGAAAACAGAAGGAAAACATGTGACAATCCCTCTTATTCTGGTAAAACAAGGTGTATGTAGACTTTTAACTTCAGCTGTAGAGAGAACCACTTTGTTAGGTCAAAATAAGATGTAAAATGGCCTGAAAACATGATCTGTGGGAGTTTTAGTGAGTAATCAGTGTGGTGAAATTTAAAGTAAATCTCCACGTCTGTGACCAATATTTACCAAGCTTTGACTACTGATAAACCGAAAAATGGAAAAATAGTTAAAAGTTAACTATTGCACTTTGTCCAGTGTTTTTGTACTTTTTAAAAAAAAAAAAAACGCTTTATAGGCCCTGTCCCAAACATCAGCCAATACCTTCACAGTCTTCCTCTGAGTCCACAATTCTGGACACAATGTTGCTTTGACTATTATGTAGAAGTCTGCTGCAAAGCTCAGCTCATGTGGTGTCTATTGTAAGTTCACAATACTGAAAGTTCACATGAACTGTGCCATTTGGGACAGAGCCATCATTTTACAGTCAAACATTTGTTATTTAGATATTTGGATTTGGATGAATTGCTTTTCTTTCATCTACATTTTGCTAAGAGGAATGGGAACCATTACTAGTCTACGCAAAGACTAGTAAACTGGCCCACCAGCTATACCAGCACAAAACCAGTATAAATCAGCATTCATTCATACTGGTAAGTATTTTTTAGCAGGGCTGTGATAGCAGTCTACTTTGTAGTATGTTGCAACTGATTCATTCCAAACAAAATCTTCCAGGTCAGGCTGACCAGCTATAGCAAAGCAAAATATGATTTTTACCAACAAAAAGATAATTCACACAACCCAGTTCTGGCCTGTTATTTCCCAAGCCACTCTATTTTGTGGTAATGCGTTTAGCATCAGCGCCTGTCTGATGTTGTTCAATCTATCCTGCAGGGAAGGAAGAAAGACACCTGTGCCGTTTACAGGCGGATAGAGGCCCTGCAGAGCAGACATAACCATACAACGTAAACAAAGCATTTACTTTGAATGCGTAGAGTACTCACAGATGTCAATGCCCTCTAAACTAATTAGTTGTGCTTGGCAAGGCAAATATCACTCTAACTATTGCACACATTTAGGGTTAGTGGTAAAGGGTGTGCAACTAATCATGCACTATTTGCTACTAATATGAAATGATCATTTCTTAGATCATCTCAAATCATGCTGGTTTTTGAGAGGTGTTCTATTACTTTTTTTTCCAAGCAGGTATACTTGATTTTAGCCTTGTGATAAAACAAGACATTCCTTAGACTTGCATGGAAAAAGAAAAATGTCATACAAAACCACATTTTAGTTGTTCTTTGCTAATTATTACGATGGTTTTCTATCTTTCTTAGCCTGTTGTCACATTTGAAGTAGCATGCAGAGTGATATATATAGTGTGTATATAGTATAGATACAGTGTGGTGTTTTTATAGTCTTGGAGTCAGCATTACTGACCAGAAACAGCAGGTATTCTGTCTTATTTGGCAATGTGACAGCTTTTGATACTTAAACATATGTCTTTTGATTCACACAATATGGCATTTTGCTGATCTGAATCTATAAAGGATAAGTGAAGTCCATTAAAGTTCTTTCTTACAGTCTGATCAAAAGGTTCTGTCTCTCAGGACTATCTAGCTCCATGCTATAGTCATAAAAAGCGATCACATAAATCAAGGCCATTAGTGAATATAATCGCAGAGTGTTTTGCATCTGTGTCATGGGAGATGGAAATTCTAAGAGCCGATGCACATGACAATGTTAACAATGGAACAGGCCTACTAGCAGCTTTCTGTATATTAGTCAAGTCACATTTATTTATAGTACTTTATACAATACAGTTTCAAAGCAACTTTCCAGATACCAAAAATATGTTCTAGGAATGTTTTGTTAACGTTCCCAGTAAGTCAATTAAAAATATGTTTTTACCCTGGTTATGCTAATGTTAAGGGGACATTCCATTTTAGCACTTTGCAAACTTTATGATAATGTTACATTTGAAAGTTCTCTGAACATTCTGAAGGTTGTTGTAACATTTAAATACATTATAGTAACATCCAACTAAATAGTTTCAAAATATCTTCCATGAATGATGTATAATAACGGTAACAGCTGCAGTAAAATTCTTTATTTATAAAATTACTACAATTTCAACTGTAAAGCAGCTCTAAAAAGACAAGTTTGCTAATAGTCATCTAAATTTCAATAAATGTGGATTCAATTTAGCTCAACAACAGTGCCCACTTCTAAAGCAAACTCTAAATTCAAGCGGCTTTAAGTAAGACAGTTGATTTATTCTCAAATCAAATCGATTACAGTTTAGTGTTGTCTTTTGACACTTTAGTACACAGTATGTACTGTACATTGCCTATTATTTTAACCATAGCATATAAGAAACTGCTGGTACTGCAGTTGGACTGTATTACTTTAGAAAAGTTAAATAGGTTTATAAAATATTTGGCATCATATTTTGCAATTTGTTCCACAATAATATAATATGAGCTGGATGAAAAAGAAAAACAGAAATAGAGGACCAAGTATAACCACCAAGATTGTCTTTGAGCATGTTAAGCATGTGATGTGAGTAATAAGGGACTCATAAGTGTGTGTGTGTGTGTGTGTGTGTGTGTGTGTGTGTGTGTGTGTATCTCCAGGGTGCTGCTGCCTCAAATGTCACAGACATAGGGAGGTTATGGGAACTAAAAAGTAGAATAAGAGCTGTGATGAGCAAAGACCCTGACTTCATCATCAAAACTTTTTCTCAGGAAACAAATTGACCTACAAAGACCACCTGACCCTGCCGAGCCCACTTCCTCTGGCCTCTGCTAGCACATATCACAGCAAACTTTATGTGTCAATATGAGGTGATGCAATCCATCCCATGATACTGCTTGATTTTCTCACAAAAATGCTTTCAAAACAACAGATGGAAGAGAAGGGAATACTACATCAGTTAAATCACTTTAATATAAATGTTAACTATTTAAACAGTCCCACTTTATGTTAGGTGGCCTTAAATGTACTTACTACTTACATTTGAATTATTCATTTGATACAGTGTTCTTATTGTGTAAATCCCTGTTTTACACTTTACTTATATTAAAAAAAAACCTATATGTAATTACATCTGTAATTAGTTTCTGTAATTAAATTTATAGTTACACTGTTGACGCATCCCTTACACCTTAACCCACTCTTAAACCTACCCATACCACCAAACCTGTCCCTATCCTATACCCGTATCCCTCCTCAATAGCAGCAAAAGTGTTTTGCAATACAATATGAACACAAAAAGTACATTGTATTTATTTTCTTATACAAGTACATAGTAGTTAAGGCTACCTAATATAAAGTGGGACCATTTAAACTATAATAAATTGCAATTAACATGCAATTAAGTGTTTGAAAACAGTAGATTAAGTTTGCACTGAAGTATTTGCTATTAAAGTATATAACTTCTTTAATAAGTACTTTTAAAAGTATGCTAAGATAAAATATTTTCCCTAGCTATTTTTCGCTGATGTTTTTCACATAGCTATTACCATTTAGCAGATGCTTTGTCAGACAAACATTGCTTTACTGGCAGTTCCGAAGGCTTCTCTACATTACAGCTCTACCGGAAGGTCATTACGAGCTAAAATCTCATTATGATCACTACAATGATAATTTCCACTAATGTGTAACATATGGATGACTTCAGCAGCCATTACACCACGAGCCCATTAACCAACTGCTAAATGACCTCAAATGTACTTTTTCAAGACTAAACTCATATAAAGCCCACTTGTCACTGTTTTACTTGAAAGTGATTTTTAATCTTCAGAAAAGCCCAAAAAATGCTGAATCAGTACTTCACAGTGGTTCTGCACCTTCAAATTCTTTGTAGATCTTTTTAAAGCTCAGAGTGTTAAAACATATGAAAGGTTCTGCGCTTTTTCAGTGCATTCAAAATCATTCCTGTTGTCCCTTTATGATTAAAACTGTGCACATTTGATTAAGGATAAACAGCTTTGTAAAATAACAAACAGAAGTGCAGAACTACCTTCTAATGCATATTGCAGAGTGTATGTGATATATTGTCTATCTATATTATTTAATTAATTGAATGTTGAAATGCAGTATTATTATTATTTAAAAAAAACACTGCATTCTTGAAATTCAGAAATAATGTACTTTTTAAGAATATTCTTATTTGTGAACTGATTATAATGTTTTTAGAAACTTAACTACATGTAATCAAAATTAAATGCAAATAACTTAATATTAAATGTAATTTGCTAAATGTTTTTACCCACTTACTGTAAGTGTGACTTAAGTACACCTAAAATATACTTGTCATTTCTACTGATAGTTGTATGTTGTGTATTTATTTATAAGAAAAGAATTACACATTTGCTGAAGTTGCAATTTAGTACATTTCAAATATATATTTTTTTATTACTTTGAATAACGTAATATTTAATATCACACCACGGTTAAAATAATCAAATACCACATGTTCTTTATAAGCCTATATGTTAGAAAAGAAAACACCTCAAAACGACTGTATTTCTAAAGCATGAATCAAGATTATTCAACATAATTGTTGTAATATGCTTTCAAGTACAACTGAATTTTGACCTCATGAAAGTGTACATATCAGTGGGCTTTCACTTCAGTAGTATTATATTATCTGAAAGTAGTTTTTTTTAGGGGTTCGAGCACGCAGTCCAAACCGTAAGGCCTAGAGACTTAAAACTTGGTCAGATGATAGAGCTCAATTTGAGGAGAACCTCACAGTCTCGCCCCAATCGGCCTATAGGTGGCGCTACAGCGAATAAAAACGCGTTAGTGCTCATTAACTCGTAAACCGCTGGTCGTAGACTCAAAATTTTTACATTTTTGGAATCCTTGGGTCCATAGAAATTTAATCACCCCCCTGTGACTTTGGGCCTCAGAGGCCTCGTTTTTCCGCAAATTGGACTTGTGTTCGAAACCTACTTTTGCGAACTAGTCCTAGGGTTTTTACCCAACCGAAACCAAACCACTGCATTAATGTTCTCTGTACAGTGAATATGAATAATTATCAAAAAGTTGAAATTTCAACTCACAGTCACATTGGGACCTCAAAATGTCCATAAGTTGGGGCCTAATTTACTAAAATGGCTATAGCTCTAGAACGGAAGGAGATATTTTCACCAAACTTGGTACATATGTGTATAACATAAATCTTTGGTCAAATAAAAAAAATTGTGCAGCTCTGCCACTTGATGGCACTATAAGGTGGAAAAAAACATAAAAACAGCTATAACTACACAATCATTAGTCCAATCAGCTTCAAATTTGGTATGCAGTGTCTTTGTCCAATGTGTCATAAGGGTCTATGAGGACATTGGTGTATCTCAAAAAACATGGCCGCCATTGGCCAATGAACTTTGAGCACCCATTAGACAAGGATAACGGAGGCCGATCAGAACGAAACTCACTGGGCATGTTTGACTCATGGTCCTAAAGGTCTGTAAGAATTTTGAAAGAAACCGGCCACTAGTTGGCGCTAACGAGTTTTTTGGCTCTGTAATCATGTGGTGTTTCACACATACACACAATATGCATATCATCAGATTGAGCTCCTCATACCAAACAACTTTGCCTCAAGAACCATTGCTGTCAATCAAATCGTTCATTAATCACTCACAAATATGTTAAAAACCTACTTTTGCGAACTAGTCCTAGGTTTTTTGCTCAATCTCGATCAAACCACTGCAGCACAATTCTCTGGACTCTCTAGATCAGGGGTGCCCAATCCTGTTCCTGGAGATCTACCATCCTATAAAGTTCAGCTCCAACCCTGATCAAACACACCTGAACCAGCTAATTAAGCTCTTAGGTAGCACTTGATAATTACAGACAGCTGTGTTGGAGCAGGGCTGGAACTAAAGTCTGCAGGTAGGTAGATCTCCAGGAACAGGATTGGGCACCCCTGCTCTAGATCAATAATTATCAAAAAAATGTTGAATTTTGTTCTTTGGTTAGCTGTAACAGTGTCATTTAGAAAAGGGGCGTGGCCGCATATACCCAAAAGCCTATAAAACCTAAACAAAAAGTCAAAACTTTATAAAACTTCTAAAAAATATTTGTCCGATGACTCTTAACAAGCATGCAAAGTTTCATGGAGATTGGACCATAGGTGGTGCTATAACAGTAAAAAAGGCTTAAAAACAGACAATTTGTATGGTCAATGGACTCAAATTGCTAAAAACTGCTCATATATTCACAAAAACACTAGATCTTCATATCATATGATAGATCCTCTGATTCTGAACAACTTTGCCTCAAGACCCATTGCTGTCATTGAAATTGCTCATTAGTTATTCACAAATATGTTAAAAACCTACTTTTGCGAACTAGTCCTAGGTTTTTTGCTCAATCTTGATCAAACCACTGCAGGGCACTTCTCTGGACTCTCTAGATCAATAATTATCAAAAAAATATTTAATTTTGTCTTTCAGTTGGGCATAACTGGGTCATTTAGAAAAGGGGCATAGCCACATATACCCAAAAGCCTATAAACTTTAAATGAAAGCTCAAAACTTTATAAAACTTCTTGAAAACGTGTGTCAGACGACTATTAACAAGCATGCAACAGTGCATGGAGATCGGACCATAGGTGGCGTTATATCAGTTAAAAAGCTTCAAAAACTCACAATTTCTATAGTTAATGGCCCCAAATCAATTTTAAACATGCAATTGCAATAATAACCACTAGATGTCAGTAAAAGACCAGTAATGGACTCGTTCACATTACTTGACAGTGCTTTCATGGTTTAAGGTTTTGAATTCATACGAAGACAATACTAAATGACTGTTACAACATTTCAAATCATATTTACTCAATGTTTACATCATAATTTATACAGACAAATTATATTTGACAATTCTGTAAGATTATGATTACAGTGAAACCAGAAAATGATACATCAACTCTTGAAAAGAGAAGACTGCAGTAAGCATTGTCACCTACCATTTATTAGGGAAATCTCTTATGATTTCAGCCAAATTTCTGGTTGACCTAGACCTTAGATTCAATAAAGGCCTTAGATGCAATAAAGGCCTCATATGCTCGAACCCGTTAATTGCTATATATATATATATATATAGCAGTTAACTATATTAAAATATATATATTTATTTTTATTTTTATTTTATTTTTATTTTGTATTTTAGTTACCTACATATAATTAAGTGCATGCCATTTTCACAAGGGCCATAATAAGTAAAATATCGTTGTTAAAAGACCCTTGCATTCCATATTGATCTTAAATTTCCTTTTCCTGTATGACTTTTGTTTGAGTGCTAATGCGTTGCACTAAGTGGAGTTTGTTGACAACTTTACTGATCAGGAAACAGTTTAAAGACCCTTGAAAGAATAAAGTTTCCAAAACATCCTAATAGCCACCTTGTGCTTAGCCATTGTGTCACTGTTACTTTAACGCATTGTGTAGCCTACCTCCAGTGCCAATAAGTCTTTCGGTTGGCCTGGGGCAGAGAAGCTGACGAAGCATTTAGTGCCTTCTAGGGTTACGTACGTGTGGTCAGAAGTGTGTCCGGTTAGAAAAACAGGCATGTGCTTGGAGAGTTAATTTAAAAGAAAACGCCTCAGAACTGCAGGTGTTCGTCTTGTGTTGTGAAATTAGTTCGCTTTCGACATTCCGCCGAAGTATACCCATGGCTCGCATTAGACATAAATAAGCGGTGTGCAATTAAGGTGTGTTAGATTGTTTTTGTCCGTGTTGTTTACAAGTTCGCAAAGGAAAACTCAAAATTGTTCGTAAAGGAAACCAAATAAATCCTAAGAAAGAATGTGCTTGCTGGCTTTTGTTAGAGTGGTACAGGTTTTTATGGAGAGATGTTATAGTGTGAGATCGCTGCCCACCCTAATCCTTCCACAAATAAACACCCCAATCCACATGCTTTCTGCTCAAAAACACTGACCTCATTCCCCAGCAGGGACAAAGACAGATGAACGAAGTGGGGGATGGTGTCAAAACGAAATAAGGGTCGTTTTGCGACAGTGCCAGACCCACCTGTTTTCTTCAAGATGATCTGTTAGGAAAAAGCAGGTGCCTGAGGGAGGGGTGAGTGTTAAGAGTGTTTCTTTAACAAACACCAGGTGGGGATCTGAAAGTAATTAACTCAGGCTTTTATTAGAATCTTATGGCAGAAATAGTAATCTAGTAAGCTAGTATGCTGTTATGAATTCAGACCACGTGTGGTTTCAGTTATTTTCTAAAACATAAAATTGGTTATTTTACATTTCAAATAATAACAGTCGACAAGCAGAGTTTTTTTCAAAAAGAAAAAGGCCAGGGCTGACACAGGGCACAGGGCAGTAACTTTGCAGCCAGCATTTGTGCATGAAGATACCTCCTAAAACTTATTTTGGACAAACTTCTGAGGCACCATAATAGTTTAACAATTTGATGATAGCGAAGCACATATTTAATTACTACAAATACTAATTTCTTACTAAAAATGGCATCAAAAGTGGAAAAAGTTGGTCAAATACACACATGGAGTGAAAGGACTGTGAGAATACATCTATGCTGCCTTAAAAAAAACAAAAAAAAACAATCAGGGGTGCGTTTCCCCAAATCATTGTTAGCCAACTATGGTCCTTAGTTTCATTGAACTCCATTGGTAACGATGGTTTCTTTTGGGAATTGTGCCCCAGATTAAGACATCTCAGGAGAAAGGAAGAATCATTGAATTCGGACATGCCTTGTTGCCTTCCTACATCCGTATAGCTTACAGAGGTGGAATTTTTCAGCTTTCAGATGCATAAACTTTTATTTGTTCATTGTTTACAATGGAGATAGTATGTCAAGTTGAGTGCACCGAATTGTGAGATACAGTATTACACAGAGCACTACTATTTCTGTAAAATCTATAGACTGTTTTTTGAAAAATACGGTAAAGAGATAGTTCACCCAAAAATGAAATTTACCCCATGATTTACTCACCCTCAAGCCATTGTAAATGTACATGGCTTTCTTCTTTCAGACGAATACAGTCAGTTATATTAAAAAAAAAATGTCCTGGCTCTTTCAAGCTTTAGAATGGCAGTGAATGGCTGTTGAGATTTTTAAGTCAAATAAAATGCATCCATCCATCATAAAAAGTACAAGGGGTTCATAAAGGATTTCTGAAGTAAATCCATGTGCTTTTGAAAGAATATCATCTATATTTAAACTGTTAGAAATGGTAACACTATGTCCTACGTCATCTACTGGAACACCACTCGAGATTACAGAGCTGTGTGGAGCACTTTTTATGATGGATAGCTACACTTTTTGCTTCAAAATCTTAACACCCATTCACTGCCAATATAAAGCTTGGAAGAGCCAGGACATTTTTTTTTATGTAACTCTGATTGCATTTGTCTGAAAGAAGAAAGACATACACCCAGAATGGCTTGAGGGTGAGTAAGTCATGGGGTTATTTTCATTTTTGGGTAAACTATCAATTTAACAATACTGCTTATATTGCACAACACCACATATATAGTAGAACTGTTGAAAATGTTGTAATCAGATTTTAATATTGTGAGGTGCTCCACTGGTTTACCATGCACTTGTCAGGGAGTTAATCTGGCAATGATCTATAAAGCAGCCTGCATATGATAATAATTAAAACTGTATATAAATTAACAGCAGACTCAGGATATATATACTGTAATTTTTGCTTGGATTCTTGCAGTCCACTTTGTGGCACCTGTTCTTCATGCTTCGATCACTTGTTTCTCTTCTTTTCTCTTTTTGTGTCAGCAGACCTCTATAAATATCCCGCCCACTCTCCCATGGCCCATGCAGCCCTGCTCTTTCCTGAGGGAGAGGAAATGTAGGCTGATTCAGGGACCCGATCTTTCTCCTGGGAGAGAGGAGAGCCCAGCAATGGGGGCTGGCTTGTTTACAGTGGAGATCCCAGGAGGTTTGCACTGTACAGTTTAGTGTGAACAAAACATAGGCAACCTTGAAAGGCAAGAACAACAATGAACATCAGATGGAAGTGAAACAATCCTTTTTCAGGCATACTTTTGATTGGCTAATGATGTAAGGGTTTCAAGTCAACATGACATTGTTTGCAGCTTTTACTTGTGAAATCTGATGCATTGTTTAATTGTGAACAAGACCAGGAATTTGATTTCATGTAAAAAAAATAAATAAATAATAATAATTTGAAACAACTGTGGAACTTATTGGATTCAACAGGAAGTGGAGACTTAATTCTTGAACTTCTTTTTTTTTTCTTTTATTACTGTTTACATGTCCAGCATGGATTGTTAAACACACTCAGAAGATGTGAACAAACACAAATGTATAAAATCCTCAGTTTCTACATAAGAAAAAAATCGGAATGTTATTAACAAGGTAAAAATCTAAAAAACACAAAAGAAAAATATTGAAAAGGTACTATTTACAATTTAAAAATGAATATTAAGAAAAAAAAAATATTAACTGAAAATATAATTAAACTAAATTTCATTTTACCATCATTAATGAAGATGATGAGGTGTTTAAGAAAACACTGCAGCACAACTTTGTGCACATTAACAGCATTGCTTTAAATGTTAGTGATTTGCTACTATATTTTGTCTGAAAATGCTTTGTCTAGTTTTAAACAGCATGTTTTTGTAAGGCTCATTAAGATTCCCTTCAGGACAGTGTGCATGCCTAGATGTACTGTCGGACAACAGGCCGATTTGATATTAAATCTAACCTTGTCACAGAACAATGTAGGCAAAAGCAAATACACCATCTCATTCTACTCCGCTGATTCCACAAAGGTGAAACATATTGTCTCGACCTTTTTGGCTACTTATTTAGTAATGATTGCAGTCAAATAACTGCAGCTGGTTAATAAATGGTGTGGACGGATGTTTTTAGAGGCACCTCTGATCAGAGCTCAAGTTTATATCAGGAGAATATACATAGACACAGAGAGAAGTCACCCTCTGCATCTGTAGCGTCACTGTACGGTCCATTTGGGTGGTCAGACATAAAGTAGCAGTGGTCCTGAGCTGCGTTTATGAGAACGGCGTGACCAAAACTGTCAACGTCCATGATTCACACCGAAAGCCTTCTGAACAGAGGCTGTTAGTATGCAATGCTAGTGTGAGGGCTGGTGGGAGGAAGCATTCTGGCCCTGGCTGAGGGCCCAGTCTATCTTCCTGTTGGCCAAAAGCAATGTGCAGGACAATAATGCAGCAAGAGAGAGAGAGAGAGAGAGAGAGAGAGAGAGAGAGAGAGAGAGAGAGAGAGAGAGGGGCCATTGTTATAAGAGCCAGTCCTAAACTTGGCCAAGAGTTGATTCGAGATGACGGAGAAATGTTAAACCTATAAATCTACAGTATCACATACTTACAAATAAACAGACTGTTTTGATTATTCATCAGTCATCGTCTACCACAATTTTTAGTCACCCTCTGAAAACAAAAATAACAAAAAAAAATTGTGTAGAAACAAATATACTAAATAATACACTTATTCATATACGAAACTATTACCCTTAAAACCTTATGTCATGGTACCATAGTACAGTGAATGTATCAGATATATATTTACCCAGGACTCCAACAGTAGGGCCAGTTCCCAGGGACATTAGATGGCTAAGGGACGTCAGAAAATAAGGCCGTGTGAAAGACTGCCAAATGGACTGCCTAGGATACTTGGGTCTAGGTAGCTCAAGCTGACCACTAGGGTCCTGGGACCCCCATAACAAAGTGGGACATTAGCCCTAATTGGACATTACAACTAGGGCCCTGGCCTACAGTGGGACATTACCAGTAGGGCCTCATCCCATCATGGTGCATACAGTTGGACCCAGCCCAGCCCATACACTGCAACAAGACTACTGGGGCCCCGAGCCCCCTAGTGAATACAGTGGGACAAAACCACTAAGGCCAGGACCTGCCGAGGACATAAAATAGGACATGACCACTACAGTTCCAGGACCACCTGACACATGCAGTAAGACATTACCACCAGGATCCTGGGTTACCCAACAGATTTAGTGAGACATGATCATTAGGGCCCCTGGCACCCCGATGCACATGACCCTTGGAGCTGCTAGCCCCTTAACGAATACATGCCTTCCCTGACCTTGTTTCTTGGTCACCTAATGTTATCCTAACAAAACATGTTCCCTAATTTTGTTGCCTAATGCAGGATAAGAGGCCCACTAATAGAGGTGCAACAAGACTACTATGGCCCCGAGCTCCCATTGTATACAGTGGGACAAATCCACTAAGGCCACGGCCTGCCCAGCACATCAAGTGGGACATGACCACTAGAGATCTGGAAAACCCTGGCACATGCAGTGAAACATATACTAGGGCCCTGGGTTACCAAACACATTTAGTTGGCCATGAACTCTAGGATCCCTGTTACCCCGGTGCGTACAGTGGGACATGACCATTGGGGTTCCTTGCTCTTTAACAAATACAGACCGAGTTGACTACTAGAGCCCAAAGCCCCTCACCCAGCATTTGCTGACCTTGTTTGTTGGTCACCTAATGTTATGCTAGCGAAACAATAACTGGTTCCCTAATTTTTTGGTTGCCTAATGCAGGATAAGATGTCCACCAATAGAGGTGGAACTAGGAAGGATGGAGCGCCAAAGATGCTTGCCAGAAGCCCAAAGGAACCATGATCTGGCCCTGAATGTCATGTTGAATGATGCCATACTATTCATGTACTGTAGATAAGTTTGACCCCAAGGTACTTCCCACAATACCACTGTATTTGGTTTTGTCCAAAAATGGTATTAACATGGTACTACAGTATGTCCAAAATACTATGCAAATACCATGTAAAAGTGGCTGAAAGAATGAGCTGTAGTGGGAAAAAGACGGCAGTAAGGCCTGAGTGAGCCCCTGAGAGTGAGCGTTTCAGATATCCTTCAAGCTTGTTTATGTATTCCTCATTGATCTAGGCGACTGGAGGAGAAGGTAGAGGGCGTTGGGGGAGGGACGGAAGAGCTTTTATGTCTGATTAACTCTCCTCCAAATCTCCTCGGACGACAGGAGCACTGCGAGGAGGGGCGGATCGCCTGGCAACGATATTCGGTGGGATTCATCAGTGACAGCATTCCGATCATGACTGTCCTGTGTCTCCTCTACTCTTCCAATAATATTTATCAAAGTGCTTTCTGCTCTACCTTGTCTGACAGGCCAATATTTATAATACCACTCACTTTCGTTCTCTCCTCTATGTCTGCCTCTCCCACTGTGAAAGGAGAAACTCTTTTGCTGATTGTGAAGAGTAAATGACTGAGATTTTGTCAGAGGCACTTTAAAAAGTGGCGGCGTTTGGTTTGTTTCTTAATGCTTTCCGTGTCTGAGTATACTAGTTGAGTTTATGTAGGTTAGACACTAGACTAAGCAAACACCACAGAAAGCAAACACAGACCTACCTGACAGCAGTTATATCTTACAATGTTAGGAAACTTGCCTAATTTGTCTACTTTGCCTAGTAGATCACATCAGCATGAATAAGTCGTGAATGAAACTGCGATCCTGTTTCCGCTGCTGGTCAAGGAATGCGCTCCAAAAATAACTGGCAGTGGACCCTGGCAATGTGGGCCATGGGACTGTGTGCCAGCAAGCTCTCATATAGGGATGATATTGCTACACACGCTATCTACCAAACATCTCAAGCTTAGGCTAAAAATATACTCTACGCAAGTTAACACAGACATGAATGCTAAACCAATGCACTGCACGAGGACCGTCTAATCAAATATACTTAATGTGCGTCATATGCAAACCTCAGTACTCAAGGTAAGTTGGAGGAGTTACCTTAAAATGTCAAGTATCAATGAACGTTTTATTCAGGTAGCTAGCAAGAAACATGTCAACAGTTTAATTAACCTAAACTTGCTCAGCAAGATTCTCTTCAAACTATTGCTGCCTAACAGTAATACACTTGAAAAAACATCTAGCCACAGAAGATAAATTAATTCCCATTTGGAAATTAATTTACGTTATGCTAATATATACTGTAGTGCCCCTTGTGGCAATGCTGAGAATGCAACGTGAAATTGAGGTAACTAAACAAACATGTCGACGTACTTGCGTATGAGTATGTTTCAGCCTTCTAGAGGGAGCTTGCTGCCTGTTTATTACACCCCCACCCCTAAAATATCCCCATCACTGTAATACAATCCAGCTCAGACTCTTACTAAGCCCTTTCACAAAGACATAAGATATAAGGTTTCTGCATCTAAACCCTTTTCTTTTGAACTCACAGTTGTCCCTGCTTCTTTCCCTCTTTTCTTTGTCAGTGCGAGTGGTATTTCTTTAGGTTGGGATAGAAAGAGGTTAGCCATGGCTTTCACCCCCTGCTGTTTTTAAAATTAGACTATTACCTAACATTCCCTACAACAGTGGGCCCCTACTAAGGCTTTTATTTATAATTGGGCCTGAGAAGCCTCCTCAAGTGTATTTTACTGAGTTTTAATTTGGTGTAGGCTAGTGGTATTCATTTTATAGCTCTTTTGTTCAATCAAATTAAAATATGAAAATGTAAAGCTATTATATAAATATACACTCAGCAAATGGTTCTGTTAAAACTCCTAAAATGAAAGCAACCTAAGTGTTACGTTCCTCAGACAATAAAATGTGTAATTGCCACAGCATCACAGGACTTTTGGGAGATAAAAACAGACCAGCTTGCAAGAAAGGAATCAGAAGGGGTCTACAAATATGAACGGCACCACATAAAACATGTTTGGCTGGCACGACCAAGGCACAGTTGTTAGAACACAGGGCAATAAAATGACTTTTTTGGTTTTGAGAAAATTGAGAGAAAAGTCCCTATTTTATGACATCAAAACAAATAGCAGGTCAAATTCATTCAGTGGACTGGATTGAATGACCAGATCCAGTTGCTTGTGAATTGACTCCAAAATGGAGAGTCGAAAAGTCAGAGACCTCTAGTTGAAAAGGTTACTGCAATAAAAACTCAAGTTGCATGAACAAAAATCTTAAATTAAAAATAATAATAATTAAAAAGTAAAACACCCTATTTATTTTTAGGTTTCAATTAGATTTTGAATCCCAGACTTTCCATGTGGTCTCAGACGTTTGGATCCCACTTTTTTATAAACAAGTTATGATGCAAGTGGCCACAGTCCTTACAGTCTTTATGATGATATATTATGACTTGCCCGGTCAGTTGGAAAACCACAGCTGAGAGTCCTGAGAAAAGGTGAACAGATGCAGAAATATTCCTATGAGAGAGATTCCTTTCTCCGCTTTCCTTTTCCTCTCTTTTTGCTCTGCAAGACTTCCCGTTCATCATTGACGCTGTGATTGCAGATGACTAATTGTGACATCCTAAAAACAGAAATGAAGAAAAACACAAAAACAACTGATTCGAAAGAAAATAAAATATGAAAAAAAAAAAAAAAAAAAACGAACAACAAAATCAATGTGCAAACTTTCTGATATAAATAGACTAGTCAACATGTTAGGGGAGCACCATGGGAAAGGAAAAGAAGGACATGAACATGATGTGTGTCAGTATCTGTATGTATGCATGTTTGTATGGTGGTGTTTTTTTGTGTGCAAAGTTTTTGGACTTGTGAAATGAAAGGGCAGAACAGGGATCGGGGGTCATTCTGAGAGGCTAAACCCAGTCCTGCAGTGAACGTCTGCAGTGAACTAAATACTTGGGTGCTCCCTTCCTCTGTAGTGTGTTAATGATAGCGTAGATCAATCCCAAGATGCACAGCACCAGGACCAGGGGTACCGTCACCATGATGATGTTCATGGTACGCTCTGTCTCATCTATCTTCAGAACCACATCCACCTCATTCGTTTTCTCTTCGGTCTCCTCTTTAGAGTCAACATCATTGGTGTTGTCTCTCTCTTTGTCCTTTTCCTTTTCTTTTTCCTTGTCTTTGTCTTTGTCTTTGTCTTTGTCCTTGTCTCGGCCAGCATCTGGGTTGAAGGGTGGCCTGTCAGGCCACTTGCGTCCCGGATCCACGTCAGTGTCTCTGTCAGGATTGAGGTCCACGTTACAGCCCATGAAGTCTCTAAGAATGGACTTTGGGTAGCCTGGTTCACTCTTCATTCTGTGGTTGTCAAATTTCCAGTACTTTGTACCCTTGTAGAAGTAGGTATAAGCTGTGTGAGAGAAAAAAAATGTGTTAAAGTGCATCACTGACATAAAAACTAAAGCTTATCTAACAGGTAGCTTATATTGTAATTATTTGCTGACTGAAATAACATCAAACATCATACAGTTAAACCAAAAATTATTCAGACACCAGATATAATTTTTGATACTTTTTTACTAGTGAGTGCAGGACACTATAGTGTAAAATGTGGCACATTATACCCAACAATTCTTCATACAGTGAACTACCATTAAAATCTGTATCCTGTTACCAGTTGAGTGTTGCCTATCTGGGACCAAAAATTGTATGAGACACTTTGACCCGACCATGTTTCGTTACATACCTTTCTTTCAAAGCTTTCTGGCATTATCAGGATGAATTTGTTCTGACACAGTTTAACTCTTGCGTTCTCATATTCTATTACCATTCTCTAAGCTATAGTGAATGAACTGTGATAATGTAAGACATTGTGAAGGCGTCTGAATAAATTTTGGTTTGACTGTAACTCATTTGTGATTATCAAGACAAATTTGTTCGCACACACTTTAACTCTGAGTTCTTGTTGTATTTTATTACCATTTTGTCTAAATACATTTTGGTTTGACTGTATATTAAAAAAAATGGCCAAAATACATTTTAAATATATGCTAAATATATGTTGTAAACAGTGGAGCTGAATAAAATCTACTTTTGAAACTGAAAATATATTTAGCTTCAAGCTTCAAATGGTAAAATACATTTCAAATGCAGGGTCCAGAAAAAAAAGTCCACATTTACGTCTTTTTTCCTCTTATATATTGAAATGTTACACTTTTTTTCGAACATTGTATGTTCCTTGCTGGTTTTTTTTTTAAATGTATTATGCGTTTACAATCTACATAGACAACAAATTAGGTTTTTCTTCACATGTGACAAAAATGTATTTTCTTGGAGAAAAAAATATATTTTTAAATTGTGTAAAAATATATATTTTAAAAAATCATAAAAAAAAATATTAAGCTTAACTCTAAATGTTTATTATTACAATTATAATGAAAGTCTATGGGATGAACTTTGAAATACACACTTGGCCTATTTAAACTTAGACACCTCATGCTGCTTGATCGATCAGTGATTATGCACACCAGGTCTCAGGTCAGCTGACCATGTAAATATGTGCAAGCATAAACAAATATAAATACGAACTACTATTTTTTTTTTTGTGGTATATGCAACAGACTTTCATGCAATTGGCAGACAACTGAGGTGGTCTTGAGATGCTCTGTATTATCGGATTGCTTGGAGTCTCAAATTTTGTCATGAAGCACTATCTTTTGCACATTACCTACAAAAACACCAGAACAGGACCGTTCACATAGACAAATCCGGCTACACAAATTAGATCGGTAACAAATAACTAGAACTTAATCCAATAAAAAGACAATTTAGACAGAAATGTACAGCTCAAATGTGACCCTGGACCACAGAACCAGTCATAAGGGTCAATTTTTTTTTAAATTGAGATTTATACGTCATCTAAAAGCTGGGAAAAAAAAAAAAAAAAAAAAAAAAAAACTTTCCATTGATGTATGGTTTGTTCGACTAGGACAATATTTGGAAAATGCAAATCTGGAATCTGAGGGTGCAAAAAAATCTAAATACTGAGAAAATTGCCTTTAAAAGTTGTCCAAAAGAAAAAAAAACAAGTTCTTAGCTATGCATATTACTAAATCAAAAATTAAGTTTTTATATATTTACGGTAGGAAATTTACAAAACATCTTTAAGGAACATGATCTTTTACTTAATCTTTACTTAATATCCTAATGATTTTTGGCATAAAAGAAACCCCATACAATGTATATTTGGCTATTGCTACAAATATACCCATGCTACTTCAGACTTTTTGATTTAACAAAACTACAAACTGCACATTTCTGCTTTACTGTACTTTTTTCAAACCTAGGACTTTAAGTTAAAATTATAGTCTATGGTAATGGATTGCATGCCATACCATAGATCCTGTCAGCACATTTCAATTCGTTTAAACAAGGAACATTCATTTAAATGGGAAGTGCTTTCATTGATAGAAGTGTTTCCCAATAATATCACATTATTTCCTTAAATCAAATTTCATACATTACATTTTCTCACTTCCTTTGTTTCACCATCTGATTGATCTGATTGATCTCCATCCATCCTGTACATTAAGGTGACAGGAACTAGATGACCCTCTCAACCCCACACACCGTTTTGCTCACTCACCTCCATCATCGCTGAGGAAGGCCCCCTTGGGAGAAGACGGCACAGAAGTGCCCCACACACTAATTGGCTTAGGGTAGTCCTGATCTGCGGCTCTGGAGTGCTCATTAAAGCGCCAGTACCTGTGGTTTATCAAACACACCTCAATGCAAATCATTCTGCCTTTTCTTGATGCAGCCATTTAAGCAAAAGCACACTGACCCCATTTACACGTGCTATTAACATCCACCACATATGAGCCGATCAAAAGGGCACAAAACTGAAACCAATCTAACCATATTGAATGTTGTCACTTTGCATTTTTATCATAAATGCTGATGCAAAAGAAACACTGAAATATATATAATATTTCAGTGTTTATAAAATACTTAAAACATATACGAACATGGTAAAAAGTAATATTTTCTGAACACCTTGAATGCATGCGAGCAGACACATATTTTCTAGAAATCTGATCTGGGGTGGTCACTGAAGAAGCAGGTTAATACCATGTGTAAACATGAATCTGTCTCAGCTGATCACTTGTGATCAGGTCACCCGAGACTGATGTTAAGACCAGGTGTAAATGGTCAGTAAGGCACCGAAGGGGGGATTATACAAAACACGATTAGACAATAAACATTAGAGGCAGAATTATTTGTGGAACAAAAGATAAGACTATCCCCTCACCAGTCTCCTTTGAAGTAGTAAGTGAAGCCAGAAGGTTCCCACCAGATGGCTGTGTCTATCTTGTCATAGGGGATGTCTCTGCCATAGTCCATCAGTTCTTGAGGGTAGCCGGGCTCCAGGTTGGCTTCTCTGAACAACCAATACTGACTTCCTACAGGCAGATGGACACGAGAGAGAGAAAGGAGGAAGTAGTAAATATTGTGTACAAGCTTTTCTTATACATATTTAGGCAATTCAATGTTTAACTGTGTGCAAATTCAGAGGCTGCATTCCAAAACTGAATGCATCACAGTGGCACAGCAAAAGGCTGTCCCAATTCAGATACTCCTTCAAATGCGGCCTTTGTTTCCGAGTCATGAAGGATACAAAGAATGGATCCTTTGCTGCCCAGACTGTCCCAAGATTCATACGACAGAATTTTTTTTTTAAGAGAGAGAACTCTCTCTCTCACTGTACGTAACATTGGTGTGCGGAAATGAGGAGGTAAACCTGTTTTTTTGTGTTGTTGTTGTTTGTTTGTTTTTTAATCAAATGTAAATTCATGTCCCAGTCACATTTTCTTGGTTAAAGAAATATACACACACACACACACACACACACACACATCAATTACCCCCCAACAAACTCACCGCATGCTTTAGGGGGTCTGTTAAAACTCAATGGGTTCAGGGAGGCGCAGACTCCTGCTGTAACTTTATGCGCTGATGTTGCTGTTGGACAATGTTTCTTTATAAAAACGAGTGATTTATACACTTTTAAACGTTACATTTTGTAATACTGGCTTTTTTTTATTTTTCTACTACATTTGGAACATAAATGGTCCAAGGTCAGCATACACTCACTGGCCACTTTATTGGTAAACCTTTCTAATATCGGGCAGTTCTGGACCTCCTGCCTTCAGAACTGCCTTCATTCTTTATAGCATAGACTCAGCAAAGTGCTACAAGCATTTCTTAAAGATTTTGGTCTGTTGACATGATAGCATCATGCAGCTGCTGCAGATTTGTCAACATGATGCGAATCTCCCATTTCACCAAATCCTATAGGTACTCTACTGGATTTAGATCTGATGACTGTGAAGGCCATTTGGGTATAGTGAACTCATTGTCATGTACAAGAAAGCAGTTTGAGATGATTTGTGCTTTATTTCTTGGTGTGTTATCTATTTAACAATGACTAGTTTGACAATGGCAAGGAAGTAGAAAAGGCAAGAAGGAGGAGGCAGCAACACTCAGCTGGTAACAGGATTTCATGGTGCTTGTACAGGGACTTTCCAACCTTTGGCACAGTAATACAAACTCCAAAACTCAACCACAGATTTGTGTTTACTCTCTATTATAACACAAATAACTGCACTACAGCGCTGCAAGAGATGCACCAACAATGCGGGTTTGGTTCGAATCCCACATTTTAGTGGTTCAAGTGACGACAAAGCATCGCTTGGAGCCATTACAGAAACACTGGGATAAGCTTGAGTTTTTATTATTTTACAGTATGGCAGACACTGAGGCACCATCCTCATGGACCCGTTTGATTCAGTGGGCCCATGTCCAAATCCAACCGTTGCTGTCAGCATCTGGTAGAACCGCTAGCTGACGCAATGGCCTCGCCTCACTAGGAACAGATGTTGCTTCCCAAGATTTTTCGTCTCCCGGTTTTCTCCAATGGCAGAATTCCAAATTTTAAAGGGCCTTGCCAATGACATCACTTGCCCTATGGGACCCAGCTTTCCTCAAGTCTAACAAATATACATTCATCTTCACAGAAAAGGAAGTTATTAGATGTCTATTTGAGGGGTGCAGGGTGTTGATATGTGTAACTAATGTGGGAAACCTCACTGCGGTTTGAGCAGTTTTTGATCTTAATCTGCTGGCGGAGTTTGATAATAAGAGTGGCCCACTGACCGAGTTTCATGCCTGTTGACTTTTGCACCAGAGCTATTAATTGTCACAATTCATAAAATTTTATGACTTGGAAATTTAAACATGTGGTTTCCCATTATAAATTGGGACTTGGTGATTACACCAAGTTATCTAACAGAATATTAGCATGGATGTTGAAATTGCAAATGTGATCTATAAAAATTCTGGAAGCCCCAGTAAGAATGTATTAAGAATTACAAAGCAATCAGCAATGTTTGTTTATAAGCACAGTATGTTTATGAATTTGTGTGTAATGGAGTTACATTATTGTGTTAAATAAATAAAACATAGTAATGTTTGTTTTAATTTTTTACATTAAGAAAACTTCAAAAAGTGAATAAAAAAAAGATACCCATACAAAATGTAAAATTCTAAAACTAATAATTTTGGTAGTAGAACAGTGTTAAAAAAAGCTAGAGTGAAAAGTTTTAATGCAAAATGCTAAAAAAGTTTGTATTTTACATTTTCATTTGTGCCAATAAAAAGTTTATATTTTTCTTTTAAAGTTTTCTTTACTTGTTACTAGGTGTTTAATTTTCACTTATAGCCGTATTGAAAAAAATAATGTAATTGCAGAAATCATGCAAAATACAGAAATGTTAAAAAAAAAAAAACTTAATTTTCAATAGCTGGAACTAATAATAAAAAAACAGCAAAAATTCTTACTGTCGAGTCCTGATTGAAACAAAGCAAGTATGAGTTAAAGCATTCACTGAGTTTTGCTTCCTTTGCAAAATTTATGGCCAATCTATAGAATTATAAAGCTCCAAAATTCAATTTTGTCCATTCACCTTAAACCCACACATAAAACAAAAAGCCATGTCTTTGAAACTCTACCTGTAAAATCCATCAGACTAACACATAAGTGGCTGAGGGAAATCAAGGGCACTTCCTGTACTAAATGACAAACGTCAAAATCAATGGTTTGTTCTAATGTAAAAAGCACTTCAATGTGATGTAATTCTGCCAGCCTGGGTAATAATTTCTCTCATGAATATAACATTTTTATGGTCTATATTAACTTTTAACAGCACAGAGCTATATCAATTTTCAAGTGCAGTTGGAAAGGGAAAATACCTTTGAAAAACACAAATCGCCCATCATGCCTTTCATATGCAGCGTCAATGTCTCCCGGCAGACCTCTCCAGAAGTGTCCAATAGGCATTGGGTAGTTATCCAGCACTCTGTTTCTCCTCACTCTCCAGAACCAGCGGCCCTGAGGAGGCAATAAGAGATGAATCAGAGACCATGTGATAATGATTGTGTATTTCTGTCCAAATGATGGTCAGGTTTATTAGTAGTCCCAGAACCCTCAGCTGACATGTGCACTGCTTAGAATAGGAGGGTTTCGGGTTCTCTTCGAGACTACGAACTTCCCAGTGTTCTAGGCCCACAACCCTGTGATTCTCCAAACTATTCTCCTTAAAATGAAATTTCTGTCATCATTTACTCACCCTCGAGTTGTTCCAAACCTGTATGAGTTACTATCTTTTGCTGAGCACAAACAATATTTTGATTAATGTTGGTGTCATTTTGGTGAAAATTCCTTTAAATGTGGAACTGAATAAGAATAATATAATAAGTCCCAAATAAAGGACTTGACAAGTTGGAAACTTGCAATTTTTCTCTATACCGTGGACTTCAATGGTGGCAAACAGGTTAAAATGTTCATTGCAGCTTCCAATGGCTCTACACAATCCCAGATGAGGAATAAGGGTCTTATCTAGCAAAACAATTAGCCATGTTCTAAGAAAAATAATAATAATTTATAGAATTTTTAACCACAGTTGCTCATCTTTCACTAGCTCTGCGATGTGCGTTTAGTTCTTTCTTCAGTGTACTTTGGTTAAAAAAAATACATGGGGTTGGGCGAAAAACTAAAAACTAAAAAAAAAAAAAAAAATTGAATTGAATTGAATTGAATTTTCTATTCCAACTTTAAAATTGTCTGACATTGTTGTTTTTTTTGTTTTTTGTAAAGGGTGATTTTCATTCTTTGCATTTTCGCTTTTTAAACACTGGGTGATTACGTAATGCGTGAGGTTGTGATAGTGCAAGACGAGCATTTGTGATTAAAAAGTATATAAATTTTATTATTTTATATTTTATTTTATTATAGAATTTTTTTGAAAGGTAAGACCCTGATTCCTTGACTGGGATCGTGTAGAGCCTTTTGAAGCTGCATTGAAACTGTAATTTGAACCCTCAACCTGTTGGCCAGCATTGAAGACCAATATATAGAGAAGAATCCTGGAATGTCTTCCTCAAAAACCTTGAAAGACATGAACATCTTGGATGACATGGGGGTGAGTAAATTAACAGGAAAATTTTATTCTGAAAGTGAACTAGTCGTTTAATATGAGCTGCAGTAACAGTAATAATTCTAAACACAAACAAACCATGTGTACATTCTATATAGATAAACACATCAGGTACATGTACATATGCTCAACTTTATACTTTATACTTACTCTGGCTTTCCACCAGGACCTTCAGTAAGTTTCAAACCAAGCCCAAATTAAAACCAGAGTCAGGTCTGCGGCCAAAACGCTCTAAATTTATCCTGCTTTCTCCCTACACACTCCTCAACCCCAACACCTCATCACAAACAGACACACGTGCACAAACACACATTCCTGGTTCTCGCATGGAAGAACAATCTTGTCGGGCTGCGTTACATGGATAATGGCCTTATTTCAGAAACCTGTCTTTTTTGCAAGGGAAATGCAATTACTGTTGGGTGGTCCTTCACTCAAGGGCATCCGATTGTTGTCCAAGGGATAACTTAACTACTGTGGTCAGTTAAACAGTAACATGAGTAAATGCATGAATATTTGCCAACAAACTCTGCTTGTCCGGTATAAGGTTTGCCTCTGGCTCACCACATCTACAAATAAGATGGCTAAAGATAATTTGAATAGAAATGTTTTATAATGTAGATATGAATAAAATGTAAATATAACTAATTTTTGCTTACAACATCTATAAATAAATACAATACACAATAAACAAATAGTTATACACTACCGGTCAAAAGTTTGGTCACACCCTTTCATTTAATGTTTTTTTGAGAAGTTTCTTATGCTTATCAAGGCAGTTTTCACTTGATCAAAAAGACAGAAAAAAAAAAATAATAATATATATACACTGAAATATTATTACAATGTAAATCAATGTTTTTCTATACTAATATACATTAAAATTTAATTTATATCTGTAATTAAAGTTGAATTATTATCAGTGCTGGAAACAGTTGCGCTGCTTAATATTTTTTTGGAACCTGTGATACTTTTTTCAGCATTTTTTGATCAATAAAAGGTTAGAAAGAACAGCATTTATTTAAAATAGAAAGGTTTTCTAACAATATACACTACTGTTCAAATGTCTGGGGTCAGTACATTTTTATTCTTTTTTTTTTTTGAAAGAAATTCATAAAAAGTGATAACAGATTTACATTGTTAGAAAAGATTTATATTTTGAATAAATGCTGTTCTTTTTAACTTGTTATTCATCAAAGCATCCTAAAAAAAGAATCACAGGTTGCAAAAAAATATTTGGCAGCACAACCGTTTCCACATTTATTATTCTAATAATAAATCAGCAGATTAGAATGATTTCTGAAGGATCATGTGAAAATTCAGCTTTGCATCACAGGAACAAATTATATTGTAAAGTATATTAAAATAAAAACCATTATATTATATTGTAATAACGTTAACAATATTACGTTTTTTTTTTTCTTCTGTATTTTTGATCAAATAAATGCAGCCTTGATGAGCATAAGAGACTTCTTTAAATATATATATATATATATATATATATATATATATATATTTATTATTTATATATATTTATATATTATATATATATATATATATATATATATATATATATATATATAATATCAGATTTTAAAAATTACTGCAAACACAAATGTATAATTTACATTTTATGCACTAGCCAAAACAACCTATCTCCAAGTATCCATGCTATTTTGGTCCCTAGATATTTCCAGTAAGGATAACTATGGCACTAACATATTTGCTAAATGACATCTTGAGGATTTTTAAAATAACCTAGTGTAGTCAAGCATTTCCAAATACAAATATTCTTTCGTTCCTTCATATACTGTACATTCCTTTTAATTTCTCCAACAGTAAGATGCCTTTTTTATCTAATGGAAAGAAAGTGAAAGATCATATGACGTAGTGTTTTTCCAGATAAAAGGAGAGTGGAATTAAAGATACTCTGCCACAGAGAGCGCTTCTTTCATGCAGGAACAAGTCACATGACATGACGTGACCACAAAACCACAAACGGCACAAAGCAGATGAAGTCTGATGTATCTCCTGATCAACTCCAGACTTTAAATACACGGCTCCTTTCCTCTTTATGGAGCTCTGCCCTGTAACAAAGACCAGCACTGGGATTTTTTTACGGCTCATTGCCTAACAAAGCCAGATTGAGAGCAGGCCGACCTCAGCAGGTCTCCACCTGCATGTCAGGGCTTTCACCTGGAACAGTGCACTGTTATTGTTTCAGTGCTTGACCTGATCCGATTCAAAAAGCACTACAGTGACTTTCATGAAGCCTGTCAAAAACATGCCTGGGTCATATTTCATCCAAAAACCAGTGAGGAAAAAGATAAATTCTATTTTGCATTAAGAAAATGACGTTTACGCAATTTTAGTACTATAAATCAACATTTTTTTAAATGTAATTCTTATTACGGTAATGCAGAAAAAAAACTTGAAACTGGATATATAGGGTCTTTAGCTCACCTTAAAAACAAACATCTCTCCCCTGAGCATGGTGACTGTGTCAAAATTGCCCTCGCAGATGTTGGGGCCGTAGTGATCTGGGCGATCGGTAGTGCGAGGCCTGTCCGGCCGGCGTGGGGGCGCTCCGGGGGGGGTTTTAGGAGGGTGGGGTGCCCTGGGGTCTGGATGGGCTGGTCGCCGAGGGGTGACAGTGGGGAGAGCCTGAGTGGGAGAACTGCTAGGGGGCCCTGCAAGAAACAAACAAATACAAATTACTTACTTTTTTTTACTAATTGTGAGATATAACCTCAAAATTTGCGAGTTATAAAGTTTTCTCAGAATTGCATGACAAACAATTAAGAGATTAATACTAAGAATTGCGTCATATAAACTAACAATTGTGAGAAAGAATGTCAGGATTTCATTAAACAAACTCAAAAACTTGACTTTTCTCGAATTGTGAGATATAAACTCAATTCTGATTTTTTTTTTGTCGGAATTGCATGATAAACAATTAAGACATAACTCACAAATCTGACTTTTTTTCTTCCAGAACTGTGTGATATAAACTAACAACTGTAAGAAATAAAGTCAGAATTGCATGATAAACAATGGAGAAATATAAACTCATAATTCAGTCTTTTTTCTCAGAATTGAGAGATATAAACTCACAATTCAGAATTGTCTTTATTACTCAACTCATGATATCAACTAACAATTGTGAGAAAATTTCAGAATTGTGAGGCTTTTTTTCTCAGAACTGCGACTTCTTAGAATTTTGAGTTATAGTTTGAGTCATTTAAGTCCAGGAAAGGAAAGATTGATATGTTCTCAGAATTGCTTTTAAATTCTGACTTGCAATTGAATGTTATAAAGTTAGAACTGTAAGTTTTCTGCAGTATAAACAGAGAAAACAAGTCAGAATCTGGAGTTTATATCTCGCAATTTTAACTATTTCTCAGAAATGTCTCACAGTTATGTCTTTATAACTCGCAATTGCTAGTTTATATAAGTTTATATCAAAAGATTTGCAAGATATAATTCTGATCTCATAACTATTTATATCACACAAATCTGACCTCAATGTGCTGGACAGTCATGAAAACAAATGTCACAAAACTTCAAATCCTAATGGTCCTAAAACTAGGCTTCAGTTTCTGTATGCAAAATAGAAAATATTTTCTTCTGTTTTTAATGTATGAGCAGTAATAGTGATGCTGGCCTTCGCAAAGTCCAAAAATAAGTGAAATGATAAATGAATTTGCCATGACATAACTAAAATAACTTTCTTCTAAAGTGGGAAGGATGCCTACAATTCTCCCCACAGCTGAAACTCCCTCATGTAAACTAAAACAAACATTACTAAAGCCCACAAAGACCAGAGTATTTCAAAGAAACATGGCCTGGTCAATGGCAAAGTAAACCAAGCAAAAAAAAAAATAAAAAAAATAAAAAAAACACACACACACCACTTTACCACATGTTTATAATAACTGGTCCAGACTGAACCAGGAAACTAACAGCTAACAAAACTCAATCTAAAGCTGTAAATCTATAAAGTACCTATAAACATTTTCTGCACTTCTTACTCATAGGCAGATGATAAGGAGAAGAACAAATAGCAGGATCCGGAAATTAAATGTACCAGACCTAAACAATAAATGTTAAATAATAAACAATAAAAAAAAAATAAACAATGAATGAATGGAATTTTTTTTAATCCTGCAATTCAGATGCTTTTCTTGCAATTCTGAGTTTATATCTCACAATTCTGACTCAATCTTATAGACTATTCTGACAAATAAATAAATAAAATAAAAAATAAACAAATAGTAACAGAGTTATTTTTCAATTCATTTTTTTCAATTTTCATTTTTTTTCAGAAATGCAAGTTTATTTAAAAAAAATAACATAAATAAACAAACAAACAAACAAATAAAAGGGTAACTGCAGCATTTTCACAATTCTGTCTCAATTAATTAATTGTAATTGCATTCTCTCACAATTTATTTTTTCCCCTTCACAATTTTTATTTCTCAAAATTCAGACTTTTCAGAAATGCAAGTTTATTAAATAAATGCATACATTTTAATAAATAAATACGGTAATTGAGTTCTCTCACAATTGACTTCTTCCCCCTCACAATTTTTATTTCTCACAATTCAGACTTTTCTTCTTAGAAATGCAAGTTTATAAATAAAAAGGTAATTGCAACATTCTTACAATTCTGTCTTTTTCTTGCAATTCTGAGTTTATGTCTCACAATTCTGACTTATAAGCTCATGAACTTGCAATTCTTACAAATAAATAAAATTCTAAATAAATAAATAAATGGTAATTGAGTTCTCTCACAATTTACTTTTCCCCCACCTCACAATTATTATTTCTCACAATTCAAGACTTTTCTTTTCAGAAATGTGAGTTTATTAACAAACCAAACAAAAAGAAAAAATAAATTAAAAAGATAATTTGAACATTTCCACAGTTCTGACTTTATTCTTGCAGTTCTGAGTTCATCTCAAAATGAAAAGTTTTTTTTGGCTTCAATTCTGGAGGAAAAACATCAAAACTGTAAGAAAAGTTAGCAATCTTTTATTTATTTGATTTCCTTTGTTATTTATTTACGAGTTCATATGAGTAAGAATTGCAAGAAAATAACTATTGTACTGTAAGATATATACTTGGAATTCCACCAAGGAATACAAAGAATAAAACATACCACAATTAACTGAACTTCAGTCTGAGAATTGCAAGTTTATATTACTATTATCTTCAAGAAAATTTTAGAATTGCAAGAAAGAGCCAAAATTGTGAAGTAAAAAGTCCCTTTTTTATTTTGAGGTGGAAATCTGCTTCCATAGATCAGAGATAACATGCTGCAAAATGAGAAATGCCATGTTTAAGACATCAAAGGTGTCATGTTACCATAAATCTGCTGGACCCCACGAAGATCATCGTCAGGCAGCTCAAAGTTTTCGGTGTCCATCCACTGGTAGAAAGGAGCCATAATTGCCAGCGGATTATTGGAGTGTTCCAGTCCAAGGGCATGGCCCAGCTCATGTACGGCTACCAGGAACAGATCATTACCTAGGGGAGACAAATATTAAATATCACAGGCTGTGGTATAAGAGATAGCTAATGGTCAGCAATGAGGAGAAGAGCTGATTTACTGAGGTCACTAGTAAAGAATGTCTGATTCAACAGCTTATTAATCTTCATTCGCTCTGGGAGATCACAGCTGCATTTTATGGGCACTCTGACTTAAGGACACATGATATACTGCGCATCAACTACAATATTACATTTGCTGCCGTTAAGTGCGCACATTAAGCAAAATTGCTACTGGTCGTACTAAAGATAAGGAAGTGCAGCTATATTTAGTTGACTGGGTAAATAGGACATATGAGTGAAGAGGAGAGCGTGGAGTGTTTTAGGCTGAGTTGGGAACAGGGTTCCCGCTGTTAGGTCTTTCTTAATGCTGAGATGATGTGCACTTTAAAGTGGCTTGAAATCAAAATGGGCTCTCTTTATTATCTTAATACATCTTCCTGATCTAAACAGTTCATCTGTGCACGCCATTCCAAAGAAAAATGCTTCCCTTTGTAATCTATAATCAAAATGAGTCTGAAATTACTTTCGTTTTTGGCTGACGTCACTAAAGCTGCTTGAGTTTCAACCTACGAGTTTTGGCAGGTATTTTACTGAGGAAAGTAGACCCGAAATTGACTACAAACTCTAGTATGGACCAAGCGTGGAACACTTGAATCTACTCCTGCATTACCATTTTTTCCTCATTGAAGTTTTACTAAATACTTCATTTTAAGTAAAATATGCTTCACAATCATGCTTCATTTTGACTTCAATTCAGTTTTTGCTTTCATACCAACTATGAACATGACTACAAGAACCATACCCCAGACCTCCAGTATCTAGTGCATACGAGTTCCTCAGAAACACTTTTAGACAAACCTAACTGAACTCTTACATCAAACTGACTCTGTCTGCCCACACAAAAAGTGTCAAATAATTTGTGCTGTTTGTGATCTTACTCTTGTTAAAAAAGTACTTTTAAGCAGAGCTTTTTATATTATAGTTAACTAAAACCAACTACAACCAAAAAAAAGAGTTGCGTAAAATAAATAAACAAATGAAACAATAACAGAAAAAAAAAACACTAATTTTAGCTAGTTTATGCAACATTCCTCATTTAGTTTAATTTGATGTACTAAAACACTGAAATATAATATAAAAGACATTAAAAAAACAAAAGCAACAAAATTACTAACTCTTTAAAAACAAAATGAAAACAAAATATAAACAAAAACTGACAGAATAAGTAATAGTATTCTCAATGACACTAGAATATGAAATTAAATACTTAAAAATATAGTTTTACTTTTCAAAAAAATTAATAAAATGTTAATTGTGATTAAATAGTTTTTTAATATATATTAAAAAGAAATTAGCTGAACTTGATTCACTTTTCACTTTCAAGTCTTTTTATGCTCATCAAGGCTGCATTTACCTGACCAAATATACAGAAAAAACAGCAATATTGTGAAATATTATTACAGTTTAAAATAATGTTTTAATATTTTAATACATTTTAAAATAGAATTTATTCCTGGGATGCAAAGCTGAATCTTCATGAGCCATTACTCCAGTCTTCAGTGTCACATGATACTTCAAAAATCATTCTAATATGATGATTTATTACCTTTTATTATCAATGTTGGAAACAGTTGTGTTGCTTAATATTTTTGTGAAACCTGTAATTCTTTTTTAGGATTCTTGTGTGAATAAAAAAGTAAAAAATACAAGAATACAGGTCTTTGCGATCACGTGTTATCAATTTAACACACCCTTTGGTGAATAAAAGCATTCATAAAAATGTACTGATCACTTTTAAATGGTATGTTGTTACAAAAGATTTCTATTTTAAATAAATACGGTTCTTTTTACATTTTTATTTATTAACAAATCCTGAGAAAAGTATTATAGGTTCCAACAAAATATTAAGCAGCACAACTGTTTTCAACATTTCTGAAGGATCATGTGACACTGAAGACTGAAGTAATAATGCTGAAAACTTGAAAGTGTTGCATCACAGGAATAAATTACATTTTAAAATATATTCACATAGAAAATGGTTATTTTACATTGAAATAATATTTTACAGTATTACTGCTTTTTCTAGATTCTTTTATCAATTAAATGAAGCCTTGATGAGCATAAGAAACTTCTTTAAAAAAGAAAAAAAAAAAAAAAGTGAAAATTTTACTGATCCCAAACCTTTGAACAGCATTTGTAATAACACAACACATTTGTAATGATGAAGTTGCAGTTGTAATGTATTATTAAATAATGCAATACAGTTGCTGTCACAACAAAAGATTATTAAAACAATACTTTACAATACAGTACTTCAAAATAAATCTCGTAATTTTAGATTATACTTTTAGAAAGTGCACTTTTGTAATACTAAAGTATGTTAAGAAACCATTGCAAAAGTGTGAGTGGCCTTCATTAATATTACATTATCTGCAGTACATTTAAAAAAAAAATAAATAAATAAATACTGCAAGTGCACATCCAATACATATTCATATGAAAGCAGTTTGTGGATCAGTGCAGAACATCTGCAATTATCTGCACACTACAGAGATTTATTGAAACGCTCACTGTGACAGTGCACTCAGTCGGTGACTGATTTTAATCATGTTCCATCTCCATTTTCCAGCTGTCACAATGATCTGTGACCCTGCGGGTGTAAATGGCTCTATGCGATTCTTAAATCTTGATTTCAGGGAGGGAAACAAATGATTTACTGCTTCCTTTTAAAACTGACGGTATGCATTATCTAGTGTGGACAATCCAAACCATCCATGCAGGCCACATGAAGTCATCAGACAGTAATGTTGCTTGTTCAGAGACGCAACATCATTAGGGCTAATAACTGTGCAGATAAGAGAAGCACTGAACTTGCTGTCCTAATGCTTTCAGACAATCAATGACGGCTTTCACAGACAAATGCACTCGTCATTCAAAGCTGCTCTTGTGTGAGAGCCGTGACTGTTAAAAGATGCAACTTCAGGGCAATAGGAGATGTCTCTCCTCACAGCTGTGTCATTGTGACCGAGACTTCAACTGCTGCTAACAATGATGATGCTGTAGCCAGACATTACAAACCTATGGAAATAGGCTCTGGAAAATCCTAGAGATTCCTTCTGAAGTCGTTTTATGTGTTGATGAATGAATGTTGCAGTCAGCGTGTCGGTAATTAATCAAAAGTGTCATGATGTAGTGATTCAAAAGAGTGTTTGAAAAACTAGACATCCTATGATTAACCTTTAACCCGTATTAAAGTAACCAAAGTTACTTTAAAAATGAAGAGCTGTATTACAGCAACTTTCCATCTTAAAGGGATAGTTCACTCAAAAATATAATTACTCAATTCATGTCGTTCCAAACCCATTCATCTTCGGAACACAAATTAAGATATTTTTGATGAAATTCGAGAGCTTTCTGACCCTGCAACACAACTGACACATTCAAGGCTCAGAAAGCTAGTGAGGACATTGATAAAACAGTCCATGTGACAAAACTGACACAGAAGAGAAGAAATTGTTGAGTGAAATCGTTATTTTAGTTTTTTTATTTGTTTTTGCGCACAAAAAGTATTCGCGTAGCTACATAAAATTACAGTTGAACCACTGATGTCATGTGGACTATTTTAAATAATGTTTTTACTACCTTTCTTGGCCTTTCTTGGTAGTAGAAAACTCTTGGATTTCATTAAAAATATCTTAATTTGTGTGAACGAAGGTCTTCCAGGTTCGAAATAGATCTTGGCCCCATGTTTTAAAATTCTGATCGTTTGTACAAAGGTTCAAATGGACAAATGGCTTCCTTTCAATTTTTATTTTTCAGAATCCCACTAGGTCTGTGTGTTTTCAGAATTCATTGTACCTTATTGTTTATCACATACTTCACAGTTCTCTAATGCAAAGTGGAAAAGGAGTCTCTAGGAATGTCTGACCCACTAAAAACATCAACATGCTGCTCACTGGCTCACATAATCAATCATCTGTCTCAAATGATGTCACCCGCCTCCACAGGACCATGAAAACCTCTCAACAGCAAATACAAACCAGCTATTAAGCATTCAGAGTGAACACAAAAAGTGGGCTTGCAAATGTGACCTTTTTCTTTTTGTTTGCCATAGATTTCTCAGAATAACTTGGGTTGACAAAGGTTTAATCATTAGACTCTACAATAAATAAGTGGTTGTTTTAGGGTCTAGTCAAACCAAAAATTATTCAGACACCAGATAAAATTATTTGATATATATTTTAAATATAATTTTTTTTTACCAGTGGGTCCAGGACACTACAATTTATTTTGCTATCCTTCCTTACATAAATGAAGTAAACTGTGACGCACACTCCTAAAATTAATGGTGCATTCACTGCGATGCCTTCGAAGAACCTTTTTAGGTTCCACAAAGAACCATTCAGTCAAAGGACTGTGAAACAGAAAGGTTCTTAGGATGTTAAAGGTTCTTTAAGGAACCATTTAGACAAAAAGGTTATTCTATGGCATTGTGAAGCACCTTTATTTTTAGGAGTGTATTATACCCAAAAATTCTTCATACAGTGGACTAGCAGTAAAACTGATGCAAATTTGGGACTAAAAATTATTCAGACACTTTGACCTGACCATGTTTTTTTTTTTTTTTTTTTTTATTGCTAATGCAACCTTTTTACACCACAGACTGAACAAAATTAAGCATTGCTCGTTAACTGGCCAACAAAGTATTGATAGTTGTGTAAATATTGTCATACTTTTTGTCAGAATTTTTGGTTGATTGTAATCCAATACATACCTTTCTATCAAAGTTATCTGACATTATTTAAAGAATTTGAAAGACGAATTTGTTCTGACAGAGTTTAACTCTTGAGTTCTTGTAATATTTTCTAAACTACAGCGAATAAACTGTAAAAAAGTGAGAATGTTAAAGGTGTCTGAATAAATTTTGGTTTGACTGTAGATGTTGCCAGTTATTCTCTTTTTTCATCTGAAAGATGTGTTTATTAGCAACTTTACATTGTCGCTCAATCTGACGTTAACCCGGAAAAATGTGCGCTATTAAAGTGTCTGTGCGGAGTGTGGAACCTGAATAGTAGCGCGCTTACTGTTTGACAAATGGAGGCACTGGTGCGGTCACTTGCTCTTAAAATTTTTGGTTATACAGATAAGTGTAATACATCTTTTGAATCTGTAAAGACTATGTTTATTTGTGTGCACTCTCAATAACAAATCATTGCACTTTTGTAAAATAATCAAAGGATACAGGATGCGCTTTCTGCCGTCTCGGTTTCTGTGAACTTGAGCGCAAAACTTTGAAACTCAGTGTATACTTGCCTTACAGACATGAAAAATATATCTAGGGTGAAACATCTACTTATAAATGAACCAATTCAAATGGAAAACAATATTCTTAGATTATGTATTCTGTATGAAATCTGCATACAGGCACATTACTACTGCAAAGATGACGAGTCAGTGTCGCCGACTTCATCTCTTAAGCCGGAAACAAAGAAATCACTAGTTTATCAATAAATTATTAAACATTAATGCAGTCTCCTTGCTGTTTTTCCCTGACACATTCTTAATTAGCATATCTGCCAATGCACTGTGGCAAGTTCTTTTTGCGTGCGCTTATTAGGCTATGTAGACAAATTATAGGCTAATAGTTTTTATTTATATGGTTTATTAATAAACATGTGACTTATAATCGACTAATGCTTACTAGTCAACCGAGGACAGCCCTAATATTATGCAATGTAATAACTCAGGTGCTTTTGACTCACCTTGTAGGTTTTCAGAACCAATGGTCCAAGGCTCATCAGAGTCAAAGTGAGTATCTCCACCCATCCCTGGTCCAGGAAAGTAAGCATGTGCCAGGAAACCCCCTTCTCCATCAAACGGGGAACTGTCACCATGAAAACCAGATGCGAAGAAGATCATAATATCAGGCTCCTTTCGACGGCCGTATTTGACCTCCAAGAAAGGAATCTCATCAAATGTCAGTGGCGTCACTTTCTCCCACACTTTGAAGGCACGTCTGATGGCCTCATAGGAGTTGTACTCCCCAATCTTAGGCGTGTAGTTCTGAATACTGCAGCCACGGCAGACAAGAACAACAGTGTTACAATGAAAATCAAAATAGCTGCAAATAGTGATAATATGCACTGAAGAGTCACCTGAAAGTTATGTGGCTCTTGTCCCATTTGTGGCCAGTGAGTGCATAACGTTTTCTTCGTACATTGGTCTTGATCTGACCCCCAAACTTGTCTGGGACACCACATCGGGGTCTTTTCATGGCCCTAAAAAAAAAAAAAAAGGAACAGATGAGGGGCTTAGTGTAGAATGGAAATCTTATTAGGCATGCACAATATAATGGCATGTTTAAAAAGCTGAACAAGTGGAAGCTCGTTTATATCCATCACTGTGCATTTGAGGTACAGCCAAACCAAAATTTATTCAGAAACCTACAAAATTTCTCAAATTATCACAGTTTGTTTGTTAAATTAGAAAATGGTAATAAAATGTGACAAGAACTCAAAGTTAAACTGTGTTGGAACAAATTCATCTTGATAATGTCAGATAGCTTTAATAGAAAGGTACTGTATGTAATGGATTGCAATCAACCAAAAATTCAGACAATATTCACACAAATATCAATACTTTTTTCAGTCTCTAGTGTAAAAAGGTTGCATTAGCAATTATAGAAAAAAACACTTAAGCAAAACATGGTGACCAAGTGTCAAAGTGTCTGAATAATTTTGGTCACTGTACAAAGAATTTTGGGGTATAATATGTCACAGTTTACTTTATTTTACCATCCTCACAATAAAATTACAATTATATATAGTGTCTAATTTTTAACTGTATGTTGTCTATTATCATATTCCAAGATATAAGTACGTTTTAAATAAGATTTAAAGAAATTTAGCATTACTACATTGCTCACCACTGGATGCTCTGTAGTGAATGAGTGTCATAAAATTAATATTAACAGTTCAGTTTAATATCTTGTTAAGCGAAAAGCTGCATGTTTGTAATAAATACATTTATTAAGGTATTTTAACTTTAAACCGTTGCTTGTGGAGTCCATAATCAATAATTCCCCCCACTGAAAAAGTCGATCCGCTGTTGTCCTCTCACATCAAAATCCACTGACATATTTGTTTAGAGCTGTTTTGACTTGATCTGTGCATATTTCTCTTCTTAATCAGAATTTTTTCACAACAGAAAGCAATATTAATAGAGGATTTATTGCCGGTTTGAAGTTAAAATCTTGTTTCACTTCACAAGGCATTCATTAACAGACTGGAGTTGTGTTGAATACTTAGATATTATATGGATTATTGTGATGTTTTTATCAGATGTTTGGATTATCATTCTGACGGCACCCATTCACTACAGTGGATCCACTAGTGAGCAACTGATACAATGCTAAATTTCTCCAAATCTGTTCTGATGAAAAACTCATCTACATGGCTTGAGGGTGAGTACATTTGCAGCAAATTTAAATTTTTGGGTGAACTATTCCTTTACATAGGCAACTCTCACAGTGTTATGAAAGTATATATAAAAAAAAAATAAATAAAAATTAGAGTACTGTTAACACTGATAATGCATGACTACACAAATCTAGTTCTATAGACATTAAATAACCTGCAATATTCCTTTAAGGTTCTCCTTCTCTATAAGGTGACCTTTATTTTTCTGTTCAATTACAGGTATAACAGAATGCAAGTGCTTCATGAAATATAAATGGTTTGATTTAAATGAGCTGAAGATGAATTGTTAGTAGCTCTAACAGTGTAGCTGATACATTAGATCATGTAATGGAGTAAGAGTATTACTCGATGGTGACGGGGTCGATCACTCCAGTGATCTCCAGCCCGTAAAAGCGCTGCATGTCGCTGATGGCGTTTGACAGGATTTGAGCCGAGCGCATGGTAGACATCTGCTTGCTGGCCTGCGGGAGGTAGCCGTACTGCCGCAGCCATGACTAAGAGAAGAGAAAAAAAAAAAAAAAAAAAAAAACAGACAGGAGTTAAATGGGTGATCTCATTGGAAATTTAATTTTCTTTGATTTTTCGGGATTACGGATGTTCATGGTTATTATCATTAATAATTGTCAAAATAATTTAGATTAATATCTGACCCAGGTCTACAAATCCAGTCATAAGGGTCAATTTTTTAAATATAATCTGAAAGCTGAATAAATAAGTCTTCCATTGATGTATGGTTTGTTAGGATAGGACAATATTTGGCTGAGATATTTTAAAATCTGGAATCTGAGGGTGCAAAAAAATAAAATAAATAAATAAAAAAAATCTAAATATTGAGAAATTCGCCTTTAAAGTTGTCCAAATTAAGCTGTCAGCAATGTATATTACCAATCAAAAATTAAGTTAACATTCACTGTAGGAAAATTACACAAAATTTATCATCTTCACGGAACATGATCTTTACTTATTATCCTAATGATTCTGTACACATCAATAACTGTCTGGTTCGCTCAGCTACAAAATCAGACATCAGAAGATTACAGAGAACGGTTCAGACTGCAAAGAGGATTATTGGTGCTCCCCTGCCCACTCTTCAAGAACTGCATATATCCAGAGTTAGGAAAAGAGCTCAGAAAAATCACCCTGGATCCCTCACATCCAAGCCATTACCTCTTTGAACTTTTGCCATCTGGCAGACACTACAGAACCACAAATACCTGGACAACCAGGAACAAGAACAGTTTTTCCCCCAGGCAATCCACCTTATGAACAGCTAAATGTTCCCCCCCATTGTGCAATAAAAAGTGCAATAACCTTATATTTATTTGTTACCACCTCCACCCTAATACATCCCTGCATCTCTTTCTATTCTATAGCACAACTGTGCATACCACTTATTTCTCAATTAATTTTTCCATATATTTTTTGTCCATTTATACTGTGCATTTTTTTATTCTCATCTTATTTTTGTCTCCGTGTTGTTGTTGTCTCTGTATACTGGAAGCTAATGTCACAAAAGTAAATTCCTTGTATGCACAAGCACACTTGGCAATAAAGCTCTTTCTGATTCTGATTTCTGGCATAAAAGAAAAAAATACAATGTATTGTTGGCAATTACTACAAATACACCCCTTATGACTGGTTTTGTAGTTCAGGGTAACAAATTACAGAAGTTGTAACAATACAAATCCTGTTAAAAATCAGCAAATATAACCTTCAAGGGCAAGAGAGAGATCATGAAAAAGGTCAAAAGCAAAAGGTCATAAAAAAATAAATTAAGGCACCTAAAAATCGCATGTCTTCTTTAATACCACAGCAGTTCAAAAAGCATTAGTCTGTCACAGACATGAGAATGAAGGAGAAAGAAGATATCATCACAGACTGAAAGAGTGTCACACCTGTTACATGCGACATCTAATACTGGCCCAGACTGTGTGAGAACACTTGAGGCGGATGTGATCACAGATTGAGGGGTGACGGCACCAGCTGGGCTGGCCAATTTATTGGTCTTTAGAAGAAAAGAGCAGCCACTTTTCCCCTCACTGCTAGGGGACTTTCCTTAGGGCAGAGAGTCATGCATGGAGGCACAGCTCCAATCCCATCTGGCTCTTGTGTTGGATGCAGTGGGTGATTCCAAAAGGCCAGAGGGTCCATTAAAGGGGATGAAAGCAGGGCATAATGCTCTGATTTGCATTAAATGTAGTTACACCTACTGTTTGTCATCATTACTCAGGTAATTACCACAAATTATGTCATTAAACTGCCCCATTATTAAGCCCACCCTGTGGCAACAGTAAACAGGCTGCCCTTCACACTGTTATTATTGTACCACTGAGAAAATATTTTAGTGTTTATTAATATTTTGATTTTGTTTTTATATTTTCTGTTTTTATTTTAATTTTAGCTTAAGTTCATTTTTTATTATTCATTTATTATTTGCTGTGCTTCTGTCATTTTTATATAGTTTAACAATTGTATATAGTACAAGATAAGCTAAATGAAAATGAGAAATGTTGGAAACTAGCTTTTATTTTATTTTTTTAGTTTAGTTAACGTTTTGGTTTTAATTTAGGTAACACAAATGTTTTTAATGGGTTTTAGATTTAGTTAATAAATATAATAACTTTGGTCCTAAACCAGACAGAACCTTCCATATAGAAACCAAACCTCTCTTTAATATCTCAGTTGTTTTTCCTAGACAGTAATGAGATCAAATAGAGAGCAGATGGAGAAATGCTTCACAGTTTTAAAAGTCTGAACAATATCACAAATTGTTGTCCAATTTGTAAAGATACCAATGTCTACAAATCAAAAGTCCCAATTTCATCAAATACTTGCACAGCTATATGCTGTGTCAACAACTGTATCATTAGTTTCCATTTAATGGTTTCAAAAAAGAATTATACACATGCAATACAGAATCAAATGCATAGAATTGTTCATGTCTATACTGTTGTTTTTCACCTGCTATTAATTAGCAGGAGGCTAATGTGTTCGTCCCACTGGACTCATGTGGTTAGGGGGTCACTGCGTTTATAATGTCTCCTTCTCTTCCTACTCTGTAACCAGGGCCTGTCACACAGTTGCCTGGACCAGATCTCCTCTTTCCATGGCCACAGAAAACACAGGCCTTTGTGCCTTTCTGTGTTGTGAAGGCAGCTGAATAACAGTCAAACTGTTGAATGGCTAGCCCTGTTCTGGGCAAGGCTAATATGCCACCACACCAAACCAGCTATCTTATGACTTACTTTTCTAATTACTTTTCTAAGTCATCAGACTAATAATTCTTGTCTGTTGAATCATAAAATGGGGTGAAATAATTCCAGAGACTATAGGCACCAAAATTGCAATAGTGCTTTTATCATGTAATTATCATATCATATGATATTATGAAATAAATATGTACACTGCCAACTTAGATTTGTCGTCTTGTTTCCAGCCAAAATATCAAAAAATTCTTAAATCAAGAAGGATTTTCTAGACAAGCAAAAATGATTGTCTTGTTTTAAGAAAAAGAAGTCAAAATTATGTGAGTTTTTGCTTTAAACAAGCAAAATAATCTCCCAATGGGGTAAGCAAAATAATATTGTTTTCAGCTTGAAATAAGATTATTTATAAGATTATTTTGCTTACCCCATTGGCAGATTATTTTGCTTGTTCTAAGCAAAAACTCACTTAATTTTAGCTTCTTTTTTTCTGAAAACAAGACAATAATTTTTACTTGTCTAAAAATTTGTTCTTGATTTAGGAATTTTTAGATATTTTGGCTGGAAACAAGACAAAAAAAATCTATGTAAGAAAAGCATTTTTGCAGTGTATTAGCTGTGTTTTTTAGAGTGAAGCATAATGTCACTGTTTATATATGTTTACTGTTATGTTATAGGTTTACCATTTATACGCAAACAACTCATGATCCAGTGTTTTCAGTGTCTCAGAGCACCTCAGTTCACATAAGGTGTTTAAAACAAACTCATTGCTGCAAGTGCTCTAGTTTGGGTCATAGTGTGGCATTTTCTCAAACTTCACTGACGATAGTGCTGTTTTTTTACACACTGAACAGAGCGGGACACTTCAAATGCAGATTTAAAGCACTGACAATGAACTATAGTGCATGTTTTTTTCATATCATTACTTAGTAAGTACTTTGTTGACTAGATGCTGCATTAGTAGAGAAAGCACAGCAGTATGTTTGCTATCAAGTCCCAAATCAATGTAAATGTACATAAAGACTTCACCATGGGCTGGAAGATTGTGTGTATTGTACATTTTTTAGCAAAACGTTTTTCTTTCTGTGGCTCTTATAAAGCCTGTTTGTTTCATATAGAGGGCTATAATATAGATCGCGCTTTCCCTTTATGTTTGCTCTGTTGTTTTAAACACTGAACTTCAAACTCATCTATGCTGCTTTTTGATCATTCTTGAAGTAAACCTATGTCCATTTGGTGATAAAATAATCAGTTTTAGACCGCTATTTGAACTGAACGCGACGTGTCCCGTGTGATAACTGATACAAGATCTCCTGGATGCGGCCCTGGGCTTTTGCTCGGTCTGTGACTAAAATATTTCGTTATTTTGATTAGATATTCATCAAGTATTCTAGAATAGAAGCAGTTAAACTGAGAAACTATACATACAATATCTATATGATGTAATTTCAACACTATGGCTTTTGTGTAGATGTTTAAAGACACTAAGAGTCCATTTGTAGCATTAACTAAGATTAATAAAGCTGTAGAATGTAAGAATTGTTCCTTGTTAGTGTGTCAATTTCAACATTTACTGATATTTTTAAATATATAATTAACATTAATACATTTATTATTTTACAAAGTATGGTTCAGACCCATTTTTAAATAGTACTGTTTTAGTTTCCATTCAGTATCCATTTTAAAAACTATCGGTTGATTAATTGGTATCGAGTACCAGTGTGGTCTAACCTAGCTAACGGTATAGGTAAAATCCAAAACAGGTCGACCTCTAATCACAGCGATACGTCAAATTTTACTAGTTCACTAGTATTAACAGTTATTCATGCAGTTTTTAAGAGATTACTACTAAAAATGACTTTGAAATAACATTCAAAAAACTTGGCGGGTCACTTAAGACGTCCAAAATCTACACCTTTTCCACTATCATTTACACGTATTACATAGTGCCATTTCCATATTTTTTGTCAACTACTCTTGCATTTCCTCACCAACAGCTTTCTTACTCTCCCTGAACACAATCCTCTTTGTGTCTCCCATATAGGGCTGTGGGAGAGGGAAGTGCTAAAGGGCTGGACACACCTTACCCCCACAGATAAGACTGCCGCGCTTTCAGTCACTCAGAGCCCTGGGGCTTTTAGCAGGGTGAGAGGTGGGAGGGTGTGTGTACTCCCACAAGAGAAAGACATTACCCTAGTGTTCTGCTTACTGGCTCATAAAGGACAACAACGTTCTTACTTTCATTTATATGTTCTTTCCTCAGGTCAAGGGCACCTGGAATCATTCCGCTAGATATTCGTCACAGGCCACTGAAATGAATGAGATAAACAAAGACCCCCTTAAAAGCCTAAAGTGTTTCAGCATCCACAACATCCCATGTCATGCATACAGAGTAAGGCTTTGCAAAGAACTCAGGCAAGGAGAGCCATCCTTCTCTCCCATCAGCCACCGTGCCAGCGCTGGCTCAACGGGACCTTGAGAGCTGCTGCCAACAGCACGTCCTCCAGGAACCTGTGATTCACAGCGCGTCGTGAAAAGACTCAGGTTTAGTGTGTGTGAGAGAGCGTGTGTGTGTCCAGAACAATGTCAGCCAAGAATCTAACGACTAGAGAGCGCTATTATTCCTGAGCCTTGGGTGCGTGCCATTTTTTGGTCATTAAGTGAGAGGGAAGGGAGAGCGAGCGAACCAGATCAAGTGAAAAAGATTAAGAGGAAGACAGGAAAACAGAACATGATGGAGGAGGGGAGGAGTGAAATACGTTAAGGCAGACTGGGTTTTTTGGCCTTTCAGACATGATTCTGGCTCTGATATCTCAGGTAACGGGTCTGGGAAATAAAGCAATGACAAATTTAATTTAAACTCCATGCGGTCTTCTCTCTCAGCTCCGGGCCACAGGGAGCTGTGTCACTGCAGAAAATACAATAAATAGATTTAAAAAAAAAAAACATTTAGGCTATATCCTTAATGGCAGGCAATTGGGTAATGAGACGCAAAGCAAGGTCAAAGGACAAAGCACATCAATCAGCTGTCAGTTTCATTTTCCAGCTGGGTAAATCAATAACCTTAATCAATGACAACAGCAATGCCAAACTAAATTAAATAGACAACCAAGTGTGGAGTTCTTGGAAGGAGGTGGAAGTATCACCAAAATAAACTTAAGTAAAGTAGCTGTAGCTCTTGTTAGAAAGCATTTTAGTAGGATGCACAGTATATCTGTAGCATATCAGTTATTGGCCAATATTAGTGTTTTGTTGTTTTACATATCAGTTAATATATTGGATATGTACTGGTCAATATTGAATATTTAATTGTAATGCTTTTAGTTTAGCATGCAAACAAAAACTAAAATCTAAACTAAAATGAATATATGATATAAAAAATATAATATAATATATATATATATATATATATATATATATATATATATATATATATTTATTTTTTATTTTTTTTTTACATTTCCCACTTAAATTTAGTTTAACTTGATATACTAAAACATAAGTAAAAAAAAAATATATATTGATAAAAAAATATATATATACAGTGCCTCAGAGATACTAAAATAACACTGATTGTGATAATACAAGCATTTAAAATCACTTTATTTTTAATTACATTTTTATATTTTACACAAAACAGAATTTTAATAATCAGCTTTAACATCAAAATTCAATTAATTTTAAATGATAATTTTATTTTTATTTTATCAGTATATTGTGCACTATCAGACGGCATCGCAGGTATTGCATTGACGCAGATGATGCAAAAACTGTAATAATATTGTGTTATAATGTTAGCATTTAATCAAATGCTTATTTTTCAAAATATATGTATGCACTGTATGTTTTTTTTGGGGCAACATGCACTAAACTCCAATGGATTTCCCATCAATTTTCAAATCCTCATATGCTTCACATATGCATTAGAAACATTATTTGTGTGCCATTCTAAGCTGCTGCTTATGAAAAGCATTCCAAATCAATCACTTATGATGGTCCATTTCTGTGTGGATAAAGCTTCCTACGTACAGTACAGACAGCAAGGCAGGCCTAGCGAATCCCCTCATGACCCTGCAGTAATTGAGCTGGTGAATGTGGCCCTGGTTCTTAATAAGAGAGGAAATAGACCTACCAGTCAGAAGTACAAGTCATCCACTGAGACATGAACACAATTAGCAGTTAATGCGGTTCCACGGTCCAATCACCTCTCATTATCCCTCTCAGTCATAGTGAGGCAGCCCAGACCCCACACAAATGGCTCGCCATGAGTTTGTGGGAAATCACAAGGATGCGACGTGCCAGATATTCCACGGACACACAGGGCAGATAAAGAACATGAGGGAAAAGTGGGACTCCAGGGGTTAAATGCAGGATAGAGATAAGGTTGCAGGAAGCGATACAGTCGGCTCCCTATGAAGTACAGTGCTCATAAACCTCCTCCTCTCCCTGCTCCATGAGCTCTTCCTGTCTCTCTATCTCCCCGCACCTCTGAATACAGTCAGCTGAACACAAGAAGTCTCATTGTTGCGCCTCAGCTGCCTGAGAGCCCTCCAGTCCTAAACGTCTCTTAACTGTTTCTGTTTGTGGCCTATTTAGAAAACAGCTGTTGCATTCACTGATCACATGCAGCATGGAAGAGCAGGCCAACACCTCTACACCCTCCATCCAGCAGCTAGTTAAACATTCCTCATAGTTTGTCTTTATACACATGGCATATCCAGAAATGACTCTATTTGAATTGCCAAGATAAAGCTATCTGAAAACGAAGACTTTCAGCGAGGGAACCGACAACAGCCGAAAGCAACCTTGTTGCCAGTCCCTCCTCCAGGAAGTACACGTTCATGAGACACCACTTTGAAATCATATCTTTGTTTGAGAAAGCAAATGCTTTTCTATGAAGTATTGTATTGTAAAGAACTGTACGACAAAAGGCTCTCAGAGCAACACCCACACAGAAACTCACAACACTCCCTATCCTCGCTCAAGCGTCTGCATTGTTTGTGCTAAGGGTGAATTAACACAAGCTTTGAGTTTGCACTTCTCTCACTCCAAAGGGGTAATCCAAAACATGTAATTCTACATTCAGACTTTTATTTACTGATCACTTACTGGGTCTCATACAATTACACAATTCAAATGTAATTTATTTCAGTGTCACGTGATCCTTCAGAAATCATTCTAATATGCTGATTTGGTGCTCAAGAAGTTGTGCAGCTTCATATTTTGGAGAAAACTCTGATTCACTTCTAATGTCAAGGTAAATTTAAACATTCAGCAAGGACACATTAAGTTGATCTGAAATGGCATGAAGGCATTCATAATATTGATGATTTGTTTTTGAAATAAATGCTGTTTATTAAAGGGGTCATCAAATGCAAAATCCCAATTCCATTTTTTTAAAAATCCCCAATAATAATTTCTCAGATCAGGCCAATTTAAAATTCCTGGCAGAATGACATAGTTCTGCACAGGCCCCTCCCACAACTATTGATTGACATGGCCATTTTAGCACAGACCTGCTCTGAGTGAGCTGTAAACTGTCCACCTGAATTGCTTTGACACCTGAGCAGGGGTAGGCAAGAACGTCTCCTAAGCGACTGAGGTGTATTGTTGTTGGATATAATAATGAGCATAGCAGTTGTCATTTACTCCCGAAATCTGAGCTGCTGAGGACACAGACTTTTGTTTTTTAAGGGAATGCTCCCCCGATCTACCTAAATGAATCTATGTTTGCACGGATCATTCGTGATCCAGCTTCACCTACAGAAGGAGTGAGTATAAGAGTTATGAATCTTTGCAAATTGCCTTTTCTACTATGCTAGTTAGTGGCTAAATGCGGCTAAAGTTAACAGTCTCAGAGAACGGCTTAAAGGAACACTCCACTTTTTTTGAAAATATTTTGAAATAATTTTCCAGCTCTCCTAGAGTTAAACGGATGAGTTTTACCATTAAATCCATTCAGCCGATCTCCAGGTCTGGCGTTAGCACTTTTAGTATAGCTTAGCATAAATCATTCAATATGATTAGACCATTAGCATCTCGTTTAAAAACTACCAAATATTTTCAATATTTTTCCTATTTAAAACTTGACTCTTCTATAGTTACATTGTGTACTAAGACTGACAGAAAATTAAAAGTTGTAATTTTCCAGGCTGATATGGATAGGAACTATACTCTCATTCTGGCATAATAATCAAGGAACTTTGTTGCCGTTCCATAGGTGCAGCAGGCGCAAAAATAAAAATAGTCCCCAGCTAGGTAACTTCCAACATGACCAGCACTAAGCCACTAAGGTAAGAGTAAAATAGCCGGGGACTATATTCAGGCGCTGCGTAACATTATTGCGCCTACTACACCCTTGGTACAGCAGCAAAGTTCCTTGATTATTATGCCGGAATGAGAGTATAGTTCCTATCCATATCAGGTTGGAAATCGCAACTTTTCGTTTTCTGCCGGTCTTTGTACACGATGTAACTACAGAAGAGTCAAGTTTTAAATAGGAAAAATATTTAAAATATTTGGTCATTTTTGAACAAGATGCTAATGGTCTAATCTGATTTAATGATTTATGCTAAGCTATGCTAAAAGTGCTACCGGCAGACCCGGAGATCGGCTGAATGGATTAAAAAAAAAAAAAAAAAAAAAAAAAAAAAAAAAATTGGTAAAACTCATCTGTTTAACTCTAGGGGAGTTGAAAAATGAGCCTATTTTAAAAAAGTGGAGTGTTCCTTTAAGCTGGCTGCACACAAGACGGGTTTCAAGTCTTAACCGATTTTAAAACCATGGGAGACCTCAGACATGAAGACAGTTTTCTCCGATTTTTAGCCATATAATTCTCCAAATACGCACACTAGACGATTCGACCAGACCGTGAGACCACACACTTGTTGACTGTAGAAACGATTTCACAGTGACACGAGATCTCACAGAGACGCGTGAGATCAAACGTGACTAGAGAAGAAAAACAAATGGAAGACAATTAACGTTGTGAGTTGGCTCTCCCAGCATGCATTCTGTTTAACAGTGAAAAACAATGTATAAAAAAATAATATAGGGAATGTATTCTGCTTTCATGGCATTTTTTTGTGACTACCAAGTTTCAACTATAGAAGCACGCAACATCAGGTAAGTGATGCTTGCTTGCTCTCATTGGCTATCCCAGGTATCTTGTCAGAGGCATCCCGATCAAGAATCCTAAACATCAAACATGTGTGATATTTATGATTCGAGTTCGGGGATGCTATATCTCGATAGTTAAATTAATGTGAGGTGTCCTCACGAAGTTAAATAATCGTGAGGACACCACACAACAAAAGAATTCTGGACAAAAAATTGTTTGCGACAAGCCTCAAATCAGGCCACACCCCCCGATCGTTAAAATCTACCTAAAAATCATAGTGTGCAGCCAGCTTTATCACCCCAAGGAAGAGAGGGGCTGGGTGAGCAGAGCTCATTAGCATTTAAAGGGACATGTACCGAAGCGGCTCGCTGTGAACAGAGCTGTTTTTGACAAAGTAAAAATGTTGTTGTTCTACACTACCATTGAGAAATTTTCACCAAAGTATGTTACAGACTTTTCAATAAGATCCACTGCAGAGTTTAGCTCTAATCCTAATCAAATACACCTGAGCATGCAAATCAGTGTCTTCAGGATCATTAGAAAATCACAGGTATAGGCGGGTTTGATCAGGGTTGGTGCTAAACTCTGCGGTAAAGTGAATCTAGTGAGCCAGATTTGAGGATCCCTGCTCTAGATGCTTAAAATTCAGCTTTGCCATCAAAGGAATTCAATGCTATCTCACAACCAATTCATACGCATTTTATGAGGTGGCTAATTTATACAAATTCGTATGACCTTATCCGTTCGATTTGTCTAGCCCCAGTGATGGGTAGGTTTAGGGGCAGGGTTAGTGTGGAAAGCCCTTATATGGAGAAAGCTTAGGCGTTTTTATGCAAATGGCTAATCTCAGGCATGTGGTTGCTTATTAATGTTAGAATAAGGTTAAGAACATGTACAATCCCTAAGATGTTGTTTTTATGTTTTTGAATGAGACCCGGTTATTATCACATCCATATTCTTAATTTTGAATCTCAAATGCATGTTGTAAGCAAAACACCCAGAATTCTGGACTAATTAATGAAAGCAGATCCATAACAATGTCTATAAAAACATGGACTCTGTACCAAGTGGAGGGTCAACTTCATAATCACAACCTTTAAAGCTGATATACTCCAGAAAAAAAAGGAATGCATGCACTTGAGCCTTTGTCCCCACAGTTGTCTCACCACACACCCAAATCAGTGAGTCATACAGCTTTAACACATAATCCACTTAAAACTCCTTCTACCACTGTGGCATGTACAGACCTATTGCTGTCACTCAACATTTGTGACTGGTAGAATTACTGAGATAAACTGCTCTTTCTAAAAGGGGTCCGCTGTAGGTTTAAAGAAGTTTATATTACCACAAGACCATCAGAGATCAGTACAGTGAAGCAGAAGCCCAGATTTATCAAGAAGTGCACTCTTTTAATGGCCATCAAAGCAAAAGTTGGCTACAGTATTGCAAAAGTTGGTGGGCAATAGTATAGCCGATGTGATAGGCAGGTGTGTGGGAACTGCAGGTTACTAAGGTCAATTACTTCCAGCCCAGGAGTACATCTAGTGCTGTTGTTAATGTTTTTCCTGATTATTCAGGTTAATCTGGGTCAGGACTGATTCAAAGTGGCAGCAGAAACCTGAAAGAACCAATATGAGGCTCCCTGCCAGATTTGTGAATCTGGTGAACAAAATAATCAATTCAGAAAGACAGTTTAGATCTTTGGCTTCTGTCAGTCTCTTTGCACAGTGCCAGACCACCAATGACAGGGTTTGGGCCACTGCAGCACTGCATACATGGGGTGGCACACCGCTCAACAAACCTCAAACCACACAGACTACAAACTCTTCATACCTCCCTCCACTATAAAACTAAAAACATCCCAAAGTTTGGCTACAAGGATTTAAGTGGTAAGAACTTTGGTGTTTGAAAAACCTTAGTTACAAGCTAAATAACAACTTTCTAATTAGCTGTCTGATATTTACGCCATTCACATGCTGAGTTACAAGCTTTCAGCTTAAACCAGTCAGCTGTCATATAAAAACCAGACCTGAGATTCTGCTCTAGAGAGAAAATGCACAGTGCATTAATGGGAAACACACCAAAAATGTTACCCTGAACCACAAAACCAGTCATAAGTTTTGGGGGTATATCTGTAGCAATTGCCAACAATAAATACATTGTATGGGTCAAAATGATCAATTTGTCTTTTATGCCAAAAATATTTAGAATATGAAGCAAAGCTCATGTTCAATGAATATATGATGTAAATTTCCTAACGTAAATATATCAAAACATATTTTTTTATTAGTAATATGCATTGCTAAGAACTTAATTTGGACAACTTTAAAGGCAATTTTCTCATTATTATAATATATATATTTATTTTATTTTATTTATTTATTTATTTATTTTTGAACTCTTGACCAAATATTGTCCTATATGACTTTCAGGAGATGTATAAATCTCAGCTTTGTGCTCCAGGGTTTACACATATATCAAATGCATTCAATAGAGAGAGAGAGCAATAAAATCAACAAAGCAAAAATATTTAAATTAAATTATTACCTCTCCATTAAAGGTTTCATCTCCAAAGGTGTGCGCTCCACTCATCAAGAGCACCAGAAGAGAATAAATTAGAGTCCGTCTCCACAGCAGCGTGATCGAGTCATCCCATAATACTGCCATCATTCTCATCAGGATCAAATGATAGCAGTAAAACTCTTCCAAAGTATAACTAAAGAGGTTAAAATTAAACTGGCTGCAACTAAAAACACAAAAAAGTCCAATGCACTCAGATTAAAAACAACATAGTGCTGGGCTCTCCTCTAGTTGTGTGTCCTTTCTGCAGAAGCGCACGGTTCTTCAGCGCTAATAATCATTCAGTGAGATTTAAACGCCAGTCCCAGGCGCTGTACCAAGAGTCAAAGAGGTCCGATGGTCTGGCTGAAGTTTCTGAGTGTGTTAGGTATCATATCCAGCGGGTGTGCCCACTTAATGCTCGTTTCATCCCACTCACGTGGTGCCTATAAAATTAATTACAGCTACAACCTACTTCAAAGCAGGCGCTGTGCAAACTTACGTTGCAATTTCCTCTTGTACTATGAGTAGGTAAACGAAGCATGAATAACAGCTGGTGTGACTGTAGTGGGTAACGTTAACAGAGATTTGAATTTCTTGGGACAGGAACTCGCTCGCAAACTGTGCCGTCGATCGTCGCGCAGCAACCACAATACAAGAGCGTTCAAATTATTAGCAGATGACTGCGACACACTCTGACACCTGTCTTGGATCACCACCCTGCTTGTAAAGATTTAATATGATAGTTTCTTCTCGATAAAATCCGCGTTTTCTCTCAGTTGTCTTGGGCGGGTTCCAAGTCGTATCCGCCGCGTGTTCGCTGGTGGCTTGTTGTGACGCCCCTCATGTGTGCAATAAGTGACTCGGACTTTGTGCCGAATCCTGCGGCTTGTCCCGCTGCCTTGTAAAGCTGGAGGAGGGGCACAACAAAACGGACACTAGTAAAGTATCCACTGCCACCTCCAGTCTGGACATTTATCCTAACACAAAGAAGTGTCTTTGCTTCTTTGCAGTACTTTTAAGCTCTGTAAATTTAAAAAAGTAGGCTACTCATGGTTTTAGTTGTCACTTCAGAAAATGTTTCTATAAAACTGTCAGCTACCAGACACTCTGAAATATGCTCTGGTCAATGTTGTTATTATTTATTTATATATATATATATATATATATATATATCACATCCGGGGAGTGAATTTCAAGGGGGCACGGCGTTCCAGTTAAAAAAAAAAAAAGTGGTTGCATTTTTTGGGGGAAATAAAAGGGTTTCTATATTTTAAGCACTTAAACAGCCTACAAAAGCCATAGAACAGCTTCGCACACAACCATAGACCAATACATAATAATAACAACAACATAGCGGGCTGCGCAATGCAGACTGTTGTGATTGGCCATAATACCAGCCGGCAGCCAATTGAAGTGCTTCTCTTTCGGTGCGCGTCTTTCTCCTCACAGAAGTAGACCGCTTCATGTAAATTCTCTGAGATAATAAATCATGATTTTTGCCGAAAATCTGAACTGAAACCGTTAATTTAACAGATGAAATAAGACAAATGATATGCATAAATTTGTGTTAAGGTACCTGGTGATCCGTTCTAAAAAATAATGTCGTCTAGCTCGAAAAGAGCTCGAATTTCGACTAAAAACAGTATCAAAATCTCCCACACTTGCACAAGCAAGTGACAGCTCCAGAAACGCACACAGTAATCCACAAATACATTCGCACAAAAGACATACTTTAAAATGGCGACACATGCTGGTCAAAACTGTAAATGTAATGAAGACACAGGCCAAGCATGTATTGATGCCTTTTACAAACTTACTGCAAATTACAAAGTGTAATGTACATATATTATGTTATGTATATAATATGAAGTGTGTGTATAAGATGTTTCTTTATTAATTGTAGGGCTTGTTTTGTGTTTTATGGAGGGATTAGCTGTTAATGCCAATTAGAGACCATAATAATATAATTAATATACTAATGATTTTCTCTTTTTTATCATGCACAACGGGTCATCAATAGTAACAAAGCCTTGTTTGTGTCATATCATCAAGCTTATCACGTGACACTTTGCAGTCACAATGGCACGGTATAACTGATGTGTCAGTTTCATTTCAGATTTTTCTGTAATTCATATTCATATTCATTAACTTGTTGACAAAAATGTTACATTTCTGAAATTCCAATTGTTAAAGGGGTCATGAACTGCATTTATTTTTGTTTTTTAATGTTTCCTGGAGTGCACTTATAAAGTTTTTTTTTTTTTTTTTTTTTTTTTAAAAAGTCATAATTTAGAAATAAATGGCAAGTTTTTTACCTGATTAATTTTTAGAAAAAGAAAAACTTAAACTTAAATAATTACAATTTAGAAATCACTGATCACAGGTCAGGCATTAGAATGAACACTGTTACTTACATGATGTAGCATTGCTGTCGGATCCATATCATAAAAGTCTGTTTACAAAGCCTTGTTGAAATTGTGACTAAACAGTAAAATCTAACTTTCACATTCTCATGTCACTATTCAGTAATACGCTAGTTGGCAGCACCAAAGATATGATGATGCAGACATAGGCGTTGATCTTCATCTGGAAAGACTGTCTTTTGCTTTACTATGACATCATAATCTCACACTTTTCTAATCAAGTCATTTTCTGACTTTGGTTTCAATAAAAGCTGTATTTGGAATAAAAAAGTTTTCAGTTCTGAAAGTTACAGGATATTCTTATAGTACAATGACCTCATATATGTCAAAAGCTCAAAGGTAAATTTGATTTCTCAATACATCTAAAGGGCATCTTTTGGGTCAATTCCACCCCCCACTCCCACAGTACCCCCAGTGATTTTTTTTTCCATTTCCAGCACTATATATATATATATATGAGTTCAGATGCAAAAAATCCATCTGACATCTTTCTTTAAAAAATTACAAAAAAATAAAAATAAAAATTAGGCTCCAATATATAGGTTTCTATGTAAGTACTGGTACTTCTGACTTGGGATTTTATTGAGTTTGAAGTAAAAGTATTTGATTAATGTATAATGTGTCGAGAGCATTCATTCAGTATCATTATCTCATTTTTGACCATTTTGCATCTGAACTCTTCATATAGGCCTATATATAATATATATATATATATATATATATATATATATATTAGGGCTGTCAAACGATTAATCGTGATTAATCACATCCAAAATAAAAGTTTATGTTTACATACTATATGTGTGTTTACTTTGTATATTTATTATGTACATATAAATACACACACATGCATGTATATATTAAAACAAAATATTTATATTTAAATATATTTATACCCGTATACAATTTAGATTATAAATAAATATAAATATTTTATATGTAAATCTAAAATATTTTTCCTTAATATATACATGCATGTGTTTGTATTTATATATACATAATAAATATACACAGTACACAAATATATAGTATGTAAACATAAACTTTTATTTTGGATGCGATTAATCACGATTAATCGTTTGACAGCCCTAATATATATATATATATATATATATATATACATACATACACATTATATATATAATTGTTTACCCAGTGCAAGAAATAAACAGATAGCCAGCTGTAAGCCAATGTGACAAATTTACTCACTCACTGGGATTGAGACAATCGTATTGCTTATGTGACAACTGGAATGAGATGTTTACTGTAATATTATGACACAGCGCCCCCTACTGCCATTTTGTTGCAAGACTGTAGAGCATCCCAGGGAGTTTGAATAATGAATTTAATAATACTAACTAATACATTTTATTTGGAAATCAAGGTCCCAGAGTCTGGAGGAAGACCGGAGAGGCACAAAAGTCAAGCTACTTAAAGTCCAGTGTGAAGTTTCCACAGTCAGTGATGTTTGGGGAGCCATGTCATCTGCTGGTGTGGGTCCATTGTCTTTTATCAAGTCCACAGTCAACGCAGCTGTCTACCAGGAAATTTTAGAGCACTTCATGCTTCCCGCTGCCGACAAGCTTTTTGGAGATGATGATTTTATTTTCCAGCAGGATTTGGCACCTTCCCACAAAGCCAAAACTACCAGTACCTGGTTTAATAGTCATGGAATAACTGAACTTGATTGGCCGGCAAACTCGCCTGACTTAAACCCCAATGAAAATCTATGGGGTATTGTCAAGAGGAAGATGAGGGAACAGGGAATCTACCATAACACCTCAACTGTGTCAAAGGCTGATCGCCTCCATGCCATGCCGCCTTGATTCTGTAATTAGTGCAAAAGGAGGCCCAACAAAGTACTGAGGACATAATATAGTACATTAACACACTTTTCAGAAGGCCAACATGTGTTTAAGGTCCTTTTTTTATTGGTCACATGAAATATTCTAATTTTGTGAAATACTTAATTTTTTTTCTTTAATCCATATCCATAATCCATCATCGAAATTGAAACAAATAAAGGCTTAAACTATTTCACTTTGTGTGTAGTGAACTAATATAGCATACAAGTTTCACTTTTTGAAACAAATTATTGAAATAAATGGACTTTCCCTCGATATTCTAATTTGGCACATACCTGTAGACTGAATAAAAATATAGACTAATATGCTGATAAAAGAGATCCATCATATACATTGCAGTTTTGATAAAACTCTATTATGCATTTTTTTTTTTTTTAATTTCCGGTAGCTAAGTGCAAAAAAATAATCTCCCAATCATGCCTTCGTTTTGCCCAAATACACTTTGTTAAACATCTCATTTTTATTATTTATATTTTAGCTAGACAGACATTGCAGAGAAAAGCAGTTCCGGTTACTGTGGCGCTTGTAAGGTGTGGGAATAGCGTGAAGATAAAAGTTTATAGATTAGAGAAACCCAAAACAAAAATTTGTTTTGGAATTGTTCTGGCACAGTGACATTTTGGTGTGGCATTCTTGATTTTGTCAAACGTTATGTAAATCATAACGTTTAGAATTTATAGAAATGTAGTACCAGGGCATTTTAGTGACACAGTAAAAGATTTAGAGATTACAGTCGTAATATTTTGAGAATAAAGTAGAAATTAGGAGAATGGAGTCAAAATATTTTATTAATTTGCATGTGCAGTGCCCTCTCACACAACATTATAACTATAATCTCGTAATTGCTAGAACTTTATTCTCGTAATTTTGATTTAATTCTCTAAATATTTCATCTTTATTCTCATAGTTTGGAATTTTTTTCTCAAAATATTTTAACTATTCTCTGCTACGACTTTCTCATAATTTTGACTTTATTCTTGTATTACTACGACTTCTCATAATTTTGAATTTATTCCCATGATATACTTTTTTTTTCTTTTCATTTTGCCTTCATTCTCAAAATATTTATTTTTGTATTACTCCAACTTTATTCTCATAAGTTGGTCCGTTTCCCAAAGTATTTTGACTATTCTTGTATTGCTGCCACTTTCTCGTAATTTTTACTTTATTCTCATAATTTTGTCTTCATTCTCGAAATATTTAAACTTTATTTTTGTTTATCATTGCTATGACTTTATTCTCGTAATTTTGACTTTTTTCTCAAAATATTTTGACTTTCGTATTGCTACGACTTCTCAATATGTTGACTTTCTTTTCTCAAAATGTTTTGACTTTCATATTGATACGACTTTATTCTCATAATTTTGACTTTATTCTCAAAATCTTTCAACTTTATTCTCGTATTGCTATGACTTTATTCTCATAATTTTGACATTATTCTCAAAATATTTTGACTTTCTTATTTATACGACTTTATTATCATAATTTTGACTTTATTCTCAAGATGTTTCGATTTTTTTCTCGTAATTTTGACTTCATTCTCAAAATATTTAAACTTTTTATTCTCATTTATATGACTTTATTCTTGTAATTTTGGCTTTTTTTCTTAAAATATGTTGACTTTCGTATTGCTACTATTTTTTTCTCGTAATTTAGAAGTTATTCTCAAAATATTTTGAATTTATTTTTGTAATTTTTACTTTTTTCTAAAAAATATTACGACTTTAATCTCGTAATCTTTTTTTTAACGAACCAAACATTGTCGTAGAAATTTACTTTTTGGATTCTAAGATTCTAAAAAAAAGGAAAAAATTTTGTAAACAATGTTCTTCCGTTAGCTAAGTATCACATTCATAAAAGTCAATTTTCTAAACAGGAACCTCTTTTTTGAGATTTAAACTTGAAATAAAAATGTATAGCCTATTGAGTTCTCTAAAAACTTTTAAACATTTATAAAATGGCACTTAATCTGGACAAAGAATGATGGACCCTGGCTTGTTGTATTGCTATGGCAGGACAAAAAATTAAAATAATTGTTTTTGATGATTTTCAAGCATCTTAATTATTATAAAAACAATTTCTGATTGTGAAAAAAAGACAAAAAGATGAAAGTTTTTCTCAACAAAATAGAAAAATGTAATGCTTTTAACAGGTGAATCATATACATATATTTGTGTAAAACTTAAATCTGTCACAGTCTGCATTCTTGAGACTCCTGTACTTGTCATTAAGGGCGTCTGTCTTGTGTTCGATCCTACCCCTAAAAAGCTGAGTCTATTTGAACTGTCTTGTGTTTAAGACAGGTGTATTAAAGGACTGCTGGGAATGTCGGAGATAAGAGCATAATTGACTGTGTGCTGAGAGCAGAAGAGTGTCTAGGGTTGGCAAATTAGAGTGCTTTCTAACATCCGTCAACGCAAACAAATGAAGGCTCTTTTCAAATCCTTTATTCAAACACACACGGAAGTAGAGCAGTTAGGCCTGCATAAAGAACTAGATAGTCTGTAAACAAGAAAGACCCCCTTAAAATAAAACTGTTAATGGGAAGACACTAACAAAAACATCTTGCCAAAGTTCTCTTGTTCATACTTGTAACTAGGAAGCAGAAGTTACACTGAAATATAACTTTGTTTAACCTTGTGTTAAATATTGGAGAAAATGAACTGTTTTTACTAGATTCAGACATTGGATATTCAGACATTGGACAACAGTTACAATTCAATTTTGTTGAATGCCTATAGAATAAATGGGTAAAAGATGAAAAAATAAAAAAAGTCACAATTTAGTATACAATTTCATTGCCACTAATTGGCGATTTGAAATTTCCAATTGTTTTAAGTTATTAAAACATATAGTTTCAATAGGATTAAAGGATTAGTTCACTTTCAGAACAAAAATTTTTGGATAATGTACTCACCCCATCATCCAAGATGTTCATGTCTTTCTTTCTTCAGTTGTAAAGAAATTATGTTTTTTGAGGAAAACATTTCAGGATTTCTTTCTGTATAATGGACTTCTATTGTGCCCCCAAGTTTGAACTTCCAAAATGCAGTTTAAATCCAGCTTCAAATGGTTCTAGCAGAGGAAATGTCTGATCTAGCGAAACAATCAATTATTTTCTAAACAAATGGACAATTTATGTACTTTTAACCTCAAACGCTTTTCTCGTTTAGTTTCTGCGCTGTGCATGCGTAGTCTGTGCAATCCAGGTCAATGCAGTTGATAAAACTCCCATCAAAATCGTCCTACAATGCTGTTTTACCTTTTTTTGTAAAGGGAACGTTTGATATTCTTTGTATGTTCACTTTGTAAACACTGGGTTGGTACTTCTGCAGCGATGTAGGGCGATTTTGAAGTTGGGGAAGAAAACGAGATAGGAGTTTTTCGACATACCCTAACTGTACTGACGTGGATCACACAGACTATGCATGTGCATTGCAGAGACGAGGCACAACGAGTGTTTGAGGTTAAAAAGTATATAAAATCAATAATAATCTTTTTCGCTAAGTAAGACCATTCTTTCTCGGTTGGGATTGTTTAGAGCCCTTTGAAGCTGGATCTAAACTGCATTTTGGAAGTTCAAACTTGGCGGCACAATAGAAGTCCATTATATAGAAAGAAATCCTGAAATGTTTTCCTCAAAAAACATAATGTCTTTATGACTGAAGAAAGAAAGACATTAACATCTTGGATGACAAGTTAAGAACTGTTACCTTTTTTCATTGAACACATTTTTGAGAAATTTGAATAAAGTGCTGCCTACACTGTACTAAATTAAGATGTAGAAGGTCAAAAAAAGATCTGGATGTTGTTAAAGTGAACAATGAGTTGGTGTTTGTGTTATTTACATGAAAAGTCAAAAATATCACATGAGTAGTTTCATATTGTGTTAATGGAACATCCTGTTTTGATTATGATAACACCCAGAGATAACACCCATTGTAACATGTTTTTTTTTTTTTTGGCTTTTGGCTTTTGGCACAAAAATTATGATTATAAATAACATCCTATGAGCAAATTATTTAAAAACAACAACGTTTCTTTTTTTGTGCAATTTGTGCAGTAGTGATAATTATTAACAATAATTTCTGCCCTAGCTGGAATGTTATTTTATGTAACACAAATATAGTCTACTTCTAAGTTTACTTTTATCCCCATTTAGCGGATAAACAAAATGTATTGCTATAGCATGAAATAAAATTGGCTACATTTTCTAAATACTTTAGTTTTGCTAAATCTTCTCTAGTATTTATTTACATGTATGTTTGTTTGTTTGTTTGCTGTTTGTTAGTTTCCAAAGCAGCGTTATCAGGTTTTTCACAGTGAGTCAAATTATAGTTTCCTCTTTCCATCAGTGTCCTCATTTATTCAAATCAAGTCTTTGGAAGTATGTTATCAGCTTTTTGTAGAGAAATAAAATGTTATTTGACGTTACATGGTAAATAAAATAAAATCTTTTTTAAAATCTTTTTATAGGCCTAGAGAAATATTTATTGTTTTAGCATTGCGTGGTACTTAAAAAACACAGAATATCATGAAGATACCATAGTACTTTTTTTAAAGTATAAAGTTTTGTTTTCAAATTTTGCTTTTCTGTACTTTTTTTTTTTATGAAACTGTTTTGCTGTTCTGCGATAAAGTCCTAAATTTTGTAATTATGTAAAATAATCCCAACTACCAAAATGAGCACAGTATTACAATATAATCAGAAAGAAGCCATAAATTACACTTAACCATTAAGAAACAGTAGTGCTGAGGATTTGGTCATATCATATAATATTATTTAATTATATTAGTCAGTCAATGTCATTTGAAACAGTATAACAGCCATTTTTTGTTGGCCATTGCAATTTTTCCATTCGTATGCAGATGTATGTTTTTTATGTATGTTTATTGTATTGCTGAAAGCCAAATGTGGTGACAAGGCTTGTCATTGTGCTCCATCATCAGTAGAGTTCAGTGAGTGTGACTGAAACCACAAAATTTGAGTTTGGTTCTTCATTTCTCGGTGTGTGAATTGTAAACTTTCCACAAAGCTGTCACAACTTCTTGCTTGATGACTAGAAAAACAGTAAGGTAAGAGAAGAAAGGCTATATCTAGGTTATGTATTTAAACCAAATGATTAAATAATTGTAAATATTTATATTCAGATTATTTATTTAGGCCTAAATTGCATATACAGTATGTTTAACTGTTTTAGCAACATGAAAATGAAATGCGTTTCTTATTGTGTATTTAATATGCCGTAATTTATTTGACTTTTTCTATTTGATTTCATTTATGACTGTATCCTAATTTCTTCCACAGAGCTGAAGATATGATACTCCTGTTGCTTCTGATCATTATCCATGGTGGTGATGTTCTAGGTGTAAGAAAATCTACTGAACATTCTGGAAGCAAACAACCTACACAACCCTCCACCACATGCTCGCCCTCTTGTAAGTTTTTGAAACCCTCCTCAAATCAGACTATTTCAGTATTCTTAGACTTATTTTTTCCCCATCACCATTTTGTTTGTATAAAGTCTGCACGTTCATGATCTATATTTTTTTAAATGTACATACTTTACTGATCAAAAGTTTATTTTTTTAATTTTTTGAGTCTTTGAATGACGTCTCTTACGTCTCATCAAGGCTCTGTTTATTTGATCAAATATAAAACAGTCATTTTGTGACATATAATTACTACTTAAAATAACAGTTTTCTATTGTAATATATTTTAACATGTAATTTATTCCTCTGGTGATAAAACTCCTTCAGAAATTATTCTGATATGCTGATTTAGTGCTCGAAATCATTCCTTGTTATTATTAATGTCGATTTAAATGTGGATTGAAATCAGCTAATACTTAAGTTTTAACTATTTAATAATTTCTGCCATGTTGTATGATTGGCAACAATACTTTTAACCCTTACTTATGCTTTTTATTTCTCAAATAACCATGTTAGAAGATCCATATTTCAAGATGACAATGCCAGGATTCATCAGACTCAAATTGTGAAAGATTCAGGGAGCACAAGGAATAATTTTCACACATGTACTGCAAAAAATGCTTTTCTTGCTTAGTTTTTTTGTCTAGCTGTCAGCCAAAATATTAAAACAATCAAGAGGGATTTTCTACACTGTAAAAAAAAAAAAAAAAAAAAAAAAAAACTTAAAAAGTGTCATTTCAACTTAAAAAAAAAGTGTTCGTGCTGCCTTAAAATTTACTCAAAGTTTACTCAACTCAAATATGTATGTTTTCATGTAGTACAGTTTAACATTTCATATTGACTAAACGTAAAATTTTAAGGCGGCACATGTTTTTACAGTGTAGACAAGTAAAAATTATTGTCTTGATTTCAGAAAAAAACAAGTTAAATTAAGCAAGTTTTTGCTTGAAACAAGCAAAATAAGCAGCCAATGGGCTAAGCAAAATAAAATCTTAAAAAAACAGCCAAAACTTAAACCCAGCTTAAACCCCCCTCTTTAAGCAAAAACGTATAATTGCGACTTTTTTTCTGAAAACAAGACAATAATTTTTGCTTGTCTAGAAAGATATTTTGGCTGAAAACAAGACAAAAAATCTAAGTAAGAAAAGCATTTTTTGCAGTGTGAGTTACACAGAGACCTGAGTTTAATCATGTTGAAAATCTTTAGGATGTGCTTTACAGGCTTAGTGTTTCAACTCTCCCATTGTCAGTAGAAGATCTCAGCCAAAAATTAATTTAACTCTTGATAGAAATAATTGTTGTGAGTGACATTGAATAGTGTTATCAAAACAGGCAGTATACATTGACTTCAGCAAATCACAAAGACTTTTAGTGCGGTTAAGGAAAATAATGCATCTTTTGACATGGTTGTCTGAAAAATAAAAAAGCTACACACTGCATCTGTAACAATGAGTCCGTGGGGTGGAGATCCAAACGCAACTTGGGTCGAGAAGGAAACAGACAGGAACAATGAAGGCTGGGCTAATGAGTGGTCAGTGTCCAAGCAAGGGGGTCGAGGCAGGCTGCAAGCAAACAAGAGTAATTCCAATAGACAGCAGATAACAATCAGAGTCGATGTAACAAACCAGGTCAGCAACAGCATAATAAACACTAGGGAAAACACTCAGAAATGACAGCCGTGACAAATCGAGACTTCACAAAGAACCAAGCGGAAACCTCCCGCTCTCGCTCTTCAAACAATATAGAAGTGACTGAAGCTGCAGTTCATCGGCTGGCCGCTTAAGGCTGGCTCCAAAAGGGAGCAAATCCCCATAGACTCTCGTGTTAAGATGTTCAACTTTTTAACAGATAAAAACATGTTTACAGCCTGGTACAAAAAGTGGTTTTGGTTTTTACAGCTAGTTTTGCCCTTCATGACAACTCTGAGGGAGTTTAAGTTATATAAAGCATTAAAATTCTGCATGATTAAGGGCGTGGTCACTTGAGTGACCGGTATCAGGCAGCCGTCACATTACCTCAGTTTATTTATCTCAGCTGTGTTATTACGTTTGTTTTTTCTTAGGGTGTTACTCTATCAGGATTATTTTAATAAATTTAAAAACCAGACATCTTAGCTCCACCCACGTCCCACCTCTTTGTCCATTTTCTATTTTCATGGAGTGACGCGCGGTGACACGCTTCCAAAATGGCGACGACAGGCCCCGCCCAACTTTTGCTTCAAAAACGCTCTTCAGAAACCTACGGGTGACGTCACTGACGCTACGTCCATGTTTTTTACAGTCTATGCGAAGAACTAAGTGTGAACATGGCCTTTTTATAGTATGAAAGTAATGAGGGGAAATGGCCGACACGTGCAGGTGATCAGCTGGGAAAGGGGTTATGGGAAATGGAGTTCATGACAGAGTTCAGAGTTTTTTGTGATGGTTCGCTCTGGTGGTGAGAGGAGGGAACCACAGAGGCTGATTCGTGACAACATCAGTCAAAAAGGGTTCAAAAAGAATTGTTGGCAAGCATACAACATGCTGGAAACATATTAATCACTGCAATTATGATTCAATTCTAAAATCTTAAATATTTGCTTACTTAAATCCAGATTGCAACTGTATTTTACAGCAACTAATGATACACTATATTCAAAAGTTTGGGGAAGGTAACATAAAAAAAAATAAGAAATGAATGCCTTTATTTAGCGAAGACATTAAATTGATTAAAAGTGACACTAAAGATATTTAGAATGTTACAGAAGATGTCAAGTGATACTAAAGACTGGAATAATGGCTGATGAATTAGGCAGGAATAAACTGCATTTTAAAATACATTAATATAGAAAGCATTTATTTTTAATTGTAATATTTTACAGTATTACTGTTTTTACTGATTTTTTTGATTAAATACCGCTTTGGTGAGCATAAGATACTTCTTTCAAAAATATCAAGAAAAGCCTGAATTATTCCAAATATTTGAATAGGTAAAGTAAGTTCATTACACAAATTAATATTGTCAATTTCAAACTAATCAGTTTTCATTTGTATTTTTCCTTAAACAATGAAAACATACAAAATAAAATAAATACATAATAAATACAGTTCAAATAAACAAAACAAAACAAATCTTTTACCAAACCATACCTTCTTGCAGTAATGTAAAAAGAAAAAAAAAGAGAAAAAGTGTCTTATTACATACAGTCCTTTTTTCTATTTTTGAATTCTATTTTTGTACCAAATTCAGCATGTTGGCTCACCGATTGTTGTCGCAAAGCAACTGAAAGCTTCAACCCTCTTTGCTCCATAATGCCAGTAATGGATAATAATAAAACAAATGCAAAAGACTGCCAAGGAAAATCACAAAAGGATGCCTGCAATAGGTACCAATCTTTTATTTAAAGATGTAAATAAACTGTATGAAGCTTGTGTTGATTTGGTTGTATCCCTGTAAATTTCATCATCATGCAGAGTGCAGAGAGAGATCACACACAACAATATGAGTACAATAGAGGAATCAGTATACTGCCGTTTGAAGGAACTTGCTATGGCTGTGTTTAAGATCAACTTATTGCCAAAAAATGTTTATGTCCCAATCACTGCTCCAAATGTAAGACCCTCTCAAAAATCCAGATGACATAATTTTATAAAGACTTTCTTCAAGATGACACCGTTTAAAAAGGTCATATAAAATCTAAAATATATAAGAATTAATTTTAATGTGTTAATGATACAGCAATTAATATGGAATAGTGTTAATGATACAGCAAAATTACTTCATTCATTTCTTTTCATTTTTATTTAAGGTGTCTAATAAAACTCAGAGTGTACAGATACAGATCCCAGTGGAGGCTTTCCAAAATGAGCATGAGGCCAAGCAGATCGTTGGGATAGTTACCTACAATTCCATTCAGCAATTTAATGTAAAGTTTGTGCATATTGTTTTATAAATCTATTGAAACATTTCTTAACCCTTTTGGTTTTTATTATGTTAACCTGCATGTTGTCTGTGGTTGTGTATTTACAGACAAAAAATGTTTCTGTAATGTCCAATATCATACGGATTGAAGTTTTTGGGCGTGACGTTGTGAACCTGACCAATCCACTTCTAATACAGTTCCCAGTGGAAAATAACACACACAACTCATCTGTAAGCACTCCTTTTCAAATGTTCTCTAAATGTCCAAAACATGGTAATAATTTGTTAATTCTGTTTTTGTGCTGATATTCATAGAAAAGCTACAAATATTCCTGTCAATACTATGATGAACAAGGTGAGTGGGAGCTAAAGTGATAGTTCACTCAGAAATGAAAACCGTGTCATCATATACACACACTCATGTTGTTCTTAACCTATATGCTGTTATTATTTTTGTGGAACATGAATGAGGAATTGAGGAAGAATCTTCATGCAGTTATTTTCCAAGTAGTGTGTCAAGCTCTAAAAAGGACAACAACAGCAAAAAAAAAATCTGTAAAACTGATCGGAATTGAAGTTAATTACTGAAAATTCTTCTTTGTGCATTCTCAGGAAAAAGCTGTCACTGTCATTTGATTGTTTTTTGTTTTGTTTTTTGCATTAAAATGTATTAATAATCTTGAATACTTAGGAAACAACACCTGGAAAACAGATGGCTGTAACACCACTCAGATCAGTCATGATGTTGTGAAGTGCTCCTGTAACCACATGACCGCTTTTGCTGTGCTTCTAGTGAGTACTGAGACATTCATTTAGGTTATTACTAAATATGTAAAATTACAGAAATCACTCTGCGCTGATAATGTTTTAATATATTTGGAATTATAAGGTTCTATCTGCATTTTGAGCAGTTTTGAGATATTGAGTTTCAAAGTTCTTGGGTTTGTTTTCTAAAAACAAGGCCCAAAATGTACACCGCGTACAAAAGAAACATCCCATAATGTAAATAAACTGTCACAGAATAAGAATATGTGAACAACTCAAATCTGACATGTCAGATAGAACATTACAATTCCAAGGCAATGAATTTGCTACTCCATGCAACATTCCCTTTGTCCCTCCTTCACTCTGAATAGGTTGAGGTGAATAACATTGATGGACAGCAATGGGAAATCTTGTCGTACATCAGCTACATAGGCTGCAGTCTGTCAGCGGTCTTTTCTGTTTCCTCTATCTTGGTGTTCATTTTCAACAGGTGCCGTTTCTTCTGTTTTCATACAAATGTGTATATAATCTGCACTTTGATTCACATTATTCTTTACACTGATCCCAAAAGTATGCATATGGATTTATCAAAGCATGTACAGCGGGTGTCAAAAATTGTAAAATTCATACAGTACACGTTTCACAGAAACGCAAAAGCAGAAGTATCCAGCAGTATTCATGTGTCTCTAAGCGGCGCTCTGTTTCTCCTCAACATGAGCTTCATGTTCAGCGAGTGGGCCGCTACATGGACAGCGAAAGAAGTGTGTGTTTTTATTGCTGTGACTATACACTACAGCCTGCTGTGTTCGTTCACCTGGATGGCTATTGAAGCCTTGCATCTCTACCTTCTTCTGGCCAGAGTCTTCAACATTTACATCAAATACTACATGGTCAAGCTGTCCCTGATCGGATGGGGTGAGCATAAATACTAAATGTACAATAACATTACAAAAACAGACTCATAGAACAACTCATAAATCAATGGTGGCAGTGTTTACAACATATTTTCAGCAATCAAAATTGTAAAAATAACTCTAAAACCATTTGTCAGACTCAAGTGTCTCACATCACTGGAATTCTAAATAAAGACAAAGGAGCTGTATAAGTTCTATTTAATTTCCACCTTAAAATTTTCTGTTAAAGGAAAAACTTAAAACTATGAGATATAAACTCAGAAGAGCAAGACAGGGCCATTGCTAGTGGGGTGAAAGGTGGTGATATTTATAGGGGCCCACGGCCTAAAAAGATGCAGGGGATGGTTGACAGGCCACTGCTGTGAGTCGTCACGAAAGCTAATCATTTGCACATGTTTTAAGCCTTTCAACATTCAAAACAGTTTAAAGCATTCAAACACAAGATGCAGAAAAAATCCACCGAGTACTCGCGCACCATGTTAATTGTGCAATGAGAGCCGCGTTTCACCACCGAGCTCTCCTTCGCGTCCTCCTGCACCTAAACGAACAAATACAAAGCGCCAGTTTAAACATGCAAACACAAAAAGATGTGAAAGTGCGGCGCACAGGACGCACACAGGGAGACGCACCTCAAAGCGCTTGAGCATCGAATTTGCCTCTTCTTGCTCTTAAACTGACAAATACATACAAAATGATGTCAAAATACCCTTCTTGGAGAGTATCCTTGGAAGAATTGTCAGTTATGTTTTAAGTGAAAGTAAACAGCTGAGAAAGAAATCACATGTGTATTATTATATTGGATGCATTGTCTCTTAAAGTGACCGCACCTAATTTATTAACTGCTGTTGGTATCCTTAATGTTGATTCAAGAAAATGAATGAAAGAAAATTAATGACAGCCCTTGACTGAATTACTTTGTAGTTTAAACAAAAATTCATCTATATTTAATTTGTACAGTGAAAACCATGCAGTACAAATGTACATTTAACATACAAACATACAAATTAAAACATTTCAAATAGGGCCCACGGGTACAACCTGCACTGGGGCCCCGCAAACCCCAGCTACGGCCCTGGAGCAAGATGTAAACTTATAATTGCAAAATATGGATTCGCAATGCTGAGAAAAAACTTCTGAATTTTGATGTCAACTCGCAATTCTAAGAAAAGTAAAAAATGTTAGAGTTGATGAAATGTCAGAATTGTGAGATAAAAAGTTACAATTACAGAATGTTTTTAATTCATCTTTATTTCTGTAACGTGTACTTTATCAGTTTAGTTAGCAGAAACAAAAAATAGAATTGCAAGATGTAAACTCAGAATTCTGAGGGAAAAGTCAGAATTGAAAGGTGTAACTCACAATTACAAGTTTATAGCTTGCAACTGTGAGATAAAAAGTCATAAGTTTGAGGGGGGGAAAATTAAAAAGTCAGTTACATTTTATATATTTTTGTTTAATGCAGAAATAAAATCAAAGACATACCTAAACTTGTGCAATCCAAATTTGAGGTTGATTTCTCAGATAACTAACTTCAGTGGTGATCCATAAGGACACCTTATCCACTTTATTTTTCTTGTAAGAATGGGCAAATTCAATTTGAATGTAAATTTAATGTGTCTTGCTTCCAGTGTCATTTGTTTCCAGTAATTTTTGCTGTACAAAACCGCTAATTGTGTTGCTTAATATTGCAAACTGGTGTCTTATTTTAATGCATTACCTTCATTATGAACACACTGGTTTGTAGTGCAAACAATTTTATAGTTTACTGCACTCCTGTTATTCTTCTAGTTATTCCTCTGCTGAAAACGGTAAATTATTGTCATGTTTTGGGCTGTACTAAGTAGTTGGACCAGGAAAAACATTTGGAGAACTATAGTAGATTTAGGAGTGCAAAAATCTGAGGAGCAAAATGTGTTTGTGTTTTGGCCAAACTAAACCAGGATTTCCAGGGCAAGAATCTTGACAAAATTCATGTTTGTTCGTATAATTTCCCATCAGGTAGGTGAAATATTAGGCTAATGTATAGATTAATGTATTTCCATACACTCTTAAACATAAAGGTGCTTCACGATGCCATAGAAGAACCTTTTTTGTCTAGATGATTTCATAAAGAACCTTTAACATCTGAAGAACCTTTCTGTTTCACAAAAGGTTCTTTGTGGCAAAAAGGGTTCTTCAGATTATAAAAAGGTAAGAAATAGATAGTTCTTTAAAGAACATTTGACTGAATGGTTCTTTGTAGAACCAAAAATGGTTCTTCTATGGCATCACTTGAAGAACCTCTAAAAGCATCTTTGTTTTTAAGAGTGTAATTTTCACAATATTTATGTAGCAGACATCATATTCAGTAACAGTTTGAGCAGCATTTTTATTTTTACAAAAAACGTGTAAAGAAAGCAACTGGACATTCGTAGTTTGTGTTGAAGATATAATGTGTAAATGGAGAATTTGCCTATATACAATTTTAGACACAAACTAACTGAACTCTTCGCAAGCAAACCAACTTTTTACATGTACTTTTTGATTTCACAGTAAATGTCAGAACGTCCCTTATGACTCTGATGGGTAATTGTAACAAATGAATAAATTACTTTTTTATAATCATGTCTTTTGAAACTCAGAAAATCTGACCAAATTTAAAAATGGGTAAACAGCGTTAACAATGACAGTTTCCGTGTTAAGTATTACAAAGATGTGCTAATAAGAAACATTAAGCAATAATGATTGAAGTGTAGATTCGCTCATTCTGCAATCTTTTCCTTTTGTCAGGACTCCCTGCTGTTCTTGTTGGATGTTTGCTGTCAATTCAGCATCAAATTTATGGCACCAAAAATGTAACCTTATCAAATTCAAATGCAGCAAATCCAGTGTGAGTCCTCATATTACAATTTAACTTATTCATTACCTTGCTTTCAGCTCTTCTTTAACTTTTAGCATTGTTTATTGTATGTTATTCAGTTGCTGGATCACAGAGCCTCTCATCCTGTATGGTGTGAATCTTTGCTACTTCACCATTGTATTCCTGTTCAACACAATAGTTCTAATCACAGTGTCCAGACAGATCTTTATGCTAAAGAAAGTAGAAAACAAGCATAAGAAAGTACCAGTGAAGGATATCAGTACAGTGCTGGGCCTCATGTGTTTGCTGGGTACATCATGGGGTCTGGTTTTTCTTGGCTCTGGATACACCAGCTATCCAATTCTCTACATATTCTGCATTTCAAACACAATGCAAGGTAGGTTTACTCTTAGTCACCGAATCATATTAGAGGTAAATAACTAAATAAAATGCCTGAATGCATAATGTTGTACAATATAATAATACTTGCTTTGCCTATCACTTTATTGTTGACAGGGGTTTCTATCTTTCTGTGGATATGCCGGACAGCAAGGCCAGAAAAACAGAAAGCAGCTCATACCAAGTCTTTATCCACTGTGGATACCATCGCCATTGAAAAATAAAAGGAATAGCCTATGCCTATGGCATGAGTTTGAACTTTTTTATGGCTACAGACCATGGGTTGAATTTTTCTTTTTTTACTTTTTTTTTTTTTTTTTTTTACCCGGACCTGTTTATAAACAGCTCCACGCTCTGGCTGTGTCTGAAATTGCCTCTACACCTTTATAATGCAGAAGTAAGCTATTTTCTTTAAATATGGGTTTAATTAGCCACTATAGATAAATAATTAGAGTAAAACAGTAAAACTCTTAACACTACAAACCAGTGTGCTTATGATTATGACAATTATTTTAAATAATGATATCAAATACCAGTTTGCAGATTAAAGCAGCGTAACATGGAAAGTAAATTCAAGGTACAAATGGATGTACCTGCTCTTATGTTAAAATATGGTGAATACAGTGAACTATTTCAATGGGACAACCATTCTTAGTGGTTCCTGAAACCACAGTGGACATTATTGAGCATGCTCATTCAATCCCAAGATCCACCACAATATAAGTGTACCACCAAATTATACACTCAATGCCTAGAAAATGCACTGGAAAAAAAATATTTCAAATGAAATCAAACTGTTGTCATTTCGAACAAAAAATGTCCAAATACTGTTTTTTTTGCATACTGTATAATACATATTACATATTCGATGCAACGTCAATGTCTGAATTAATGTTGGGAATAGTGAGTGATGGTGTGATTTTGGGTTTTTTGACATCATTTACTTTGTTCCAGATCTGTAAGACTTTCTTCTCCAGAACACAAATGATTATATTTTTGAACTATGTCAGCTGTTCTGTGTGTGCCATACAAAAATGAGTGGGGTCCAGAATAACATTTCAATCTTGAATTTTTGAGAGGTTTTACTTTGCTTACTGTACAGATGTGTAATGCTAAGTATTTCCTTTGGAGATTAAATTGCATGTTTCATAAAGTGTTTTGTTTAAAAATGAAAATGCACTGTTTTTATGTACATTTAGCAATAAAGCCAAGTCTATAATGCAGAGTTCATGTGGATTCCATTAGTAACACAAAAATATTGCGAGTACATTTTAACTATTGTTTCTGTAGCTAAAACAGTGTAGCATGCCACTAGCAATGGCAACAACATAGGTTTGATTCCAGGGAATGCATGTATACAATTGATGCAATGTGAACTACTCTGTAAAAAAAATGATCTAGCAAATGCACAAAGGTAACTACAATATAAAATGCATTTAGAAACTTAGACTTTACAGGTATGTGACAAAAAAAAAATTTATATCGAGGGAAAGTCCATTTATTTCAATTTTTTTTTTTTTTTTTCAAAAAGTGAAACTTGTATATTATATTAGTTGTATATTATTACACACTAAGTGATGGTTATTTATTAAATCAAAAAAAGACAAAAAAAAAAAAAAATCCAGTATTTCACAAAATTAAAATATTTAATGTGACCAATAAAAAAAGGATCTTAAACACATGTTGGCCTTCTGAAAAGTGTGTTAATGTACTGTATTATGTCCTGTATTAAGCTCAAGATATGTTCCCTCATCTTCTTCTTGACAATACCCCATAGATTTTCAGTGGGGTTTAAGTCAGGCGAGTTTGCCGGCCAATCAAGTTCAGTTATTCCATGGCTGTTAAACCAGGTACTGGTAGTTTTGGCTTTGTGGGCAGGTGCCAAATCCTGCTGGAAAATAAAATCATCATCTCCAAAAAGCTTGTCGGCAGCGGGAAGCATGAAGTGCTCTAAAATTTCCTGGTAGACAGCTGCGTTGACTGTGGACTTGATAAAAGACAATGGACCTACACAAGCAGATGACATGGCTCCCCAAACATCACTGACTGTGGAAACTTCACACTAGACTTTAAGCAGCTTGACTTTTGTGCCTCTCCGGTCTTCCTCCAGACTCTGGGACCTTGATTTCCAAATGAAATGCAAAATTTGCTTTCATCTGAAAACAGGACTTGGAACCATTGGGCAACAGACCAGTACTTTTTTCTCCTTAGCCCAGCACAGACGCTTCTGACGTTGTTTTTGGTTCAGGAGTGGCTTGACGCATGGAATTCTACAGCTGTAGCCCATGTCATGCAGACGTCTGTATGTGGTGGTTCTTGATGCACTGACACCAGCCTCAGTCCACTTCTTATGAAGCTCCCCCAGATTTCTGAATCACTTGTGCACCTTTTCCGGACACATTTTTCACTTCCTCTTAACACTCTGTTAATATACTTCGATACTGCGCTCTGTGAGCATCCAGCTTCTTTTGTGTTTTGAGACTTTTCCTCCTTATGGAGGGTGTCTTTATGGTCTTCCGCACAACCGTCAAGTCAGCAGTCTTCCCCATGATTCTGAAGCCAGACTGAGACAATTTCAAGGCTGAGGAAACCTTTGCAGGTGTTTTGTGTTAATTAACTGACTAGATTGGGACACAGGGAGCCTACAATGTTGAACTTTGTCATGATATTTTATCTTTAATCCATAATCATTAAAATTGAAACAAATAAAGGCTTGAAATATTTCACTTTGTGTGTAGTGAACTAATATTTTTTGGCACATACCTGTATAATTTAGATTTTTTTAAAAAACATTCTTATGTCACAGCCAAATGCTAAAATGTTTTAAACTAATATTTTTATTTGTTTGTTTTAGGAGAAGGAGTGTAGAATGATGTTGATTGATGATGAAAATAATTTAAAGAATTTTAACATGAGGCTCCAAACATGTGTCTGATTACTTTCTGATTACTAATTACATATGGTAGGTACTGTTGAAGTCAAAAGTTTACATACTCCTTACAGAATAGGCAAAATGTTATTTATTATTCCAAAATAAGAGGGATTATTCAAAATTCATGTTATTTGTATTTAATACTGACCTGAATAAGATATTTCACATAAAATATATTTACATATAGTTCACAAGATAAAATAATAGGTGAATTTATAAAAATGACCCCGTTCAAAAGTCATACACTTGATTCTTAATATTTTGTTGTAGTTGTTTTTGTTGTTGTTTTTGTGATATTACCTTCTGTAATAGTTGCATATGAGTCCCTCAGTTGTCCTCAGTGTGAAAAGATGGATCTCAAAATGATGCAATCATTGTTAGACAGTGTTCAAATACACAAAAATGCTAAAAAATATATATATATAATAAAAAAAAATAAATAAATAAAAAAGAATTTTTGTCATTTTTCATTTTTCTGAAGAACATAATGCATCTAAACTGTTCAGGACAACAAATCAAGTGTATGTAAACTTTTGAAGGGGGTCATTTTTATAAATTCAACTATTACCTTCTCTTGTGGACTATATTTAAATGTCTTTTATGTTAAATATTTCATTCAGGTCAGCACTAAATAAAAAATAACATGAATTTTGTATGATCTCTCTTATTTTGGTATATTTTGGTAAATACTGCAAGGTGTATGTAAACTTATGACTTCAACAGTACATTGTTTATATAGTGTACATATAGTGTCCTGTGGTCTATTTTGAATTTCATGACATGATTTTAAAACTGTGGGTACACAAGACACACATCCACCACATTTAATCAGGTTTGGGTAACCCTATGACTTGGTGAGAACTACTTCAAGATCATCCATCCTCATACTGCTGATGTGTCTGCTGCATCTGCTGAGTTTGATAGTTTTCTGGGTTAATATGCCAATATAAAACTTTTAGCTCTGAAGATTTGCATATGAGGAAATAAGCAGAAAGATATTTAAATGTCAACATGCAAACATTTGTGACAGTCAGGTCAAATACCAACATGCAAACAGCCATGTCTGAGATGATGTTATTCAATTTCTTCCGTAAAGTTACAAAGCAAACTGAACTATGTTGTGGGCTCAAATTTTGTAACACTTTTCGTTACATGTCATAACTAATGCTAAGAATTACTCAGTATTTGGATTCTGAATAATGGAATTCACTGAATTTAACATCAGTATTTTTTTCTTCTTTTCCTAGATCACAGAACTTGAAATTACGTGTTGTTGTGAGACAGTTTGTGTTAAATCTGAGAGACTAAACTCTTTACCATTATTAAATAATGTTCGTTGTTTTTATTTTTTTCCCCCAGAAAGGTAGATTCAAATTTTAAAAAGGTTAGCACAAATTCAACACTAAACAAATGAGTGGAACACTGACTGGCAATATTTATACAATAGACGTCTTTGGCGCCATCTAGTGGTTGATGTCCTAATGGGAACAACGTCTCCGTACACTGTCGAACACAGTGGCGTTGCGAGGGGTGGGCTTTGGCGGCTTAAGCCCCTGATATTTCGCCAAAAGCCCCTGATGTTTTTGAAGATGGACCATTCACTTCACAAACGAAATATGTTTTATAGTTTTTTATTTGCTCTCCAAGTACTAGAAATCCAACTGTCCATGATTAAAAGCAGTCTTAACTAGATAGTTTACTGCTTACCTTACATTTTCATTCTACTAAAACACAGTTTTAAAGCCCTCGTTTGATGTTTTTCGATATTTAAATAAATAGCCAGATCAGAGAGATTAAACCACCCATGCAATCATGTAATGGAAACAAATAAATGACTTTAATTTTAGATAAAACATCAAAGATCTGGTCAGTGAGGTTCAGCATCCAGAACAAATAGTGCTAAGTATTCTACAAATACATTTACATATTTAAATGTTATTAATAATAAAAATACCCTACAATTGTACTTTTGGTATACTAAACTGGTATACCTAAAGTGTGCTAAATCGGAACAAATTTTGTGCTTAATGCACTTTCATTTAATTAAATTTAAATGTAATTTAATTTAAATAATTGTGTGAAAGTAGTGCTGAAGTCCAACTAAAGATATAGCTACTGTATATCTGATTGTGTTAAAGTGGAACTATTACAAGTATACTTCAGGTACACTTTAAATATCTTGCATTTAAAGACAGAGACCATACAATCTTTAATAGTGATATTAAAACACACATTAGGCATAATATTAAGAAATGTGCATTGTGCAATAACAAAATACTCCAAATGAAGCTAAATTATAATTTTATATCAGTAAGTGATATGTCAATAAATATGTTAATGGATTCGAAGTTTACTTATGGAAATGGAAAAACGGAAATAAATTATTATTATTATTTAATGGGACTAAGCCCCTTATCTCTCCCAACCCTAGCAACGCCCCGAACATATAAGTCATTATAAGTCATTACAATTTTTTGCTTTAAATCTGATCTCCTCATATCATCATAGAGATCGTAAAGATTTCACTGTTGACGCAGCAAGTAGAAAGTGTCATCTTACTGACTAAAAAGTACGAAGAATATTATCAAATTAGTATAACACCAAACCATCGACATGCACAACAAAAATTTACCTTACCAAAAAATGCGATGAAAAAAGCCATGTCTTATAATTAATGGGTTTAAAATGTTAATATTTTTCAGACCTAACGTTAAAAGGTTGTTGTCTCATAACTAGGGTCTTTTATAGGCCTACCGTCGTGATGTCTGTGTGTGTTTTTGGAGCATCATAATATCCGGACGTACAATCATTTACAATAAATAGACTCACAGAAACTGAAAGAGATTAATTTCGGTTGTGTTCATACAGTCTGGAATGGCATAAGAAGCATTTTATATCAAATATTGAAAGTCGTACACGTTTGGAATGATACACTGGTAGCCTACTTTTGTACCGAACGGGGCTGAGACGTGTTGATCCATACGCAGCTTTATTAAGGGATGGTCAGACATACAAGGGTCAATAGCCAGCATCAACAATGTAAGAGGCAAGACAGTACCGTAAACAGAGTCAGGCAGAGTTCGGGGCAGGCTGATAACAATCACAATCCGGTAAACAATCCAAGTCGGGGGGCACAGAGAGGAATCACAGGTCAGAATAAAGTCCAGGTCACAACGGGAAAAAAAAAAAAAAACACAACAACAACAACAACAACAACGCTCAGAATTGTCAGCCGGGGCAAGATCAAGACTTCGCGAAAGTCTGAGCGTGAGCATGGCTTTTAAACAGTGTGCAATGAGTGTAATGATTAGCAGGTGTGTAGGCAAGATGGCTGACAGGGGTGAGAGGTGAGAGGACACAGGAAGTTCATTGAGATGGGGTTATGGGAAATGGAGTTCATGAACCAGTTCTGTGTGTGAGAGAATGCTCCCTCTGATGGTGAGAGGAGGAAGCAGCAGCGGCACAATTCGTGACAGAGCCCCCCCCCCTTAGAAGCGGCTTCCAGACACTCAGCACAGTCCAATAACTCCAAGGGGAGGGGGGGTGGGAGAGAGTACAGAGGGGAGGACCAGACCCATGTGGGCTGATAGAGTTCAGAATGGCGTGTAGTCCAGGAAGTGCCGAAACTGCAGCAGAGCAACTGAGCTGCCCAAGATGCTCAGGAGACAACCGGAATGGGACAGACATTCTTTTGAGCAGAGCGGACAGCTCCCAGGGCGGGACAGATGGACTCCAGGGCGGATCAGGCGAGTCCGACGCCCTCCAGGGCGGATCAGGCGAGTCCGACGCCCTCCAGGGCGGACCAGGCGAGTCCGACGCCCTCCAGGGCGGAGCAGACAGGACTGGAGCCCTCCAGGGCAGAGCGGGATCTACCCAGGGCGGAGCAGACTGGTCTGTAACGTAGAGCATAGACAGACACAGAGAGAGAGAGAGAGAGAGGATCAGACGCCCACCAGGGCGGGTCAGACAGGACTGGAGCCCTCCAGGGCAGAGCGGGAGCCCCCCAGGGCAGAGCAGACAGGACAGGAGCCCTCCAGGGCAGCACAGAAGCCCCCCAGGGCGGAGCAGGCAGGACAAGAGCCCTCCAGGGCAGCACGGAAGCCCCCCAGGGCGGAACCCACTGGTCTGCAACAGAGCACAGACAGACATTCACACACAGAGAGAGAAGGCTCGGAGCCCAAGCTCCTGGCCAGGTTGGGCTGGATACCCAGCATAAAGAGGGCCTCAGCGGCCAAATTGGGACTGGGCGAGTGCTCAGAGTGGTGTGGGTTGTTGGGCGCTACCACCGTGCAGGGAGCAGGTGCGACCTCCCCCTCGGCTTGAGGATCCGTGGCCTCGGCCACCTCCTCGGGGAAGGCCACCCTCAGAGGTCCTGCGGGCTAAGCCGCCACCTCTGAGGACTCAGTGGTGGTGTACGCGGCCCAGACAACCCAGAGAGCAGTTCTCAGGAGGAGCAAGGCCTCAACGAAGGTTAATTCCGGAGCAGCGGCAGTGGTTTTGCTTGATTCAGGGGTGATATTGGTAACCCTTAGAGCAACTGAGGGGGTGTGTCTTGGTGCAGGATGGACAGCTGCGTAGAAGCTTGACTCGGGAGGAACAGCTGCAACAGGGCTTGACTCAGGCGGAACAGCGACAACGATGCTTGACTCAGAGGGAGGAGCTGCCGTAACGACTCTTGACTTGGAGGGAGGAGCAGTTGCGACGACATGGCTTGGCTTGATGGGAGGAGCAGCTGTGACGAAGATGCTTGGCTCAGAGGGAGAGGCAGCTGTGACAACATGACTTAGCTCAGAGGAAGGGGCAGCTGTGGCGACGACGCTTGGCTCAGAGGGAGGAGCAGCTGCGGCGACGACGCTTGGCTCAGAGGGAGGAGCAGCTGCGGCGACGCTGCTTGGCTCAGAGGGAGGAGCAGCTGCGGCGACGACGCTTGGCTCAGGAGGCGGAGCAGCTGCGAAGACGACGCTTGACTCAGGAGGGCGGCCATGACAGGTGCTGACTCTGGAAGGGCGGCCATGACAGGTGCTGACTCTGGTGCGGCGGCCATCTTGTCATGTGCAGGCTCTGGCGCGGCGGCCATCTTGTCATGTGCAGGCTCTGGTTTGGTGGCCCTCTTGTCCTTGGATGGCTGGGATGATTTGGCAGGCTTGACTTTAGCAGAAGTGGATTTGGGGTTTGTGGGTCTTGAGCTGGTAGACGTGACACTGGTGAGCGCAGGCCTGGTGAAACCTGCCGCATAAACAGATAGCAGTGGTGGGTCATACAGCTTGGATACAAGTCTGTGGTCGGTGTCAGAGGTGGGGGAAAGGGAAGCCGCCATTTTGTGACCATGCACCGGTGCGACCGCCATTTCTGTGGTGTCACGATCTTCATCAGCTGCACCCACAGTAAAAGGCGAGCCCTCGCACAACAAAGCATAATCCATAAAGTCACTCAGACTGACCTTAACTTCCCCTCTGGGCAACAATGATTTGGTTGGCTCATTAAGTCCCAAACGAAATAAGTCCTTAAAGAAAGTTTCATCATAGAAGGGTACCTTATAGGACAGTTCACAGAACAGATGAGTATATTCCTCAATCGATAGCCTTCCCTGACGTAGACTAAGTAGCTGATCGACGGGGTCCATTATCAAGCTGGGTTGTTGACGGAAGCCGCTGGATCGATTTGTGGCAAAGTCTTCTGTAACAAACGGGGCTGAGACGTGTTGATCCATACGCAGCTTTATTAAGGGATGGTCAGACATACAAGGGTCAATAGCCAGCATCAACAATGTAAGAGGCAAGACAGTACCGTAAACAGAGTCAGGCAGAGTTCGGGGCAGGCTGATAACGATCACAATCCGGTAAACAATCCAAGTCGGGGGGCACAGAGAGGAATCACAGGTCAGAATAAAGTCCAGGTCACAACGGGAAAACAACAACAGGAGAAACGCTCAGAATTGTCAGCCAGGGCAAGATCAAGACTTCGCGAAAGTCTGAGCGTGAGCATGGCTTTTAAACAGTGTGCAATGAGTGTAATGATTAGCAGGTGTGTAGGCAAGATGGCTGACAGGGGTGAGAGGTGAGAGGACACAGGAAGTTCATTGAGATGGGGTTATGGGAAATGGAGTTCATGAACCAGTTCTGTGTGTGAGAGAATGCTCCCTCTGATGGTGAGAGGAGGAAGCAGCAGCGGCACAATTCGTGACAACTTTACACATCACATGGCAGAATTTTTTTCATAAAACCAATATGCAAATTCATTCAAATGTTGCTGTAAACAATTTGCACTGAATTCATATACAACATATTTTCCGGAAAAAAAAAAAGAGGATGCCAGAAAGATCACTTTCCTATAATAGCCTAATATTTTAAAGAATGTTAGTGACCAAGCAGTTTCACACATATTTCATTTGGTAGAAAACTTGAATACCTTGCATTTAGAATTTGTGCTTTGGCAGGGCTGCCAAATTTTGAGTTCAGCTCTGAGTGAGAAATCTCACAGCACTCCGCTAGGGGGGTCGGGGTGCATGCCCCCGGAAGTAAAATGTGTACATTTTACAGTTAAATTCATTAGTCTGGTGCACTTTGAGAGTACAAAATGAAGAGCTCCAATACAGGATCAGTGTTCAAACTAAATAAAGAAAAAAGCTAGTAAATTGACTTGTTCTTGAGGTTTAAAGGGGACTCAATCCTCTTTTTAGTTGTGATATAGTGTGTCAGACTAAATTACACTGGTGAATTTGGAAACCAAACAAATTAGATTAAATAATTTTGTATAATTGTTCCTATGACAGTAACATTGGAAAACAATTCTGTATAAAATAAATGAAAATGAGTATTTCACAGGTATATTATTTTACCTAAGGGAAATTACAATATGTTCTACACTGCAAGCAGGGCCTAAAATTTTGCCACGTTTTAGTCATGATACAGACAAAATTTTCTGGTGATTTTCTGGCACTTGTTGCTACTAAAACAACTAAACATATTTAATTAAAAAATAAAATAATAATAATAATAAATTTGAAATTAGAATCAACACTGCATTTTAATCACGATACAAACAATGATGCTACACACATGTAGCATGAGCAGTTTTTTATTTAAATTTGATTTATCATTTCAACATTTGAAGCAAAGACAGAATGACTTCAGCATTGTGAAATTATGCTAAAACCTGCATAAAACAAAAACAGCAGGCTGAATTGCACAAAATACAATGTTAAAGACCATTTATGTTATAATTTTTTAATTAAAAAAATATATAAAACACCTGTCAGCAAAGTTTTGTCTGAAATCTGGACATTATGTCATACAGTGTTTTCAGCATAAAATGATGTAAAACAACTATTAACTTTTTACCATAACAAGAATAGCAATGTACAGTGAAAGGATTGCTAGATTTAGTCATTATACTTTTAGAAATAATTGCTAATGTGTCTCTTCAGTTCATCACAATCTCACAAAGTTCCTTTCTAATCAATGAACCTCTTATTTACAGTGAGAGGACTGACAAGTGCACAGCGGAAAAAATCTGGCATTTAGAGGTGAGTGAATTTAGACTAACTTGAACACAATGGCAAATCACAGGTGTTCAAGAAATCGACAGATGTGTCTGTGATGGGCTACACTGCTCAGCGCTAAAGAAAAAAAAGTTGTAAATAGAATTGTTTGGCAATTTCCAGAGTGCAAACACAAGCACTGGAGCCTTTACCAAACCTGTTCTGCCAGTATCTTCTTATTACAGTTTTAACTGAGGGTGCGTGAGAAAATGGATGTGTGGCGTGAGAGCATGAGAAAAGTGTCCATTGCGTGAGTCTCTTGCTGAATGTGTGAGAGTTGGCAGCAGTGGCTTTGGTACCTTGGTTTTGTTCCAAAAAAAATATTCGAACAGGATTTCCATAAAAATGCACGTGAAGCAAACAGGTTGACATTCATTGGAAATAGCAAAGGCTGATACTAGTCCTCAGGCTTCTGACTTCAATAAATTACTTCAATCTAACTTCAGTGAAACACAATGACTATCACTAGATAAAACCAGAAAACTTTTTATTTTCTGTTGTGAATACATTATGTGAAGTTCTTGCATTAACACTTCAGCTTGTCTCATTTAGACACTTTCAAAGAAAACGCAGGATCACCTTGTTGCGTGTCTCTGAGCAGCACACAGCAGTGGTTTTGAATAAACTGGCTGAGTAAATAACTACAGGACTCATAAAGGCAGTCCTTTGTCACTAGCAGTTGAAGCTCAGTAAAACATTACCCTGACTTCGGAACAGCATAGTTGTATAGTACTCTTACATTTAGAAATAATAAGAGTAATATGCTAGTCTGAATGTCTCATCCTCAGACAGCACATCTTTGGAGCACTCACAGTTTGTGTATGCATATTAAATATAAAACTGGAAAGTACATTTTTGAACTAGAACTTCCTCAAATGGCACATACAGTGTTGCTTGAAAGTTTGTGAACCCTTTACAATTTTATGCATAAATATGACCCAAAACATCATCACATTTTCATATAGGTACTGAAAGTAGACAAAGAGAACCCAATTAAACAAGTGAGAGAGTGTAGTAACTCAAGGTAGTTTCTTGTAAATGCTGATCAATCCTGCATAACATGTAGGAGTTTTAGCCCATTTCTTATTCCAGAACCACTTAAACTCTGTGATGTTCCTGGTTTTCCTCCAATGAACTGCTTGCTTAGTGTCAGGTTTATGTGTGTCTGTTCTGTGTTTTCACCCCAGCCTTTTTTCCGGTTTGTCCTTATATGGTCTTGTTTCCGGTCTTGTTAATTTGTCCCACTTGTTTCCTATGTCTGGCATCTATGTTATATATGTTATGTTTGTTTGTGCCTCTGTGTTTCTGTGAACATTATCTGGATTTATTAGTAATCTGAAGAGCTCATCATCTCCTCATTCCCTTGCTCCATTGCTTCAGCATACAACCATGACACTTAGGTTCTTCCACAACATTTTAACTAGATTAAGGTCTGGACATTGACTCAACCATTCCAAAACATTAACTTTGCTCTTCCTTTAACATTCTTTGGTAGAATGACTTGGGGTTGTTGTCTTGCTGCATGACCCACATTCTCTTGAGACTCTGTTCTGGCATTTTCCTTTAGAATTTGCAGGTATAATTCAGAATTAACTGTTCCATTAATGATAGCAGGCTGTACAAGCCAAGCTGCAGCAAAATACGCCCAAGACATGATAATACCACTGCCATGTTTCACAGATGGGATAGGATTCTTAAGCTGGAATACAGTATGTTCTTTTCTCATTTGAACCAATAAGTTCTATTTTGGTTTCATCCATCCATTAAACCATTCTCCATTAGTCCTCTGGCTTGTCCACATGATCTTTTGCAAGCAAGTTTCTTTTTGGAGAACAGTGGCTTTCTTCTTGCAACTCTGCCATGTGCACCATTGGTTGCTCAGTGTTCTCCTGATGGTGGACTCATGAACATTAAATTAGCAAATGTAAGAAAGATCTTTAGTTGCTTAGAATTAACTTTGAAGATCATCACCTTGGGCATTTTTGCAACCTCACAGACTATTACACGTTCTGCTTTGGAGTGAAGGTAACAGTGGTCTTGAATTTCCTCCATTTGTACATTTGTCTGTTTCATTGTAATTTTTTGTGGCCTCCAAACTCTTTTGAGATATTTTTGTAACCTTTTCTAGCCTGATGAGCAACATTAAGTCTTTTTCCGAGGTCCTCAGTAATTCCCTTTGTTTGTGACGATTCACTTCCACAAACGTGATCAGACATTGATAGATCCCTGTTCTTTGAATAAAACAGGTCACATACTGACATTTGATAGTCATTGCACTGACTGAAAAGACATCTGCACAGATGGACTTTAATTTCACCTTTAAAATAAATGGTAATCCAAGAGATTCACATACTTTTGCACCACACAGATATGTAATACTGGACCATTTTCCTCAATACATAAATGAGAAAGAAAATATATTTTTCTCACTTGTTTGATTGGGTTGCCTTTTTCTACTTTCAGGACTTAAATGAAAATCTGATAATGTTTTGGGTCATATTTATGCAGAAATATAATAATTTCAAGCGGCACTGTATATACATATAAATAGATCATGATTGATCACAGTCTGTCTGACAGTCTTGTCTAAGTGGATGTTTGTTAACCAGAACAAGCTGCAGTATGCAAGCAACGGTATAGACCAGACCCAATAAGGTCCAGAGAAACAGAAACATTCACACCACTAATGTACAGTCTGAGAGCTGGTCTAGCACACAAAACAAGCAGAGTCAGAAAAACGGTGTAAAATATATATATTGCATATCCAGACTCCAGACAAAAAAAAAATAAAAAATCTCTACGGTCCAACTAATGATAAACTCTGGTGATCCAGTGGTGCTTGGTCAATAAATCTCTTAACTTTATAATCGCGAATAACTAAATTTACCTACCCTCTTCTGAACAGATATTTAGCATTACAACACTTGGTCACCAATGGATCCTCTGCAATAAATGAGAGTCCTTTATCCATAATACAAACTACATGTTGTGAATTAGCTCAAAAGGGAAATATGAATAATTAATCATATCTTGTTATAATTAATTATAATATTTGGATAATTCAGAAGAATTATCTTGATGAAACAAAATTCACATTACAATCAACTGACTCGTTCGGCCAGCGAACATTAGGGTAAATTCATGTGTATTCACAGAAAAACTATTTTCTTGGTCGCAGAAAAATAACTTTGTTAAATACTAATGCATTAGAGCATGTAGCTTTGATCGGAAATCGTAAAGTGACATTTTGCAATCCAGAATCAGAAACTCATGTAATTTGTGCACAAGAACTTTATTAACTACAGGCTAACACATAACTAATCTAAACAACACATATACATACACACACACACACATCAGGCATACATGGTAAGGCTAAAAGGGGATGATAGGTACGGAAAGAGGGAAAGGGGAGAGTCAGAGTTAACCATCTCTAAAAACCATCAGTTTCTAGTTCAAAAGCACAGTATACGATAGCTTAAATCAGACCTCTGTCTGGTACAAGATATTATACTTGCATTTGACCTGGCTGTGGGACGATGGTCTCGAGAAGCCTTTGAAACAGGTCCGGATGGTTCCATTTGATGGCTGGAGTTGCAATTTCTTGAAACTCCGAAGTTGTCCTTGAGTTTGTTGTGCTCAGGAGAATCCTCCCTCCTGGGTGAGCACATGGCTTTGTGCGAAATGGGGTTTGCTGGCACTGTGGGACGCAGCGGATGCATAGGCTACAATCCAGGGATGAAGATGTAGGGAAAGGAATGCCTGGTCGAGGACATTTCCATGATGATGGGCTCCAGGGTTAAGCGAAAATAAACTCCAGTGTTGTAGGTTTGAGTCTTGTGATCAAAAGCCATTTCTATGGTTAGGAAGGCCACATGTGGCTGGGCCACAGGCCCGCGGCCTTGTCGTGGAGGGCCTCCACGCAACAAACAATCTGAGGATTTTCGCAGAAGAGAGGGCGGAACTGTGCGTGAGGCCTTTAAAGTCTGGAGAGAGTCACACCTTCCCAAATGGGTTGACTTTCTCAGCGGGAGGATAGAAACTGGGTCCTCATTTTACGCTCCTTCGTTTCCAGAGGCATGGCATTTTGCATATGTAAATCAGTAGGGGTCCAGGCCAAAAATACTCAGGATTCGTAGAACACTAATATGTCGCACTGGTATCAACATCTAAAACACACCATCTTTTAGATGATCAAAAGATGAATTCAACGAGACCAAACACGCTTATACTACATAGTAATCTACCATAAAACATGCATAAAACAATTACAAAAACAAAAGACAAAATACCTAAACAGTCATAAGTGATATGGCATAGTGATGGGCTATGTGTGTTCGTTCACAGAAAGGTTTGTCTGTGAATAAATGGGGAAGAGTCCATTTCTATGAGCATAAGGTCTTTCCTATGGGGAAAAGTAAGTAAAAGTTGCAGTCTGCCTGCATACTTCGGCGTCGTAAACTGAGGTTATCAGTGGTTGCTACGGCGACTGAGTGTTATTTGCTCTGGGGGGTTGAAAACCAGAACTCCACATTTTGCTGGCTCGCTGGTTTTTGAGATTATTTGTTAAATTTAACAAATAACTGTATGTCTGTTTGGTCCAGACACTACAACATCTTGAGTTATTTTTCAGCAAATTAAAATTTTGGGGTGAACTATTTCTTTAACAGAGGCTCTGACCAATGATAATAACCCCACCTTTTTCTTTAACCTGGAAGTAAGCCTATGAGGGAGACTTCTAGTTCATTAGCTGCTATATGGAAATAACGAGAAAAATAACAATGTTAATGAAAGGTTTAAACTATTTGCACTACAAACCAGTGTGTTCATAATTAAGATAATATATTAAAATAACATGGTAAGATACACCAATTTGCAAGATCAAGGAGCAAAACAAGCTGTTTTGTACAGCTAAAAATAGCTGGAAGCCAGACCCATCATATGTACAAATGGCGGTGCCCACTGGTACAGGATAAGGTGGATTGTCAGAAAAAGTCCCTAACATCATAATATATGGTCATTATATTCTAGTCATAAATACAAAAAGCTAACAAGGCTTGTCATTGTGCTCTGTTGACAGTAGAGTTCATTGGATAGGTCTGAAGCCACAAAATTTGAGTATGGCTGATGATCAACTGTGTGAGCTCTGAACCTTCCATACAGAGTTGTCGCCATTTCAGCCTGCTAGGAAATCAGAAAGGTAAGTAGGTTCTTTTAGGTTCATTTTGGAGTGTTCTTATAATTAAGTAATTTAAAGAAATTAAATGTTATCTGATATATTGTATTGTATCAAAATAGTTCATTTTGGTTTATTTTTACATATATATATATCATTTAAACACTTATATATCGTTGAGTATCTCCAAGCAACACACAGCTATGGTTTTGAATGAATTGGTTGAGTAAATAACTACAGGATTCATATTTATATTTTTATGTATATGTATATAAGTCTGCAAAAACAGTAACGTTTTAAAATATTTTACTACTATTTTAAAATAACTGTTTTCTATTTGATTTCAAAGCTGATTTTTTTAGCATCATTACTTCAGTCACATGATCCTTCAGAAATCATTCTCAAACAACATTTATTATTAGTATGATGTTTCAGGTTTCTTTGATGAATAGAAAGTTTAGAAGAACAGCATTTATCTGGAATAGAAATCTTTTGTAGCATTATATATGTCTTTATCATCATTTTTGATCAATTTGATCAAAAAGTTAGCTTTACCATCAGAGAAATAAATGACATTATAAAATATATTCAAATAGAAAGCAGTTATTTTAAATAGTAAATATATTCCACAATATTACTGATTTTGGTGTATTTTGGATCAAATAAATGCAGGCTTGGTGAGCAGAAGAAGATTCTTTTAAAAAAAAACATAAAAAATCTTACTGTTCATTTCAAAAGCTTTTGACTGGTAGTGTATGCAAAAGCCTCTAAATCCATCTGACATCTTTTTTCTTTTTTAAAAAAGTAGCATTTTTATCAGGAAGTACCAGTACTTCTGCTGGGCTGAGGCTGGGTTTTAGCAAGTTTGGAGTAAAAGTAAGAGCATTCACAAGTCAACAGCATTCACTCAGTATCATTATCTCTTTTTTGACCGAAATGGCTTTTAGGGGGTTTTGCATCTGAACTCTTCATATATATGTGTGTGTGTGTGTGTGTGTGTGTGTGTGTGTATATATATATATATATATATATATATATATATATTAGGGGTGTGATGAGACACTTATCCCATGAGACCAGATGAGAGACAAGACTGGGTTCACGAGAACGAGACGAGACAAGATTTTGAAACTTTTTTTAAAGATATCCTCAATAATGAAATGTATAGGGAAAAATAGTATTTCATTCAACTGAAAAACACAAAATGCAATATATATATATATATATATTGTGGCGATCCAAATAAGTGAAGAGACTTGATTATTTTAGATGTTGCCTTTTTATTAACACGGACGCTCGTGCATGCACAGCATGAGCTCCCCTCAAAGCTAGACACTTCTCGAACTTTTTCCCCCAAGAACTCCGCCCACAAAACACGAGTGCGCAGACTCGTTTTTCAGAAGAACACCCACCCCTTAAAGCCCCTCTTCAAAAGAACACATACACAGGAACAAAACATGCATGTTCAAATCACACGTAACAGAGTATAACACTCTTTTCAGACTTGCTACAATATATATGCATTTTGATATAAACTTGTACTTTATGAAATTAAACTTCTATTTTAATGAATTATATGCAGTAACAAACATGTAAACTAATGCTGCATGATTTTGGATAAATTAAAAAATGTTTTTTTTTTAAAATTGGAGATCACAATTCTCTTATGATTCTGAAGAAAAAAAGATAAGAAATCTAAACAAAATAACATAATTTACTAGTGATTCTGACACAACGTTCGTCTTTTTTTTAAAAATATATTAGATCAAATTAATTTCACCATTCATAAAGACTTGTTTTACTTTTGGAATCTCCTGAATGAATCAATCAATGATAAATACTTTTTAAACGTGCAGTTGTCGCCACCTCCTGGCGGAAGAGGATCAGCCTTACAATACATATAATTGTTAAAGTCGGCATGAAACGGAAGTTGCGATCGTCTTTTCTTCTCTACTGTGACGTATATCCAAGTGAAACGGCATCTGAAATGAGAGGGTGGGACATGATTTTGTCCTTCGGGAGTTGACTGGATCGTTGAAATTTGGCCGTTGCTAACAAAATGGAGGCAGATTTGAATGCCAGTTTGCACACTCAGTTGTGGGTGATGTCTCTCCACCGGACTCACCGCCAACACCCTAGCATAAAGAAATTTGAGGATGACAAGGACAATCAACAGCACAAAACAAGCAGTGTGCACACGCATGAGAGAGAGAGACCTCATCCTTTTTAATTTTTAAGGGTAATGTACTCCCCCATGACACCATACATCACTACCGAATTTTACTACAGTGATTTGATTGCAACATATAATCATTAATGTTAACATTATACAAATTGTACAAACTTTAATTATTGTACAAACTTTAATTTAACAAACGTTATTGTACAAACTTTAATTATTGTACAAACTTTAATTTAACAAACCTTAATTATTGTAGAAACTTTAATTTAACAAACTTTAATTATTGTACAAACTTTAATTTGCTGTTAAGCTGCTTTGAAACGATTTGTTTAGTAAAAAGCGCTATACAAATAAACTTGACTTGACTAAACTTGACTTGGTGTTAGTGCTGGTCAATGCATTAATCTCTATAAAGTGAAAGTGACAGTGAAAGTGACGAGACGTGAGGCCTAGTATGGTGACCCATACTAGGAATTTGTACTCTGCATTTAACCCATCCAAGTGCACACACACAGTAGTGAACACACACACACCATGAACATACACCCGGAGCAGTGGGCAGCCATTGCATTGCTGCGGCGCCCGGGGAGCAGTTGGGGGTTCGGTGCCTTGCTCAAGGGTCTCACCTCAGTCGTGGTATTGACGATGGAGAGGGCGCTGGATATTCACTCCCCCCACCGTCAATCCCTGCCGGACCTGGGACTCGAACTCGCAACCTCTTGGTTACAAGTCAGACTCCCTAACCATTAGGCCACGGCTGCCCCCGTGAAGTGAAGGATCGGCTTCAGCTCTCGCCCTGTCATTTACCCTCAGGTCACTGATGTCTTTTTTTTATTTATTAAAATAACAAACAATTACAATAATGGGGTTTATGGACAGCATCCCATATCGGTATAAAAGCTACATAAATCAGCACGGGATTGACATCCCGTGGTAACTAGGAATAACACAAGCTACAGTCTGGATCAGGAACACCGAAGAAGAGATGATGATGCCAACCCCTTGGAGGACTTTAAATGATATCAGCCCTGAAACACCATACATCACTACCGAATTTTACTACAGTGATTTGATTGCAACATATAATCATTAATGTTAACATTATACAAATTGTACAAACTTTAATTATTGTACAAACTCTAATTTAACAAACGTTATTGTGCAAACTTTAATTTGTTGTTAAGCTGCTTTGAAACGATTTGTTTCGTGAAAAGCGCTATACAAATAAACTTGACTTGACTTGACTTGACATATATACCATCATAAAAAAAAATAATAAATAAAAATAAAAATAAAAACATCACTGATGTCACTGCAGCTGCTGGCAGTTTCAGATAGCTCTGCCCTCAGGCCATAGCTCGTGACCGGGGAGGGGAGGTTAACATTTTTGATTAAAGATTACAAGGACACATGAATTAAAAAAAAATATTTAAGTGCACAGAAAAATTATTTATACTAAACACTACAGTATTACATTAAGAAATAAGAATTGTAAATTTTGATTTCATGCCGACTTTAAGATATTTTCGTTTTGATCACTATTATAGACATAACGGATTTATACCCAAACTATAAACTTTTATCTCAGTACTTCTGTTACTTAAATGTCTGTAACACAGAAATAACGATCATTATGCGGTTGAAAGACTGTTTGTCTTTGAAAGACTGTTGTTTCTAAATCAGCAGCAGCATGAATGTCTTTTGAATGTAATTTGAATGTCTTTAACACCTGTTTCACATCGTAAGCGTCAGTGGAGCATGAGCAGCGCGATGTATAGACACCCCTGAATCGCTGTCATTCAGGAATAAGATTGCATTGGTGTTTGAACAGAGATCACAGTCTTTTTAGGATTAATCGTATATATATATATATATATATATATATATATATATTTGTGTGTCAACTTAACGTTTGTGTTTTCCATGTCTGTATTCGTACCACCATAAATCCTAAGATGTCCCAGAGAGCTGAAGATATGACATGTTTCCTACTTCTGATCATAATGTATGGACTGAATGGTGAAGAATGCAAATCGGGTAACTATTGAATGCAGTTATCTTTTTTGTAAAATAAATAAATAAATAAAAATGGATTCCCATTGCTAACAACAATTACTAAAGGTAATAAGGTAAAAGGTAAAAAGGTAATAAATGGTTAAATTCTTATTCTTACAATAAGAAATACTTTATTTAAATACTTACTTTCCTTGTATTCATTCAGAATCTGTATTTTGACACTCTGGTTTTGTTCTAATAAGGAAAATAATTGCATGCAATTTCCATAGACATTGTCATTAAGTTTTTTTTTTTTTTTTGGTTTTGTTTTTTTGTTTTTTAATAGAAATAAGGGAGACCGAGGCTGGGCTTCTAATTCTTTTAGGTAGCTTTTTTTTTTTTTTAAAGTATTAATAGAATCTTCCATTACACAGTCTATTATAGGATTTCCCTAGAAAAACAAAATATAAGAGCATTATAAAAATGTAACTAAAAATTCCTTTTTATAAATATAATCTAAATGTTTTAGAAAATTACAGCCTGTAAACTGTAACAACCTGTGACCCATAAAATTCCGGAAATTTAATGTTATGTTAAATTTATGTGAGTGTGAATGTACAGTGCATGCATAATGATTAAGCAAGTCAACAACCACATTAATCTAAATAAATTCTATTTATTTTATATACAGTAATTTGAAAGTGATGTAATTGTTAAAAAGGGCAGAGTCTGAGTTATTTACCAAATGAGTCCAAAATGGACCAAATCTGAGTTTTTGCGATATACTGTATATAGTAAAGCTACTTCAGAAATAGCTTACTACAGGCATTTAATGAAGTAATAAATGTAAAAATAAAACACTGCACAATTCTTACTAGTGATTCAGTCAAAAGCAGTGAGTTTTTTCTTGTTTGATTAACATTTATGACGCAGACAGCAGCAGCTGGTTTACGCTGCTGTCGCTTTAAGACTTGACACATAGATCAAATATTTCTCATCCATAAATATACACATCCATATTTCTCCCAACTGCTCAGTTTCAGTCAAAGGAAACTCTGGGTATTAAAACTTGTATGAAAAAACTTGTACCATCTCTAGTGTGTAACAATAACATGCGAAAGAGAACTTAATTTAGCATTTGCACGCTGACTGAAAGGAGCTTTCTGTGAGTGCACATAACCCTTTAGGTTTTCAAGTACTGGCAAGACTTAAATGCAAATACTGAATGACACTTTCGTGACAATTCTTTGAGTGACCTTTACGGCAATTGTCCCTGACTCAGTTGGACTCAGGAAGCCTCAGTCAGAGTCTGAAGTCCAAGTCCACTAAAAGTTGTAATCGAGACTGGACTCAAGTCAACCTGAAATGTCAAAAATTAATAAATGTCCATATAATTTTTGAAGGATGAAGGATGCCATTGGAAAAGAAAATCTCACTGGGACTGCAGGGACACACACAAAACAGATTGAGAAGAACTGCAAAAAGATTTTAAGAAATTAGGTGAAGAATTAGATGTTAAACCAAGAATTAAATCATTGCAAACTACCTGAAGTCTAGAGGTACACTTTGCTAAGGCAAAGAATCCTAAAACATGACCCACCACTTAATAAGAACCACAGGCTGAAGTGTTGTGAAATACATCAACTGTGATTTTATATATTTATTTTATTATTATTTTTTAAGGCTTTACAGACAAATTCCCCATGTGACAACTGTCCCTACAACAGAACTTAAAACTGATAAGCTAATTTGAACACTTACATTTCACTGTGTAATTGTGTATTTTCTCTCTGTCAGGTTATGCACATCTAACTCTGACAAATTCAACAATGAAGACGAGTATTTCATTTGACAATGGACACAACGTTACCGTTTTGGACACTTCAGGACGGTTATCTTGTCAATCAACAACAAATCGATGTTACATTGAGTGCACCGAACATGATTTCTTTTCAAACAAAAACTTCACAGAACCAGAAAAAATTGCACTGACAGTAAATAAAGTGGATAACACAACATATGACTTCAGCATAAGTAAGCAAGACTTTTTTTACATTGCATTTAACCAGTTACACAACAGCGTTATAAGAAATGTGCATTGAGTATGATAACTTGGTTAACTTCTTGTCATCTATTACTGTAGATCAAACATCATGCACATGTACTGTGGTAGATTGCTTGCCTGCTGAGATAAGTAAGCTCCTGACAAAGAAAGAGTCAGAAATGAAAATCCCAAATGACATGAGAAACATTCTCAATATTAAAAGTATGTGCACAGATGTGATCTTTCATAAAGATGTTCTGAACACCTACATTAGGTAAATATAACCTTGTTAAATATTTTGAAACTTTATAATTTCAGTGGATGTTCCAAACCCTGTTCCTGGAAGTGCCTAAGAATACATCAGGGCCTGGATTCACAGATAGGGCTTAGATTAAACCAGGATTAGGCCATAGTTCAATTAGGACATTTAGGTAGTTTTTCTAAACATGCTTTAAAAAAAAGAAAAAAAAAACATTACTGGTGTGCATCTAAAGACAAAACATACACTGATATATTTCAAGATCAGTCACTGCAAGTTTCTTTCAGTTGAAACAGCTCAGACTTACATTTGGCTTAAGATTGTTTGTGAAACCAGGAGCAGATGTGTTTGATTAGGAAATGTGCAGTTTTTTGTCTCCAAGAGCAGGGTTGGAAACACTGCTTAGACCTTTTTGCCTTTTTTGTTTCATGTTTATCTCATCTTTGTGCAGAGTGGAGAAGGCGGCCATCAACTGTATTGTAAATATGACTATTCCTGAGCAATCCAAACACTACTATCATGAGGATCTTTCCATTATTGCGGTTAAGATTAATTTAAGCAATACAATTGATTCTGTACCAATCGCCGCTCCAAGCGTAAGACTCTTGCCCCATTACTGTATATGCTAAAAGTCCAAGCTGACATAATTTTGTAAGCTACTGAACTGCTGTAAGTGATTTCTGCAGTGCCCTTGGAAATATTTGTCCATCTGATTTTTGTCCATAGGGAAAATTTAAATTGAAGTCTTTTAAAACATTAACCAAACTCAGAGGTAAATCATATCATTATAAACTTTGGTATGAAGAAAAAAAAACACTAAAAGGTAAAACTGTTTGGACTACAAAACAGTGCGTTCATAATTAAGATAAAAAAAATATGGTAAGACACACCAAATTTGTAATATCAAGCAGCAAAATTAGCTGTTTTATACATCTAAAAATAGTTGGGTGCAGATAAGATCGGAAGCCAGACCCATACAAGTTTCAAATGGCTGTGCCTGCTCATATGGGAAACATAAGGTAGATATATACACATGGATTTACAAACAGCAATCGCAAGTAAATTTCGTCTTTGCAGGACTGTAGTATGAAGAGTGTACAAAGTAACATATCTGTAGCAACAATGTAAAAGTAAATAGCACATAACAGGCACAATACCTGTATAAACATACATATATATTAGAAAACTGAGAAAAAAATATGTCTTCAAACAAAAATGAATTAGGCATAGTCTACATGTACAAAGGGATTTTTATAAATTTAGTTTTTCAACTTTGGTAAAAAATAAATTAATTAATAAATCTCGTCTACATTAAAAAAAAACAGGCTATGAAGCACTGTCAAGAGCATGCCAAACCAGCAGGTGGCGATATAACTCCAACCATAAAGCCATGTTGGCCAATCAGAAGCCTGAAAAAAGTGTGCATGACATCACAAGCTAAAATCTCCAGTTCTCTTTCGAGGGAACATCGAACTGTGTCCTCTACGTGTTGCTATGGAGGAACGTCTCCTTCGTGGCCCGTGTCTGAAGTCTACATAGAAAAACTACAGCAGTACTGGCCGGTGACCATATAGTATAAAAGGGCGCCGGTCGAACACATCACACACACTTTATCTTTCATACCTTATTTTAGCAAGGTGTTTTAGAGGTGTGTCGGTGCCCTCTATGTTTGGACACTTGATGACTCACCTATCGTTGGGTGAAGAGTATGTACATAATATCCTGCTGCATTCTGAGCAGCCTTCTGTCCCCCCTTCCCCCCGCCGCTGCTGAGGCGCGGAGGAGGTTGAGTTTGTGGGAATAGCAGGTGGACCTGGCTGATAAGTTTAACAAGGGAAGGCTTTCCCTTTCTCAGGGGTTTCTATATGATGCATCTTGCCTTCTGAACCCTTTGGTTCATCTGATGAGACGGTAATTGAGGAGTTCATTCAGGAGAAATCACCCTGCCTTCTTTCCTGAGCTATGGTGTTGCAGTATGCATGGATGTTTTTGTGTGTTCTTCCTGTGTTTCAGGGATAGACCCTCTGTCCGTACCTTCCCTATAGAACACAGGACCCTTTTTCACCAATTTTGGGATGATGATCTTTGATCATTGATGTATTCGACCTGAATAGTAGGCTTGTCTGGTATCATGCTCACCGGAATCTGCAACTAAGTCGATAAGCGCTTTGGAGGTACCCTTCTTGGTTGCCAGGCCCCCGATACATTACTGCAACCCCTGAACCGGTTGGTCCTTCTGTGCAGGAGGTTTTCTGCAGAAATCCCTCCTGAGGTAGCTCTAAGGAAAAGTAGCTCTGTACGGTGGCGGCATCTCAGAGATTTAGACCATGATGGGAGCAATGGTGGGTGAGTACGGTCCTTTTCTTTTCAGTTGAACTGGTATCTGTTTGTCAGCCACTTAAGCTTGTGTTGCAGTATGTACAGTTGGGTTTGTGCGTTCCTCCCATGTTTCAGGTAGGACCTCCCTGTTGGTCGCGGGACCCCCGGTTGCTGCTGGTTGTCTACCATTCTGGGTCTGGCCGGCAGATTCTGCAACTGAATCGCTAGGTGCCACGGTGGTAGTTTTCTTGGTTGCTGGGTCCCACTTTACATTACTGCAACCCCAGGGCCTGTTGGTCCTTCTATTCAGGTAACCTCCAGTATGGCATATTTTCTCTCACCAGGTCTCTAAGGACTCACAGTCCTTCTTCCAGGTGAGTGTTCTGAAGTTTTACTTCAGAGGATGCCCTGGACATCCCTGGCCTAAGAGGCTACTTTTCGGAGTGTGGACCCCCTCTCGTTTGAGTACAGAGTGGCTCTCCCCAAGCCTTGCAGTACTGGTCTAGTGAGTCACTCCTCCGTGGAGCAGGCTTGATTGCTCCTTTTCCACTGGGATATGGATAAAGGTGTTTCTGTGGAAAACCTTTTAGTGTTGACTCTGAAGAGCAACAGCTCTCCAGGCATGATTGGGCCCTTGACATTCTTGTCAGATCTGCAGATCTGGCTAGAATAGGGCCCATGTTTTCTTTCGAGATCCCCCTCAAAGCTGGATCTCGTTCTGATAACCCTTTCTGGATGCTCATTTCAAGACATGACAGTGCTCGCCTTGCTAAGACAGGGCTTTTGAGGCATGCCATCCTAGGGCAGAACAGGTAGGCCATCCTCTCTATTGAGGGTTAGGCACTTACCCTACGGCTGCTGAATGCTCCATGACAACCTAATCGGATAAATCGGCCGCTTGCTGCCATCTGATATGTTTCTCCTTCCGCTACATTGGCAGGCGTGGAGGTTATGCTACCCTGTTTGGGTATCAAAGACCTCTGGCCACCTAGAGCTCCACAGAATCAGCAGTTTGAGTCATTAGACCTTTCTCTTTGCCCCTGTATGTCTTGGACAAGCATGGCAGTGCTTCCCTCGCTAAGGCGGGGTCATTGAAGCACGCTGTCTCTGGGCAGAATAGGTAGGTCCTCCTCTCCATTGAAGGTTAGGTACATACCCTATGACTGCTGTATGATCCATGAGAATAAGTCGGCCGTTTGCTGCTGCCTGATGTGTTCTGCCTTCCACTACATTGATTTGTACGGAGGCTGCACTGACCTATTTGGGTATTTAAGACCCTTGGTCTTCTGGAGCTCCATAACACAACAGCCTAGGCCATTAGGTCTCTCTGTTGGCCCCTGTTATGTCTCTCCTGACATTGCATGAGCTTGGCGATGCTCATGAGTACTTTTCTGATGTCAAGAGAAGGACCTCTGCTCCCTACGGCATGATAAAATCAGCCTATTTTGATAAATCAGCCTATTCCGCTCCCTTCACGGAGAACCATCAGGGAACCATGGTTACATACCTAACCTGAGACGTTTCTGAAAATCTTCACCTTGGCATTTTTCGAAAAGGTTTGGTTTCAGTGACCTGATACTGCATTTGCGTGTGGACAAACATATCTATACATATCTATCATATTTGAACATACCACAACCTACGAATAAAACATCCTAAACACAACATTAGGCCTGTTCTGTGTCATTACATTCACAGTGCTGAGAAATCCCTTTCAAAGAAAATCAGTTCACTCTGCAGCAATATTAGCAATGCCTTTGAGCAGCTATTTTGGTCATGCAAGACCAGTTCTTATCTATTTGAATCAAAATATTGAAATCTCAAAAAATATGTAAACTTTTTAAAAATACAATTCTTCATATTATCAATAAAATATGTATGGAAGCCTGTTTTTGAGTTATAGGATTTTTTAATAACACAGTTATGTCATAATTATTCAACCCCTATTCAACATTGCTGTTTTTAAGTCACTTATTTGTATGGTGAAGAACAAAATTGTCTTACAAGTTACAACTCAAATTAAGACCTTAGAAACTATTAAAAAACAGAATTAGATTGAGCTGTTACACATACATAAACTTAGCCTTGCATGTGCTGATGAAGTTGAATAGCAAAAATTAGGTCTAAGGCTACATGAAGATTTCCAAGACATTAACAGTTCGTAGAGACACAGCTGGCAGACATATTCCTTAGCTTAAAATATGTTGTACCACAAAACCTTTGAGGCTTTTGAAGAAAAAGCACAATACCATAATACATTTTGCTGAATAAAACTCTTGACCAAGAAGAACAAAAAGGCAGACCTGAACATGCTAAAATTAATTTGGGGAGACCTGTGGAGTTCTAGAAAAATATTTTATGGCGTGATGTGACCAAACTGGAACTTTTTAGACCTATGGATCAGCTGTATGTCTGGTGCAAAAAAAGGCAAATCTTATAAGCAGAAGAACACCATCTCCGTAGTCAAACATGGAGGTGGAACAGTCTGATATGGGGTTGTTTTAATGTAGCAGGAAGTGGAAATCATGACTGTATGAAGGATATCAGGCCATTTTGGCAAGAATTGTGATGCCTTTGGTGCAAAGACTGAAGCTGATGATCAGTGGACTTTCCTGCAGGACAATATCTAAAAAGTATACATCCAAATCTACTTATGCTTGGTTCAGGAATCAGTCATAGAATGTTCTTGAGTTGCCTGTTCAGTCTCCAGTTTTAATTCTCGTTAAAATGGTTTAATTTGTAGAAAGCTGTGGCAATGTGAAAACCAAAGATTATCAGTGATCTGAAAGCATTTTTTTTAGGCGAGTAATGGGCCAAGACTGTAGCAGAGATGTGATAGAATCTTCTAAGCACTTACAGGCAGCGTTTATCAGTGGTTTTAAAGAATAAACAATTCTGCACAAAATTAGACTTTTATTCAAATAAGGGTTGAATAATTTTGAACAAGAAAGTTTAGAGCCAATTTGAATTTTATCATGATTCATCAATGTTACATTCTCAGAATCACTCAAATGTGTACTCAGTTTGATTATGCCTTTGTTAAATTGTTTTCATAAAATATTGTTCTCCACTGCAAAATGTCAAGCAGGTCAAGGGGGTTAAATAATTTTGACTGCAACACTGTCATTTATAATAAGCAGTTATTGGCGATCACAGACCAATGCGTCCTATACTCTCTCCGTCATTTTATGTATTGCAGCATTTTATGTAGTTGCTGTATTTTAAATGTATATTTCCTTAATGCATACATTTTGTAAAAAGGTTAAATGGCATTTCTTAACTCTTGAACATGTTTTGTCCCGATTTTGAAGGGATTAAAGGGCCTGACTGCATCACAACACTTTTTATGTGTGATATTCCTAAAAAGAAATGGCTTACAGCAGGTTTTTCATAACACCTGGTTGCAGCTTAATTTTTTTGACACTTCTAAACAATGTAGATGTGATGTAAAAGATGCTAACTACTTGTTTTGCTTTTAAGGTATTCAGTTGTGATGAAATAGCTAACATATCCATCCCAGTCGAGGCTTTCAAAAATGAGATCCAGAACCAAATCGGCATAGTTACGTACAATGCTGATCAGCACTTGAAGGTTTAATTCACACCCATTTTAATGTCTATTATTTTTGCTATATTCTGTTATAGCGATTTGAAAATTGTGGTTATTGACACACAGTTTCTGCAGTTTACAGTAAGCCTGTTGTCTTTTTTTAAATAGGTAAATGTAATAAATACATATTTTACCTCAAAACTCATAAGGATTGAAGTCCCCGGACGTGACATTGCAAATTTGATCAATCCACTTAAAATGAAATTCAAAATAAATTACACAAATTACACATCTGCAAACGTAAGTTTGAATAAAAAAAAAAAAAAATAGCAAATTGGCCAAAAATGTCCTGCTAATTATTTATTTCTGTTTTGAATTTGTATCTAAAGACCTACAACCTGTCCTGCCAGTTCTATGATGAAAAAGGTACAGTTTTAACGAACAGTCGTCTTATATGAGGCACGTATTTTCTTTAATTATGTATTAACTTTTATTTACTGTTACATAGGAGACAGAACCTGGAAAAAAGATGGCTGTAACACCACTGTGATCAGTGATGATGTTGTGGAGTGCTCTTGTGACCATATGACCCCGTTTGCTGTGCTTCTGGTGAGTTCTGTAGCATCCACCCTTAATTCAGTCAAGTAGCACTTTAAAATAATCAGCTAAAATTTCACTCTGCATTTCATTTATCTACATTATTACCTATAGGTTGACTTGACGATATCTGAAGACCAATGGAAAATCTTGTCGTATATAAGCTATACAGGTTGCAGTCTGTCTGCATTCTTTTCTGCCTCCACTGTCTTGATGTTCATTTTCAACAGGTGCCGTCTTTATATAATCTGTGCTTTAATTCAAATTATAAATATTATGAAATGTGATTTTAAAGATGCTTCATTTGCATCTATTTATGTGTGTTTTTGCAGTAATGCAAGGGCAGAAGTGTCCAGCAGCATCCATGTGTCTCTGAGCGGCGCTCTGTTTCTCCTCAACATGAGCTTCATGTTCAGCGAGTGGGCTGCTACATGGACAGCAAAAGAAGTGTGCGTGTTTGTTGCTGTGACTATACACTACAGCCTGCTGTGTTCTTTCACCTGGATGGCTGTTGAAGCCTTGCACCTCTACCTTCTTCTCATCAGAGTCTTCAACATTTACATCAGACACTACATGTTCAAGTTGTCCCTGGTTGGATGGGGTGAGCATCAAGAGTAAATGCATAACACAACATAAAAAACCATAGCAGGCAAAACAAAAGGGATTTCATCCAAAAAAGTGCTGAAAATGTACTCGCCCTCAGGCCATTCAAGATGTACATGATTTTTGTTCTTCAACAGAACAGATTTGGAGAATTTTAGCACTTGATCCTCTGCAGTGAATGGGTGTCATCAGAATAAAAGTTCAAACAGCTGATAAAGACCATAAGTCCATAAGTAATCCAGACAACTCCAGTACATTAACACTGTGTGAAACAAAAAGCTGTGTGTTTGTAATAAGCAAATTTCACCATTAAGTTTACATCACTGTTTCCGCTTGTAAACCATTGATCTTTGCATATTTCTCTCAGTATTGATACTACTTTTGCACTGGAGAAAGCAATATTATGAATAGAGAGATTCAAAACAACTATTTGAAATAAAAAACAACTTAGTGATACATGCAGCTTTTTGCTTTACAAGATGTTAACTAGGGCTGGGTTTTGACACAAATTTCACAATTTGATTTGAATTTGAAGTTTTCGATTCAGTTTGATTACCAATTTGATTCAATTAGATTCAGTATTGATCATTTTGAATATATATATCAGCTACAGTACATGCCAAATTTTCTCAAGGAAAAAAAAAACATCTCTTAACGAATTAAATTACATTCAGTTAAGTGTTTATAATAATAAAGTTGCAATTACATAACTGTATTTCTACTCCAATTAATATATATATATATATATATACACACTACCGTTCAAAAGTTTGGGGTCAGTAAGACTTGCAATTTTTTTTTTTAATGAAGTCAAGGCTGCATTTATTTTATCAAAAATACAGAAAATAAACTAATATTGCAAAATGTTATTACAATAGAAAATAATGGTTTTTATTTTCATATACTTTAAAATATAATTTATTCCTGTGATTCAATGCTGATTTTTCATCAGCTGTTACTCAGTCTCCCAGGCTTAAGTGTCACATGATCTCTCAGAAATCATTCTGATATTCTGAATTATTAGTAGAATTATCAGTTTTGGAAACAGTTGTGCCGCCAATGTTTTTTTTTTTTTTTTTTGAACCTGTATTTTTTTCTTTCAAGAACATTTATTCAAACTATAAATCTTTTCTAGCAATGTAAATCTATTATGTCACTTTTTATTAATGTAACAATTCATTCATTTCTTTCAAAAAAAAAAAAAAAAGAATAAACATTTACTGACTCCTTTTGAACGGTAGTGTGTGTGTGTGTGTGTGTGTGTGTGTGTGTGTGTATATATATATATATATATATACACACACATATTTAAATGGTGGCTGTCATAAAAAAACTTTATTTAAACAAATTAAACATTGAAGAACAGTAAAACATTGTAATAAATATGTTATATGGTGCATATATTTAGCAAAATGCTCCTCTCTAGAATTAATTTTTCTAGCTGACTAACAAGCGTAAGGTCACCAATTTGTTTTTTTTTTCTGAGGTAAATATGACATTGTTTACACGCTGTTATATATCACGGTTGAAACACTAATTAAAGGGTTATGTTGGACTGAAGGTGTTCTTGAGTCCGCGTGTTTGTTTTAAGGAGGAGAAGAAAGAGTCTTTCGAAGTTCAAAGAATTTAATTCAAATAAGCATATGAATAAAGCATTACAGAGCTCTGGTTCACAGCTATCCCTGATTTACACAAAACTATGCGAGTCTTATGTTCAGGCACTCTGCAACTGCTCGCCTCTCCCTCGACCCATGTATTTATACACAGTTGTAGATAAGTTGAGTTTCAGGGCCGTCTCTTCCTCCGCAGATGCTGACATCCCTGTCTGTTTGCTTCGGTTGTAGACTTTTTCCTGTATCAGTTCGCGGTTCCTGCAAACACAAGCTTTTTCTTTGTTAACACATAAGCGAGATGGCCTTGAACTCTTCACCTGACAAGATAGAGCTCCTTATCGGGAAACGTCATACCCACACTCCCCTCCTGCCTCTCACAGCCTGCATCTCAAGGCTCCACAATATGCACATTAGGCTCAAAGCATGCTCAGACATTTCCCATTTAGTCAATGAAAGCAGTTCCCTCTTTTCCTGTTACAGCAGTCCCCTTTTGCTTCGCACACACATCTATATTAAACAATCATCATGATATAAGAACACTTTAGCTTATGATTATAAAAGTGATGTCAAACTTATATGCAAACTTAACAACAGATAATTGTAATGAAAGCACACTAAACATATTATCATAAAGGATATCCCTTCAGTTACTCCACCCCAAAAATGAAAATTTTGTCATTAATCACTTATCCCCATGTCGTTCCAAACCCGTAAAAGGTTCGATCCTCTTCGGAACACAATTTAAGATATTTTGGATGAAAACCGGTAGCTTTTTGACTGTCCCATTGACTGCCAAGTAAACAACACTGTCAAGGCCCAGAAACGTATGAAAATAGTCCATCTGCCATCAGTGGTTCAACCATAATTTTACGAAGCTACAAGAATACTTTTTGTACACAAAGAAAACAAAAATAACGACTTTAGTCAACAATTCATCTCCTCTATGTCAACGTAGTGCCATTTTGGAAAGTATCCACTGGACGTAAACAATGTATATGCTGTTCTGTGTCAGCCACAACACATGGATACGCTGCTTTCGTTCGAATCAAAGCGTAAATACAAGTAGAAAATGTATCCGTGTGTTTTCTTTAAAAAATGGCGCTACAGTGACATAGAGGAGACAATTGTTGACTAAATGGTTATTTTTTGTTTTCTTTGCATACAAAAAGTATTCTCGTAGCTTCGTAAAATTATGGTATTAAGGAGAATAACTAACTGTATGGTACAAACAAGTATGTTAACTTAAATATAGCATGTTTCTTAAAAAATATGCAAACATATTATGGCATTTTCATGCATTAGTAGAGACAAAAACTTACATACAGCACCTTTAAACAGCGGTAAAACAGCATTTTTTTAATACCATAACAAAATGGACAGAATTTAAAAATCTGAGACTTCTGAGACAGTGTTAATTTCGTTGACGAATAATTTTTGAATAAAACGCCATTTTTTTCACAGATGAAAACGAAACGATAAGAACTAAAATTCTTCTTGACAAAAACTATGGCATTTTCATCAACAAATAAAAACGAGACGAAAATGTTAGAGGGGCGATTTGGAAAGAGATTCTTTCAGAATAATCTGTTGCGTAGTCAGGAGGGTTAGATGCGTACAAACCGGCAGGATATAAATACACTTGCTGCACGTCTTATAAAAAAAATAAAAAATGTCAATATGTGGGAAAAGTGCAGACATATGGATAAACACATGAGAACTCAATTCGGTTTTGTTTTCTGAGCGCAGACACTGACGCATACACACAGAAAGCACGTCTCGCTCTCTTTCACATTGCGTGAACTGAGAAATACACACAGTTACCTCGAAATGTCAGTTTTGACGAGCATTCACGTAAACATAGCCGATTACGTCTTAAATGAGCGTAAACAGTAGGGAGAAAGTGTATCAGTGCATTGCATCCATTGCGGTTTTAAAGGGATAGCAGCCATATTTAATTGCTATTGTCCGAGTCACAGATGTTAACCAAGCAACAAAAGAAAGACAAAAAACCACACACTGCTCTTGACTGAATCTTTTACATAGCCCTAAAGATGATTCAAAATTAATTTATAGAAATAAATATGTCTGTTTGAAAGAATGAAGAATATGGTAAACAAGTTACTATAAAGAATGCATAATTAGCCTATATAACCATTGGTATTTCATTGAAATACCATGTTCTTTATGAGAAGTGGTTTTATTTAATTTTGATATAAAGGCATGTTGTATATCACCGCAGTTAAATTGTGTTTATCATGATAAATCCTTAATATCAAACCTATATAATGAATTTTAGAGAAATTCTTAATAAATGCATTGCACTGTAATTAAACCCATTCAATTTTAGCTGACTAAATTTACTGTAGATTTAGTAGACTAAAATGTTATAATATTTAGTCAACTAAAACTAGACTAAAACTAAAAACAATTCAGATGACTAAAATATGACTAAAACTAAATGGCATTGTAGTCAAAAGGTTATGACTAAAACTAAAACAAAATTTGCTGTCAAAATTATCACTGTTCTGAGATTTGCCATTTCTTGGATGGGAAGTGTACTACAATGTTCCATTAATGAACTGAAAACAGGCTAAACTAATCGATTCTTGGGATTTAAGAATGTCATTTCATAAAAATGAGAATTGATTAATATCAAGGAATCTATATTGTTGCCCAGACCTAATGTTAACTGATGGGGTGAAATTGTGTTGATTACTTGTATTCAGCTAATCTTCATCATTTTCTTACAAATAGGCATATTTGTGAAGAAACTAAAAGCATAAAAAGCAAGCAAAATGTGGTGGGTCATCTTGTGATCTTGTCCTTTTGACAGGAGTCCCTGCTGTTATTGTTGGAAGCTTGCTGTCAGCTACCGACATTTATGGCGTCAACAAGATGACATTATCCAATGTGAATATAACCAATCAAATGTAAGTTTTCACATTATAACTTTGCATTAGAGATAGGCAAATGTAGTTAAATTATGTAGCACTCCTTACCAGTCAATTACAATCAAGCATGAAGTACAGGCTGCTAACATTGTACGACTTTCTTTCGCACAATACAGTTGCTGGATCAAAAAACCTCTCATCCTATATTCCGTGAACATTTTCTACTTCAGCATCATATTCCTGTTCAATTTAGGAATCCTAATCACAGTGTCCAGACAGATATTTAAGCTACGACATGTGGGCAGCAGGCATGAAAAGATGCACGTTTGGAAGGATACAGGCACAGTTCTGGGCCTCATGTGTCTGCTGGGTACAACATGGGGTTTGGCCTTCCTTAGCTCTGGATATACCAACTACACAATACTCTACCTATTCTGCATCTTAAACACAACGCAAGGTAGGTTTACTCAGGGAACAAGAAAGAATATATGGTTTAATAACATACTAGTGTTCATGATAAAGGACAAATTTTGTTTAAATGGAACCCTGGGTATGACTTGAATGGCTTAATATAACATAAAATGATGTCTCTTACTAAAATATGCAGTAGAAAACCCATGAAAGACATTATTTAAAAAAACAAAAAAAAAAACATGTTTTTACATATTTTGGCTGCACCCAGCTACTGGCACTACCTGTTGCTATTTTTACCACAAGACAACTCAGGAAAATAAAATAGATACAATACCACATTGTGCGGTTTTTGGTTGTTACTTTCAAGCGAAGTGATGTTAAGCCTTCACTGCTTTTCCTAGTGATAAGAAGAGGAGAAAAGAATGGGAAGATCCCTGTGGATAAATAAAACTTCCTAAAGTCCCTCATCTTTGTTCTCTCCACTTTATCCCTGATGCCTTTGAGGCTTTTAGTACACCACAGCTACTGAAAGAGCTTAGACAAGAAACACAAGATGCAATTCTGGCAGGATGTAAAATGTTGACGCTTATTGTGATGCTGCAGCCGCTGAAGGAATTTCTCAGCACAGAGTTCACTCAATATCCAGCCCATTTAAACTCCTTGTGGGGAAAACATAATTTACGTTGCAAGTCTTGATACCCAGGGTTCCCTTTTGAACCCCATGCCAAGATGTTACAAAAGTACTGTGCTCTTAATATTCATGTCGGTTTCTAATGGTTTTTTATATCAAGTTTAAATGTAATGACTTTAAAATGTTGTGTGGTGTAACTATTAGTTACAATGTAATAACCTATTTGCCTTACATCTTAAATAGATGTGAATGTGCACGTTAACAACATTTTTCAATATTTTTATCAATTTCATTGATAGAATAAATTCATGACTAGTCTTTGGAGTGTCAGTTTTATTTTTTTCTGCATGTTGTCTTGTTTGTCAAACCACATGACTTGGATTTGATTTTCACATATTAATAATAAGTTTTGCTAAAATTTTATACAAAACTACTCAATAGTTTCATTCTTTTAATGAGGATTTTTCGTCATTATTATTGTATCACCCTTACCAAAGTAAATTTTAATACTCAGGATATAAGAGGTGTGATCAAGTCAAGAATGGGATGTGATTTTCCATGGTTGCTTGTTCAATCAAGTGAAAAAGAGTGAGGGGAAAAACGAGGCAGCAATATTAGTCACATCACAAAGATATGTCATTATGCCAAACTCTAGCATTTTTACTCCTACCGAAGGATAGTTAGGGTCCAAACAAGGGTTATCATGAAGTCACAACACAAGTCTAGAGGATGCGAAATGCAGAAGGCCATGTTCTTTGTTTACCTGTTAAACCACAAGTAGAAGAATACAGTGACAAAAAACATCATTTTTGTCTGTTTACAGGGTTTTACATCTTTGTGTGGATGTGTGCTATATCTAGGAAAAACAGAGCACAAACACCTAATTTCAAGGCTAAATCCACTTCGGACACCTCCAAATGAGATCCTCTTATGCAGTTTTCTTACTAAAACCTCTGACATGGTTTTCCAAGAAAACAAGTTCCAACTAACCCACAGAAATGTACCCTGGGTTAACAAAAATTACACGTACCAAACCATTCAAACTATAAATGGCAATTTTGAGGATGTTTCATCATGAGCTCTTCAGTTTAATATTTTTTTTTTTACTTCCTTTAGACTAATTCCTTTAGCACATCAAAAACATGTTTCCTCTGTAGCTGTAGACATACTAAAACCTTAATCTATGATCTAATGAAACCTATATCTCATATCTACTAAGAACCTAAAGTAGCGATTTGTAAATAAAAATGTGCAGTTGTTCTATTATTATGTTTTTAAATTTAATAATAAACCTATAAGTCTGAAATGTTGTTTTGAGCCTATTTGAAACACATTACAATAACGTAATTTTATATATGCATGCGCATTTAAAAGTTTTAATGCTTTTGTTATCTAATTAGTTATTAAGTAGAAATGTCTGGATTCTTTCACATCGCATATGTTTCGTGTTGGTAAGTACAAAGCTTCCATGTAAATGTGTCATGGTTCTTTATGAAGTGATGTTAAAAATAATTTTTAGACAGGAAACCACAGCAATCACATGAGACCTGCATTTCAGAGACAAGAGCTGACTGAGGCTACATGCACTATAAGTAAAGCACTCTACGAAAGAAATGAGAGGCTTATACTGTTTTGTTCTTTGGATATTTCCAATTTTTTTCCACACAATAGCAACTATAAGACGTGAGTGTGAATATGCTCTAGCTTTTCACATTTCAGCTCAGGAATATTAGCATAATCATGTAATTGTAACTTGAAATGACTGTTGATTTGGACTGAATAACTGATTACAATGATGTGACATGTTTGCAGGTGAGCGTTGTTATGAGGTTCCAACAAACTGTAAGGCGCACGTTAACATACCATTGTGAGTTTTATCTTGTTGATCTTGTAACAACCCAGCTAAAAGAAATATGTTTTAAGAATGTTTTGCCAACTGGCTTTGTGAACATTAGAGAAAACATCAAGTTATTATTTTGCAAACATTTCTTGCCAGAATGTATTGCCAAAGTTCTGAGAATATTCACTGTTAGTTATGAAGTGAATGGGTAAGGTTAGGTTAGGGTTAGGGTTAGGTTAGAAAATGTTTAATTTGTTCCATTTTTTAGATGTCATAAATGTAATATTTGTAATAAATGTAATATTTTATAATGTTTAGAATTAATAATAAAAAAGAATGTATTTTAACAGGTGCATTGAAGTTGGAATGAGAAATTGCTCGACTATAATGCCAAGGATTCCAAACCCAGATTATTTCTCTAAACCAATTTCTCTAGAGGTAAGACTAAACAGCAGTGAAAAAAATAGCAGATATTTAGTGAACATGTAGACAATATTTTAATGGTATCACCATCTACATGTATTACAAATAGTTGTCTGATTGACCAAAAAAAAAGAGTTCAAGTGTCAGCAACACTGTCAGCAGTGCAGAAAGATCAATGAGGTCAGACGATTGTGTCTTCACTTTTTTTCAGGAAACAGTCAAAACAATAAGAGGATATGTAATTCACATCTCTGAAGAAGCAATACAAAGGAGTATCGATGGATTGGGGAAAAACAGTGATACAGAAGTAACATTGATCGTGCACCGTCTCAGCGATACCTTCTTCAGGGTCAGCAGCAGTTTAAACACCAAGGTATGCAGAATTACTGTTTGTCCCTCAAAGCGTAGTTTATTTTTGTTTAATAAAATGTGAATTTATCTTGAATGTATTTTAAATACCTTTATTTCAAGCTAAGTATACTACAAATACATTTACACAATATGCACTTAATAAAAATACCATGCAGTTGTACTTTTAGTATACTAAAATGGTATATTTAAAGTCTGCTAAATTGGAACTAATTTTGTACTTAATGCATTTTAATTGTGCAGAAGAAGTGTTGAAGTCCAACTAAAGAGTGCATTTGATTGCAATTATACTTTAGGTACACTTTAAATATTTTGCATTTAAAGACAAGATATACAACCCTCATCAATAGTGACACTAAAACATATTTAATGCTTTATATTATGAAATGTGCATTGTACAAATTTTCAAGTTTAATTGCAGTTTATATATTAGTACGTCTCAATCGATATGTCAGTAAATATGTTAATAGACGTGAACTGTACTTGGTTCTTTTTTACTGTGATTTTTTGGGCAACATCTGTATTTCATAACCTAATGGTTTCCTTTTTTAATCATTTGTCATTGTGGTGTTGACACAGAAGAGAAATGACCCAAATAGGTCAGGCCCAATATTGCATGGGCAAAGCGTGTTGGGAGTTTGGCTTGGTGAGAAAGAAGTTCATAACCTTACTCAGCGTGTTCAGCTCAGATTCATAAACACCAATCAAGTGAGATGCTTTCACATCACACTATATTGCAACTGTAAAACCACTCCCTGACCCTTTGACATTTGTTTATGAGTTGCCCATTTTCACTTCTGTAAAAGTTATTTTTATTATTGCAGACTGAAAACGGAATCTGTGTCTACTGGCATTTTGATACAAATGGAAAAGGTCAGTATGATTTTCACACAATCTTCAGATGCAAAAATAAATCTGTATATAGCTACATACAAGGGGTGAGCCTATAGTAATGCCCTGGATAGAACAAGAGCTTGAACAAGGACTTTTGCTGTATGTTCTGAAAGAAAGAACCTGATCTTCCCTATGTTGTATAAGGCAAGTCTGCAGGAGAGGACAGTTTTAGCTGATCATCAATCACAACTCCAAGGTTCTTGGCTGTCCTGGAAGGTGATGGTTAAAGTGCCTATGGATGGAGAAATTGTGATAAAGTGCTGGGTTGGCTGAAACCACAAGCAATTCTGTCTTGGGAAGGTTGAGTTGACAGTGATGGTCTCCAGCCAGAAATGACTTTTAGACATGCTGAGATTCGATCAGCTATCACCAGATCATCAAGATGGAATGAAAGTTGAATGTCATCAGCATAGTAGTGATATGAAAAGTGGTGTTTCTGAATGGTGTTTCAAAACCTAGTGGTGCCATGTAGACAGAGACATGTTCAAGTGTTTTTGGAATTAATGGCGGAAGGGATACCAGTCTGTAGTCTTCTAAAAGTGCTTGGTTACAAATGGGTTTCTTAGTGGGTAGTAGTGGGGATATCCGAGTCTGTTTCAATGATGGGGAAAGACACCTGTGTGAAGGGATGTGTTAATGATGTGAGTGAGGACGAGGACAAAGCAGGAAGAAAAGTGTTTTAAAGAGCATGCAAGAGTTTAGAATGATGCTCATGGAGAATATCAGATAGCCTTAGAAGTTGCCCTGGAAGATGTCATCTAAACAAGATGTCAGATTGGGGAAGAGAGAGTCAGTAGCACGATTAGCATCAAGTGATAAGAACTGTTTAGGGTGAGAAAGTAAAAATGAAACATGTCCTCCAACTTATATGCCCGACGTAAGTTGTTTTCACAAATCCTCAAAATACGTCTCCACAGAGTGTATACAACAATTGCTCCCATTTCAGCAACGGGTATCCAATGCACTTTCAGGATTACGTGTAGCTCAGTTGGTAGAGTGTTGCACTACAAAGTGATGTAATCATACGAATGCAGGTTTGATACCAAAGAACGCACATGTTTTTTTTTGGAATATGCACTATAAATCATGATTTTGCACTATTTCTGTAAGGGGTAGGTTTAGGATGGGGTTAGGTGTGGTCCTTCATACGAATTACACCTAGTAAAATATGTTTGAATTACCGTGAGAGCGGTGTAAAAACTCATAGGGCGCGTAACTTCAAAACGTAAAAATGGGTGTATAAGGTGAATAAAAAAACATAAAATTGGGTCATATTTTCTTTAAGGACAGTCTGTCTGTGTCAGAAACCATGTGTTAGGACCCCAAGTATAAATAAAAACAACAACATGTGTCAATTAGGTGTGTTTATTAATTTAATGACTTAAATTTAATGACAGTTATTAGCAGAATGACAATTGACATTGAACAAAAATAAATATTTAAGTAAAACAAAATAGAAACAGAAAAAAGTCAAATTAAGGCCAAGTCCCAGTGAAATACTGTATTTTCATAATCTTCTATAATGCCTGAAAGTCCATTATTATGTATATTTTGGTGTGATTTAAGTGGCAGTTTCTCTTTACAGATGACGAAGTTGTAGGATGTGATGCATCTGAAATACACAATTGCATCTCCTTCCATTTGTTTTTGTAAAAACAAAAAATAAATCTAAATAATTGTGTTATTGGTGAAGAGGAGAGAAGTCTCCTTAATTGAACAGGGCTGGTCACACTTACATGTTCTCTTAAACTGAAAATAGAAACACAATTGGAAACCAGTTACAATTTAAAAACTTAAAAAATATAAACCTTTTAAGAAAGAAATCATTTACCTGCTGAGAGTGTGTTGACAGTCTGTGTATTTGGATAGCTGAACTCCAGAAGATTTAGAGTGTACTTTTTTAGAGTGTAGCCTGTAATTTATTAGTAATAAATAAGTAATAATTAAAAAAAATGTCTCTGTTACTTACTTGGAGAAGAGGAGTATCCTCAGCTTACACTTGCATTACATGTGAAAAAAGAAGAGAAAAGAATATGTTTGTTTGGAAACCAGATACAATTTTAAAGTTAAAATTATTTTAAAATGAAGAATGAAATAATTTAACTGTTGAGAGTGTGTTGACAGTCTGTGTAGTTGGTTCACTGAGCTCCAGAAACTCAGTAATGAGGTGCTTTGGCAGTTACAGAACCATTTAATTATTAAAAGGGTTCTTCAGGATGCTATATGGTTCTAAATTGTTACTACACACAAAAAATAATTTGTTACCCTGCTGCCTTAAAATTTTAAGTTCAGTCAACTCAAATAAGTTTAATCAAGTTGAAATGTTAAATTGTACAAGTCACTTCAAGTCAATTGTAATAAGTCACAACTTAGATATTCGAGTTGACTAAACTAAAAAATAGTTTGTTAAACTAAACAGTTGTGTTTTTTAAGATGAATCAACTGAAATGTCTAAGTTGTCACTTAGTAAAACATAACATAACATTTCAAGTTGATTCAGTTTTTTCGAGTTGACTGAACTTAAAATTTTAAGGCAGCCAGGTACCAAATTATTTTAAGTTGACTCAACAAATTGTTTTTACAGTGTACATGTAAAGAACCTTTAAAAAAACATATTTTTATAGAGTAGAGCGATAGTTGCCAATTGTGATAAGAGGAAGAGAAGATGATAGAGTGTGAAAACAAGATGAAAAGTAAAAAAAAAATCACTGTTTCCGGAAAACAACTCATATGTTTTTTAACTGTCATTATCAGTGTGAAAATTAATGTATATATTAATTCTCATTTGAATAGATGTTTTTGCTTTAGTGTACATATTTATGTCTGTTTGTCAGGTAACTGGCGTACAGATGGCTGTAACACCATCATTGACAATGGAGACTTTGTGTGCAGTTGTAATCGTCTGAGCTTTTTCGCAGTGATCATTGTAAGTGCATTTGTCATATGATGCTCTTCAGTCACCTTTTTGTTGTTTTAAAATGTTGTTCACTTTTAAATGAAACTTGTCTGTTTAGCACTACTTATTTGAATGTTCTCTTTTGTCCTCAATGTTTCTGAAAGAATCACGAGATTCTCGAAGTGTCCCATATTGCCCATCTCAACTACATTTCATACGTTGGCTCTGCCCTTTCAATAGCATTTATAGCCCTACTGACTGTTATGTTTCTGTGCCAGAGGTAAGTTTCTAAATAAGACTTCTCAGACAGTCTCAGAATATGTTCTGTGGTATGGATGTAAACAGGTAATGTCTTTCATCATCCTCCCCACAGGAAAAAGCAATGTGAGAATTCAGTCATCATTCATATGCAGCTCTCAGGCTCCTTGTTCTTGCTGCACTTCGTATTCTTGCGCAACATGTGGTTTTCAGGCCAGATTGATTTAGTGTGTCAGGCTCTGGGACTACTTCTACACTGGTGCCTTTTAGCCACCTTCACTTGGACAACCATTGGTTGCTTCCACCTGTACCTGCTGCTGGTACGGGCCTTCAACATCCACATCAAGAGATACTTGCTTAAACTTAGTCTTGTGGGATGGGGTGAGTTTAAATTCACATTCTGGTGACAACAGTAGCTATACACTATTATTGCCACATTTAATGCCCTGTGATTATGGAATCCAGTCATAAAAATTACATATATAATCTGGAATGATATGGAATTTGGTATAATTTGGGTAAGCAAATCAAAAGTTGGGCTTTTGGTTAACATTCAATCAAAAAATGATATGGACAATATAGTGTCTTCATAATTTTAAAGCTTGAAATTCTGCATATTTTGCATGACACTGTAAATGAAATGTGCCGTTTTGTCTACTACATACGTACTCAAGCACATGTGGTGCTTGTGGTGTTTTAAGCATCTATCTATCTAACTAGCCACAAAATGACATCCAGCTTCAAATATAGCATTCGTCCAAACTGATTTGGTTAATTGGTAAGCTTGTGGTTCATATTTGGTTACGGTAGAGGGTCATTTGCCAATTTAGACATCACAAGCATAGTCATAGATATTTATGGAACATACATTTACGTGAAGAGTATAACATTTAACCTGAGAATCAACTCTTTTACACACCAAACAAATGCAATTACTCTTTCTTCGAAATTTAATTTAGCATCCTGTTTGCTACCTCAGTTTAAATTAAATTCCAATTCTGGAATCAAATTGTGCACCAACATGTTTAAATGCATCTAAGGTCAGAAAACATTGTCATTTTCTCAGAATATACATTTAATATTAGAATCATTTTGCAATGGTTTCAAAACAATTTGTTCACAGCAGTTCTGAGTTTAAGGTCTGTAAACCCCTCCCTTCCATAAGTCTACTCTGCTCTTATTGGTCAGCTGGCCAAGTATGTTGTGATTAGCGTTTCCATATACAACGCAAGCAAATCATGCATACATTTTAGCTGCTAAACTGTAAACACTAATAATTATGTTGGGTACGTGACTAACTGATTAAATATTACAATTTGTAAACCAAAATATTTCTACATTCTTCATTATATAAACTAAGTGATTAGAACAACACATTCTTCAGAAAAAATGGGTTCACAGCGAATTATCAGAACTATCAGTAAGACAGTAAAATCGTGGTTTATCTGAAAACCTAAAGCTGTACTAGGAATACATCTGATATTACCACAAAAACCTTGATATTTTGAGCACTCAGTTGAAAATGTACTCATAATGTACTGATCATACTTGCAGTTTGGGGTTCGGAGACATTTGTTGGTCCAAATAAAGAAGTTACTGACTTATTTTTCATGGATAAGCGTTTAGCAAATTCTGTGTTAAACTTAGAGAAGCAGTCAAATGTTGAGCACACAACAAAAGATTCAAACTGTATTGCTGTGATATTTTGAAAGAAATTAATTTTAACTATTGAATTACACATTATCATCTTTTGGCAATGAAAACAAAACAGTCTTGCTTTCACAGCACAGAACAGTGTCTTCTGGCCATGACGTAAACACACTAACTAGCGGAAGTGTTTGTGGGCAGGTCAGAGTGTTCATATTTTGCATGAAGGTGGTGATTATTCTAATGTGTTACCTAGTGATGAATATCAGTAACAGGCAGAAGATTCTAAAATATGACAATTCGTTAAGGTGGTTCTTTTGAGAGACAATGTCTTTATTTATTATGCACTTTTTAGATTAACAACTTTGAAGACTGTTCACATTGAAGGATAGCTATGTAACAAACTTCAAAAAAAGATATTTTTCAAAAACCCATATGACCTGCTTTTTATGTATAGACAAGAGCAGGCAGAATATTCTGATGATCAACTTTATTTGTTTTCTATGGAGGAACATAAGGGCAAGAAAATGGTGACAGTTTGCAGGTTAACTCATCTTTAAATAACTATTACATTTAAATTAAACGTGTATTATAAGCTTGTTTTCCTGTACTAATTTTTTCCTTTAGGTGTACCCTTTATTACAGTGATGATATGCGGCGTGACTAAAGTGTATGGCAAATATACCTTTTACATGGATAAGGAAAGCTTAACTGTTACACCTTTGTAAGATCAATCTACTTAAATTACACTGCACTTTACTTCTCCATCATCTCTCAGGCCTGTAACAGGAGTGTTTTCATTCTTCTCATTTAGATGCTGGATAACCACACGGACAGTGAGCTACATTACAGTTACTCTTCTTGGACTGGTGATATTCTTTAACACGGTTATCCTGGGGGTGGTGCTGGTTAAAATGTGTCAGTTAAGATCACCAGCTCTTCAGAATAAAGACCATCGGAGGAGGGTATGGAAAGAATGGGTGTTTCTACTTGGGCTCTGCTGTGTTCTGGGAGTGCCCTGGGTACTGGCTTTCTCCACCTATGGCCCCTTGAGTCTCCCTTCGCTCTATGCTTTCACCATTCTCAACAGTTTTCAGTGTAAGAATTTGTTTCAGTGTTATTTGAAATGAAAGCATGTTCATACTACACTCTTTAAAAAAAAAGCTTCACAATGCCATAGAAGAACTACCTTTTTTGTTTAAATAGTTCCATAAAGAACCTTTAACATCTGAAGAATTTTTCAGATTATAAATATGTAAGAAAGAGATGGTTCTTTAAAGAACTTGACTAAATGGTTCTTTGTGGAACCAAAAACTCTTAAAAAAGGTGATTTAAAAGGTTCTTCATAGCGATGCCATAGAAGAACCCTTTAAATCACCTTTTTTAAGAGTTTGTTCTTTGGAGTGAAAACTATATGTTTTCTATATGAAAACACATGGTTTAAACAAATGATTCATACACTGAGCGAAAAATGCAAAACGAATATCGACACAGTGACGCTCTGGAATAAAACAGCAGATTCCTATGGATGCTTCCACATAGACCTTGAACATTTGCACACCGAAAATGCAAATGTTTTTTTTTTTTTTTTCTTGAAGAGTATTCTGAGAGAGTTAACATTAGAATCTGAGAACAGATTTATTCTCATGTTTTTATATATATATATATATATATAGAATATAATTTATATTAATTTTACACTGAATTATGTGATCTGAAGGGTACTGTCCATTTTCTTCCACGAGCACGAATGTTTGCGGTCTATGTGGAAGTATCGATAGAGACAGAGCAACTATCCAACGCTCTCCATTGTCTTTGTATTGCGGGAAGCTGCCTCCTTGTCATTTTTGACTAATAACAAAAAACTGAACAATGTCTAAAAGCTGCTATGTGACAAGGTGTACAGTAAACAAGCTAAAAAACCCAGAACTACGTTTTTATAAGCTATTGATCCAAAAAACTAGTGTTTAAGGACCCAAAAGTAGAGCGCAATGAGCCATATTACTAGAGAACTATGCCCACTGAAGGGAAATTTAATCGTGACAGGAAGCATTATTTTTAACCATGTTAAAGGACATGGTTAAGGGGGTCGACAGTTTATAAAAACATAACTCTGAGTTTTTTAGCTTGTTTAATGTATGAATTGTCATATAGTAGCTTTTTTAAACATTGTTCTGTTTTTTGTTATAAGTTGGAAATGACAAGGATGCAGCTTGGTGTGGGTCTGGCCTAAAGGCTCTCGGTCTCTATAGAGCAGGGGTCCCCACACTCGGTTCTGGAGGGCCGTTGTCCTACAGAGTTTAGCTCAAACCCTAATCAATCACACCTGAAACAGCTAATGAAGGTCTTAATAGGCATACTTGAAACTTCCAGGCAGGTGTGTTGAGGCTTGGAGCTAAACTCTGCAGGACACCGGCCCTCCAGGATCAAGTTTGGTGACCCCTGCTATAGAAAGAATGCACGTGACATCACCGTTAAGTGGCTGCAGCTCCACCCACTGAGTGGCAAAATGACTGGGTGGCAGCATTAGTTTTCAGCATGAATGCTGCAACATAACACACAAAACACCTCTAAAATCTGAACAAGCTTTACGATTGACTGCACAAATAGATTTGACAAGAAATCTGAGGCACATTTTTGACAGACTGCTGAACACCTCAGAAAATAGAAGCAAATGGATCCCTGGCAAGAAGGGAATGCCTGAGTTTATGGTGGTTTGAAAAATCTCTAGCATTAATTCTGATCATTGATTGTCCTGAAAAAAGACAGTTTGACGTTTGGAGAAGTCACACTGCAGGACTATAGGCCAAATCTTTTGACATTGTCAAAATTTCATCAAAGGTCAAATTTAATCAAAATTTGGCCTAGGATTATGGTAATCTTTTATTATTTGTGAAATTTGTCTCAGACAGCCAAATCGTGGCCAAAATCGTACAGTGTGAGCCTGGCTTTAGTTAGAATCTGCAATCCTGTTACCAGTGGCGGCTCGTCAGGGGAGGCACAGCTTCCCCAAAATTTTGAAGTGAAAATGGGAGATTAATGTTAAATTTAATATATTAATAAAATTCACAATTCATCAAGGTCATGTTTCAGAATGTGCATGTTTTTGTTTGTAATTTCATATACAAGTGACTGAAGTTAAAAAAGCACCGCTTTTCTGTCGCAAATGTGCCGAATCTGCTGATGTCATTACAACCGCTAAGTGATAGAGAAGGGGAGGAGGAGGCCGGGAGAGAGCTGCGCTCTTGTGCCTCCGTTGGTAACAAAAATTAGCCAATCACCATCGAGTGTTTACTTTCAGCGCTGAGGAGTGTTGAGAAAGGAAACCTCGCAGGGGAGGCTAGCCTCCCTTCTGGAATATCAGTCATCACAGAGACATAAATGACGTGATATTAGTCTCCCGCTTCGCTGAAAAAGTGCCAAGTACTTATGATGAGTAGCAATATTGAATATTTGATCGCCAAAAGATTACCAAGCTGTCGTTAAAACAATGTATATGTATGTATAAACTGTATAGAAAATGCCTAAGCTGGATATAGGCTACAGCAGTCGCGGCACAGGCAGCTCTTTTAACACAGACTTTTATGGATGTTGGCTTTAAGTGATAGGCCAGGTGAGTGAAATTATATTATCCTGTTGTATGTGTGCCGTTTTCTTTACGTTTCTTTACGTTTTGTGACTCAAAGCAACCAAAAAGCCATTTTAATGGGGTTAAGCAAATACTAATAACTTACTAATAGTAACAATCGATAGGGATCGACAGACCGATTGAATTAGTGTGCCTCCTCTATTTTAAAACCCACGAGCCGCCACTGCCTGTTACCCATTATGGTATTTTTGGGGGGGTTGTTTTTATAATTATTTATTTATTTATTTTTGACTTTAATTTAATTTTTTCTTCACATGTTAATATTTGATAACAATTATGTATTATTTATAAGTTTATGGTTTATTGGCTTGACCTCATGACATGGACAAACATCATTTTCTGATAATTAAGCATGTCATGTTTGAAAAAGAAAAATGTTGATTATTGATTAAAATGTTGAAATTAATTTGAATAATGAATAAGAAACACCTGATAAAATATCTTATCTGACATTAATACTGTCCATTTCATCCTCTAGGTGTCTATATTTTCTTGTGGTTTTTGACTCTTATGTGTCAAACACAAAAAGAGGAACAGACCTCATCAAAAGGAGCCATTCAAGTCAGCTTCAACAGTAATGAAGAATATGTGACTACAAAATAACCAACATCTGTTTGATAACATTGCACACTTACATCAAAACTTCGTTATTATTTTACTCATTTGGATGATTGATTACAATGGATAATGCGCATTATAAAATACATGTGACTGCATTGGGACAATGGGCTAACTGAACTAACCAACGAGCCGATCTCTTTGCACAGCATCTGAAATGCTAGTTTTGTCATTCTAAAACGCTAGAGCAAAGTCTCGTCGAAGTGCTTCCTTACAATTAACTCCCAGATCGGTTCCCAAACAGCAGACTCCGAAATTAGCCAACATGATGGCGTTTCATCTGCGTGCTCTGAATCTTTTACAGTTCCGAATAATGTCTTATTCTTATCTATATGACCAAAAATGACATAGTATTAAGCTGTTTACGTTACTATAAGGAAAAAATTCCAAGCGATCGTGCCGGTGCCTCACAATTGAGCAGCTATTCGATATCGTTTTTAATTTACATAACTTCTGAAATAAATTAAGAAATGATGTCACTGTAAGATAAAAAAAATGAAGCTTGAGTCTTTTTGGTTTAGTTTTGTCATGGCCTCAACATATTAATTCATAGGAATATGATAATATGTCGTGACCATGAGTTCTGTTGAGGAAACAACATCTAGCCTATTTCTCGACACGTTCATTGCGTAAACAAACATTCATGACCATAGCAAACTGGGATTATCAGAGATGGATTTGATATTTTATTTTGAATTAAGAATGAAATTACAGAAATTACTGAATTATTAAACTGGCGCTTTTAAGTACAGTGACCTCTAGCGGTTTAAGTGTTAATCATAGCCCTATGCTATTGCATTGCACAAGATGTATACAGCCTTCGAATGAAGTTTATGAATAAATGTTACATAAAGTACATTAAATAAAATTGGCCTACAAAAAATATATTTATCCATCCCATAGTTTTGCAAGTCCATGTATATTATTATAAGTAATATTTTTAAATTCGTTTTTATATTTCTGATAAATTTTCCCTTCATTTCAATCTCTTTACTTAACGTTCTGGAGAGTGTTGTTAATAATAGCATACTGTAAATTCCTGACAGGCCAACAAAGCTTTGAATATGCTATATGACTGGATTTTTATGCTGGAAGTGCAGAAAGTTTCATTTGTAAATGAAAACACCACTCATTTATCGCCACATACGGCCGTAAATGCAATCATAAAGTCAAAAATGTATTGCCATAATTGTCAGGCGTTTACATTATTTGCAAAATATATGGTAACACTAGCATAATTATAATTAGGTGAAGCGATACACAAACTGAAAGGGGGAATAAGCATAAACAATAAATATAAAAGAACCAGCCAGTATTATTTAAATATTAGTTAACACAGTTAGCCTATATAATAATAGCCTAATACACATATATAAAAACACAATCAACGCACTGTAGAATGGATAAAAATATTCAATAATTTTATTTAGAAGGCTTCTTTGCGCTGGCATACATCCTCCCAGGGGTTAAGAGATTTCAAATAAACTCTGTAAACACGCATTAAGTTAACAAAACGAAACAATACACATTTTAATACTATTAAAGTAGCTTATGCACATTGAGAGAAATAAACAGCAGATGTTCATGTTAGCAACTTCTTTAACTTGAGCAAACGCTGTTAATAATATTAAACGAAACCATGCATGTTGTAATGCTAGTGAATAAAACATCGATCCTCCTCTGTTCAGTGATGGTTCCTTGATCAGCTCAGCTGTGATCTGCGTCTCTGTCCGATTACGTCACTTCCAGGGAGGCATGCCCAGGCCTGCTGTACACGCCCCCGTCCGTTGACTCCACCCCCACGTCAAAACAGGGCCACAAAGTGAAACGCGTAGAAACTTGAAATGCAAAGGAAAAACGTTATCGCAAACTCACACTTGACTGAAACGCAAAATAAAAGCAGCGTTGCAAATAAAATAGTAGATATGGACATGGAAAATATATATTGCAAAAACATTGCTTTTGCTCTGTTTCATTTATATTTTGCAAATCTTTATTTTTGTTTGAAAACCTTTTTTTTTCTCACAATAGGCCTACTACATTTTATTTTCAATTCTTTATTTTTGTTTGCAAAAAGCAAATTTATTTTTTCTCAATACCTTAATATTTGTTTGCAAAACTAAACTTTATTGTCTTTTGCAGTACGTCAATTCTTTTGCAAGTTTATGTGACCCTGAATTGACACCATATTATTTTCATTAACTAACGTTAATGAAGATTAGCAAATACAGTAAAAAGTTAAAAAAAAAATATTGCTCATGGTTAGTTCATGTTAGTTAATACATTAACTAATGTTTAACTAATGAACCTTATTGTAAAGTGTTACCTTTTGTCCTAACTAGCCGCTAATAATTTAGAAACGGGTTCTATTTCCGCGATGTCGCGGCTGGAACAACGGCATTCAAACTAATGACAGTGATAATCTCAGGTACTGATTATGTGCTTTATTCAAAGTTAAATATGTCTAATGTGCGTTTGAATATCATTTTTGTGTGATCTTTATAGCAATAGCCTAATGATAGCAACAACAGATAGTTTACCTCAGATCTGGAAAATAAATGAAAGATGTACGTTCAAACTGTGAACCCAATGCGAACCAACAAGTGTATTCCATAACAAAGACCAGGGACGTGCACAGACATTTTGAGGGACAGGGGCTCAAGTGGAAAAAGGGCACTCTATTTTTTTTTTTTCTAAACTAAATGTTAAATATATTAACACAACTCTGACTTACTTACCAATTTATTTTAACTCCATTACACTCACCCAAATTGTTTCACGTTGTTGTTGTTGTTGTTGTTTTCAACAGATGTTTACAAAATAATCAATTCAGGGGGGTGTTCCATAAAACAAGTTTACCAAATAAGCCAGACATATTTTAGTTAGTCTGACTTATTGTCACTTGATTTGGCTCAAAATAAGTCAGACTAACTGAAATAAGCCAGGCTTATTTGGTAAACTTGTTTTATGGAACACCCCCCAGATAGGGACCATCTTCTTTAGCATTCACAAATTTTATCAAAAGATCCGGCAACAATAAAGAAAACTAAGCCACAATGTGCATGTTTTCTATGTTATAGTTTCAAGTAGGCCTATATATTTAGATTCTGATGACTTTATTAATTTGACTGTATTTAGATGTTGTTCTCCATTAAGTTAGCCTATATGCCCATGATATATTGCCTTAGCTAAACTAATTATATAATAATAAATATATTGATAAAAAGGAAAAGGCAAATCAATAACTGGATCTGGCAACACGGCTGCGCCCGCGCCCACGCCCGCACCCCCACCTACAACTCTCTCAAGTCTCATTCACTCCGTTAGCGTTCGTTCTTGGAAACTGGCCGAACTTTATGTAGACCCTCATATGAGGAGTTTAAAAATAAAAAATGTGACCTCAAATTAACTCGCTTTGCGTTTTGTTTGTTGGATAATTAGTAAATTCGAGGCACATGTAGCTTTTGTTCATCACCACTCACCTCCACATCAAGACCAAGTAGGTTACTAACTTACCAACACATGCCCTCTCGAAAACCTGCCGATGATGATCGTAAAATCCGTCGGATGCAAGAAGCAATGGAGCAACAGTAACGAGTCACGCGTGCACATCGGTGAACATGCTATGACAATATCAACGCTAATGCTTATGTCGCGTTGTTATGGCAAGGGCTTCTTAACAGCATTGAACAATAGGGGGATTATCCAAACTTCTCTTTGAGTTATATTCTTTACTATTTTATACACGTTCTCATATTATTTATGATTCAAATGCATTTTATCGACCACAATATTTTTGTTGATAAATATTGCAAGGGGGCACTTTTAATTACTTTTGGAAAAAGGGCAGGGGCTCAAGCCCCCAAAGCCCTCCCCTCTGCACGTGCCTGACAAAGACTGTAGGGCCTATTAGTTACTCAGTACGTGCATTTTTTTTTCAACTCGTTTTTTAACCTCGAGCAAGAAACTGTACAACATATACACCAGGGTTCCTCAATTAGTTTTCACCGAGGGCCAAATTTTGCTAATAATACCAAGCTGAGGGCCACCGACCATGTTATGACCAAAATGTTTGCTCTTGTTGTTGCTGCTGTTTGTTTTTATTGTTGTTTTTTTGTTTGTTTGTTTTTTTGTTAAAAGAGTCAGAAGATAAATATTCTTATATAATTATGTTATAATTTTAATTATAATTATAATTTAATTATAAGTTATAATATAATTATATATATATATATATATATATTTTTTTTTTTTTTTTTTTTTTTTTTTTCCAGAAGTCTGTTTTATTCAAACAATTATGAACATTTTTGCATTCAGATACAGAAAACTAAGTATCTTTTTCCGGTTGAATATTAAAAACAAAGGAACAAACAAAAAATCTGGATTTCCATATCAACTGTTCCTCCTCACACTGGGTCTGCACTTTCCCTAATTGCACGTTTAATTATTAGATCTATCAGCATTAATATTTTTAGATTTTTGGGGGATCAAACTGTGGGTCACTGTGTCCCAACCAGACGTGACACGATAAAAGCTATCTTTTCCATGTAGTTTTTGTCCTAACCATGCGCAGCAGTGACAAGCGAAAGGGGTTTTATTTTTCGAAATGGTTTCAATTTCTGCGACGTCGCGGCTGGAACAACATACAAACTATGACAGTGATAATCCCAGGTATTCATTATTATTGTTAAAAAAGTCTAATGTGAGTTTGAATATCATATTGCGTGACATTTATGGCCATACTGAAAGCAACAACAGATTACATCAGATCTAAAAATAAAATAAAACAAACATTAAAACTGCGAACTTAATGCGGACCAACAAGTGTTTTCCATGACAAACAAGGTATCAGTCACTCAGTATGTAGTTTTAATAATGTTAAAACTAATAATGTTAAATAGCTATTTAAATAGGTTTAATATTTATTAATTAGCCTAGATTACAGACTTGTCCATTTGGCTGTGAGTACAGTGTGCTTCTCGCTTTTGAATGGCTGTGATATTTAAATGATTCTGTCGCATTGCGTTGTTGCATCCCGTCTGGTTAGGAGTGTGAAGCGGCTTACACACCGAACGCGTAAAGCGCTGCGGGGTTCGGCCCTTCAGAGCGCAGAGGCAGAAGTTCAGCTATTTTAAACTTTGACCGCGGCTTGCGCGCCAGTGGTGCGCTCCGCTGATCCTGCGTTTAAAAGTCGACGCAGCAACAAACCGTCCTCGCGAGTCGCAAGCCAAGCCAACTAAAAGATTTCATAGCGCAGTGCTTTATGCGCTTGGTGCGAAAGCCCTTAAAAGGCTGAATTTTCATGCCACATTATTTGAAATAGCGCGGGCCAAATAATTTTCTCTCACGGGCCGGATGTGGCCCGCGGGCCGCCTATTGAGGAACCCTGATATACACGTTACATGATTTGACTGATGTTTATTTGGAAAGGGCTGACCGCTGACCGAACTCCATATGCGGGCCGTATGCGGCTTGTGTAGCCTACTTTGCGTACAGGGAGAATCGTCTCTGTGCTTAAGTATGTCATTTTGGCTGTCTAATACATGATTTTTTCTTATGTGGTGGAAATGGACTTTCATTATTCAGATCATATTTAGTGCTCTGTGTGAAGTAAATGAATTTGCTTAGAAGATGTGTCATTTATTTTGTGCTTTTTTATCACACATATACAGTAAATGGGTCTTTGTACAAGAAAATTATATTGCTTTATATTGTTTAAAGGGTGTCATATTTGGTGGTCTTTGAGCCTCTGTCCAATTAAATTACAACTCATGAGAGTGCTCTTTTTTTTATAAGGAGTCAATGTGCATTCAAAGATGCAAATTTGGCACCACCTAGTGTTCAGAAAGAACAATTCATAATGGGGAATATCCTAATCGGAAAATGATCAAATAAAATACATTTTCTGTCTTATTTCCAACAGTTTAAAAATACTGACAACACTGACAGACAAGAAAATACTAATGTAAAGAAAAATTGAGATACATTGAATTGTATAAATTTTATCAATGGTGACATTACAACATACAAAAAAGAAAGTGCACAAAAAAGCAGTTTCAGTGCAGCTTCAAAAAAATGCAGTTTCAATGCAGCTTAAAAAAATGCAGTTTCAGTGCAGCTTCAAAGGGCTCTGCAAACTTTCCAATCCTTTATCAAAAAAGGCAATTCTGTCATATTTCATTTAATTAAAACAGCAATAAAATGCATTAATCAGTAATATTATTTACTGTATTATATCACTCTAATGCAACAACAAAATAAAAATATAGCTGCAAGCAGCGATTACCGGGGTTCAAGCACTTTAAGGTCTTTAAGGTTCTATGGTTTTAGCGTGTAGTCCCACCCAAAATGTATTGCTAACACTAAAACACACCCATGATGGAGAATATGCTCACAAACACACGCATACATGAAAATGAAATGGTTAAACTATTATATCAATGCTCATTAAACATGAATAGAGTCTGTATGAATAAATTAGTAAAGTTTCACTAAATGTGATTTTGAATGTTGTAACAGATATTTTATAATGTCTAAGCATGTATCCAAAGGCCAGTTGTGAGTTGAATGAGCTCATTTGTGGTCTTCTGCTGCCATCTAGTGGTTCTATTTGCACACACAGTGTGCTTTTAATCTTTATTAGATTTATTAGATTTACTATTATAGTGCCTTTTTTTTTTTTTTTTTTTTTTTTTGCCTGATCTCTTTAAAATTTCCCATGCTTGTTTACAGTTTTATGGGGTCTTTTTTTTTAGGATTTATAGGCTTTTGGATACTATATCAAGACCACATTTTTAAATGACCCTGTTATAACTGTCCAAATGCAAATGTTCAACATTTTTTTATGATAATTACTGACCTAGAGAGTCTAGAATTGTACTGCACTGATTTTAATGATTTTGAGATTAAAACCTAGGACTGGTTCACAAAAGTAGTCTTTTTAAATAATCTTGAATATTTAATGAAACATTTGATTGACAGCAATGGTCCTAGAGTTGTTTAGAATGAGGAGATCCATCATATGAAGATTTAGTGTTTGTGTAAATATACAAACAATTTGATGCCATTCACCACTGAAGCCTTTTTAACTGTTATAGCCCACCAATCTCCATGAAACTTTGTATGTTTAGAATCATCTGACACATAGTTTTACTGAGATTTGTAAAGTTTTGAGTTTTTGTTAAGGATTTATGGGCTTTTGGGTAAATTTGGCCATGCCCTTAACTAAATGACCCCCTTATTGGTACCAAAAGGACAAAATTAAAAAAAAAATTCTGATAATTATTGATGTAGAGAGGCCAGGGAATTGTGCAGCAGTGGTCTGATCGAGATTGAGAGAAGTTTTTAGCATAATTGTGAATATTTCATGAACAATTTGATTGACAGCAATGGTTCTTGAGGCAGAGTCAATCACAACAAATGGTAAATCAGCTATGGCCAAAAATGTTAAATTTTTTTTTTTTTTTTTTTTAGCGCTGATAACCATTAAAATGATAATCATTTAAATACTCTGGAATGGAATGTATTATTGTATAGTTTTAAAGATTTACAAACACAACTGTTTTCAAATACTGAGCAACATCTTTATGCCAAACCCAAAGCGGATGTGAATTTACATTGTGAACACAATGACCAAATCATGCATGTGTGTCATATAACAGACCACAGCTGATTTTGAGTTAGAGAAGTTTACTCTAAGGTTGAGTAAAATATTGTATTTGCTTAGAAGTGCACCCTTCTCATTAATGTCTTGGCTATAATGTTAGATACAGCACTTTACATTATTCATCTGTAACTCATGAAACTAAATACCAAGTAGAAGTCTTTTGGTGCACTGGTATGGAAAATAAGATTATTGTCATGTAACTGTGTCGATGAACATGCACAAAGAAGACAAAGATGAAGATAAACAGTCTTAATTAAATCCACACAAGGAAGGCTGGTGACCCACGTAGATGTTAACGAGACCTGACAAACTAGAACTGAAAAGAGAGGAACTTACTTTAAATACACAAACATGACAACGAACAATATGGTGAAAACAGTCCAAACAGAGAGTGTGACAATTACTATTACCCAAGTCCTATCTCAGACCTATAAGAATATGTCCTAATATTTTGATCCTGATTTTGATCCTTTTTATATATGTATTATATATATATATATATATATATATATATATATATAAAGCACAAAACTTACATTTTACAAAAGACACATACACAGTAATCTAACAAAGGGCAGATATCAGAGTCTACCACTGGAGACAAAGCTATGAGGGCCTCAACGAAACAGTTTGGAGGGAGTGAAAGTTGGATCAACATGTCTCCTTCATGTCTTCTTGAAGAGGGTAAGATGTGTTTGTGAGATCTGAGAGACTGAGGAAGACGGCAGGGCTGGATGCTTCTTGTTACAGCATGGCTTGAAGAGACGAAGATCGAAGAACGCTTCACCGTGGCAAATATCAGCACACCTTTAGCCTGAAACATTGAGATGAAGTGTTATTTATCAGCTCATCAACTAGCACATTAACACATTAGAAAAAGAAGGAAATGAATACCTCTTTCAGTAGGACAGGTTAAGAAAAGAGGATCCCAATAGGTTTGGATGGCATTATTTTACTTTAAAATTACATGAAATGTGTCATTACATTTATTTACATTATTTGAGTTTTATTTTATATTTTATATTTAAGAAATATATGTAATACATGTATACATGTACAGTTGAAGACAAAATTATTAGCCAGTTATAAAATATTTCATTATTTTTCAAATAATTTTTCCAAGTGTTGTTTAACAGAAAGACGATTTTAGCAACACAGCATTTTTAAACATAATACTTTATTCAGGAAGCTTTTAGGGTTTGTAATACAAATAGAAATAAATGTATAACCAAGAATTTTAAGTCTTTTTTTAAGAATTTAAGTCAAAATTATTAGCCCTCTGATGTTAATAGTCAATAGTGTATCCCTTTTGCTTGATAACAGCCTTTAGTCGTTTGCTGTAGTTCTCAACAAGTTTTAAGCATGTCTCCTGAGGAATGACAGCCCATTCTTCCTTAGAACATTTTTCAAGCTCCTCCAGATTTGTTGATCTGGTACAAACTCTGGACTTTAGTGTGCCCCACAGATTTTCCATTGGATTCAAGTCTGTGCTTTGTGCAGGCCAGTCAAGTACACTTTGCTCATTTGGAGGTATTTCTTCACCAGAAGTGAGGTATGCTTTGGGTCGTTATCATGCTGGAAGACAAAATGTCTACCCAAACTAAGTTTCTTGCAGACTGTCTAAGGTTGTTTTTCAAAATCTTCTTATTGTCTTCCTTTTTCATGTTTCCTGAAACATCCCCACAGCATTATACTCCCACCACCATGTTTCACTATGGGAACGGTGTTCTTGGGGTTGAATGCCTCTCCCTTCTTTCTCCAAACATAGACAACATCTCTATGGCCAAAAAGCTCTAGTTTTGTCTCATCTGACCAAAGGACATGTTTCCAGTATGCATCACATTCCCCCAGGTTGTCCTTAGCAAACTTCATTCTAGCTTGGAGGTGTCTCTTCTTCAGAAGTCTTTCTTGGTCGGCAACCTGCCCGCAGTCTGCGTAGCGGGTTTCCCCTCGAGGAGAACCCCTTGGTCTTGAGCCACCACTGAAGAACCTGTTATTGGTATGCTTCGCCCCTGAAAGCAAACCTTAGGAACTTCCTGTGATGATAAGGATGGAAACGTGAAAATATGCATCCTTCAGATCTATCATGATGGGGGACAGATAGTGTCTGCTCCACCCAGGACATTGCTCTATAACCGCACTCACTCAACCCTGCCACATTAGTAAGCAAAGGCGGAGATGAATAGGCAGGCTGAGAAGGATCTAGCCCACAACATTGACACCTCGAGGTTAACTTGGCCACCGCCCGAGTTCCAATTGCAGAGAGTGGGCGGTGGATCTGGCGGCTGAGGATAGGGGATCACCTGTCTCCATTCCCTTTAACAGATACACTGTGATTTTGCCAAGCAAGACATGTTCCTGGATCAACATTATTTTCCAAAAATATAGATTTAACCCAATCCTTACCCCTAAACCTAAGCCTACCCATATTTTTTTCCTAAAATAAGAGGGAAATGATAGCTGATTAACAAGTATGTAGCACCTAATCCTGAAACTGACATTTCCTCAAAAGTTACCCCCTCAATTCTGATTGGTTGAATTTAATGTTGTTCCAGGATCAACAAGGATGTTGATCCAGGAACATGTTGTACTTAGTGAAATCATGTTCACTGTGACGTCTGCACTTCCATTGGACTGATTACACGTGATTCAGAGCGTGGACTTGCTGCAGTCGCTCCCCCTAGCGTTTCAACAAAGCTTGAGTTCCTGAAAGGGGAACTGTTTTGCTTATCTGTGATAAAGACTTCAATGTTTGAATAATGTAAAAAAAATCCCAACTATCAAAATGAGCACAGTATTATAATAATCAGAAAGAAGCAGTAAGTTACATCTAACCCTTAACAAACATTACTGCTGAGGATTTGATCACAATATTATTTATTTATAGCATGTCAGTTCATGTCATTTGAAACAGTAAAACAGCCCTTTTGGGTTGGCCGTTGCAATTTTTCCATTTGTATGGAGATGTATGCGTGTATGGTGTATGATAATTGTATTGTTGTAAACCAAATGCAAAGACAAGGCTTGTCATTGTGCTCCATCGTCAGTAGAGCTCAGTGAGTGTGACTCAAACCACAAAATTTGAGTTTTGTTCTTCATTTCTCTGTGGTTAACCTGCAAACTTTCCACAAAGCTGTCACTACTTCATCCTTGATTACTAGAAAAACAGTAAGATAAGAGAAGAAAGACTACATCCAGGTTATGTGTGTATTTAAAATATGTATATGTTTTGATTATACATTTTTATATGTTTTGATTGTACATTTTGTATTTTTTTATTTAATTAATGTCTGTATCCTAATTTGTTCCACAGAGATATGAAACTCCTGCTACTTCTGATCTTGATCCATGGAGTGGTGGGAAATAACGGAAAAGACCGTAAAAATTCACAACCCAATAGCACTCCAGGAAAGACAACCTGTTTGCCCCCTTGTAAGTTCCTGAAACCCTCCTCAAATCAGACTATTTAATAACTTAATATAATATCTTAGTATTAGAGACAGATTGTATAAAGTCTGTATGTTCATGATCTAAAGTTTTGTAAATGTACATATTGATCCAAAGTTTTGAATTGTCTCTTATGCTCACCAAGGCTGCATCGATATGATCAAAAATAAAACAGTAATTTTGTGAAATTTTATTACTATTTAAAATTTTAAAGGTATATTTTAACATGTAATTTATTACTCTGAAACATTTTTATTACTAATAATCCTGAAAACACATTGCTGCTGTTTTTGCTTAATATTTGCGGCATCTATGTGACATTACCATTCAAAAGTTTGGTGTAAATAAGATTGAAATAATAATAATAATAATAATAATAATAATAGTGCACGTTCATTACAACAAACTAATTTTGTTAATTTCAAGCTAATCTGTTTTCATTTTTCCTTGTAAAAACTGAATAAAAATAAACATTAGGATTATTTTTTCTTTGTTTGGTTTAATAATTAGTGAATTAAAGAGTTAGAGTATCAAACAGACCTAAACGTAAAAAAAGACAAAAAGTGTCTAATTACTTAGAGCATTTTTTCCTCATCTGTTTTTGTACCAAATCCAGCATGTGGGTCTGAATCCAAAATCTGCTGTTGTAATAAAGAAATGGACAACTTCAGAGCTGTTTGTGTCCCAAAAAACAGAGGTTTAACAATGAACTTTCCATGGATTAAAATAGACTGCCCTGAAATGCTACAAAGTGAAACAACTTTGAAAACGTACAACAGGTACCTATCTTATACATGTAAGATCTAAACAAACTGTATGAACTTTGTTTTGATTTGGTTGTATCTCTGTTTTTGACATTTTTATGCAGAGCAGAGAAAGAAGTCATACACAGTATTATGAGAATGACAAATCATTCACATGACTACTATTTTGTGGGACTCGCTTTGACTGTGGTTGAGATGAACTTAACAAATGGTTTTCTACCAATTACCGCTCCAAACGTAAGACTGTTCTTACAAACATCCAGATGACACTAAAGACTAACAGCTTTCAATTTTGGACACTGCTTAAAAAAGGTCATATAAATATGATACAGAAAAATTGCTCAATACCTTTCATTTTAAGGTGTCTAGTGAAACTCTGACAATAAAGACATTGATTCCAGCGGAGCCTTTCCAAAATGTCTCTGCGGCAGAGCAGAAAGTTGGAATAGTTACTTACAATTCCAGTCAGCAGTTTAATGTAAAGTTTTTCATTTTGTTGTTCTGTTTTATAAAACTATTGAAACTGTTTTTAACCCTTTCTGTCTTTATTATATTAATCTACATGCTGTTTGTGGTTCTGTATTTACAGCTAAAAAATGCTTCTATAATGTCTGAAGTCATACGAATTGAAGTTCTTGGACGTAACGTTACGAATTTGACCAATCCACTTAAAATATTTTTCCCAGTGAATAATTACACAAATGACTCAACCGTAAGTATACCTTTTTTAGATGTTCTCAAACTCTCCAAAAATGTGTAATAACTTGTTAATTCTGCGTTTGTGTTGATATTCATAGAAAAGCTACAAATATTCCTGTCAATATTATGATGAACAAGGTGGGTGAGCACTAAAGTGATAGTTCACTCAAAAATGAAAACCCTGTCATCATTTATACACACTTATGTTGTTCTTAACCTATATGCTGTTATTATTTTCTTTGGAACACAAAAGAAGACCCTAAAAAAGTCATATAAAACTCATTTACTAAGTATAGTTAAAATCTATTAACATGCTCAAGACATTTTATTTGGAGTACTAGTTGTGCAAAATGCACATTTCTTAATATCAAATGTTTTAATGTCACTGTTGATGTGGATTGTATGATCTTTAGTAATATCGGTCTTTAAATGCTAGACAAAGTCTACGTAATGTATACTTGCAATAGTTCCACATTAGCTCAATCAAATATAATATATAAGTACCTGTTTGTCTTTAGTTGAATTTCAGCACTACTTCCACACAATTAAAGTGCATTAACTAAAAATTAGTTGTTCCAGTTTAGCAGACTTTAAATATACAAGTTTAGTATACTAAAGGTACAAATGCAGGGCAATGTTATTGAGCACATAAATATGTAAATGTATTTGTAGTATACTTACCATGAGACAAGTGCATTTCAAATCAACTTAATAAATACAGTTTAGTATATGTATTTGTTACTAGGGAAATTTATAAAGAATCTTCATGTCGTTATTTTTCAAGTGGTGTGTCAAGCTCTAAAAAACAAACAAGAATTCTGTAAAAGTGGCATAAAAGTTGTCTATATGTCAAACTGAGTGGAATTGGAGTTATTCACTGGAATTACTTTTTATGTGTGCACACTTTGGTATTTTTTTTCTTTTGTACTAAAATGTATTAATAATATAAAATATGTAGGAAGCAACACTTGGAAAACTAGTGGCTGTAACACCAAAATGATCAGTGATGGTGTTGTGGAGTGCTCCTGTAACCACATGACCGCTTTTGCTGTGCTTCTAGTGAGTACTAAGCCATTCATTCAGGTCATTACTAAATATGTAAACTTACAGAAATCACTCTGTGCTGATAATGTTTAAATTTAATTCCCTCCTCTACTACACATCTCCCTCATTCACTCTGAATAGATTGAGGTGAATAACATTGATGAACAGCAATGGGAAATCCTGTCGTATATCAGCTATGTAGGCTGCAGTCTGTCTGCAGTCTTTTCTGCTTCTTCTATCGTGACATTCATTTTCAGCAGGTGCAGATTCTTTTGTTTTTATATAAATGTGTATACAAACTGCACTTTCATTCGCATTATTCTTTACACACATTATTCTTTACACATATCCCTAGTATGCATATAGATTTATCAAAGCATGTACAGTGGGTGTCAAAAAAGTTTAAATGCATTTAAATGCATGCATGTGTTTCACAGGAACAGAAGGGCAGAAGTGTCCAGCAGTATTCATGTGTCTCTGAGCGGCGCTCTGTTTCTCCTCAACATGAGCTTCATGTTCAGCGAGTGGGCCGCTACATGGACAGCGAAAGAAGTGTGTGTTTTTATTGCTGTGACTATACACTACAGCCTGCTGTGTTCGTTCACCTGGATGGCTATTGAAGCCTTGCACCTCTACCTTCTTCTGGCCAGAGTCTTCAATATTTACATCAAACACTACATGATCAAGCTGTCCCTGATTGGATGGGGTGAGCATCAACTGAATGTACAGTAACATTACAAACACAGACTCATAGAACAACTCATAAGTCAATGTTGACAGTGTCTGCAACTTATTTACAGCAATCAAAATTGTAAAATTAACCGTGTCTCATATCATTGGAATCTTTGGATTTAGATGAAGGAGCTTTATAAGGAGCTCTTTTTTTTTTTTTTTCTCCCAAGGAAAACCTTTGAACTATGAGATATAAACTCAGAAGTGCCAGCCTGGTTTCATTGTTTATACGCAGGTGTTAATACATAACGCTTAGGGGCACAAAACATAAAATTTTGTACTTTTTAATCAATGCTAAAACATACAATTTAGACATACTTCAATGTTTAGAACATGCTATGTATTTTTAGCTAAAAAATCTTTTATTTCATTAAGATATTTGTATCAGTGCCTTTTTTTTAGCATTTTATTAATAAGCGATTTACGTAAAATTCAAACAAATTATCACGAGATCACGTTGGAAGTGCAAGACATTGCAAGATATGAACTCTTCTAAATTTTGATGTTAAATGTGCAATAGGAGATCTTGGGAAATGCTAACTTTAGCCTGATAGCACTGAAAGCCAACGTCCCACCCTCCCTGCAAATCGCTGTCTAAAGCCAGGTCCCCTGAATGTATCCAACGTTACACACACAGACCAGAGACAGCAGTACTACAATACATTTTAACACAGAGTTGAAATGTTCCACAGCTCAGACAGGAAAACTGCGTGGTGCCAATAATGCACATGTTTCATTTATCTGTAGTACAGATCACAGACACAGGAACACTGAACATGAAAAGGTATGCAAATACATGTTGACAGCCAGGTATAGGGAAGCCAAAAAAAAACACTTGGACCGAACATTTTAGTTGGACAAACATTTCTTGGTCCTATGCATTCTACAGAATATATGAAGAGTTCCGATTCAAAAGCCATCTGACATGTGAGAACTCACAATTTCGTAAACGTTGTCAGAATTGTAAGATAAAAAGTTACAGTACGCTTCTAATTAATTTACTGTAACAATTTCTTCAATTTTATAACTTGCAACTGAGATATAATTTTGAAGAAAAAAAAAGTCAGAATTATGAGATTAAAGTCACAGTTACATTTTACATTTTTCAATGCAGAAATAATAATCCATTTAAAACTGCTAAAAAAATCATTGAGATTGTGTTCCAAAAATGAGGTTAAAGAGGTCATCGGATGCAAAATTCACTTTTACATGTACACAACCACCCTATAATGATAAAAATCCACATTAAGTGTTTTTTAATCCATTAATCATTATCACTTTCTCAGATCAAGCTGAGAAATTTGCTGAGTCAACTTAAAATAATTTGTTACCCTGATGCCTTAAAATTTTAAATTCAGTCAACTCAAATAAGTTTATTCAAGTTGAAATGTTAAGTTGTATTAAATGACAACTTAGATATTCAAATTGGCTAAAAATGTGTTTGTTAAACTTAACAGCTGTGTTTGTTACACGGCCGCCTTAAAATTGTAAGTTGAATCACCTCAAATATCTAAGTTGTCACTTAGTAAAATGTAAAATTTGAAGTTATCTAAACTTTTTTTGAGTTGACTGAACTTAAAATTGTTTTTTACAATGTGATTCTGCACAGGCCCCTCCCATGATTGTTGATGGACAGGGTTATTTTAGCACAGACCTGCGCTGAGTGACTGTAAACAGTCTGCCATTGTTTCAATGCCTGAGCAGAAGTAAACAAGAATACCTCCTAAGCAATTGATGTGTTCTGTTGTTGAATGTAATAATAAACATAGCAGTCGCATTTACTCCCGACATCTGAGGCGCTGAAGACGCAGAGAATTACTTTTGTTTTTGAAGGGAATGTGCTACTGTTTTTCCCAAAATAACCACAAGATGAAATCAAGATACATAAATTGCAAAGTTCTTAAGGTGGGCATTTCCCCCCACTCTACCCTAATTAGTGTAGATTCACCTAATAAAGAACTGAGTATACTTTTTTCTAATAATGTGCTAGTTAGCAAGTTCTGTAACAAATATGGATAAAGTTAACAGTCTCAAAACTGCTCGTTATCCCACAGAAGAGAGGGCTGGGGTGATGAAAGCTCATTAGCATTTAAAAGGACATTCGCCGAAACAGGTCGCTGTGAACGGAGTTGTTTTTGACAAGGTAAAGAGGGTGTTGTTTTACACTTCCAATTGAGAGATCATAACAACTTGTGGAAAATGGCCATTCGATGACCCCTTTAAAATCTAAAAAAAAAAAAATGCCTTGGGGAAGATTTTCTTTGAGTGTAGTACTACATTTTTCCACTTGATGGCCTCTAGAAAGCCCAGACCAAGCAGCAACCTTCCAGTCTCTCTATTGAAACTGACACAATAGTGACTTAAACTGCAATTCATCAACTGGCCGCTAGAGACTGGCTTCAGTTTCATTTACATCACTAGTTGACAGTCATTCAAGATTTAGCTATCCAAACTTGTTAACAATGTACAAACAAAACTTTGAATAGCACATGTTGTCCCTGAGCACTGCAATGACATCTCTCATAAAGGTTTGCAACTTCGTGAAGTAAACAATGATCTGAAAAAAAAAACACGTAGCCTCTTTGCTAATTAGCACACAATATACCATTGGTATACTACTTCCACCGCATCACTGGAAGTACCCATGGTCTTTTTTACAGTAGGCCTAGTATTTTATTTTTATTTGTTCCAAAAAACACGTAAAGAACATAAAAACAAAGAGACATTTGTTAGTTTTTTCTGAAGATATGATGTTCAAATGATTTTGCCTGTATTTCTTCATGTTTTAGACACTTTTAAACACAAAACTACAATGAATGTCATCATCAGTCTGAACTTCCCTTATGACTCTGATGGGTACTTGTCACTAATAAATTACATTATTACTCTTTTGACCAAATCACAGATTTAAAGCAAAAAAAAGTAAACAGGGTTAACAATGACAGTTTACATGTTAAGGCGATTTCAGAGATGATGTGATAATATTAGAAGCTTTGAGAAATGATGATTGAAGTGTAGATTCTCTAATCCTGCAATCTTTTCCTCTTGTCAGGAGTCCCTGCTGTTTTTGTTGGATGTTTCCTGTCAGTTCAGCAACTCACCCATCCATTTTATGGCTCCAAAAATGTGACCTTATCAAATTCAAATGCAGCAAATCCAGTGTGAGTCCTCATAACCTTTTAATTTTTACCTTGCTTTTATCTCTTTTTAATTTTCAGCATTTTTCATTTTATGTTGTTCAGTTGCTGGATCACAGAGCCTCTCATCCTGTATGGTGTGAACATTTCCTACTTCACCACTGTATTCCTGTTCAACACAATGGTTCTAGTCACAGTGTCCAGACAGATTTATAAGCTAAAGAAAGTGGACAACAAGCATAAGAATATACCTGTGAAGGATGCCAGCACAGTGCTGGGCCTCATGTGTTTGCTGGGTACATCATGGGGTCTGGTTTTTCTTGGCTCTGGATACACCAGCTATCCGATACTCTACATATTCTGCATTTCAAACACAATGCAAGGTAGGTTTACTCTTAATCACAGAATCATTGTGAGTAAAAAAAAATATTTTATTAAAAATAACAATGTCGTACAATATAAATGCTTTGTAATATAATAATAGTTTGTCCATAATCTTTTTTTTTTTTTTTTTTGTTGACAGGCTTTTTTATCTTTTTGTGGATGTGTCGGACAGCACAACCAGAAAAACATAAAGTAGCTCATACCAAGTCTTTATCCACTATGGACACCTTCACCATTGAAAAACAAAATGAAGCAAAATAACCAGGCTCAATAAATGGCATGAGTTTGAACATATTTATGACTACAAACCATTGTTTTCAATAAGGTTTTCTTTCATTATTAATTAAAAAATTTCTTTCCTTAAAATCAGTCTTTCTCTTTTTTCCTATTCCATATGGTGCCTCTAGAGTCAAAACAATTCCACACTCTGGCTGTGTCTGAAATCATCTCAGTCATATCCACCTTATTTTGCAATACAGTTTTTCACACACTATACCGTATATACTCAGATGCAACGTCACTGTCTGAATTCATTTACTTACTGGAGTCAACTTGCTAACTAGCACGTTATTAAGAAAGTCAATTGCAAAGATTCATAGAAAAAAAAAAAAAAACATACTTTGCCCTAGCATTACATTCTGCTGTAAGTGAAGCTGGATCATGGATGATCACAGACACATTTATGTAGATCTGGAGGCTATTCCATTCACAAACTAAAGTCATCCACTGCGTCTTCAGCAGCTCAGATATCGGAAATAAATGAGGACTACTATGTTCATTATTACATCCAACAAAAGAACACCTCAATCGTTCAGGAGCCATTCTTGTCTACATCCCTGTTCTGGCATTGGGACAATGGCGATCAGACTGTTACAGCTCACTCAGGGTGACTCTGAGGTAAGATGCCTTTGTCAATCACTCTATCGTGGGAGTGGCCTCTCTCTGTGTTACTTCACACCAACAAGAAGCTGAGAATGGCTTGATTTTAAAAAGGGGATATATTTATACAGATTAAACAAAAACCACTGGGTGGATTTTTATCATTAATAGAGTAGATGTGTACACACACTGCCAAAACACATTTATGTTCAACCAACATGCAAAAGTGAACTTTGCATCCGATGACCTCTTTACATTTGTATTTTTGTTTGTTTACATTTGTTTCAATCTATACTCCAAACATCTTATTTTCTGTCATGAATAAGGCTATGCGAAAAGACAGGTCTTGTGCAAATGTGAACTTCTTGCAGGAAACAATTGAGCTTGTCTCATTTAAACCAAAAGCCAAAGCAAGATCATCTTGTTGAGTGTCTCTGAGCAACACACAGCTGTGGTTTTGAATGAATTGGTTGAGTAAATGACTACAGAACTCATAAATGCAGTCCTGTGTCAACAATAGTGGAAGATAAAGTAAACATGACCCTGACTTTGGAACAGCATACTTGTACACTACTCTTACAATGACAGAAATAGTAAGACTAATATGCTAGTCTGATGTGTCATGTCTAATGCCTAATACGAAACTAGAGGTACATTGAAAGAACTTCTTGCAAATAGCACCTACGCACTAAATATATCGTGACTGATCACAGTCAGTCTGGCAGTCTTCCTGTCTAGGTGGGTGTTTGTTAACCAGAATTAGATGCAGTATGCATGTGGTGGTATAGACCATAACTGATAAGGTCAAAAGATACAGAAAAATTTCCTACCACTAATGAACAAACTGATAGCCATCTACAGCACACAAAACAAACAAAGTGACAATGACTGTGTGTGTGTGTGTGTGTGTGTGTGTGTGTGTGTGTGTGTGTGGTTGTGTGTGTCTGAATAAAAAAAACCCTGACCAGGAATAACTCAGCTCTACTAAACCACCAACTAATTACAAGCTCTGGTGATCCAGTGGTGGTCAATAAATGTCTCAAGCCATCACTCAACTCTGGTCAGAGGCTAGAGCCATCACTCGACTCTGGCCAGGATCTGGAGCCATCATTTGACTCTGGCAAGGGGCTGGAGCCATCTCTCGACTTTGGTCAGGAGCTAGAGCCATCACTCGACTCTGGCCAGGATCTGGAGCCATCATTTGACTCTGGCAAGGGGCTGGAGCCATCTCTCGACTTTGGTCAGGAGCTAGAGCCATCACTCGACTCTGGCCAGGATCTGGAGCCATCATTTGACTCTGGCAAGGGGCTGGAGCCATCTCTCGACTTTGGTCAGGAGCTAGAGCCATCACTCGACTCTGGCCAGGATCTGGAGCCATCATTTGACTCTGGCAAGGGGCTGGAGCCATCTCTCAACTTTGGTCAGGAGCTAGAGCCATCACTCAACTCTGGTCAGGGGCTAGAGCCATTACTCGACTCTGGCCAGGATCTGGAGCCATCATTTGACTCTGGCAAGGGGCTGGAGCCATCTCTCAACTTTGGTCAGGAGCTAGAGCCATCACTCAACTCTGGTCAGGGGCTAGAGCCATTACTCGACTCTGGTAAGGGGCTGGAGCCGTCTCTCAGCTTTGGTCAGGAGCTAGAGCCATCACTCAACTCTGGTCAGGGGCTAGAGCCATTACTCGACTCTGGCCAGGATCTGGAGCCATCATTTGACTCTGGTAAGGGGCTGGAGCCGTCTCTCAGCTTTGGTCAGGGGCTAGAGCCATCACTCTGGTCAGGGGCTAGAGCCTTGAAGGATTGTCTTCTTTTTCTCCTCCTCCTTTGGGATGAGAGTGCAGCAGCTGGTGGGCTTGACTGCAGAACGGCTGGCAAGCATGACTGCGGAGTGGCCGGGGAGCTTGTGGTGAGATGGAGCATCCACATGCCTCCGGATGGGAGGAAGATGATGATCCACCACATCGATAAAGAACTTGGAACCATTTAAATAAAGGACATAATTTATGAAATTCGCTGTGAGGCAATCATCAGGAGTCAAGGACCAAAAACAAATTATCATCTCTTAGTCCCATTCAGAAGCACACATTAATTATAGGATCGCTCCATCTCAGAAGGTCTATCACGCTCAGGAACTCCTCCACAAACTGTTGTTCCAATGGAACAGTTCATCTTTATGGGTCCAGTGTTCTGTTGCACTCCTAGGGAGGGGAGAACAAGGAGACGAAGAAATGCAGGAGTAATTCAAAATAAACAGACTTTAATGAATAATACAAAGGGATACAAACTTAGGGAGCCAGGAGAACAGACAAGGAATGACATTTAACACTGGACGCTAGACACAGGAAAACACTGGGCTTAAATAACAAGGAACAAATGAGCACAACAGCTGAAACCTGAAAGAACATAATGGAAACAGGAACAAGAAAGACCAAATAAGGGCATGGAAACATGAGGGAAAACTAGGTCATGGAGCACAAGGAACAAAACAAACAAACAAACACACACAAGGAAGTCTATAGGTGTGACTGTACGCTAGTACATGTTTTCTATTTTTTTTTTTTAAATAACCCTAGTTTGCATATTTAGCAAAATAGACTATTCATACTTCCATTGTTTCATCTAATAACAGCAGCTCATGTGACCAAATGGAAACCTTCTCTAGAAAAAAAAAAAAAATGTTGCATTGATGGCATACAAATGTTTTGTGTTGGTCAGATTCTGAACAGATACATGAACAGTCGATCATTCAAATTAAAATGCTAAATTTTGCACAAGCATTTGTACTTGATGTGAACAGGCTCAGTAAGGGCTAGGTTTCAGTTGTGGTTAGGACTAATTTTGTTGCTGCAGAGACCTTACCCGTTAACTGTTATTGGAGATCTAACTGAACATGGTTGAGCCAAGTTGCTGCTTTTGATTTGCTGTGGCACTTTGATGGCATATGCCATAGCATGTGACCAAATGGAAATCTTCTCAAACTTGAGCGCTTTTGGTAAAAATTTCTAACTGATATGCACTGCTTCAAGTAAGATGCCAATCAGTCTGCACAGAATATTAAAATCAGCAATTCAGGCTCACCTGTACTGATTCCTGGCATACAGCTATAGGAATCTGGGCTTCTAAAGGCCCGTTCACACCAAGAATGATAATCATAACTATAACTGTAGTTTATTAGATAGACATTCTAAAAATAATTTAAAATTTAATAGCATAGCAGAGTTCACACCACAACTATAATGATACAGGGCAACTATATCAGAATGCGTAGAATGTTTTTTTTTTTTTACAGCTGATGAATGATAAATCTTCATTCAAATTTAAAGGGTTTGCACATTTGAAATAGCAGGCAACATTGTAGAGAAACAAACAGACCTTGCACAGGAAAGGCTGTGGAAATATAGCGCTAGTTTGGTTAACATTGTCTTGCCTCCTTTGAAGGCGCAGTAAAAAGTTCATATTGTTTTTATTTTTACTACATTGATTATGTTAGAGATCAGATAGTTTGCGCTAGTTTCACTATTTAGATGCGCTTGAAACGTGCATGCTGAGGAATGTCTTCTGGCTGAAGTCATGTAAATGCAACAAAAACAGACATTCACTGGTGTGGACACAAAAATAGTTATCAGTGCAAATATAGTTATCGTCATCGTTCTTGGTGTGAACGGGCCTTAACAACAGCTGTTGTTGAGTCTTCTTCTCTCCAACTGACATGTTTTTTGTCGAGACTGTCCTCAAAGAAAATATGACCCAATTTTAAGGTTTTTTATTCACCTTATAAGACCCATTTTTACTTTTTAAAGTTAAGCGCCCTCTAGCGGGCATAAAAATAATTACAGCGTCACATTAGATCTGATGTCATGAAATGACATATGAGTTTTTACACCGTAAACATCTCAGGGTAATTCAAACATAATTTAGTAGGTGTAATTCGTATGAATGACAACACCTAACCCCACCCTAAACCTACCCCTTACAGAAATACAGTCCCTGACAAAAGTCTTGTCGCTTGTGTACAAATTGACCTGAAGTGCCGCTGAAATATATTTCTAATCAAGATTTTTTTACAAGAAATGGCTCATTTTAATCCCAACAGCTTTTGTAATAATGTTTAAGTACAAAACGAAACTGTCAAAAAGTATTCTAATATTCACAGCTTGGTAAAGCCCATTGAGTCAATTTTTGCAAAGACATAAGTGTTGTCACTTTGTCATATGAGCTTCACCTGTGACTAATAATGGATCAATTAGGTCTCACGTGTGTATAAAAAGAACCCCAGTACACTAGACCTTCCCATCAACTGGAACTAGACCTCTGCAAACATGCCTAAGATTCACCCTGAGACTAAAGTGTTGATTATCAAGGCTGAAGACTAGATCCACTGCTGATGTGGCAGACACCTTCAATGTGTCTCAGCGTATCCTCAGTTCAGAGGATAAAAAAAAGATTTGATGAGACTGGAGACATTTTTGACAAGCCCAGGTCAGGCAGGCCCCGCAAGACAACTGCTCGAGAGGATCGTTTGCTGGCTCGAAAATCCAAGGCCAGCCCATTTTCCACTGCAGCAGAGCTCCACGAGACCTGGTCACCTGAAGTACCTGTGTCAACCAGAACAGTTTGTCGGATTCTGTCTCGAAATTGCCTCCATGGTCGAATCAGTGCCCAGAAGCCAGCACTAAACAAAAGACAATTGAAAAACCGTGTGGCATTTGCCAAGGCCCACAGCCTGCTAAAAGGATGGATGCTGGAAAAGTGGCAGAAGGTGGATTTTTCAGATGAGTCTTCTGTTGAATTACACTACAGTCGCCGCAAATATTGCAGGAGACCTACTGGAGCCCGCGTGGATCCAAGATTCACCCAGAAAACAGTGATGTTTGGTGGCGGAAAAATCATGGTCTGGGGTTACATCCAGTATGGGGGTGTGCGAGAGATCTGCAGGGTGGAAGGCAACATCAATAGTCTAAAATACCAAGAAATCTTAGCTACCTCTTATATTCCCAACCATAAAAGAGGCCAAATTCTGCAGCAGGATGGTGCTCCATCGCATACTTCCATCTCCACATCAAAGTTCCTCAAGGCGAAGAAGATCAAGATGCTCCAGGATTGGCCAGCCCAGTCATCAGACATGAACATCATTGAGCATATCATTAATAAATTGTATGAATCCTTGCCACACCGCATGGATGCAGTCCTTCAAGCTCATGGAAGTCATACAAGATATTAAATTTGGATCTCACAGCACCACTACTTAATTTGCTGACATATTTTTATATTTGCAGTAAATTTGTTCAATTTCTTTATAGGCGACAAAACTTTTGTCTTGCCAAAATTTGACCTTTCTGTCTTGATTAAATGATAAATCTTTATTCAGTGAAACGAATTTATTTCAGTGCATTAAACATCATTTGGGAGGGTTTTAGCTTTTCATATGAGCTATTTCTAACACCAATTGATTAATTAAAAGTCAGGTTAATAGCAGGTGTTTCTACAAAATAGATAAGCGACAAGACTTTTGTCAGGGACTGTAGTGCAAAATCATGATTTATAGTGCATATTCCAAAAAAAAAAAAAAAACATGCTATGAAAACATGTACATTCTCTGGTATCAAACTATGTTTGTATGATGACACCACTTTGTAGTGCAATGCTCTACCAACTGAGCTACATGTAATCCTGAAAGTGCATTGGTTACATACCTGTTGCTGATAGGGGAGCAATTGTTGTATATGCTCTGTGGAGACGTATTTTGAGCATCTGTGAAAAGGACTTGGTTTAAGCTGGTCCTTAGCTGGTTTATGCTGGTCCCTAGCTGGTTTAACTGGTCCTTAGCTGGTCATGTGCTGGTCCTAAGATGGTCCCTCATGCCAGCCAGGTTGTGGATGAGTTTTGTTCTTCATCAAAACAGATTTGGAGAAATTTAGCAACCACTTGATGTTTTATTAACAAGGTTCGAGAGGAGCCCAAATCAGATAATCAGCCAATTTGGTACAGGTGTATCTCGTTTAGCTAACCACCCTAATTAGCACACACACACACATATAGGCAACCTCTTACCTCTGTCCTTTGACAGTTTTTGCCAGTCTTCCACCCCAACTCCTCTCTCCTAATCTGTTTTCATCCCATACTAGGGATGGGGGGTTTTCTGGTTCGGTCTATATTCCGGGCCCAGAGCCCTCCCCCAGGACAGCACGCCAAAATATGCTTTTTGATTTTGCTCAATCAGATTAGATGTAAGGGCAAACTTGTGAAATCCTCAGCAGTGAATGGGTGCTGTCAGAATAAGAGTCCAAACACATTGTACACATTGTAAAACCTTATTTCGTACAATATAGTTGCTGGATCAGAGCACCTCATGTCCTGAATGGCATGAAAATTTTCTACTTCAGCATTGTATTCCTGTTCAATTTTGGAATCCTAATCACAGTGTCCAGACAGATATTTATGCTATGACATGCGGGTAACAGGCATGACAAGATGCCAGTTTGGAAGGATGCAGGGCTCTGGATAGAGCAACTACCCAATATTTTATACTGCATTTTAAACACAATGCAAGGGAGACAAAATGTGGGTTAATGATAAATCCCATGCCAATTTCTTAGAAATGTACAGTACTCTTAATATTCATCTTGATTTCAAATGGTTTTAACTAGTTTAAACTAAATGACTCTAAAATTTCATGTGGTGTAAACATTAGGTACAATGCAATAATCTATTTGCCTCACAATTTTTTTAAATAAATTGCATTTTTCTAAATATAATTATACAAGACTTCAATAAGTCTTTGGGGAGTCTATCACAATTTCCGTTTTGCTAAAATATTACACCAAATTACTAAATATTTTCTTTTCCAGAGTTTAATCCTTTTAACAAGGCTTTTTCGCCATTATTATTGTATCACCCTGACATTTTTGACTTTATGCTTCCCCCAAAAATACCTAATTAATTGTATTACTTATCATAAAAGAGATGTGTACAAGTCATGAGTGTCATGTCATTGACTCTCAGTTTTCCATGGTGGTTTGTTCTGATCAGGTGAACAAGAGCATGGGAAATGAGGTGAAAATAATAGTCTCATCACAAAGATTTGTCATTATGCCAACCTCTAGCATTTTTACTGCTGTCAAAGGATGGTTAGGGTCTAAACAATGAAGTCACAACACTAATCTAGAGGATGTGAAACAGACTGAGTTCTTTGTTTCCGTGTTAAACCACAAGTTAAAGAATACATTGACGTACAGTCTAGACAAAAGGGGAAAGGAAACTTTTTGAAAACTGAAAAATGGTGGACTGAAACATCATGTTTGTCTGTTTACAGTGTTTTACATCTTTTTGTGGATGTGTACTGTAACAAGGAAAAACAGTGCACAAAGATTTCACAATTTCAAGTCTAAATCTATTCTGGACACAAATAAGATCCTCTCATGCAGTTTTCTTACGAAAACCTCCAACATGGATTTACAAGAAGACAAGTTCCATCTAAAAATAAAATGACACTTACCACACCATGCAAACAATAAATGGCAATCTTGAGAACGTTTCAACATGACCTGTTCAGTGGTTTTTTTTTTTTTTGCAAGAGTACTTCCTTTGGACTAATAACAGTACAAAAAGTTTCCTCTTTGTAGCTTTACACATACTAATACCTTAAGCTATGCTATAACATATCTAATCTGACACCTACATATCATATCAAACAAAAAATATTACATTATTATATTACATTACAAATAATAATAAATAAAAGGTAAATGTGCTGTTGTTCTATTGTTAGGGTTTTTGAATTTAATAAAAATGGAATAATAAGTATATAAATCTGACATTTTAAACACATTACAATAATGTAATTTTATATATGAAGTTCAAATGCAAAACCCTCTGAAAGCCACCTTGTTCAAAAATGAGATACTGAGTGAATACTCTCAACACATATTATACGTCTATCAAATATTTTTACCTCAAACTCCCAGCTTCAAATCCCAATCTCAGCCCAATCAGAAGTGCTGGTATTTAGGTACCCAGCTAACAAATTTATGTTCTAAAAACGTTCTCCAAACGTTCTCTTTTGGTTGTGGGAACGTTATTTGAAATGTCCCAAAAACGTGGAAATGTCCAGTTTGTTTAACGTTACTAGAACGTTATTTTATGGTTAGTATAACGTTCCTACAACGTTCTTGCAACCTAAATATCATTAAAAATATAACGTTCTCTGAACGTTTATTTGGAACATTCCAAGAACGTTGAAATGTCCAGTTTGTTTAACGTTACTAGAACGTTATTTTATGGTTAGCATAACGTTCCTACAACGTTCTTACAACCTAAATTTCACTAAAAATATAACGTCCTATGAACATTTATTTGGAACGTTCCAAGAACGTTGAAATGTCCAGTTTGTTTAACGTTACTAGAACGTTATTTTATGGTTAGCATAACATTCCTGTAACGTTCTTACAACCTAAATTTCACTAAAAATATAATGTTCTATGAACGTTTATTTGGAACGTTCCAAGAACGTTGCAATGTCCAGTTTGTTTAATGTTACTAGAACGTTATTTTATGGTTAGCATAACGTTCCTACAACGTTCTTACAACCTAACTTTCACTAAAAATATAACGTTCTATGAACGTTTATTTGGAACGTTCCAAAAATGTTAAAATGTCCAGTTTGCTTAATGTTACTAGAACATTATTTTATGGTTAGCTTAACGTTCCTACAACGTTCTTGCAACCTAAATTTCATTAAAAATATAACATTCTATGAACGTTTATGTGGAATGTTCCAAAAACGTTAAAATGTCCAGTTTGCTTAATGTTACTAGAATGTTATTTTAAAACCTAAATTTCATTAAAGTTAAAACGTCCTAAAAAAACAATTATTTGGAACATCACAAAGTATAGTTTATGTTATATTAAGATTAGCAAGATTATTGCAACATCCTCTTTCAACATTTCTACACAACATTCCAGATACAAGATTTAATTACATATGCATTTCAGGTATTTGAATTATTAAACATGCACACTTTCAAAAAAACTCATTAACAAATGTCACGTAAAAAAGTTATATATGTAGTTTAATATTTATGACAAGGAAATACAACTTTACAGGTAAATGGTAACTACCATATTAACATTTAATCAGTGAAAACTTCTATATGAATTGTGTTTGGGCTGTGGGTGCTGAAAAACTAGCACTGTGCAGAACTGTGGTCCATGGCCTGTCTCTTCACACTCCATCTGTAAAGTAAAAAGATTGGCTGATGTTACAAACTGTGTTGTTACAAAATGCTTATAAAGTAATTAGTGTGGCAATGCAAAACAATTTATTAGGACCTGTGTTGTGAGTTCTACAAATCTTAAATCAGTCAAGAGTCAAAGGCAGTTTACAAAAAAGTTATACAAATAGGATAGTTCAAGAAAACACTGTAAAGGAGTACACCCGAAAATGAACTCAGGAAAAAAGGTAAATGTTGTGTCAAAATGCTGTAGATGCCAAACTCATTTGACTTTGCATACGCTAATTTTATTGACAAAACAGCGGCATTAAGAAAACACTGCCTAAAGTATCATTAGATTATTAAAAACATAAGCATTCAAATAATACATTTTCATCACATCATTTCTAAAAACTAAAAAAGGAACCTAATTTATTCATCTTGATTGGTTTACACATGCACACAACTGGAAATAGGGTAGTTAAGTCAACTGCAGTTTCCATTTTATACCAACTTTAAACAGGATAAATCTCTAAAAATATTAACATTTAATTAATATGCAAATGTTGCCTTGTTACATGTTATTAGCTGATAAACTATCACTTGACCTCAATCAGGGAAGCAAATTCTGAGATAAAATGGGAAAGATAAGTAGGCAAGTTATAGTATGTGTAATAATGGTCCATTAGTTAACATTAGTTGACTACATTAGTTAACATGAAATAAGAATGAACAATAATTCTACAGCATTTATTAATGTTAGTTCATGTTAATTTTAACATTTACTAATGCATAATTAAAATCAGAAGTTCTGCTTGATAACATTAGTTAGTAATGCAATGAACTAACATGAACTAACAATGAACAACTGTATTTACATTAACACTAACAAAGAATAATAAATACTGTAATTAATGTTTTGTTCATTATTCATTCATGTTAGTTAATACATTAGCTAATGTTAACTAATTGACCATTATTCTAAAGTGTTACTGAAAAACAAAGCTGTTTGTTAGCTAATCCCTTAAAATGTATCAGTATTCATAATCAAGATAAATAGCGAATATAAGCAGCTATAAAACTACAATACAAAGTTATTTACACAATTACAAATTCAAACAAATTATAATGACATTTACTATAAATTACAAATAAATATCTAGCAAAATGAATTTACTTAAAACAAAGTGAAATCTACATCTCTCATTATTGGCAAGTGCAGTGAGTCGATGATCACACTAACAGACACAGAGTGTACAACTGACGGTAAAATTAAACTATGTCTGAAAGTATCAAGTATACCTAATAATACCTAGTTTAGCTGGTTCAGGTGTGTTTGATTAGGGTTGGAGCTAAACTTTAAAGGACACTGGCCCTCCAAGACAGAGTTTGGTGAACCCTGCTGCAAAGAGTCTACTTTTATTTGTGTACACCCACAATTAAAAAACAAACATTGTGCCTTTTTAAAATAAAGAAAGCAAACAGGAAGTACTTTATCTCGGTTTCTGTGAACTTGTAGCATGGTCTAGAAAATGAAACGAAACAGTGTATACTTGTCATGCAGTTTTGTTTTTTTTTCTTGGGATTTGTTAATGTGTTATTCAAAGAAATATTTGTGTAGAACTATTTATTTTATTACTTGTGTCATGATTCTGGGGTGTGACTCACACAAGGTCTTCGGAGGGGATCTGTCTCTGGGCTCATTGACATGGTCTCTCCTGACATTCAGGGCTGTAGTGGTTGTCTCTAGGTGCTGGATACAGACTGGATCCGGGGAACTGCAGTGACCATCTGATCTGGATACAGTCTGGATCTTGTCGCTACGGTGACCTCGGAATAAGAAAAAAAAAAAAAAGACTAATATTAGTGTAGATGTCTTTCGTCTAACAATGTAACAAGTATATTATATGTTATTAGGTGTTATGGGAAGCGTTCCCAGTTCCGGTTGACCATAAGCAATACAGCCTAACAATCCTTTGAATTATAGAAATGTGTAAGTGTATTATGTGTAAGCCAGGTTAAAGAGATGGGTTTTTAAATCTAGATTCAAAGATTCAAAGTATCAAACGGTGAGAATTGATAATACCTAGAATATCAAAATCAACAGTGGGCAGCAGATCCATTTCCTATTTAGCTTCCAAACTCTGAAATAATCTACCTAACACTGTTTGGGAGGCAGACACAGTCTGATACTATATGAACACATACATTCTGAACAGTCAGTCTTAATGGAAAATAGGTCTTTAAACAAACAGAAACAAATTCACAATTCCAAGTGATACTGATCTCTCTCTGCATTGATGTTGGACGACTCCTACCAAAAATGAATTTTACTTTTTTTATAAGGAGATCAGACACTTTATTACTATTGTTCAATAATCAAAAAATTAAGTAATAATCAAAAATCTTAAAATATGCAGTTGTGGCTTACCCAGGTCTCTGGTATGTGTCCTAACAAAGCTCTTCACATCCCACTTAACAATTGGTGGCTTCACACTCTTCAAACTCTCCTTTTGATTTTTATTTTAATTCAGCGTGAACCATCTGTAACAATATTAAAAGAATAGTTAACTTAAAATTTTAATTCCAAAAACACTTTTGCTGAACACAAAACACACTTTAATGCTTAAAAAAAGATAATAGAGTGTCTAAAGTAGTTTATGGGACTCATGTGCCTTATTCAAAGTCTTGTGAGTGCACAAAATCTATCTGACTGATGAACAGTTTAACTCACTCAGTATAGAGAGTTTGAGAATATTTAAAGTTATTTTCAAGTTAATTAAATGAAAACAGCACAATATAGTAACATCAACATCATAAAACAACATTAAAAAATGCTTAATGAAATCACAAAATTTGGTCACAATACACACAAGAACCAATGACAGATATTGCCTTTTAAATTAGGGTAAATAACATCATAAATTACCTACAACACTTCTAATCTTTCCATGTTAAAAGCGTGTTCAATTTAAATGCATCTGTGAGAAACGGTTAGGCATGCACAGCATTTAATTATCATCATTTAGCAATATTACATTATAAAATACATATTGTAAATGAAATAAAACACTTACTTTCGGTGTTTCCCTTGATAAAACCAACTTCCCTGTCTGGTCCGCATTGTGAGTGAAAGAAAATATCTCTGTGAGAAAACGTTTAGGAGAGCACAGCACATAAATATCGCTATAAATCAATATGATGTTATAAAATACCTATTTTAAATGAGGTAAAACACTTTTGGTGTTTTCCTGTTAAAAGCGACCTCAGCATCTGCACTGCATAGCAATTCAAACCTGTGAGAAACGTTTGGGTGCATACAGCATATACATTTCTTAAGAAAGTAATACTATCTAATATAATACATATTGTAAATGAGTTAAAGAACTTACTTCAGGTGTTTTCCTTGATAAAACCATCTTCCCGGTCTGCTCTGCATCGTGAGTGAAAGAAAATATCTCTGATAAAAAGTTTAGGAGAGTACAACTCATAAATATCGCTATTAATTATTATGATATTATAAAATAGGTATCTTAAATTAGGTAAAACGCTTACTTCTTATATTTCCCTGTTAAAAGCGACCTCCACGTCAGCACTGCATTACAATTCAAATCTGCGAGAAACGTTTAGGCTCGTTTAGGCGCGCACAGCATAACGTTATAAATATCGTCATAAAGTAATATTATCTTATAAAATACATGCCACAACTGAGGTAAAACACTTACTTTCGGTGTTTTTCTTGATAAAACCCACTTCCATGTCTGTTCCGCCTCGCAAGTGAAAGAAAATATATCGGAGAAAGAGTACCTTACACAGCACTCTGGTCTGTTCCGCATCGCGAGTGGAAAAATGTCTTTGAGAAAAGTTTAGCCGCAGACAGCACCATAAATACCGTTATAAAACGATGTGATATTACAAAACACATTTTGCGAGAAAGTTTAAACACTTTATTTCGCCGTTTGCCGTCATCATATACTCCGCATCCAAGCAAAGAAAATGGCGTTGTCTGTGAAAAATATTTCAGACGGTCAGGCGCGCACACGTTCAAATGTCCCGGATGTGACTAATAACACTCTCTCCGTATTACACTGCATTAATCCTCTAAAATTAAAAATTTTCCATCTTCTTAGGACACAAATAATACAATTTCATTATTATTATTATTATTATTATTATTATTATTATTATTATTATTATTATTATTATTTAAATATGACTTCTTTTTTTTTATCTCCCAGGACAAGTCACCCCTTTTGGGGTATACATTCACTGTACAAAAAATGGTTGTTTGGAAATGCTTATTACAATATTTATTTTTTAAAACATTCATTCTTAAATTAAACATTCTTTCTAAAATTCTGTTAAACAATAAGTAAATTGCCTATTTATGAAAAAATTAGCCTACTGTATCACAAATTTCTAGCTCCTATAAATTTAAGATTTTTACATTTTGTACCTGTGAGATATATATATATAAACAATAGTTCATGTGAACAACATATGTACATATTTGTCATGATAAAGAACATGTACAAACATGTGGATGATTTTTTTTTTTACTTACTTTTTACACAGTTATGAAACTATTTGATTGTCATTTAAAATTTTATATATATTTATATATGTATATATAGGGACATATCACATTTCTATATGGTATTAAAGGGACTTTGATCAAGTGCAGAATCTTTCTCACACCACAGTAACATAACTAGGACAGTGTTAATTATGTTTGTATTTATTTTTATATTTTATATTATTTTTATTATTGTAATGAGTGGTCATTTTAATATTACATCCTTTAAATTAATATTACATCAAGACTTTCATTTATCTATTTATTTATGTTATGTGCATTTACACGTTTAATCTTCCAGCTTCAAATGCAATTAATAACTTATTTCAGTTTGGTTTCATTTGTTACTGTTGTGTCATTTAAAAAAAAATAAATAAATAGAGATTGTGATAAAATTATCACCTGAATTTAAAATAAATAAATAAGGATGGGTGTAAAAAAGTACTTGTGTGAGATCTTGTTTTTTTGTATTATAGAATAACTGATCAAAATCACAAGCAAGACTGTTGTTTATAATGAGCACAATTAATAATATATATATATATATATATATATAGGCTATGACATTCATTTTATATTATTATTTATTAGAATTTACAATTAGGTGTATATTAATAATATTACAGGAACTTTCTAAAAACGTTGTTGTAAGAACGTTTTCTGTCAACATTACAAGAATGTTCATAAATTACTAATAACGTCCTAAAGACGTTCCAAGAACGTTGTTGTAAGAACGTTTTCTAGCAACATTATAAGAACGTTCATAAATTACTAATAACGTCCTAAAGACGTTCCAAGAACGTTGTTGTAAGAACGTTTTCTAGCATCATTATAAGAACGTTCATAAATTACTAATAACGTCCTAAAGACGTTCCCAGAACGTTGTTGTAAGAACGTTTTCTAGCAACATTACAAGAACGTTCATAAATTACTAATAACGTCCTAAAGACGTTCCAAGAACGTTGTTGTAAGAACGTTTTCTAGCAACATTACAAGAACGTTCATAAATTACTAATAACGTCCTAAAGACGTTCCCAGAACGTTGATCTAAGAACGTTTTGTCTCAATGTTACAAGAACGTTAACAAAGTTATAAGAACGTTCCAAAAACATTATTTTAATAACGTTTTCTACTAACATTTACACAACTTTTAAAGAACGTTGGTGAATGTTCTGGGAACGTTCCCTGTTAGCTGGGTAGAAACTTACACATGGGAGACTGATAAAAATGCCTATTTTAGAGAAAAACGTGAGATGGATTTAGAGGCTTTTGCATCTGAGCTCTTCATATGTGCATTTTTTATTATTTAGTTTTACTGCATTTTTTATGTAATTAGTTTTTTGTTTTTTTGTTTTTTTTCTTAGAAATGTCTGGATTCTTTTCACCATAACATCACATTGGTTTCGTGTCAGTAAGTAAAGCTTCCAGTTAAATGTGTCATGGTTCTTTACGAAGTGATGTTAAAAACTATGTTAGACAGGAAACCACAGCAATCACATGAGACCTGCTTTTCAGAGACAACAGTTGACAGAAGCTACATGCACTAGAGGAATAGAGCACTCTACGAGAGAAATGAGAGGCTTACACTGTTTTGTTCTTTGGATATTTCCAATTTTTTTCCACACAATAGCGACTATAAGACGTGAGTGTGAATATGCTCTACCTTTTTACATTTCAGCTCAGAATAATCATGTAATTGTAACTCGAAATACGTGACTGTTGATTTGGACTGAATAATTGATTACAATGATGTGACATGTTTGCAGGTGAGCGTTGCTATGAGGTTCCAACAAACTGTAAGGCGCACGTTAATATTCCATTGTGAGTTTGATCTTGTTAATCTTGTAACAACCCAGCTAAAAAAATTGTTCTAAGAATGTTTTGCTAACTGGCTTTGTGAGCATTGGAGAAAACATCAAGTTATTATTTTGCAAACATTCTGGGAAAGTTACTTTTGAATGTTCTAGGAACCCTCTAAAACTAAGTATTAACAATGTATAAATAACATTTTGAGAAAATTATTAAAGACCAGATAACTTTGAAATTAATGTTCTATTAACATGACTGGAAGAGGCTTTGGTAATAGCATTGAAAAAATCTTGCCAGAATGTTTGCTAAAGTTCTGAGAATGTTCACTGTTAGCTATGAAGTGAAAAGAAAATGTTTAATTTGTACCATTTTTTAGATGTCATAAATGTAATATTTGTAATAAATGTAATATTTTATAATGTTTAGAAGTAATAATAAAAAAGAATGTCTTTTAACAGGTGCATTGAAGTTAGAATGAAAAATTGCTCGACTATAAAGCCAAGGATTCCAAACCCAGATTATTTCTCTAAACCAGTTTCCCTAGAGGTAAGACTAAACGGCAGCTGAAAAAAACAGATATTTAGTGAACAAACAGACAATATTTTAATGGTATCACCATCTACATGTATTACAAATAGTTGTCTGATTGACTAAAAAAAAATAAAAAATTAAGCAAGAAACAAAGTTCAAGTGTCAGCAACACTGTCAGCAGTGCAGAAAGATCAATGAGGTCAGACGATTGTGTCTTCACTTTTTTCAGGAAACAGTCAAAACAATAAGAGGATATGTAATTCACATCTCTGAAGAAGCATTACAAAGGAGCAGTGATGAATGGGGAAAAAACAATGATACAGAAGTGAATTTGATTGTGTCTCGCCTCAAAGATACCTTCTTCAGGGTCAGCAGCAGTTTAGACACCAAGGTATGCAGAATTACTGTATGTCTGTCAGTCAAAGCCTTGTTTATTTGTGTCTAATATAATGTAAAATTACCTTGAATGTATTTAAAATACCTTTATTTCATGCTTTAAGTATTCAAGTATGCTACAAATACATTTACATATTAAAGGAATAGTTCACCCAAAAATTAAAATTGTCCCATAATTTACTTACCCTCAAGCCATCCTAGGGGTATATGCCTTTGTTGTTTTAAAATTTATCCTGGCTAAAACTAACCCATACGCCTCCGGGGGGTTAACACATGCCTTCTGAAGTGGATCCATGGGTTTTTATAACAAAAATATTTATATTTTTAACATTATAAACTCAAATCACTGACTTCCGGCAATGGCTGTATGCGCTGTTGCCGGAAGTCAGTGGTTTGAGTTCATAATTTTAAAAATATAAATATTTTTGTTATAAAAACCCATGGATCCACTTCAGAAGACAAAATTGTCATTTTTGGGTGAACTATTCCTTTAAGTACTTAATAAAAATACCCTGCAATTGTACTTTTAGTATACTAAACTGGTATATTTTAATTTCTGCTAAATTGAAACAACTAATTTTGTACTTAATACTTAATACTTTTTAATTGTGTGGAAGTAGTGTCCTAAAGTGTAACTATTGCAAATATACTGTAGGTATACTTTAAATATTTAGCATTTAAAAATGAATATTATTTAAAGATCACACAACCCTCACCAATACTGACACTAAAACATATTTAGGGCTTTATTTTAGAATGTGAATTTATCTTCTGCATTTTATTACAAGTTTTTTTTTTGTTTTTTTTTTCTGAAATCATATTGTCATTGTGGTGTTGGCAAAGAAGGGAAATGACCCAAATATGTCAGGCCCAATACTGCTTGGGCAAAGCGTGTTGGGGGTTTGGCTTGGTGAGAAAGAAGTTCATAACCTTTCTAAGCCTGTTCAGCTCAGATTCATAAACACCAATCAGGTGAGATGCTTTCACAGCACACTAAAATGCAATTGTAAAAGCATACCGTGGCCCTTGTGGATTTTGCTGACTTGTTGCACATTTTCATATTTATAAAAGTGTGCTTTTATTACTGCAGAGTGAAAATGGAATCTGTGTCTACTGGAATCTCGAAAATGGCAAAGGTCAGTATGATTTTCACACCAGACATCTAGGTCATTCTCAGATGGTGACATTTGTGTATGTGTGTTTGCGTTCATTTTTCACATGAAATTGTGGCCCCACTTTATATTATGTGACCTTAACTACTACGTACTTAACATTCAAAGTAAACAAATGATACATATTGTGTACATACGTGTTCTTATATTGTACTTATATTTAAAAAAAACTACCTGCATGTGATTACATCTGTAATTAATTTATAATTACACTGTTAACCCACCCTTAAACCTACCCATACCACCGAACCTGTCCCTAACCTTACCCGTATCCCACCTCAATAGCAGCAAAAGAGTTTTGCAATACAATATAAACACAATAAGTACATTGATGTAAGTACATAGTAGTTAAAACCACCTAATATAAAAGTGACAACAGTTACTGCGAAAAGCACTGAATTTCAAGAGGCATTTCCTCTTGCAGAAATGGAAGTAAACGACCATTGCTGCAGCTGGGTAACTTCATTGCACTTTATTCCTTCTGTGTGTTATGTGTTTTGATAGTTGAGATGGCAAGTGGTGTGTTACAATCATATATGTTTAAGCTGGAGGCAAAAAAACAATGATTACAACAATAATAATGTTTGAGCGTGGAAACTGCTTTTGCTTGCTTAATTGGTTAATTTTTTGGTATATAGTTTTAAAAGTACTATTGTTACACGTAATATTACAAAAATGTATGTACATGGATGTACTAATTTTATTAGTAATGATACGCTTGGTGTTTTATAGAATTTTACACTGGTTTGACATTTGTGACAATTTTTGACAATTTTTTAAAAATTGAGAATCGGAGGGTGCAAAATCTGAAAATTGCCTTTAAAGTTACCAAAATGAATTCTTAGCAAAGCATAGAACTAATCAAAAATTATGTTTTGATGTATTTACGGTAGGAAATTTACCAAATATCTTCATTGAACATGATCTTTACTTAATATCCTAATGATTTTTGGCATAAAAGAAAAATAATTTTGACCCATACAATGTAGTTTTGGCTATTGCTTCAAATATACCCATGCTACTTAAGACTGGTTTTGTGTTCCAGTCTTGAGTCACATTTATTACAAACACGCTGTTTTGTATATCTCTAAACACACACACACACACACACACACACACACACACACACACACAGTATATTGTGAATTAATTTACATTTTATTTAGATAACCAACTAAATTCTGAAATGATTGCTCCATTTGTTGTGCCTTATATTAAATCACACATTATAATACCTAAGAATTTAAAAGTTAAAGTTAAATAAAATAAACCCATGCTGTTTCTTGTTTGGTGCCATTTAAAATGCTTTAAGATTGAATGTTACAAGCTTGATTAGCAAACACAACTTTTGAGGGTTTTGATGAGCACGGGCTCATTTTTTAGCCACTAAACGATTAAGTGCTATTGTTTTAGAGCAATAAGGTTACCCACACTTGCTTATTCATGGACTGAAAGTTGCGATTTCTAAGTTATATTGTTGATATCTGAGAATGTGTGACCAGGGATCAGCTTGAGGTTTTCACTTGTGCTGTATGAAGATAAGGGAAAAAAAAGTGTGAAGAAATCAAGATGATAAAAATCTGAAACATCACTGTGTCCTGAGAATGACCCAAATATTGTGTAACTGTGAAAACTAATGTCATATATCATTTGAATAGATGCTTTTGCTTTACTGTACATATGTGTGTCTGTTTGTCAGGTAACTGGAGTACAGACGGCTGTAAAACCATCATCAACAATAGGGACTTTGTGTGCAGTTGTAATCATCTGAGCTTTTTTGCAGTGCTCATTGTAAGTGCATTTTGCTTTACAATGTTCACTTTTTTAAATTAAACTTGTCTGTTTAGCACTACTCATTGAATGTTCTCTTTTGTCCTTAATGTTTCTAAAGAATCCCGAAATTCCTGAGGTGTCCCATATTGCCCATCTCAGCTACATTTCATATGTTGGCTCTGCCCTTTCAATAGCATTTACAGCGCTTATGATTGTTATGTTTCTGTGCCAGAGGTAAGTTTTTACAGTTTCAGAATGAGATGTTTTGTGGTACAGTTTCACATTGATAATGTCTTTCATCATCCTCCCCACAGGAAGAAGCAAAGTGAGCATTCAGTCGTAATTCATGTGCAGCTCTCAGGCTCCCTTTTCTTGTTGCACATCTCATTCTTGTGCAGCGTGTGGTTTTCAGAAAAGATTGATTCAGGGTGTCAGGCTCTAGGACTACTCCTACACTGGTGCCTTTTAGCCACCTTCACTTGGACAGCTATCGAGGGCTTTCACCTGTACCTGCTGCTGGTGCGGGTTTTCAACATCTACATCAAAAGATACTTGCTTAAACTAAGTCTTGTGGCATGGGGTGAGTTCAAATTCAAATATTGTGTGTCAACAATAGCTATATACTATTTCTACATTGCTCATCTAGACCCCTGTGATTGTAAAAAATGCAGATGGAACTGAGATATCCAAATCCAGTCATAAAATGTAATTTACTGTATAACACAGAATGTCACTAAATTTGCATAAATCAAAAGTCTGGCTGTACATTTAAACAAGTTAGGTTGTGGACTAGTGCCTGTGAATATTAAACCTCAAAAAAAAAAAAAAAAATATTTGAATAGACATTAAACCATGCATTAAAATGGAATCCAGAAAAAAAATAAACAGATTTCATCCTAGACCCTCATTCAGAAAAAGATGAACCCTCATCAGATTTTGTGGGGTTAGTTCACTCAAAACGTTCATTAACCCTTATGTCATGCTATTTTGATCGGCAAGCTATTAAAATTTGGTGTAAACGGCTAACTGTTCAGAGATCCAAACTTACTGTTTTGAAAAACGTTATCATTCAAGAGCTGAGCCAAAGCAAAAAGATAAAATTCAAATTTCCAATCATCGGGGCGGTTGGGGGGTTGTTTTGCTTTTGTTTTTTTTATATTGAAAGTGGAAAAATGGGAGAAAAAAAAGCAAGAATTTGGCTTGATTTTTTAATTTTTATGTTCAGGCATAGAAGATGAATAAACAGCTTAAATATTCGATCTGTGCATGTGGGCAAGAATTAAACAGCCCTCCCTGCTGATTTTTGGCCAACCAAACATTAAACCAAGCCTTCATCAGTTGTTCCCCAGTTCCGCACAACAGAATAAAAGTCCTCCACTGCTGCAGCTGAACTAACGCTTAGTGCATTTATGTAGGCAACTGCATGTAGTTTGCACTGTAGTGAAGTATATCATTTTAGGTGTATCAGTTTAAAGGATTAGTTCACCTAAAAATGAAAATTAGCCTATTATTTACTCACTCTCCAGGCATCCTAGGTGTATATGACTTCCAATCGGTGTTAAATTAAAAATTGTTCTGATTCTCCCAAGCATTATAATGGCAGTTGGTGGGTGTTTCTCTTAAGGCCCGGTCAGACTACACGATTTTTTTGTCGGTTACGACAGGCACTGTGTCAGATTATGCGATTTTGACTCATAAAATCTTGTTGTGCCGTGAACCAGAAACTACACAATGCTACCGGAATATTCATTGTATGCGGTCATAACAACGTACATGCTGTCATCGATACAGCGGAACCAAACTGCTCTCAGTGTAAACAAACAATTCTAGCAAACAGCGTGTTTTGCCCTGTTTTGTCATCAGAAAACCCCCTAAAAGAAAGACAACCTGATATTAGACACAAATCTGGACTGCATGACAGGACAGGATGGACTGTCAAAGAAAACTGAGGTAAAATAGTTTTTATTTGACCTTTTTTCACTCTGTCGTGGTAGTCCCTCATCATAAATGCAGGAGTATTGTTGCCGTAGCTCCACAAACATTGTAAAATTCCACCTAGCAGGACTGATACCATTGTCTCTCTTTCGTTTTGACATGTTTGACAGCTTGTCAACGCGTTTCTGTGCTCCTATTGGCTACTGTCACAGATGTGATGGAACTTGTCGTATACAATGTAAAAAATATTAAACATGCTAGTCTTTTGGTTTTGACGTCGTGAAGCATTGCAGACATGTCGTGGACTATGACACACTACATGAGATGAAACGTTTGAATCTTGTGTCCCGACGCCTATTGTTGTATACGAATCCCCATGACATCCTACGACAAGCAAATCGTGGCAAAGTCGGGGTAAAATCGTGTAGTCTGACTGGGGCTTTAGTCAGTCCAAAACAAGTCCAATAAAGTGCATCCATCCAAAGTGTCTCACATGACTCCGGGTGTGAATAAAGGCCTCCTGTAGTGAATCAATGCATTTTTGTAAGAAAAATATCCATATTTGAAACATAATAATCACTTTAATGTAGCTTGCGCTAACAGTCGTACACAGAAGCAGCTCTGAGCGAATGACATATGACGTTGGCACTACTCAGAACTGATGAACGCAAACGCACAGCGGATAAACCAACAAAAAAATGGTCACAAATTAGAAATACAAAAGAAGGATTTGTAAAGAAAAATGTCAGAGGATTTAGATATAAGCCAAGAGGACACTGTTTTTTAATAGTTAAAGTAAGGAAACCTTGCTTCCTGTTTTCCTGTAAACAAACATTGGTTTTTACGAGACTTACGTGCTCTTGAACCCTGGCAGATTCTCTGTTTACAGTGCATCTGGAAAGTATTCACATTGTTTCACTTTTTCCACATTTTGTTATGTTACACCCTTATTCCAAAATGAATTCAATACATTATTTTCCTCCAAATTCTATAAACAATATCCCATAATGACAACATGAAAGTAGTTTGTTTGAAATCTTTGCAAATTTATAAAAAATAAAAAATAAAAAAATCACATATACATAAGTATTCACAGCCTTTGCCATGACACTCAAAATTATTAATGATTAAAATGTGATTGATTGAAGATGTAAATGTAATGATTAAAGCAAGAAATTATGAACGGCTGGTGCAGCCCTACCCTGCTAAGTACCATCCCAAAAGTAAAGTGTGGTGGTAGCAGCCTCATGCTGTAGGGCTGTTTTTCTGCAGCAGGGACTCGTCAGAGTCAATGCACCAAAATACTGAGATAGCCTTAATGAAAACCGAGTCCTGAGCATTCAGACTGGGCAGAAGTTTCACCTTCCAACAGAACAATGAAGTGCACAGCAAGAGTAGCTTATAGACAAATCTGTGAATGTCCTTGAGTGGCCCTTCCAGGGCCTGACCTTGAACCCAGTCAAACATTTCTGCCCCCATCCAACCTGACAGAGCAAGAGAGGTGAAGAGATGAGGAGAGGATTGCCAAATGATGATGAGCAAAGCTTGTAGCATCATACTCAAAAAGACTTGAGGCTGTAATTTGTGCCAAAGGTGTTACAACAAAGTATTGAGGCAAAGGCTGTGAATACTTATGGACATGTGGAGGAAAATAATGAATTGAATCTAATTTGGAATAAGGCCGTAACATAACAAAATGTGGGAAAAATGAAGCGCTGTGAGTACTTTCTGGATGCACTGTATGTAAACATCAAGCATTGTAGTCCCTACCAACCTTTTTTGCAGTTTTTATACAGCGATTTCTTCAAAAGAAAATATCTCACTTTGCACTGTACTTTGAGCCTAGTAACTTTGCAGATGTTGTTTATGCGCTAACAGCGACATTACACACTAAATAAAGTTAAAAAATGTTTGGTTGACCAATCGGCAGGAAGGGCCATTTATTCCCACCCACATGCAGAGATTGGCTATTCAAGCTGATTATTTATTTCTATCCCTGAACGTACAAACAAAACTGACCTTTAAATAACAAATATATTTAGATTAAAAAATGAATAGGATTGTTTTATTGCATTCATCTTTTCCTTTAGGTGTCCCAACCATTACAGTGATGATATGTGGCGTGACTAAAGTGTATGGCAAATATACCTTTTACAAGGATAAAGAAAACTCAACAATCACACCTCTGTAAGGTCTATCTATTCAAATTACACTGCACTTTTGCTTCTCTGTCATCTCTCGAGGCTGTAACAGGAGTGTTTTCATTGGCTTCTTCTCATTTAGATGCTGGATATCCACACAGACAGTGAGCTACATTACAGTGAATGGTTATCTCGGGCTGGTGATGCTCTTTAACATGGTTATGCTGGGAGTGGTGCTGGTTAAGATGCGTCGATTAAGATCACAAGCTGTTCAGTTTAAAGACCATCGGAGGAGGGCATGGAAAGAATGGGTGTCTGTACTCGGGCTCTGCTGTGTTCTGGGAGTGCCCTGGGTACTGGCTTTCTCCACCTATGGCCCCTTGAGTCTCCCTTCGCTCTATGTTTTCACCATCCTCAACAGTTTTCAGGGTAAGAATTTGTTACAGTGTTATTTGAATCAAAAGCATATGTTCATGAGCTACAATCCTACATGATTGCCCTTTACGTTAATGGAATCTATTTATCCCACGATTTACTCACCCTCAAGCCATCCTAGGTGTATATGCTTTTCTTCTACAAAACAATACTTCTATTAAATAACATCCTGGCTCTTCCCAGCTTTGTAATGGCAGTAAATTGTGTTTAAGCACATCCATCCATCATAAAAGTAATCTATAAAACTCTAGTGGGTTAATAAATCCCTTCTGTAGCTAAGTGATGGTTGCAAGTGCGTTCATGAAAGAGTCAAGCAAGTAAATTACTGGACAATTTTGGGGTGAACAATTCCTTTAATAGGGCACAGACTGCTGTCACATCATTTTTTGAAAGCAAAAAATGGCACAAATACTATCTTCTTAGGAGTGAAAATGTATTTCCTGTATTTGGCCAGCTTGGGATGGCGCTGTCTGTGAGTATCGATGTTCCCATCCCTCATTATGCAGATTAGAGATAATGTGGATATTGTGATAGAACATGTGATAAGAACATGATGTACTTGGTAAAATCACGTTCACTGTGATGGAACTGGTGCTTACTTCCTGTCACGTCCACGTGTTCTCAAATGTCCAAAACCGCAAGCATGGGTTTTTGTGACAGACCCGATTCACAAAAGTTTTGAAGAGCCTGAAACATTGTCAGCTAAATTTCAGGGGAAGTTGCTAAGGGCTGGTTGGTTTTTGCTAAAAGTTGCTAAATGCGTAATTACTTAATGACACAAAACTGTCACTTTGCAGAATACACAATAACACTTTTTGAGTTTATCAGTGTGTGTAAATCAACATGGGGTTCAAAGTATAATTTTCTTATCCGCATAATTTCACACTTGTCTAGTACAAATATGTCACTTTGTTTCATAATTACAGTGTATATATATTTCCGTTATTTACCTCAAAAGCATGGTTTGGTTTGATTTAGTTCATTTATTTATATAGAGCTCTACTAAAATAACCACAAGGGTTATCCACAGTGCTTTACATAAAAACAAACAACCAAGAAACAACCACACACATTTAACAGTACAACCATCACATACAGTTAAAAACAAAATTATTAGCCCCTTATAAAATATTTCATTATTTTTCAAATAACTCCCAAGTGTTGTTTAACAGAAAGACGATTTTATCAACACAGCATTTTTAAACATAATACTTTATTCAGGAAGCTTTTAGGGTTTGTAATACAAATAGGAATAAATGTATAACCAAAAATTTTAAAAAGTCTACTGGTCAAAATTATTAACCCTCTGATGTTAATAGTCAATAGTGTATCCCTGTTTCTTGATAACAGCCTGTAGTCGTTTGCTGTAGTTTTCAACAAGTTTCAAGCATGTCTCCTGAGGAACACAACATCACTGGGTCCCATCATAGAGTCACATGGCTTCTCCTACCATTGCTATGCTGACGACACACAACTCCATCTTTCATTTCAACCAGATGATCCAACAGTACCTGCACGGATCTCAGGCTGCTTGGCGGACATCTCAACGTGGATGAAAGAACATCACCTCCAGCTTAACTTGGCAAAAACTGAGCTTCTTGTTTTTCCTTGCATTCCAAACTTACAGCATGGGTTCACCGTCCAGCTGGGCTCTTCCACAATCACTTCTTCAAACTCAATCAGGAATCTGGGTGTCATCTTTGATGACCAGCTGTCTTTCAAAGATCATATTGCAAAGACTACTCGAACTTGCAGGTTTGCTTTGCACAACATCAGAAAGATCAGGCCCTTTCTAATAGTGCAGGCTACACAACTTCTTGTCCAGGCCCTTGTCATCACCAGACTGGACTACTGCAATGCTCTTTTGACTGGTCTTCCATCATGCACAATCAAACCTCTACAAATGATTCAGAATGCAGCAGCACGACTGGTCTTCAACGAGCCCAAAAGAGCCCATGTTACACCTCTCTTTATCTCCTTGCACTGGCTCCCAATTGCGGGTCGTATCAAGTTCAAGACTCTGATGCTTGCATATAGGACAACCACAGCTACTGCACCTGCTTATCTGCACTCGCTATTGCAAATCTACACCCCCTCCAGAACTCTGAGATCTGCTAGTGAGCGACGCCTTGTGGTACCATCACAGAGAGGTGCTAAATCACTATCCAGAACATTCTCTTTTACTGTTCCTGGCTGGTGGAACGATCTTCCTACCCCTATCCGGAATGCTGATTCCCTGACAAGCTTCAAGCGACAGCTTAAAACTCATCTCTTTCAACTCTATTTGCTGTTACCATAAAAAAAAAAAAAAAAAATCTCTTTATTCCTTCCCTTTCTAGCTTGTACTTGTCTGAAGCACCACTTGAAATCTGGTATTATAGCACTGCCTGTGTCTGTTTGTCTCCTTAAGAAGAATCGCTCTATGTTCTCCCAACTGTATGTCGCTTTGGACAAAAGCGTCTGCCAAATGCCTAAATGTAATGTAAATGAATGACAGCCCATTCTTCCTTAGCAAATCTCTCAAGATCCTCCAGATTTGTTGGTATTCTGGTACAAACGCTGGACTTTAGTGTGCCCCACAGATTTTCAACTGCGAACACGAACCACAGAATTTATTTGTTTTTCCATTTTTAAGTTCTCATCGATTTGAACCCCTAAGTCTCTTACTGATGTTTTAAAATAAGGCCAATGGGCTAGAATCTAACCATAATCTAACAGAATCTTTTGGCTGGAAAAAGACAATGACTTCAGTTTTTTCTTCATTTAGCATTAAAAAGTTTTTCACCAGCCAATTTTTAATATCACTTAAACATGCCAGAAGGGAGTCTAGAGATTCCGTGGGGTGTGTAAGTGGCAAATAAATTGGGTATCATCGGCAAAGCAATGAAATGATACTCCATGCATTTTAAAAATGCTACCTAGGGGAAGCAAATATATGACAGACCATATGACAGATTAAAATGTTATCTGATCTAATCAAAAAATATTCAAGACAAGCTAAAATATTTTGTCAATAAAATAATAAACAATTTGAAAACATATAATGGCCCTTTTAATAATTAAAAAATTTTAATTTTGGAGTATGACAATGAACACATTGCAACACACAGCAATACAGTATAGTTTAAAACAATGTGAGCAAATGAAGAAACACATTCAGACATTCAAAAAAACAGAGATACACTCCCCTTCCTCCATACACAGAATAGGAGACACATAAACGAGCCACAATTCTTTACATTTCTTTAAATAATAATTTTTTGAACATTAAATATCAATTGTTGTCTTTATTCACCTGTTTCTTGTGGTTTCTCATTGAAACTCATAAAAGTAAATGGTGTAAATTACATCGCTAATGTCATAGAATAGCATAGTTTAATAATAGCTGGGAACATTGTAATGAAGTGTTATAACGTTTTCCATCTGTGCAACTGGACTTTAAAACTGGTTAGTGTCTTCTGCTAGTCAGTGAAGCATTAAAAACAATCTAAACTGATAATTAACAGATTGGAGATTAAACAGCAGATTTGTCTCATTTTAATTTCATTTCAGCCAGAAATGCACTATTACTATAGTAAAATAAATATTCAGCGATATCTTCAAAAGATTTTTGAATTTTGGCACACTTTTTTTCTATATATAGTGTTGATATGGCAACTAGTAAATACCGTAAATATGGTTATGCTAAACTGCAATTAAAATGGTGAAAGCTTGTAAACAATTTATATATGTATATATATATATATATATATATATATATATATATATATATATATAAATCTGTACTTGCACAACCCTTCTAGTGCACAAGTTTATAACTTAAAAAAAATATATATATATATTTTTCTATATTTATAGAGTAAAAAATTTTTTACTCAAACTGACTGGCAATCAGTCACTATATACAATATGAAAAATGTTAATTTAGATTTGGCTGTAAAAGTATTTATTTATCATTTATTTGTAAAAGTAATACAAACAAAATTTTTATGACCAGTTTTTAAAACAAGATTGTATTACTGTAGTTACATGTTTTTGAACAATTTTCTTATTAACTAGTATTCTAAAATATTACCATTTTAAATGTGTATTGATAGTATAAGATACACTCTAGGGAAAGTCTACATAAATAAGGCACAGTGTAATTGTGTTATAGGAAGGAATTTCCTGTATTTATCTTTCACAGGTGTTTTACCCTTTTTTAATTACACACTGCATTTTGTTGTTTTAGAGTTACAGAAAATGTACAAACGTAAAGGACAATGAAAATTGTTTTTCTACATATTTGTGTTTTCTTACAGTGAATCTAACTGATCAACAATTAAAAGTACAAGCTAATAACAAGATGTAGGCTTAAAAATAGCTACATTTGTTTTCGGAAAGAACAGTTGCTAAGGTAGTCTTGTTAAATCTAACACCAAAATTGCTAAGTTTGTAACACTGCTCTAAAACACCACATGCTGGCGGCAGCTGCTGGTCAAAACAGTGTAAAAGCAACCAAAACTTAGACCAAATAATCATAATAACACCTTTTACAGAACAATTGCAAATGTTTTCATGGAAGTGTAATCTATTTAATGTACTCTACAAATAATAATTCTGACTCCAGATCAGTAAAAACTGTCAACACTCATTCATAGACAGTCTAGAGTTCAAGCACTCTCAAAAACTCCCATTAAAATCACTGAAGCTGTTTACACTGTGAAATGAATATCTTACTTACAGATACATACAGACATCTGCATGATGAGAGAATGCGCCAGAAAGAGGTATTCAGTCAGCGAACGAGTGAAGAAAGACCTGCCTTTTACTTGAGTAAAATGACTCATCTGAACGCCTCTGATTGGTCATAGCATTCATAAGCTCAACAGCTTTCTGTGTGATTGGTTATAGCGCGCAGTGCTCTAAAAACCCGTCTGTCTCTGGCTCAGCGCCAGCCAGCAAACGCAGATTTGAATTTAGCAGCTTGTTGATATGACACACTGTGATTGTATCAAATATATGACATTATTGTCTTTTGGAAAACGGCATTTAAAATGCACTTGGCACGTGCCCCCTTACTTTCAATGGGCATGAGGACGCCTCTGCTCCTAACCACTGACTGGAAACCAAATATTCAGTGCTTTGAATTTATCAGCATCCAGCATAATCGTATACGTTTTATGTGAATTACACGAATACCCGAACTTTTTAATAGGCGGTCTACACTAAAATGAATTCCCGTTCTTTTACAAGTGAAACAGAAGAAGCTTGTGCATCACTAACATTACTCAGTACTTTCTCAGTACTTTCTCAGTCATCAAATCATCCCACACCGAAGTGTATGCTCCTTTTATTGTTTTTGTCGGTCTTTGTTGCTTCTTCTGCAACACAGTTGCTGATTCTCCCATTTACAAATGTGTGTTACAATGTCTAATTTTCGCTTTTCGCCTCACGAAACTACATTAAAATTATGCTACGCTACAGTGCGGATTCTCGCCGACTTTAGGGTCACGTCATTTCAATATGGCGAAATACAAATTTTAGAGATCTATTAAAACACTTAATAGAAAAATTTTATGAATACAGTATTCCTCTCATGTCAATGTGCACCACTTATCATATTATTAATAAATATTTTAATTCTTAAAATGTTTTAGCTTTGTCTATTTTATGTTATGAAAAGCCTTGTGGTATAGTAAATGGTGTAGTTGAAGAATCTCCCAGTACAGCCTAAACCAGACAAACCTTGATCACTTAGATTAAGACCTGTTACTACATGATGTTTCTTTACAGTCATCTGATGTTAAGATGTTACAAGATGTTATTTCTTGGGTGTCACAATTTTACACTTCATAACATTGTAACACTGAGGAAATAACATTGTGACACAGTTTCAGAATGGCAGGAAGATGCATAAATGTTCTAATTTCATTTTCTTCATTTTTGCATATTTAATTTTCTCAATACATCAAGCTCAACTATTCAACCCTATTAGCAATGTTATTGTAAGAAATTATATTTTACAAATGTTTTTCTTTAATTTATGCACCTACATGATTTCATCTGAATTTGCAGTTGTGTTACCCATTTTTTGTGTAGGCCTATGTGTTTTTTTCATCTTTTATTCATATACATATGTTAAAAACAGTTAATGTAGCTGATTGTTAGTTTGAGATTATGAGATAGACAAACAACTATTTCTGATGATTAAGCACACACTTTTACTGACCATTTGTTGAAAAAGAAAGAAGTCCACAGCGTTTTTTTTTTATTATTATTTTAATATTTTATACCCCTTTTGCACGAAGTGCCAGTTTATTTATTGGATTTGGATTTGTGGTCATAATTTGACAGTAAAACAGAAGTTTATTAATACTGTCCATTTTATCCTTTAGGTGTCTATATGTTCTTTTGGTTTTTGACTCTCACGTGTAAAGCACGAAAGGAGGAACACATCTCATCAAAAGGCACCATTCAGGCCAGCTTCAACAGTAATGACGAAATTGTGACTACAAGATAACCAACAGCTGTTCGGTCACATCACACAGTGGATTTTAAAGGTGGACCCTCCATTCTACATCAATACTTCACTCTATTTTTTTTTAAATATGCTTTTATTCATTTGGATCTTTGTGATTTTCAAACTTGGGTCTGCAGAACCCAGGGAATCTGCAAAAGTCAAGTATTATGGGGGTGGGGGAGATACTTATTTTAAAGTGTTGATCTATCCTTCTTTGTCATTATATTTCAGAATCTTTTCATTGCCTCTATTTTGCCTCAACTTTGGTTTCTTTACTGACAGTTTGTGCACATTCTGAAAAATTTACATTGTGAAAAAGTATGTGTACATATTCTAGATCATATTTAGTGCAATGATAAAAGTAAATACATTTGTTTAGGTAATGTATAATTTATTTTGTTCTTTTTTTTCATCACACATATACAGTAAATGAGTCTTTATACAAGAAAATATACTGCTTTATAATATTTTTGAAAGGGTGTCATCATATTTGGGTGTTTTTGCTGTTAAATTAAAGCCTCTATGCAATTAAAGTATAACTGATGAGAGCGCTCTCTCTATAAGGAGTCCTTTGTGCATTTAGAGATGGAAGTTTGGCACCACCCAGTGTTCAGAAAACATAATTCATAATAGGGAACGTCCTCATTAGAATACAATACCCTGTTGACTTTTTAAAGTATGTGTATATATTATAGATCATATTTAGTGCAATGATAAAAGTAAATACATTTGTTTAGGTAATGTATAATTTATTTTGTCTTTTGTTTTTTTTTTCATCACACATATACAGTAAATGAGTCTTTATACAAGAAAATATACTGCTTTATATTTTTGAAAGGGTGTCATTGTATTTGAGAGTATTTGCTGTTAAATTAAAGCCTCTGTGCAAATAAACTATAACTTTGATGAGAGCACTCTCTCTATAAGGAGTCCTTTGTGCATTTAGAGATGGAAGTTTGGCACCACCTAGTGTTCAGAAAACATAATGCATAATAGGGAATAAAATACGTTTTTTTTTTAATAAACTAAAATTGTTATTGCATTGGTAAGGTAAAAAAAAAACCTGATGACTTTTTAAAGTATGTGTACATATTCTAGATCATATTTAGTGCAATGATAAAAGTAAATACATTTGTTTAGGTAATGTATAATTTATTTCGTTATTTTTTTCATCACACATATACAGTAAATGAGTCTTTATACAAGAAAATATACTGCTTTATTATTTTTGAAAGGGTGTCATTGTATTTGAGAGTATTTGCTGTTAAATTAAAGCCTCTGTGCAAATAAACCATAACTTTGATGAGAGCACTCTCTCTATAAGGAGTCCTTTGTGCATTTAGAGATGGAAGTTTGGCACCACCTAGTGTTCAGAAAACATAATGCATAATAGGGAATAAAATACGTTTTTTTTTTTTTTTAAATAAACTAAAATTGTTATTGCATTGGTAGGGTAAAAAAAAAACCCTGTTGACTTTTTAAAGTATGTGTTTATATTCTAGATCATATTTAGTGCAATGATAAAAGTAAATACATTTGTTTAGGTAATGTATAATTTATTTTGCTTTATATAGGTAATGTATAAGTTATTGTTCTTTTTTCCATCACACATAAACAGTAAGTGAGTCTTTATACAAGAAAATATACTGCTTTATATTTTTAAAAGGGTGTTATCATATTTGGGAGTCTTTGCTGTTGAATTAAATCCTCTGTGCAATTAAAATATAACTTTGATAAAAGCACTCTATAGTCCCACCTAGGCCAAAACACAATTCATAATAGGGAACGTCCTTATTACAATAAAATACTTTTTAACCCCAATTATATATATATATATATATATATATATATAAAGAAGTCTCTTCTGCTCACCAAGCCTTATATTGTAATATATATATGATTTATTCTTATTTATTAATATTTAAAATAACTGTACTACTGTTTGATTATCATTTGTATACTGTTTGAATATATTTTCAAATGTAATTATTTCTATGATTAAAGATACATTATCAGCACTATTACTCCAGTCTTCAGTATCATGATCTTTCAGAAATCATTCTAATGTGCTGATTTGCTGTTTAAGAAACATTTTTATTACATATTTTAAAATATTAAAAAACAGATGAGTATATTTTTTCAGGATTCTTTGATTAATAGAAAAATCCAAAGATCAGCATTTATCTGAAATAAAAGCTTTTGTAACATTATACACTATAACATTAAAAAGCTTGGAGTCAGTATACACATTTTTTATTTTCAATACTTTTATTTAACAAGGATGCTTTAAATTAAAAAGTGATGATAAAGGCATTTACAATGTTACAAAATATTTCTATTTCAGATCATTGTTCTTCTGAACTTTCTATTCATCAAAGAAACTTGAAAAAAGCAGCAATTTCAGCAACGATTTCTGAAGGGTAATGTGACAGGAATAATGATGCTAAATATTCAGCTTTAAAAATCACAGGAATAAATTCATTTTAAAATATATTCAATTTAAAAGTTTTGTCTAAATTTTACTGGTTTTGCTGTACTTTGGATCAAATAAATGCAGGTTTAGTGAGCAGACTCAGCAAATCTGCATAAAACAAAAAAAAAATCTTACTGTTCAAAAACTTTAGATTGGTAGTGCATGATTGATAGATAGTGAATGTCGTACCAAGTGACAAACAAGACAGACAAACATTTACTTTAAAAAATTTTATGAAAATACCAATGTGAGGAAAATTGAGATACAAAATGTTATCAATGGTAATATTACAAAAAGTATAAAAAAAGAAAGTGCACAAAAACTTCTTTACAGCATTAATTGTACAGACAGCTTTGAATAAATAGCATAAGTTAAAAATTACAAATTAACGTAATGAAATGATCAGCTAAATCTCTGGTAAGGCACATTGACTGAGCATGTGCCACATTAATAGTTAAAAACATTTTTTTCCCTGAAATTTGACATCTTGTATTTGCGCTTGTGCATTTTAAGAACAAGAGCTTGAGGTCAACAGTAATGCTGACTCAACAGTATTGCTGGTGAATAAAAACAAACATTCATTCAAATAATACACTGAAATACAACCGAAACCTCAACCTCCAAACCCAATTGCAACCTCCATAATATTGTTAAACCAAATTGTTTTTGTCCCAAAAAAGGCAATTCTGTCATATTTCAATTAGCAAAGAACAAATAAAATTACAAAAGGCTGCAGTCAATACATCAAGGCTGAAAGACTATACAAATCTTCGATTACCTTTAGTGTACAATATTGAAACACGGAAAAACGTGGTAAAAAAACACAGTGTAAAAGCCTGGTCGGAAATCTATCAAGCAGTAATATCTCTTACTTTCTGTATTATAACACTCTCATACAACAACAATAAAATAAAATACAAACACCACCGATAGTCATAAAACTGATCATGCCTACAAATACATTATGCATGCTTTCATATGTCATTGTGTAAATGATAACCGTTTAAATACTCTGAGATAATGTATTTTTGCATTTGCTTTTAAAAAGATTTACAAACCCGTAACCGTTTTTTAAATATTGAGCAACATCTTTATGCCAAACCAGAAAGAAAAGGAGATTTTACAAGCACATGTACATATTATAGACCAAAAGCTGAGGTGAATTCACATTGTGAATAACGTGCCCGAGAATCCTAGTCGATAAATGCATGTGTGTGCGTGTGTGTGTGTGTGTGTGTGTGTGTGTGTGATTTAACAGATCACAGTTGAACTTGAATTAGAGCAGAAGACTGCAAGGCTGAGTAAAATATTGTATTTGCTTAAAAGTACACCTATCTCATTAATGCCTTGGCTATAATATTCAATAAAGCACTTTACATTATTCATATGTAACCCGTGAAACTAAATGCCAAATAGAAGTCTTTTGGTGCACTGGTATGGAAAATAAGATTATATTTACAAAACAAAAATTACAGTAATAAAAAAATGGATTACATGAAATTTTCTAACTCAGACCTATAAATATGTCCTAATGCCCCAAATTTTTCTCATTTTCTGTTATATAAAAAAAAAGGTACAAAACTTTACAAAAAAAAAAAGTCATAAAAAATACAAAAGCAAGGGGAAAACTCAACTCATACACAGTCATCTAACAAAGGGAAGATATCAGAGTCTACCACTGGAGACAAAGCTATGAGGGCCTCAACGAGACAGTTTGGAGGGCGTTTTATAATTGGATCACCATGCCTCCTTTATGTCCTCTGGAAGAGGGGAAGGATGTGTTTGTGAGATCTGAGAGTCTGAGGAAGATGCCAGGGCTGGACGCTTCTTGTTACAGCAGGGCTTGAAGAGACGAGGATCGATGATCACCTCGCCAAAACGCCCCTTGTAGACGATCCCACAGCACACTTTTTGCCTGAAACATTGAGAAGTAGTGTTATTTATCAGCTCAACAACTAACACACATTAGTAAAAAAGGAGGAAAGGAATACCTCTTCCAGTAGGACAGGTCGAGGAAGGAGAACCCTGATGGGTTTGGACGCCTCTGCTTAGTCTCGATGTCTGACCCATCATCAGATTGATTACTGTGGCTGGGAGACTGAGAGGGAGACATACTGGATGTGGTGCTGTGGGCATCCGAATCTATAAAGACATGACAGCAAACATTAACAGGCTATATGCAAAAGCTATAAAATGATTTTTTTCATTTGTCTTATTAGATTTTATAAAATAAATAAATCCTATACACTACCAGTCAAAAGATTTGAACAGTAAGATTTGTAGTTTTTTTTTTTTTTTTTTTTTAAGTCTCTTCTGCTCACCTTGCCTGCATTGATTTGATTCAAAATGCAGAAACGGCAGTAATATTGTAAAAAAAATTACAATATTTAAAGCAACTACTTTCTATTTTAATACATTTTAAACCGTAATTTATTCCTGTGATCAAAGCTAAATTTTCAACATCGTTACTCCAGTTCTCAGTGTCTCATAATCCTTCAGAAATCATTCTAATATGCTGATTTGCAGTTCAAAAAACATTATATCATCAATATTTAAAACATCTAAAAATATTTTTTTTTCAGGATTCTTCTATAAATAGAAAGATCCAAAGATCAGTTTTTTTCTGAAATAAAAAGCTTTTGAAACATTATACACTATATCACTCAAAAGCTTGGAGTCAGTATAATTTTTAGGGAAGGAAATTATAGAAATAAATACTTTTATTTAGCAAGGATGCTTTATCATCACTTTTGATCAATTTAAAGACATTTATAATGTTGCAAAAGATTTCTGTTTCAAATAAATGCTGTTCCTCTGAACTTTCTATTCATCACAGAAACCAGAAGAAAAACAATTCCACTCAGCTATTTATCATCATCATCATAATAATAATAATAATAATAATAATACAACAACATTTTTTAAGCAGCAAATCAGAATATTAGAATGATTTCTGAAGGATTGTATGATGCTAATGCTTTGAAATCACAAGAATCAAATTGCATTTTAAAATATATTCAAATAGAACATTTTTACTGTTTTTCCTGTACTTTGGATTAAATAAATACAAGTTTGGTGAGCAGAAGAGACTTCTTTAATTAAAAAAAATAAATAAACTTTTGACTGGTGTATATATTATATATATATATATATATAGGGATTTTATGTCTTTTTTAAATGTAAATGTTTTTAGTATATTAGTATTTTAGTACTTCATACTAATATAAACAAAAACAATATTCAATTGAAATATAAAATATTATAAACCTATAAAAATACAAAATATGTGTATGCATATGTTGTTTTTATTTAATTACATTTACATTTAATTAGTTTTACTAACTACTAAAATAATTAAAACTAAAAAAGAAAAAAAAAAGCTTTAGACATTTAAAGAAAATGAGTAACTAAAAGACAAAAACACCCAGCAAAAATGCAAACACAGGGTTTTTTCTTTTAAATCCATTTCACAAGTGCAACTCACTTTGTCTTTTGAATTTATGAAGCTTCTTCAGTTTACTTTTCTTCTTTCCATCAATATTTTTGACTTTCTTGGGTTTGGTCAGCTTGAAGCCAGGTCCTGCCCTTGCATCCACCACCTTGGAGGGAAAAAATAAAAACAAAAAAATATTATTCGCACAAAGCCAGCAACCAAGGCGATGACTCAATTAAAAACAACATAATAGTCTCACGTGATTCCAGTTTTTCTTTGATCCATGTGGTAATTTCTTCCAGCGTTTTACCAGCAGCACACAAGCATTGCAGATGTCTCCAACCCGATCTTCTGCCAGACTACCAAACATATCACAATATAAATTAAACCAGAACATAACAAATACTCAGATTAAGGAAAAAATATATATTTTATTAGTCAGTATCAAAAATAATTTTTAATTGGAATTTCTCTCTTTTTTTTTTTGTCTTTTTTTTTTAGAATCAGTCTCAATTGGATTATTCGGTATGATATTATTTGATTCCAAGAGGATTCTCAGTTGATCTCATTAGAATTCGCTCCACTAGCATTCCTTTTGGAATTTTTGGGATACAAGCACAGTCAGGAGAAAACACTCACCCAAAGCAGAGTCTGAAATTTTCCTCATATCTGCTGCTGTCCGTGAAGCGAGAACTGGACGACTTGGTTTTGCAAATACAGCAACCTTCGTTGCTGCGGTAAATCTTGGATTTGTGGAAGCCGAACATCTTGACGGGCTCTAGACATGAATGGAGAGCGTCATTAAAACAAAGCTCTCCTGCACGTTTTGCGCGGGGGATTGAAGGGGGCGGTCACAGGAATGCATCTCTTCTTGCACTTGACAATTTCACACCGTTCATTAATGTTGGAGAAGTTACGCAAAAAAATGCCGAATCACAAGCGTGCGTCTGGAAACTGGAAATCTGTCGCGTCTGCTGCAATGACCTACTTTTGATGTTTGACAAAAGCCTTTGGCTGCAGCCACCTTTTAACACTTGATAATGGACTTGAAAGAGACAAAACAAACAACAGCAGCATGTCTGCACTAAAACAGCTTATTTGGAAAACCCTAGAAATTATAATAATGGAATTTGTACAATAAGCGGGAACCAATATTTGATCCACTGCGAACCAATTTCGTCTATCCTAGTGGATAAATCAAAATTCCAAGTTTTTTCTCCTCCTTTTCCAAATCATATTTCATTCCTGAATGATTTACATTTGGTTACTTTCGCTTCAAATGAAAACATAAAATAAGAGTTCCTTTAGGAATTTTGACAAGGGGTAACGTTAATGTTGGTGTCAGAAGCCGTTCTAAAATCGAAAGTGCAATTAAATAGTCTCATCTTCTCAGAGTTTAAGACAAGGAAAAGCCAAAACGCATATTTAGAATATAAATGCTGCGTTTATAACACTTTTAAAACGCCTCTCAGACGATACGCACGCGTAATATAACGTGCACTGCGCGGTTGATACATCAATGCAAACGCGTCTAAATAACCACATCAAACATGACATTAGCCACTCATTGACAGACTCCATACATTACAAAATAACTATTCAGAGAAATTATGTTTCATATAACACACAAAGTGTGTTCTGCTTCATTTTATTTATTAGTGCATTCGCACCATGTTTGAATCTATGGAAACCAAAAGAAAAAGACACGCGGAGAACTGTCGTAAATTAACGTTTACACGCGTTCTCAAATCAAATGTTTCCGAAAGTGTTTCTAAACAGCGCTTTATGATATTTAAGTTAAACTACGGGTTGAATGCTACAGTCTCGTTTGTCTAAACTTTCACACAGTGAGAGAGCGCCAAAACGCGCGTCCCATTAACAATAACAGCTAGCCCGTTAGCACGCGACCATGCCACGCTCCACATCCAAGCGCTCAAAGCCCCATTGTTGATGTAAATAACCGAGCTGTACAACCACTAACATCACACAAACAACACGTTACAAACTCCGACACTGACAGTACGTACAATTAAAATGAAATGCTACATTCGTGCTGTTAGTTCGTAACAATAACAAAGGACTTACCGTCAGAAACTTTGAATTCCGTCCGTTTTACTCGTCTGCACTGCGCATGCCTTACTACGGCCACACACACATACACAGATGAATGGTGGGGGCGGGGTCTGAGTACAAACATTGAGTAAAGGGGTTTGTCGGAGGAAGACCAAATAAGGAGTGTAAACGCCAAGTTTAAACATTATGTCAACCAATCACTGCACTCCGCTCTTTTGCCATTTAAGAATGTTGCATCCGGGGAAGTACACAAGAGTCCCGTCCCGCACGTATTGTTCTTCTTGTTCTGACTTGAATGTGAGTGAATGGTCTCATTTTCCCACAACATTGTAGCTCGAATACTTGAAATACGCTTATTATATTAGCTTATACCATAGTATATTAGTTTATATCGTATGATACTAAATAGTCGAAAACGGCAATGTGATATAATGTTTCTGATAATGATAAAATACGTACTTGACACATGAAATGTTGATGAACTTTGAACACCGTCTTATTTTCCAAAAAACAAAATAAAACAAAACGTGTTGACGCTGGTGTCAGAAGCAGTTATAAAATCAAAAGTTAAATTATATATATATATATATATATATATATATATATATATATATATATATATATACTTTTATTAGCAAGGATGCTTTAAATTGATCATAAAGACATTTATAATGTTGCAAAAGATTTCAATTTCTGATAAATGCTGTTCTTCTGAACTTTGTGTTCATCAAAGGAACCTGCAAAAAAAACTACTCAGCTGTTTTTAACATAATAATACTACATGTTTTTTTAAGCAGCAAATCAGAATATTAGAATGATTTCTGAAAGATCAGGTGAATGGTAATGATGGTAAAAAATTCTGCTTTGAAATCACAGGAATAATTAACATTTTAAAATATATTAAAATAGAGTAACAGTTATTCTGAAACTATTTTTTAAAAAATTACTGTTTTTGCTGTACTTTGGTTTGGTGAGCAGAACAGACTTCTTAAAAAAATAATCTTACGGTTCAAAAACATTTGACTGGTAGTGTATTTAAAAGTGTATTTTAGTTTTCATGACAGGTCACACATTTTTTTCATAAGTTCATAAGTTTACTAATTATAAAACACCTTTTTATCTTTACTGGTTAATTTTAAATGATGTTATTATATTCATTTGATTAATATAAAAAGACTGAAGCATCATAACCATATTGAATTGTCACCTTTATTACATTTTATACACTGTACACAGTTGTTCAATATTTAACACTACATTACACGGCTTTGTCTATAAATGTATCAAGAGATAAAACACAAGGAAAAAAAAAACTTCCCAGAATGCTCATGCCAGCTGTGTTCGAACAGGTACCAGAACAGTCATGATGAAATTGGCACATGAATATCAGCCTTTAATGTGCTTCTCCCAGTTACATCCTACAAATTATGCTACACTCTAAAACAGGTGAATGATATACTTTATCAATATTCAATAACAAAATTGTGGAGCTGTAAATATTGCATAGCAGAAACAGAGGGGATGCTGGGGTTTAACTGAAGAGAGGGACACAAACACAGCAACTGTGCCGCAATTTAATTCTACTCCAGATATGGCATTGTAATTGGCCACAGTCGAGACCTGAGGGCTGAAGAGATGGGGAATGTTATGGTACTTTGAGAGGATTAGGTGAAAGTTGATTGTTTTTAGTTTTTACAGTCCATCTAATATGTAAAACATGTTTGAGCATCACTTTCATGAGCCATATCTTGGATTTTAGAGAATTATAATATGCTCAAGACGACAGTTCACCCATTTCCTGTGTGGAAAGCAAAAGGAGATATTTAGACGAAAGTCCAAGCTGCTCTTTTCCCATTTACTGAAAGTGTACAGAACAAGAGACATGTGTGCCCAGTGTTCACTTTCATTATATGGGGAAGAAAAAAGAAAGAAAAAAGTGGGTATGGAATGACATGAGAATGAGTAAACGATGACTGACTTGTACACTACCAGTCAAAAGTTTGGACTAATTATTATTTTTTTAAATAATTACAGTTTTTGAAAAGTCTTTTACGCTCACCAAGTCCTCATTTATTTATTTAAAATAAATAATAATATTACAACATAAAAACAGTTTTTGAAAAGTAATTTATTCTTGTGATGGTAAAACTGAATTTTCAGCATCATTACTCCAGTCTTCAGAGTCACATGATCCTTCAGAAATCATTCTAATATGCTGATTTGGTGCTCAATTATTATTGGTTCTCAATTATTAAAAATGGTTCTGATTATTATCAATGCTGGAAACATTTTTTGCTGTTTTCCACAAAGCATAGAATATTAGGTCACGTGACACTGAAAACTAGTAATATCTGCTGAAAATTAAACTTTGCCATCACAGGATAATAAGAATAAATTACAATTTTAAAATGTATTCAAATACTCTTGGTGAGCATAAAAAACATTGGTTAGTTTTTGACCAGTAGTGTAATTTTTGGGTGAACTGTCCCTTTAAACTGATTTGCATTTAGAGGGAAATAACACAAGCCCCTGGCATTGTTACAAAAAATGCCTTTTTCCATTTTTCTCATCTTTCCTTTCTATTTTTTAAGTAAAAATATGAATTCCCCACAAGTTGTACTTATAAAGCATACTTCTACATCATTTGCTTTGAACTCTGCATTGTGACAGTATGGATTAGATTAGAGCACAGAGCAAGCAACCTGACACATATCAAAATAACACTGTTCTTCTCTGAAAATATAATAACAGTTTTTCTTACACGCTTTCCTTTTAAATATAGCCATTGTCAGCAGTCCACAACAACAACGAAAAATATTGAGCTTTCAATAAAACCGTATAGCACAGGTTGGGAGGGTGGGTTCACCTTTCGTGAAAAGTATGGATCAAAATAGAAGACATATTTGAATGTCAGTAACATTGTTGATAAAAATTATGACACGTTTGAAAAGGCTCATTGCACTTAATATATGGCAAAACATTACAGTAGCTTTAACGTAAGCCAGGTTTAGTCCTTTTGTTCAAGTCTCTCTGTGTAAAAAAAGTTAGTCCATGGTCCCGCTGATCTGTGTGTTAGTTCTATGTTCACACGGCGTTATATCCCGATCCCTTTGACGAGAGAGGCCTCCAGAGTGATATTGAATTCCTGCAGAGTTTGTAGCACTCGAATCAGAGAGTTCACCAGAGAATGGTCCTTTAAGAGCGCCATGTCCTCGTACATCTGTGCTGTGATTGGACACTCAGCAAGAAGTGCAATCCAGTGGTGTAGCAGGTGATCTCTGTAAGCAGAAAGACGAGACAAGTGTTAACATACGTGACTGATAGATATGACAAAAGATTCTCTAATGCATCGTGATTCTCTTTGAAACTTTTTCTGGGGTTCGTTTTTTTCCATATACAGTTGCAGTCAAAAGTTTATATACACCTTGCAGAATCTGCAAAATGTTAATTATTTTACCAAAATAGGAGGGATCATATAAAGTGCTTGTTGTTTTTTATTTAGTACTGACCTGAATAAGATATTTCACATAAAAGATGTTTAAATATAGTCCACAAGAGAAAATAATAGTTGAATTTATAAAAATGACATAAAAGTTTACATACACTTGATTCTTAATACTGTGTTGTTACCTGAATCATCCACAGCTGTTTTGTTTAGTAATATTTTGTCCTGAACAGTTAAACCTCCTGCTGTTCTTTAGAAAAGTCCTTCAGGTTCCACAAACTCTTTGGGTTTTCAGCATTTTTGTGTATTTGAACCTTTTCCAGCAATGACTGCATGATTTTGAGATCCATCTTTTCACACTGAGGACAACTGAGGGACTCATATGCAACTATTACAGAAGGTTCAAACGCTCACTGATGCTCCAGAAGAAAACACAATGCATTATGAGCCGGGGGTGAAAACTTTTTTCATTTTTTTAATTTAGTACTGCCCTTCAGAAGCTACAGAAGATACTTACATGTTTCCCTGAAGACAAAATAAGTAAAATTTATTTGAATTTGAATCTTCAAATTCAAAAGTTTTTCACCCCCCAGCTCTTAAAGCATTGTGTTTCCTTCTGAAGCATCAGTGAGCGTTTGAGCCTTCTGTAATAGTAGCATATGAGTCCCTCAGTTGTCCTCAGTGTGAAAAGATACAGTCATTGTTGGAAAGGGTTCAAATACACAAAAATGCTGAAAAAACAAAGAATCTGTGGGACCTGAAGGATTTTTCTGAAGAACAGCTGGCAGTTTGACTATCAACTGACAAACAAGGGACTCATGAACAACTATCACTAAACAAACCAAAAAAAAAAAAAAAAAACAGCTGTGGATCATTCAGGTAACTACACAGTATTAAGAATCAAGTGTATGTAAACTTTTGAACACGGTAATTTTGATAAATTCAGCTATTATTTTTTCATGTTGACTATATGTAAACTTATGTGAAATATCTTATTCAGGTCAGTATTACATAAAAAATAAAAGGCATTTTGTATGATCTCTCATATTTTGGTCAAATAATTAACATTTTGCAGATTCTGCAAGGTGTATGTAAACTTTTGACTTCACCTGTATGTGTGATGTTGATGAAATTGTGCACTAGAGACAATTATATTCTGTGTACCGCCATTTAGACACAAACACAAAACTATCAAACAATTAAATAAAATTGCATAAGATTTCATGTTTGAAGCTAAATACAAGTGCAATTGTGGGCTCCATTGCACAGGATACGTGCTGTGAGAAACAATTTACTTGACTAATGCAGTTGCACCCACTGGTATTTCAGTGTTTTTCCTTCCAAATGCTCTATGAATGCATCATTTAAGCCAAATTTATTTCAAATGCTCATGTTTGCTTTGTGTGTGTTAGTTCTGAAGGAGCACTAATGGCATGGCGCTACGCGTGACTCCATGTGAGTGGTAAATACACATGAATCACCAAATGCTGTTACGATGCAAATTAATGTAAACACAGTCACTTATGTCTTAAGGACAGGACAAAACATCTGTTATGTTCAAACAGATCTGTTCATTAGTGTGAATGTAGCTTATTAGACTTGCTGCTGTCTATGATGTCATCAGCAATAATAAAAAAAAAAGCCCTTGCTTAGAAAACTTTTTAAGATTTATATTTACTAGTTCATACTTACTGGTTCATTTACTGGCACATTTTGTTTAATTCTTGTAATGCTTTTTAAATCACCTTTATTACTTTATATTTACTTGTATGTTTTGAAGCTATAATTAGTTAATCATTCTTGAATTACTTATGAGTAATTTAAAAACAATGCACAAATAAATGTAACCACATTAATAAATAGTATTGTCAAAAGGCACAGACTTCAATACTAGTCAGTACTGAAATGTAAAAAATGTGACGATACCAGCATTTACTGCAAGCATTTTGAGCAGACTCTTGATCACCTCTGATTGGCCATTGTGCCATCGTGAAGTGATGATCATTGTAGCCAATCACAGACATATCTGCTGAGCGTGTGAGCACAATGGCCATTCAGAGGTGTTTAAGAATCGACCCAACAATGCTCAAAATGCTAGCGGGAAATGCTGGTATCGTCACATTTTTTAAATTTCAGTACCGACTGGTAAGGAAGTTGGTACTTTTGGCATCACTATTAATTAAATGAAAAAATCTAGATCAAGAATCATTTTGAGTGGTCTATTCCCACAAAAGTGCATGTTGGTTCTCAAAACTCAATTCAAATAGTCAACATTTCAAAGTAAATAATGACCAACCTGGCTCCGAGACACACAAGCATCTGAAATTTTCCGTCTTTGCCGATGTTTCTGGGTGTGCTGTTGATAGCGCGCATGAAATGGCAGAAATGACGCACCCTCATCTGCCAGTTCTCATCCTGGGTCATCTGACTCTGTTCCGCACTCTCAAAGTAGACCTGCGCTTTTTCTGTGGAATAGAAAAGGGAGGCTTTAGGAAAATTTGAGATTTTGAGGTTTTATTCATTTTCCTAGTAGAATTTAGGTTTAAACAAACACATAGTCTCCGCTTCAAACTACAAACCATGCAATTTCTTAGTGTACTAAGAATTAATCTAATTGGCTGTGTTTACAAAACCTCTGAGACTATAGGCACACAGGCGTTTTTTTATCAGTCTGGAAACACATTTTGTTTCAATGAGCACTTTTAAAGGCTGAAAGCTTAAAAGTGACTTCAAAACACACTTTCACACTTTTTTTAATTACCTTCCATGCTAGTGTGGTACATACACTGCAGTTCAAAAGATTGTTTTTGTAGTGTTTTTTTATTTATTTGAAATTCGAAAATACAGTAAAAACTACAGAAGCCCGTTTCCACCATAGAATTACAAAAATATGTAAGTAATGCAACTTTTTATCTCACAATTCTGACTTTTTCTCTCAATTTTTTTCTTAACCTTTTCCTCAGAATTATAAGAAATAATTTACAGTATCTTACAGAAGTGAGTACACCCCTCACACTTTTCATGTGACAACACTGAAGAAATGCAACTTTGCTACAATGTAAAGTGAGTTTACAGCTTGTATAACAGTATATATTTGCTGTCCGCTGGCCACAAAAGTGAGTAAACCCCTCAGTGAAAATGTCCAAATTGGGCCCGAAGTGTCAATATTTTGTGTGGTCACCATTATTTTCCAGCACTGCCATAACCCTCTTGAGCATGGAGTTTACCAGAGCTTCACAGGTTGCCACTGGAGTCCTATTCCACTCCTCCATGACGACATCACGAAACTGGTGGATGTTGGAGACCTCGCACTCCTCCACCTTTTGAGGATGCCCCACAGATGCTCAATAGGGTTTAGGTCTGGAGACATGCTTGGCCAGTACATCACTTTTACCCTCAGCTTCTTTAGCAAGTCAGTGGTTGTCTTGGAGGTGTGTTTGGGGTTATTATCATGTTGGAATACTGCCCCGTGGGCCAGTCTCTGAAGGGAGGGAATCATGCTCTGCTTCAGTATGTCACAGTACATGTTGGCATTCATGGTTCCCTCAATGAACTGTAGCTCCCCATTGCCAGCAGCACTCATGCAGCCCCAGACCATGACACTCCCACCACCATGCTTGATTGTAGGCAAGACACACTTGTCTTTGTACTCCTCACCTGGTTGCCGCCACACACGCTTGACACCATCTGAACCAACTAAGTTTATCTTGGTCTCATCAGACAAGTCTGCTTGTCTTCAGCAAACCGTTTGCGGGCTTTCTTGCAGACCAATTTAATGCAGGGTGCTGTGTATGGTCTGAGCACTGACAGGCTGACCCCCACTCCTTCAACCTCTGCAACAATGCTGGCAGCACTCATATGTCTATTTCCCAAACACAACCTCTGGATATGACGCTGAGCGCGTGCACTCAACTTCTTTGGTCAACCATGACGAGGCCTGTTCTGAGTGGAACCTGTCCTGTTAAACCGCTGTATGTTCTTGGCCACCGCGCTGCAGCTCAGTTTCAGGGTCTTTGCAGTCTTCTTATAGCCTATGCCATCTTTATGTAGAGCAACAATTATTTTCTTTCAGATCTTCAGAGAGTTCTTTGCCATGAGGTGCCATGTTGAACTTCCAGTGACCAGTATGAGAGAGTGAGCTGCTCCCCATTCACACCTGCGACCTTGTAACAGTAACAAGTCACATGACACCGGGGAGAGAAAATGGCTTACTGGGCTCAATTTGGACATTTTCACTTAGGGGTGTACTCACTTCTGTGGCCAGCGGTTTAGACATTAATGGCAGTGTTTTCAGTTATTTTAAGGGAACAGCAAATTTACACTGTCATACAAGCTGCAAACTCACTACTTTGCATTGTAGCAAAGTGTAATTTCTTCAGTGTTGTTGCATTAAAAGATATAATAAAATATTTACAAAAATGTGAGGGGTGTACTCACTTCTGTGAGATACCGTATATGTCACAATTCTGACTGTTCTTCTCAGAACTGCAAGTTTATATCTTGCAATTATGACTTTTTTTCCTTAGAATTTTTAAAATCTGAATGCTGAAATATAAATTTTGAATTTTGAAAAAAGGGCACAATTGTGAGAATTGCAGGAAAAAGTTGCAATTATCATTTTTTAATTATTTTAATCATCTTTTTTATTCCATGTCAGAAACAACCTTCCATAAAAACAGTAATATTGTGAATTATTTGTTTTTTAATTTGTTTTTTGATCAAAATATACAGTAATATCTACAGTATGAACAATATTTTAAGTATGAACAATTAACAAACACTTCTACTAATAAGAAGAAAATATGTTTTCATGTAATTTAACAGTATTTGTTACCTAGAAAGTCCCAAATGAAGACATTTTTGAAAAGTCGTGGTGACTTGAAGCCATGCTGAAACACCTGCTCTAGAGCCCATACTAGACCGTACTCTCCACACAGAAGCAATGTGAGGCTTCCTCTCTACGACAGAAAAATGAAGACAGATCATCCATATGAGCCGTTTTCATTCACATTTGTCCTTTCCGCTTTAAGTTTTCACAGAAAAAAATTACTTTACCTCTTTTTCTGGCTTATGGAAGTGTTTGACGATACCGTTAATCGCCTCTCCCACCCCTTCCTGGATCTGGCCCGTGTTTAACTCTAGTGGGCACACAACAGTAAACATGCTTGAGACAACAGCAATATCCTCCAGCAATAAGTACACTTATAAAATCTATGAGATATGACTTTTGACTTTTATGAGATTTCCAAGTACATACTTGGTTTGCTGTTTGGCGAAATGGTGACAAATCTTCGCATCATCCCGGGGGACTGCTGCATTGGAGGAGTCCGGCACATTCTGTCCTCATTCTCTGTGTTAGTCACCAATTCGCCCACCAGTATCCTCTCCAAGCTGCCATCATCTACTCCTTTCCCGAGCCAACGGCCGCATGGAAACCTACGCAACAACAGTCCGGCAGTTGGGTAAGTCTTCTATTAATGAAGAATAATGTGATTATGGTGCTACTAAAATCTTAGAACTCACTTGTAGGTGTGCCCTGTGATCCCATTGCGGACCATTACACACTCCACAAGCCACTTAGCATACAGTCCTGAGTTATCATGGCCCATCTGTACTGTGGTCAGCTTCCCCAAGTTCTGGCACTGCGCAAAGTACAAACAGAATTATACAACAAACCTCGACCATTAACAAAACAGGAACTCACTTTGGATTCAATATCTAGCATGGTGCTCAAAAAAATAAAGTATTAAGATGGTTTAGATTCACAAGCTAGCAATTTCGATGATTTTTAATTTCAATCCCAATTCAATTTGATTCATTTGGATATACAAGCAATCAAGTACAGTACATTACAAAACAGAAATCTCTCTTAACTAATGCTGTAAAATATACAATGAAACTTGTCATTCGGTACATTACTATATTAAGTACCTTTCAAGAATTCATTTTCTAGCTAACTATCGAGTTTAGGGTCACTGAATAGCTTTTCTGAGGTAAATGTGATGTTACGTGAGATTGTTTACAAGCTCTTTTATTTGATAATTGTGGGCCATTATTTGAAGCACAAACCATAAGATATGTCCACCCCGTCATGGACATATATATTACTGATAAATAAGTTTTCATTGCAATATTAAGATGCAAATTATATTTTCTGAAAGGTATTATGTCCCTTTCCTAAACAGGGTTATTTGCTTTGGTTTCAAATTATAAATACATAAAAGATTTTATATAGACCATGTGTTTTTAAGGAAACTCAATACAATTCGCACATGTATTTTTTCTTATTTGGAAAAAACAGTGATTAATTTTAGTTCCCCGTCTGTCGTTCACGTTCGACGTTGTGTCGAAGTGACGACTAGGGGTCGCTCTTGAGAGCCCGAATACCTCTGACAGCTTTGAGAAAAGGCCAATGAGAATTGGTATGCAGTATTTGCATAGCCCGCTCCGCCCCGGAGATCCGGGCATAAGAGGGGGGGGCTAGGCAACACTCATTGTTCTGTTTCTTCGGAGCCGAATGCAGCGTCTCTTCATTGAGAAGCAGCGTTACTCACCTCTCTCGTCGTTGGATCTACGGCACGGGCAGCGGTCTCTTCCTTCTCGAACGCAGTAGCAGTGAGAGTCCCCTGGGTGCTTCGACGGCGAATCTTGAAGAGCAGATTTCCTCTTAATAAAATCTAAAGAGCAAATTTCTCTAAAAGAGTGCAGACACGGTGGGTTTGTGTGTTTACTATGCCTTTCCTTCCGTGTCCTTCTGGTTGCGGCTTCTTTCTCTCCCAAAACGATCGGCACGAGCTCTGTCTTCAATGTTTGGGTCGTGACCATGCTGAAGCAGCGTTCGGCGAGGGCGGATGTCCTGCTTGCGAGGACATGCCCCTCAGCACACTTCGTTCGCGAGTCGCGTTCTTTACTAAAAGACCGCGGCTCGCATCAACCGCTACCGCGGCTCGTCCTTCTACTTCCGGGTACGAGGCTGCCGCGGCGCGTGTTGATGAAGAGCGAGAGAGCGCGAGCGTTTCGCCGGGTAATTCCCCGCGTCCCTCGCGCTCTGTGTGTCTGCCGGTCGAGCTTTCGGATGACTTTGAAAACTCGTCTCAGTACGGGTTGGATTGGTTATTCGGGGCTCCTGCGGGGGAGGAAGAAGTGTCTGCAGCATCGGAGAGTGGGCAGCCATCTGAAGCAGACGCGCTATCTGAGGCACCCGCTGCGGGGGCGGGTTCTCAGTCAGTAGCAGACGCGGAAATGGCGGCCATGCTCGAACGGGCGGCCAAAGCAATCGGGATTGAGTGGAAGTCTCCGCCCCATCCTGAGCGCTCACGGCTGGATGATTGGTATCTGGGTAACGACCGTGGTTCTCGGCCACGTTCTACCCCAGTTCCTTTCTTCCCGGAAGTGCATGAGGAACTGACTAAGTCGTGGAAGGCTCCTTTTTCAGCCAGAACGCGTCTTAGCGGTTCTTCCTCTCTCACCACCCTCGATGGAGGTCCAGCGAAGGGGTATACGGAGGTTCCCGCCGTGGAGCGTGCGATCGCGGTGCATCTTTGCCCGCAGACCGCCGCCACCTGGCGGGACCGCCCAAAACTCCCGTCCAGGGCATGTAAGGCTTCTTCCGCTCTCGTGGGGAAGGCTTATGCTGCTTCTGGACAAGCTGCGTCCGCCCTTCACGCTATGGCCGTCCTGCAGGTCTATCAGGCCAAGGTTCTTAGCGAGTTGCACGAGGGTGTTCCCAAACCAGAGCTTTTGCAGGATCTGCGCTCGGCGACTGACTATGCTCTACGAGCTACGAAGGTCACGGCGCAGGCTCTGGGGAGGGCGATGTCCACTATGGTGGTCCAGGAGCGCCACCTTTGGCTGAATCTGGCGGAAATGAAGGACGCTGAGAAGGTTCGCTTTCTTGACGCCCCCATTTCTCAGGCTGGTCTCTTTGGCGACACTGTCGAGGAATTTGCACAGCAGTTCTCCGCAGTGAAGAAACAGACGGAGGCTATCAAACACATCTTGCCTCGTCGGGCGCCGCCCCCCGGGCCCGCACCCCCGAGGCAGCAGCCTCCGCCTGTTTCACGCCGAGGACGACCGCCTTCCAGACCGGCTCAGGGCCCGCCACAGGCTGGTCCTGCACCTAAACCAGCCTTGCGGTCGAGCTCTCGCAAGAAGGTGGCGCCGTTAGCTCAGTCTCAGGCCGCTAAGAACCCTCGTCAGGCTTCGAAGCGTTCCTGAAACGAGCAGCCCGGAGGAGAGAGATCTGCTGACCTGTCTGGATCCACACTCGGCGAGGGGACGAGTGTGGGTTTCGGCTCCACCCCGGCTGTCTGCCTCTCGGCAGACGGCCACCACATGGTCAATAAAAGAGCAATTTTCTTCTCTGGGCGAAAAAAATCTATGTGACTGCGTCCCTCCGGGGTACCCAGCCACTAAAACATGTCAAAGCATGCTCAACCGCAGGGCCTGCGCTTCGGCATGCTTTGACGAATCAAGTGCATCCATCAGTCGATCCCCTGAGCTCAGGCGATCTTCTGATGGATCCTTGTCTGTCGGTTCCGATGGTCGATCCTCCCATGGCTGGGTCCCTCCGGGGTACCCAGCCACCAAAACACATCAAAGCATGCTCAACCGCAAAACTTGCGCTTCTGCATACTTTGACAGAGAAACAAGCGCATCCGTCAGTCGATCCCCTGAGCTCAGGCGATCTTCTCACGGATCCTTGTATGTCGGTTATGGCGATCAAAGCACCTTGTGTCCTCCGGGACAGCACGCCCCCGAACAAAGGGCTTTCACCACAACTCAGTCACACCGTACCCACCCGAGGTACGTCGGTGGTCCCCCTGAGACCGTTGGCAGAGAGTTTTACAGCTTGGCTCGAGATACCCAACCTCTCTCGCTGGCTTCTCAGAACCATCCGACTCGGCTATGCTATCCAATTCGCACGCAACCCGCCCAAGTTCAGCGGCATCTTCTCTACCGCGGTTCGGGACGAGAATGCTGCGGTTCTTCGGGCGGAGATCGCGACCCTTCTGGTGAAGGACGCGATAGAGCCGGTCCCCTCGGCCGACATGAAGAAAGGGTTCTACAGCCCCTACTTCATTGTACCCAAGAAAGGTGGCGGTTTAAGACCAATCCTGGATCTGAGGATTCTGAATCGGGCCCTTCACAAGCTCCCCTTCAGAATGCTAACGCTCAAACGCATTCTCACGTGCATCAGATTCCAGGATTGGTTTGTGGCGATAGACCTGAAAGACGCGTACTTTCATGTCTCGATTCTTCCAAGACACAGGCCCTTCCTGCGGTTTGCCTTCGAAGGTCGAGCATTTCAGTACAAAGTCCTTCCATTTGGGCTCTCCCTGTCTCCCCGCGTCTTTACGAAAGTCGCAGAGGCAGCCCTTGCCCCTCTCCGGGAGAGGGGCATCCGCATTCTCAATTACCTCGACGACTGGCTGGTCATAGCACACTCTCAGGAGTTGGTATGCAAACACAGGGATGTGGTTCTCAACCATCTGGCCCATCTGGGGTTTCGGGTCAACTGGGAAAAGAGCAAGCTCGCCCCGGTACGGAGCATCTCTTTTCTCGGTATACAACTAGACTCGGTTGCCATGAGTGCACGGCTCTCCCCGGAGCGTGCACAGTCAGTGCTGAGCTGCGTCCAGAAGCTCTCACGCAGCTCGACGGTCCCCCTCAAACAATTTCAGAGGCTCCTGGGTCACATGGCATCCGCAGCCGCCGTCACGCCGCTGGGCCTGATGCACATGAGACCGTTACAACACTGGCTGCGTTCCCGAGTCCCGAGATGGCCATGGCGCCAGGGTTCATACCGGGTGCACGTCACACCCGTATGTCTAAAAACCCTCGGTCCTTGGAAAGACATTTCGTTCCTACGGGCCGGGGTGCCCTTAGGACAAGTGTCCAGGCGCATTTTGGTTACGACAGATACATCCAACACAGGCTGGGGCGCCGTATGCAATGGGCAAGCAGCTGCAGGGCTCTGGTCGGGCCCTCGGCTGCATTGGCATATCAATTGCCTCGAGCTGCTGACAGTGTTTTTGGCCCTGAAGAGGTTCCGACCTTTGGTTCAGGGCAAACACGTGCTGGTCCGCACAGACAGCACTGCGACTGTAGCCTACATCAATCACCAGGGCGGTGTACGCTCCTTTCGCATGTCACAGCTAGCCCGCCATCTCCTCCTTTGGTGTCGAAACAATGTCAAGTCTCTACGAGCCACCCACTTACCGGGCGAACTCAATTGGGTAGCGGACGCGCTCTCCCGACAGACTTCGCTTCGGGGCGAGTGGAGACTTCACCCTCAGACGGTTCAGCTGATCTGGAGTCTTTTCGGTCAGGCCCAGGTCGACCTGTTTGCCTCGATAGAGAACACTCACTGCCAGTTGTGGTACGGTCTGTCCGAGGCGCCCCTCGGCACAGATGCACTGGCACACAGCTGGCCTCAGGGCCTCCTCAAGTATGCGTTTCCACCAGTGAGCCTAATTGCACAGACCCTGTGCAAAGTCAGGGAGGACAGAGAACAGATCCTGCTGGTGGCCCCCTACTGGCCCAACAGGGTTTGGTTCTCAGAGCTGGTGCTCCTCTCCCCCGTTCCTCCCTGGCGCATTCCCCTGAGGAAGGACCTCCTTTCACAGGGGAAGGGCACGATATGGCACCCGCGCCCAGATCTCTGGAACCTCCACGTATGGTCCCTGGACGCGACCAGGAGGATTTCAGAGATCTCCCACTGGCAGTGGTAAACACTCTGTTGCAGTCGAGAGCTCCTTCCACGAGGCGGCTGTACGACCTCAGATGGCGCAAATTCACAAACTGGTGTTCCTCCCGGGGGGAGAACCCACGGAGATGTGGCATCCGAACGGTGCTTTCCTTCCTCCAAGGAGGACTGGATAGACACCTTTCTGCTTCAACACTTAAGGTCCAGGTAGCCGCTATTGCCGCTAACCACGACCTGGTGGAAGGTAGATCGGTTGGGAAGCACAATTTGGTTATACGATTCCTTAAAGGTGCACGCAGGCTGAACCCCGTCAGACCGCGCCTTGTCCCCTCTTGGGATCTGTCTGTGGTCCTCCGGGGCCTACAATCAGATCCCTTTGAGCCGCTCCAGTCAGTCGAACTCAGTGCTCTCTCCCAAAAGACGGCTCTCCTGACTGCGCTCACATCGATCAAAAGAGTGGGAGACCTCCAAGCCCTCTCCGTCAGTGACTCGTGCCTCGAATTCGGGCCGGCTAACTCTCACGTTATCCTGAGACCCCGGCCCGGTTATGTGCCCAAAGTGCCCACCACTCCCTTCAGGGACCAGGTGGTCACTCTGCAAGCTATCCCTTCTCAGGAAGGCGACCCCAACCTCTCCTTGTTATGCCCAGTCCGTGCCCTGAGCATTTACTTGGAACGTACTGAAAGCTTCAGACGGTCGAGTCAGCTCTTTGTCTGTTTTGGAGGACAGCAGAAGGGGAAAGCTGTCTCCAAACAAAGAATTTCCCACTGGATTGTGGATGCGATTCGTTTGGCCTACCAGGCCACAGGGGTGCCCTGCCCGCTGGGGGTGCACGCCCACTCCACCAGGGGCGTCGCAGCGTCGGTTGCGCTGGCGAACGGGATCTCTTTAACAGACATTTGCAGAGCTGCAGGTTGGGCTACACCTAACACGTTTGCCAGGTTCTACAATCTGCGTGTAGAACCAGTCTCTTCGGGAGTCCTGAACGCAAGCCCAGTAACTCCTGAAGCTGACACGGTGTAGAAGCTTGCTGAAGCGTCGTTCCCCACGGGTGATGACGCTTCCCCAGTTCAGTAAGTTTCCTGGCGTGAACCCTGAACGACAATTTCCATCATGTTGCACCCGCAACGTAGCTATGTTCAGCGGAGGAACTAGCTATCAGAATCTAATATGAGGTTAGGTTGCCTCTTGTGAACTCTCATATTAGGTTGGTGCCCCACATGTAGTGGCTCCTAATGCGGCCCCATGTGTGTATCTCCACCTATACTCCCAGAGATGCGGTGTTTCCCTTAAGACAAAACTTGTCTCCGACCCTGAGCTCAGCAGTCTCTCCTCATGCGGAGCCTGCCTCAGGATCGTCCCCTTGTTGTGCTCCCCTAGTGCGAGCCCTCAAGTGTATTCTCCACACAAATACCTCCCTCCGGGCAGGGTGTGGTCTCCGTAGTGCCCATCCCCCCCCGGGGAGGACGGACACTGGCCCAATGTTCTCCAAGATGTTCAACCAAAGGTGAGGAAAGGCTGGCTGAAGCTCTTGGGCATTGGAAGGTCACGTAGAGGTGAGTGACATTTATCTAACACGCAAGACCTGTTAATATTTGCACTCCATGCACTCGTGACGCGGTCCGCTGGTTGTGGCGTTTTCAACTGGGACCCCTAGTCGTCACTTCGACACAACGTCGAACGTGAACGACAGACGGGGAACGTCTTGGTTACGTATGGTAACCCTCGTTCCCTGATGGAGGGAACGGAGACGTTGTGTCCCCCTTGCCACAACCTCGGACCGCCTCTGAGTGTAGCCGGGTGCTTCGGCTCCTCAGATCAGAACAATGAGTGTTGCCTAGCCCCCCCCTCTTATGCCCGGATCTCCGGGGCGGAGCGGGCTATGCAAATACTGCATACCAATTCTCATTGGCCTTTTCTCAAAGCTGTCAGAGGTATTCGGGCTCTCAAGAGCGACCCCTAGTCGTCACTTCGACACAACGTCTCCGTTCCCTCCATCAGGGAACGAGGGTTACCATACGTAACCAAGACGTTTTTAGCAATATTAACTACAATGAATGGTATGTCCATCCTGTCACTTTGAGCTTCAATTAGCATATTAGCTTACAACAACCTGTGACTAGCTAAACAATTTAACAAAATATTAATGGAGAACGAAATTTCAAAATTGAATGATTTGACTATATTTTACTCTCATTCAAATTTAATCAGCAGTGCATGGGACATAGCAAAATAACACGCATCCTTCTACACAAAACTTAAAAAGAAAAATCTAGAAAATGTATCTGAAGAGCCAAGTAATGCTTTTGTTATGAATATAAAAACTTAGTCTAATATAACACACCCTTTCATAGTCATTTTCAAGTTAAGTTATTATGGCAAATTAGTTATTTATGTACAGGACACCAAAAGGCACCCTACAGTGATACTGACCCTGATATATTTCAGTTGAAACACTAATTGAGCGCATGAGACATGATAATGATACATTTCAGTAAGTTGTACAGTTTTTTTCAACATGTTTTCTGATGTTCATTTTGTGCAGCAACTAGTAGTAAAGTGAAAGAGATAATCAATTCACTTGCGCTCTGTGCTGCCAACTGTACTGAGGCAATAATGTGTTGACCTGTAATGCCACATTAAAACAGCATTTATTATTTGAATTTCATAATGAAACTGACAGAATTTAAAAGCTGATACATTATAAATGTATCAATAGGGCCTCTATCACTCCCAGTGTACTATACAAGATGAAGGTTAGATCCTTACTGTCATTTATGTAATAGTAATTCAATAGGCTCATACTTGCACATGTTCTGGGAATGCCCAGTGGTGATTCTTTTTTGGAAATTTGTATGTTCTGTTCTTTCAGATTTTCTGACTTTAGATATACCTCGAGATCCCCTACTTTTCTATTGTTAGACGATTCCTTTCTTCATTTGAATTCTCCTCAAAAAATGGCGCAAAGGACATCACTATTCAGAGTTGGACAAATATTGCTGTGATGTTGCTAGATAGGCTAAAAAGTTGACTTCTGTATGCTTATCTGACTTAGTGAACGGCTTCATAGCATATGTTTGTACATTGTTCTTTTGAACTGTGAATTATGTTTCTGAAGTGAAACTAAATCTTAATAAAAATGTTGATCACAAAAAAAGAATTTAAAAGCTGACACTTTTTCATATCAAAACAGCAAAACACAAAGCTTACTGCGGTTTATTCACGCATCTGAAAACAGCATAGATTGATTCTTGGGATTTAAGAATTAATATCAATTCATAAAAATGAGAATCAATTGAAAGCAAGAACCCAGTCCTAAAATATATTGACAAGGGAGTAATAAGCAAAAATATAGGTTTATCAGTATATATTGGCTCACCTCAAATGTAATCTCCAGAGTGTTTTTGGGGACCTGCAGGACACCAGTCTCAGCTAGTTCCCCTGAGACGCACACCCAGGGGTTGGCCGTAAACATGGAGCCACCTAGTTTCTTGCTGGGAATGATGACCACATGGTATGGTATCACTGTGAACAACAAAAACAATGTCAAGAGAAGAAAAGCAGAGTGCAGTTTTTTTTTTTTCATACTAGAGTTCAAGTGATACTCCACCCAAAAAAGAAAATTATCTCCTCATTTATTTACCCTCATGCTATTCCAGATGTATATGACTTTCTTTCTTCCAATAAAAAACAAAAAGACTTCTCTGTCCATATAATGCAAGTGTATGGGTCCCTCAAATCTGATGCTTCAAAAACCACACAAAATCAATGACAGTAATCCATTTGATCCCAGTTGATGAACTAATGTTTATTGAAGAGAAACGGTAGGTGTGTGTGACAAAAGTACTAATAGTTTTAATTATATATTATAAACTTTGCACCTAACCAACTGTTTAACATGTAAAGCGTGACAAAAGTGCATTGTGCATTGCACACTTCACAATGTGTTGTGTAAATGCACATGACAGTTGGTCTGAAATTATGGTTTACATTTTAAAGTGTAAAACATTTGTATTTTTGTTACATTTATTGTTTTGCTTCAGAAGACACTAATTCATCAACTGGGGGTGTATAGTGGGGTCTTATAGTTTTTTAAATGTCAACTTTGAGGGACCTGTACACTCCATAATTCATAATTATTTCTTGTTTTTAATATGTTAATATTTTAATATGTTTTAACTTGTTTTAAATATGTTTTGTCTAAATAATGAAAGAAAAAACATTTCAGTATCAAGATATATATTAAATAAAACCAGGGATGCAAAATAGAGTATATATATATATATATATATATATATCATTCTTCTGTGAAACGCAAATATATTTTACTGGTAACCAAACAGTTTTAGTTCCCATCGACTTCCACTGTATGGTCAAAACATATAATAGAATGCAATGGAAACTGAAACCGTTTGGTTACCAACATACTTCAAAATATCTTCTTGGCAGTTTGCAGTGACTCTTACTAATTGTGGTGAAGACGTTGGTAAAGCAGAAGTAGTCCACAGCGTTGAAAGAGAGAAGATGGTAGAGGAACTGCTCCTTCTCGTCATCACAGCGTAGAAAAGCATAGCGCTTATAGAGTTTCCTTCAAATAAACACAACCAAAACACATGAAACCATACAGTACAAACCTTAACACAAAAGCATTAAAGCAAAAAGCTAAGTGCATGAGCAAAGAGTTTGAAAAAATTAGTACAAATGCATTTCAGGTCATAAGAAGACATCACAAAGACAATCCACTTTACAGTTCAAGGCCCATTAATAATTAAAAAAAGCATTTTAAATAGCACCTCATTCTTTTCTGTGCTACATCTCTTGCATTCTATCGGTCTGATACCGAACAGTACATCTGATTTATAACACTGCCTTCTGTGTCACTAAAGAACTAGTCAATAGGTCTTACTTGGTGAGCTCATGGTCAGACAGAAGTTGCTTCAGGTGCCTGGACAGCAGTTTCTTTTCCATGGAGAGACGAACCCATGCCCTGGCCTTCCCAACATCTGTCTTGATCTCACTGATGTTCTGAATGTGCCTGAAGAATGACAGACAGAGAAATACAGTGACAGGATATTGATGAAGGGACTTCATTTCAGCACGTCTTAACCAGATATGACACAGCACTGCGGCGCATGACAAAACATTTTCCCTTATCACAGAAAGTTATTGTCCCATCTAGATGCAATGACAATTGCTATGAGCAACAGGGGAACAGAGTAGCAACAGCCAAAAATACATTGTATAGGTTAAAATCTTTATGACAAAAATCATTAGGATATTAAGTAAAGCTTATGTTCCATGAAGATATTTAGTAAATTTCCTATGGTAAATATATCAAAACTTCATTTTTGATTTAGTAACATACATTGCTAAGAACTTCATTTGGACAACTTTAAAGGATTTTCTCACTATTTAGATTGTTTTGCACCCTCAGATTCCAGATTTGCAAATAGTTGTATCTCGGCCAAATATTTTCCCAAAATATCTTTTCTAAAAAAAACTCACATCAATAGAAAGCTTATTCATTCAGATTTCAGATCATGTATAAATCTTTTCGTTTTAAAAAAATTACAATTATGACTGGTTTTGTGGTCCAGGGTCACTTATAATTTTTGCATGACTGTAATATTCATTGTCAAATCGACAAATAATTGACTTCAGATCTTGAAAATAATAAAATAAAGGAACAAGCTATTGCATTTCAATGACAAACACTGTATCAGTCAATGGGTATGTCATTTGAACAATCTTAATATAGTTTAATTTAATTTGATTGTGCAACATGCTCTACTGATTGATTTGTGATTGATTTTGCTGCATCTTTTGGTTGTGTCGTGTCTGTTATGGGCAGACAAATTGCTTGTCACTGGCATCTAATTGCATTGCGTCTGTATAGGACAGAGTGTTGGATTCAGTCATTGAATTTTTTTTATTAACACTGCCAGAGAAGAGCTTCCTGCTCTAGAGATTCTAAAATCCCTAGAATAATACATCAGAATGAAATATTAAACCCAGAAATGGCCATTTTAGCACTTCTGGTCCATCATCTCAAACTCTAACAAAACTTTATAGAAAATGTAGAGACTGATAAAGACTGAAAGAGCTGTCAGATGGTGGTGTCATTATCTACACTGCCATTCAAAAGTATGGGATGAGTAAGATTTTTAATGTGTTTTAAAGAAGTCTTTTCTGCGCATCGAGGCTGTGTTTACTTGATTCAAAATACAGGGAACAAACTGTAATATTGTGAAATATTATTGCAACTTAAAACAGTGGTTTTCTATTTTAATATACTTTAAGGGTGTGTTCACATTTGTAGTTCGGTTCGTTTGGTTCATTTGGTCCAGACTAAAAAGAAAAATGATTTTGACATTTGGTCCTGGTCCACTTAGTGTTCACACTGGCATTTTTGACAGCGAACTTAAAAATACTGAACCTAAAGGCATAGTGATATGTTTACAACCTGACTGGTCAGATTGAATGACGTATATTTTGTGAAAAAATATAATCCTAAAAAAAGAATTCTGAAAAAAAAGTATCACAGGTTCCAAAAAAAAGATAATTAAGCAGTTTCCAACACTGATAAAAAATTAACATATTAGAATGATTTTTGAAGGATCATGTGACACTTAAGACACATATTAAGACAGATATTCAGCAGAATTACAGAAATAAATTATATTTTAGCGTGTATATAAAAATATATATATATAAACTGTTATTCTAATCAAGTCCAAGGGATTGTCTGCCTGTTTTATCACCTGCCAGACGGATCTTAAGCCATAGCACACATCTTTTCAAGAAGCTGCATGATTAGAGACATTCATGTTAATTCAATGAAATTTACTAAATATTCTCCATGTATAGTATGAAGCACAGCTCACACAGAAGTCACTTTCAAAACAACTTTGTTGGTAAGTGTGGCAAATACATGTGACCAGCTTGAACCAGTTGAGAAAGATGTCCCCACACAACAACGGAATTCCCTATTGCATGGATTCCAATTAAAATTACTAAATTACTAAACTTCCTCCAAAGAAAAATCACCTAACAACAGTAAATGTGATTGCACATTAAGTGATGAGACTATAAGAATCAAAAGAGCTCTTGCCGAGATACCGCCGTAACCTGCTGTGCACAGGTTCATTGAACCCACTCCGTGCTTTCAGTGCAGTGGGATTTTGCCAGCGCTCTCAGGAGCCATTTGAAAAGAGAAAATGGGGGCAGGAGAAATGGTTCACAGACTCCCTAGAGCATCAGCCAGCCTGCTGTCATCGCTCGCAGCCGCTATCATGCATGCCACGTCCAGACGCATTCTCTTCCACTCCACCTCTGGTAGTCAACACTGTCTGACCTTCCATTACATAAATGTATTATAGCATTTAGTGCTGCCCTCCAGACTCTACAAACCGCAGATTTACAGTCTGCTGAAGCCAGATTGGAATTTGTAGACCTGCAGCCATAATGTTGATGTACTGAACAAAGCCATCTTCTTGCTATATTATGCTGACATCAGGAAAAAAAGCTTCTTCCACAAATACAATGAAATAATATGTTTATCAATTAGCATTTTCAGTAGGAGATGCTGACATGGCTAAGGAAAGGGATGTCATGTCAAGGCTTTCTTGCACTGCTATGTCACGGCATGGCTCAGCAGGGGTCTGGTGCTAATTAGGCTGGAAATAATGTGGCGACATGAAACGTCTCGGTGCTTTCTTCACGCAATGCGAGGAGTCTAACCCCCCCAACCCTTCTCATACACTCACTGCACTACAATGCAGCACTCTACCGATCATTTTCATAACAATGAAGTAGTAAAAATGCATTTTCAGTTCACAAACTGACTTCATAAGCTGTAGAACTAACATCTGATTCCATATTTGACCTTGGATTTCAAGGTATATTTTCAAAATTTTCAACATGTTAGGAGGTTTCTGGTTTGATTTAAATTTTAAAAATAGTTTTCTAATAATTTTTTAGACACAAAACAAGTTTATTTTTTACATATTGACAGGTAACACTTGATGTACAGTTGAAGTCAAAAGTTTACATACACCTTGCAGAATCTGCAAAATGTTCATTATTTTATCAAAACAAGAGGGATCATTCAAAATGCATGTTATTTTGTATTTAGTAGTGGCCTGAATAATATTTTTCACATTTACAACAGACATTTACATATAGTCCACAAGAGAAAATAACAGCTGAATTTATAAAAAATTACGTTTAAAAGTTTACATACACTTAATTCCCAATATTGTGTTGTTACCTGAATGATCCACAGCTGTTTTTTTAGTGATAGTTGTTCATGAGTCCCTTGTTTGTCCTGAACAGTTAAAACTGCCTGCTGTTCTACAGAAAATTCTTCAGGTCCCACAAATTCTTTGGTTTTTCAGCATTTTTGTGTATTCAAACCCTTTTGAACAATGACTGTATGATTTTGAGATTCATCTTTTCACACTGAGGACAACTGAGGGACTCATATGCAACTATTACAGAAGGTGCAATGAAGTCAATGGTGCTCCAGAAGGAAAAACAACGCATTAAGAGCCAGGGGTGTAAACCTTTGAACAGAATGAAGAACAGAAGTACATTTTCTTATTTTGCATAAATATCATATTTTTTTATTTAGTACTGCCCTTCAAGAAGCTACAAAAGATGCTTACATGTTTCCCAGAAGACAAAATAATTGAAACTTACATTGAACTTCAAATACAAAAAGTTTTCACCCCCCTCTTAATGCATTGTGTTTTCATTCTGGAGCATCAGTGAGAGTTTGAACCTTCTGTAATTGTTGCATACGAGTCCTTCAGTTGTCCTCAGTGTAATAAGATGACCCTCAAAATCACACAATCATTGTTGAAAAGGGTTCAAATACACAAAAATACTGAAAAACAACAGAATTTGTGCAACCCGAAAATTTTTCTGAAGAACAGGCACTTTAACTGTTTAGGAAAAAAAAACAAAAAAAAAAAACACTGCTGTGGATCATTCAGGTAACAACACAGTATTAAGAATAAAAAGTTTTTAACACGGTTTTTATAAATTCAACTATTATTTTCTCTTGTGGACTATATGTAAATGTCGTTTATGTGAAATTTTTTTGAAGTCAGTACTAAATAAAAAATAACATGCATTTTGTATGATCCTTCTTATTTTGGTAAAATAATTAACATTTTGCAGATTCTGTAAACTCCTGACTTCAGCTGTAAGTTATATGACAGACATCCTTTTCCTATGTTTTTTGCATTGTTACAATAACTGTTGTAGCCATTATTTTTTCACTATCTTTAGTTCTTATTTAAAACGTCCATGTTATGTGCCTTAACAAGTTGCAAGAATATATTTACATGATTAAAATGTCCAAAAACACAAATTTCTTATACCGTACACTATTGCAGCATCTCTTTTCACCCTCTGCCTGAAATGTTTTAGTTCATCTCTTTAAAGCTCAGTCTGCTCTGATTGATCAGCTGGCCTAGTCGGTTGTGACTGGTCAACAGTTTGTGTTATAAATGTAACGACTATTACTATAATTGGGTTTTGGTTTCCGAGGCTTCGTGATCAGCAGTAAATAGTATTGTATATCTAATAACTTTGGCATCAATATTTAATGTCCATACAATATTTTTCTTCACCCTTACAGGGAAAAATCTTCTTATTAACTTTGCAAAATCATTTCCCCACATTTTATTAGATGGTGGGCCAAAGCAGCCAGTAGCTGGGCATTATGCAAATGCATAACATGGTAACATGGCTAGGTCACAGAAATAATGGCAGGACTACAAACAAAGCATTTCAGGTAAGTGTTTTCTGTTGAAGAGATGAACCCCCTTTGGTGTGTGCTTTGTAGGTTGCTGATTGTTTTCTCTGCACCAGAATGGTTTAATTCTCACCTCATGTCCTGGATCAAGGAGACTTTGAGAGGCGGCATTGCACAGCCAGCGTCTGACTTCCGTCTCTCCGTGTCATGAATGATACCTGAGAAAACAAAACAGGGAAAATATGCTGAAAAATCAAACCTATTCAGCATGTTTGCAATGAAAGCCAGCTATCTAAGCACTATACAGGCTCTGATCCAAACCGTAGAGTGCTGCTTAGAAAGCATTTTTTGGCATCTTAGGAAATTTGGAGGCCGTTCCAAACAGATTTTTACAAAATTCTAAGGCAATGCATATATCCCAAAACACACTGAAACAAAATAATAAACATACTTATTGTCAATATTTAAAATGTACTTGTATGTACCCTGTCGTTCAAAAGTTTGGGGATCAGTAAGATTTATGCTTTTTTAAAGAAGCCTTTCTGTGTATCGTGGCTGCGTTTATTTGATTAAAAAGACAGAAAAAAATTTAATATTGTAAAATATTATTGCAATTTAAAATAGTGATTTTCTATTTGAATATACTTTAAAACAGTGGTTCCCAACCTGTGGGCCGAGGTCCACTAGGGGGCCTCAGTGATCATCCAGGGGGGCCTCGAGATAGCTTAAAATTAATTTATTAATTTAATTTAATACAATCTGTAACGAGGGAAATATATTGTGGCTCCTTTAAGAGAAAGCGCCATTCTGTGAACAGTCTGCAGCCATATAAGCCATGAGCTCCACATATGTGCGGGTCAGACGGTTTTACTTTTCATTTCTGTTGCTCGTTTAAGTTGTCTTCTTTTAATAAGTAACGCTGTTGCCAGGAGAATAAAGCTTGAGATGTGGAACGCAACCTGTGGGCGTTTTGGCTAATGTCTGCTGAAACTTGAGTTAGGCGAGCTATCACTTAAACCTGACTCAGTGCGGTACATATCCTTTACTCATTTTTTTAAAATTATTATTATTGTGTTAAATCAAAATTATCAAAGTGCGACCTCTCGTGTTCTGTGATTGATTTCTTCAGACTGAGTGCAGCAAGCCTCATCGCACTGATAATTACAGACCAAACGGCGACTCAAAACTTCCAATAGCTGCACGCAAACTACATCTCTCGGCTGCATGAGCGTTGCGGTAATGTAAAGGTAAAGATGATTAGAGTAGTTTTAACAACAAACGTGCACATGCCTAATTTATGACACTCCCGTATATCAGAGTCGTACATTATAGGAGCGCATAAGTCCGCTATTGATTCACAAACTATCACTTATTTAAGAAAAAATAGCTACTCTGAAAAATGTCTAAAGTAAAGAATTCAGAAGCGTTAACTTTAACTTTTATTATTTTTAAAAGTCAGAATTGAGCAGAGGCTTTCTTTTTAAGGTTATAAAGTTTAGCTTTAATTTAAAGTTTGTTTGAATTTTGAGTTTTTTTTAATAACATGCAGTAGAAGAATAATTATGCAAAACAAATGGTTTTGTTAATAAAAAAGGGTTTAAAAATAAACGCTTTTCTCTTTACTATGGAAGTACTGTATAGGAGGAAATGTCAGGCATGGGGCCTTGCAAAATTGACCAGAGAAGGAGGGGGGCCGCGGAGTATAAAAGGTTGGGAACCCCTGCTTTAAAATATAATTTATTCCTGTGATGCAAAGCTGAATTTTCAGCATCATTACTCCGGTCTTCAGTGTCACATGTTGCTTAATATTTTTTTTGGAACCTGTGATACTTTTTTCAGGATTCTTTGATGAATATAATGTTAAAAAGAACAGCATTTATTTAAAACAGAAATCTTTTGTAACATATATTCACTACCGTTCAAAGTATGGAGTCAGTAAATAATTTTGAAAGAAATTAATATTTTTATTCAGCAAGTGAAGACTTGTATTGTGAGAAAAGATTCCCATTTTGAATAAATGCTGTTTAAATAAATTAGCATATTAGAATGATTTCTGAAGGATCATGTGACAGTAAAGACTGAAGTAATGGCTGAGGAAAATTCAGCTTTGCATCACAGAAATAAATAATATTTTAAAGTATATTAAAATAGAAAACTGTTATTTAAAATTACAATATTATTTCATAATATTACTTTTTTCCTGTATATTTGATCAAATAAATGAAGCTTTGATGAAAATAAGAAACTTTCTAAATTCTAAATACTACTGATCCCAAACTTTTGAACAGCAGTGTAAATCTAAATGTAAGATATTTATCGTGAAACAAGTAACCTATTTACATGTGTGTGTATTTTGTGCCATGTAGAAGGCAGTTTTTTTGTATTATTTATATACTATCATAGTATGCACTATTATTGTATATATTAATATTTTTAAATAGCTTTTATATTTTTTATTGTATTTTATTTTCAGTTTTAATTTTATATTTAAGTTGTACTTTTTGTATTTTAATTATTATTATGATTTTTAAAATATTTCTATTTAGCTTTAATTTATACCTACTTCTGTTTTAGTAATTTTAGTACTTTTAGTAATTTCTAATTTTTGTTTAAGCTTTTATTTTTCATCTAATATTTATATTTTATGTCCAATTTATTTCATTTAATGAAAAAAGATGCTCATGCCCTTTAAAGTCAGCACTTGCTGTCAATGTTTATATTATTCATCAGCTGGAATGATTCCAACAATATCTCTATTGTTATAGTTCTGGTTATAGTTCTTACTCTAAAAGAATTAGTTATCAAATGGTTATTAAAACTATATAGTGTTGTTTTTTATCCTTCATCTGACCAACCCTTTAGTTAACGACACTGACAGAATCTGTTTTAAGCATAGCAACACATTAAAATACAGCATCAAAGTTGGAATCACCCTATTAGTTGAGTCTTTTGTGTGGTTAATGTGAGAAATCTACTATGTACAGTGTTTCAAATCAGTCACTAACATGTTGACTCAGAAGAATAATACAATGTGCAAAAATGATCAGCTTAGTATTTTACCAGGAGGGCCGAGGCCTGCTGGAGTGGCGTCTCTCTTCTCTTTACTCTCTTGGTAATGTAAGAGATGCGACCACAAGGCGGATTTTCCCTGGCAAACACACAGCAGGTTCGGGTCAAACAAGCTGACTATATTACACATCACTACATTTATTGTATGCACAGTGTATGTTGTCTATGTACCTGCTTGACCTGCAGACCATGGCTCCAGATTCTTTCCAGCAAGTCACACAAGCTGGCAATGAGTGTGTTCTCCTCCACGCCAGTGATGCTAACCTCTCCGTGGCCCAGCTCCACCGCTTCCCGTCCCATCTTCTCCACCAGCATGCGTTTGGTCTAAGCCAGATCAAATGGGGTAGTTATAGCTTATATCCTGATCTACCTGGATCACCCGGATGAATATCAACACCAGTGTTATTAATTAAAATCTAGAGGAGATTTAAAACGCACCTTATTTCTGCATTCCTTTAACAGTCCCTCTACAAACTTCCAGTTGGTCTGTGCGATGACTGAAGGTGACAGGTTGGAGAGTTTGGGCTGGCGGAGAGTGGTGCCAAGGTTCCTGGCCTCCTGGATGTATTTCTGCATTGACAATATCACAAAGTCACATGACACGTAACTAAAGACTTTGATGCAGCTTGTGGCTTTTGTGTTAGCTCAAATTTAGAGTTTTGGTGTCTAAATACATCCAAGTCCACTGGTGGATTGTAAAATACAGAATGCCTACAAAACTAACAAATTCTAAGCATTTAAATCCTGAACTAGTTATTGTGTTAAATAAATAAATCAGTAAAATCACAGAATAAACCAAAAATTGAAGACCCAACACATGAAGAAATGTCCAAATGCCACCTCCAAATCAAATCAAATAAAAAATAACAATAATACAATTTTAAATAAATAAATAAACAAGGACTGTGACTATTAAAAGGGATGCAAAAGAACAACAAAATTATCCTAAAATAATATAAAAATGGTTCATGAGACTCGGGATGGGTGATACCACAATTTTTTTATGCGATACCGATACTTTAAAAAAAATAAATAAATAACGATACCAATACCGATACCGATTATTATTTAAATGTGAATTTTCAAAATAATGTTATTATTATTATTTTTAAAAAAGGTCATTATATGTAAAGGCAAATTACATGCACATACTGGCCATTAATAACAAATTTATTAGAAAAGCAAATTTGAGAACAAATAAGTGTTTAAACAGCCAAAAATATTTATTAAACAGAATTTTTTATAAAATAAACAATACCAACAACATAAACTCTGCATATTTTCACTCTTATTTCTTTTTTGTGAGCCAGATGTTTTTTCTTAATCTTCAAAATTCTATTGTACTATACGTATTTTACAAAAAAATATTGATTAAATAACACAACATAAATTTTAATAAAATAAACTAAAATACCAACATAAACTCTGCATACTTTCACTTATTTCTTAATTTAAACAGGCCATTTTTATCTTCAACTTTCTACATTTTTGTAGTATTTAGCATTGCCCCCTCAGTTTTCTTAACGAATTTCTTTAAACCGTTAATAGAAAATTAATTGGAGGAGCATGAGCGCACCGTCTGCAGAGCGCATAAAGTTGTGTTCGATTTGCGCAGATCAATTAGCATCTGACCTAAAGCAGTGTAGCTAGCCTATGCCATATATGCCATCAAAGTAGACTACCGTAATAATACGACCGTACCCCCCTTTACATCCTCTCCCCTCCTTGCTGAATATGTTAGAACGTGAAAGTAACATCAGAAAATAGCACGCATACGAAAGCCATTGCACGCATTCCTGAGCGTCAGCAACTGAACGCGATCACCGATCACGATTTGGAAAATTAACATTTGAATGGCACAGGCACATTATCACTCACGTTCCACCGCAAACCGATCTGTGTGTAACGTCATATATACAATCGCATCCAAAATAAAAGTTTATGTTTACATTCTATATCTGTGTTTACTTTGTATATTTATTATGTACATTTAAATACACACACATACATGTATATATTAAAACAAAATATTTATATGTATATATATTTATACCTGTATACAATTTAGATTCTAAATAAATATAATTTAGATATAAATCTAAAATATTTTTCATAAATCTATACATGCATTTGTGTGTATTTATATATACATAATAAATATACACAGTACACAAATATATAGTATGTAAACATGAACTTTTATTTTGGATACCATTAATCGCGATTAATCCTTTGACAGCACTAAAATAAATAAAATAAAATAATAATAATGTGGCAATACAAAAAAGTATTAATTGACTTACTAATAGTCAAATTATTATTGCGAATTTCTTTTGGTTGATTTAAGGGCAACATAAGACCCAAACCTTATTTTTTCTGCAGTAAATATAAATGACTTTCACATCTTGGCTGAATAGTATTCACTGGCCAAATAAAAAATATATAAGAGAAAAGATTTCATATTGAATTTGACAGCAGAAAGCAGAAAGCTGCAGACACTGATGGGGATGAGGGCTCAAGCTTTCAGGACGGGAAGGGCAGTGGGGAATGTCAAAGTGGGTACAGACTGAGATTCACAGCCTGAGCGCAGGCTGATCTCTCATCTAGCACATACCACATCCACCTTGACGGACTTTAGACAGGGCCTGAAGGACTGCGAGAACCAGTAGTAGTCCAGAGCCAGCAGAAGCTGAAGCTCAGAAAACAGACACTCCACATGCTGAGAGTGTTTGTGCATATGTGTGTGTGAAAGAGAGGGGAAGACACAAATAAAAAAGAGGGGTAAAGAAAAGAGATCCAGGAAGACAAAGTTAACAAACAAAGACAAAAGAAACATTAATCATGCTATGAAAGGAGCTATAGAATAATGACAATGGACAATAAAACAACAGAATGCATAAAGGAAAATAAAGAATAAGAGAAAAACATTCAGAAAACTAACATAAATACACAAAAGTAATAAACGTAAACTACCGGACAAAATGTGAAAACAGATGGCCATTCTTTACTATTATTATTAGTATAAAATATAGATAATACTAATAGTAATAACACTAAACTTGAAATAACACCAGTGGAATTATGTAGTGACCAAAATATTGTACTGTATATAATATTGTACACCAAAATTATATAACTGATAATTATAGACTATAGATAAATATTTACTGCTTACATATACACTAGCATTCAAAAGTTTTTGAACAGTAAGATTTTTGTTTTTTTAAAGAAGTCTCTTCGGCTCACTAAGCCTGCATTTATTTGATTCAAAGTACAGTAGAAACAGAACAATTTTTTTTTTTTTTTTTCAATTTAAAATAAATGTTTTTTATTTGAACATATTATAATTAATATATTAATATATTATTATTATTATTATTATCATTATCAATATTTAAAACAGTTGAGTAAAGTTTTTTAGGATTCTTTGATAAATAGAAAGATCCAAAGATACAAAAAGCTTTTGTAACATTATACATACCATTATACATATTCAAAAGCTTGGAGTCTGTATAATGAACAAAATTATATAAATGAATCATTTTATTTAGAAAAAAATCTACTCAGCTGTTCAGCTTTGAAATCACAGGAATAAATTACATTTTAAAATATATTCAGAGAGAAAACTAATATTTAATTTAACTATTTAATTTTTAAAACTACTATTTAATTTTTATAATTTTTACTATTTATTTTAAATAGTAAAAATATTTCAACATGTTACTGTTTTTGCTGTATACTGGATCAAATAAATGCAGGCTTTGTGAGAAAAAGATATTTCATTAAAAAAAAAAAAAAAAAAAAAGCATTCAAAAAACTTTTGACTGGTAGTGTATATCATATATGACATATAAAACATATTTATTATGTATACACCACAACACCAAATGTTGTTCTAATGTTCTGAAAGACTGCCACCAAGGCTGAATCTTGTGAAATATTATAACAAATTTAAATAACTGTTTTCTATTTGAATATACAGTATATTAAAATGCATTTCTCAGAATTTTCAGCATCATTACTCCAGTCTTCAGTGTCACATGATCCTTCAGAAATCATTCTAATATGCAGAATTGGTAATTGGTAATAATAATGGTTCTTATTATCATCAATGTTGAAAACTGTTTAATATTTTTTGTAAAAAAAATTAAATGTCTTCACTGCCACTTTTGATATTGTATTTAAAATATTGTATTATATTGTATTTCAAATGTATTCAAAATTATTTTAAATTGTAATAATATTGTAGAATTTTCATAAAGTAAATGCAGGCTTAATGAGCATAAGATACTTCTTTCAAAAACGGTAAAAAAAAAAAAAAAAAAAACGTGTATATGTGTATATAAAAATATAAACCAACATTAAATTCTATAAATAAATAAAATTCATATGTAAGCATTTTTTATTTCACATTCTGTCTGTACCTCTCTCTGGTCATTGTCCAGATAAAGATGCTCAGCGTGCTGTTTCTGTCTGTCCTTCCTCCGCCATTGTGCTGGTGCACTGCGCTTTGCCCATCTAACAACAACAACAACATTGTTAGATTAAAACAAAAATCACAAAAAGACAACTTCTTAGATCAGCATCCTTTCTTGCTGATTTTCAAATAACCTTAATATGATCAAAAGCTGGTGCAATATACACTATACTGCCAAAAGTATTGGGACACCCCCTTCTAACAGGGTTCCTGCAGGATTGTTAAGCTCAAATGTAAGACTTTTTAAGACCTTTTTTAAGACCTGCACAAATAAATTTAATACCATATGAGCGGGGTAGGGCAATGTCTGTGGTTAAATATTAAACTGTAAAATGACTGTAAACTACTGTAAAAACTGATTTACAGTTCAGATACAACTTTTCACAAAACAAAAAATGTAAATTTTTAATTTAAATTATATACTTCACATTTCAGCCTTTAAAGTACCCATTTTTAAGAAAATGGATCAAAATCAAAAGTAATTATTAATCAAATTAATCATTTAAATCAAAGTATTACTTATATAAATTGAAACAATTATTATCTATAAATTCTATTAATTAAAAAACATAAACACATTTTACTTTAGATTTTTATAATGAATTACCTTCTTAACGATTCACTATTTCACATTTACATCTCTGCACATTTGCAGAGTAAAAACTTTTTTACGTGATTAAATCTAATAAGTGCGCATTTAGAGTGCATTCTTTCACTGCATGCTTCAGTCTATTAAAATGCTAGAATGATTAATAAATCCATACATTTCCAATACATACATTTTCTTCTATCATTTTATGTAGTTAAACAATATCACATGAAGAGTGCTGTCTTTTCCTTCAAAAATCAGCATGACTACAAATGTGAAAAAAATAAATAAAATGGCTTTATACAACAGTTCAATAAACAAGAAGTGAATATTAAAAGACTTATGTTTTAGACAGCATATTTCCTGTTTTTGCTCAATTTCACCAACAAAAATCATTCCAAACGCAGCCACAGTGCTGTTTTGTATCTCTGAGCTTCGTTTCTGAATGAATCAACCATTGAAATGATTTGGTTCAATCTCAATGACTCACTTATTAACAGCGACTTACTGACACCTACTGGCAGTTTTAATATCACATTCATAGTATCTTTTTATGATTTTAAATATAATTGAATTTTCATGTGTAAATGCATCTAAATGCCACTTTATATGCAACTTCTGCATAGATGAGTTTTATTGATACTAATTTAATTTGTTTAGCAAGAGCCTTTAATGTACTATTATTATAATTGACTGATTAAATGTAAGTAGTAGACTCAAAAGATGATTTTAGAAAAAATGGCTTTATAAAGGTAAAAATGTCTATAAACGTTAAAAAATAATTTTAAACTTTTAGGAAAAAAATCTTTTTTATCACTGCTGTGAACTGACCACACAGAATATGACAAATATCAAAAACTTCAGTCACTGTAGTCCTTAAGAAAACACACAGCAAAATATCGTCTAATTATCGTAATGAATAAAATCCCAGAAAATATTGAGATAATATTTTTTGTCAATATCGCACCCCCCTTCTACATATTTCCTTAAAAAAATTCCTGAATTGAATAGCAAGTGCTATAAATAGTATGAGCTGTTAATACATACAAAATAAAACAATAATAA